>CM062816.1:2076609371-2078081135 GCA_031772625.1 Pinus tabuliformis | reverse complement strand
GCTTCAACCTTCTCTCTTCTCCAACTTCTTGGAAGGGAGCTCCAACCCCACTTGCTCTTGTACTAGTTAAGATACTAGTACGTAGGGCTGGCCAACATCTTCTTTCCTTCAGGTACCACTTTTCATCAATTTCAGACTGGTTACTCTCTGAAGCACAAAACATTACAATCTGAAGACATGATTCATTCACAATCATTGAAGCATAAATCAACCAATACTAGCATCATCAATCTTTGAATCACTGAACCACTGAAACCCTGTCAAACCCAGTCACCAGACACAGAGAAGACTACAGAACTCTGCAATAACAGTCAGAACCAGCTGCAACCCAAAAATCAAGCTCCAAAAGATATACGCTACTACAATGAAGGAAACCCGCGTATACACGCGGTTTTTACCAAAGACAACCTGCGTACAGATCTAAAAATATTTTTTCATAACTTGCAGCTGTACCAGATTTCAATTATACCCAAAACATTACATTGCGTCAGTATGCAGATCTAGAAATTCGCATAATCAACCATATAAAGATAGTTCATTTCAAACCATTTGATCTCGGTCTCTCCTTAGATCTTGTTCTCCATCAACCGATGAGATCTCTCCTTAGCTCAGATCAAGCAATACACCATCAACCAATAACCTGCATACTGGATCTAATACTTCATTAGATATTCAAGACTTTTCAGGTCCACTTGCCTAATGATTTCCTTCTCCTTATATAGCCTTAGGCCTTGTTCAATACCAAGAGCCAAAACCATAGAAATCCAATACCATCGCCTCAAAACTAGGGATCAACACGTCGTCAAGACACCAAGGTCCAAAACCATAGGCACAACTTCAAGGAATAACCGTCATGGACAATGATAAGTTTTCCACATACACGCGCTTTTACTGAAGCCAAACCAGCGTGTACACGCAACTTGGTATATAGCGAAACTGCGTATACACGACTTGGTATATAGTGAACCTGCTTGTATACGCGACTTGGTATATAGAGAACCAACGTGTATATATTTTTCTTCATACTTGTAGGTGATCATCAATTCCTTGCTGCTATCCTTCTGCACTATGAATTTGTTATCAGTGTGATTTGCCATCAAGGACAATACTTGTCTCATAATGCCAACAATCTCCCCTTTGGACTTGATGGCAACAACACAATCAAATCACTCTCCCCCTTTGTCATCAAGGGCAAGGGCTGTGCTCCCCCTGAGTACATGCTGATATCTTTGCTTGGCTATGCTGAAACATGCTCCCCCTGATGTAGGCAAGATCTGCAAAAGATGTTCTTCAAAAGAACCAAGACTCATACAACATAAGGACCTTCCTATCACCAAAAGACTCAATACATACATCCATGCTCCCAACCAAGAGGGGATACATCAGAAATAACCAATTATATTACATCATTCATCCCAGGCATAGTGGGGAAACCAACATAGGCCGTTACATGACCTTGACACTATAAAAGAGATATCACAGAAGAGATACATGACATAGAGACAACAAATCTAGACCAAGACTTATGAAAGTCACAAGCAGCATCTGATACACATCTTTTAGATCAACAACCAAGATTTCCTTTGAGCTCCTTCTCCTGAAACCAACAACAGTTTTGTACTAGAACCAAAAGCATCTAAATGCCAACAATGCTTTATGAGACTTTAAGCTGCTCCCCTTGAACCTGTGCCCGCTGCACCCCCTGAAACTTGCCTGAAGAATTCTGGCATACCCATCTCAGACCTTCTCCAACCGGAGTCTGCCCTTGCTGTTCAGAACTCCATATACGCGACTTCTCCTGCATAAAACAACGTATTGCATGCGGATATGCTTTCTGCACACCCTACACACCAACACGCGTACACCATACACGCGACTTTCCCAGCATAAATCGGCGTATATACGCGTATATCCCTTACGTAACTTGCGTATACCAACTTTTTCTGAAGAACAGACAAGCTTCAACAGCAGGATGAAGCATCAACTACTCCCAGCTTTTGTCTAAGATATTCAAAAGTTTCCGTGGGCAGTGGTTTTGTGAGAATATCAGCAACTTGTTCCTTAGAAGGAACATACTCCAGCTTGATCTTCTGCTCAAGCACTTGTTCCCGAATAAAATGGTACTTGATTGGTATGTGCTTGGTCTTTGAGTGCATGACTGGATTCTTTGAAATGCTGATTGCACTTTTATTATCACATAAGATAGAGACTGGTGGAGTGCAAGTGATTTGAAAATCCTGCAAGGTCTGCATCATCCAAAGAAGTTGTGTGCAACAAGATGCCGCAGCCACATATTCTGCTTCAGCTGTAGATAAGGCAATCGAACTCTGTTTCTTGCTGAACCAAGATACTAATCTGGAACCCATGAAGAAAGCACCACCACTTGTGCTTTTCCTATCATCCACACTTCCGGCCCAATCTGCATCTGTGTGAGCATGAAGAGTGAGATCTGTATCTCTAGGATACCATAAGCCATAGTTTTGGGTCCCTTGAAGATACTTGAAGATTCTTTTGACTGCCTGAAGATGATTTTCCTTTGGGTTGACTTGAAATCTTCCAACAATTCCTACTGCATGCATAATATCTGGTCGGGTACCTGTCAAATAAAGCAAACTCCCAATCATGGATCTATAAGTTGGTTGATGAACTGCTGCTGATTCATCATTTGCACTGAGGCTGCATCCTGTAACCATGGGTGTACATACTGGCTTTGACTCTTCCATGCCATACTTCTTCAAGATCTGCTTGAGGTACTTAGTTTGAGACAAGAAGATGCCTCCTTCATTTTGTTGGATTTTCAATCCAAGGAAGTATGTCAATTCTCCGAGTAATGAAATTTCGAATTCTTTCTGCATAACCAAGGAAAAGTTTTGACTCATAGTCTCTTCATTGCTGCCAAAGATAATATCATCTACATAAACAACAAGTATTAGCAATTTGTTATTTTCAACTTTTATATAGAGGTTGCTATCTGCTGATCCTTTTGAAAAGGCTTGTTGGTGAAGATATTTGTCCAATCGATAGTACCAAGCCCTTGGAGCTTGTTTGAGACCATAGAGAGCCTTTTTCAATCTGCATACAAGGTTTGGATCATTCCCAAGAATGAAACCATCTGGTTGTTCAATATATACTTCTTCTTCTAAGTCTCCATTCAGAAAGGCTGTTTTCACGTCCATTTGAAATACCTTGAAGTTTTGAAAGCTTGAGAGAGCAAGGAACATTCAGATGGTCTCAAGTCTTGCAACATGAGCAAAGGTCTCTTCAAAATCTATTCCTTCTTGCTGCGCATACCCTTTACAAACAAGTTTGGCCTTATTTCTAATTACTTCTGCATTTTCATTCAATTTATTTTTGAAGACCCATTTAGTCCCTATGACATTTTTATCTTTTGGTCTAGGAACCAATTCCCAAGTATTGTTCTTTTCGATCTGCTCAAGTTCTTCATCCATTGCTTTGACCCAACATTCATCTTTGCATGCCTCTTTCACATTTTGTGGTTCAGTGGAAGAGAGTAATGCAAAATAGCTTGAAGCTTCTGCAATTCTTCTTCTTGTTTGTATTCCTGCTTCTTTCTGCCCCACAATCTGAGATTCTGAATGATTCTTTTGAACATATCTGGATGGAGTCTTCTCTTCTATTCTTGTCTGCTCCTCTGGTTCTTCTTGAGGTTCTTCTTCTTCTTGAGGTTCTTCTTCTTCATCATTCTGTCTTTGAGGGTAGCCTTCATCTTCTTCAATGTCTTCATGATGAACTTGCCTAGGAATATATCCCTTCTCATCAACCACTACATCAATGCTGTCAACAATTCTGCCAAGTCTTTTGTTGTCGCACTTGTATGCTTTGCTATGTGGAGAATAACCAAGAAGAATGCCTTCATCTGCTCTTGGTTCAAGTTTTCCAAGTTGCTCATCAGTATTCTTAATATAACATTTGCTCCCAAAGATTTTGAAATGCTTCACCGAAGGAGTCTCACCACTCCAGAGCTCATGAGGTGTTTGAGTGTTGTTTACTCGGACATTTGTTTTGTTAAGAATAATAACCGCAGCATGTGCCCCCTCACCCCAGAAGGTTGCGGGAGTACCTGATTCATCAAGCATAGCACGAGCCATTTGTTGTATTGTTCTGTTCATTCTTTCCACAACCCCATTTTGCTGAGGAGTTCTAGCTGTAGAGAATTCTCTTCTTATCCCATGTTCTTCACAGAAATCGAAAAATTCATTTGAGGTAAACTCCCCACCTCTGTCAGATCTGAGGCACTTAATTTTGTGTCCTGATTCATTTTCAACCAAGGCTTTGAAGGATTTGAATTTTTCGAATGCTTCATCCTTGTGCTTCATAAGCCCTAACCAGACAAACCTGGAGAAATCATCAATGAATAATATCAAATATTCTTCTCCTCGAGGTGTCCTTTTCCTAAATGGACCACATACATCTTTATGGACTAGCTCAAGAGGTATGCTAGCTGATCCTTCCTTCTCTGGAAAGTTAGTTCTGGTTTGCTTTCCAGACTGACAAGATTTGCATATAGTGTTGTCTGGAATTTTGATATCTGGAAGACCACGAACTGCCTGATATTTGCATGCTTTCTTATTTGTGAAAATCTTAGATGCCCAACCTTCGATGCCATAGCCAGTGTTCATCATCCTTGCTCAAATAGCATTGTTGTGGTCCTTCTTCAAATATGTATAGATTATTTGGAGTCCTTCCTTTGATCACTGTTTTACCTGTATCAAGGTCACGAACACAACATCCATTTGATCTAAATATTACTTTTGTTCCTTGATCACACATCTGACTGACACTCAGAAGATTATGCTTCAATCCATCAACATACAAAACATTTCCAGCTTTGACCTTCTCTTTCAATGGAGCAACACCTTTTCCGTTTATGGCTGCAGAGATATCGTTTCCAAAAAGAAACTTTCTTCCCCTTTTCTAATGCGGTATATGACTCAAGCTTTTCTTTGTCCCCTGTCATATGCTTCGAACATCCGCTGTCAATGTACCATAGACTTTCTTGACATTCTGCATAAAAGGCTATCCCACATCTTTCTGGTTGCGGTTCCTTTATTCTCCATGTTCTGACATTTGAGGTTTGTTCCTTCTGAGTTGTCTTCCGGAACTTGCTCCTGCATTCAGAGTCTTCATGACCAAAGTTATTACAAATAGAGCATTCAACTTCATTTTCAAGAACCGAAAAGTTGTTATAAGTCCTTTTCATGGTTCCAGTCATTCTCCCTTGCTTTTGAGCTTCTCTAGTCATGATTGTCTTGTAGGCAACACATTGAGCTGCTTTGTGACCGAAGTTATGGCAAGAAAAGCATTGGTCATTAAAGAAACTTCTGCGATAATAAGATCTATCATCCAACCGATTGTAGCTTCTATTCACATTCATTCTTGGAGCAAATTGGGAAGATTTTACCTGGGGCTGATTGTAGCTTTTGTTTTTCCTTAAGGCAGTTTGTCCCTGAATTTCTTGATGGTCTTTATTTGTTCTTGAGGTAAACTGTCCTTGATTCACCTGATGACTTTTATTTGGCCTTTGCTCGCTTCTCCTTGCTGCATCAAGATAGCTTTTAGAGGTAGAGGCTTGAGATGTTTCTCCATTATATCCAAGACCTGTCTTGATCAGAGGAGATCGCTGCACATTGATAATCACATCCAAGGTTTCAGATCCTTTAACAAATTTAAGATTAATCGCTTTCGTTTTCTCAATCTCCTTTCTAAGACAAACAATATCACACTCCAATTTTTCAAGATGTTTTTCCTTTTCAGCTAGTTGACATTGTAGAGAATTAATAATAGCACTCTTCTCTTCTAAGAAAACTTTGAGATCTTTCATCTCTTCATAAAATCCTTCTACATCTATAGCATCCATATAGTCATCATCTTCAAAAGCCATTAACAATTTATATCTATTACCTTGTTCATCTTCATCACTATTTGAAAGACCATCACTATCTTCATGAGTGTAATAGCTTTTCTTCTTTTCATTTTGTTTCTTGTTCCATTTAACAGATTCCTTTCCCTTGTGATTCTTGTTTTTGTGAGGACATCTGGCAGCATAATGACCTACTCTTCCACAAGTAAAGAATTTAAAAGGTAACTTACCTTTGAACCTTCCAGAACCCCTTTGAAGATTTCTGACAAAATTTGATTCCTCTTCTTCATCTTCTGGCACGTGACTTGCTTCATAATACTCTTCTTTGCCTGAAGCCTTGAAGGTAGCTTCTCTTCTGACTGATGGACCTCCCTTTCTCATTTCATAAGCGGTTAGAATCCCGTGAAGCTGAGACATAGTAAGAATTTGCAGATTTTCCTTTTCTTCTATGGCAGACACTTTGGATTCAAACTTGGGGGACAAAGATCTTAGAACCTTTTCAACCACAATAGCCTCTTTTATTTCTTCACCCAAGTTTTTCATGCAATTAACAATCTCATCTACCCTAAGGAAATAGTTAGCCACACTTTCATCATTATACATTCTGAGAGTCTCATACTTAATCCTGAGAGTTTGAAGTTTAGCACGCTTTACCTGTTCGTCTCCTTCATAGCTCGTGACAATTTTGTCCCATATTTATTTTGCAGATTTATAGTGCATTACCTTCATGAATTCTGATTGAGATATACATCCCAATAGAGTATTGACTGCTTTCGCATTTGTTTCATATTTCTTTTTCTTGGCTGCATCTGTAGGAGTAGCTGAAGGAAAAGTGTAGCCATGTCTTACGATGTCCCAACTTCTGTACCAAGAGATTGAAGATAGGCAGTAACTCTTACTTTCCAATAATTGAAGTTTGTCCCATCAAAAACCGGTGGCCTGATTGATGCTTCTCTCTTGTAGTTGCTCATGATGAACGATCTACCTTCAAGCGATCAAGCTTCTCTGAAGGACCTGCTCTGATACCAATTGTTGGAAATAATACTGAGAGGGGGGGTGAATCAGTATTATCAGATCAATAAAAAATTTTCAATGCTCAGAAACATATACGCTACTTCAGTTAAGTAAACCAGCGTGTACACGCTACTGTGTCTAAAGAAACCAGCGTATAACCATAAATCTTATAATCCAGTTAGTTTATCTTCAGTTAAATGCATCAGGACATTATTCATCATATTAAGAGTAAACAGATGCAGTATAACAGAACAGATCATCACACAAAAGCCACACACATGAACACCATGATATAAGGTGGAAACCCAATGTGGGTGAAAACCAACTGCTGCAAGTTGTCTCTATCTTTCTTTAATAAGAACTTCAGTTTACAATCTTTTGTACTGGTGCAGCCTTATACCAGTACGCAGGCTACAACCTGCAGAAGGCTTCAACCTTCTCTCGTTCTCCAAACTTCCTTGGAAGGGAGCTCCAACCCCCTTTGCTCTTGTACTAGTTAAGATACTAGTACGTAGGTGCTGGCCTACAATCTTCTTTCCTTCAGGTACCACTTTTCATCAATTTTCAGACTGGATACTTCTGAAGCACAACATTACAATCTGAAGACCATGATTCATTCACAAATCATTGAAGCATAAATCAACCAATACTAGCATCATCAATCTTTGAATCACTAAACCACTGAAACCCTGTCAAACCCAGTCACCAGAACACAGAGCAGACTACAGAACTCTGCAATAACAGTCAGACCCAGCTGCAACCCAAAATCAAGCTCCAAAAGATATACGCTACTACAATGAAGGCAACCCACGTATACACGCGGTTTTACCGAAGACAACCTGCGTACAGATCTAAAAATAATTTTTCATAACTTGCAGCTGTACCAGATTTTAGTTATACCCAGAACATAACATTGCGTCAGTATGCAGCAGATCTAGAAATTCGCATAATCAACCATATAAAGATAGTTCATTTCAAACCATTTGATCTCGGTCTCTCCTTAGATCTTGTTCTCCATCAACCGATGAGATCTCTCCTTAGCTCAGATCAAGCAATACACCATCAACCAATAACCTGCATACTGGATATAATACTTCATTAGATATTCAAGACTTTTCAGGTCCACTTGCCTAATGATTTCCTTCTCCTTATATAGCCTTAGGCCTTGTTCAATACCAAGAGCCAAAACCATAGAAATCCAATACCATCAGCCTCAAAACTAGGGATCAACACGTCCGTCGAGACACCAAGGTCCAAAACCATAGGCACAACTTCCAAGGAATAACTGTCGTGGACCAAAGATATGTTTTCCACATACACGCGCTTTTACTAAAGCCAACCAGCGTGTACACGCGACTTGGTATATAGCGAACCTGCGTATACGCGACTTGGTATATAGTGAACCTGCTTGTATACGCGACTTGGTATATAGAGAACCAACGTGTATATATTTTTCTTCATACTTGTAGGCTGATCATCAATTCCTTGCTGCTATCCTTCTGCACTATTATTTGTTATCAGTGTGATTTGCCATCAAGGACAATACTTGTCTCATAATGCCAACAGCTAGGTCATAGGCCAGTGTATGTTATGCAAGAATACAAATGCATTATGTAATGTAGTGGGAAGGACTTAGTGATATTCAATGCTAAGTAAATGCAAGGAATAAAACATCCTATTGCAAATAAAGACCAATACAACGCATATGCAGAGACTGCAATGTAAAATATGAATGCATGCTTAAATTCCAAATGTTATACAAGAGTTAAGTTCCTATGATAAAGAAGACACAGCCAATCATATATAAATCTTAGCAATAGAAGGAAACGAGTAAGAAAACTATGAAAAATAAAAACTAATAAGAATACTTTGATAAGAAAACCCTAATTAGTAAAATAATAAGAAAAACCTAAAACCTAACTAATATAAACCCTAAAACCCTAATTTAACCAGAGAGGAGATTAGGTCATATGAAATCAAACTTCCAATGTAGCCATCACAACAGTTCTCGACTTGCAAAAACAAATATGTCAGCGATTAGAAATTGCAAAAAGGATTGTGCAAAGACCTAAATTCTTTCTTGTGAAACATGCACAACAAAAGGAGGCCATGTCTACTTATAGGAAAATGTGGTAGAAAATATCGTTCAAGCAAAAATGCAATCCGATCCTGGTAAACAGAAACACAAACTTGAAATCTATAATCATCTATCCATGACATACATCCATTCATGGTTAACCATAAATCGAATATAAGTGAGGTAAGTTGTTGCTTGCCAGCATATAACTCCACGAGATAAGATACTTCAAGCCAATCAACAACCCTATCATGATATTGAGGATGGTCAACTTGATGACTTGGAAAAATGGGGTTTTCATCAGGTGTAACTGAGATAAAAGAGGATTTAAGTGTGGATTTTGTCAAGGGCGTGAGGACCTAGCATAACCATCAGTGGAAGCTAAAGTGCCTCACCATCCTAAAAAATCTCTGAACCTTTGAAAGATGTTGCATCAACATAATTTTCAGATTGAAATTGAAAAGGATGTACGAGAGCTTCGAAGGCAAGACAATTTGATTCATTTCCCTGAAAGCACTTTTCATGATCTAAACTATTAACGACCAAAATTTCATTATGTAAAAAATTAGGAGGAGGATGAGAACTCTCACAAGAAATAATTGCTTCCAAGGAGGCTTGAGTTTCTTCTCGACTCAGAGAGGTAGGAAAGATGATATTAGGTATAATATCAAGGAAACTTGTAAATTGTTTATTATCATGATACTCATAAGAATCGTGATTTGTTTCATATTAAAGGTGTTGCAGAGAAACAAGAACCAATCGCTTGAAAATTTTCACTGACGTACACCCAATCAACACCTCCTTCAGGAAATTCAAAACAAAGATGGACAAATCTAGCATCGAAATCCTCTAAAGATTCTCTAGGTTTCATCCTAAGATCATTTATCCATCTAAACACATATTCACAATCATACCTGTGAAATGCTTATCAGAGCTAACCGATGAGTTTCTTGAAAGAATGGATGGATGCTTTTGGAAATGTGTGGAACCATCGCTTAAAGCGACCTTCAAGGGTGAGGGAGAAGAGCATAGAAGAAAACTCTTCATCGTCAATCTTGTAAGATTCTGAAAATATAAGGATATAAAAAATGTGCTCGGTTATGGATGTTCCATCCTCACCATCAAAATTTAATGGAGACAAGTGATAGATATGCTCATTGGGGATTGAAAATTCACAAATAGATAAGGTAGAGAAGAACCCAGGGTGCAAGATTCAGGACAAAGCCATTTACAGATATGAGACTAAATAATAGGGTCTAAGGGCTCATCTTTTCATATGGCCCTCCTTTTAGTGCTAATTTTTTGACAGGCTAAAATGTACCACGAAAAACTAGGGGGTTGTTACACAAAATATTGTCACCATGACTATTTGTAGCCAGTATGGGTCCATCATCATCCATATTGTCCTCCTTGGCAAGTTTCAAACCTCAGCTCTTCATGTCAAGCTTTAAAAATGAGAGAATGTTCTTTAAAAATCAATAAAGCTCTTGTTCCACACTTTCTCTTACTGTTGCCTGCGGTCTCGCACCCCTTGTCCATGTTACTTGCGGACCTGCCTGCTCTATCTCTAAAGGAGTGGGTACAGACCCCTGTAAAAGTAAAAAAGGTGCAAGTTTATCTTTAAAAAACTTACTTGTGGTTGATTCTGGATGATTCTAGAAGGATTCTTGACATGGATGGTTCGCTCCTAGGTGGTTCATGCATCCCAAAACTAATGGAGCTAATCCCTTGATAATACGGGCTTATCCCTTTGAAGGAGAAGCTTATCCCTTTGAAGGTGGACCTAGTAACTTCCCTCCATTGCACTATAAATTAAGGCATTGGGCTGGTTTCTGGGGAGGTTAGAAGCTGAAAATTTTTAAGGGTAAATGCTGGTGGAATTGAGACTTCCTAGTTAAGCTTGAGAGGAGAGATTACATACCTTTTGGCTTCATTGGGAAGAGAGTGAAACTTGTCAAAGTAGAGGAGAATTCTTGCTAGACCCTAGGAGGAGCTTGTATAGCATCAAGGCACAGGTTGTAAAGTTCTTCTTTGATTAAAGTTAATACAATCAAATTCATTTTTCTCAAAAAATTGTCTTATGTGATTTGTTTCATAAATTCCTTGATCATTATGATGAATATGCTTTATTATATTGACTTTTCAGGTGCTATTTAATGTGTTTACTTGTTTGTGTCTGCAGATTCTTTATAAAGGAGCTCATTTGGATCAAAGGGGTGTGGCTTCCACAAACTTGCACTGGACCCAAGGTAGGCCTAAAACACTTGTTTGCCTTTATTTATAAATTGCATATTTAGTGAAAGATAGAATTTGGTTGGTTTGATTGTCGCTAGATATCATTAGATACTAGGGAGGTCAGTCTTGTCTGCAAGAACGACTCATTCCGTGTGACAGGGGTCTCCCCTGTAGGAATTTACAGGGTAAGTTCCTCAGACAGAACACTAAAGGACACCGCTCACAAACAGATCGCAGATCAATACACCAGTACTTTTGACATGGTTAAAACCATCAAAGAGGGAAATAGTCCACAGCCTGAGCGAACACGGCCACTTCAGGCAATTTATTAATAAAAGAATGAAAATTTACATAAGCTTCTCTCATGCATGGTTAACCTACAAATGACCCTCCATGCTCTTTAAATAGAGATCATGGACCAATCGGGTGTTAAGCCACGGATCAAGTGTCGGTAATATCAAGGAGAGAATGAACCATCGGATCACTACATATCGTGACCGTCGGATTGTAAGTTACAAAATGTACATAGTAAAGAAACACACTTTACCTAACTATATACCTAACTCTATACTAGACCAAGTTGTGCTTAACTATTTCCTATGTGTCGGAATATCCTAACATCCCCCCTTAAGAACAACTTGGGATAGGATTGAAGGATTTACAAATATGACACAATAGGAGAAGGAAGGAGGCACTAGAGCCTATCCCCCCTTAGTGATAACTTCCTGAACTCCAACCATAAATCAAAGTTTAGTGAACTTCGCCTCTGTGAGAGCCTTTGTAAAGATGTTTGCAACTTGATCATCTGTTGAACAATATTGCACTTCAAGAACATGGTCATGAGTGAGATTTCTGATGAAGTGCATGTGCAGTTCAATGTGTTTGTTGCGCTGATGTTGGACTGGATATTTTCATAGTTGAATGGCACTTTGATTATCACACCAAAGTGTAGTCGGATGTTGCTGCTGAAAGCCAAAATCTGACAAGATCTGACGAAGCCACAAGGCTTCCTTACTAGCTTCTATGGCACCACGATACTCTGCTTCTAATAAAGAAAGAGAAATGGCACCTTGTTTCTTGCAAGCCCATGTAATAGGTCCTGAACCAAGAGTGAACACATAACCTGCAGTAGACTTCTGATCATCAGGGTCACTAGCCCAATCAGAATCAGTGAAACCAACCAATAGAGGAGAGGCTTCAGCACTGTAATGAATCCAAAACTGAACTATACCTCGAACATAATGAAGTATTCTTTTAGCTGCTTTCCAATGACTTTCATGTGGGTTTTGCATAAACCGAGCAACAAGGTCGACAACAAAGGAAAGGTCAGAACGAGTATGGGTTAGATACAAAAGGTTTCCTACAGGTTGATTGTATAAGGTAGCATCAACTTGAGGAGAAGTAAAAGTGACTGAAAGTTTGACTCCAGACTGAAAGGGAGAAGGGGCTGGCTTACAGTCTTCCATGTGAAAATGGCATAGAATATCACATGCATACTTGGATTGGGAAAGGGAAATACCTTCCTTGGATTGCAAGACTTAAAGACCAAGAAAATAATGTAAGTGTCCTAAGTCTGTCATTTCAAACTTCCTTTTAAGGCTAGACTTCACATGGTTTATAAAGTTGGGATCACTACCAGTCAGGATAAGATCATCAACATAAAGAACAAGAATGATAAGAGACTTGCCATTTTCTAAAAGAAAGTTATCCATTTTGGCATACCAAGATCGAGGAGCTTGCTTGAGACCATAAAGGGATTTCTTAAGCCGACATACAAGGCTGGAGTCTGTTTGTATAAAGCCAATAGGTTGTTCCATATAGATTTCTTCATGCAAGTCCCCATGCAAGAAGGCGGATTTAACATCCATCTGATGGACTTCCCATTTGAAAGATGCAGCAAGGGAAAGAACATGGCGGATAGAATTCATTTTGGAAACAGGGGAGAAGGTTTCAGTATAGTCAATGCCTTTAACTTGTAAAAAACCCTTAGCAACAAGACGAGCTTTATGTTTATCAACTTTCCCATCTGGTCCATACTTGGTTCTATAAACCCATTTGCATCTAACAAGTTTTCGTCCCTTTGGTAGAGGAACAAGATCCCATGTATCATTTGCCAATAATGAATGATATTCTTCATTCATAGCTGCTTCCCAATCTGGATGGCATGAAGCATCTGCAAAGGTTTCAGGATCATAATTCACTGAAGCTCGAGCCAGTAAAGAAGAGTCTCTCTCGAACTAAGAACGTGTACGTCGTTGATCTGTAGGATCACCGACAAGATCATCTGCTGCATCCCAAGTAGCATAGACCCATTTTGGAAGCTAAGGAGCTGAAGGAGGATCTTGAGAAGGTGGGGGAGGATTTTCATCCTCGCTTTCATCATATGAAGAAGAAATATTTTCAGAAGTAGAAGAGATAGGGAGAGGTGGCACATCCGCCGAACTAGGCTTGTAGGCCGATATATTTTCAGCAAACTTTACATCTCTTCTAATGATAAAATTTTTGGACTTAAGTGGAATAAGTCTATATCCTTTGAGATCTTCAGAATATCCAACAAAAGTAAATTTTTCACTCTTAGGTTCTAAAGCTTTATGTTTCTCATCTGGAATACGGGCCCATGCTTCACTTCCAAAAACACGAAAGTGACTTTATCTGGTTTGATTGAGCTCCATGCTTCTTGTGGAGTGATATTCTTTAAATCTTAGTAAGAGTGCGATTTATTATGTAATTTGCATAGTTAATTGCTTCTGCCCAATAATTAAGACTAAGTCCTTTAGATTGAAGCATACAATTAGCCATTTCCTTTAAGGTGCGATTCTTCCTTTCAGCTACACCATTTTGTTGTGGAGTATATGGAACAGTATGTTCCATTTGAATTCCACTCTCAGTGCAAAAGTTGATGAATGTGTTTTTAACATATTCTCCACCATTATCAGATCTTAGCTTAAGAATTTGATGTCCAGATTGTTTTTCAACAAAGGCCTTAAAGGCCAAGAACATGTTAAATACTTCACTCTTGAGTTTTAAGAAGTATACCCAAGTGCGTTTGGAGAAATCATCAACGAAAGTTAAGAAATACTTGTAGCCAGAGAATGAAGCAATTGGAAGTGGACCACATAAATCACTATGCACGAGCTATAAAGGGGTTGAGGTGTGCCAAGAGGCATGTTTTTCAGAACTATCCCAATGCTGTTTTCCGACTACACATCCGGAACAAACACCATCTCTGCAAGATACCATTGGAAGACCTGTCACCATATTTTCTTTACATAGATTTTGAAGAGAGTGATAGTTTAAGTGACCAAATCTCTCATGGCAAAGCTTTCTCATTTCATCATTATGAGCAAGAAATACTGAGGGAAGGTTTGATGATCCAAAGTTGTGAAACTTATACAACCTTGTAGAATCATCAGCAATGTCAGTAGCTAAAATCTGTCTAGGATCTCTTAGGTCCTTAATTACAACATCGTGAGGTGAAAATTCAAGGATTTTACCTTCACCTGAATGGGTTATCTGATATACAGATAGAAGGTTGCAGGATAAGGTTGGAACAAATAATACATCATTAAACTGACCACTGTCTAGATGAACAGTTCCAGTCCCTACAATACTAAGAGATCTATCATCACCAACATATATATTTTTGGTGTTACAATCATTTAAGGAAGAAAACATGGCTTTGTTTTTGGCCATGTGATAAGAAGCTCCAAAATCGATGAGCCACTCATGAGAATGAGAACAAGAAGATACATTTAGTTCATAGCCAGACCGAGATGCTTGACAACCACATGTAGAAAGTGCCATTCCTGAAGATGAAGTTGAAGTTGAAGATTGCTCCAAATGGATGTTATGCTTCTTCATTGCTGCTTCCAAGGCTTCCATCTTCTTAAATCATTTGGATTCTAAGTGGCCATCTTGATTACAAAAGCTGCAATGTCTATCAATATTCTTCCATTTGTTTTTATTTGTCTTGTCATTTTGTTGAAATGATTTTTCATTTTGAGGCAGAAATTGCTTAGGACCCTTGTTTGGTTTAGGACCATTCCTTTTAGGATATGACTTCTTAGGATTCTTTGAGTTTGGTTGTTGTTGGGCATCTAATGCTTTCTTAGAAGAGTTTCCGAGATGAAGAAGACCAAGGTGTAAGAGTTTTTCTTGTTCTCTTATTAAAGAATCACAAAAGGAATCAAAGGAAGGGGACTTGTAGGCTTGTCCTTGAGAAATGAAGGATTCTCTTGTAGAATGGAAGGTGGAAACAAACACAGAATAGGCTAGTCCCAACTTAGTAAGAATTGAGTAGATAAGGCTACTATCTTCTTTCTTAACCTTAACACCTTCCAAGAGAAGTCTAAGGGTCTTGAACTTGGACAAAAAATCTTCAATGCAAGAAAAATTATTGGGGTCCAATGTAAGCAATTGATTTTCAAGTTGATAGGGTTTAAGTTCATTGTTAATCCCAAAGACTTTAGTAATCTGTTTCATTGCTTCATAAGGAGTATCAAGTTCTGCAATATGGAATCTAAGATCTGGAGAAATAGACATCCCTATCAACCCACGTGCTTGGTCTTGCCTATTTTCCCATTTAGCTGCCTTGTCTTCATCTTTCGGTTTGGTCTCTTGGCCTGTGGCTATTCTGTAAAGACCTTTACTTCTAAGTAAATCCACAATGTAGGACCACCATTGGAAGTAGTTGGTATTGTCAAGAATAACTTGGCATGGACTTTCCATTTAAAAAAAAAACTGAAGCTATAGATGCTAAAACCAAGTGTTTCAATGGAAAGATCTTGAAAAATTAGGCTGTTTAAAAAAAACGGTTCTGAAAATGGCTTCCCAATGAAGAAGTTATGGCTTTTTGAAGAAAATTTGATGAAGTCGCCGATGAAGTGCGGGAATGTGTGGAAATGAAAAATCCGCCCCCACAAAATGGAGACTTGAACCCAAGACCTCTACTCTCATAAGACCTCTACTCTCATAAATTAGCTTTGCACCAAGTGAGCTATACAAAGAGAGAGAGAGAGATGCTTTGGGTTGCGTGCTTGCTTTGAGAAAGCTCTTTTTCCCTACAAAACAAAAAACACAAAACCCAGATCGCATAGAGTCACAGGGCAAAGAGAATACACATAAATGAAAGGTATAGATCTAGTAATAAAAAAAAGCTAAATAAACCGAAAACCGAAATAAACAGAGAGAAAATAACTGTAAACTGTAAATAAACATTGTATACCTCCAGATCTTAAAAATTACGCAGCTAGGGCTACCAGAAACCTTTTCGCGTGAAACAAAAGGGGTTCCTCATCGAAACAGATACTCCCAACACAACAGAGCAGTCCTCTCAGCCAGAAAGCAGTGAGAAACAATAGATCTAGGAAACGGTAGTCGGATGTAGTTCTACCAGCTTCAGATTTGGATCACCAATAGACGTGGCCCTCAAAAAGCTCTGATACCATGTAGGAATTTACAGGGTAAGTTCCTCAGACAGAACACCAAAAGACACCGCTCACAAACAAATCACATATCAATACACCAGTACGTTTGATGTGGTTAAAACCCTCAAAGAGGGAAACAGTACATGGCCTGAGCCAACGCGGCCAGTTCAGGCAATTTATTAATAAAAGAATGAAAATTTACATAAGCTTCTCTCATGCATGGTTAACCTACAAATGCCCCTCCATGCTCTTTAAATAGAGATCATGGACTAATCGGGTGTTAAGCCATGGATCAAGTGTCGGTAATACCGAGGAGAGAATGAACCGTCGGATCACTACATATCGTGATCGTCAGATTGTAAGTTACAAAATGTACATAGTAAAGAAACACACTTCACCTAACTCTATACGTAACTCTATACTAGACCAAGTTGTACTTAACTATTTCCTATGTGTCAGAATATCCTAACATCCCCGGTGTGAAGTCCCAATTAGACTTCAAACCGTTTTGGATAGGAGCCCCATCCTGTATGTCGTCTCGACTATCACAAAAAATGTTTCCTCTCTTGGTTATCAAATGATAACGTGTTAGAGTGGGGAGAAGATGAAAATTCCCAAGGAGTGAAAAAAATTAGCCCAATTTTGACAAACTGCAAAAAGTGGTACAAACAAGTCTCAATAGATTTAACAAGAGGTATTGCATGAGAGGGATTAGTGATCCAAAACCCAATCAAACATACATAAACAAGAACATGTCAGAAGTTAATTGTAAAATAGTTTATGATAGATCAATGACATGGAAAGAAATAAGTAAACACAGCTTTGAAATTACAGCATTCATGCAACAAATATGAACCAGTCTATAAAATATTGCGTATATGAAAGCACACATACAAATACAATGAAAATACTAGATAACCAATACAACCACCTTGAGTAAGCATGGGAATCAATTCCAGACATGAAAGACAACCAATACAACCACCATGAGTAAGCATGGGAATCAGTGCCTAACATGAAAAACATCTTATTAATGTTGCTACAACTTCAAGTACATCTCTTGTAATTGGTCAAACCCAATAGTGGAACATGGGCTGCTCATACCATTTTCCATTGAAAGACCCTAGCCTCACTGCAACTCCACTCTACTAACATCCAAGAGGTGAGTTCCTCTAGCTCTCAATCATAAATCATATATCTAATCCTAGCCTCAACTTAAGTGCTAAAGTACTCTAACAATGAGGCATGAGGTCACATATATAGAGATGAGGTGACTGTTCACCTATTATGACCCTTCACCGCTCTCATAACTCTTGAAATTCCTTACTACTCTCTCATGCCTACTACCTCATACATGCTCAATTGGTTTTAGCATAACTTCATGGTACTATGATGAGAGTATTCACATAGTGATGTGAGTATAATAGGGAATTTTGTAGAAGCCCTAGGGTTCTTATCACCAATACTATTGTGAAACCACGTAGACTTGCATGAATTGTTGCATTGCCTGTTATTGTGCTTTGCTTGCATCCAATCATCTCTTCTTGTTTTTTTCTTGATATTTTCAATAAGTTTTAGGAGCTTAATTAGGTCCAATTTTAATCTCCTTGAAAACCCTAGACTTAGCTTCTGTGAAAAGCCCTATCTCCCTTCATTTAGGTAGACTTCTCCTTGTTATACCCCTAAGAAAACATAATGCATTAGCCATATATATTGGCAGCCAAAGAATAATATTAGAAATATTAAATAGTTGCCTAAGAATGGAACACCAATTTTGACCCTTGTTTAGTCCCTTTCCACGCCACAACGATGTTAATGAATTTGATTTCTGCGAGGTGTCTTAAGGCTCCAAAATGTTGGTAGCACTCCCTGAAAAAGCTACCCGTATCCTTTTGCTTGAATAAATCTCCTCCAGTGGTGATTGAGGTGAAGCTTCTCAAGCTTCGTTATCTTCTATCAGGGGATGTAGCACCAAGAGGTATATAGCTTCCTCAGCTTTGGGATTTAATACGCTAGTGCATGAGGTCCACCTCCTTAAATCTTCTTTTCAATAGCTACGAAGGTTTATTCTTAATTCCATAGGTATTAATCCATAATACAAACACTATAGTAGTCGAAAGATATGGTCCCTCATATGCCAAAGCCAACAATGTAACTTCCAGTATTCCAAATAAAAGACAATTCTTTTAAGAATACAATTTTTCCTTACTTTTTTTTCTTGTTGAATGACCCCTTCTAAATTCCTCATCATTTGGACATTGAGAATATTTATCTTCGCCATAGGTCATGCTATCCAAGAGTGATTTTAACCACTGCACTACACATTTATCAATCTATCTGTGCATTTATCAATCATATGGAAATTTTTTTTCATTATGTGCACAACGTTGTCTGCTTCGTGTTCCAAAGTTTTTTCTGATGAATCTCTTTATTGTTATTGGATGCAAGCTTTAATGTGGTGATCATAGTGCCTTCATGACCCAATTTTAGGTCCAACACCTTTGCAACCGATAGATTAATTGCATTTATGAATATGGCTCAAGGAAGCTCAACAAAATACTAACTTGTTTAAGACATCATGACCTTTTCCGAAGATGAAAAATTGAGACACATTTTGCAACTTATGAAGGTTGCTTAGTCATGCTACAAGAAAGTCGCATTGTTGGTTGCTTCCCTGAGGCATAAAAATGTGATAATGCGACCTGGGTGAAAATTCAACTTGCTAGGTGTTGCATAGTCACTTTTCAATCGGGTCGCACTTCCCTGGGTATTTGTATGTGACCCTACAATGCGACTGGAGAATGGTTACGAGCAAGATATGCAACCTTGGCAAGTCGCATAGTCGCACTCCAATGTAAGTTGCACTTCCCGGTGAATTTTTGGAGCTTAAAGTGCACTCATGTGACTTTTTTAGTCATGAGTTTAGTAGGATGATGGTGCAATTCCAATTCAAACCATAACATTGGAGATGTGACTAATACCAAGTCGCACCCATTCATGAAATTGAAATGGTTGACACATGCATCCTCTCCTTAATACACCCATTCCTCATAGTGATCGATTATCATTCGACCCATCTTTAGCATTGGGAAGCCATTTCTCTGCCTTTCTTTCAATCATGGTATTCAGAAGGCCTTTATTTGAACTTGCAATGCTAGTTAACCTATGGATATGGAATTATATACAATGGACACTATCTGTTCTGATGGAGAAGTGATCAATATAATGTTAATCATTTCTTCCTTCAGTCATAAGAAGTGATTTTATGACCTAGGTCAGAGTGCGACTCATTTGAAGTCTCATAGTCATAGCACTAGGTTGGTTGCACTCCTTAGAGGCTCATCTGAGGCATTGAAACATGACCCACTTACTTGGGTGCAAGTGAAACTTCCTAGAGCTCGACTAGTCACATTATAAAGGTTGTCACACATTTGGATGATTCATTGGAACTTGGACTGCGATCAGGCGACCTAGAGTTATGCGACTGAGGTAGAAGTCACATTTTGGAAGCTGATATATAAAGAATATTATACTCGAAGAAGTCACAGAGTCTCACAATAGGTAGATCATACCTCACGGGTTCTCCATTATGATTTTGTGACATGCAGATTCACTACGGGACCATTTGAAGATATCTTTTGAGAAAGTATTGATATGGCTATAACTTTCATGACACCCTTGCTAGTTCTCACAGATACCTCACAACACTACTAACGATGACACCAGTAGTAGTTGGTGCGATCCTCCACCACAATCACAGTAACACAGCGATCATATTACTAGTATACAATACTAGGCATATGAGAAAGACCTCAAAGCAACGTCTTTTGTGCCGACAACCCAAAAACATATTTTATTACATGAATTCTCATTGCAGTGTTTTACCCATGGTGACTTTCGATGAAGTACTAACTATCGACAACCTCTCCAGTGAATGGCTCTGTGTAGCATGCCTTACGTAGGTTATTCCTGCTTGTATATGTATATGTGTTATTTCGATAGGCATCTAGTTACTATCCCAGAGACACGTTGAACATTTCCAATTTGAAACTTTAGGCCGCTTTTAAGATTGTATTTCTGTGGGTTTATGTTATGCCTTAAACAATCCAGCAAGTCAATGGTTTGGTTTGTTTAAATAAAATAATTTCAAGTCATTACTGGGATTTTTTGTGCACTTCCACCTGGAGATTTGATCTGTTCCCTACAGACGTGCCTTCAAAAAGCTCCTAGAGATTTGATCTATCACCTATAGATGTGCATTCTAGTGATAGTTTGCATGACGATGGGACTTTGGAGATTGCTTAAGCACAAGATTGAAGTGCTCCCCTGTCCATCCATGATGTACTGGACACGTAACAAAAACTTTGTAGAGGCTACGAGCAACAATCTTTAATGCAAAGCTCGAATCTGCAAAGCGACAGAGGACCCTTAGAAAAGGGGAAGGTCGTCGCAGATTCATATTGGCCATTAGAGGGGGAAAGACCATTGTCTAAAAATATAGATAGAAATGGATGCCTCCCATTCCCATTTTGAGTCGGAATTGGAGCCCTCGAGGAAGGCATCATGTCTATATATGGATTTTGTGGGCGAGGTGGATGTACTTCTCACTCCATATTGTATTTCATGGCTTACCACAGGAAATACCAATGTCTCCTCGTTAACCTTTCCCTTTATTTATTTGTTCATACATCACAAAGTAATATCATAATACAACAGGGCCAATTTTTTGACAAGATAATTGTGCTTCCCATTCATTTTTTAGATGAGCTGGAACATTTTACGTAACTTCCTTTTCCCTAACGTCATACACTTGGATTATGCAATAGCGAATCAATCAAGTCGTCAGATTATTTGTTAGGACCCTATACTACTAGTGTAACCCCTTATTGTTATTAGTACAACCCCCTTATTATATTGGTGTACCCATGTAGTCCCCATAGAGGCCCACTACTGTTATTATTGTGCCCCATAGAAGCCCACTATTGTTATTATTGTGCCCTTACATTATTATTGTTATGTCGGCTCCGATTATATTATGACCCCTTAGACTCCTATATATAGAAAGGAGGTCTTGTCATTTGAATCATAAAAGAATCATTCATTTGTGTAATGTAAAGGAGGTTGCCCCCTCGAAGAGGTTGAATTCTAAGGTGTTGATCTATCTTTTCTATCTTTTTGTGAGCTAGTTTCATAACATTTGGTATTAGAGCTTTGGATTCTAGGGTTTCACTGCTCGAAATAGGTCATCGTGGAATTTTCACCATAACATTTTTCTGTGATGTTTCTGTTGGCATTACGGCACAGGTGTGACTCTATGGTACAGGTGTTGTCCTTGATGGTAGCTCTCTCTGATGACAGATCACAGTTCAGACTACAAGAATGAAGACAAAATTCATATACACAGGTTCATTAAGATCAAGTCGCGTATACACGCAGGTTGGACTTTATAAAAGTGCGTATGCGTATACACGCACTTTCATGCAAAGAAAAGCGCGTATATGTTGGAAATCTTACCTTTGGTCCATGGCAGTTAGTCCTTGGAATTTGAACCTATGGTTTTAGACCATGGTATCTCGACAGACGTGTTGATCCCTAGTATTGAGTCGATGGTATTGGTTTATTATGGTTTTGGACAGTGGTATTGAGGAAGGCCTAAAAATATAAAAGAGGAAGGAGATCATTTGGCAAAGTATTATCTGAATGATTGAATATCTGATATTGTGATAGATCTGGAATACAGGTGATTGGGTTATGGTGCAGATCTAGATCTGAATGAAGGTGGAACCTAAGCGCAAGAAGGATAGGGACTATTGATGGATCTAAATCTCAAGGCTTGAACATTGGTATCTCTGTATAATTTTGATCTGTTATATGTGGCGCACTCTTGATCTATAAATCTGGGCTAACTAATGACTGAATGCTTAAAAGAATGAATTATCTTTTATAGATCTGTACGCAGGTTCAGTAAATTAAAGGTGCGTATATACGCGCTTTCTGTGAATGAAAGGCGCGTATACGCAGGTTGGGTGTGGTACAGAAGCGTATATTCGCAGGTTGATGAACAGTGAAGTAGCGTATATGTCTTGATCTATGTTCTAGCTGCTTCTGTTTTATTGCTGCAGTGTTCTGGGTTCAGAATTGGTGTTTGATTACAATTACTGTGTTCTGGGTTCAGTGATCAGAGAAGTGCTTAGTTGTTTTCAGCTTTTGATTGGTGAAAAGGAGTTTGGGTTATGCATAAATTCTTGATGTTTGATTGATGTTACTTGTGGATCCAATCTGAAAATTAATGAAACGAGGTCCCTGAAAAGGTTGCAACCTTCTGTAGGTAGGAGCCTGCGTACTAGTATCTCAAGCTAGTACAAGAACTAAGGGGGTTGGAGCTCCCTTCCAGGAAAGCTGGAAAACGAGAGAGAGTTGTAGCTCTCTGCAGGTTGCAGCCTACGTACTGGTAAAGTCTGCTCTAGTACAAGACATTGTAAAGAGAATTTAATAATTAAAAAAAAGATAGAGACGAATTGCAGCAGGGGGTTTTCACCCACATTGGGTTTCCTCCTTATATCTTGTGTTCTTGTGTGTGACTGTATTCTGCTCTGCTTCACTATTTCTGGTACTGTTTATGTGCATCTGAATCACAGATTAATAACTGACATCTAAAAGATAATTCAAATTATAAGTCTGATTTGTATACGTTGGTTTCTTTATCTGTAGTTGCGTATATACGCGGGTTGTTTTAACTGAAGTAGCGTATATCATCTGGAATTTAGAGAAAGGAAATATTTGGCTTAATAATACTGATTCACCCCCCCCTCTCAATATTATTTCCAACAGTTTCAGAAGCGAAAAAAAAACCCATTTGGGAAGAAATTGTGTTGAACCTCGGGTCCGAATTTTAGAGCTTTTCGTGCAATATTTTTGGAGATATGATCTAAGGAAGTTAGCCTTTTTGCAGGCTCCTAAATTACATTCCAAATAGGTGACTTGGGGAAAATCGTCATAACTTTTCTTTTGAACATCAGGTTGAAATCTCATAAGAAGTTATAGAAAAACGATGGATTTTAGTTTCCTATGTATTTTTTTTAGATCCTAAGGTTAATAAAGTGACACATGGAACTTCATACAAGTTCGCTCTTCTAAGAAGGTCTATAATAAAGTCACTATGGTAGATTTGGCATAACTCTTCCCTGGAGAATCCAATTTGGATTAGACTGGTGGTATTGGAAAGAGGACATAGAGGGATACTGTAAGTCGCAATTTTAGAACTGGATGATCTGAAATTACAGAGATACATTAGATTCAATATCAAGCTCCTACAAAGTGAAAAAAGGTGTGTAGTTTTTTTTTAACTTTTGCATAAGCTTGGTTTGAAAAATTAGTTTGAAGGGATTCAAAGGGAATAGTAAAGAATTATTATCGGTAATTGATGCCCCGAGGAAAGAAAATGCAAACACCTAGTAAGCAACCTGAAAGCTCTAGCATGACTCATGAAGATGAGGAAGAAATGCAACATGATATATCAAAATTACGAGACCAAGTGCAACAAGTTTCCCTTGCACAAAAAGTAACAGAATCTAAGATGGATGGTTTAAGCAAAGATGTAGAAGCTAAGATGGATGGTTTAAAGAAAGGCGTAGAAGCTAAGATGGATTGTTTAAAGAAAGGCGTAGAAGCTAAGATGAATGATGTGGAAGCTAAGATAGACGATTTGAAGACAGATTTGAAGACAGGCATGGATGATTTGAAGACATGCATGGAAGATTTGAAGACATATTTGAGAAAGCTTCTACAAGAAATGCTTACTAACAGTGAAAGGTTAGTAAAGGAAAATCATGATGAGAACAAAAGAAATGTTAATCATGACTTCATAGACTCCAATGTTGGATCGAAGACCCACCATATTCGAAAAATCGATATGAGGAAGTTTGATGGCAAGGATCCCACACCATAGATATTACAGATGGAGCAATTTTTCGATCTCAATAATATGCAAAACACACAAAAGGTACGTATTGAAACTTTATATTTGGAACCAAATCAGTTTGTATGGTATCAATGGCTTTGCTCTCGTAAACAAATTATCACTTGGGCAATTTTTACAGAAGAATTAACAGCACATTATGAGGATACAAAAAGCAACAATTTTTTAAGCCAATTGATAAGTCTCAAACAAAAGGCTTCAATAATGGAGCACATTGAGGAGTTCCAAAAATTGAACATAAGGGTAAAAAATATTCCAGAGGAGCATAGGATTGATGCCTTCATAGGGAATTTAAAGGATAATATCGAACATGATGTTCGCCTTTGGGAACATGATTCATTAGAGAAGGCATTTAGGCTAGCAAGAAAAATGGAAAGAAAAATTATGGCAACCAGGAAGCATACCACTCACAACTATAAAGATGGAAGTGTTGTTACCCCTAGTCTTCCAAAACCTATAAGATTGACACCACAACAATTAGAAGAAAAAAGAGAAAAAGGGCTTTGTTACAGTTGTGATAGCAAATACACTAAAGGTCACAAGTGTGCTAAGAAGAAATTATTCTACATAGATTGTGAAGAGGAAGAAGAAAAGGAGCAAGAAAGGTCAAAAGGAGAGGATATACTCTAGGAACAAAGCTTAGATAAAGAAAAAATGAATCTGACCATATCTTGTATTGCATTGGATGGAATTACCACTCCTCAAACCATCAACATAGAAGGACAAATCAATAAGAAAAATGTAACAGTGTTGATTGATTTAGGAAGTACCCACAATTTTATTCATTGTAAAGATAGCAAAAGAATTGAATTGCTTCCTATCTCCAGCACCAGAGTGTCAAGTGAGGGTTGCAAATGGAGGAACGATAAATTTCTCTGGAAAGTGCCACAATATCAAGATATCCATGGGAGAATATGTATTGACTAGCGCAATGCTTTTCATTCCAATGGGAGGTGTTGATGTTGAACTAGGAGTCTAATGGCTACAATCCTTGGGTACAATAGCTTTCAATTTTCAAGAAATTTTCATGAAATTTTCTATGGAAGGAAAGGAAGTTGAATTAAGGAGTATTGCAAGGAAACCAAGAAAGATAATCAGCTCTAACGGTATGACAAAGCTTCTAAAAAGGGAACAAAGAGGTGTAATTGCGCAATTATGTTCACTAGATGTTTCCACATCAGAATCATCTATTTCTCTAGATCTCCAAAAAGTCTTGGACAATCATTCCAAGGTATTTGAGACTCCCAAAGTTCTCCCACCTATTTGTGATCATGATCATGCTATTCATATGATTCCAGGAAGTTTTCCTCCAAACATCAGGCCATACAGATATCCCCATGCCCAAAAGAGTGAAATTGAAGGTATCGTTGCAGAAATGCTAGAGGTTGGTATAATTCAACATAGTCAAAATTATTTCTCTACTCCAGTAGTATTGGTGCACAAGAAGGATGGATCATGGTGAATGTGTACAGATTATAGGGATCTCAACAAGCTCACTATTAAAGATAAGTTTCCCATTCCTGTCATTGATGAATTACTAGATGAATTGCATGGATCAATTTAGTTCACCAAGTTGGATCTTCATTCAGGATATCATCAAATCAAAATGAAGACTGAAGACATTCCGAAAATAGCATTTAGAACTCATGAGTGTAATTATGAATTTTTGGTCATGCCTTTTTGCCTTACCAATGGACCTTCTACATTTCAAGGTTTGATGAATTCCATTTTCAAACCCTTCCTTAGAAAATTTGTGTTAGTATTTTTTGATGATATACTAATCTACAACAAGTATTGGAAGGATCATGTTGAACATGTTGACAGGGTGCTACAACTATTGGAGGAGAAGCAATTATATGCAAAAAGATCCAAATGTTTCTTTGGAGTACAAGAGGTGGAATATCTAGGTCATATTGTATCTCATGAAGGAGTTAAGGTAGACCCTAGAAAAATTAAAGCCATTAAGGAATGGAAAATCCCCACATCCCTAAAGCATCTGCGAGGACTTCTCGGATTGACACGGTATTATCACAAGTTTGTTAAGAATTATGGGAGAATAGTAGCACCTCTAACAACATTATTGAATGAAAATGCATTTTCATGGACTCCAGAAGTAGCAAATGCCTTCTAGCATCTTAAAGAGGCAATGTGTGGAGCACCAGTCTTAGCTACACCGGGCTTCACAAACACATTTATTGTGGAATGTGATGCTTCGGGAAATGGAATTGGTGCTAATTTAATGCAAGATAAAAGACCCATTTCTTTTGAAAGTCGTCCAGTCAAGGGAAAGTTTTTACGCAAAGATATTTATGAGAAGGAAATGTTGGCAATACTACATGCAATTAAGAAATGGTGACCCTACCTAATGGGAAGAAACTTCAAGGAAAAAACGCATCATGATAGCATTAAATACTTTTTAGAACAAAGATTATCCTCTGAAGAGCAACAAAAGTGGGTCACAAAGATGTTGGGTTATGACTTTGAAATCATCTACAAAAAAGGGAAGCAAAATGTGGTGGCATATGCACTCTCAAGAAAGGATGAGGATGTGGAAGCATTGTTGTGTGCCATTTCTATTATCCAACCAAATTTGATAAACAAAGGTATGAATGGAAGAATGGCGAAGCAGGGTGGGAACTCATTCAAAAGTTGTTGAATATCCCAGTTCCAACAATATTGCCAGAACTTGAAAAGGAAGGAAAAATCATATTAGAACCTAAAGCACCTATAGAACCGAGAAGTCGAAAACTACGAAATCGACCAATTTCAAAGAATCTCATCAAGTGGAAGAACTTACCTGTTGAATATTTCACATGGAAGGACAAAAATGCTATAAAAAAGCATCAAGAAATACTGAAGCGTTGAGGACAACAGTTTTTGAAGGAGAGGGGCATGTTAGGCCCCTATACTGCTAGTGTAACCCCTTATTGTTATTAGTACAACCCCCTTATTATATTGTTGTACCCATGTAGTCCACATAGAAGCCCACTATTGTTATTATTATGCCATTACATTATTATTGTTATGTCAGCTCTGATTATATTATGACTCCTTAGACTTGTATATATAGAAAGGACGTCTTGTCATTTGACTCATAAAAGAATCATTCATTTGTGTAATGTAAAGGAGGTTTCCCCCTCGAAGAGGCTGAATTCTAAGGTGTTGATCTATCTTTTCTCTATTTTTGTGAGCTGGTTTCATAACATTGGATGGCTTTGTAGCAAATATTTTCGAATTGTAAGCCCATTTAATCATCTTGATGTAATGCATTCCAATTTAAACTCACCACTTGCAATGTGATGACACTATTGACACGCCCCCTTAACCATTTGGACTGTGCCCTTATCATTGCCCTAAGCACAATTATCATCACCCAACAATAAACTACTAGTGTGCTCCTTCCATTTTAGACACATAGATGACCCGTTCATGGCTTATCTAATTTGTGATTGACCCTTAGCATTCAATGAGCTCATAAGTGTGGTTGTTCATTGTAGAGACCTCGTGGGTGTTGGCATAGATACTTTGGTCTTCATACCTCTATGAAGTGCCATCGCGATTTTGTGAGAGGTCACCAAGCCTTGGTGAAGTTCCACCATGATTTTGTGAGAGAGCACAAAACATCGTTTATCAGTAAGCCTGCATGTACGAAAGTAATATTAGATATTGGCAGTGTTATATGTCCCATGAAAATTCCTTCGCACACTTAAACATTGAGGCCTAAAATAGAAATGAATAGGGGATTGGGGCTTAAAATAACTTGTTAAAAAAATGTCAAAGGTGTTCTAAATGATGTCATAAGTATCGAATACCACTAATTCCAAGTAATCTTAAGGTTTGATAAAGGAATGTGCATATGTGGCTCTAAATATTTAACTTTGGGTATGTGAACCATATTTCCTCAAACTCATTAATCCTCTTATGCATGAGTTCACTCTATTCCAATGATGATCACGCAGATGTTACGTTGAGGGCTGAGGTTATGGATGTATTTTAAGAGTAGAAATCAAGGTAGGAAATGTGTGTTATGGAAATACTTCAAATGATAAGGTATTCACGAGAAAAGTAAGCACTACAAAATGCTTATAATAATGCCAAAAAAAATACAAATGCTATTGAGTGTGAACAAGATGAAGACCTTGGCAAGATGAGGTTACTTACACAAGGTATCTACCTACTAGTGGGATACACCATACATAATCATAGGGTCTTACATGCAAACACAATCAAAAGTGAGTCTCGTAACTCTAGTAAATTTAATCGAGTGACTTCTATGGGTCAGAGAAAGTGGATGGCAATGTTTGGAGGGAAATTGACAAAAAGATTACAGTTTCATGGGGTGAAAGGAAGATAATGCACATATAGGGAGGAGCATCGAACCAATCATGACTCAGTCCTTCAATGAAGGTCTTGATAGCTTAGGGTTTTGGTAAAGTTTAAGAAAATGAAAATCACCCTAATGCACTCACACTTAGGAAGGCAAAGATGTGCCGTGATTAAAAAAATAATACACTTCCCAATCTTTTGGGAATGCATCCCATGAAACCTAGGACCTGTTGTCACTCAGTACAAAATTTGTTTTTAGGTGACGAAAGTACAAAAGAACAGAAACGTTTGCAGCCATTTTCCAATCCACAAAAGCCCTAAAAGCTAAATTAGACCCCCCCCGATTGGATGGTGATCCAAATTATCTTTCAAATGGTATATGAAACTCCTTAAATGGACTCCTGAAACAAAAGTTAGAGCAGATTGAAGTTACCCTGTTGAAAATGAGAAAAGAAGGAGAAAATGCCTAAGGGTAAAATCTCGAGTCCTGGAATATTGGCAATCGTGACATATCAGTGATCAGAGGTTGTAGTGTGTGCATCAAAATCAAATCACCGATTGAAAACCTCCGATTAAAGGGCTCCGATATGGGGGCTGGCCTATGGTCACGAGGAGCATGAAAGGACCAAGGGTTAAGCAAAAAAGTTGATTGACATTCGATGGTCAGTGAAGTGAAATTTTGTGTGCCAAAGTTAAATCTTTAATTAAAATTTTCTGATAGAGGAGCTCCGATATAAGGTCTGGACCACGGTTAAGAGGAATTTAAGGAACCATGGGCAGAAAGCAGTTTACAAAGGAACGATAGTCCCTGGCAGGAACAAAAGGAATTAGCATTGTAAGGCTAAGCTCCAGGTCACCACCCTCTGTCCTATGGTTAGAAATGTGGGAAGGGCTAAGAAAAAGGGGCTTTTCATATCAGAGTCGACAATTAGAAAAATTTGAATACTGTACCACTGTGAAATCTATGATATGGGATCTCCATGATAAGGAATTACATAGCTTTAAAGACACATGGATTGGTAGTTACAGTACTGAATGAAGGCATGGAGTAGTTGGAAATCAATTTGGGCTAATCTTGAGGAAGCCCCTGGGATAAGGAGCGAAGGACTACATAGGCAGAAAAAATGAATTAGACTACTTCACAGACACGTCTTCATGGAGTAAATGGATATTTGGGTCTCAAGAAGCCTTAACGGCTCAGCGTGGAGCTCCACTCAGTCGTAGAATGAAGGATTGTCAAGAATACAAGTGTGAGAGACACTCATGAAACTGACATGCATGCAAGACCAACACATAGTACATCTAGTGTTAGGGGTGAACCATGCTCTGATACCACTCGGTAACACCATCCTCCCACATCTACCCAAGCAACTGGCCAGTCAGGGTAAACATGCAACGAGAGGCCACTATGATATGATTCGACCTCATAAGTCACATTAAGGAAGTGGAACTGATGAAACACACCATACAAACATTATTTATCAGCTACAGGACCCTCAAGAACTAATCCAATACTTTAGGTAGCTTACCTTGGGGTCCCATTGAAATTTTGGGCAACTTAAGCCTCAATTTCTCCCATTCTATAGGCACGAGGGCATCCAGAAACCCAAAGCCTCTCTCACAAGCTTGCCGAGCAATGATTAGAGACCAAAACTATTAGTGCTATCCCAACAACTTTGAGATTTTGGCCACTTTTTCAGGCCGAGAGCCCAGGTCACTGCCCAAAATAGAACCATCTCTCCATATCAGTAAAATAACATGGAAATGATAATACTAAAGAAAATACTTCTTCAAGACCTTGACTAGACCCCTAATATCCATGACAAGCATTTCTTCAAACATATTCCAAATGTGTAATCTACTGTGTAAATAACAGTTCTAAGCATAGGGGTCTCATACTTAGTTGAGAATTGATAAGAACCATTGATGCCTCAAAAAATCAACTACCATTCCATTCATTAGGTCATAGATACAATGTTCATTCAATTACAAGTAAAAACATGATGAGAGCCACTCATGATTGTTGTCATAAAACATGTAAATAACCAGCATAATAGGGACAAAATTATCCATGAAATCACAACCATATAAATGAGATATAATCCATCATAATACTCATATAAATACAAGGAGGAATAATATTTCCTTAATGAAGCAAAATCCAAATGTGGGATGGGACTTCCATGTTCCACCCGACCATAGAATGGTTGAGCCAAATCTTTCTTCAACCATTCACCCTTGTGCCATATTCCAAGCATGAATGTGGGATCTCATAGAACACATCAATAAAAAACCATCCAGGGCTTGGAGAGGCCATCTTCCTTAACCCATCAAACATTTTTTCCACCTCATGATTAGACATCACAAAACCATCATAGGATCGGTCTCTATCCCAGCGATCCAGGGCTTCAGTTCCAACCAAGGCTCCAGGACTAAACCCACTGTTGCTGCTGGGCTCCAGAGCATTTGTCCAAACAAGGCTAAGAGACTAATAACTCAATCCACCACGAGCTCCAGAGCATATTTCCAACCACGGTTATGGGACTAGTAACTCAACCCAAGCTGTTACAAGGCTCCAGAGTGTTTGTCTAACCAAGGTTCCATGAACTAGTAACTCAACCCAAGCTAACGAAACATGAGAACTAACAAAAAAAAGCATTGAAATTGAATCCACAATCACCACGGCTATCCAGGAAATGGCAAGGCTTGACAATCCACTGCCAATCCATGAAATGCCCCATGGAAATGATAGATCACAACCAAGAAACCATATGCATGTCCCATGCATGCCAAAACTAGTGAAGGAAACATACATGCAACTCGGTACCTACAAGTAAATATGATGTAACTGCTAATCTTGATGCGTTCTTGTGCTTTCCTTCTCTTCCTTTCCCTTCTTGCTCCAAGAATCCAAGTATGCCACACCCACCAAGAGTGCTCCAAGAAAACTCTAAGTCTCCAAGAGTATGAGAGAGAGAGAGAGAGAAAATAATGAGAGAGCTCCAAAACTGAATTGACAAAAGGTTACCAACTCATCCTTAGAATCCTTTTTATGAATGAGGCCTCTATTTTCTTCATTTTCCATTATTTTCCTTCAATTTCCTCCTCACATGCAACCTGTGACCTTTCACCTCCCTTTTCTCATAATTTCCATTATTTTCATAGCCAAAAATACCATTTTTCCTTTGCCAATTTCCTTAGCCATAAACAATCACAAGTCATCCCCATCACTCTGATTCTGCCCAACATCCAACTTGGAATAAGTGTCCCATCATCTGTGGTTATTATATATCCTTTATTTAATTTTATTACTTGGAATTTTCACCACGGATGTTACAGGCATATCTACAGAACTGCAGAGTAAATCTATTCTACAAACGAAAATTTCAAGCTTTCACTCTACATAATCATAGACCTTTTGCATAATTCATACACACTTCAACTCACAAAAAATATTTTAAATCACAAAATTTACAAAAAATACCTTTAATTCAAGAAATTTGTAAATAATTTACTAAGCATTGTACCAATTATGTGGAAAAAGCTCCGCAAAATGAAATTTGTCCAAATATTTAATTGCAGAAAATGCAAACTAAAAAAGCCTTACCTTAAGAAAATCTGTGTATATGTAATAATAAAATGTGAAATATAATTACACTATGAATTAATGTTATAAATTTCCCTTTGTCCCTGCATTGTCTTGCACATATCTAAATCTACAAAAGTTTTAAATCTTAGCATAGCTAAATCTGTCAAAGTTTTAAAACTCTATACAATAAAACTTCTATTTCAATGAATATAATTAAATCAATAAAAGCCAATTAGCTTTTAGAATCTTGTGAGCATTTCTTTCTTAATTTTATGAAGAAATTTTTATTCTTATATAGTTACTAACTTTTAGGATATGTGAGCATTTTTTTCCTAACTTTATTGAGTTCATTTTATTTACCCATAATTTTGATAATTCTTGCCTCCAAGAGATATGAGGAATTCAAGAAATTGATCATATTACAAGAAATTCAATTCAATAATTCAAGGAGTTTATTTATTTATTTATTTATGTTCTTGCATGATTCAAGGATTTGAAACTCCGAGTGAGGTGGACACTTGGTTGGTGGCAAATTTAATGCAATGCACTCGATCTCTTCATTTCGTTAGGGGATTCAATTTTTTCAAAGGTTGGGGTATGGCATCCCAATTAATTCTAATGCTACAAAAGTAGCGTGGATATTGCACATTGAAGTTCTAGATTCTACTTCATCATTGTAGAATGAGAGATTCTTCGACATTTATTGGGAGGTTAGTCTTCAATTGAGAATAACATGGAAATGATAATACTAAATAAAGTACTTGCTCAAGACCTTGATGTAGAGTCGTTAATATACCATTATTATTGTCACTTGTGAACGTTTATTTCACCCATTTCTACCATTCTTCATCATACCATTTATTATAATTTATCATTTAAATCCATTTTATTAATTATTTATGCTCTCATGAATAAATATTATTTATTCTCCTTTATTTCTAATAAATTGATTATTATGCATTATTTTACCAATGATAGTGCTAATAAGTTGGTTATAACATTATTCACCATTTTTAGCTCTGCCAACTCAGAAATTCGCTGGTTTAAGGAGTGACAGTTTTGCGGTTGAGATTCTGAGCAAATGAAGACGAATTTGGAAAATCCGGAACATGGGTTTTGTCCAGAACGGGCCCAATTATCTTCATGAAGAACAGATTGCCCAAATTCGGCTTGTACAGGGAGAAACGCAGGGTTCTTTGAGCACGATTTTCTGAGATTTGCTGTTGCGGCCATCCTCCAAATCTTAGCTGCAAAACCAAATACGCCTTGTTCTTGTTGATCAAATGGTTAGAATCAATCCAATTTTGTAAAACAAATCATGTTGTAATTATCTATGCTCTCTGATCTCTCTATTTAAATGAAACTAAAGATCAGAGAGGGGGGACGGAGGGACGATTGTATTTTGTAATGATAAGTTTCAGAACAGACTCTGATCATTGAAGTTTCGTTGAGACCTGATTCTGTTACACTTTTGTTAATGCAATTAATCTAAAAGACTTGGTGTTCATTTCGTCTTTGCATCTGGAGTAACTTACGGCAAGTGTCCGTCGGAGCTGGGCCCTTGGCTGCTAATGGTACACTGCCGTAAGTTACTACAGATGCAGAGACGAAATGAACACCAAGTCTTTTAGATAAATTGCATTAACAAAAGTGTAACAGAATCAGGTCTCAACGAAACTTCAATGATCAGAGTCTGTTCTGAAACTTATTTGTAATGATAAGTTTCAGAACAGACTCTGATCATTGAAGTTTCGTTGAGACCTGATTCTGTTACACTTTTGTTAATGCAATTAATCTAAAAGACTTGGTGTTCATTTCGTCTCTGCATCTGGAGTAACTTACGGCAAGTGTCCGTCGGAGCTGGGCCCTTGGCTACCAATGGTACACTGCCGTAAGTTACTCCAGATGCAGAGACGAAATGAACAGCATTCGTGTGTTTTTGCTGTTCCTTTTCGAAATGGAACAACATTTGTGTGATTTTGCTGTTCCTTTTCGAAATGGAACAGCACTTGTGTGTTTTTGCTGTTCCTTTTCGAAATGGAACAGCATTTGTGTGTTTTTGCTGTTCCTTTTCGAAATGGAACAACATTTGTGTGATTTTGTTGTTCCTTTTCGAAATGGAACAACACTTGTGTGACTTTGTTGTTCCTTTTCAAAAAGGAACAACACTTGCGTGTTTTTTGCTGTTCCTTTGCGAAAAGGAACAGCACGTGCATGTTTTTGCTGTTCCTTTGCGAAAAGGAACAACACTTGTGTGTTTTTGCTCATCCTTTGCGAAAAGGAACAACATTTGAGTGTCTCTGCTGTTCCTTTCTCAGAAGAAACAACATTTGTGATTTTTCGAACGACATTTGCATTTTCACGTTTTTTGTATGTATTTTTGTTTTTTTGGTGTGCATTTTCTTTGATGTTCCTTACACGAAACACCGCTTTGTGAGTGTTTTTGCTGTTCATTCAAAAGAGCAACACTTTGGGAATATTTTTGAGGGCAACCCTTTCCTTTCTCTTGTGGGATTATTCATAGTCAGTTCAACCACATTCTCCTGATTCTCTTTCATGGCATGAAGTACACTATTTTTATGAGGACAAGAATTATGGATTCTTTTGAAGCAAGTATTATCATTTACGTTATGATCTTTAACAGGACAGCTCCTTGATGACAGATTTTTTTCAAAAGAGACACAATTATTTATATACTACTTTACTGCATTGTTTTCTGTTGAACATGATATTGATTGATCATCTTAATACCATGTTGGTTCCATCATCCCTGGTTATAATATTCTTTGTCTGTAATAAATAAGATTATGGGTATATTTTTTCTATTGACATCTTCAACTTCTTCCACCATCCCTGCTCTTAAGGAGTACTGAGCCTCCCTCTTTTTATCATAAAAATGTGTAATAATAACAAAATTTTGTTCGCAGATGGAGGATAGGGGGTCTCATTACGAGCCAGCCCACCATGTTCATAAGGCTGTAACAAAGTGACATTCCCATTATGGCCACCACACCAGGGTTATGATCCATTGGATAGCCAAATTATCCTTGGAACAGGAGGTCTCATCACGAGCCGGCCTGATCACTTTTGCTACCTCCTAGTGAATGGCAGTGTGGTTATCTGGTTACCACGCCAGCACACTGATCTCTTCTGTAGAACAACACTAAAACTCTCCATTTATAAATTGAGGATCCTGGCTCATATGGGTTAAAAAGCAACCCTGCCAAGGCTATGGACGCCTGCTGGCAGCAGTGGCTCTGCTTATGGTATTGAAGTTATATCTTTTCGTCAATTATTATGATAATACCCTTTTCTTATTTTCTTTTTATCAGAGAAGTTATTTCCTTAACTTTTTCCCTGTTTGAACCTTTATGCATGAGAAATTGTTTTATGATCAATCACATCATTTTCATCTAGAATACCGTCAGCAAAGCATCTTTTTAGCATATTGTTGTCCTTTTTCATTTTGTATAAACTATCATCAATCCAAAGCGTCCTATCTCTTATTCATAACTATCTTTACACACTTTGCTCTCAAAATAACCATAACTTTCACCGTCCTATCATTGATAAGTGTACTCTGCCTCCCTTACTGATATATTGTTCATTCCATTGCCTTGCCGTCAGCACCACCCCTTTCCTATGCTTTATGGTTATGGAACCCATTTTCCAATTGGAGGGGGGAATGTATGCATTATGGGATTGCATGCGATATGATTACTGCACTTTGCCATACCTTGTTGATTTGAGTTTTTCTAATTGCAATTTTGCATGCATCTTATCTGTTGATATTCAAAGCTAACACTATGGATTCAAGCACATTGTATGCAAAATAGTGCTTTGTTTACAGGAGAACAACAAGTATGGGAAAAATTCTATTCACAGCATGACCACACTATTGCAACTAACAGACGCGGCTCGAGCAACTTGCGAACATGAACAACTCTTCAGACATTATGTGCTTACCTGGATTCCACCTTTTGCATCACTTTCAGCACCAACTCTGCCTACATCAGCTTCAACAACTGCCAGTATTTATATGTCATTCCACATCTTTTGGAGGTAAAACTTGAGGTAAAATTGCATAGTTTTCTAATTTATTATAAATTTAGGAGAATCTACTGAAAATCCATTTTGAACATTATTTGTCATCCTTCATTCCACATCTTTACCACTTTCCCTTTTTCAACAGCATATCATTTCCGAGTATGGGGGAGTGTTCCTTCATTTCTTTCTTATGACCATGTCATCCATATTCTTTATCATCCATTGCTCTTCTTATTCCTTCTCAACGCCTCCCTTATTTCATGTTGTTTTACACCAAGCGTAGAATTCAACAGCTGGTAGCAACCACCTCTATTTGTTTTCTAGCATCGCATGAGGACATGCTAATTTTTCAGAGAGGGGGAGGAATTGCTATGCATGATGGATGTTTTCTACTTTCTTCCTTATTTAAGGCATACAATTTCATTTTTACACAGTGCAGAAATTGATTTCCACATATTTTTTTAAAAAACTATGAACTCAATCCTTGTAATTTTTGGAAAACACATATGTATCATTAATACAAACCCCCACAATTTCAAGAAATATTGGTTCATAAAATTTCGGAAATCATGCACTCTCACCTACAACCATTTTGTTTATATCTCATGATCCATGCATAAAAACGATCTGATTTTTGGATCATAAAGGCATTCATATATTATAAATTTACTTGCCAAATTTCAACAAAAGCTGGTTTGTAGTTTTTGAGAAAATGGTTAATGAAGTTTGCTGTTACTTATATCATATTTTGTTGCAACTTCATTGAATGTCAATGTAAAAATTGTTATGCCTTCATCAAGATTACTAAAAGTGAATATTCATTAATTAAGGAAGCATTCATTTATTCTCAAATTTTTATTGCTTGGTTAACACATGGCTTTTGTCTTTGGGTTGCATGAGGACATGCAATATATTCAGTTTTCGTTGCATGAGGACATGCAACATATTGAGTGTGGGGGTGTGTAGAGTCGTTAATATACCATTATTATTGTCACTTGTGAACGTTTATTCACCCATTTCTACCATTCTTCATCATACCATTTATTATAATTTATCATTTAAATCCATTTTATTAATTATTTATGCTCTCATGAATAAATATTATTTATTCTCCTTTATTTCTAATAAATTGATTATTATGCATTATTTTACCAATGATAGTGCTAATAAGTTGGTTATAACATTATTCACCATTTTTAGCTCTGCCAACTCAGAAATTCGCTGGTTTGAGGAGTGACAGTTTTGCGGTTGAGATTCTGAGCAAATGAAGACGAATTTGGAAAATCCGGAACATGGGTTTTGTCCAGAACGGGCCCAATTATCTTCTTGAAGAACAGATTGCCCAAATTCGGCTTGTACAGGGAGAAACACAGGGTTCTTTGAGCACGATTTTCTGAGATTTGCTGTTGCGGCCGTCCTCCAAATCTTAGCCGCAAAACCAAATATGCCTTGTTCTTGTTGATCAAATGGTTAGAATCAATCCAATTTTGTAAAACAAATCATGTTGTAATTATCTATGCTCTCTGATCTCTCTATTTAAATGAAACTAAAGATCAGAGAGGGGGGACGGAGGGACGATTGTATTTTGTAATGATAAGTTTCAGAACAGACTCTGATCATTGAAGTTTCGTTGAGACCTGATTCTGTTACACTTTTGTTAATGCAATTAATCTAAAAGACTTGGTGTTCATTTCGTCTCTGCATCTGGAGTAACTTACGGCAGTGTACCATTGGTAGCCAAGGGCCCAGCTCCGACAGACACTTGCTGTTGTATTGTTATACGGTAAATTGTGTGTGGTTTGTTTATTTCCATTATTTAAGTAATCTGATATATCTTTTATATGATAGACTATGCTTCATAATTGATATCTGAATCTGAATGAGTTCCTTATCTCATGTCTCTGTATTACGCACAGTGAATCTATTCGAAATTACATCTATTTCCATAGCAGGATATTGGTATGAATGTTATCGTCATTAGATTCATATGAAATAGTATTTGCGAGACTTGAAAGGAATATTACTTCGTTCAGAAACATAATCATATCATTCTTTATTCTCAGATTGCTATAGTAGTATAGAACATGTACATACGGATGAGGATTGCTGTTCCAAGATTCATTGAGAATTGTTGTTCCATTTTATTACTGCTGTTTCATTTTATTATTGCTGTTTCATTTACTGTCGTTCTATTTCCTTGTGATGTTCGATTTATTCTTAGAATAAAGATTGCTATTACTTTGGCTTTGCTGATTTCCATTAATTAAAGTTTTCTGTTCATTTCTTTTAATTCTAGTTTGCTGTTCCATTTACGGCCGTTCCATTTTAGACTTGCTATTCCATTTCCAGTTTGCTGTTCTATTTTGCTTTTTGCCATTCCTTTTACTTGCATTTATTGCTTTGGTGTGAGAGAAGGTCCAAGGCTGTCGTGAGCCTCAGCAAATGCTACCACGCTCCCTGATCCATGGTCCATGCTCTAATTCCTTTTACATCAATTTCTAGAGGAATGAGTTATTGCTACTATATCCTCGATTGATGGTTGTTTGAATGAATGATTTAGTTTCTTGTTGTTCCAATTAGATTTTGTTTCAAGCATTCATTTACTTTTGGGTTTTAAGCACTATACTGCGAAACATTACTCTTAAGTAAATAACCGCCTCAGACAGAGTACACTCTTGAAATAAAAATTCGTCCCTGGGTTGATAATTAATATGAGGTAATTAGGAGTTCACAAGACACCTTTTTATCACTCCACACTTGACTGGACCCCTACTAGCCATGACAGGAATTTCTTCAAACATATTGCAAATGTGTAATTAACAATTCTAAGCATAGGGGTCTCATACTTAGCTGAGAATCGATAAGGACCATTTATGCCTCAACACATCAACTACCATTCCATCCATTAGGTCATAGATACATTGATCATTCAATTACAAGTAAAAAAATGATGAGAGCCACTCATGGTTGCTGTCATAAAACATGTAAATAACCAGCATAATAGGGACAGAATTATCCATGAAATCACAACCATATAAACTAGATATAAGCCATCATAATACTCATATAAATAAAAGGAGGAATAATCTTTCCTTAATGATGCAAAATCCAGACTTGGGATGGGACTTCCATGTTCCACCCGACCATAGAATGGCTGAGCCAAATCTCTCTTCAACCATTCACCCTCATGCCATATTCCAAGCATGAATGTGGGATCTCATAGAACACATCAATAAAAAACCATACAGGGCTTCGAGAGGCCATCTTCCTTAACCCATCAAACAATTATTCCACCTCATGGTCAGACATCACAAAACCATCATAGGATTGGTCTCTATCCCAACCATCTAGGGCTTTAGAGCATTTGTTCCAACTAGGGCTCCAGGACTAATAACTCAACCCAGAGTTGCTGTCGGGCTCTAGAGCATTTGTCCAAACAAGGGTACGGGACTAGTAACTCAACCCACCATGAGCTCCAGAGCATTTTTCCAACCATGTCTATGGGACTAGTAACTCAACCCAAGTTGTTACAGGGATACAGATTGTTTGTCCAACCAAGGCTCCATGAACTAGTAACTCAACCCAAGCTAACGAAACATGAGAACTAAAAAAAAACAAACACTGAAAGTAAACGCACAATCACCATGGCTATCCAAGAAATGGCAAGGCTTGACAATCCACTGCCAATCCAAGCAATCCTCCATGGAAATGATAGATCACAACCAAGAAACCATATACATGTGACATGCATGCCAAAACTAGTGAAGGAAACATACATGCAACTCGGTACCTACAAGCAAACATGATGTAACTGCTAATCCTGATGCCTTCTTATGCTTTCCTTCTCTTCCTTTGCCTTCTTTCTCCAAGAATCCAAGTATGCCACACCCAACAAGGGTGCTGGAAGAAAACTCGAAGTCTCCAAGAGTATGAGAGAGAGAGAAAATAATAAGAGAGATACAAAACTGAATTGACAAAAGGTTACCAACTCATCTTCAGAATCCTTTTTATGAATGGGGCCTCTATTTTCATCATTTTCCATTATTTTCCTTCAATTTCCTCCTCACATGGAACCTGTGACCTTTCACCTTCCTTTTCTCATAATTTCCATTATTTTAATAAATAGATGTGCCAAAAATACGATTTTGCCTTTCCAAAGCCTTAGTCATTGCCTTTGACAATTTTCTTAGCCGTAAACAATCACAAGTGATCCCCATCACTCTGATTCTTCCCAACATTCAGCTTGGAATAGGTGTCCCGTCATCTGTGGTTATTATATATCCTTTATTTACTTTTATTACTTGGAATTTTCCACAGCTGTTACATACATATCTGCAAAACTGCAGAGGAAATCCATTCTACAAAAGAAAATTTCAAGCTTTCACTCTGCACAATCATAGACCTTCTACATAATTCATACACACTTCAACTCACGAACAATATTGTTAATCACAAAATTTACAAAAAATACTTTTGATTCTAGACGTTCCTAGATAATTTACTAAACATTATACTCACTATGGGGAAAAAGCTCCGCAAAATGAAATTTGTCCAAATATTTAATTGCAAAAAATGCAAACTAAAAAAGCCTTACCTTAAGAAAATTTGTATATATGTAATAATAAAATGCAAAATATAATTACACTATGAATTAAAGTTATAAATTTCACTCTGTGCCTGCATTGTCTTGCACATATCTTAATCTACAAAAGTTTTAAATCTTAGCATAGCTAAATCTGTCAAAGTTTTAAATGAAAAATATTTTGAAATTAATTTTTCGTCTATGCCCCCATTCTCGCGTAGATTACCATCCTCCACACGGTGAACGCTTCTCACAAGGAAAGATTCAAAAGGAAACACAATAATACTATTTCTAAATTTGTTCATAGTAAATTTAATTATGTATCAAAGACATAAAGTTATTTTTGCACCTCTATTTTCTCACTCATATGCCCTACTACGCACCTCATAAGCCAACATTAACGGCAAAGATAGAGACTAAAAATTAAGGAAAGTTGCATTGATGATATATTTACATTGCTAGAGTGACTCTGCAAACATAGAATCAATTATTAGAACTGTAATTTGACAAGTTTATTGGAAATTGTAACACAAATTGAAGCCTATGGAATTTGACTATAGAGTTGTAGAACAAGAGCTCACTACTTCTTTAGCTAGAATAGTCGATGCTTTGCAGTTTCTCATTGATTTAGTCTTAAAGCATACTAAAATGATTAAATTTGAAGCATGGGTCCATTTCGACCTTCTAAATCAAAAAATGGAAATACTAGAATTGAAGATGGAGTGACTGCAATTAGAAAACAAAATGTTGAGTTTTCGTCTAGATAATTTGGCTCGGGAAAAGAACGTCAATGCTGAAGAGGATGCCAATGAAAGAGATGATGATATCATGGCCATTGGCCAATGCTCCCCCCCTTCTTAGCTTGAGCCAAAAGTTAATGAAGCCCAAATCACTTATGATATTGAAGATATGTACTAATTTACACAGTTGTTAGCTTTTTTCCCCGTTAATAAAGTAAGTCAATTTAGAACAACTTCTAGATCCCAACATGACAATTGTCAATATTTCTTCGAATTTTTGAATTGTGACTGAATTCATAAATAACAATTAATTTCCATGCATCACATTTATCTATATTCTCATCTTCTGCACAGTCAAATCTCTGTACAATGAAAATTAATAATAATAACATATTAACATTAATGGTTTAACATTAATTTCTATATGCACCCCTATTCTCCCGAAAAAACCCATCCTAATTCTGTCCCTATCGAATAAAGTTTCCAATATAATAGCTCAACAGGCTAAAAGCTCCGCACAATGAAATGTCTCATTTAGAGCAATTACACCTTGTAAAATCACTTGTGCATTTCGAAGCATTTGAAAAAACGCCATATTTTGCTTTGCAATGATCAAGTGTAAACCAATTTTTGTAATTAATTTACTTATAGACATATATAGTTTGTTTACTTAAAGAAAAAGAGTATTTAAAAAAGTACTACTGAAGATAGAAACATGTTTTATTGCAAGAAGCTTTTTCTTATACAAAACCCATATTAAAGCGTATATTGTGAGTCATAAAAGTTATAATAGTCAAGTGTAAATGAGTATTGGTAAAGCGTTATTAAGTACAGAACTAGTTGTGCACATGTGGTTCTATGTTACTACATATGGAAAAGAGGCAGAATTACAAAACTGTGGTATGCATCACCTGTTCTCCCGCACAAACCAATAGTAAAAACCACGCACAATGAAAATTAACAACATTAATGATTGTGTCCTTTTCACATATCCCTTCCTTTGCAAAGATTCATAGTACTAAAATCAAATCTCTACGCAATTGATCTCCTGCACATACTACATACTCTGCACAGTAAAAGCTTTGCATAACAAAACATAATAATTAATTTCTCTATGCACCCCGCATTCTCCTGATAAAACCTTGTCCTAATTTCATCCCTACGGAATTAAGTTTTGAATATAAAATCTCAACACAATAAAATCTCTACAGAATGAAATGTCTTGTTCATAGCAATAACACACTGTTAGAGCACTCACGTAATTCAAAGCATTATGAAAAATCTCCATATTTCATTTTGCAATGATCAAGTGTAAACCAATTTTTGTAAGTATTATGCTTATAGACATATATAGTTTGATTACTTAAAAAAAATAAGTATCTAGAAAAGTACTACTGAACATAGAAACTTGTTTTATTGGAAGAATATTTTTCTTGTGCGAAACCCATATTAAAGCTTATATTGTAAGTCATAAAAGTTACATTAATCAATTGTAAATGAGTATTTGTAAAGGTTTATTGAGTATGGAACTAGTTGTGCGTGAGTGATTATGTATTACTACATATTGAAAAGAGGCATAATTAGAAAATTTCATTATGCACCACCCATTATCCTGAAGAAACCCAAAGTAAAAACCCCACACAATGCAAATTAACAACATTAATAACTATGTTCTCTCACACTTACCCCGTCCTCCACAAAGATTCATAGTTCTAAAATCAGAGCTCTACACAATTTCTCTCCCGTACATACTTCGTACTCTGCACAGTAAAAGCTCCACATAATGAAACATAATAATATTCCCCGTTCTCATGCACATATGTCATACACATCAGTCTTCGCTTAGATTCCTCCACACACACTTCTTCAATGCATGATTCCTTCCCACAAACACATTCAAAAAACCACATGCTTCCTTCACACAACCACCTATGTACAAGCTTCCTCCACACAACCACCTCCACACACACTTCGTAGATAATGACCAATTAACCTTTAGTCAGTAGCTTCATCCACTATCTGAACTAGAAAGAGATCCACAAGGGTTTCTTGATGTTGATTGAATAAAGAATATCAAGGTTGCATGATCTGGGAAAATCAAAACATTAGTTATTTTTTAATGTAGAGACATAGAACTTATTATTCTCCCCCACATACCCTATTTTACATCAAATTTCATACCAAATCCATTGTGCACAAAAACTATAAGAGATTCACATTAATAGATTAACAATACCCTATGCACCACGCCACATAATGGAAATTAACATTATTAATTATTCCAAAAAGGTTCATGTCTCTACAATCAAAAGCTCTATGAAACTTCTCTCTTGCACATACTTCCTACTCTACACAATAAAATGTCTGCACAACAAAACATAATAAATTGTCTATTATCCTGCACATACCTCGTCCTCCGTAAACATTCATATGATATATGATCTAGAAAATTGTAAAAGTATCTCCACACAATGACTTGTGTAACCCCTCCTCCCCCTTCCCCGCCCATGCGAAGGACCTACAACCATGTTAGTTCTATCATCATGGGGAAGAGCAGTACCTTAACAGTGTTAGTGTCAGTGTTAATGTCAGAGCACTCACGGACGGAATGGGCACTCATGAAATTAATTTTATTTTATTTTTTAATAATTTTTTAGGCACTGATAAATACCAAAAATAAAATTCTCTCCACCAGGGGAATTATGTCCCATTGAAAGTTAATGGGCCAATTGGAAATTAGAAATAAGATTTTTGGAAAATTAGAAAATTATTTTTAAATTGACTCGTAAAAATAGAAAAATTCAATATTTTCTTGAAACTTTGGTTAAAATTACAAAAGACAACAAAATCAAGCAAGATAAATGCAATTTGACTGTGAGACAAATGTTATGGTCCCTAAAAAGGCAAGGACTAATAAAAACTATGTTTATATTTTTAAACTTTTATTTTTTGTGAAATAAAACTAAACACTTTTGTTCAACACAAGTATAAACTATTTTGTTTATGTTTTGGATATTCAATTTACATAAATGTTTTGCTAACTATAAAATTTATTTTTTAACTAGAAAAAAATAATGTCCTAAGTAAGGGGTATTTATTTTTTCAAATTCACACAATACTTGTATGTATAGCACCCTCTTTTTGCAACACATGCACACACATCACATTAACATAAGCATGCCTTTAGAAACATAAACATGCTTTTAGAAAGACCTGAATCGTTAATGGAGCAATAACAATATCCCACATTCATTGACCCTTAGGTACTACTCATACACGCTTTTATTGAATAAATAAACAATAGTAAAGTAACCATGCTAGTTATAATGGAGGAGAACATGAACTATACATATACATACTATATATATTGTATACTAACCATTGTGCTTATTAATTCACTAATATATTATTGTCGAGTTACGTTAGTTAGTTAAGATGGGTTATCTATTCATATTAAACACTAGTTACTAAATTAGTTGAGAGACTAATTTATGTGGCTTATCACTAAGTTGCTAAAAGCTTTTCGGTTATTCTTATTAATTATTCATCTAAGTTGATAATTGATAATTGTTTTAGTTTATTTATAAAGATTTTGTTTATCGTAAATTTTAGTGATTTTGTTATAAGATAAGTAGTGGTTTTTACAATGAGATGTTATTCTTTTTACCTAGTTTCAAATTTCATGGGGTATCTTTGGCCAGTTATGATAAGGCTCAACTAGTAGGCTCCCCCACCCTTCTCCAATCACATTCTTGCTAAGTCATAAACACTCAATGAGTAGGCTCCTCCACCCTTCTCGAATTAGGGAAAAGCTAAATGAGTATGCTCCCACCCTTTTCGAATTAGGGTTATTAGATATACTCCTTGCTAAGTCATAAACACTCAATGAGTAAGCTCCCCCACTCTTCTCAAATTAGGGCAACACTCAATGAGTAGGCTCCCCACCTTTTTGGAATTAGGGCTATTAAATATACTCTTGGTGTTATAGCAACAATGACTCCAACAAATTACTTTATCACCATGATAAAAAAAAAACTATACTAAATAATAATCAAATAAAAAAAAAAACTAAATTAGAAAATAATGTTAATATAAAAATGTTTTAATCTATTTTACAAAAATCCATTTCATTAAAATTTATTAAAAGGGAAAAAAAATAAGAATGGAGCTGAGTAAAAAGATTGAGTTCAACAACTTTATATTTCATTTCTATTTAATTTGTTAATGTTATCAATTAATCAGATATATATTAGCATCATAAAAATGCATTTCTTTGAATATATTACATTATATTGTTATTATTACTATTACGAGTATAACAATATTAAATAAAAAAAATATTAACATTAATCATAAAGATATTAAAAACTATATATTCAATATTTCCCAAAATTCATATTACTATTATTATTAATATTATACTTGTTGTTATGCATTTAGTTTTGTTTTTGACTGTGTATTAATTTGTCTTTGATAAAAAAAATTATGTGGTTTATTCATAGTTTAATATTGGGTATTCAAATTTTGTCATTTTATTATTATTATTATCTAAATATGTTTATTTGTGAGATGATTGGTTGAGGTCTTATTATGGGTATTGTTTAGTACTTTCTATTTTTCTAATAGTTACTAACTTTTTTATTTTATTTTTTTAATTTTAGTTTTATTTTCTTTTTTAATTGTTTCCATTTTTACAAATTATAATTTTTTCTTCATATATTCAATTTAAGATGACAAATTTCAAAGAGGAAAAAATAGTTAAAAAAAAAATTATTCTAATATTTTTTAATTAAATTTTTAGTTTTATTATATTTTAATTTGACTTATATTTTTTTCTTCTAAGGGTTTTTTCCTCTATTTTGAGTTCGAGTTCCGTTAATCATAGTTTTTTTTCTTATTAATTCTTAATTTAACCTTTCTTTCTTTTCCCTTCACCTTTCTATAATTTTCTTTTCCTCTAAGCAACAATTATACAATAAAACGTTTATTTCATTGAATATAATTAAATCAATAAAAGCCAATTAGCTTTTAGGATCTTGTGAGCATTTCTTTCTTAATTTTATGAAGAAAGTTTTATTCTTATATAGTTACTAATTTTTAATACTAATTTTTAGTATATGTGAGCATTTTTGTCCTAACTTTGTTGAATTTGTTTTATTTACCCATAATTTTGATAGTTCTTGCCTCCAAGTGGTATGAAGAATTCAAGAAATTGATCATATTACAAGAAATTCAATTTAGTAATTCAAGGAGTTTATTTATTTGAGTTTATTTATTTATTTATTTACGTTCTCACACGATTCAAGGATTTGAAACTCCGAGCAAGGTGGACACTTGGTTGGTGGCAAATCTAATGCAATGCACTCGATCTCTTCATTTCATTATAGGGGATTCAAATTGTGAAAATGTTGGGGTATGGCATCTAAACTAATTCTAATACTGCAGAGCAGCATGGGTATTGCACTTTGAAGTTCTAGATTCTACTTCATCATTGTAGAACGAGAGATTCTTCGGTATTTATTGGGAGGTTAGTCTATAGTTTAGTTATTAAATTAATAATAAAGGAATTATTATTGCCTATTATTCATAAATGTTTATTATTGGGTGTTTATAATTAGTTTAAAAAATAATTTAATACTAAATCACAAATTATAGATCATGCCAACTCCATATTGCTCCATATCCATAACAATTAAAACAAAATGTCATTTGAGAGAGAACTATAAAAGTTTTGTTCCATATTCTTGACTTTACTATCAGAAACATAATTGCATAACTCGATATTAATCATGTACAATGCCCATGAACTTTGTAGGAGACAAGTGGTTATGCAAAATAATTTTCTTGGAATTGATATCTCATTTAGTTGAAAGTAAGTTTCTCCATATCAATTGGAAGGAAACAATTAGCATTTCAGATTTCAATTAGCTATATTTAAACTAAGCTACAGATACTAGCTACTAGATAGCACTTGTTTTAACTAGAAATGCCTACCACATTAAACAAATCAATCTAGAAAATGGAAAGAAACCAAAAAATTAAAGAAAAAGCTATGGTAAGCCTATAAAAAATCATGACCTTAGATATAATTAGAAAAAAAGAAAGGGAGTTACTAGTAAGTAAGGTGAATATATAAAGGTGTTTATTAACTTTTCTATTCTCTGAGTGACATCATTGATTACAGACAGTAACTAGTTAGTTTTGTTTAATTGAAGATAAACAATTAAGGGCCTTTTTTTTTGGAGTTAAATATTAAATATTCAAAATAAAAAATGATATCTATGTTTATATGAATTGATAAAAAATAAATTTTAAATTTTAAATTTAATTATTTAAATGAGTTCAAAATAAATTAATATTTGTAAAAGCAAGATTTTTTTTCCGAGGAAAAAATCTGTAACCTTTTATTTAAAAAATGAAAAGTTACAATTGCAGATGCATGATGCATTTCCGTAAGCTGCCCAGTGGGCTCGAGTGCCATGGCACCCTACGCAACGTTACTGGAGTAACGTGCAAAAAATGATGAGAAAAGAAGAGAGAGAAAGGGAGAAAAAAGAGAGAGGGAGAGAGGGAAGAGAAGTGAAGGAAAAACTGAATTACATATGTGAGTGAGACTCACGCTTCAGGTTTTCCTTCCTTTTTTCTTTTCGACCTTGCGCCATCCTCCTTGAGTGGGCTCGATCGAGGCTATGACTAACTGTGTTTCTGCTTTCTGCATGCCTAATTCCTTGTCTGAGTCTGATGTGTCTGATTGGTGGTGCCGCTTTATCCCTCCCATGTTCTGTTCATCATTTGTCTTCTCTGCCTGATTTTGGTGGAGCTGTGAAGCCTTGGTATCTGTTGTGTTTTCCTTCTGATTCCCCGTTTCTTGGGGGACCTCAGCTGTCTCTTTGGTAGTATCTTCCTCTTCAGCTTCTGATTCATCATCTTCTGAGACCGGAGGGGAAAAGAACCATCCTTTCTTCTGCTTCCCTTTCTGCTTTCTTTTGCTGTTTACTTTTTTGGCTTCTGGACATGTGCTTTGCAGGTGTCCTATTTGTCTGCATAACCTACACCTAAAGGCAGTATTTTCGTAGTCTAGTGCTTGCAACCAAATTTGTTGTTTATATATTAGCCTTATGTTGTCAGGCAACCCTTTACTTAAATCCACTTCCACACAAATTCGTGCGAAAGTGAAGATCTTCTCATCAATCCTTTCCATATCTATTTTGATGTATTTCCCGATGTTGTTCCCGATTCCTTCCAGGACTCGTTCACTCCAGAAGTGTAGGGGGAGGTTGTAAAGACGAACCCATACCGACACTTTGGAGACTGTCATTTTGTTTGGATCGAAGTCTGTAAACCATGGGGTTATAAACAGCCCTGCCGTTCCCCAGAACCAAGGCCCTGCATTGATAATTATATCTCTGACTTCCCTGGATGCGAATCTGAATATGAAGAACCCTTTGGAGCATAAGTGTATTTCGCATTCCATGGTCCAATTTTTGAAGATCCAGTGGAATAGATTCGTTGGTGTTGGCCAAAAGCTGTTGAATCTGCATATGAGGGCCTGCGATTCATATGACTTAACATAGTCATCCAGCCCTGTGGAGTCGAAATTAAGGGATGGGGTTTTCCCTAGTTGTTCAACTATGTATGGCCGAGGTGTGTATCCACCTTGATCTGGGGAGGATCCTGACTCTCTATTTCCTTGGAGAATGTTTTTATATGATGAAGCTCCCTTGGGTTTATACTGGGGTACTGGTTTCCCCTTTTCCCCTCCTGAACTGCTTGGCTATCCCTGGGATGGTGCCCCACCTCTCAGCCTAAGATTCAAGACAATGGTTTCTCCTGGGCTGATCTCGTAGCTTCCCAGGGTTCTGTGGTCCTGGAGAGACCACCTACCACTGACTAGGTGTTGGATCTGGCCCGGATAGCCAGTCAGAGCAAAAATTTGTTGCTTTAGCAGTGAAATAGAACTATCTCTACTTACCCATACTAAGAAAGAATTCTTCTCAGGGGTTTTAATAAAAATCTGAAAACTATTTTTGGTTACCTGATGTCTGCGTTCTGGCTGAGCTCTACTTGAACTAGCGTCTATACTGGTTGCCAGATGATCTTGCTGTATACGTTCTTCCAGATCTTTCCTCTTATTGGGTCGATCTGCCTTTTGTATGGCGAGAAAGGCGTGTCCTCTGATCATTCGGTGCCTATTCCCGCCGATCTGAAGACTGGGTGCCGTATAGTCTTGAAACTTGCTCCAATCTGTTAGATCCGGCCTGGATCTGTGGAGTTTGAACCATGCAATTGTGAGATGGTTTGGATCTGCTGCATGCAATCCCCCATTCTTGCATGCAAAGGACAACAGTGGGGTTAGCGGCCTGATGAACAGCCAGCAGGCTATGCCTGCATAGATCGACCCAAACCCTGTCGATTCTCCGCCCCTGAAATAGATTCTGTGCCAAAAGACAGAGATTGTCTGCCGATCTCTGTCCACATTCAACTTCCCGGTCTTATCCTTCCGATCTACCTTTAATTCGTTCAGTCCTTCAATCATTTCTGCTATGGCAGTGGCGTCGGGGTCTTCCCTAGCAATGGACCGGATAATCGCACCCTTCCGTGTTGATCGATGGGGTTTCAGGGGCTCCTTCAGCACGCGCTTGAGACCGAGGCTGTAGAGACCAGGGCCTACGGCCTTCCCTGCCGCGTCGCCTCCAACAATCACCCCATCGGTGACTCCATTCCCAGGGTAGAGAAGGCACGCTACCATGGCCATCTTCCGTCCGGTGATCGATTCCTCCTATACCTGTAAAAGCAAGATTTTATTAATTAGATAAAATTATAAATAAATAAAAAAATCCATATTAATTGAAGACCATTAGAATTAAATGATGTAGTTTAATTATAAAAATATATTAATAGATTATATGTTCTGAAATAATATATGGGATCTTAGCCTAACAAGGATTAGAGGAATGAGGTTTTGAGGATTTTTGTAGCTAATTGTAGGATAACTTGTAACAATGAAGCCAAATTCTATGCTTTAGTAAGAGGTCTCAAACTAGCTCTTTCAGTGTGATATATGAAGATCCATATAGATGGGGATTCTCACTTCACCATTAGTACAACCCAAAAGCTAGTCGAAGGAGCTGTCGTTGAGAAACTATCAAGTATCTAGAGGCTCATCAATCTGACTAACAAAATACATAGATTGCTTTAATATTTTAACTATGTTATATTATCCCACATTGCGAGAAATGGAAACTGTGCCACTGATTTCTTAGCCAATTTGGGTTACATGCACTAGTGAAGCAACATAGAAAGTGGTTAGCCCCTGGACTGGAGAGTGGAAATCCCAAACATCTATTTAGTATTTTGGAAGAAGAGAAATATAATTTCCCAATATAGATGGGGAATGAATACCAGACATCCTTGATGGGGGTGCAATTCTAAATAGGTGAGGGTGTGGGTAATCACACCCACCACCCCACGTTTGATTGAATGAGGCACGTTAAAGGTTGAGGGTGGCATTACCACCCTTAAGCATGTAAACACATGCATGTAATTAGTTGGAAACTCCTAAGGATTAACAATATTAACCAAGAAGGGGCGTAGATATATAATTTAATCCTTTGTTTGGGGAAGGTACCGGCCCTCACCGTAGCTAGAACACATGGGTTGGGAGCCTGGAATGCAGGAAACTTTATAAGGAAGGCATATTGCAACTGTGCCAGAGGGAATTTGTGCAGTCTCATTCTAAAGCTTAGAGATTTATGGCCACGAGGATGTGAAGGAAATTTGGAGTGTAAGCCATTTAAAAAGGGAAGAGATCTGCTACCAATCATCACACCTACAACTGCATGGATAGTTGACATGGCATGCATGTGAAAACTAAAGTATTCCTCTTTTTGGGTAACTCTCATCTCACCCTGACTTTATTGCATTGTAGTGGCTTTATCGCTTAAAGTATGACTTCTTAGTTGTTTATTTATTTCTAGTGACAACAATGTGAGCTAGCTCATTGCATGGCCTTATTGTTCTTGTTATGGTGGGAACTTTGGAAAATTAGTTCTCTAGTTTGGGATTGGGGGAGAGTTTTCGACTCTATTAGTTGGACATTGCAAGAACCTATGTGTATTTGTTGGGAGCCTCTGTTATACTTGTGGTCTTGGTAGGGACAATTTTCTTAAGGCATCAGTGCTTAGAGATTTGTTTTGAGGATGTTTCATTGTGTGGATTCTCTTCCTTTGCCATGACAATTGTTTCTATTTACCATCTCATTGTGGGTATCGGGGAAGGCCCCTATTTGCTTTAAGTAGACCCTAGGGAAGTTTATTTCTATCTTTTGCGGGCTTATGCTTTCTTTGTGGCCTCAGTTGTGTTGGCTTACTTGTGGTTATAATGCTCATATCCTTATTATGGATTGTTCTATGGTGATTCTTAAAATGTATGTTGTGTTTTGTTGTAATCTGGGTTATACCCCGATGAGATGACACCATGCAATGACATCACGTGAGAAGAGAAAGAGGTGCAAGGGGGGCTTCGAGGTGGTTGAGGCCCTCAAGGCCATAATTGGAACCATTAATGGACCTAGGAGGTCGTAGAAGCCTTCCATGCGACCATCCCCGGTGATATTTGTAGTGAAATGGAAATTCTTGAAAGCATGACTAATAGATATTGTCATGTTATGTTACACTTAGAGTTATTTGAGGAGTTTGGGAAGTTAATTTGAGACCTTGGCCACGCAAGGGGTCGAAGGATTGATGGTCAAAAGTACTTGGTTTTGCACTTGACATGTTGAGATCGTTTGTCGTAAGTTTGATGACAGTGATTAGGTGAACTTTGTGATGTCTTTTTTCTTTCATTAGAGGTAATACAATTTAGCTTTATATATATATATATATACGTACGTACGTATGTATGTATGTATGTATGTATGTATGTATGTATATGAGAGATATTGGAATTTTACATTTTATGCAATGAAAATTTATGATTCTAAGAGATCTTTATTAAATTCTAAAAAACACCTAAAAAATTCATAGAAAATTAGAATTTAGAAATTTAAGATTCAAGAAAATCTTTGTTAAATTTTAAGAAAAAATAACTATAGAAAAAGAAAAAGAAATAATAATCTAACAATTAGTTAGACTAAACATAAATAAACCCCTATTAAATTTAAAAAGTTTCCAAACATTTTTTTTAAATACACGAACTTATTAAATTAGTACTATCAAAATATTTAAACTTGATATTGACGTCAGTATTGTCAAAATATTTGAACTTGATGTCAAAGTAGCCAGTAACCATCGGAATCATCGTGATGTCTATAACGCCCTTGTTGTAATTAAAATAATTAGGTTTTTGATGGTTGCCATTGCTAGTGACTTTACTAGGATGGGGATAAATTGGTTATGTTTGGAAAATGATTTTTAAATTAATAAATAAAGTTGTTGGTTTAATTTCTGAAAATCATGGTGGCTGACATTAGAGTAGATGACAGTTGCGAGAATCTAAGAAGAATCAGATTCACTTTGATTTTCCTAAATTTAAAAATATATGGATATATATGATATCTCGGTGGGAGATAAAGATCGAGGATAAAATTGCTGCAAGGAGAAAAGCAGGCTTTTGGTTTTAGGAAAAAGAACTGAAATTCCTAGGGTAAGAGGAAGCGTATCCCTAGAAGGCAGGACGCTGCCAAGGAAAAATCTGTGAGAAAGGTAATGTTAAATAAAAATTATCAAGGCTTAGTAGAGGTTAATAAGGCCTATCAACTTATCATAGCTCGGGGGAAACAAAGGTGATTATAATTTGGGTGGTTTGGTGCTGCAAGCCTTAGATTTCCAGTGTGGGAGTACAAGTCAGAGGATCATGTACTCGCTGATAATATTAATAGTATTCATAATTATGTAGTTGTGGACATGAATTATGTTATGATGGATTGTGTTTATATATTGTTTATAGAATCTGTAGGCTAGACATTGTATGCTGAGAATATATTATAAAATTATTATTGAAACTATTGCAGAATTTCTTGAAATATGGGTTGTAACATACATTAGGCTAGCTATTTAGTTGGGACTTGTGTTTTGAATTAATCCTTAATTTTATGTATACATGATGCAAGTATTATTGTGCAGGGAATATGCAACGAATGTTTTTAAATTTCATGCATGCCTAATACAAGTAGTGGTAATGAAAAAAATGTGCAAGTGAATGTCCCTAATATTATGCATGCATGACATAATTAATAAATTGCAGTGAACCGACGAGTAAATGCATGGCATACTGGTTGAATGAAATAATTAAAACTATCTATAGAAACAAAACATGTATCTCATTAGAATCATTTAAGTGGTGCATGAGACAATATAAACAACAGTAAATAAAAGAAATATGAGTGGATACATATATCCTTTGGGAACAACTAACAAGCATAGGCTGCATGCACATATTGAATATTTTCCAGAAATCTCATACTTGCTGCTATAGATGCATGGCATAGAGAAGAAATGGGTGAAGCATAGTATGCGCACTGGGTAAGAAACAATGCATGTAGATGGTGAAATCACTTTAAACTCTTACAAGCAGATACATGTTGGGATAGGAGAAAAGAACAAGAAAGGACACATGTGGTTCAAATAGTTAATACTTAAATAAAATACATAGTAGAAAGAAAATCAAATTAAAGAAATTAGCTGGTTGCTATGATGGATTTCATGACCAGACTAAGCACACCCTACTGAATCCAGTGGCTCCTAGCTGATTCATTGGAAATCAACTAATATTATGATCTAATTTCCTTCCTAAGGCCCAATCACAATAAAACAAGTTACAAATTATCTTTTCCTGAGATCGTAACCTTGTTAGAACTTCAAAGAAAATTGACATGTTGACCATTACGAAATGCATAGATAGTTAACCCATTCTTGAAACAGTTCCATGCGCCTTTCATTTAAACAATGAAAAAAAAGAGGAAGTAAATTAACAGTTCATAGTTCTGTACACAAAGTATTCTAATTCAGTCAAAGTTCAACCCATGAGCCTAAGGCCTGGTGCTACCTAGTACGAGGGTAGAAGGGAACGAAACACATTATACATAGATTCAAAGGAATTAAAGATAGTCACCACACTATGAATGTAAATTAATAACTTAGTTCACTCATGGAGAATAGAAAAACAAATACAGAAAATAGTCCACCATGCCTCAGGCTTGTCAACCCAAGCAGAGGTCGATCGACTAAATTGAAGCACAACCATGAAACTAAAAGGTATGAGGGCCATTGTAGAAATTTCTTAAGAAATGATGTAGACCTAAAGTAAACATTCGCCCAGGTGCCAAAGGAAAAGAGGCAATAAGAATAATATTCAAAAGAAGAAAACCACAGGGAATGTGGAAGTTCGAAGCCAAGGGATCGCCAACCTAGGAATAGAAAATTAAATGTTGAAAGAAGAGCATCTAGCTCCCGCCAAGAGCGTCCAAATAGAATTCCTCCAATGTGCTTACCTCTAACAACAACCAAAAACTTGTTACTTAAAGAAGAACCTTGAATATTTGAATGAATATGAAAATATACAAGGGAAACAAAATCTAAGAAAATGATTTTACCTGAGATAGTTGCAAAACCAAGATATTATCAACCCTCTTAGAGATAAGACGAAAAAGTTAATTGAGTTCAGATAACAAAGGAAACAAACACCATAACCTAGGAAAATGTATATGAAACCACAAAGGGAATTCACTTGGGTGCTGAGAGGAAAACTCTAGGCCAAAAGAAAATTATGGTCCCTTTAAAACCTAGGGCCACACCTGCACCATCAACAAGAAATTGTCAAAATGAATAAATCAAATGACCCTTCATGAAATCTAGAAATGAACAATAGCATGGTGGAAAATTGATAGAAAAATTAGCCTCAGAAAAATTAGCTGATCCTGGTTGAATAGTGAGAAAGCTGGATACCCAGACTTCGCCATCACTGCCCTTTGTACTCAAATCCTCTATTGTAATATAGAGGTGTGATGGAGTCTGCCAACGCCGAAGAGGATGTCGGGTTATGCTCTGGTAGCAATGATGAGATAAAACCTTGTGGAAATGACAAGCAATCAAATCTCAGGAGGTTATGCATTGAGCATAAAGAAGAAAACGAAAAGCAAGAGGCATCACTCTGTCAAAACCGACAAGGAAAATAGAGAATGAAGTGCAAGCGTGAAATTAGGTAGCTAGAGATGGTTAGGGTTAGACCTAAAAGACAAGAGTTGTAGATCTATACCAAGTGAATCTAAACCATCAATAACTCATTGAAACAACAAATCTTAAGAATTGTGCCATCATACCAAGTTCACATGGGCATAGATGTACAAGAAGTAGTTTATTAGCCAATGTTGACAAGTAATTAGTTGATAAAAGGTTAGGTACAGGGAGCATTCAACAAGGTGCAAGCCATCTCATGAGAGTGAGAGCACACAGAGTGCCAACTCATCCAAAAGGGAACAAACAGGTTTACCTCAATAGTGAATCCCACATGTAAACACATAACCTATCCTGGGTAGAGCATTAATGACCAAGGTTGGGGCTGAAGTCTTAAATGCAAAGGGTGGGTAGTTAGGAAGAAACCATAAAGGGTATAAATAATTGTTATCACTCTAGGAAACTATTGGGTCCCCATACTACTAGTGATTACCCCATTACTATTGTAGTTATACCCTTTATTAATATTGTTGTGCCCCTATTTCCCCCATATTGTTATTATTGTGCCCCATAGAATCCCTCTATTGTTATTTTTGTGGCTATATATTATTATTGTTAGGTCGGCTGGATTATATTGTGACTCCTTAGACTCCTATATATAGAAAGGAGGTTTTGTCTTTTGTATCATCAAAGAATTGTTCATTTATGTAGTGTAAAGGAGGTTGCCCCCTCGAAGAGGTTGAATTCTAAGGCGTTGATCTATCTTTTCTATCTTTTCTTGAGCTTGTTTCATAACATTTGGTATCAGAGCTTTGGATTCTACGGTTTCGCTGCTCCAAACAGGTCATCATGGCATTTTCTCTATAGCTTTTTTTTGTGACATTTCAGAAGCCGCAAAAAAAACCCCATTTGACAAGAAATCGTTGACCCTTGGCTCCGAATTTTAGAGCTTTTCGCACTATATTTGCGGAGATATGATTTGAGGAAGTTGATCTTTTTGCAGACTCCTGAATTACATTCCAAATAGGTGACCTGGGGAAAATCGTCATAGCTTTATTTCTGAGCATCAGATTGAAAGTTTGTAAGAAGGTACAAAAATAGGACGGACTATAGTTTACTTGTATATATTTTTCAGAGTCAAAGGTCAAAAAAGTGACACACGACACTCCATACAAGTTCGCTCCACTGAACTAGTCTACAATCAGGTCACTGCGGGAGATTGTGCATAAAACTTCCTTGGAGAATCCAATTTGTATCAAACTAGTGGCATTGGAAAGGGGACAAAGAAGACTACTACAGATCACAATTTCAGAACTGGATAATTCAAAATTACAGAGATACATCAGATTCAATATCAGGCTTCTACAAAGTGAAAAAAGGTGTGTAGTTTTTTTTAAATTTTTGCGTAAGCTTTGTTTGAAGGAATTCAGAGGGCATAGTAAAGCATTATTATCAGTAATTGATGCCCCGAAGAAAGAAAATGAAAACACCTAGTAAGCAACCTGAAAGCTCTAGCATGACTTACGAAGAAGAGGAAGAAATGCAACATGATATAGCAAAATTACGAGACCAAGTGCAACAAGTGTCACTTGCAAAAAAAGGAACAGAAACTAAGATGGATGGTTTAAAGAAAGATGTAGAAGCTAAGATGGATTGTTTAAAGAAATGCCTAGAAGCTAAGATGGATGATTTGAAGATAGACTTGAAGATAGACATGGAAGAATTGAAGAAGTTACTACAAGAAAGGGTCACTAATGGTGAAAGGGTAGTAAAGGAAACTCATGATGGGAACAAAATAAATGTTAATCATGATTCCATAGACTCTAATGTTGGATCGAAGACCCACCACATTCCAAAAATCGATATAAGGAAGTTTGATGGCAAGGATCCTGCCACATGGATATTATAGATGGAGCAACTCTTCGATCTCAATAGTGTGAAAAACACACAAAAGGTACGTATGGAAACTTTATATTTGGAACCAAATCAGTTTGTATGGTATCAATGGATTTGCTCTCGAAAACAATTTATCACTTGGGAAATTTTTACGGAAGAATTGATAGCACATTGTGAAGATACAAAAAGCAACACTTTTTCTAGCCAATTGATAAGTCTCAAACAAAAGGGTTCAATAATGGAGCACATTTAGGAGTTCCAAAAATTGAACATAAGGGTAAAATATATTCTAGAGGAGCATAGGATTGATGTGTTGATAGGGTCTTTAAAGGATAATATCCAACATGATGTTCGCCTTTGGGGACCTGATTCATTAGAGAAGGCATTCAGATTAGCAAGAAAAATGGAAAACAAAATTATGGCAACCAGGAAGCATACCACTCACAACTATAAAGACGGAAGTGTTGTTGCCCCTAGTCTTCCACAACCTATAAGGTTGACACCACAACAATTGGAAGAAAAAAGAGCAAAAGGGCTTTGTTACAGTTATGATAGAAAATACACTAAAGGTCATAAGTGTGCTGAGAAGAAACTATTCTACATAGATTGTGAAGATGAAGAAGAAAAGGAGAAAAAAAGGTGAAAAGAAGAGGATATACTCCAGGAACAAAGCCTAGATGAAGAACAAATAAATCCTACCATATCTTGTAATGCATTGGCAGGAATTACCACTCCTCAAACCATCAAGATAGAAGGAAGAGAGAGAAAGGGAGAAAAAAGAGAGAGGGAGAGAGGGAAGAGGAGTGAAGGCAAAACTGAATTACGTATGTGCGTGAGACTCACACTTCAGGCTATCCTTCCTTTTTTCTTTTCGACCTTGCACCATCCTCCTTGAGTGGGCTCGATCGTGGCTATGACTAACTGTGTTTCTGCTTTCTGCGTGCCTAATTCCTTGTCTGAGTCTGATGTGTCTGATTGGTGGTGCCGCTTTATCCCTCCCATGTTCTGTTCATCATTTGTCTTCTCTGCCTGATTTTGGTGGAGCTGTGAAGCCTTGGTATCTATTGTGTTTTCCTTTTGATTCCCCGTTTCTTGGGGGACCTCAACTGTCTCTTTGGTAGTATCTTCCTCTTCAGCTTATGATTCATCATCTTCTGAGACCGGAGGGCAAAAGAACCATCCTTTCTTTTGCTTCCCTTTCTGCTTTCTTTTGCTGTTTACTTTTTTGGCTTCTGGACATGTGCTTTGCAGGTGTCCTATTTGTCTGCATAGCCTACACCTAAAGGCAGTATTTTAGTAGTCTAGTGCTTGCAACCAAATTTGTTGTTTATAGATTAGCCTTATGTTGTCAGGCAACCCTTTAATTAAATCCACTTCCACACAAATTCGTGCGAAAGTGAAGATCCTCTCATCAATCCTTTCCATATCTATTTTGATGTATTTCCTGATGTTGTTCCCGATTCCTTCCAGGACTCGTTCACTCTAGAAGTGTAGGGGGAGGTTGTAAAGACGAACCCATACCGACACTTTGGAGACTGTCATTTTGTTTGGATCGAAGTCTGTAAACCATGGGGTTATAAACTGCCCTGCCATTCCCCAGAACCAAGGCCCTGCATTGATAATTATATCTCTGACTTCCCTGGATGCGAATCTGACTATGAAGAACCCGTTGGAGCATAAGTGTATTTCGCATTCCATGGTCCAATTTTTGAAGATCCAGTGGAATAGATTCGTTGGTGTTGGTCAAAAGCTGTTGAATCTGCATATGAGGGCCTGCGATTCATATGACTTAACATAGTCATCCAGCCCTGTGGAGTCGAAATTAAGGGCTGGGGTTTTCCCTAGTTGTTCAACTATGTATGGCCGAGGTGTATATCCACCTTGATCTGGGGAGGATCCTGACTCTCTGTTTCCTTGGAGAATGTTTTTATATGATGAAGCTCCCTTGGGTTTATACTGGGGTACTGGTTTCCCCTTTTCCCCTCCTGAACTGCTTGGCTGTCCCTGAGATGGTGCCCCTCCTCTCAGCCTGAGATTCAAGACAATGGTTTCTCCTGGGCTGATCTTGTAGCTTCCCAGGGTTCTGTGGTCCTGGAGAGACCACCTACCACTGACTAGGTGTTGGATCTGGCCCGGATAGCTAGTAAGAGCACAAATTTGCTGCTTTAGCAGCGAAACAGAACTATCTCCACTTACCCATACTAAGAAAGATTTCTTCTCAGGGGTTTTAATAAAAATCTGAAAACTATTTTTGGTTACCTGATGTCTGCGTTCTGGCTGAGCTCTACCTGAACCAGCGTCTATACTGGTTGCCAGATGATCTTGCTGTGTACGTTCTTCCAGATCTTGCCTCTTATTGGGTCGATCTGCCTTTTGTATGGCGAGAAAGGCGTGTCCTCTGATCATTCGGTGCCTATTCCCGCCGATCTGAAGACTGGGTGCCGTATAGTCTTGAAAATTGCTCCAATCTGTTAGATCCGGCCTGGATCTGAGGAGTTTGAACCATGCAATTGTGTGATGGTTTGGATCTGCTGCATGCAGTCCCCCATTCTTGCATGCAAAGGACAACAGTGGGGTTAGCGGCCTGATGAACAGCCAGCAGGCTATGCCTGCATAGATCGACCCAAACCCTGACGATTCTCCGCCCCAGAGATGGATTCTGTGCCGAAAGACAGAGATTGTCTGCCGATCTCTGTCCTCATTCAACTTCCCGGTCTTATCCTTCCGATCTTTCTTTAATTCGTTCAATCCTTCAATCATTTCTGCTATGGCAGTGGCGTCGGGATCTTCCCTGGCAATGGACCGAATAATCATACCCTTGCTTGTTGATCGATAGGGTTTCAGTGGCTCCTTCAGCACGCGCTTGAGGCCGAGGCTGCAGAGACCAGGGCCTATGGCCTTCCCTGCCGCGTTGCCTCCAACAATCACCCCGTCGGCGACTCCATTCCCAGCGTAGAGAAGGCACGCTACCATGGCCATCTTCCATCCTCCGATCGATTCCTCCTATACCTGTAAAAGCAAGATTTTATTAATTAGATAAAATTATAAATAAATAAAAAATCCATATTAATTGAAGACCATTATAATTAAATGATGTAGTTTAATTATAAAAATATATTAATAGATTATATGTTCTGAAGTAATATATCGGATCTTAGCCTAGCAAGGATTAGAGGAATGAGGTTTTGAGGATTTTTGTAGCTAATTGTAGGATAACTTGTAACAATGAAGCCAAATTCTATGCTTTAGAAAGAGGTCTCAAACTAGCTCTTTCAGTGTGATATATGAAGATCCATATAGATGGGGATTCTCACTTCACCATTAGTACAACCCAAAAGCTAGTCGAAGGAGCTGTCGTTGAGAAACTATCAAGTATCTAGAGGCTCATCAATCTGACTAACAAAATACATAGATTGCTTTAATATTTTAACTATGTTATATTATCCCACATTGCGAGAAATGGAAACTGTGCCACTGATTTCTTAGCCAATTTGGGTTACATGCACTAGTGAAGCAACATAGAAAGTGGTTAGCCCCTGGACTGGAGAGTGGAAATCCCAAACATCTATTTAGTATTTTGGAAGAAGAGAAATATAATTTCCCACTATAGATTGGGAATGAATACCAGACATCCTTGATGGGGGTGCAATTCTAAATAGGTGAGGGTGTGGGTAATCACACCCACCACCCCACGTTTGATTGAATGAGGCACGTTAAAGGTTTAGGGTGGCATTACCACCCTTAAGCATGTAAACACATGCATGTAATTAGTTGGAAATTCCTAAGGATTAACAATATTAACCAAGAAGGGGCGTAGATATATAATTTAATCCTTTGTTTGGGGAAGGTACCGACCCTCACCGTAGCTAGAACACATGGGTTGGGAGCCTGGAATGCAGGAAACTTTATAAGGAAGGCATATTGCAACTGTGCCAGAGGGAATTTGTGCAGTCTCATTCTAAAGCTTCGAGATTTATGGCCATGAGGATGTGAAGGAAATTTGGAGTGTAAGCTATTTAAAAAGGGAAGAGATCTGCTACCAATCATCACACCTACAACTGCATGGATAGTTGACATGGCATGCATGTGAAAACTAAAGTATTCCTCTTTTTGGGTAACTCTCATCTCACCCTGACTTTATTGCATTGTAGTGGCTTTATCGCTTAAAGTATGACTTCTTAGTTGTTTATTTATTTCTAGTGACAACAATGTGAGCTAGCTCATTGCATGGCCTTATTGTTCTTGTTATGGTGGGAACTTTGGAAAATTAGTTCTCTAGTTTGGGATTGGGGGAGATTTTTCGACTCTATTAGTTGGACATTGCAAGAACCTATGTGTATTTGTTGGGAGCCTCTGTTATACTTGTGGTCTTGGTAGGGACAATTTTCTTAAGGCGTCAGTGCTTAGAGATTTGTTTTGAGGATGTTTCATTGTGTGGATTCTCTTCCTTTGCCATGACAATTGTTGCTATTTACCATCTCATTGTGGGTATCGGGGAAGGCCCCTAGTTGCTTTAAGTAGACCCTAGGGAAGTTTATTTCTATTTGTTGCGGGCTTATGCTTTCTTTGTGGCCTCAGTTGTGTTGGCTTACTTGTGGTTATAATGCTCATATCCTTATTATGGATTGTTCTATGGTGATTCTTAAAATGTATGTTGTGTTTTGTTGTAATCTGGGTTATACCCCGATGAGATGACACCATGCAATGACATCACGTGAGAAGAGAAAGAGGTGCAAGGGGGGCTTCGAGGTGGTTGAGGCCCTCAAGGCCATAATTGGAACCATTAATGGACCTAGGAGGTCGTAGAAGCCTTCCATGCGACCATCCCCGGTGATATTTGTAGTGAAATGGAAATTCTTGAAAGCATGACTAATAGATATTGTCATGTTATGTTACACTTAGAGTTATTTGAGGAGTTTTGGAAGTTAATTTGAGACCTTGGCCACGCAAGGGGTCGAAGGATTGATGGTAAAAAGTACTTGGTTTTGCACTTGACAGGTTGAGATCGTTTGTCGTAAGTTTGATGACAGTGATTAGGTGAACTTTGTGATGTCTTTTTTCTTTCATTATAGGTAATACAATTTAGCTTTATATATATATATATATATATATATATATATATATATATATATATATATATATATATATATATATATATATATATATATATATATATATATATATATATATATACGTACGTACGTACGTACGTATGTATGTATGTATATGAGAGATATTGGAATTTTACATTTTATGCAATGAAAATTTATGATTCTAAGAGATCTTTATTAAATTCTAAAAAAAACCTAAAAAATTCATAGAAAATTAGAATTTATAAATTTAAGATTCAAGAAAATCTTTGTTAAATTTTAAGAAAAAATAACTATAGAAAAAGAAAAAGAAATAATAATATAACAATTAGACTAAACATAAATAAACCCCTATTAAATTTAAAAAGTTTTCAAACATTTTTTTTAAATACACGAACTTATTAAATTAGTACTATCAAAATATTTAAACTTGATATTGACGTCAGTATTGTCAAAATATTTGAACTTGATGTCAAAGTAGCCAGTAACCATCGAAATCATCGTGATGTCTATAACGCCCTTGTTGTAATTAAAATAATTAGGTTTTTGATGGTTGCCATTGCTAGTGACTTTACTAGGATGGGGATAAATTGGTTATGTTTGGAAAATGATTTTTAAATTAATAAATAAAGTTGTTGGTTTAATTTCTGAAAATCATGGTGGCTGACATTAAAGTAGATGACAGTTGCGAGAATCTAAGAAGAATCGGATTCACTTTGATTTTCCTAAATTTAAAAATATATGGATATATATGATATCTCGGTGGGAGATAAAGATCGAGGATAAAATTGCTGCAAGGAGAAAAACAGTATTTTGGTTTTAGGAAAAAGAACTGAAATTCCTAGGGTAAGAGGAAGCGTATCCCTAGAAGGCAGGACGCTGCCAAGGAAAAATCTGTGAGAAAGATAATGTTAAATAAACATTATCAAGGCTTAGTAGAGGTTAATAAGGCCTATCAACTTATCATAGCTCGGGGGAAACAAAGGTGATTATAATTTGGGTGGTTTGGTGCTGCAAGCCTTAGATTTCCAGTGTGGGAGTACAAGTCAGAGGATCATGTACCCGCTGATAATATTAATAGTATTCATAATTATGTAGTTGTGGACATGAATTATGTTATGATGGATTGTGTTTATATATTGTTTATAGAATGTGTAGGCTAGACATTGTATGCTGAGAATATATTATAAAATTATTATTGAAACTATTGCAGAATTTCTTGAAATATGGGTTGTAACATACATTAGGCTGGCTATTTAGTTGGGACTTGTGCTTTGAATTAATCCTTAATTTTATGTATACATGATGCAAGTATTATTGTGCAGGGAATATGCAACCTGCCCTTTGTACTCAAAACCTCTATTGTAATATAGAGGTGTGATGGAGTCTGCCAACGCCAAAGAGGATGTCGGGTTATGCTCTGGTAGCAATGATGAGATAAACCCTTGTGGAAATGACAAGCAATCAAATCTCAGGAGGTTATGCATTGAGCATAAAGAAGAAAACGAAAAGCAAGAGGCATCACTCTGTCAAAACCGACAAGGAAAATAGAGAATGAAGTGCAAGCGTGAAATTAGGTAGCTAGAGATGGTTAGGATTAGACCTAAAAGACAAGAGTTGTAGATCTATACCAAGTGAATCTAAACCATCAATAAGTCATTGAAACAAAAAATCTTAAGAATTGTGCCATCATACCAAGTTCACATGGGCATAGATGTACAAGAAGTAGTTTATTAGCCAATGTTGACAAGTAATTAGTTGATAAAAGGTTAGGTACAGGGAGCAGTCAACAAGGTGCAAGCCATCTCATGAGAGTGAGAGCACACAGAGTGCCAACTCATCCAAAAGGGAACAAACAGGTTTACCTCAATAGTGAATCCCACATGTAAACACATAACCTATCCTGGGTAGAGCATTAATGACCAAGGTTGGGGCCGAAGTCTTAAATGCAAAGGGTGGGTAGTTAGGAAGAAACCATAAAGGGTATAAATAATTGTTATCACTCTAGGAAACTGTTGGGTCCCCATACTACTAGAAATTACCCCATTACTATTGTAGTTATACCCTTTATTAATATTGTTGTGCCCCATAGAATCCCTATATTGTTATTTTTGTGGCTATATATTATTATTGTTAGGTTGACTGGATTATATTGTGACTCCTTAGACTCCTATATATAGAAAGGAGGTTTTGTCTTTTGTATCATCCAAGAATTGTTCATTTATGTAGTGTAAAGGAGGTTGCCCCCTCGAAGAGGCTGAATTCTAAGGCGTTGATCTATCTTTTCTATCTTTTCTTGAGCTTGTTTCATAACATTTGGTATCAGAGCTTTGGATTCTACGGTTTCGCTGCTCCAAACAGGTCATCATGGCATTTTCGCTATAGCTTTTTTTTTGTGACGTTTCAGAAGCCGCAAAAAAAAACCCATTTGACAAGAAATCGCTGACCCTTGGCTCCGAATTTTAGAGCTTTTCGCACTATATTTGCGCAGATATGATTTGAGGAAGTTGATCTTTTTGCAGACTCCTGAATTACATTCCAAATAGGTGACCTGGGGAAAATCGTCATAGCTTTATTTCTGAGCATCAGATTTAAATTTTGTAAGAAGGTACAAAAATAGGACGGACTATAGTTTACTTGTATATATTTTTCAGAGTCAAAGGTCAAAACAGTGACACACGGCACTCCATACAAGTTCGCTCTACTGAACTAGTCTACAATCAGGTCACTGCGGGAGATTGTGCATAAAACTTCCTTGGAGAATCCAATTTGGATCAAACTAGTGGCATTGGAAAGGGGACAAAGAAGACTACTACAGATCACAATTTCAGAACTGGATAATTCGAAATTACAGAGATACATCAGATTCAGTATCAGGCTTCTACAAAGTGAAAAAAGGTGTGTAGTTTTTTTTAAATTTTTGCGTAAGCTTTGTTTGAAGGAATTCAGAGGGCATAGTAAAGCATTATTATCAGTATTTGATGCCCCGAAGAAAGAAAATGAAAACACCTAGTAAGCAACCTGAAAGCTCTAGCATGACTTACGAAGAAGAGGAAGAAATGCAACATGATATAGCAAAATTACGAGACCAAGTGCAAGAAGTGTCACTTGCAAAAAAAGGAACAAAAACTAAGATGGATGGTTTAAAGAAAGATGTAGAAGCTAAGATGGATTGTTTAAAGAAATGCCTAGAAGCTAAGATGGATGATTTGAAGATAGACCTGAAGATAGACATGGAAGAATTGAAGAAGTTACTACAAGAAAGGGTCACTAATGGTGAAAGGGTAGTAAAGGAAACTCATGACGGGAACAAAATAAATGTTAATCATGATTCCATAGACTCTAATGTTGGATCAAAGACCCACCACATTCCAAAAATCGATATGAGGAAGTTTGATGGCAAGGATCCTGCCACATGGATATTATAGATGGAGCAACTCTTCGTTCTCAATAGTGTGAAAAACACACAAAAGGTACGTATGGAAACTTTATATTTGGAACCGAATCAGTTTGTATGGTATCAATGGATTTGCTCTCGTAAACAATTTATCACTTGGGAAATTTTTACTGAAGAATTGATAGCACATTGTGAAGATACAAAAAGCAACACTTTTTCTAGCCAATTGATAAGTCTCAAACAAAAGGGTTCAATAATGGAGCACATTTAGGAGTTCCAAAAATTGAACATAAGGGTAAAATATATTCTAGAGGAGCATAGGATTGATGTGTTGATAGGGTCTTTAAAGGATAATATCCAACATGATGTTCTTCTTTGGGGACCTGATTCATTAGAGAAGGCATTCAGATTAGCAAGAAAAATGGAAAACAAAATTATGGCAACCAGGAAGCATACCACTCACAACTATAAAGACGGAAGTGTTGTTGCCCCTAGTCTTCCACAACCTATAAGGTTGACACCACAACAATTGGAAGAAAAAAGAGAAAAAGGGCTTTGTTATAGTTGTGATAAAAAATACACTAAAGGTCATAAGTGTTCTGAGAAGAAACTATTCTACATAGATTGTGAAGATGAAGAAGAAAAGGAGAAAAAAAGGTCAAAAGAAGAGGATATACTCCAGGAACAAAGCCTAGATGAAGAACAAATAAATCCTACCATATCTTGTAATGCATTGGCAGGAATTACCACTCCTCAAACCATCAAGATAGAAGGACAAATCAAGAAGAAAGAGGTAATAGTGTTGATTGATTTAGGAAGCACCCACAATTTTGTTCATTGTAAGATAGCAAAAGAATTGAATTGCTTCCTATATCCAGCACTAGAGTGTCAAGTGATGATTGCAAATGGAGGAACAATAACTTGCTATGGAAAGTGCCATAATATCAAGCTATCCATGGGAGAATATGTATTGACTAGTTGAATGCTTTCCATTCCAATGGGAGGTGCTGATGTTGTACTAGGAGTCCAATGGCTACAATAGCTTTTAATTTTTAAGAACTTTTCATCAAATTTTCTATGGAAGGAAAGGAAGTTGAATTAAGGGGTATTACAGGGAAACTAGGAAAGATAATCAGCTCTAATGGTATGACAAAGCTTCTAAAAAAGGTGTAAAGAGGTGTAATTGCACAATTATGTTCGTTAGATGTTTCCACATCAGAATCATCTATTTCTCCAGATCTCCAAAAATTCCTAGACAATAATTCCAAGGTATTTGAGACTCCCAAAGGTCTCCCACCTATGCGTGATCATGATCATGCTATTCATCTAATTCCAGGAAGTGTTACTCCAAACATCAGGCCGTATAGATATCCCTATGTCCAAACGAGTGAAATTGAACGTATGGTTGCATAAATGCTAGAGGCTGGTATAATTCAACTGAGTCAAAGTTCTTTCTCTGCTCCAGTAGTATTGGTGCACAAGAAGGATGGATCATGGAGCATGTGTCCGGATTATAGGGAGCTCAACAAGCTCACTATTAAAGATAAGTTCCCCATTCCTGTCATTGATGAATTACTGGATGAATTGCATGGATCAATTTACTTCACCAAGTTGGATCTTCATTCAGGATATCATCAAATTAGAATGAAGACTGAAGACATTTCGAAAACAACCTTTAGAACTCATGAGGGTCATTATGAATTTTTGGTCATGCCTTTTGGCCTTACCAATGCACCCTCAACATTTCAAGGGTTGATGAATTCAATTTTCAAACAATTCCTTAGAAAATTTGTGTTAGTATTTTTTGATGATATACTAATCTACAGCAAGTCTTGGAAGGATTATGTTGAACATGTTGACAGGGTGCTACAACTATTGGAGGAGAAACAATTATATGCAAAAAGATCCAAATGTTTCTTTGGAGTCCAGGAGGTGGAATATCTGGGTCATATTGTCTCTCATGAAGGAGTTAAGGTAGACCCTAGCAAAATTAAAGTCATTAATGAATGGAAAATCCCCACATCCATAAAGCATCTGCGAGGATTTCTCGGGTTGATAGGGTATTATCACAAGTTTGTTAAGAATTATGGGAGAATAGCAGCACCTCTAACAACATTTTTAAAGAAAGATGCATTTTCATGGACTCCGGAAGCAACAAAGGCCTTTGAACTTCTTAAAGAGGAAATGTGCCAAGCACCGGTCTTAGCTACACCAGACTTCACAAAAACCTTTATTATGGAATGTGATGCTTCAGGAAATGGAATTGGTGCTGTTCTAATGCAAGATGAAAGACCCATTGCTTTTGAAAGTCGTCCAATCAAGGGAAAGTTTTTAAGAAAAGCTATTTATGAGAAGGAAATGTTGGCAATACTCCATGCACTTAAGAAATGGCGACCCTACCTAATGGGAAGACACTTCAAGGTAAAAACGGATCATGATAGCCTTAAATAGTTTTTAGAACAAAGATTATCCTCTGAAGAGCAACAAAAGTGGGTCACAAAATTGGGTTATGACTTTGAAATCATCTACGAAAAAGGGAAGCAAAATGTGGTGGAAGATGCACTCTTAAGAAAGGATGAGGATGTGGAAGCATTGTTGTGCGCCATTTCTATTATCCAACCAGATTGGATAAATGAAGCAAGGGAGGAATGGAAGAATGACGAAGAAGTGTGGGCACTTATTCGAAATTTACAACAAGATTCCAGTACGTCTGATACATTTAGCTGGAAAAATGATTCGTTATGGTACAAATATCGCTTATACCTCTGTAAGAATTCCCAGCTAAAACAAAAGATTCTTATGGAATTGCACACTTCTCCCTTAGGAGGGCACTCAAGATTTTTAAAAACTTACCACAGGGTTAAGAAGGAATTTTTTTAGGATGGCCTTAAATCAGATATTCAAAAGTTTGTGGCAGAATGTTTGGTTTGCCAACAAAATAAAGTTGAAACAATTAAGACACCGGGTCTATTACAACCTTTATCCATTCCAAGCCAGCGTTGGGAGGAGGTTTCAATGGATTTTATCACAGGTCTACCCATGTCTGAGGGAAAGAGCGTCATCATGGTGGTAGTTGACAGACTTACCAAGTATGCACACTTTTGTGTTTTATCACATCCATTTAAAGCCAGTACAATCTCTATTGCATTTACCGAAACAATTCAAAAGCTACATGGAAACCCAAAGATTATTGTAAGTGACAGAGATCCCATTTTCACTGGAAATTTTTGGATAGAATTATTTTCTTGTCTTGGTACTCAGTTAACTCATAGCTCATCTTATCATCCTCAATCTGATGGGCAAACTGAGATAGTAAACAAATGTCTAGAAGGATATCTTCGTTGCTTTGTATCTGATAAACAGACACAATGGGTAAAATGGTTGCCTCTAGCTGAATGGTGGTATAACACTTCCTTCCATACAGCAACAAAAATGACCCCATTTATGGCACTTTATGGGTATCAACCACCATCCATTACATCATATTTAAGAGAAAATTCTAAGGTTAGGGCAGTCAAACATCACATTGAACATCAATAAAAAGTCCTCCAACTCTTAAAGGATAACCTCGTGTTGGCACATAATAGAATGAAACAACAGGTAGATCAACATCACAGTGAAAGAAGTTTTGATGTAGGTGATTGGGTATTCCTATGGCTACAACAATATAATCAAATGTCCCTCAAGCAAGCTAAGAAGGATAATAAATTATCACCAAAGTATTATGGTCCGTACAAGGTGTTGCAAAATATTTGTACTATGGCATACAAATTGGAGCTTCCTGCAGCTTCTCAATTGCACCCAGTTTTACATGTTTCATGTTTAAAGAAGGTTATAGGCGACAAGCTCCCAGTTCAAACAATATTGCCAGAACTTGACCAGGAAGGAAAAATTATATTGGAACTGGAAGCAGTCACAGAAACAAGAACTCGACAGCTACGAAATTGATCAATTTCAGAGTATCTTATCAAGCGGAATAACTTATCCGTTGAAGGTTCCACATGGGAGGATGAGAATTTTATGCAGAAGTATCCAGAACTACTCAAGCGTTGAGGACAACACTTTTTTAAAGGAGAGGGGCATGTTGGGTCCCCATAATACTAGTGATTACCGCATTACTATTGTAGTTATACCCCTTATTAATATTGTTGTGCCCCTATTGCCCCCATATTTTTATTATTGTGCCCCGTAGAATCCCTCTATTGTTATTTTTGTGGCTTTATATTATTATTGTTAGGTCAGCTGGATTATATTGTGACTCCTTAGACTCCTATATATAGAAAGGAGGTTTTGTCATTTGTATCATCCAAGAATTGTTCATTTATGTAATGTAAAGGAGGTTGCCCCCTCGAAGAGGTTGAATTCTAAGGCGTTGATCTATCTTTTCTATCTTTTCTTGAGCTGGTTTCATAACAGAAACTCTCCTAGGTTGTAACTCAGAGATGCCTGATAACATATAATCTTCAATATTTTTATTCGAACTATCGGAATGGATGAAGGTTTGAATCAAGCTATATGACTGTTTCAACTCTGTTTTCACTCCAGACATGCATGAACACCATCAGCTTTACAAGGCTTTAGACCACTAATGCTCAATAGTTTGTAGATTCAATGGATAGATGGAGAATATTGACTGTACTGGTAGATGCATATACAAACACATATGAATGGCTAGCTACAGATAGTAAAAGAAGCTTGCAAATATAATTTATCTACGCAGAGATAAGATGATAGTTATCTGGCATTAGACACTAAAGAAACATGAACAAGTTATTCAATTGAAAATCCAATTTATCAATGCAGAGACAAGATGAGAGTTATTTGGCAGTAGACGTAGAAAAAATCATGAATAGACAATCCAAATGCAAATTTTGAATAGAAGAGAAATGGATATTGAACATGTAATAGCAAAAGAAGCTTGTATTACTGGATTGAAGATGAGACGCTGCAAGGAACCGAGTATCCTCAGTCTCCAGAAATTGAACACTTATTACATCTTACTTTCAGATATTTATAGCTCTTTACAATTATCTTAAGCCTTCTGAAGCTCAAGAGGTCTTAATCTATACCTCTGTCTCTTCAACAACTTTGATGCCCTGACTAGGCAAGCATGGGTGTTACACAGTAATTTGTCACCATTTCTCACCGTCCTAGTTACCCCTCTCCTGCACTTTGGAGGACTCATTCCAAGACCTATGAGAAGTGACATGACTTGAGGAACCCTGCATCACAACCCTATAAGTATCAACTTCACATGCCTTGAAGATATCTCTTGCAAATTACCCTTTAAAAAGCCTCTTTTTCCATTGGCGCGGTTTCCCAATGTACTGCCCGCGCCAATGGGGGAAATCCAACAAATAGGGCGCGCCAGTTGGCACTCTGTCTCAGTGTCGGACCCGCGCCAACCAAATTTGGTAAAGTTTTTAACAAACAGGCACGGGAAAGTTCTTTCCAACTCATGAACTCTATCTGAGAACACTTCCCGAGGGTAAAGCCAACTCGAGCGAGGATAGATCCAACTCGATCGATGTTGTCGTTGATCTTATCTCCTGCAAGGATGAAGCCTATCCCATCTCCTTTCCCTGATCTATAAAAGCTTGTTCTGCTGCCTTGATCAGGCTAATAATAATAGTCGGGAATAGTGCTAAGGGGAGTGAAGGATAGCGATAGCTCTGGTCCCGGTTCCAGCAGGAGGAGAATCATACTTTCAGAAGGCTAAGAGATTGTTGCAAGGAGTAAGGAGATTTTTGTCACCAAAGAGAGAGAGGCTTGTTTCTCATCCCCAACAAGCTTTGCAAGGCATGTGCACCTGATCACCCAGCCAAAGGAGGATTCGACGTCAGAACTATGGTTGTATTCTTCTTTGTTGATTATCAATAATAGATGACTATCATTATGGTTCCACTTACTCTTGTCGTTTATGGTGATGATGTTTGAGTTATATCTTTTCTGACCAATATATAGTTGCATCTCTTGGTTTCTATGCTTGTATTTGTGTCGTTCTTTGCATGTGCAGGTGTCCATTCACGGAGATCGTGGGGATTGTGACCGGCCAGAGCAAAGGATCAACTCTTCTTTAACACTAGCGTTGGAATCCAAGTAAGCCCTTATCGCTTACCTGTATTTTGCAATTAGGAACCTACGTGTTAGCATTGTTTGATTGTTGCTAGACCCGATCTGGGCTAGTAGGGATCACCTCTGTCCACAGAGGGGATTTACCTCCACAACAATTTGGCGACTCCGCTGGGGAGTGACTGTTTGTTGTTTGATTTGTAAACTTTGGATCTCCAGTTTGGTTTACAAACCGAATGATTTGGGGTTAGTCTTGCCTTTTTGGTTTTTCTTGTTTCTCTTGCTTGATCGGCCTTCTGAGTTGATTTCTTCAGCTATCTCTTGCTCCCTGGTTCATCTAAGCACTGTTAGCCAGGTCTTGGGCCACTTATTTTTATTTTTGACTCGGCAAAGTCGATTAGCGTGCTTTTTAGCCTGACAGTCACGCCAATTAGCGCATGTTGCACACAGGCAACCCGCGCCAATCCCAGAATAGCGCGAGTTGCAGCCTGACAGTCGCGCCAGGACTGTGAACTTTTCTTGTTTGCCTGTTTGTCAATTTTCTAGGCCTGGATCTTGTGCCTAGATACTTTTTCCAATCACCTGGGTGTGCCAGAGCCTTGTTTGACTGGTTTTGAGTCTCTTTTTTGAGAAATTCTTAATTTGATTTCCTTTGATCATTACTTGGAGGTTTGTCTCAGTTTGTTCACAATTTTGCATCTTTTTGCTTTTGTTTATGCAAAAAAATTTCCCCCTGATTCGCCCGGGGGGGCTAAATTGTGTATGAGTGTTAATCGCCTTTGAGTGTTTTTATTTTTTGATCTCTGGAACTCTCACCTGATTTTCTTCTTTTGCACTTGATTGGTTCTTGGATTACATTAGAATCATCTTGTGTTTGAGAATTCTCTTGCATAGACCACACTTGCATAATTAGAATTCTTATTTTCCGAATATGAATGAAAAATGTGCATAGATTACATTTGCATATTTTGGGTGTTTGCCATTTTCTGTCGATTTCACATTGTAGCCCTAGGGCATCTAGTGGCTCTGTGCATCAAGCCTTCCACAGGAGTTTTGGTCTTCTCTTGGTCCAGTCAACTTTTGGATACTCTTTTGCATCTGTTTGGTGGTTGTTGAAGCTTGTTGTTGGGCTATTTGAGAAATTTAGTTCCTTTTTCTTGATTTCCATTTGGCTTTGTTTTGAGCCTAGATCACATGGCTCATTGAGGCCTTTGGCGTTTTTCTTGATATGAAGGAATGCCTTTCTTTTCAGAGATCTAATTGTGTTCCCATTAAGTGAAATTTTCTTTTTTCTCTTTGTTATTTTTTCTCAAAATTCGTTTAGTGCGCTTTTCCATCAAAAAGAAACAAACAATCTATTTTGCTTTGCATCAGTTAATGGAAATTAAAGCTTTTCACTATTAATAGTGATTAGTAGCCTTGGAGAGAAGTCATGTTAATTTCCATTAGCTGCATTAGAGTTATTGTTGATTGTTTTTGGTCATTTTGTTTGTGTGAAAGTTCTCAACCCTTGTGTAGCTAGCATTCATGGAATGAAATGATGTATTTTGGCATATAGTTTGCATTTAGGAAATTGTCTGAAATTACATACGGTAAGGCCTGAAAATAGAAACCTAATCCAAGATCAACCGTAAAATGAACTGAATAAATCTAACAACGCATTGGAAATTAATGCACACATTTATAGGTCTAGGCTAGAGACGTGTTCCGACGTCGTTAAACCTAGTCACTATTGTTTCACATTACGGTTGGGTGTTTCCACTTTTTGTGACTCGATAGTGGTCTCACATGGATTTCTGCTCCCATGTACCATCGAGTATATGGGGATACCCCACTAGGTTATCATCCTTTATCCACAGGAAGTCGTGTCTGCCGCCTTACTAGTCGTAATGTACTGAACACAACATTCAGGATGATTGACTGTCGTACGAAAAGTCTTTGGTTTTCATATGACTGCCAAGGTGTATATGCAGTTTTACGGATTGTCTGGTAAACCCTTTGCTTAGTTCTCTAGAATAGTCACTTTTGATCCTTTTCGGACTCCCTAAACGAAAAGGCTCAACTGAGAATTTTGTCACTTTGGGCTCATTAAACATTCGAAGGAGACTAGAGTCACCTTTTTTTCCTTTTCTCGACTCTTAAAACATGAAAAGGTCAAGTTCAGTTCCATTGTATTAAAATTTATTCGACCACGATTTACATTTACCCGATTAGATCTTGTTTGTGTTAGCTCGACTAGGCTTCTTTTTCGTTCTCGATGGCAACCTTTCTGGGGTTCACCAACCCAGGGACTCCCTCTGACGGAAACCTTGGTCATTTTTCTCCTTTTGGGAATGTTGGTGCTCCTTACATGGCAACGTTGTCCCTCCCAGGGTTAACTGTTGGGTTGCCTGTTTGGTTGTTTTCTACCTCTTTGGTCCCTGCCGTTTCACGTATTGGTCCATCAGTCCCTCCACCTGAACAAAATCATGTTGATTCTAAGGTGGACCTCTCCCCTTCTTCGCTTATTTCTACATCATCATCTTCTACATCGCCTGGTGAAAGTCCGGATTTGAGTAACCAGGGGGCTAAGAAGAAGAAGAAGAAGACGAAAAAGAAGAAGAAGAAGAAGTCTCCTAAGGAAGAGGCTAAAAGTGCAGCTACTGCCCCGAGTTCAACTCAAGTCGAGCCACCTTCTGCTCCTCCGCGGAAGGTCAAGTTTCCTTGTAGATTGTGCAAGGATGACCACCTTCTTCGTGATTGTCCTGGCATTCCCAGGGTCTTAGAAGTATGGTCTCACGATCCGGCCCACCCCTCATCATCCTCTGAAGCTCATGGCGATGCTACCCTCTCAGTTGGCAATGGTAAGAAGAAAGGGAAGATTCGAATCCCCTGTAAACTTTGTGAAGGCCATCATCCCCTTCACCTTTGTCCACTCATGGATAAAGCCTCCGCTGTCTTGGAAAGTCTTACTGCTTCTTCACCCCAACTTCCAGAGGATTATCAACGACTCTCTGCAACTGCAGATAGTCCCCCTGTTGTCGAAGAGATTGCTTTAAATTCTTCTCTTGTCTAGCCTCCTCTTAACAAACCGGGCTATGCCCAGCCTGTTTCGGACCAACCATTGGTCGGAAAAAGTGTCGACTCGGGTTCCCCTCCCGTTGATCACTCTGTTTTAGAAGAGCATAATTCTCATGTTCTTCTAGTCTCCTCAGATCCTCCTGAATGCGGAAATGACTCTCCTATCCCAGCTTCTCTCGAGAGTCCTGCTTCGGTCCCTTTAGAGCAGGGGGGCAATCATACGATTCCTCTTTCAATCGGTTTGGTCGCTACCTTCAACTGGAGTCGTTTCACCACCTACCGCCTTCCATCCCATCTGCCTTTCTGGGTCACGATACACACCTATAATACGGCGATACCTGGCACTTTTTTAGATGAGGGGGCATCTGTCAGTCTCATGCCTGCCACCACTTGGTAAGCTTTGGGTTCCCCACCGCTTGTGCCAGCCGCACTGAATCTGACAGCTTTTGATGGAGGAAATAGTCAACCATTAGGGATCCTTCCAAAGTTCCCTATTAATTTGGGAGGAAAAACCATCTATATAGATGTATCAGTTACCCAAGGTGCTTCAGAGTTCAGTCTTCTCCTTGGTCGTGACTATGTTTATGCTATGGGTGCCCTGCTCACTTCACTTTTCCTGGTGGTTTTCTTTCCACACGATGGAAGAATCGTGATGATCGACCAATTAGCATTCATTCGTCTACAGGCCCCCCCTGCGCAATCGTCATCCTCTTCTGGTTTTCATCCACCAGTTGCATCTGCCCCATCACAGATCAACTACGTGGCCACCTATCTCGTGCCTGGATCTAGTGATGCTACTGTCATGCATAGTGTCCTGGGGGCATTGGGCCCTGACTTCCATGATATTGGCCTTCCATCTGGAGTAGCACCTTTGGAAGCCCCAACTTCCTATTCATTATGATGAAGTCTGTCTTGAGCATAATTCCTTGTCTTGTGTCAAGCTCGTTAAAAAATGAAACAAGGAGTTTTGAGCACAGTTCCTTGTCTTGTGTCAAGCTCGTTAAAAAATGAAACAAGGAGTCTTGAGCACAGTTCCTTGTCTTGTGTCAAGCTCGTTAAAAAATGAAACAAGGAGTCCCGAGGATAGTTTTGCTCTTGTTTCAACCTCGTTAAAAAACAAAACAAGATGTCGGAGCATAGTTCGTTGTCCTATGTCAAGCTCCTTAAAAAAATGAAATAAGGTGTCCTGAGGATAGTTTTGATCTTGTGGCGACATCGTTAAAAAATGAAACAACGTGTCTGGAGCACAGTTCCTTGTCTTGTGTCAAGCTCGTTAAAGAATGAAACAAGGGTTATGAGGATAGTTCTTTTCCTATGTCAACCTCATTAAAAAATGAAACAACTCCCTTTGCAAATCGAGTCTTTTGATCAAGATCTCGTAAAATACAAGTCGAGTCTTTCACAGATCTCGAGAGTGAACCTTCATTCCATCCACTTTGTTGAATGCAATGAAGCTTGGGGGGCATGTACCTCGTTTTGCGTCATTATGCTGGGGGCATGCAAACTTCTAACAAGCATAGTTTTTCATTTCAAGCTTGTGTAAACATGAAACCAGATCCAAGCAGAGTTCTCCATGGTTCAAGCTTGTGTAAAAATGAGCCCATACCCAATTTACATCTTGTGATTTCCGTTTATCCGCTAAGTTCTGTTAGATGAGCCTTGGTTGTTTCATTCCATCGCCACCATCTATTTGGCTGATCATATGCTCTCACTTGGTTGTTTATCCTTTCTTGAGGAACCGCAACGATGAGTGGTTTTATTAGCCAGCCTCTTGACCATTATATGTTTTGAGCAGTTCCACCATTACCGGAACCAATTGCTACCTTTTATACCACTCGTTCCTCTAGGACAAGTCTCCTTTAAGCTCTTTTCTGACTCGTAAAAGATGAAAAGGTTGCCGACTATTTTCCCATTTTGACTCGTTAAAGAGAATAAAAATGGAGGTCTGCTTTCAGCTCTTTTCTGACCGTTTAAAGACGAAAATATCGCCGAGTTACCCCTCTTGACTCGTTAAACGGAAATAAGAGGCAGTGGTCTTTAAACTATTTTCCGATCGTGTAAAAAAATGAAAAGATTGTCGGGCCCGTGTCATTTCAGGTTCATTAATGGTTACGAAACAACGTGATATAGATCACTTCTTTACTTTTTCAGGTCGACGTCACTAAACATGAAAGGTACTCCTCGATCGTAATGATCGGGTGGTTCTTTCGAGCATTGTTTTATACTTTTTCGGGCTCGAGAGACACAACTTTACGAAAAAGGACCCCCTTGGAGTTTTCTTTTCTGCTGTCTTTTCAAACTCTCTAAACATGAAAAGACGCCGAGTTTTTCCTTTGGCAGGCTCGTTAAAATTTGATGACATCGAGTTCCGTCGAAATGACATCTCACAAGCATATGCTATCCCCATCAAGCTTGTTAAAAATAACAGGGGTACTCGCCAGAAATGGTGAGGAAAATGGAACCATAATTATTGTCGTGTCGACAGTATGTCACTCTTGAACATGGCACTTGTTTGCATTCGTGTCTGGGTGGGGACATCTCATCTCTTTTTTCGCTTGCCTCCGTGGGTTTGGGTGATCCTATTTGACCTCTCATCTGCTCATTGCCTTGTCCCCATGACCTTCGATCCTTTGATGTAAAATACTACCAAATTCCCTGTCGTGCCACCGATATGTTCAAGAGAAGCTAACCTCTACAGAATAACAACCTCCCTCTGCGATCTCACATAATCCTGATTCATAATATTCTCCCTTTGTCTCGTGTCGATGATGTGGGAAACACTATGGCCCACCTTCAATCAAGGTCACTTCCTGTCAACTTCAGCTTATTATCCAGGAAGCTGATCTAGAGATTCCTTTCCAGTGCCTTAGAGCCTGCATGCCTCAATGGCAAGTTCTTCGTGTTCGACGTGAGGTTTTCATCACTGGCCTTCGATCGAATGATTCTACGGGTGTTCGACGCCAGCTCACTGGTTCGCACGTCGTAGATTGTACCTATAGTACCTTGAGGACCATTGTCATTATGGGTGGTACCTCTCGTGTCTGTTAACAACTTTCATCATTGGCTGGTAATCAGACGATGTTCATGCGTGTTCGACTTCAACTCCTGTATTTGCATGCTTGAACTTGTACTTTGTTCGGGTCGAGATGGAGCGCAAGACCTTGGATTTTGTCTGTTAGAATCCAGGCTACGATTTTGTGGATTATCATGATTGTTACATGACTCATTCATTGGATGGCTGTGACCATGCCTGAGTCTATTCATTGATCCTCACCGGATGGCTACACCCATGCCTTGGATCTAGATTATTATGTACTCTGTTATGGATGGCTGCGCCCATACAACATATATCATGTACTTGAGATATCAGTTGTACTTCTCTATGCAGGTTCTCCGGCGGTAGCGTTTTCAGTTGCGCATGTTCTTGTAAAGAATTTCACCCCTCTCTCTCTCGGGCCTCATGCTTTAGGGGGCATCTGTTACACAGTAATTTGTCACCGTTTCTCACCGTCCTAGTTACCCCTCTCCCGCACTTTGGAGGACTCATTCCAGGACCTGTGAGAAGTGACATGACTTGAAAACACCTGGATCACAACCCTCTAAGTATCAACTTCACATGCCCTGAAGACATCTCCTGCAAATTACCCTTAAAAAAGCCTCTTCTTCCATTGGCGCGGTTTCCCAATGTACTGCCTGCGCCAATGGGGGAAATCCAACAAAGAGGGCGTGCTAGTTGGTGCCCTGTCTCAGTGTCGGACCTGCGCCAACCAAATTTGGTAAAGTTTTTAACAAGAAGGCACAAGAAAGTTCTTTCCAACTCATGAACTCTATCTGAGAACACTTCCTGAGGGTAAAGCCAACTCGAGCGAGGATAGATCCAACTCGATCGATGTTGTCGTTGATCTTATCTCCTGTAAGGATGAAGCCTATCCCATCTCCTTTCCTTGATCTATAAAAGCTTATTCTGCTGCCTTGATCAGGCTAATAGTGCTAATAGTCGGAATAGGGCTAATAGTGCTAATAGTGGGAATAATGCTAAGGGGAGTGAAGGATAGTGATAGCTCTGGTCCCAGTTCTAGCAGGAGGAGAATCATACTTTTAGGAGGCTAAGAGATTGATGCAAGGAATAAGGAGATTTTTGTCACCAAAGAGAGAGAGGCTTGTTTCTCATCCCCAACAAGCTTTGCAAGGCATGTGCACCTGATCACCCAGCCAAAGGAGGATTTGACGTCAGAACTATGGTTGTATTCTTCTTTGTTGATTATCAATAATAGATGACTATCATTATGGTTCCACTCACTCTTGTCGTTTATGGTGATGATGTTTGAGTTATATCTTTTCTGACCGATATATAGTTGCATCTATTGGTTTCTATGCTTGTATTTGTGTCGTTCTTTGCATGTGCAAGTGTCCATTCACGGAGATCGTGGGGATTGTGACCGGCCGGAGCAAAGGATCGACTCTTCTACAACACTAGCGTTGGAATCCAAGTAAGCTCTTATCGCTTACCTGTAGTTTGCAATTAGGAACCTGCGTGTTAGCATTGTTTGATTGTTGCTAGACCCGATCTGGGCTAGTAGGGATCGCCTCTGTCCGCAGAGGGGATTTACCTCCTCATCAATGGGCTCAGATGTTTCTTCTTCTGACAGAAGAGTAACCACTTTTGGGTAGTTTGCTAGACTGTCTGGGAGCTCTCTCATGCCAGATATGCCCCAAAATCAATTTTGTTGTTTTTGGTTGAGCGTTGTCGATGCCCCATGATGTTTCTATTTCATTTAGCTACATTGCACTGGGCGTTTTCCCTTTCCGGCCTTTATCTACTGAAAGTTGTCTCCTGGCCTCTGTTATGTGGTGGAATGGGTCTTCGGGCCTCTGTGATCTCTTTAAAATGTGACTAATGACTGTTTTCTGTTTAACACAAAAATATGCTGCAACTGTGAGAAATCTCGCCCATTTTAATTCTTCATGACTTCAAAAGTCCTTAAACATGTCATATTTCTCAATCGGGTCCACCCTCTTGTTTGCTATTGCAAGTCGCTAGTGGCCTGTTCCCCATGTATTTGCTTTGTATTCTAAAATACTTAAAAAACACGGGAAATACATTAAAAATGGCTCCCTCTAGACTTCAAATATTATATATTTCCCTTCCTGGACCCCTTCAGGTCTGGGCTTTATCGCATTAGTGCTGCCCAAGCCTCCCTTCGTATTTCATTAAAATACGCAATACATTAAAAATGAATTAAAAAATGTTTCCCACGAACCTGAAATATCATGTATATAACTGTCGGGTCTAGTTATCAGGTCGCCAATATACCTGTGCATAGGCCTCATCCCTCAAGGTTTCTCCAATGTGATATCGCAATGTGACGTGGGCCGTTGATCTGTGTGCTTGATTGACAGTCCATGTTGAATCGCCGATCGTCGTCACCATTTCATATGGCCTACGCCAATTGCCACTGTCTGCGACCGCCAATTGTGACCCGCCAATCTGATCATTGGAGATTGCTGATTAGGGGTGTCTTGCACCCATCCTTAAGTCTTTCTTTTTGCTTACTGATTTGCGATTTTCCGCTTAGATATTGGTTTTTGATCAGCCAGATCTAATGGCTACTATGCATTTCACTGTCTATGCCTACGATAATGGATTTTAATTGTTTTTTAGTGTTTTAGCCTCCCGACAGTGCTTTTTTGCCATGTTAAGGGTTCTTGGCATGTGCTGTTTTTGATCTTTGAATGATCCTTAAGTGAATTTTGAAGCCTTCAGTAGTGTTTTGGATCCATTTTTGGGCTAAATTCTTCCAAGACTAATACTAGCTCCTTCTAGGGATGAAATCCTGCCTGTGAGGTTTCAAGAATCACAGATCAATGCCTTTCCTTTAAAAACAACATCAAACATTCCTCCTAGTGTTATATTGGGCATGGAGTCTAGTTTGCTATGAAAATAAAAACTAGAAAAAACATATTTACAATACCAAGGCTTTAAAGCCTTAAATGAAATAAAGTTTCAAAAACTTCCCGTTGACTGGTCCATCAAAGACTTGTAAAAGCCTATTAATTTGATCATCCTCTTCAAAAACTTTGCAGCATTTGACTTTGTTAGGTAGATATGGTATATATTTCACCTCATATCTATATTCTTTCAGCCTTGGATGTTTTTCTTGGAAGGTTTTGTTGACCTGAAAAGTAAATATGAAAGATGAATTAATGAATTCATGTGCGGGGTATAGAAGGATTACACCTTCTCCTACAACTTAGAGCAAGCCCCATCAAAGAACATGTCCCAAATTTGTGGGCCTTCTTCCTCTGCAATCTGACAAACTAGTTTTTTAAGCTACGTCGAGACCAACTGAGACTCTTCGTTCTGATGAAAACAAGCTCCAAAATCAGTGTCCATGACATAGGTGGGATGATTAGTGGGATTCCTTTCATCACTGATGCTATAAGCCAACTTAGCCTCTCTGTACAATCTCCTATTTTCACCTCCAAAAACTGGGACAGTAGCATAGGATAGATTATTTTGCAATGTTCCACCTAATCTCTTGATCCAGCCTCTGGAAAGCAACATGCCAAACTTGGGGGGTACATCTTCTACCACAATATCCATCATCATTATTTTCATGGGAAGCTGAGACAAAGTGATGGCTAGGTCATTGATTAATCCCAGACATTTCACTTTTGTAGAGTCAAAAGAAAACAGGTCATGATAAGGCTTGGTAATGTCAAGACCCAATTTATCCATGACAGCCTTAGGCATTAGATTATGGTTGGCTCCAGTGTCCGGAAGGCAGTTGTGAAGGATTTTGTCATGAACTGTGAGAAAGACATAGAATGATGGTGACCTGTCCTCACAATTTTCAATCATTGGGCTGAGCGTAACAGCTGGTTTGTCATCTTACAAATTTACATAATTGGTGGAGGCTTGGATGCCTTTATGCTCAAGGGCCTCAAGGATATATTTCTTGAAGGACTCATTCTTCACCAGTTCAATCAGAGGTATAGGTATTTTTATCTTCTGAATTTCAGATTGAACACTGAAAGAAGAAGGGGACTTGTCAAGGCTTCTTACCTCTATCGCTGGAGCTTTGAGGATGATAGGATCAATTGTTTGTTACTTCTACTTATTAGCTTGATGTTCTATAGGGATAGAAGCTCTTTGAACAGGGACTTCCTTGGAATTATTCATCTTCAACCTCAAATTATATCTTTGTTGATCTTTAGTTTGTAGAACAGCTTCACAGTCCCACTCTTGGCTGATCTGGTCATTGAATAATGACTTTTCATAGGCAGCTAAGGTCAAAAAAGGGGCACTACCTATGTCTTCAAAATAATAGATCTCATCATCTTCTTCAAACTGCTCTTCATCCATGACTGCATTCTGAAAAGGGGTCTTTAGCCTTTGGTCTTCATGGGCATCTTTGCTTCTTTGTAGAATCTGCAACTGCTCATCGGTTCTTTTATATGGATTTGGATTTGGAGGAGCAAAGGTGATAGGAACTCTTCCTTTCCTATGGTGCTACTCAACCTTTAATTTTGACATTTCAAAGGCTAATGACTCAATCATTTTGGTCATTTTATCTATCTTGGGATTTGAAGATGATGAAGATTCACCCGTCTGTCTTCTTCTATGAATATTTCCCTTGAGATTCTCAATAGCCATGATGTTTGATTCTCCTTCCAAGGCTGCATCCTACATATCAGCCAAAGTAGCACATCACCTCTCCCTCAATAGAAGGTAGAAGTCAAAATCAAAATCACTGGCATAGGTGATTTTAGCAGAGGTAGTGGTGGGTTTTACTTTAGCTAGTATCTTGTTGTACATGCAGTTAAACCTCTTATTAAAATTAGACACCAACTCACCATTTTCCCTCTTTAAGTTCCCAAAATCAGTGTGGTATTATAGGAGATCCTTCTTATCCCCCCAATGCTTTAGGAATGCATCATCTAAAGCCCCAATATCTACTATAGATCATGGGATTAGTTCTCTAAACATTTTATAGCCTCTCCATCTAGGATTTGGACAAAGACTCTCATCTACACATCATCCTCACTAATGTCCAGGTTATTAGCATAGCTATAGAATGATTCAAGATGTTCTTAGCTATAACTCCTTCAATCCCAGTGAACATAGGCATGTACTTCTGATATTCTCTAGTAGGCATGGCATTCAAAGGATTGGGCAGTACTAGAGGTCCATATCTAACACCTATGATTCTTTCCATTTTGGTAGGTGCTTGTGGACCTTCCATAACTGTGGTGGGTATAAGAGTATTGGCAGTCTGAATGAGAGAGGGCTGAGGAGTGATTGACAAGAATAAAGGAGTTTGACGGATAGGAGGTCAGGTTTCCTTTGGGCTTACAACAAAAGGAAAACCTAAAGTATAAGGAGCTTTATAAATCTCTGAGAGTCTTTTTTCACTTCTAGTATTCACAACTATACTCTCAACATGTATTTGTTCTATTGTAGGATTTTCTTGAAGAGATATAGAAAATTGTTTAGATTTACGTGAACCTGATTCTCCTTTCTGTAATGCCTTTCTTTCTTTGATGACTTTTTCAGCCTTAGATACTGGGTCAGATTGTGGATTCTAAGGATTTCTCCGAGTATGGCTCACAAACTGAGCCAAAACTATGAAGTGGAGATGCCAAAAAGGTTCGGCCTCCAGTAGAGTCGCCTGATAGATGACTACAATAAAAAATTGCCCAGAATTTGTCTATCATCAAAGCTGGATCTGTGTCGTCTCCCAGGGAAGCTGAGCTTCAATCTCCTCTCCCCCGCGGCAGCGCCAATTTATGTTATCATTCCAGGAAACTCTCTTAGATTTTAACTCAGAGATGCCTGGTAACATATAATTTTCAATATTGTTCTTTGAACTATTGGAATGGATGAAGGTTTGGATCAAGCTAGATAACCATTTCAACTCTGTTTTCACTCCAAACATGCATGAACACCCTTAGCTTTGCAATGATTTAGACCACTAATGCTCAATATTTTGTAGATTCAATGGATAGATGGAGAATACTGACTATACTAGCAGATGCATATATAAGCACATATGAATGGGTAGCTAGAGGCAATAAAAGAAGCTTGCAAATCAAATTTATCAATACAAAGGTAAGATGACAGTTATCTAGCATTAGACATAAAAGAAACATGAACAACCTATTCAACTGAAAATCCAATTTATCAATGTAGAGATAAGATGACAGTTATTTGGCATTAGACACATAAGAAATCTTGAATAGACTATCTAAGTGCAAACTTAGAACATAAGAGAAATGGATATTCAACATGTAACAGCAAAAGAAGCTTGTATTACTGGAATGAAGATGAGATGCTGCAAGGAATAGACTATCCTCAGTCTCTAGAAGTTTAACCCTTATTACATCTTACATTTAGATATTTATAGCTCTTTACAATGCTCTCGAGCCTTCTGAGGCTTGAGAGGTTTTAATCTATCCCTCTGTCTCTTCAACAACTTTGATGCCCTATCTAGGAAAGCATGGGCTCAGAGGCTTCTTCTTCTGACAGAAGAGTAACTGCTTTTGGGTAGTTTTCTACACTTCCTAGGAGCTCTCTCGTGCCATAGATGCCCAATAATCAATTCTGTTGTTTTTGGCTAAGCGTTGTCGATGCCCCATGATGTTTCCATTTGATTCAGCTACATCGCACTGGGTATTTTCCCTTTTCATCCTATCTACTGGTAGTTGTATCCCAACCTCTTTTATGTGGTGGAATGGGTCTTCGGGCCATTGTGATCCCTTTAAAATATGAATAATGACTGTTTTCTATTTAAACACAGAAAAACACCAAATCTGTGAGAAATCCCGCCCATATGTACATTCATGTCATATGCATGAAAGTGTGTCATCTTTGATAAATTCATCTATTAACTACAAGTGCTAAGATATGCAATTACAATGCTACCACAGTATTCCTAGTAGAGGAACATTAAGTTAGTACTTGCTCCTCCAAAGAAAGATCTTCTCTCACACTAATCTAGAGAAGCCAAGGTGGGAATTTCAAGTCCCAATATTTTTTTCTTGAGCTTTGAGTTTACATTTATAATACATTAGGTGACTCTCCACCTTCTTTATGTCCATCGTGACTCTTAGGCTTCTATAATGACTTTTTGAATTCTTATATGGTATTTGAGCTTATTTCTGACCCTAGAAATTTCTAGTGACTCTTCATATTCCGTGTGGGACCCTTGGTATTCCACACATTCTACATTTTCTTCATTTTGGGAAATTACACAATTTCATTCCAAAAATGATGTGTCAAGACACTATGAAACTCATGATGTTGATATGACACTTGTACAAGCCATTACTTTCCATTGATGACATGGAACTTCATTGTGTTGTGTTGAGTCCAAGTCTTTCTCCTTGTTGTTGTAACTTTGACTTGTTCATGTTGGATATATTATGGCACTTCATCTCCACCATCCAAAGGGTATATGGTGAGTGTCGAAGCCTTGAAATGAGCTTCCACCTCTTTGTCTTGATCCAAGAAACTTTTGTTTCCTTCATGATGGTTCTTCCAGTGCTTCTTCCTTAAACATGTTTTCTTGTAGCCTCTCCTTGACAAATTCCCTTCATGTCTTCATAATTGATCCTGCATGTGCTTCATCTTCATTGTACCAGAGCCCATATGATATAAAGTGCTCCTTGTGAACCCTATATTCAATCTTCTCTCATATTATTTTGTCTCTTCATCTTCTTATTCAATGATCATCATGTCTTCACACCTTCATAATGTCTTCTTGTATGATCTCCTTTGCAGCCTCCTTGAACATCATCTTGTAATGTCAAGGTATAGTACTTTTAGCTAGAATTCACTCATGAAAATATGACATCAGTCCAGAAATATCCTAGTCCAACTCTCTTCATGAAACATACAAGATGATATGAAACAAGGTATGGGGGTGAGGATGAGGCTCAAAGGTTACACAGTTTGTAGTTCCAAGAGGGAAGAGTGAGTTTTTGGTGACTTTGACTGTGTAATGCAAAACGTATGACAGTTAGGGAAGGAAGATTTCACAGTTAAGGATCATTGTGAGGCATGTTTTCCCACTATAACTACACAATTCACATTTTCAAAGAAAGAGTGTGCTAGTGGATTATGAAGTTTCACATTTCAAGGAGATAGGGAGATAGAGTAACCCTTACAACTACGTAATGCACAAAAACAAGTTGGCTTGTGTTGTGGAGGTAAATCCCCTCTACGGACAGAGGCGATCCCTACTAGCCCAGATCGGGTCTAGCAACAATCAAACAATGGTAACACGCAGGTTCCTAATTGCAAGCTATAAGTAAGCGATGAGAGCTTACTTGGATTCCAACGCTAGTTTTGTAGAAGAGTCGATCCTTTGCTCTGGCTGGTCACAATCCACACGATCTCCGTGAATGGATACCTGCACATGCAAAGAACAACACGAATACAAGCATAGAAACCAATAGATGCAACTATATATCAGTCAGAAAAGATATAACTCAAACATCATTACCATAAATGACAAGAGTGGAACCATAATGATAGTCATCTATTATTGATAATCAACAAAGAAGAATACAACCATAGTTCTGACGTCAAATCCTCCTTTGGCTGGGTAATCAGGTGCACATGCCTTGCAAGAATTATACTTTCAGAAGGCCAAGAGATTGCTGCAAGGAATAAGGAGATTCTTGTAACCAAAGAGAGAGAGGCTTGTTCCCCATCCCGACAAGCTTTGCAAGGCATGTGCACCTAATTACCCAGGCAAAGGAGGATTTGACGTCAGAACTATGGTTGTATTCTTCTTTGTTGATTATCAATAATAGATGACTATCATTATGGTTCCACTCTTGTCGTTTATGGTAATGATGTTTGAGTTATATCTTTTCTGACCGATATATAGTTGCATCTATTGGCTTCTATGCTTGTACTCGTGTCGTTCTTTGCTTGTGCAGGTGTCCATTCACGGAGATCGTGTGGATTGTGACCAACCGGAGCAAAGTATCAGCTCTTCTACAAAACTAGAAAGGCGTTGAAATCCAAGTAAGCTCTCATCGCTTACTTATAGCTTGTAATTAGGAACCTGCGTGTTAGCATTGTTTAATTGTTGCTAGACCCGATCTGGGCTAGTAGGGATCGCCTCTGTCAGCAAAGGGGATTTACCTCCACAACAATTTGGCGACTCCGCTGGGGAATTGACTGTTTGTTTTTTGATTTGTAAACTTTGGATCTCCTGTTTGGTTTACAAACCGAACGATTAGGGATTTGTCTTGTCTCTTTGTTTTTCTTATTTCTCTTGCTGGATCGACCTTCTGAGTTGAATTCTTCAGCTGTCTTTTTCTTTCTGGTTCATCTAAGCATTTTTGCCAGGTCCTGGGCCAGTTATTTTTATTTTTAACTGAGCAAACTCGGTTAGCGCGCTTTTTGGCTTGACAGTCGCGCCAGTTGGCGCAAGTTGCACATGGGCAGCCCGCGCCAATCCCAGAATAGCATGAGTTGCAGCTTGACAGTCACGCCAGGCCTATGAACTTTTCTTGTTTGCTTGTTTGTCAACCTTCTAAGCCTGGATTTTGTGCCTAGATACGTTTTTCAATCACTTGAGTGTGTCAGAGCTTTGTTTGACTGGTTTTGAGTCTCTTTTTTGAGAAATTTTTAATTTGATTTCCTTTGATCATTACTCGAAGGTTTGTCTCAGTCTTTTCATAAATTTTCATCTTTTTTCTTTTGTTTTTGCAAAAAAAATTCCCCCTCATTCGTTGGGGGGGGGGTGCTAAATTGTGTATGAGTGTTAATCGCCTTTGAGTTTTTTTTTTTGATCTTTGGAACTCTCACCCAATTTTCTTCATTTTCACTTGATGGGTTCTTAGATTACATTAGAATCATCTTGTCTTCAAGAATTCTCTTGCATAGATCACACTTGCATAATTAGAATCCTCATTTTCCGAATATGAATGAAAAATGTGCATAGATTACATTTGCATACTTTGGGTGCTTGCCATTTTCCGTCGATTTCACATTGTAGCCCTAGGGAATCTAGTGGCTTTGTGCATTGAGCCTTCCACAGGAGTTTCGGTCTTCTGCGGACAGAGGTAAATCCCCTCTGCAGACAGAGGCGATCCCTACTAGCCCAGATCGGGTCTAGCAACAAACAAACAATGCTAACACGCAGGTTCCTAATTGCAAGCTATAAGTAAGCGATGAGAGCTTACTTGGATTCCAACGCTAGTTTTGTAGAAGAGTCGATCCTTTGCTCCAGCTGGTCACAATCCACATGATCTCCGTGAATGGACACCTACACATGCAAAGAACGACACGAATACAAGCATAGAAACCAATAGATGCAACTATATATCAGTCAGAAAAGATATAACTCAAACATCATTACCATAAACGACAAGAGTGGAACCATAATGATAGTCATCTATTATTGATAATCAACAAAGAAGAATACAACCATAGTTCTGATGTCAAATCCTCCTTTGGCTGGGTAATCAGGTGCACATGCCTTGCAAATCTTGTCGGGATGGGAACAAGCCTCTCTCTCTTTGGTTACAAGAATCTCCTTATTCCTTGCAGTAATCTCTTGGCCTTCTGAAAGTATGATTCTCCTCCTGCTGGAACAGGGACCAGAGCTATCTCTATCCTTCACTCCCATTAGCTTGTAAAAGGCAACAAAACAAGCTTTTATGGATCAGGGAAAGGAGATGGGATTGGCTTCATCCTTGCAGGAGATAAGATCAATGACAACATCAATCGAGTTGGCTCTACCATCGATCGAGTTGGCTTTACCCTCAGAAAGTGTTCTCAGATAGAGTTCATGAGTTGGAAAGAACTTTCCCGTGCCAGTTTCTCAAAAACTTTACTAAATTTGGTTGGCGTGGGTCTGACACTGAGACAGAGTGCCAACTCACGCACCCTCTTTGTTGGATTTCCCCCATTGGCGCGAGCAGTACATTGGGAAACCACGCCAATGGAAAAAGGGGCTTTTTAAAGGGTATCTTGCAGGAGATGTCTTTAGGGCATATGAAGTCCATAATTAGGGGAATGTGATGCAAGTGTTTTCAAGTTGTGTCACTTATGACAGGTCCCGGAATGAGTCCTCCAAAGTGCAAGAGAGGGGTGACAGGGACGGTGAGAAACGGTGACAAATTACTGTGTAACAGCTTGGAAGCAAGATTGGATAATTCTTAGGAGTAGGAGGTCATCCTTGAGTGTTGTGACTACAAAATGTGCAGTCCTTGGAGGGAATGACTACACATTTCATAGTTCCAAGGGGCATGATGAGATTCATGTGGCTTGATATTGTATAATGTGCAGTTTAGGGAGGCAGCGTGAAAGGAGTTTGACTAGAGAAGGATTAATTGTAGAAAATGACTAATTGTGGGATCAAATAGATGAGAGGTGGAACTAAGACATGACATAAAAATTATGACACATTTATAGATAATCAACCACTTGAAAAGGATGCATTTGTAGTAGTACAATGGTTACCTCAAGGTGCGACACTTTGCGATGCAAGTGACAACACTAGTGGAAAAATTCTCAAAGCTTGGGGAATGTTTCTAATGCATATATTTATGATAGATAAAACACAATACTGTAAAAGAATGCATAAAAAATATTCTTTAAGGATGTACAGATGACTCCCTTTAACTAGACATGACACTTCCTTAACCACAAGACGATACCTACAAAGGTAAGAGAAAAGTGAAAATGAAACTTGTAAAGGCTTTAATAAAGTGAAAGAGACACATGTGAGAGTGAAGATAACATGGAAAAAAACTTGTTAAGGTAAAAGTAAAAAAAATATCAAGAGACACAAACTTGAAAGTGACACTTTCCAAAAGAAAGGTGTGTCATAATGACAACTAAGAAAACTCAGCAAATTAGAAGTATAATTGCAAGTGAAGTGGGGAAAACTATCAATGGAGAGTGCACTCTAACTCTCAACATGGGTTTCATAGAAAACCATACTTATGGATTGCATAGTCACTATCACAAGTGATTGCAAGACCCTTACCTTGAGGAGATGTGCAATGATTTTCTAGCCTTAAATTAAGGAAGTGTGGTTATGGATTCATTATGGACTTGGCATGTGCGAGTAAGTGACATCAATGGTTGGGAATGGAGAAGAAAAGCACATAGTATGAAATTAATCAATAACGAAGCAACCATGAAGAATTAAGGAATGACATATCATATGATCAGAAGTAGGCTTAAAAATTCAAGTGTAAGCAAAATTGTGGAGGGTGTTAGTTTCAGTGACAACAAGTTATAATACCACTCTCTTGAAAATAAAATGTTTATTGTTATAAATGTTGTACTATTGATATTCCCCTATTCAAATTTTATATTTCTTTGATATCATGCTAATTTCTAAGTACTAGTTTCATATTTTTCATATTTTATAGATATTTTATCCATAGAATTTTTTTTACCAAACAATTGTTTTATTTTTTATTTTTTATTACTATTATTATTATTGAGTGAATAGATTTTGGAAGCTATAAAACATAAGTACTCTGGAATGTTTAACTATATAATTTTTCAATAGAAATAATGAATAAAAATCATACAAAAACAAAAAATACTTTTCTCTTCAATTTTTTCTTCATTAAACTCTTCTCATAAAAATTATGTGCACCCATACTATGGAGAATGGCCCTATGAAAATACACAAAAAATAGATGTTGTTATCACTGAAAAGATTTCAAAGGAAAAGGGTAAGGTAAGGGAAAATTGGTCTTGGTTATTCTCATGCTCCTTTCATGCATATGAAGCACTTGGCAAACTCAGGGTCAGCATACATCAAAGTTCTTTGAAGGCTCAAGCAAGGCATGTAAGGTAATCCTAAATTTTGATATAGATTACATTTTGAAAGCTTTCCTTGAAGAATGGTGTTTATTATATTCAGTTTTGAACAAGCTTCATGACATGTGGAGAAAGCCATTTCAAGAAAAAGGAAAGACTCTTATGAACTCCAAAGTTTCATGTTATGAAAACAGCAGCCAACTACCAAGGGGATTACCAAGCAATGGAAAACTCATCTCTGAAAAGTAAAAGAGGTTTTCATTCTTAAGATACTAAAGTACAAAAACCTCTTCCACTTTCTTCAAATCCATTATTATTTGAGAGAAATGAATGATCAAACTTGCGCTACGAAACTGCTGTAGGTGCAAGTTTTCCACAGGCATATTTCTCAGTTTGAAAAGTTAGTCAACTTCCAGGAGGTCTCTAAATCAACTGAAAGCCTATTTTTGGAAATGGAAAGCGGTTTTTATTCCTAACAGACTAAACTAGAACAACCTCCTTCAATTTCCTCAAATCCATTACGAGCTGAGAGAAATTAATGACCAAAGTTGCGCTACGAAACTGCTGTAGGTGCAGTTTTTCATCTTCTGTTTTACACCTCTTTTTCCTCTGTGCGTCGTGCCGAATTCTCTGTGCATCATGCCAATTTGGGGCTTGCTTTGGGGCACTTCGAGGTGTCTAAAATGTTCCCAAGTGGGCTTGTTGGAAAGCATGTCTTGTCTACTTTTCAACCCAACTGTAATTTTTGAATTTGGAGCTCATTTTCCCCTCAAGACATTCATTCTCCCAAGACTACTTTCTGTCTGTCAAAAAAGTGGCATAGAGGCCATTTTTGGGTGTTTTTTGACCTTTAGGAGACCCAGATCTTCTCAAAAGTTCTTGCCCGAACACCAGTAGTCGTGATTTTCCATGTTGAATCCAAAAATTCAAACCATTCCTCGATTGGAGCTCTAGAATTTTAGCGTTGCGGGTGTGGCACGATGCATAGGCAGGAATTTCCTGTTTTTTGTCCAAAAAATCACCATGTGACCAAAACTTCCCAAAATCTACTGAAACTTGGGTTGGAGGTTCTCTATGGGGTGCTATGCTAAGCCAAGGAATCCTCAGCCAAGATTCTAAGCCTATCTTGTTCTTTGCCCTCTTTTTCCCTCCTTGTTGCCTTCCTCAATTTTTCCTTTAAACTCTTTATTCAGGCCTTGACACTCATGTTTCGTGCCTGGTAGTGAAATCCCATGTGTCTCAATAGTGCAAGGTCCTTGTTGGCCTTGTCTAGTAGCCTCACCAAATGCATGTTTTTCCTCTCAAGGTTGGCATCCTGATCCTCATTGATTTCCTGCTCCAAACATGTGAGCTCATCCCTTCTCCTTTGAGCAGCTTGGCGATGCTCACGAATATTTTGCAGCTCCATGATCATTTGTTGATCCTCTAGCTACTTGTTTCTCTATTCCAGGTGCTTCATGTTCCACTTGGTCCTCTCCCGGTCAAGGGATAAGGCCTCAATCTCTGACTTCTATTCCTGCATGACCTCTCTAAGCTCTTCATTTGTTGGCTCTCTATCAATGTCATCATTGTGAAGGAGAACAAACTCAGTCTCTCATTCACCTGATGGCTCTCCTGAAGGCCCCTCATCATGCACTAGCTCTTTGCCTCTGTTTTGCTCCTATGATGCTGATGTCGGAAGCGAGGCCCCATCCACCCCGGTGGAGATAACACTCGCTTTGCTGCTATAAACAAAGGTCTACTGCCCTTCTGGTATGTGATGTACACTGGCATGGTAGCGGTCTCATGGCACTCAAACTAATGTGAAGGACCCCCCACTTCGTGTTCTGCCTCTGATACTACTTGTGGAGTGCTGAAGAAATCACAGAAGATGAAGTCCTCCCAGGAAATACCCTGCAATCCCAACTGACAGTCTACCAAAATCAGGATAAGAGAAAAATGATAAACACTGTTTACCTACTGTCTAGGATTCTTGTGCTGCATGAAGTTTTTCATCTTCTCTATGTTGTTGCAAATGAAAAATGGTAGATTCATCATCCACACCCTGGTAAAGTGCATGAGAAACCTGATGTGATAGGCATAGAGGCGGGAAAACCTTCCCTCACAACTGAAATACTCCATGATCAATTTCATGAGTGGGGCATAGTCATCCCTCAAAAATCTGAATGGAAAAACTTTGGTGAGTTGGCTCAAATAGTTTTCGTTGATGTAAGGCTCATAATGATGCCTCTCCACCTTCTTTTTCTTATGTCACTGCTCCCCAATGTTCGGTATGCTTGTTGCCACTGATATGGTTTCAGGTGCCAATGTGAAAGTGATCCTAGCCAAGACAGATTGACCTCCCTGTAGATGAAGTGCAAAAAGAAGGCCAACTCATGATGGACTCTGACATTTTCCACCCTTTTACAAAACTCATAACATGCCAAGTGCTGGAAAAAAGACATGGCAAGAGGGCATGCCTGTAGCTCAGTGAGGGTGTTTGGCTCATCTCTAAGGTGTCTGCCACTCCAGTGATGTCTTCTATGGGCCGTTTCTCTTGAAGACGTGTGACTATGGGTCCCCTCCTCATACTCGGATGAAACTTCTGATGCCATTGTTTCTGTTTGTACCCTGAGTTTTATGTTGCCCTTTGAATCCAATGAAACTGGTAGTTGCTCTGAAAACCTGTCACCAAAGGGACAATAAAACAAGGAGTATTAGGAGAGGAATGATGAAATGGGAATAGGGGTAAAAGGGAGAGATTTGTCAGGTATTTTGGGAGTGGTTTGGGTATAGTGTTTGATGGGGTAGGGTTTGAATTTATTTGGTAGGGTTTGAGTTTTTTGACCTGTAGGAGGAGGGGGAAAAAGGGAATATGATTTTAGTGGTGTTAGCATAATGATTAGGGAAAAATGATACAGGGAAAACAGTGAAAGGGGTAGGGTAGGAGAACACTTTGGCAGCATATCACTGTAGCATAAGCCCTAGGATCTTGATTTCTTTGTGTCTCCTTTTGTTTACTTTAAAAAAAATTGCATTTGATTCACACTCCTACAACCATGCCACTCTTCTCAAGTTTGATGCAAGAGTGAAGGTAGTTGGTCTATCTCTCAAATTCAATGGGCATCCAAGAAATTTTAGGAAAATTTATCATTTTTTGGGCTTTGTATCTCTGTGCACCGTGCACACTACCCAGTGTGCCATGCACTCTGAGTGCGTTGCGCCAGTGGCATTTTTACACTGAGGATGGGCTCCCAGTGCACCGCGCGCTCAGAATTCACTCTAAATGTGGTTGGAGGAATAGGGAGAGGGTTTTAGTTGAGGATTTAGTGTGGTGGTTTTAGGAAAAAAGGTCAAGGGGAGATGTGGAAAGATGATGGGTGAGGGGACAAGGGGAGTGGAGTGAAATCTTGGTGCTATCATCACATTTTTGCAACCCCAGCCATCGTTTTCTTGGTGATTTTTTGATGGTTGACCTTATGCTTTTGGGTGACATTTAAACATCTTATAGACACCATATCATTGATGAAATTTGATGGAGAAGAGTTGTCAATAGGGCCTACCTCTTAACTTGATGGCTTTCACCAAGATTTGAAGTGCTTTGGCAATGTCTCTTGGCCCTTGGCTATGTGCGTCGCGTGCAAAGCACAGTGCGCTGCATGCTGGGTATGCATCACACCTTTTGAAAATCTGCATTGTGGGCATGCTGCGTGAGCACTGCACCCTCTGTGTGCACCGCACTCCTGGGTGTATACGCTGCGCCCTCGAAAACCAGTTCTCACTCACTCAAATGCTCATGATTTCGCCCTCTAACCTTTGCAATGTCTCTCCAAATATTATAAGAGCACAATGGCTTTGATTTGGGAAAAAACAAATATAAATAGTCTTGGAAGAGATGGGTTTAATTTTTTCTTCCTTGAGAACCCATTTTCTAATGTTGTGTTTTGCACTTTTTTATTGACTTTAAAACACACTGATTTTCACTTTTCCTTTGACATTTTGGCTCAAATGATGGAACTTTTGGCACTTCTTTGCGGGGACTATATGATTGGACATTTGGCCATGGAAACCATGAATACATCTGAAAATGTCAACTGGTGATTTTTTGGAAAATTTTGTCATAAATGACCTTGTTTTAGTTTTCTTCAAAACATAGTTTTACAGAAGAGTCGAAGTATATCGACCTAATGATGAAGTCCTCTGAACCATAGCTATGTAAGGGCCTCCTTCTAGCCTACATGGCTTTACTGGACATGTTTCAAAGACCAAATTGATGAATTCCTAGACCCAAACATAAAAAATGACTTTGGTCCTGTAAAGGACCAAATCTTGACTGTCATGGACTTTGTGATTATCGACAAAAGACTTGAGCCAACAGGAGCCAGACATGAAGGGGAAATGACTATCGTGACTTCTTCATCAGGTTATGGCATGCCCCTAGAAAAATGTAGTTGAGTGGATGGAGCAGGACACCTAGAAATGAAATGCATAAAGAGTTTTGATCCTTGGCGGAGGGATGACCACACCAACTCTAACATTGGCTCCAATGGGGGATGGTAGCTCTTGGGAGGTGCCAAGAATAGAAGATCTTTGGAGGAGCTAGATAATGTGTTTTTTCCATTGGGATATGGAGTCATCACTTTGATAAAAAAGCACAGGAATCTGATTTATTTATGAAGCTGGAATGACTAAGAAATTGACTCAAACTTGACATTGAAATAACTCAAAAACTAACTTTACAGACTGAAACCAAACTAAAATAAAAATGGTATTTACAATGACAATGGAAGCAGTGTTATTAAATCACCAGTGGTACTGCTTGAGCAGCCGACCATTGATCGGCCCTCCAGGACAATTTTCCCCATTTATTTCCTTCAGAAGAAAGGCATTCTAACCCCTATATGCTGCAATCTTGACAGGTCCTTTCCAAAGATTTTTGAACTTTCTGTGCTTGCCTTTCTCTTCATTCCTTGCATCCCACTTCAGCACCACATTGTCCAACTAAAATTTATCTGCCTTTGCTTTTCTATCATAGATTTTCTTTATCTTCTCCTGCAACTTGGATGTGTTCTTGAAAACTTCTTCTCTTGTTTGCTGCAAGTGGATCATTTGATTCAACCTTCTCTCCATGGGATCTTCCTCACTGTCGGCCTCCTGAAGAAGTTTGACCACTGGGGCAGCAAGAGAAGTAGGAAATATAGTGTCCACTCCATAAACGACCTCAAACGGTGACATCCCAATGGACTTTTTCTGACTGATCCGATCTGCCCAAAGTGCATGGACCAACCTCTTGTTACAACTCTTTTTATTTATTTCCAGTAGCTTATTGATGATGTTGACCAATGATTTATTCAAAGATTCCGCCAATCCATTGCCTTGTGGATGATAGGCAGTTGAATGACCCAAAATGATATGATACTTATGACAAAATTCTACCATCCTCTTTGATTTGAGATCTGATGCATTATTGGTGATTAATTTGTTTGGACAACCAAAGCGAGACAAGATGTTATTTTCAAGAAAGGAGATGATTACCGTGTCTGTAGCTTGTCTGGTAGGAGCTGCCTCAATCCATTTTGTGAAATAGCTTGTCACTGTGAGGATCCATCTATGTTTTTTTTTGTGTAAGTAAGCTTTGATATTAGCAGTAAAAACATATGGTACAAAAAGTCTGCCGAAGCAGATGGCTGGCCGCTATGAAGCAGGCCTTACCAGTAGATACTAATTGGGACAAGTGACTGAAAGGATGCTGCCGAGAGAGGCGTCCCATAGAAAAACAGAGAAACTAGAATTGCCAAAAGGAACCCCACGCAGGGTGGTTCGAGCCAGAGGATGGAAAACTATAAGATTTAGCAGAAATGGACAAGAGACATAACTGACAGTGTGCATGCTAGACCAAAATGACTTGAGCAAAACAGGGGACGACAGAACAAAACAGAGAAGTCTACGGCGGCCGCTGAGAGCTAATTTGGGCAGCATAGAGCTAGAAGCAGCTAGGCCTTCGGCGGGCCACCCTGGTATGGCGCCAGATGCTTGCTGTCAGACTGAATAACTTTCTTGAGGAGCTGAATAAGTTCTGTGAGCTTGTTACTGACCGAACCCAGCTCCTGGTGGATTGCGGAGAGCTTGAATTCACTACTCTCAACCATGGCCATATGGTCATGAGTCATTGTGGCCGCAAAACGTTGAAGAGTCCGCAGCTGCTCCGCTTGTTCAGATTGCACGTCCATGGCCTTCGCCAGGATGGTTTTCGTGCGCCAAGCCTCAGCCTGAGTGCGGACGAATTGGGTCGCCCGGGTACTGTTCGTTCCTGGATCATGCAGCCAGTCCACTTCCTGACCGAGTTGCTGGTCAGTGAGCTTTCCTTCTTCCTCAATGGCCGAAGTTTCCAAATCTATGATTCTGCGTTTGTTACGCGCAGAGGTTCTGCATTCATACATGTCTTTTGCCAGCTGCAACTCTTTGTTCGCAGCATTGTTTCGACACCCCTCGCCCGCCATCGAGGCACTCGCCTGGGGGATAAAGAACTGGGAGGTATTGCAATTTGCAGGATGCAGAGTGAAGGGCTTCAACGCGATGGGGATCAAATGGAAGTCGGGCAGGGTTATATAGATGTAGGTGGGGTGATTTCGGGCTGAGGAACGGATCGGGGCAAGCAAATTGCCTGTCCGATCACCATAAATGCTAGAATTCAGGGTCGTGGGAAGCGAGTGGGGTGGGTGGGAGAAATTTTGGTGGCCTTCGTCTGCGCTGCTGATGGTGCTCCACGTGTCCCACTGTCCTGTGAAGCGGCTGTGGCCAATATCATCCCCTATCTCAATTCTGTACAAAATTGTGAGAGCTGCAGTGTCCATAATTGCCTTCAACCTCGAGGTCCTTTGAAACTTGCTGTGTAATGAAAGCTTGCGTCCCGTCGTCCTGTCCATGGGAGTGATGGAGGGAGAGAGCGGCCAGTCATTCTGTCACGTCATCAGCCACCAAGTCCAAGCGTGCGAGGTGGGAGCACCTTTCCTTGAGCTGATTGTGTGTGACCTGGCTCCAACAGCTGTCCATAGTTCCGTCTGGGTTATCAATCCCGTGGTTTGCCAAGTGGTCTGCTACCGAATTTGCTTTTCTCCTTATCGGCTGAAAAACGAGGCCCTTCATGCTCCCAAGCAGGTTTCCTATGCTCTCTGTAACCATGGCTAAACGCCAGTGTTTGGTAACTTTACTAATCGGAGTGCCACCATAGATTTTCCTTGCCACGAGAATTGCAATTTCAGAGTCGCCTTCGATGATTGCATTGTCTGCCTGATTCCTGAGTAAGATTTTTAGACCTTTCTCCATTGCAGTAAATTCCATTTCGTTGTTTGTGGCTTCCCCCAACGCTTGGCTGTAAATGTGAAGTATTTCTCCTCGCTGGTTACGAATGAGGCCTCCAATGCCCGCTAGACCCGGGTTGCCTCGTGAGGCCCCGTCGAAGTTCAGTTTTAGGAAGCCCACAGGAGGGGGGGACCAGCACTTGGGCACGTTTCTGGTGTTCGGCTGGTTGGTAGGGATTTGATGACTTTGCTCAGCACGAATGTTGAAGGCGTTCAAGATTCTTTGGTCCTTCTCAGAGATGCTGTTGGTCGGGTCCAAAGGACTCTTAACCAGAATCAGTTGGCGAATGTTCTCCATTAGGGTAATTTTCAAATGCTCGAGATCCCTATGATCATTTTGAAATACTCTCCTGTTCCTTTCTTTCCAGATTGTCCATGTGATGAAGCCAGGTAGGATTTTCCATATGCTATTAGTTTGGGGTTTTCCGAGTAGTTACTTGGCCAATTGGTGATGGTGCTTTGAATTGATTCTAAATCCCTGTTCTGTTGCTGCATGATACCCTCAATCCCTAGCCATATATGATTTGCCCAATTGCATGTATTGAACAAATGATTCATGGTTTCTTCGGCTTGCATACACATTGGACAGACAGAGGGACCTTCAAAGCCTTTTTTCCTCAGGTTCTCCCAGGTGAGAGTCTTTCTCCGCATGAGAAGCCAGAGAAAAGTTTGGATTTTTGGCCAGAATAGGGGATCCCATACCTGATTGAGCCACGAAACTGGCTCCCTCTGCTCTGTGAGTTCTAGCTGTTCTCTTGCTTCTTTTAAAGTGAAATTTCCATTTCCTTTCATACCCCATCGCAACTTGTCTGCCCCCGTGGATCTCCTGATTTTCCTTCTGTGAATAACTTGGAGAAGATCCTGAATTCTATTGTGATCCTCGTTGGTATTGTCTGTGACTGGAAGAGTCCATTCACGCCAGGCTTGGTCATGACCGTTGGGATTCCAGTATTGCTGTACTGTGAAAAGACCCCTGTTCTGACAATGAATTTTATAGTCTCCAAGGTCTGGGCTTTCAAGCTTGGGGTGTTGTTGCCATGCATCTTCCCAGAAGAGGGCTGATTCTCCATTACGGATCTCCCAGAAACTGTGATCCTGAATGATGCTTCGGTTTCTTTTAGCGAGGTTCCAGATTGGAGATCCCTCTGGCAGCTCCTGGAGTCTAACGAGATCCTGGTCCCTGCAGTTGGGGGTGTATTTCTCCTTCCAGTGTCGGGTCCAGGGGAGGTTGGTCTCCTTGAGCCATCGCCACCACAGCTTGGCGCCTCCTGTTTGATTGCTTGTATCAGGATCTATTAGGTTTAATCCTCCGGCCATTTTCGATTGACAGAGCTTATCCCATGCAACGAGAGCCCATTTCCTTTTTTCTGTGCTGCCACTCCAGAGGAAGGATCTTTGGATGGTACGGATTTGCTGCAGGATGGCTTTAGGTGCCGGGAGGATAGAGAGCATGTACTGAGGGATAGCCTGGAGGATAGCTTTAGTTAAGACAAGGCGTCCAGCAAAGTTTAGGGCTCTGTGGGTCCAATGCTTGCTCTTTTTTTCCAGGTTAGCTATGAGCTTCTCCCAGTGGATCTTTTGCCACGGCTTGGTGGTGAGCGGAGCTCCCAGATACTTCGAGGGAAGCGAGCCTTTGCGAAATCCTAGGATGCCCGTGAGATGGTTTTGAATTGCAACATGAGTATTGAAGAAAAAAATAGTTGATTTAGATTGGTTGACTTCCATACCTGATGCTTTGCTGAAAAGAGAAAGAATAGCCTTGAGAGCCTTAGCCTCTTTGACAGTGGGAGAACCATGCAGCATAGTATCGTCGGCAAACTGCTGATGAGTAGTTGCAGGGATGGATGGGAAAGGGCGCAATCCTTTAATTCTTCCTTCTGATTTGGCTTTGTGGATGTATCGGCTCAGCCCTTCCATGAGAATCACGAAGAGGAAAGGGGATAGGGGGTCACCCTGCCTGATGCCGCGGGAAGGCGAGAAAGGTGCCGAGGGGGATCCATTGACCAGGATAGAAAAATTTGTTGACTTGATGAGAGCGAGGATCCAGTTAGTCCACCTGTTGTCAAAACCAAAAGCCTTTAGGGTAGCCTCCAGGTAGTTCCAATTAACTTTGTCAAAAGCTTTTGAAAGGTCTAGTTGAATCATCATTCCAGGGATTTTTTTTGACTGTAGAGTGTGAATCATCTCCTGAGCCAGGAGGATGTTGTCCAGTATTTGTCTTCCTTCCACGAAGCCCGACTGTTCCTCCGAGATGATGTTGGGGAGGATAGGTTTTAGTCGGTTAGCAATGACCTTAGAGATGATTTTATATATCACGTTGCACAGGGCTATAGGGCGGAACTTTTCAGGAGTTCGGGCTTCCTCCTCTTTAGGAATCAGGGCTAGGAAGGTGGAGTTCAGGCCTTTGAGAATTGAGCCAGAGCGCCTTGAGTCTTCCACAACTTCCCAAACCTCAGTTTTGATTGTTTGCCAACAAGATTTGTAGAAATTTATTGTGAAACCATCTGGGCCAGGGGCCTTATCATTTGGCATGTCATGAACTGCTTCCTCCACCTCCTCCATTGAGATCTTTCTTAGCAAAGAGGCATTCTGAGCTGGAGTAATGAGTTGAGGGATAGCTTGCGTTATTTCCTCACAAGCTTCCACTCGATCTTCTTGAGATTCCTGTGCTATTTGCTTGAAGTGTGTGGTGAGCAGAGACGAGATCTCATTGTGGTTCTGAGTGACTTCTCCAGCAGCATTAGTGAGCTTGAGGATTTTGTTTGCTCCTCTATAATCCATTGTCGATCTATGGAAAAATCTGGTGTTTCGTTCTCCCTCTTTTAACCATTGGATGCGGGATTTTTGCTTCCAAAGGATTTCTTCCTGGTGGGAGCGGATATGCCATTTCTGCATTAGAACCCTTTCCTGTTCAATGGAGTTATCTTTGTTAATCCCAGAGGACCAATCCTTGTGAATTTCCTATAGTTGGTCTTCTAAGTTTTGTTTATCCTGGAAGATGTTACCAAATTCGGTTGTATTCCATTCCTTTATTTTGAGTTTGATGAACTTTAATTTGGACTGAAGTTTAAACATTTTGGTCCCTCTGATAGCTCTGGGCTCATTCCACCATTTTTTTACCAGGTCCTGGAAATTTGGGTGAGTGAGCCAGAATTTCTCAAACCTAAAGGGCCTGTTTTTGGGGGATTGGAGGAAAGCAGCTTCCAGGGCAATGGGCCAATGGTCTGATCCCCCACTGGGGAGAATGTTAGAGGTGACTGTTGTCCCTTCTAGTAAAATGTTTTCTGAAATCAAAAACCGGTCAAGGCGAGATGCTATCCTGGCTGCTCCTCCTCTTCGGTTGTTCCATGTGTAGAGCCCATTGATAGGAGGGATGTCCACGAGCTTGGCCGAATCCATAAAGTCGATAAAGAGCTCTGAGTCTTTGTTGAGGCGTCTGAGGCCTCCTTTTTTTTCCAGAAGGGTAGTAATCATATTGAAATCCCCTCCCATAATTGTCTTGGAATGCTGGTATCTCTGCTTTAGTTTTGTTAACATGCGCAGGAATGAAGCTTTATCTTCTAGGCGTTGAGGTCCATATACATTTATACAAAGGTAAGTTTCAGAGTTACCTGTTAATTGAAATTCAGTGGCAATGTAAGATCTAGTAGCTTCCATAGAAGTGATTTCGACGGTTCTGGAGTCCCAAATAGTTGCAATGCCTCCTTCCCATCCATGGCTTGCACTGTCTATGTATTTGATAGAGTTTCCTAGCTTTCTGGAAATGACCTCCAGCTGAACTGAGGTGCACTTTGTTTCTTGAATGAACATAATGTCTGGCTTTTCCTGTTGTAGCTTCCTTTTGAGAAGTCGTTGCTTATTGAGGCTGTTGAGCCCTCTTATATTCCAGGATGTGATTTTCATTATAAAACGGGGAGGTTATTGGACGGACAGGAAGGAATGCAAGTCCTTTATTTTCCCTGAATTGATTAAGAAAATACCTAAATCATGGAGGACCTCTCCATTTGTTCTTCTTCCTCTTCTTTTATTTTGCTTGCGTCCTATAGAATGAATGGACAGATTTTTAGGATGATTACCTGTGCCTTTCGTGATTCCCAATCTATTTTTTTGCTTGTCCAAGACTGCTTGTTGTTTTGCGATGAAGAGATCCCTGATTTTTCTGATTTCTTCCTCTGGGATATTGTCTAGCCCTTGGGTTTTCCATTGTTTTTCCATAGCTGGCAGATTGACTCCTTCTTTTTCTAAGACTTCGTTTAGTTCCAGGTCTTCGCTTCCCCCATCGCTTGTTAGCATGTCTATGTCCTCGTCTCTGTCCTCTGTTGCTTCCTGGGTTTGAGTCTCTGTGTCTGCGGCGAAATCCTCTGTATCCGTGGCGCCTTGGTTGGAGATATGTCGGAGAGGAGCTTCAGGGGGTGTATTTTCTTTTTGGTTGCCTTCTGAGTCTGCTTCTGAATCTAAAATAGTGAACGGATTGAGGGTTCTGCTTGGGCCCATTGCTGTCTTATTGTTTCTTTTCCTGTATGCCCTTTGGCGGGGTTTTGGTTTTTTGAAAGCCTCTTGATCCTTTGCTGGCTGCTCAGGTTTGGCCTCTTCTACTGGTTTGTTTAATGGACATTCCCTGATCAGATGGCCGTGCTCGTGGCATTTCCTGCATCGGAAGGGGATCTGCTCGTAGTCAATGGCTTGGAAGTAATCTTCGTCTCTGAACTCGAGCCACAGTCCGTCGTGCAAGGCGCCTGAGACATCCATTTCCACGCAGATCCTGGCACAGGAGGTGTACTTCCTTTGCATGGTTGTTTCTGAGGCTTTGATGAAAGTTCCAAGGCGATCTCCGATGCTCTTGAGGGTTGCTAGGCCCCAGTAATCTATAGGTAGAGAGAAAAGCCGGATCCAGACGGGGACTCTGGTGAAAGTTTCTTTTTCAGGCGCAAAGTTTGCTTTCCAGGGCCTCATGTAGAGGCCTGTGGAGGAAAGGAAATACGGGCCTCCATCAAATATTCTATCCTTGTCTTCTAGGTTAGAGAAAACAACAGTGAAAAAACCTTTAGCTCCAAGGTGGAGTTTGACATCACCTTTGGGTCTCCAGTGTTGCTTGATCCAGTTGCAGAGGGCTCGTTCAGTGGGCCACAGGCCCATAAATTTGCATATGATGGCATGCTCCATCATGTGGTCTCTGTATGCCTGGATATCTGGGTCTGAGAAGACCACTCGGAGGGCTTCTTTCTTTTTGGTTTGCAGATACCTTGTAGATTGTTTTTGGAGCTGAGGTTGGAGGCTTCCGCTTTATCCTCATTTGCTACAGATCGAGTTTCCTCCCTGTGATACTTGTCTTCGTCTGATGGTTCGAGTGTTGGACCCGAGCTACTCTTGCCTGCTTCTGATTCCTTTACGTGCTTTTTCTTTCTGTTGTTGTCCGGGTCTGGCGTGCCTGATCCATGATTTGGATCTTTCTGCCCCTGGGCTGCCATTCCAGTACTAGTACCTGAACTATCTTTTCTGGTTTCATACCCTGGGATCTTGAAACCTTCAGCAATTTTGTTCTTTTGCATCACTGCGTTCCTGTAGGATGGGGTCCCCGTGGACCCCCCTTCTGTCATCTGTCGGGCCAGAACCCGACCTCTGTGGGTGAGGACCTCAAATCGATGATGGTGAGCTGCCAGGGCTTAAGGAAGGATCGAAAATGCAGGTATTAAACCCTAGGACCTGGTTGCAGAGCTCCCGCTTCGTGAGCTTTGGACCAACACGTTGAGGATCCATCTATGTTATACGAAAGAAGTGGGATGAATTTCACCAATGAAGTCTAATCCCCACTGCTGGAAAGGAGAGATCACCTCGATAGGCTTAAGTGGAAAAGGTTGTAATTTCTATTTTCCTTTGAAAATCTGACACTTATGATAGCGCTTGACCATCTTATACATCAACAAACAAAGTAGGTCAATAGTACCCTGCTCTCAAAATTTTGTTCGCTGTTGACTTCCGTAAAAGGTGACTACTACACTCTCCTCTGTGAAAATCCTCCATGACTTTATTTGCCTCCTCTTCCACCAAACAATTTAACAAAATACCATCGAGATCCTTCCAATATAGTGCAGAATTCAGAATACAAAACTTGGCCACCTTCAATTTGATTGTTCTTGCCTTGTTTCTAGTCACACCGGGCGGTGGTGACAGATTTTTCAGCACATATATTATATCAGAATACTATGGGGACAAAGAAAACATTTCAGATACCTGAATTAACATTCCCCCTTCATTCCCATCAGACATGGTAGCGATTAGATTTATGTCCAATACATGCAAGTTCAATTCGGCCATCAACTTCGCCAACCCCTGTCCTTTGATCAGCATTGTGGGCTTTATTTCCACATCATATTCCAGCAAGGCTGCAATCCATTTATCTCTTCTCCCTTTCAGATCAGTCTACACTAAAACATCTTTTACAACAGTATTAGGAATATAGGCCAGAATGTGTGAATGTAGGATATATACCTGGAAATCTTTCAGTGCCTTCACCAATGCTAGGGCGTGTTTCTCAATGATGTTGTACTTTAAAGTTGCATCCCTTATAGCCCCGCTGAAGAATGCAATGGGTCTTTCATGATCATCTCTCTTCTGCAATAATACCGCTGCCATAGTTTGCTAAGAAGAAAATGAAAATAATATGAAATCCTGAGTGTAGTCCAGGCTGACTAGAACTGGATCTGAAGAAATGGTCAATTTGAAAGATTTTACAGCCTCTTCTATCCATTTCACATGGTTGTCATTCTTATGCATGTTGGTCATTTCTTTTAAGTGTTTTACAAGATTAGGCACAAAACAATGCATAAAATTCATCTTACCATTGAATGAGTGTATCTCCTTGTTGTTCATGGGAAGATCGATTTACTGAATGGTTTGCACACATGCTGGATTAGTACAAATGCCATATTTTGAAATAATGTGCCCAAGTAATTTTCCTTCCTCCATGGAAAACAAGCTCTTCTTAGGATTCAGCGATAAACCATATTTTCTGCATTTTTGAAAGACAATTTTTAGATGGTGCCTGTGTTCTTCATCAGATTTTGAAACACCATCAAGTCATCCAGATACACCACCAAAAACACATCCTTCTCATTCAAAAAATCCAAGTCCATCGCCTGCTAAAATGTGGCACCTGCATTCTTTAAACCGAAGGGCATTTTGGCATAATGAAAGGTTCCCCATGGAGTGGTGAACACTGTCTTGTCCCTATCATCTTCATGGATAGAAATTTGATTATATCTGTAATAACCATCAAGCACTGACATACGAGATGCCCCCACTACTCGCTGAAGTATATGGTCCATCTTGGGCAGTGGATAGTTGTCCTTCAATGAGACTTTATTGAGATTTCTGAAATCAATGCATAGGCGGATCTCATCGGTCTTCTTGCGTATAGGCACTAAGTTAGATATCCAATCTGAAAATCTGATGGTCACAATGATACCTAAATTATACAACATGTTTACCCCCGTTTTTATAGATGGCAGCAACTTTGGATTTATCCTTCTCAGCTTCTGTCTAAATGGTTTTTGGTTGGGCTTGATTGGTATTGTGTGCTGAATAATATTGGTATCATAGGTCTTTAAATCAGAATAATCCCAAGCAAACACATCTGCAAATGCAGCCATCGAACTGATGTATTTTTCCTTGATATTTGGTGACAATGCTTTAGACAATTTTACCATCTTAGGATTGGCAATTGTTCCTATGTTCACCTCTTCTACACCCTTCTCTGTTGGTTGTAATTTTGGCTTGCGAGCTACATCATCGTGATCAAAAAGTTCTTCTAGAGGTATCAAGCCTTTAGGAATAATATTGTTTTTCAGCTCCAATACGTCCATTTCATTGGTCTGCGCTTCCTCTAAACCAATCCCTTTGCCTTTGTCATTTTCTACATCAATTAAGGTTTCTTTGAACTTGCCTTTATTTAGCAGAAAATCCTTAATCTCCGCATCATCTTGAAATACTTGCCAATATCGCTGATTGTCTGGAATGGTTGGACGATGCTTGACATGGATTTCAAATTTATTGCTGGAGTTCATGGGAGTCTTCAAACTGCTTGTTGCCTTGGCAAGAGCATCAACAATACTATTTTGTATATGAGGCACACATGTTAAGGCGTATTCTAAAAATAACTTTAAGATGTCTAAAACTCCATTGCGATAGGCCCGCATCCTAGGATGTTTTGCTTGATACTCACCTCTGACCTGTTTTATTACTAATTCAGAGTCGCCATATACCGAAATCCTTTTTGCATTTAGCTTTCTAAGAATTTTCAGGCCAGCAATCAGGGCTTCATACTCTGCTTCATTGTTTGAACACTCAAAGGCCAACTTGTAAGAGCAAACCCTCATGCTGCTAGGCACTTTGTTTGGGGCAGAGAAAGGATTGCGTACTCAAATTCCGATTACAGTGCCATCATTGCCTACTGCTCCATCAAAATCCATGGTCCATAATCCTTCTTCCTCTTCTTGCAAGTGCTATAAATCTATTTGTTGTGCCTTGACTACTTGTTGTCTGTTTCTTTCAGCTGATTGCCCAACATTTTGCTGCTTTTCTTGTCCTTCTTTCTTCAAGATTTCTCTTAAATTTTCTATTATTTCTGGAATATCGTCTCCTTCTACTATCTGACTATCTATATCATTTAAACTATCTGAAAACAAAACAAAAGGCTCTAAATCTGTATGTACATAGTTAATAGGATGATTTACAGGTTTCTCCTTGTGTGTGATCATATATTTCATTTTTTGTCATGGTATAGCTTCCTCATTTGTCCAAACACTGGGATTGTTGCATAGGAGAAATCTAGCTGTAGTGTCCCTTTCAACTTTGGTACCCAAGACCTTGAAAGAAGCATGCCAAAACTTGGAGGAATGTCTGCTACCACTACATCCATCAAAACATTTTTCATAGGAAGCTGATCCAAACTCACAACTAAGTCTTTGATGAGTCCTATACATCTTACTCTAGTGGAATCGAATGAATAGATATCATGATATTGCCGGTGATGTCCAGACCAAGCTTATTCATGATAGCCTTCGGCATGAGATTGTGAGAAGCTCTATAATCAAACATGGCATTTTGCAACACAAAATCATGCAATCTCAAACTGATGTAAAATGGAGGCACATCGCTATCAGGAGACTCACCATTTGATGCTGGTCCAAAAATTATTTCAGGTTGATCATCCTCTACATTCACCATGTCGGACATTGGGTCCAAATTCAAAATTTTAGAAATCTATACTCTATAGCTGTTGTTCTTCATTATTTTAGTCAAGGGGATGGATACCTTTAACTTAGAAATCTCATTCTCTATGCTAAAAGTGTCCATTCTCACCATCCCAGAAGCTCGGCCATTCATAAAAATTTGTTTCCCGAATCCCTTTTCACTTACTTGCCTAAGGTAAATTCTCACGAATATTTTGCAGCTCCATGATCATCTATTGATCCTCTAGCTACTTGTTTCTATATTCAAGGTACTTCATGTTCCACTTGGCCCTCTCCAAGTCAAGGGAAAAGGCCTCAATATCTGACTATTGTTCTGGATGACCTCTCTAATCTCTTCATTTGTTGGCTCTGTATTGGTGTCATCATCGTGAAGGAGAACAAACTCAGTCTCTCATTCACTTGATGGCACTCCTAAAGGCCCCTCATCATGCACTGGCTCTTTGCCTTTGTTCTTCTTCTATGATGCTGATGTCGGAAGCGAGGCCCCTTCCACCCTAGGTGGAGATAACACTCGCTTTGGTGTTGCAAACAAAGGCCTACTGCACTTCTGGTATGTGATGTACATTGGCATGGTAGCGTCTCATGGCACTCAAACTAATGTGAAGGACCCCCCACTTCGTGTTCTGCCTCTGATACCACCTATGGAGTGTTGAAGAAATCACGGGAGTGAAGTCCTCCCAGGAAATACCCTGTAATCCCAACTAATGGTCTATGAAAATCCGGATAAGAGAAAAATGATAGACACTATTTAGCTGCTATCTAGGAGTCTTGTGCTGAATGAATTTTTTCATCTTCTCTATGTTGTTGCAAATGAAAAAAGGGAGATTCATCATCTACACCCTGGTAAAGTGCATGAGCAACATGATGTGATAGGCATAGAGGTGGGAAAACCTTACCTCACAACTGAAATACTTCATGATCAATTTCATGAGTGGGGCATACTCATCCCTCAAAAATCTGAATGGAAAAACCCTGGTGAGCTGGCTCAAACAACTATCCTTGATGTAAGGCTCATAATGATGCCTCTCCACCTTCTTTTTCTTATGTCACTGTTCCCCAATGTTTGGTATGCATGATTCCAGTGATATGGTTTTGGCTATCAATGTGAAAGTGACCCCAACCAAGACAGATTGACCTCCCTATAGATGAAGTGCAAAAAGACGGGCCAACTCATGATGGGCTCTAACATTTTCCACCCTTTGACAAAACTCATAACATGCCAAGTGCTAGAAACAAGACATGGCAAGAGGGCATGCCTACAGCACAGTGAGGGTGTTTGTCTCATCTCTAAGGTGCCTGCCACTCCGGTGATGTCTTCTATGGGCCCTTTCTCCTAAAGATGTGTCACTATGGGTACCCTCATCATATTCGGATGAAACTTCTGATGCCATTACTGCTGTTTGTACCTTGAGTTTTATGCTTCCCTCTGAATCCATTGAAACTGGTAGTTTCTCTGCAAATCTGTCACCAAGGGGACAATAAAACAAGGAGAATTAGGAGAGGAATGATGAAATGGGAATAGGGGTAAAAGGGAGAGATTTGTGAGGGATTTTGGGAGTGGTTTGGGTATAGTGTTTGATGGGGTAGGGTTTGAATTTATTTGGTAGGGTTTGGCTTTTTTGAGCTATAGGAGGAGGGGGAAAAAGGGAATATGATTTTAGTGGTGTTAGGGTAATGATTAGGGGAAAATGATAGAGGGAAAATATTGAAAGGGGTAGTGTAGGAGAACACTTTAGTAGCCTGTCACTATATCATAAACCCTAGGACCTTGATTTCTTTGTGTCTCCATTTGTTTACTTTAATTTTTTTTTTTTGCGTTTGATTCACACTCCTACAACCATGCCACTCTTCTCAAGTTTGATGCAAGAGTGAAGGTAGTTGGTCTACCTCTCAAATTCGATGGGCGTTTTGGGTAAATTTATCGTTTTCTGGGCTTTGTATCTCTGTGCACTGCGCACACTTCCCAGTGCATCGTGTGCTCTTAGTGTGCCGTGCGCTCTTAGTTCGTCACACCAGTGGCAGTTTTACATTGAGGATGGGATCCCAGTGCATCGCGCACAATGAGTGCACAGCGCCTCCTTGTGTGTGTGTCATGCGCTCGGAATTCACTCTAAATGTGCTTGGAGGAATAGGGAGAGGGTTTTAGTGGTGGATTTAGGGTGGGGGTTTTAGGAAAAAAGGTCAAGGGGAGATGTGGAAAGATGATGGGTGAGGGGTACAAGGGGAGTGGAGTGATACCTTGGTGCTATCATCACATTTTTTCAACCCTAGCCATCGTTTTGTTGGTGATTTTTTCATGGTTGACCTTATTCTTTTGGGTGACATTTAAACATCTTATAGACACCATATCATTAACGAAATTTGATGGAGAAGAGTTTTCAATAGGGCCTACCCCTTAACTTGATGGCTTTCACCAAGATTTGAAGTGCTTTGACAACGTTTCTTGGCCCCTGGCTATGTGCATCGTGTGCAAAACCTAGTGCGCCATGTGCTGGGTATGTGTCGCACCTTCGGAAAATATACACTACGGGCAAGTGCATGTGCGATGCACCATCCCTGTGCGCTGCACTCCTGGGTGTATGCACCGTGCCCTCAAAAACCACCTCTCACTCACTTAAACACTCATGATTTCGCCCTCTCACCTTTGCAATGTCTCTCCAAAGCTTATAAGAGCACAATGGCCTTGATTTGGGCAAAAACAAAGATATAAAGGCTTGGAAGAGATGGGTTTAATTTTTTCTTCCTTGAAAACCCATTTTCTAATGTTGTGTTTTGCACTTTTTTATTGACTTCAAAACGCACTGATTTTCACTTTTTCATTGACATTTTGGCTCAAATAATGGAATTTTTGGCACTTCTTTGTGGGAACTATATAACTGGGAATTTTTCCATGGAAACCATGACTGCATCTGAAAAATTCAACTGGTGATCTTTTGGAAAATTGTCATAAATGACCTTGTTTGACTTTTCTTCAAAATAGAGTTTTGCAGAAGAGTCGAAATATATCCACCTGACGATGAAGTTCTCTAAACCATAGCTATGTAAGGGCCTCCTTCTGGCCTGCATGGCTTTACTAGAGATGTTTCAAAGACCAAATTGATGAATTCCTAGACCCAAACATAAAAAATGACTTTGGTCCTGTAAAGGACCAGACCTTGACTGTCATGGACTTTGGTGATTACCGACAAAAGACCTAAGCCAGCAGGAGCCAGACATGAAGGGGAAATGAGTATCTTGACCTTCTCCCTCAGGTTATGGCATGCCCCTAGCAGAATACAGCTGAGTGGATGGAGCAGGACACCCAGAAATGAAATGCATAAAGAGTTTTGATCCTTGACAGAGGGCTGACCAGACCGACTCTAACAAGGGAGATAGGTTGTAATGTGTGAATGCAAGATATATGTTCTAAAGGCTTTGAGGGTTTGGATTAAGGAATAAGCTTGTTATTAAATAATGCCATATCTAAGATCAACATCCCTCATGACTTTAGAAAAGGAGGATATGGGTTGGTCATCACCATTTGTATTCTTCTATAAAAGTAAAACTGCTAAGGTTGTATTTGATGAAAAGGAAAATATGTTAAGAGGAGAGGAGTAATCAGTTTTGGCTAATGTACGGGCCTCAGATATAGCCTTTTTTATTTGATCAAAAGCATATCGATCAAAAACTGTCCATTTCACTTCATTGTTCTTTTTTAACATATCAGTTATATATTTTACTATCTCTCCATAATTAGGGATAAACCTTGTGAGAAAATTAATTTTCCCAAGGAATTTTTGTATCTGCTTCTTGTTTCTAGTTAGAGATAGAGTTTGAATAGCTGAAACTCTTTCTAGATCAATGATAACTCCCTCCTTTGATATAGTATGCCCCAGTAATTTCCCTTCCTTTACAAAAAATAAATATTTTTTTGGATTCATGGATAAGCCAAATTTTCTGCACCTATCAAAAACCTTACTAAAGTGTTTTAAATCATTTTCATCACAATTAGAGAAAACAGTTAAATGATAGTAAATTTAGATGTCTTACCTAAAAATGCTAGATCCATGGCCCTTTGGAAAGTGGCTCCAGCATTTTTTGGTCCAGATGACATCCTAGTATACAAGAATGTACTTAGGGAGTAGTAAAAATAGTTATGGTGGTCATCTTGTCTCACCATAATCTGGTTGTAACCAAATAATCCCACTAGCACAGAAATCCTATTTTCCCCTGAAACTTTTTGAAATAGATGGTCCATTTCAGGCAATGGGTAGTTATCCTTTAAATATGATTTGTTCATATTTCAGAAGTCTACACAAAGCCTAATTTTACCAATTTTCTTTCTCACAGGAACTACGTTAGCTACTTAGTCAGAATACCTTAGACGAACTATGATATGAGCATCAAGTAGTGTTTTAAGTCTTTCCCAACAGTTGGAAGGAGTATTGGATTGATTCTTCTTAATTTTTCCTGGAAGGGTTTTGCTTATGGTTTCAAAGGAATCTTATGCTCAACTAAAGATGTATCATAAGTTTTTAATTCATTATAAGACCAAGAAAATATATCTTTTTAATTTTTAAGAGGATTTAAGTATTTGTTGTTAACATCAAAAGGTAAAGATGATGATAATTTTATATTCTTCACTTCATCTAAAGTCCCAATGTTGAACTCTTTGATTTCTTCTTCAGGTGAATTATACAAGGAGTTTTTGGAGAAATCATTATTATCAAATAGATTTTCCAATGGAACTAATCCTTTGGGAATAAAATAATTAGATAATTGAACGATATCATGACCAAGAATTTTAGGACTGAATGAAGTTTATGGGCTATGTTGATTTGATCCTTTGACATTTTTTTCATCTTCTTCAATTTGCATATTTTAGAATTCATCAATGAATTGAAGAAACTATTTTAATTTCTCATCATCCTCAAAAATTACCAGTGTTTAAGGTTATCAAGAATTGATGGTCTGTACTTGACTTGAATCTAATATTTCAACAACACTGGCTCAGGGATTTTGAAAGATCTAGCTGAAACAATAAGTGAATCAACATGCGTATTCTCATATATAAGTATAACATTTATGTTAAGTCCTTGGAAGAAATTTTCAATTCTATCCCAAACCTCATTTCTATAAGACCCAAGGCTTGGGTTCTTTGTTTGACACATGCTCCTAACTTGCTTGACAATTAGTTCAGAATCATAAAAGACACTTAAGTTTTGAACATTTGTATTCTTAGCTAGTTGAAGACCAAGAAGAAAAGCCTCATACTGAGCCACATTATTGGTGACCTCACATTCAAGTTTACATGACCAAGTAATATTTTCTTTACTTTAGGAGATGAAGGAAATGCCTGCTCCTACTACTTCCTTTGAGCAAGAGCCATCAAGATAAATTTCTCAGATATATGATTCTACAATTTTAGGTTTAGAACCTCTATTTTCGATGGAAAGTGGACTGTTTGATGAATTTTGTAAGGACAACTGAAAGAAACCAAAATCCTGATCTATTGCATAGATGGGATTATTTTTTGCTTGATCAGACCTACAGACAATATGGAGGAATCTGACTTTCCTATATAACCTTACATGTTCACCTCCATAGACTAGGATAGTAGGAAAAGACATGTCCATCTGATGTGATCCTCCAAGTTTATCTCAACATGATCTAGATAGACATAATCTTGATAGGTATTTGGGCTAAGGTCAGAACTATGTATTTGATTAGTCCTAGGCATGGTACTTTCTTTGAAACAAAGCTGTAGAGGTCATCATAAGAACAAGTATCTTGTAACTAGAGCTGATCCATAATTACCTTTGGCATAAGTTTATGAGAAGCTCCATAGTACAATATGTAGTTATACAAAACAAAGTCATGGACCTTTAATGTTACATAAAATGGTGGAACAATCTCATCAATCATATCAGAGCTAGGGAAAAAAACTACTGAGGGTTTTTCATCTTTCAAACTAATAATATCTCCCTCAACATCTACACTAGAGGACTGTATCCACTTAGACACTTGATTTTATAACCAAGGCTTTTGGAAAGTTCAACTAAAGGGATAGGAATATTGAATCTTTCTGATTCCTTTTCAATATTAAAAGTTTTCAAAATGGTCTTATCAGATGAAATGGTTTCAGTAGATGACTCTATATTTTGAGGTATTGGAGTTTGTGTTTAGATAGATTTTATTGCAGGTTCACTTACAGTGGTAGATTTTTGAGATCTTCCTGGGCCTGATCTAGGTCTTAGATCATATCTCTTATTTAACTCTACAATTAAAAATTCATAAAATTGTTGATATTTGGAAAGTTAAGCATATCCTTGTTCTTGTTCAAAATACTGAGAGGAAGATGAGGGAACTATTTCCATTTGTGCTGTTGAAGAATCAATATTATTGATATCTTCAATAATTAAAGGACTTGTATCCTTGGTTGTTGACCATCAATAAACAAAGGTGGTTGAATATTTCGATTAGAACCTGGTCTCTGAATGTTTTGCATCTGAGGAGCTCTTTGAAATTGGGTTTGAACTTGTGGCCTAACAATAGTTTGTTGAGTGGTTCTAGGTTGTACTTCAATTTCAGAAATCCTATTAAAAAGGTTTCTAAGTAAATATTTAATTTCATCAATTCTTTGATCTTCAAGTTTATATTTGGAATAATATAAGTCATCAACCCTAGATTTTAATTTTCTTTCTTCTTTCTTTGCTTTGGCTTTAAGTTTTCCTGAAGCAGACTTACTAGCTTCTACATCTATAGCATTTGTTTGCATGTCTTCTAATGTATTAGATACCTTTCTCTCAGCAAGACTGCAAATTCATCTTCAAATGCTTTGGAAAATCTAACTTTGTAGCATCTGCTGGTGGCTTACAATGAGAAAGTATTTTATGATAGAGTTTATTAAATCTCTTGATAAATTCAGCTACTGGGTCACTAGGGTTTCTCTTTAATTATTGAAATCCAGTAAGAAAGTAGACATGGTCCTTCTTTACCACCCATTGATTCTTAAAGATAGTTATGAGCTCATTCCATGTTCTAATAGAGTTAGGTCTAAGTTGTATAAATCATATCCTAACATTTCCTTCTAACGATTTCACAAATAATCTCATATAAACATTTTCATAAATAGTAAACTATTCTTTGTTGTATTTTAAGAAATGAAATTACATAGAAGAGAAAAGACAATAATAGCCAATGACTATGGAATAACTGAAGGAATAACAAGTTGTTAGTTAAAATTGGCAACTAGGGCCAAACTCCATGTGGGTCATCTTATTTATGTTAGCTGATATTTTTATTGCATCCCTATCATCAAGAGGTGTAGGATTGATATAAATATCATCAGATTCCAATAAGAATTTATGAAGTTATGAATTTATTTGTGTTATAAGACAAATTGTCAAGTCTGCCAGCAACTTGAGTAGGCTCAGAAGCCCAATTTTCATGTCTATTCATCATCTACATTTTAGTATAAATAGGTGAGGAATTGAAGTCATTTGAGACACATTTTTCGTCTGATCTCCTCCTCTCCACGTCTTGGGTTTTTGGTGAAGCGGAGACACTAAGAAGTGTATGCTAGCCTGGGATGATGGACTTTGCATCTTAGGAAGTAGGCATACTTGAAAAGGAATGAAACAGTAAGATAGACTTGGCATAATGGTGAGACATAGTATCAATGGTGATAGTGATAGTGAAAGAACAAAATAATCTTGGAATTACAACAATGTAGGCCTCAGTCCAAGGAGATGTTATTCTTTATGACTATCACAATTGCGATACGGATGAAAAGGAGCAATACCATATTCTCGGCAGAATTAGAAGAAATGGTGACAAGAATGAACAGTCTCAAATTCATGACAGAGGCTATAACCATCACAGTCTTAGCCTAGATGGAAGGTAATATCACAATATCATTAGATCTACTTCATAAGAAATCAATGTATATGTAATACAAAGAACATAGAACCCTTACTATTCTCCTTGTCTCGGATTAATGGAGATCACAATGATCCTTAAGGTATAGCCTCAGTCTTGACATGTATATCTTACATAATCATGTTGAAAAGGATTTTTGGAAATTGCATTAAGTCTGGGCACAATGAGAAGAAGTGGCAAAGGTTTCAAGCAATGTCAGTGCTACTATAATAATGACAGTGATAATTACATTCTCAATATAATGGAAGAAGTTGTGTCAAGAATGATCAGTGACAAAGTCATGATCTAGTCCTATAAGATCATGATCTCATTGAAGATGCAGAGATCACCTTTGTGGTAATTTCAAGGGATAGTCATGGTGCAGCAATGATGTTATCAATGATGGTAGCAGTACTAAAGATATGAGTGATGCAATAGTAGAGTAGTGATGATCGATGTTGTAGGATGAGTACAACATAACAGTCATTGAGTGCAGATCAACAATATTGGGTGCAGCGAGTAGCTCAATAACTAGCGTAGCTCAGTGATAGGAGCAACAAAATAAGGGGCATAGCATGGTAATCAAGGTATAACATTATGATGGTACTGCATGGTGCTACATGGTAAGGTGCAGCAAATAGATGAGATGCAGCACTATGATAGGTGAACGAGTCACCTTATAGAATCAGTTGAAGAAATATGTCTTCAACTGGTCTCATGCCGATATCAAAATTCAAAGTATTGACTTATATTGTAAATGTACTATCCCTCTCACTTTCTATGCTAAACTTTGAAGAACATAAAAGAAGAATTTATCAAGGGTTTCCTCGCATTGTGGTTTGTCCCTGGCTAGCATCACATCTTGTGTCCTCTTGTCTTGGCTTGTCTTCTACAATTTATATTTATGTTCTATCTACAATTTAGTTTAATATTGATGTGATTTCTAATATGGAAAAGGCATTGAGCTAACTATGAAAATTGAAATAAATTGCTCTAGCATAGAACATACCAAAAATTAACATGGTATAGGAGCTAAGGTGAAAAAAATGCCCAAGCAAGAGTGAAATAGCAATCACCAAAGACAGTTGGGACGGGACGAAAGAATCAATGGAAGTTTCTCGTGGCCTACCATAAGATCACTTCATTGGAAGACTGGATATCATGGTGGAAGGAAGGACAGATCACTAGTTCAACCATTATTCAAAGGAGTATCAAAATGGCTGGGGCACATCACTTGATGTTGATAACAACCATTCCAAGGACATCTTCAATGATCAAAGGAATGACAAGTAATGTCCGACTCTTCATAGAAAGCAAGGAACCCCAGATATGAAGAATCAAATGTTGTTTATGATAAGATAAAGAAGTGTTATCTTGGATTGGCCCTCTCCTTTAGATTCTTTGTGAATTTGGCTTATCGATTGTAGTGATTCAAGACACCTCATCGGATAGAAGGGTTCACTCTCTAATTTAGTTTAGATAGAAACAATCATGGGATTATACTTGGAGCCGATGCCACCTATCCTGAAAAAAGGTGTAGGGAATGTTACCTCTAAACTGAATGAGGGTAACTCGATTCATTTATAGAATCTGTTTTATGTACCTAATTACAAGAAGAGCTTTTTGTCCATTTCAATAATGAAAGATGAAGGTTTCAAGGTGGCACTCGTCGATGGAAAGGTATGTGTTTGAAAAAATAATTTTCAAGATGGCAGAGATAGTACAGTTGAACATATAGATCACCAAACAAAGTTCTCCCTAGTTGAGAGGGAGTGTTAAAATTGGCAATTAGGGAAAAACTCCATGTGGGTCATCTTATTTATGGCAGATGATATTTTTATTGGATCCCTCTGATCGAGAGTTCTAGGATTGATCTAAAGATCATCCGATTCTGATAAGTATTTATGAAGTTATGAATTTATTTGTGTTATAAGACAAATTGTCAACTCGGCCAGAAACTTGAGTAGAATCAGAAGCCCAATAGTCATGTCTATTCATCATCTACATTTTAGTATAAATAAGTGAGGAATTGAATTCATTTGAGACACATTCTTCATGTGATCTCCTCCTCTCCACGTCTTGGGTTTTTAACGAAGGAGAGACACTAAGAAGTGTACGCTGGCCTAGGATGATGGAATTCACATCTTAGGAAGCATGCATAATGGTGAGATGCAGTATCAATGGTGACAATGATAGTGAAAGAGAATAATAGTCTTGGCACTGAATAGTGCAGGCCTCAGTCCAAGGAGATATTATTCCTTATGACTATCATAATCTTGATATATATGAGAAGGAGCAATACCATAGTCTTGGCAGAATTATAAGAAACAATGACAAGAATGAAGAGTCTCAAATTCATGATAGAGGTGGTAACCATCACAGTCTCAGCCTAGATGGAAGGTTAGGTCATAATCTCGTTGGATTTACTTCATAAAAAATCAATGTATATGTAATACAAAGAAATTAGAACCCTTACTCTTCTCTCTATCTCGGATTAATGAGATCACAATGATCCTTAAGATACAACCTCAGACTCGACATATATATCTTACATAATCATGTTGAAAAGGATTTTTGGAAATTGCTGGAAGTCTGGGCACAATAAGAAGCAGAGACGAAGGTTTCAAGCAATGTTAGTGTTGTTGTAGTAATGATAGTGATAGTTACATTCTCAGCATAATGGAAGAAGCCGTGTCAAGAATGATCAGTGAAAAAGTCATGATCTAGTTCTTGTAAGATCATGATCTCGTTGAAGATGCAGAGATCACCTCTGTGGAAATTTCAAGGGACAGTCATGGTGCATCAATGATGTTATCAATGATGGTAGTAGTATTGAAGATATCAGTGATGCAGTAGTATAATAGTGATGATGGACGTTGTAGGATGAGTACATCATAACAGTCTTTGAGTGCAGATCAGCAATATTGGGCATAGAGAGCAATGCAATAACTGGAGCAGCTCAGTGACAGGAGCCACAACATAAAGCGCATAGCATGGTCATCAAGGTACATCAGTGTGATGGTACTGCATGGTGCTACATAGTAAGGTGTAGAAAATACATGAGATGCAGCACTATGATAGGTGAATGAGTCACCTTAGAGAATCCATTGAAGTAATATGTCTTCAACTGATCTCATGCTGATATCAAAATTCAAAGTGTTGACTTCTATTGTAAATTTACTATCTCTCTTACTTTCTCTGCTAAACTTTGAATAACATAAAAGAAGAATTGGTCAAAGGTTGCCCCACATTGGGGTTTGTCCCTCGCTAGTGCCACATCTTGTGTCCTTTTGTCTTGGCTTATCTTCTCCCGTTATAGATCTGAACTGAAAATATAAGACAATGCAAATAAACCCAAAAATAAAAAGATCTGAATATAGATTAGAAATGCTTCTTTATTGATCAAACCCTTAAGGTATGGCAACACCATACATTAACTCCTTAAGGAAGGAGACCACTCTATAAGCCATACACTTGTTCATACAATATTCCTTGACATCCCTCAATCTGGAGTCTCTAGCCTCTATAAGGGCCTCATACATACAATACCATGGGTCATTACCATGGTTCTCTCAATACTATCTATCTAGTACCATGGGCCCATTACATTATTACTAACTACTTGTGGTCCCTTACATGATACGGGTTAACCACCTTATTTATTACTATGGCCCATCCCATTATTACATTATTCCCTTGAGTACCTCCCTTTGTACCCCATATTATCCCCCTAGGTACACTACATTCCACCCCCCTTGACATGTTTCATCCCCGAAACATGGGAAGAACACAAATAATAAGATCTACTCAAAAGTGTAGTCCACTGGTACCATGCATGTGCATCTAGCCATCTAAGAGAAAGGTGAACCCTCGATCTCACTGGTTCCTCGCTCGCTTGAGATGGAAGTTGAGCGTGGCAGCTCTTCTATGTTGATGTGTAGTATGTGGATCTTCACACCTCTCTATCTGTCATGCGGGGGTTGTTATCCTTGTGGCTAATTGGTTTCCATCTTGTTGGTTGTTTTCTTGTGGGGTGATGTGGGTGATGATATGTTGAATTTTTAACCCACGGTGTCTTTTTCTTTAATTCACCCTGATGTGGTGCCTGTTGTGGTGTCTTATATTCCAATATTACTTCAACCATTGAGCCCTCATCCAATGTAGTGGCACCTATAACTTTTTCTGCTTCAGCCTCTATTTGTGATTGATTGTTGATCATCAAAGGCCCATCATCTGATATGTCAGTCCCTGGAACATCTTCTACTTCAACCTCCATGGACTCTACCTATTTATTGATGGAAATATCATGTAATGTAATTTTTTCCTTTTTATACCAGAGCTTTAGGAATTTCTTCTGCACATTAATATTGATAGTACCCACGGATTCCATCCAAGGATATCCCAAAAAAACATCCATATTATCCATCTCTGAAGTATAAAAATCACCATGTAGCACATACATATCCATAGAAATCTTCAAATCCTTATACACTTGAACATCCTCATCATCCACCTGTGTGTTTTCAATGTGTTTTGTTGGAACTTGCAATTTTTTTTCCAAAGTAACATTGATAAAATTACGTGTGCAACTAGGATTTATAGACACAACTATCTTCTCCTTCTGAATCAATCCATGAACCTACAATAAGGAGACACCAATACAAAAAAACCCCTTACGTGCCTCATTCTACTTTTCTCTATCATGAGACCATTTGTCTAAAATGACTCTTTCAAAGTCCAAATATAAAAGTTAGGTCAATTGCTTGTTGTCAAGTGAGAAATACCATTTGGTAGCCTCATCTTTGAAACCCAGCCACACTAAATCCCTCCAATTTTTTTCCCATACTGAATCTTTTTGTTTTATGAATTCTTCAATAGTAGGGCCATTATCTTTTCATGTAAAAAACATCTTACTAGACGGCACAAAAAATCACTTACTTGGCGAAACTTTAAAGTGGCCATATTTTAGTCAATATTGCTCAGAATCCCTATTATGACCTAATTTCGGAAATGGAATGACCATTCTACATCTTCTCATGTGATAGAAATCCAAATCTAGGCACTGCAATTTCAGATCTGTGCTGCAACTCTCCTACCGTCACCAAAAATTCTGAAAAAAGAGATGATTATAATCAGCAATATCTCCCTCGTCCGGACTCCGATTCGACTGATTTTTTTTTTTTCAAATCGGGTAATTTTTCACAAAGAATCTATGTCTACAATTAGATTTTGTAGCTTTTCCCCCAAAACATACAGATATGTGCCACAAACTCACTACCCTAAAAAAAGTCTGCAACACCACTAATTTTTAGATCAGTGATATCTCCTTCATTCGGACTCTTATTCAACTGATTTTTTTCTTTTGAAATTGGGTATTCTTTCATAAAGAATCCAGATCTACAATTAGATTTTGCAGATTTTGCCCCAAAACATACATATCTAATCTACAAACTCGTCACCCTAGAAAGTTCCTGCAAAAAGTTAAAAAAATTCTCCACTTTTGCCCAAGAAATTGCTCTGATACCACTTGTTATAGATCTGATCCAAAAATATAAGACAATGCAAATAAACCCAGAAATAACAAGATTTGAATATAGATTAGAAATTCTTCTTTATTGATCAAACCCTTAAGGTAGGGCAACACCATACATTCACTCTTTAAGGAGACCACTCCACAAGCCATATGCATGTTCATAGAACATTCCTTGACATCCCTCAATGTGGAGTCTCTAGGCTCTGTATAGGCCTCATACATACTATACCATGGGTCATTAGCATGGTTTGCTCAATACCATCTATCTAATACCATGGGCCCGTTACATTATTATTAACTACTTGTGGTCCCTTACATGATATGGGTTAACCACCTTATTTATTATTATGGCCCGTCCCATTATTACATTATTCCCTTGGGTATCTCTCTTTGTAACCCATATTATCCCCCTAGGTACACTACATCTCTGATTTATATTTATGTTCTATCTACGGTTTACTTTAATGCTGATGTGATTGCTTATCTGGAAAAGACATTGAGCTAACTATGAAAATTGAATTAACTCTCTAGCATAGAACATACCAAAAATTAACATAGTTAATTGAATAAAAAAAAGTATTGAAATCTGCAAGTGTAATTCAAAAATATTGTAGAGTCACATCAATTAAAATAACATTTATTTTCTTCATACATTTCCCTCTATAATGCTACATGTAACCCCTTAATATATAAAATACAAATTTTATACTTGAATTGATAAACAATCCTAAAATGTCTCTAACTTGTTGTGGCCACAACCATTACCCTATTAAAACCTGCTTTGGTAGCAAATTTGAATGGGTCCCCTAGAAGTTCGATATTTCATTTCTCCAAATGATAACTCTCCAAATGATCTGTTTTTTATCCAAAGGATTTTAACTCTCTGTCGAGTCAAATCTTCAATTCTTAATGGCTAACACCACTTTGAATAAATCTCTGCAGCATGATTCATTTATAACCCAGTCTAGTCCTTCATTCATATCCTTCATCGAGACTTTTTCAATCCTCATAAACCTTCATGGTGCTCTACAACCATGCATATAAATAACCCCCACTCTCTATTATGGTTGTATTTGGATTCAACCCACAAAACCTTCTATTTCATCTTTATTCCTATTATAACTCTTTTATAATAGAAATGATTTGCAAAGCATGCATGACTTAACATCCTCGCACTTCCTTGGTCTTTAAACATCCTCCTTACATACCTTTATTGTATATTGCAGGTCGCCTTGTTCAAGCGAATATCCTATCTCTCATGAATAAATGCGATGTGATCAGGCCTCCAATTGCAAATCCCAATCACACTTTTCTAAGACCCAAAGCGCAAGCTTCAAACATTCCGTGATATGTCGGACCCACCAAGATCATTAAACATATCATAAATACTTTCCGGTCTGCTCCCCTCAATCACAAGTCGCAATTGGCGTAGCCCAAGGCTTACACATAAGGTGCACCATGATATATTGGATCCTCCAAGTCTATTAAATGCGACATATATATCTTTTTAGGTCTGGACAAATAACATATCGTAGTCGGTGAAGCCCAGGGCTTATACGTAAGCCGCGATGCGAAATACCAAACCTGTCAAGACTATTAAACACAACATATATATTTTTCAGGTCCTGCCTATCGCTAATCGCAATTGGAAATCGGTGAAAGTGGAGCCCATGCGATATGCAAAGGGGCGATGAGCAGACCTGGTAATAATTATACGTCTCGCTGTATAGTATTTGAATTCTAGCCTTATGGTTTGGCTGTAGGTTTCCCGTGTATTTTTATAAAATGTTGTGGTCTAGGATTTCAAAGGAAAATCCAATAGGGGTGATGTTGCATGTGATTTCCCACTGTAGTGAGTGCTTGCGACATGATCGCATCACAACCTTGGCTGAACTAGGGGCCGATTCTTTCACATTTGTTCCTTGTCATTTTATAAACATTTTAAAGAAGGGAAGATTTGAGTTTTTATGCATTTCTATGATATTTTCATAAACATAGCTGATGTTGGTTATTTTTGCAGGTGAGGACTGAGAGAAGGCAAGTGAGGTCAAAGAATGGATACATAAGCATCAAGTATGGCTCCAGGTAAAATTTGCATGAGCGGATCCAAAGACTTTATATATGCGGGTGTGTTCTATTTAAAGATTTGGCTTTAGGTGTTGCGGTTTCCATGTGTTACCTATGTGTTCTGAAGGTTATGCGGTTTCGGGCCTTAGCATGAAGAAATGACACACATACCTCCTCCTTTCAATCAACATCTATTCATTTCCCCAGGAAATAAAACGTTCCAGCAAATGTGGCCTTCATGTGTCAGTTGTTTCACTGATCGATTCTACGCCTGTATATTTTAATTTGTATATTGAAAAGAGGAGGGAGATGGAAAGGCAAGGAGAAGATGGAGGGACAGACTTCCCTATGTGAGTATTACCTCCAGAGATAGACAAAGGACTTGTTTTTTGGAAAAATAGCTTTGATTTATTGTGCTAATAAAGGAGACTGTTTGGGTCAAGAAGGAGCCATTTTTCAGATTTATTTCATGTGTTTAGAATCAGGGTGTTGTTGCTAGCATAAATATGCATGTGTTTTTTTTTGTGCATATTGATAACAAACAGTTCATGACTAGTCTTGGTTATTCAAATATGATTTGTTACCATGGTTAATTCATGAGTGGTTGTTGATTCGAAACCTTATTAAACATCAGATGCAAGTTTTATTTGTATGGAAAGCAATGTGTATTCCTATACGAGTAATTAGATTGCAATAAAGATTTAATATAGTCTTGTTCATTTGTGCGCCAATAATTGATTCATTTGGACTTGGAATCTATATATGATGTTTAAACTCTTTTTTTCATGCTCCTATAAGATATATTAGAATAGTTAGGATTAGCATAAGTAGTTAAAATTTGTGTAGATAGGATTTGATATGCATAGGTTAGTTGTTTCTTTTGTTGATTTAATTGAAGTCTTCCTCCAAGAAGAAATATTTCAATACTTATAATAGTTTACGAGATCCTTTAAAACCTATTGGAACTATCCAATGAAAACAAAAGCGTATCTAATTGGAATCTGCAATTGGGTTAGTTCCCCTAATTGGCATAACAAACACTCACCGCATCAACAAATTGGCGCTAGAAGAAGGGCTAGAACTATCGTCCATAGCTTTTTATGACTTCATCTATAAATTTCACACATGGATTTGAAAAGATTAATGTATGGATCGTAAAGGTTGAAAAAATCATTTGACTCATTTGGAAGAGGCTCATTTCGAAGAAGTAGAGATCCTTCTAAGTCCCATATTTGGGTTACCTAAAGAAGAGAGACCGTGGGAGTATCATGTCACTCACAAACAACCAGTCAAAGTACTTACTTGAGCTTATGCTCGTTCCCTCTCTCAGCTCCACATCTGTTAGGTCCCTATACTACTAGTGTAACCCGTTATTGTTTTTAGTACAACCCCATTATTATATTGTTGTCCCAATGTGGTCCCCATATTATTATTATTATGCCCCATACAAGCCCACTATTGTTATTATTGTTCCCTTACATTATCATTGTTATGTCCGCTCTGATTATATTATGACCCCTTAGACTCCTATACATAGAAAGGAAGTCTTTTCATTTGTATCATCTAAAAATTGTTCATTTATGTAATGTAAAGCAATTCCAAGGCATTTATCTATCTTTTCTATCCTTTTGTGAGCTAGTTTCATAACATTTGGTATCATAGTTTTGGATTATAGGGTTTCGCTGCTCCAAATAGGTCATCATGGAATTTTTGCTATAACTTTTTTTTGTAATGTTTCAGAAGGAAAAAAAAAAAAAAACCATTTGCGATGAAATCGTGCTGAACTTTAGATATGAATTTTAGAGCTTGTCTCATTACATTTTATTAGATATGACCTGAAGAAGTTAGCGTTTTCACAAGCTCCATAATTTAAGCTAAAACAGGCCATCATGGGAGTTTCGCCATAACGCTTTCACTATAAATTTTCAGAAGATAAAACAAAAACCCATTTGGGAAGAAATTAGTGTGAACCTCGGTACCGAATTTTAAATCCTGTCTCACTATATTTTTGGAGATATAGTCTAAGGAATTTAGGGTTGTTCCAGACCCCTGAATTACATTCCAAATAGGTGACCTTAGGAAAGTCGTCATAACTTTCTTTCTGACCAACAAATTGAAATTTTGTAAGAAGTTACTGAAAGAGGATGGATGGTATTTTTATATGCATAGTTTTTAAATTCAAAGGTTGAAATAGGGACACATGCCACTTCATATAATTTTTCTCTTTTGAAAAGGTATATAATCAGGTCATCTTGGGAGATTGTGCATAACTCATTCTTGGAGAATCTAAATTCTATTAGACTGGTGGAATTTGAAAGAGGATGTAGAGGGATATTGTAGATCACAATTTAAAAACTAGAAGAGTCGTAATTATGTAGTTATAGTCATTTCAATATCGAGCTCCTAAACTCAAGAAAAAATTGATATGAGTAACTTTGATGGAAAGGATCCAATAAATTGGATACTATAGATGGAGAAATATTTTGATCTACATGGTGTACCACTGTTACAAAAGGTATGCATTTCATCTTCATATTTAGAACATGATCAATTTTTATGGTATAGAGGGCTTTGTTCTTGTAAACAACTTGTTACATGGTAAATTTTCACAGAGGAAATGATAGCACATTATAAGGATACAAAGAGCAACACCTTCTTTAGAGCAACACCACAACAATTGGAAGAAAAAAGACAAAAAGGGCTTTGTTACAAAGTGGAAAGCAAAATTATGGCAACAAGGATGTCTACCCCTGACAACTATAAAGATGGAAGTGTTGTTTCTCCTAGCCTTCCACAACCTACAAGGGTTACACCACAAAAGCTGGAAGAAAAAGGAGAAAAAGGGATTTGTTACAATTGTGATAACAAATGCACTAAAGGTCATAAATGTGCTGAGAAGAAATTATTTTACATAGAGTATGAAGAGGAGGAAGAAAAGGAACAAGAAACCTTAAAAGAATAGGATATACACCAGGAACCAACCATCGAGAATGAAGAAATGAATCCAACGATATCTTATAATGCATTCGCCAGAATTACCATTTCTCAAACTATCAAGATAGAAGGACATATCAAGACGAAAAATGTTCAAGAAGTTAAAGATCACATTGAGCATCAAGAAATGAATCTGACCATCTCTTGTAAAGCATTGGAAGGAATTATGACTCCTCAAACTCTCAAAATAGAAGGACATATCAAGAAGAAAAATATTCAAGAAGTGAAAGACCACATCAAGAAAGAAGAAATGAATCTGACCATATCTTGTAATGCAATGGCTAGAATTACCACTCCTCAAACTATCAAGATAGAAGGACATATCAAGAAGAAAAATGTTTAAGAAGTGAAAGATCACATAGAGCATCAACAAATGAATTTGACCATATCTTGTAATGCATTGGAAGAAATTAACACTCCTCAAACTCTAAATATAGAAGGACATATCAAGAAGAAAAATATTCAAGCAGTGAAAGATCACATCGAGCATCAACAACAAGTTCTCCAACTTTTAAAGGATAACGCCACTTTGGTGCATAATTGAATGAAACAACAGGTAGATCAACATTGCAACGAAAGAATTTTTCATGTAGGCAATTGTGTATTTTTATGGTTACATACATACAAACAAATGTCCCTAAACAAAGCTATTTATGAGAAGGAAATGTTGGCAATACTACACGCACTTAAGAAATGGCTACCTTACCTAATGGGAAGACACTTCAAGGTAAAAACAAATCATGATTGTATTAAATACTTTTTAGAAAAAAAATATCCTTTTAAGAGCAACAAAAATGGATCACAAAGATGTTAGGTTATGACTTTGAAATCATTTACAAAAAATGAAAGAAAAATGTTGTGGCAGATTCACTCGCAAGAAAGGATGAGGATGTGGAAGTATTATTGTGCGCCATTTATATTATCCAACTAGATTGGATAAACGAAAGAAGGTATGAATGGAAGAAGGATGAAGAAGTGTGGCCACTCATTCAAAAGTTGCAGAAGATCCCAGTTAAAATAATATTGCTAGAACTTGATGAGGAAGAAAAAATCATATTGGAGCCTGGAGCTGTCACAGAAACAAGAACCCGATAGGTACAAAATTGATCAATTTCAGAGTATCTCATCAAGTGGAAGAACTTAGCAGTTGAATAGTCCACATGGGAGGACAAGAATTTTATACGTGAGCATCAAGAACTACTAAAGCGTTGAGGACAACACTTTTTGAAGTAGAGGGGCATGTCAGGTCCCTATACTACTAGTATAACCCCTTATTGTTATTAGTAATACCCCCTTATTATATCGTTATGCCCATGTAGTCCCCATCTTTTATTATTGTGCCCCATAGAAGCCCACTATAATTATTATTGTGCCCTTATATTATTATTGTTATGTCAGCTCTGATCATATTATGACCCCTTAGACTCCTATATATAGAAAGGAAGTCTTTTCATTTGTATCATCCAAGAATATTTCATTTGTGTAATGTAAAGGAGGTTGCCCCCTCGAAGAGGCTGAATTATAAGGCGTTGATCTATCTTTTCTATCTTTTTGTGAGCTGGTTTCACAACACCATATTTCACTCTTTACCTCTAACAACTAAAAGAAGGCCAAGGATCTGTCCCATAAAGAAATAGACATTTGCAGCCCCTTCTCTTGAAGATATTGTGCTAGAGTCTTTGCAAAGTATTGACACTCCTTGGGAAGAAATTCCTGAGGATTCACTCTCTCAAGGTAATCTCTGGCATGATTTGGGAAATCCTCATAAAGAACACCTTGAGGAAACCTTCAACTAGAACCTCCTTATCCATAATTTGGCTAATGTTCCTCTTCCAGGTGAGAATCAACTTCTACCGGGTGGGAACCAACCCCCACTTCCTCTGGGAGCACTCCCTCCCTGGCTCGCTCACAATGCCATAGTGATACTTTGGAAGCAGCATGCCTTACCCAAGAATGTAAAAAGAGTATTGCCCAAATTCGACCATGAGTGGGGAGACACTACTGATAACCATATTCACTCTTTCTTCCTAACCATACGCATGTTGGGGTGGCTGATGAAGATGTAGTATGTTGGTTATTCCCTTTTACTTTAATTGGTGTGGCCTCCACATGGTACTTTAGCTTGAGAATAGGATCGATCACCTCATGGGGTGCCTTTCAAGAGGACATTTTAGACAATTTTTGCGATGAAAAAAATACTTGTGGCCTTAATTTTAGAACTATCCCGTTTGAAAATGGAAGCCAAAGAAAAGGTCAAGGATTTTAACATCCAGTTCAACACTTTATTCAACGGAATCCCATCTAACACTAGACCTACTGAGGAGCTACTTATGGAATTCTACATCACTGCTCTCCCTGTCCCTACTGCGATGTGGGTCAAAAGGAGTAACACACAAACCTTACAGGGTGCTATCAATGAAGCAATAAAAGTCAAGAATGAAATGATCAGTATCACAGCATGTCATCATACAACCAAAGAAAAGAAACCCTTTCAATCATCCAAGAAGAATAATGGGAGTGATAACAAGGTAACTGAGATCAAAGAGAAGGACACCACAAATGTGGAAGGTTTGCATCAAATCATTATGAAATTGACGAACATAATAATCGATATGAAAAGGATTCTGGGGAGAGTACAAATGGGAATAGAGGAGATCATAACAACTGAAAATCCTCCAAACCTTTCTATCATAAGAAGATAGAAGGTGATCATGGCCAACTTGCACTGCCTACTCCACCCAATGAAGGGATTTTAAATACTGAAGAGCTAGCTCTTATCGGATCGCTGTGTACCAAAGAAGAACCTATCGTGGAGCTAGAGTCAGAACAAGAAAATGAGAAAGAATACCCAGTAGAAAAGCCCCTGGACAAAGAATCTCAAATCAATGTACTATGGGATTTCTATACGAATGAGAATGATAATGACGAAAGAGTTAGTACGACAGACATCCAAATTATTGGAATCCACACATGAAGTAAAGGGCCACTTGCAGGCGTGATGACGGCTGTAGACTAGAAAAAGAAATATGTTTGCCCTTTGAATGCATCTGCTTCCAAAGTTCCTGTTAAGAATGGTAGACCTAGTGGTGATTCCAAGAGTACTCTAGTTGCAAACTATCCAAAGAAAGATAATATACCTCCAATTGCAACGAAGTGACTCAAAATAGTAAACTCCCACCTAAGAATAGAAAAACCAGTATGTTTACTCTACCCTACCCTGTTTATAACATTGATTACAACAGTGTGGATGATCTTAAGAAATATTGAGCTAACATCACATACTTCGATTTGCTAAAATTAATGTAGCATAGAGATCCGCTCTTGAAAGCTATGAATGAAAGGAATTTTAAATCTCCCACCATTCCGACTAGCCAAACCAAGAAATCAGTGTCTAGACCTATTAGTACCTCCAGTACAGCCCAAACACCATTAGCTATGGAAGACACTCTTTCAAGAATGAATTGAACCCCCCAAGATGTTAGTGCAGCCATGATAGGAAGGAAATCAAAATCCATGACTCCACCTTTCCTTATCACATTTGAGATCTTCAACATGAACGTACACAATTGCTTGGTAGATTCTAATTCCTCGTCCACTGTTATGCCTTATGCTATTGCTAAACGACTTCATGCAATATCCGAGAAATTGAAACTCAAATCATGCAATTGGATAGAACACATGTGAATGTAATTGGGGAATTGAAAGATGTGTTGGTTTGAATGGCTACCAAACCACAATACACACAATTCATTGACATAGTGGTAGTCGACATACCCAAGGCTTATGGAATGCTGCTTATTAGAGACTGGTGAGCAAAATTGAATGGATATTTCTCAACTGATTGGTCCCATCTCTTGCTACCTCAGAAGGGAAAAGGTGATATATTGAGGGTTGATCAAGAAAGATACATGAAGTATGTAGTGACAAAACTAAATGACCCCAATGAACCTATACTGTTTACCAAATCTATCCTTGGGAATTATAGTTTCGATGTTTGTGCCACAAAAGCTTGTTTCAGAGAATTCCATGCAGAGACAGTTGAAGAAATTGCAATAAACACACGGTTAGAGGCTCTCCTCCATAGTTCGTCTGATGAGATACCCTGTAATATGGTATATGATAGGGATAATTCATAGAAATAAATTCATTTAATGTAACAATAGATTCTATTGTCTGGACACTCTACTTTGATGTCTCTAACTGCCTTGAAGGTGCAGGTGCTGGGAGCATTCTCATTGACCGGCAAGGGAACCAACATCTGATAGCCAGCCAGTTGGAGTTCGCATGAACCAATAACATGGCTGAATACAAAGGCTTACTATAGGGCTTGAAAAAAGCCATTGATATGAAGGTGAGAAATCTTCAAGCTTTTGTTAACTCACAGATAAGTGTGGACCAGGTAAGGAAAAGGATACATTACAATTCACCACACTTGGTAACATGGAAAATTTTAGGGGCTAATGTTCGCCCAGTGGGCTAATTTTCCTTGATTTTTCCAAAAAAAGATTCGCCAATTACCAATTTTTATAAAAGACGATTCACCCAAATTTTAGAATATAAAATTATTTTACCTCAAAAATCGCCAACATTATATAGAGACTATATATAAAATCATTATAGATTTGAATAATTCTACAAATATATCAATACACATTTTATAGTTTGCATATTAGGGATTAGTGAGATTCGCCAATGTTTCTAAACTTCAAAAAAAATTTCCATCCTTAAAATTTTCCTTGCTTGGTAAGATACCAACATGAGGTATGGAGCTTAATTGACAATTTTGATTCTTTTAATATCATACACATACCTCAATGGAAAAACCAAGATGCGAGTCTGATGATTGGTATGGCTACAAAACGTTTTCCTGGTCCTAGATTAAACAAGAATAAATATTGTGTTGAATTGATTTTCGGACCATCCGTACTGAATAACATCTCAAATTGGCAGGTATTTGAAGGTGACGAGCAGATCCTTGAGTTCCTACATTGCGAGAAGACATTGAAAAATACACTCATTGATGAAAAATAGGATGATAGGCTTATGAATGAGAGTGAAGACGAGGTAATATCTTTCATTGAGAAATTTATTGTCAACAGGTTTAGCATCCCTGATGCTCTCATGTTTGATAATGCTTCTTATTTTTCATCACTAAAGTTCACAAAATTTTATATCAATAAATCAATTCACATAAGATAGGCATCAAGATATTACCCCCAGCGAAATGGAGATGCAGATTCCTCAAATAAAAGCCTCATCTGCGTAATTTGTAAATCTGTCTCTGACAACTAGAGGAATTGGCACAACGCTCTAACAAATGTCCTCTGGGCTGATAGGGTCACTCCAAAAGGTAAGCATGTGAAATTCCAACACTTATGGCTTGGCCCATTCCAAGTTGAATAAAAAATCAGTCAAGGAACATACAAATTGAAAACTTTACATGGAGAAACTGGAAAACTCCCTGTTAGTGACTAATACTTCCAGTAGCGACCACATGGTGGTTACCTCCTGAGTAGGTTAGGATTCATTTTATTTTGTTGTTAGATGAGTTACATTTTCATCCTATCCTTTCCTATTTTACACAAAGTTTATTTTCCTTTTGAATTTCAATCCTTTTCAACCAATTGATTTCAATCCTCCAGTCTCGTTTTCACCTTTATAACTGTCTTCAAATTTCCCTCATTCCAGATTTTCAGCTTTTTTCCTCACTCAGTAACCTGTTGATGGGTTTTCCAGTCATAAATTCATCGTTACCTTGCAAATCAAGCAAACTCTCAATGTGCCTATGTGAACTATAAAATAGCGGTGAAATTCAAATCAGATCCACTCATTGGCATTTGTTGGGAACTAGGTAGCATATATTGGTAACCTGGATACCTAGAGCATGTAGGGGCATCTTTATAAAATGAAAAATGTGTAACCACAGCTGGACTGACATGCCGGATCGTTGCATTTTTAAAACCCTATATAGACCTAGCCTATACTTGTCTATAAGGTTTACAGTCATTTTCCATTGGTTCCATCCACCACACTAAAATTTCCAATATCAGTCATCTACAAGTAAGCATCCTTTCATGGGCTAAGCTCATTGTCGTATATCCTATGGCAAATCAAATTGTGCTCTAGTTCTTGTGCCTGAAACTGGACGAACTTATTTAAAAGAAAATGAAATGTCGAGTCCTTGTGCCAATTTGGAAGGACAGGTTGTTTTGGAAGTTGGTTGGAGTGAGGACTGTTGTTGGACTCAGAGTACCGGTTGACACAGCAAGCCCAACCTTGCTTAAGTGATTTAAAAATATGGCATGATCCATTATTGTGCCCCATTCAATCATATGAAAATATAGCACTAAAATTCTTACATAAAGTGCAGATAAACAAATCTACATCATGTTTGATGAGTGATAAATAGCTGAGGTAGAGACCTAAATAGGTATTGATAGACCGATGATGGCCTCGAAAAGATTTTTGTAAGTAGGAGATAGGTAAAGGAAGGTCAATAAATCCCATAATATCACCATTAAATGCAACATGTATTATTTTTCGGGTCCGGCCTATCGCTTATCGCAATTGGTAATCGGAGAAAGTGAATCCCATGAAATATGAAAAGGGGTGATGAGTGGACCCTGCGAAAATTATATGTCCAGGTGTATAGTATTTGAAGTTTGGACTTATGGTTTGGCTGCGGGTTTTTCCGTGTATTTCGATAGAATTTTGTGGTCCGGGTTTTCAGAGGAAAATTTGATAAGGGTGATGTTGCATGTGATTGCTCGCTGCAGTGAGTGATTGTGACATGATCACATTGCAACCTTGGTTCATCCAGGGGCTGATTCTTTCATATTTGTTCCTTGTGATTTCATAAATGTTTTAATCAAGGCATGATTTGTGTTTTTAGGAATTTCTATCATATTTCATTAGCATAACTAATGTTGGTTATTTCTGCAAGCGAGGACCGAGAGATGGAAAGCGAGGTCAAAGAATGGATGCATAAGCATCAAGTATGGCTCCGGGTAAAAGACGCATGAGAGGATCTGAAGAGTTATTATATGCGGGTGTGTTCTATTTAAATATCCGGCTTTAGGCATTGGTTGTCAGTTTTCCATGTGTTACCTATGTGTTCCAAAGGTTATGCGGTCTCGGGCCTTATCATGAAGAAATGACATGCATACCTCCTCCTTCCAGTCAACATCTATTCATTTCCCCAAGAAATGAAATGCTCCAGCAAATGTGGCCTTTATGTGTCAGCCATTTCACCAATAGATTCTACGCCTGTATATTGGAAAGAGGAGGGAGGTGGAAACATAGGGAGAATATGGAGGGCCAGTATTCGTTGTATAAGTATTACCTCCAAAGATAGAGGGAGAACTTTTCTTTTGGGTAGAAAAACTTTGATTTATTGTGCTAATAAAGGAGACTGTTTGGGAGAAGAAGGAGCCTTTTTTCATATTTATTTTCCTCTTCTTTCATGTGTTTAGAATCAGGGTGTTGTTGTCGGCATAAATATAAATTTGTTTTGTTTTGTGCATATTGATAATAGGCAATTCATGACTAGTCTTCGTTATTCAAATATGATTTATTACCATGGTTAATTCATGAGCGATTTTTTATTCAAAACCTTGTTAAACATCAGTTACAATTTTTATTTTGTATGGAAGGAAATGTGTATTCCCGTACAAGTAATTAGATTGAAATAAATATTTAATACAACCTTGTTCATATATGAACTAGTAATTGATTCATTTGGACTTCGAATTTATATATGATGTTTATTCTCTTTTTGTTATGCTCCTGCAGGATAGATTAGAATAGTTACGATTAGCATAAGTAGTTAAAATTAGTGTAAATAGGATTTGATATACACAGGTTAGTTGTTTCTTTTGTTGATTTAATTGAATTCTTCCTCCAAGAAGCAATATTTCAACACCTATAATAGTTTACGAGACCCTTTAAAACCCATTGGACTAGCCACTCCAAATGAAAGCAGATCTAATTGGGGTCTGCGATCGGGTTAGTTCCCCTTGTTGGCATAGAAAACATTCTCCACGTCAACATAACTATATATTACAAAAACAAAAACAAATTATCTACTTAGCTTTCCCATAGAATTGTAAAAGGTAAAAGAAGAATACAAATGCGTGACACTACATCTATGCACAACTTGCAATAGGTACACATCAATCGAACATGTCTTCCTTTTTCAAATTTAGTAAAATAAATCAAATAGACACACACCTCAAAAACTTAAAAAATCACAATCATAGATAACAATAAAATCATTAATTATTAGGAGGAGAGTCATATATATTAGAAGATATAACTAGTTTGACCTATGATGACTTGAGGATAATATGTATCTCTTTAGAATGAAATTTAGTGCTAGGGGATTTTGGTTGACTCTGTATTTCCCTAACTTGAAACAAAGTTCAAAGTTGTTCACTTTCCTACAATAAGTAATTAATACAACCATTCAAGGGTGGAACATTAAATAGGAAATGTTAATGCTAGTACAGGTCCAGGGTTAGAATTAGGATTCTCAGGAATCTTATGAGTGTTTCTATTGACATTAGGCTCAAATTTACCATTATCTACATAATATTTAGTTTCAAGTTTGGTCTTTCTTAATAAAAGTTGAAGCTCAGCTTCCAAATCGACAAACACTTCCTCTAGAGGGCATTTGTATGCATGTGTTATCTTTCTTTCCTTTGAATTATCTTTAATATTAACCTTAGATTGAGGATTTTTTAATTCTTGATTGATCTCTTCTTCATTTGCAGGTTCAGTAGGTACATGTTTGGGATAAAGACTTGTCGTGGAGGGTTTCACCTCTCTTTTATCCTTAAATTCCTATTTTAATTCCATATGACACATAGTGGTACCGTTATCCATGTGTCTATTTAATTTGATAGAAGTAGGTTTGAAGATTTCACATCATGCGAAACACAAGTGTTTACTTCATGAAATGATTATTCACAATCAATTTGTAAGAAATGTTAAGGTGGTGATTGAATATGACTATCCAGATGAGGGTTAGGTGCACAAAGACTTGTGGAATTAGGATACTAGGGTAATTGGCGTTTCTCAAAATAATTTATATATATCAAATGGACCCATTCATCCCTTGACTTCACCAATTTTTGTCTAACTAGAATACATATGACACAGTGATGAGAGAGTGATCTATGAGAGTTCTTTTTGCCTGAATGTTATGTGCTAGACATTTTAGTTAACCTTTTATACAAATAAAAGGGAAAATTAATTTTATGGATCATAAATCCCATAACAAACTTATGTGATAAATAAAAGTTAGATTGTATCAATCTTCGCAAGTACCATACCCACACAAAAAAAACAGTAACTTACCCAATTTCAGTTCAAAGAGAAAATTGGGATACCTTTCACGTGACATACAAAGTCTTTACTACAAGAAGTTTCTTCGTGCGAATGTACCCACTGCATAGTTTTTAGACCATTTCTATTCCTCTACCAGGAGAAAACTAGCCACTCTAACAAAATCAATGTCTACAAGCAAATCTAGATCACCCACTCAGACTTTCTTCCCATCGAAACAAGAGGCAAAAGCCTTAAAAACCCTTTTAGTGTAATCCCAAAACAATTGAATGAAATCCCACTAGTGGACCTGGTGAAACAAGTCTCCACATTCATCATATGCTTGTACCATCTCACATCCAATGGCTTCCCACACAATAAGGGGTTCCATGGCTAGAATCCAAGAGTGTTTCAATGTAGAGTGCAGGGGAAACAAAGATGAAAACGTGGAACTTGTGGGTGAGAAAACCCTAACTTTTAAATTGATGTGGGAAAAATGAATAAGAAAAATAAAAGGCATGTCATATTAGGATTGAGAAAATGAAAGAATGTTGCAAAAGGAAGCCATTTCCATCATATAAATCCAAATACAAAGGTGAAATCTCAAAACCAAAGGATAAATCTAAGAAGGGCCCCATATCAGTATGCGTTGGGCTGGCAACATATTAACATTGCATATGGAGGAGCCTTGAATAAAGGATGACTATCATAATTTTTGTTGGAAGGGGATGTTATATTGTTTATTCTAAATTTTCTTCCATAGTGTCATGTCCCTTCATATCCATCCCTCATATCTTTGTACCCATTTTTTTTTTTAATTTATGGGTCCTTTTTTCTACTTTAATGTTAGATTTATGATAAAAATTATTTTTCTAGGATTTTAGGGAACACTCCATAGAAATTTTTGTTGTATTCATCTAAAGGATCTCAAAATACATTTGGGGTTGGCAATTGTAGAGAATAGGTAAATATAGGGCTTGAAGAAATATTTTTAGGAGGAGTACCCTTGGTGCTATGTTTAGATACTAGAAGGTACAACCACTATTTTTTTCTCTGAGCTTTTAGAGAACTTCTTTCCAATCCTTAGTTTTCATGGAAGACTCAACTATGGGGCATGCGTTTATTTATGTGTAAAGTGGTTGATTTGATAATTTAGGGTATGAGAAATATGTGTTTACATAGTTGGGGGTGTTGAAAATTAAAATCTTGTATTTTGAAATATTGATGGTGGGGGTCAAGCTATAGAGAAATCATGGATAAGATTCAACTCTTTAGTTTCTCTTAGTGTGGTGGAGCGAGTATGTAAGGTATCATAAAAAAAATTTGATGAGATTTTAGAAAGTTTCCCATTATATTTTTCAATATTTTATGGGATCCTTGCGATACCACTTAATGGATATTATTCCCAGGGGATTCAACATCGGGAATGGAGAGAAACAATGATAAAAGATCCATTCGATGAATTATGTATGAGGCAATCAAGGAGTCATAAGGGCTTCCATTGAGAAGGATGAAAAATAATGGGGAGGGAAATAGAGTATTGGCATTATGATTGTAATTAGAAGAGTGTTGAATGAGTAAAATTTCCAAATTTAACCACTCAAAACATCTCAATGCATATATGATATCAATCACATCCAAACAAAAGGATGCATTATCTATCTATCTATCTATCTATCTATATATATATATATATATATATAGATATATATATATATATATATAGCTTATTTTATTATAAATGTTTTTGTAAGAACCAACCTACTGCTACATTCATTTACTGAGATCAACTAGAAGGAGGGACTAATCCCCTCAAATTATTTACGATCACTAACCACAAGAAGACACTAGTCCCCGCAAATAATTTACTAGAACCAACTAGAAGGAGGCACTAATACCCTAAAATGATTTACTAGTTCACCTTAAGTAGAAACCAATCCCATTAAATGGTTTATTAGACATTTGAATCTGAAAGAAACCAACGTAAACTGTAGGTTTTAACCCCATATAGAAATTACCTGTATACAAGTTCTAAAACACAGAAAATAAACAATGCGAGATCACAACACATAAAGCACATATACATAGAGATTTTCCCCTGGATCCCAAAACCGGGAGTACTAGCCTAATTTTTCATTATTTTCCTTTCAATGTTATAAAACATATTTATACATGTCGAAGCATCCAATACCATGCATCGAAAACCAACACGTCCAAAAACATGAGCGAAAATATTGCACAAAACCATAGGTGGGTCCGCCCATCGTAACATAGGACCCCATAAAGTGTGGTTATGTGTACACCTCAAACCCCTTGTGACCCACAACTTCTACATAATCAGCGCAATGAAGGAGGGATCCACCCCCCCTCTAACGCCTTGGTTAACTACGTGGGCTAGTCATGGAAAGAATATAACACAGCCCAACATTCTCCCACTTGTTTTCTTTCCACAGGGGGCCGCAAGAGAGCTTAGTCATTTTCCAGCCCTAAAATGCCCATTGTCTCTCTACACCATGAGAACTTCTCAGAGCTCACAGATTTTGTCAATACATTTGCAGTATTCTTCAAAGTGTCCACCTTTACCAGCAACACGTTTTTTTTCTTCTATCATATCCCTCACAAAGTGATATTGAACATCAATGTCCTTTGTCTTTGAATGATATGCAGGGTTCTTTGCTAAGAAAATTGCACTTTGGTTTTCATAGTCTATCCTTATAGCTTCCTGTACTAACTGCATACTTGAACATAGTCTTTGCAATGAAACTACTTCCTTGCTTGCATGAGTGGCTGTCATGTCTTCTTCCTTTGTAGTTGATAGTGCCATTACAAATTGCTTCTTACTCATCCAACTGACTGCACCTCCAAATAGGTTAAAGGCATACCCACTTGTATATCTTATCTGATCTAGATCTCCAACCCAGTCTGCCTCAACAAAGCCATGAATATCCAACAATCAGTCCAATCCTGGTCTTCCTTGGTAGCTCAAACCATAATCACTAGTGCCACACAAATACCTAAAAATACGCTTCACTGTCGTCCAATGCTCCTTCCCTGGCTTTGAAATAAACCTACTCAATACTCCCACTACATGTGCAATATCTGGTCTAGTATAGACCATTGCATACATCAAGCTACTAACTGCACTTGCATATGGAACACGGGACATGTCCCCTTCGTCTTCTTGTGTCTTGGGACACTGTTCAACAGATAACCTCACACCTATAGGAATAGAAACCTTCATTGACTTACTATCCTACATATTAAACCTTTGCAATATTGTCTTGACATACTTCCTCTAGTTTAACCATAGCTTCCTCTTTGTCCGATCTATTTTAATTTCCATGCCAAAAATATAGTTTGTGGAACCAAGATCTTTCATGTCGAATTTGGATGACAAATGGCTCTTCAAATTCTAGATAATTTCTTTGTCATTTCTAACCAGCAACATATCATCCACATACAAGACCAGATAAATAACATGGTCACCAATTAATTTAAAATACACACAGTGATCTGATTTTCTTCTGGTGAAGAAAAGTCTCTTATAAATGTATCAAATTTCTGATACCACATCCTTGGCGACTGTTTTAACCCATACAAAGACTTCTTTAACTTACATACTAGTTATTTCTTACCCTTCACTGCAAAGCCTTCAGGTTGGATCATGTATATTTCCTCTTCCAAATCCCCATGAAGAAATGTTGTCTTCACATCCATGTATTCTACCTCAAAATCAAAAGTAGCATCAACAGATAAAAATAATCTAATAGAAGTTACCTTGGCAATAGGAGAAAAAATATCACCAAAATCAATTCCCGACACCTGGAAATTACCTTTTGCTACCAACCAAGCTTTTTATTTCTTCACTTTTCCTTTTTCATTTGTCTTCTTTTTGAACATCCATTTGCTGCCAATGGGTTTCCTTCTAGCTGGAAACTCCACGAAATCCCAAGCCTCATTTTTATGCAAATATGTCATTTCATCAACCATGGCCTCTTTCCAGAGTTTTCCATCCTTTGAATCCACTGCTTCCTTCACAGTTCTAGGATCATCTTCAGTAACAAACCATATCAGTGGCAACCACATTGTTGCCACTGATATGGTTTCGGGTGTCAATGTGAAAGTGACCCCAGCTAAGACATATTGACCTCCCTGTAGATGAAGTGCGAAAAGACGGGCCAACTCATGATGGACTCTGACATTTTCCACCCTTTGACAAAACTCATAACATGCCAAGTGCTGGAAAAACGATATGGCAAGAGGGCTTGCCTGCAGCTCAGTGAGGGTTTTTAGCTCATCTCTAATGTGTCTGCCACTCCGATGATGTCTTCTATGGGCCCTTTCTCCTGAAGACGTGTCACTGTGGGTCCCCTCATCATGCTCGGATGAAATTTCTGATGCCATTATTGTTGTTTGTACCTTGAGTTTTATGCTGCCCTCTGAATCCCATGATACTGGTAGTTGCTCTGAAAATCTGTCACCAAGGGGAAAAAAAAATAGGGAGTACTAGGAGAGGAATGATGAAATGGGAATAGGGATAAAAGGGAGAGATTTGTCAGGGATTTTGGGAGTGGTTTGGGTATAGTGTTTGATGGGGTAGGGTTTGAATTTATTTGGTAGGGTTTGAGTTTTTTGAGCTATATGAGGAGGGGGGAAAGGGAATATGATTTTAGTGGTGTTAGGGTAATGATTAGGGGAAAATGATACAGGGAAAATAGTGAAAGGGGTAGGTTAGGAGAACACTTTGGCAGCCTGTCACTGTAGCATAAACCCCAGGATCTTGATTTATTTGTGTCTCCTTTTGTTTACTTTAAAAAAAAAATTCATTTGATTCACACTCCTACAACCATTCCACTCTTCTCAAGTTTGATGAAAGAGTGAAGGTAGTTGGTCTACCTCTCAAATTCGATGGGCATCCAACAAATTTTGGGAAAATTTATCATTTTCTGGGCTTTGTATCTCTGTGCACCGTGCACACTGCCCAGTGTGCTGTGCGGTTTGAGTGCGCTACGCCAGTGGCATTTTTACACTGAGAATGGATTCCCAATCCGTCACGCCTCCTTGTATGTGAACCGCGCGCTCAGAATTCACTCTAAATGTGGTTGGAGGAATAGGGAGAGGGTTTTAGTAGAGGATTTAGGGTGGTGGTTTTAGGAAAAAAGGTCAAGGGGAGATGTGGAAAGATGATGGGTGAGGGGACAAGGGGAGTGGAGTGATACCTTGGTGCTATCATCACATTTTTACAACCCTAGCCATCATTTTCTTGGTGATTTTTTCATGGTTGACCTTATGCTTTTGGATGACATTTAAACATATTATAGACACCATATCATTGATGAAATTTGATGGAGAAGAGTTGTCAATAGGGCCTACCTCTTAACTTGATGGCTTTCACCAAGATTTGAAGTGCTTTGGCAATGTTTCTTGGCCCCTGGCTATGTACGTTGCACGCAAAGCCCAATGCATCACATGCTGGGTATGTGTCACACCTTTTGAAAATCTGCACTGCGGGCAGGCTGCATGTGCACCACACCCTCTATGTGTGTTGCGCTCCTGGGTGTATACGCTGCGCCCTTGAAAACTAGTTCTCACTCACTCAAATGCTCACGATTTCGCCCTCTCACCTTTGCAATGTCTCTCCAAAGGTTATAAGAGCACAATGGCTTTGATTTGAGAAAAAACAAATATATATAGTCTTGGAAGAGATGGGTTTAATTTTTTCTTCCTTGAAAACCCATTTTCTAATGTTGTGTTTTGCACTTTTTTATTGACTTCAAAACACACTGATTTTCACTTTTCCTTTGACATTTTGGCTCAAGAGATGGAATTTTTGTCACGTCTTTGTAGGGACTATATGACTGGCCATTTGGCCATGGAAACCATGACTGCATCTGAAAATTTCAATTGGAGATTTTTTGGAAAATTTTGTCATAAATGACCTTGTTTTACTTTTCTTCAAACCAGTGTTTTGCAAAAGAGTCGAAGTATATCCACCTGATGATGAAGTTCTCTGAACCATAGCTATGTAAGGGCCTCCTTCTAGCCTACATGGCTTTACTGGACATGTTTCGAAGACCAAATTGATGAATTCCTAGACCCAAACATAAAAAATGACTTTGGTCCTGTAAAGGACCAGACCTTGACTGTCATGAACTTTGTGATTATCGCAAAAAGATCTGAGCCAGCAGGAGCTAGACATGAAGGGGAAATGACTATCATGACCTTCTTCATCAGGTTATGGCATGCACCTAGCAGAATGTAGCTGAGTGGATGGAGCGGGACACCTAGAAATGAAATGCATAAAGAGTTTTGATCCTTGGCGGAGGGCTGACCAGACCAACTCTAACATTGGCTCCAATGGGGGATGGTAGCTCTTAGGACGTGCCAAGAACAGCAGATCTCTGGAGGAGCTAGACAGTGTGTTTTTTCCATTGGGCTATGGAGTCATCACTTTGATAAACATCACAGGACTCTGACTTATTTATGAAACTGGAATGAGTAAGAAATTGACTCAAACTTGACATTGAAATAACTCAAAAACTAACTTTACAGACTGAAACCAAACTGAAATAAAAGTGGTATTTACAATGACAATGGAAGTAGTGTTATTAAATTAGCAGTGGTACCGCTTGAGCAGCCGACCATTGATCGGCCCTCCAGGACAATTTTCCCCATTTATTTCCTTCAGAAGAAAGGCATTCTAACCCCTATATGTTGCAATCTTGAAATGTCCTTTCCAAAGATTTTCGAACTTTCTGTGCTTTCCTTTCTGTTCATTCCTTACATCCCACTTCAACACCACATCATCCAACTGAAATTTATCAACCTTTGCTTTTCTATCATAGATTTTATTTATCTTCTCCTGTAACTTGGATGTGTTCTTGAAAACTTCTTCTCTTGTTTGCTGCAAGTGGATCATTTGATTCAACCTTCTCTGCATGGTATCTTCCTCACTGCCGGCCTCCTGAAGAAGTTTGACCGCCAAGGTAGTAAGAGAAGCAGGAAATATAGTGTCCACTCCATAAACGACCTCAAATGGTGACATCCCAACGGACTTTTTCTGACTGATCCGATCTACCCAAAGTGCATGGACCAGCCTCTTGTTCCAGTAGATTCTTGATGATGTTGACCAATGATTTATTCGAAGATTCTGCCAATCCATTGCCTTGCAGATGATAGGCAGTTGAATGACCCAAAATGATATGATACTTATGACAAAATTCTACCATCCTATTTGATTTGAAATCTGATGCATTATCGGTGATTAATTTGTTTGGACAACCAAAGCGAGACAAGATGTTATTTTCGAGAAAGGAGATGATTACCGTGTTTGTAGCTTGTCTGTAGGAGCTGCCTCAATCCATTTTTTGAAATAGTCTATCGCTATGAGGATCCATCTATGCTATCCGGAAGAAGCGGGATGAATTTCTCCAATGAATTCTAATCCCCACTGCTGGAAAGGAGTGCTCACCTCGATAGGATTAAGTGGAAAAGGCTATAATTTCTATTTTCCTTCAAAAATCTGACACTTATGACAACGCTTGACCATCTTATACACATCAGCAAACAAAGTAGGTCAATAGTACCCTGCTCTCAAAATTTTGTTTGTTGTTGACTTCCAAAAAAGGTGACTACCACACTCTCCTCCGTGAAAATCCTCCATGACTTTCTTTGCCTCCTCTTCCACCAAAACATTTAACAAAATACCACCAGGATCCTTCCAATATAGTGCAGAATTCAAAATACAAAACTTGGCTGCCTTCAATTCGAGTGTTCTTGCCTTGCTTCTAGTCATGCTGGGTGGTGGTGATAGATTTTTCAGCGCATAATTATATCAGAATACCATGGGGACAAAGCAAACATTTCGGATACCTGAATTGACATTCCCCCTTCATTCCCATCGGACATGGCATCGATAAGATTTATGTCCAATACATGCAAGTTCAATTCGGCCATCAACTTCGACAACCCCTGTCCTTCGATCAACATTGTGGGCTTTATTTCCACATCATATTCCAGCAAGGCTACAATCCATTTACCTCTTCTCCCTTTCAGATCAGTCTACACTAAAACATCTTTTACAACAGTATTAGGAATATAGGCCAGAATGTGAGAATGTAGGATATATACCCGGAAATTTTTCAGTTCCTTCACCAATGCTAGGCTTGTTTCTCAATTATGTTTTACTTTAAAGCTGCATCCATTATAGCCCTGCTGAGGAATGCAATGGGTCTTTCATGATCATCTCTCTTCTGCAATAATACCACTGCCATAGTGTGCTAGGAAGCAAATGAAAATAATATGAAATCCTGAGTGTAGTCCGGGCTGATTAGAATTGGAGCTGAAGAAAGGGTCAATTTGAAGGATTTTACAACCTTTTCTATCCATTTCACCTTGATGTCCTTCTTAAGCATGTTGGTCATTTCTTTTAAGTGTTTTGTAAGATTAGGCACAAAACGACGCAGAAAATTCATCTTACCATTGAATGAGTGTATCTCCTTTTTGTTCATGGGAAGATCGATTTGCTGAATGGCTTGCACACATGCTGGATCAGTACAAATGCCATATTTTGAAATAATGTGCCCAAGTAATTTGCCTTCCTCCATGGCAAACAAGCTCTTCTTAGGATTCAGCGATAAACCATATTTTCTGCATTTTTGAAATACAGTTTTTAGATGGTGCATGTGTTCTTCATCAGATTTTGAAAACACCATCAAGTCATCCAGATACACCACCAAAAACACATCCTTCTCATTCACAAAATCCAAGTCCATCGCTTGCTGAAATGTGGCACCTGCATTCTTTAAACCGAAGGGCATTTTGGCATAATGAAAGGTTCCCCATGGAGTGGTGAACACTGTCTTGTCCCTATCATCTTCATGGATAGAAATTTTATTATATCTGGAATAACCATCAAGCAGTGACATACGATATGCCCCCACTACTCGCTGAAGTATCTGGTCCATCTTGGGCAGTGGATAGTTGTCCTTGAATGAGACTTTATTGAGATTTCTGAAATCAATGCATAGGCGGATCTCACTGGTCTTCTTGCGTAGAGGGACTAAGTTAGATATCCAATCTGAAAATTTGATGGGCACAATGATACCTGACTTATACAACCTGTTTACCTCCTTTTTGATAGATGGCAGCAACTTTGGATTTATCCTTCTCAGCTTCTGTCTAAATGTTTTTGGTTGGGCTTGATTGGTATTGTGTGCTGAATAATATTGGTATCATAGGTCCTTAAATCAGAATAATCCCAAGCAAACACATCTGCAAATGCAGCCATCAAACTAATGTATTTGTCCTTGATCTTTGGCGACAATGCTTTAGACAATTTTACCATCTTAGGATTGGCAACTGTTCCTATGTACACCTCTTCTACACCCTTCTCTGTTGGCTGTAATGTTGGCTTGCGGGCTACATCATCTTGATCAAAAGGTTCTTCTAGAGGTATCAAGCCTTTAGGAATAATATTGTTTTTCAGCTCCAATATGTCCATTTCATTGATCTACACTTCCTCTAAACCATTCCCGTTTTCTACGTCAATTGAGGTTTCTTTGAACTTACCTTTATTTAGCAGAAAATCCTTAATCTCCCCATCATCTTGAAATACTTGCCAATATCGTTGATTGTCTGGAATGGTTGGACGATGCTTGACATGGATTTCAAATTTATTGCTAGAGTTCATGGGAATCTTCAAACTGCTTGTTGCCTTGGCAAGAGCATCAACAATACTATTTTGTATATGAGGCACACATGTCAAGGCGTATTCTAAAAATAACTTTAAGATGTCTAAAACTCCATTGCGATAGGCCCGCATCCTAGGATGTTTTTCTTGATACTCACCTCTGACCTATTTTATTACTAATTCAAAGTTTCCATATACCAAAATCCTTTTTGCATTTATCTTTCTAAGAATTTTCAGGCCAGCAATCAGGGCTTCATACTCCACTTCATTGTTTGAACACTCAAAGGCCAACTTGTAAGAGCAAACCCTCACACTACTAGGCACTTTGTTTGGGGTAGAGAAAGGACTACGTACTCAAATTCCGATTACAGCGCCATCATTGCCTACTGCTCCAAAATCCATGGTCCATAAGCCTTCTTCCTCTTCTTGCAAGTGCTAGAAATCTATTTGTTGTGCCTTGACTACTTGTTGTCCATTTCTTTCAGCTGATTGCCGAACATTTTGCTGATTTTCTTGTCCTTCTTTCTTCAAGATTTCTCTTAAATTTTCTATTATTTCTGGAATATCGTCTCCTTCTACTATCTGACTATCTATATCATTTAAACTATCTGAAAACAAAACAAAAGACTCTAAATCTGTATGTACATAGTTAATAGGATGATTTACAAGTTTCTCCTTGCGTGTGATCATATATTTCATTTTTTGTTCCTAGTATAGCTTCCTCATTTGTCCAAACACTGCGATTGTTGCATAGGAGAAATCCCGCTCTAGTGTCCCTTTCAATTTCGCTACCCAAGACCTTGAAAGAAGCATGCCAAACCTTGGAGGAATGTCTGCTACCACTACATCTATCAAAACGTTTTTCATAGGAAGCTGATCCAAACTCACAACTAAGTCTTTGATGAGTCCTATACATCTTACTCTAGTGGAATCGAATGAATAGAGACCATGATATTGCTGGGTGATATCCAGACCAAGCTTATCCATGATAGCCTTGGGCATGAGACTGTGAGAAGCTCTGGAATTGAAAATGGCATTATGCAACACAAAATCATGCAATCTCAAACTGATATAAAATGGAGGCACATCGCTATCAAGAGACTCACCATCTGATTCTGGTCCAAAAATCATTTCAGGTTGATCATCCTCTACATTCACCATGTCAGACATTGGGTCCAAATTCAACATTTTAGAAATTTGTCCTCTATAGCTGTTGTTCTTCATTATTTTAGTCAAGGGGATGGATACCTTTAACTTAGAAATCTCATTCTCTAAGCTAAAAGTGGCCATGCTCACCATCCCAGAAGCTCGGCCATTCATAAAAAATTGTTTCCCGAATCCCTTTTCACTTACTAGCCTAAGGTAAATGCTCACGAATATTTTGCAGCTCCATGATCACCTATTGATCCTCTAGCGACTTGTTTCTCTATTTAAGGTAATTCATGTTCCACTTGTCCCTCTCCAAGTCAAGGGAAAAGGCCTCAATCTCTGACTGTTGGTCTGGATGACCTCTCTAAGCTCCTCATTTGTTGGCTCTGTATCAGTGTCATCATCGTGAACGAGAATAAACTAAATCTCTCGTTCACTTGATGGCACTCCTGAAGGCCCCTCATCATGCATTGGCTCTTTGCCTCTATTCTGCTCATGTGATGCTGATGTCGGAAGTGAGGCCCCTTCCACCCCAGGTGGAGATAACACTCGCTTTGGTGTTGCAAACAAAGGCCTACTGCCCTTCTAGTATGTGATGTACACTGGCATGGTAGCGGTCTCATGGCACTCAAACTAATGTGAAGGATCCCCCACTTCGTGTTCTGCCTCTGATACCACCTGTGGAGTGCTGAAGAAATCACGAGAGATGAAGTCCTCCCAGGAAATACCCTGCAATCCCAATTGATTGTCTACCAAAATCTGGATAGGAGAAAAATGATAGACACTATTTAGCTACTGTTAAGGAGTCTTGTGCTGCATGAAGCTTTTCATCTTCTCTATGTTGTTGCAAATGGAAAACGGGAGATTCATCATCCACACCCTGGTAAAGTGCATGAGCAACCTGATGTGATAGGAATAAAGGTGGGAAAACCTTCCCTCACAACTGAAATACTTCACGATCAATTTCATGAGTGGGGCATACTCATCCCTCAAAAATCTGAATGGAAAAATCCTGGTGAGCTAGCTCAAATAGCTGTCCTTGATGTAAGGCTCATAATGATGCCTCTCCACCTTCTTTTTCTTATGCCACTATTCCCCAATGTTCAGTATGCTTGTTGCCACTAATATGATTTCGGGTGTCAATGTGAAAGTGACCCCAGCTAAGACAGATTGACCTCCCTATAGATGAAGTGCGAAAATACGATCCAACTCATGATGGACTCTAACATTTTCCACCCTTTGCCAAAACTCATAACATTCCAAGTGCTAGAAACAAGACATGGCAAGAGGGCATGCCTGCAGCTCAGTGAGGGTGTTTAGCTCATCTCTAAGGTGCCTGCCACTTCGGTGATGTCTTCTATGGGCCCTTTCTCCTGAAGATGTGTCACTATGGGTCCCCTCATCATACTCGGATGAAACTTCTAATGCCATTACTGTTGTTTTCACCTGAGTTTTATGTTTCCCTCTGAATCAATTGAAACTGGTAGTTTCTCTGAAAATATGTCACCAAGGGGACAATAAAACAGGGAGTATTAGGAGAGGAATGATGAAATAGGAATAGGGGTAAAAGGGAGAGATTTTTCAGGGATTTTGGGAGTGGTTTGGGTATAGTGTTTGATGGGGTAGGGTTTGAATTTATTTGGTAGGGTTTGGGTTTTTTGAGCTATAGTAGGAGGGGGAAAAAGGGAATATGATTTTAGTGGTGTTAGGGTAATGATTAGGGGAAAATGATACAAGGAAAATAGTGAAAGGGGTAGGGTAGGAGAACACTTTGGCAGCCTGTCACTATGGCATAAACCCTAGGATCTTGATTTCTTTGTGTCTCCATTTGTTTACTTTTTTTTTTTTTTTTTTGCATTTGATTCACACTCCTACAACCATGCCACTCTTCTCAAGTTTGATGCAAGAGTGAAGGTAGTTGGTCTACCTCTCAAATTCGATGGGCATCCAAGAAATTTTGGGTAAATTTATCGTTTTCTGGGCTTTGTATCTCTGTGTGCTGCGCGCACTGCCCAGTGCATCGTGCGCTCTTAGTGCGCCACACGCTCTTAGTGCGTCGTGCGAGTGGCAATTTTACACTGAGGATGGGATCCCAGTGCACTGCGCACAATGAGTGCGCCGCGCCTCCTTGTGTGTGCGCCATGCGCTCAGGATTCACTCTAAATGTGCTTGGAGGAAAAGGGAGAGGGTTTTGGTGGTGGATTTAGGGTGGGTTTTAGGAAAAAAGGTGAAGGGGAGATGTGGAAAGATGATGGGTGAGGGGTACAAGGGGAGTGGAGTGAAACCTTGGTGCTATCATCACATTTTTGCAACCCTAGCCATCATTTTGTTGGTGACTTTTTCATGGTTGACCTTATGCTTTTGGATGACATCTAAACATCCTATAGACACCATATCATTAAAGAAATTTGATGGAGAAGAGTTTTCAATAGGGCCTACCTCTTAACTTGATGGCTTTCACATGGATTTGAACTGCTTTGGCAACGTTTCTTGGCCCCTGGCTGTGTGTGTCGTGTGCAAAGCCCAGTGCGCTGCGCACTTGGTAAGTGTCGCACCTTCGAAAATCTACACTACGGGCAAGTGCGTGTGTGCCACACCCTCCGCGTGCGTCGCGCTCTTGGGTGTATTCACCGCGCCCTCTAAAACCACCTCTCACTCACTTAAACACTCACGATTTTGCCCTCTCACCTTTGCAATGTCTCTCCAAAGCTTATAAGAGCACAATGGCCTTGATTTGGGCAAAAAATAATATATAAAGCCTTGGAAGAGATGGGTTTAATTTTTTCTTCCTTGAAAACCCATTTTCTAATGTTGTGTTTTACACTTTTATTGACATCAAAACACACTGATTTTCACTTTTCCTTTGACATTTTGGCTCAAATAATGGAATTTTTGGCACTTCTTTGCGGGGACTATATAACTAGGAATTTGGCTGTGGAAACCATGACTGCATCTGAAAAAGTCAACTAGTGATTTTTTGGAAAATTTTGTCATAAATGACCATGTTTGACTTTTCTTCAAAACAGAGTTTTGCAGAAGAGTCAAAGTATATCCACCTGACGATGAAGTTCTTTGAACCATAGCTATGTAAGGGCCTCCTTCTAGCCTACATGGCTTTATTAGACATGTTTCAAAGACCAAATTGATGAATTCCTAGACCCAAACATAAAAAATGACTTTGGTCCTATAAAGGACCAGACCTTGACTGTCATGGACTTTGGTGATTACCGACAAAAGACCTAAGCCAACAGGAGCCAGACATGAAGGGGAAACCACTATCATGACCTTCTCCCTCAGGTTATGGCATGCCCCTGGTAGAATACAGCTGAGTGGATGGAGAAGGACACCCAGAAATGAAATTTATAAAGAGTTTTGATCCCTGACAGAGGGCTGACCAGACCGACTCTAACAAGGGACATAGGTTCTAATGTGTGAATGCAAGATATATGTTCTAAAGGCTTTGAGGGTTTGGATTAAGGCATAAGCTTGTTATTAAATAATTTCATATCTAAGATCAACATCCCTCATGACTTTAGAAAAGGAGGATATGGGTTGGTCATCACCATTTGTATTCTTCTACGAAAGTAAAACTGCTAAGTTTGTATTTGATGAAAAGGAGAATATGTTAAGAGGAGAGGAGTAATTAGTTTTGACTAATGTATGGGCCTCAGATATAGCCTTTTTTATTTGATCGAAATCATATCTGTCAAAAACTGTCCATTTCACTTCATTGTTCTTTTTTAACATATCAGTTATATATTTTTCTATCTCTCCATAATTAGGGATAAACCTTGTGAGAAAATTAATTTTCCCAAGGAAATTTTGTATCTCCTTCTTGTTTCTAGTTAGAGATAGAGTTTGAATAGCTGAAACTCTTTCTAGATTAATGATAACTCCCTCCTTGGATATAGTATGACCTAGTAATTTCCCTTCCAAAAAATAAATATTTTTTTGGATTCATGGATAAGCCAAATTTTCAGCACCTATCAAAAACCTTACTAAAGTGTTTTAAATGATTTTCATCACAATTAGAGAAAATAGTTAACTCATCTAGATAAATGATAGTAAATTCAGATGTCTCACCTAAAAATGCTAGATCCATGGCCCTTTGGAAAGTGGCTCCAGCATTTGTCGGTCTAGATGACATCCTAGTATACAAGAATGTACCTTAGGGAGTAGTAAAAACAGTGTTGTGTTGGTCATCTTGTCTCACCATAATTTGGTTGTCACCAAAAAATCCTGCTAGCATAGAAATCCTATTTTCCCCTGAAACTTTTTGAAATAGATGGTCCATTTCAGGTAATGGGTAGTTATCCTTTAAATATGATTTGTTCATATTTCAGAAGTCTACACAAAGCCTAATTTTACCAATTTTCTTTCTCACAGGAACTAGGTTAGCTACCTAGTCAGAATACCTTAGAGGAAATATGGTATGAGCATCAAGTAGTGTTTTAAGTCTTTCCCAACAGTTGGAAGGAGTATTGGATTGATTCTTCTTAGTTTTTCCTAGAAGGGTTTTGCTTCTGGTTTCAAAGGAATCTTATGATCAATTAAATATGTATCATAAGTTTTTAATTCATGATAAGAGGATTTAAGTATTTTTTATTAACATCAAAAGGTAAATATGATGATAATTTTATATTCTTCACTTCATCTTAAGTCCCAATGTTGCACTCTTTGATTTCTTCTTTAGGTGAATTATACAAGGAGTTTTTGGAGAAATCATTATTATCAAATATATTTTCCAATGGTACTAATCCTTTGGGAATAAAATAATTAGATAATTTAACGATATCATGACCAAGAATTTTAGGACTGAATGAAGTTTATGGGCTATGTTGATTTGATTCTTTCACATTTTTTTCAACTTCTTCAATTTGCATATTTGAGAATTCATCAATGAATTGAAGAAACTATTTTAATTGCTCATCATCCTCAAAAATTACCAGTGTTTAAGGTTATCAAGAATTGATGGTCTGTACTTGACTTGAATCTAATATTTCAACAATACTGGCTCAGGGATTTTGAAAGATCTAGCTGAAACAATAAGTGAATCAACATGCGTATTCTCATATCTAGGTATAACATTTATGTTAAGTCCTTGGAAGAAATTTTCAATTCTATCCCAAACCTCATTTCTATAAGACCCAAGGCTTGGGTTCCTTGTTTGACACATGCTCCTAACTTGCTTGATAATTAGTTCAGAATCATAAAAGACACTTAAGTTTTAAACCTTTATATTCTTAGCTAGTTGAAGACCAAGAAGAAAAGCCTCATACTGAGCCACATTATTGGTGACCTCAAATTCAAGTTTACATGACCAAGTAATATTTTCTTTACTTTAGGAGATGAAGGAAATGCCTGCTCCTACTCCTTCCTTTGAGCAAGAGCCATCAAGATAAATTTCTCAGATATATGATTCTACAATTTTAGGTTTAGAACCTCTATTTTCGATGGCAGTTGAGTGTTTGATGAATTTTGTAAGGACAACTGAAAGAAACCAAAATCCTGATCTACTGCATAGATGGGATGATTTTTTTCTTGATCAGACCTACAGACAATATGGAGGAATTTGACTTTCCTATATAACCTTACATGGTCACCTCCATAGACTAGAATAGTAGGAAAAGACATGTCCATCTAAAGTGATCCTCCAAGTTTATCTCAGCATGATCTAGATAGAAGTATGCCAAAATTAGAAGGAATATGAATGAAAACTATATCTAAGACTATAATCTTGATAGGTATTTGGGCTAAGGTCACAACTATGTATTTGATTAGTCCTAGGCATGGTACTTTCTTTGAAACAAAGGTGTAGAGGTCATGATAAGAACAAGTATCTTGTAACTAGAGCTGATCCATAATTACCTTTGGCATAAGGTTATGAGAAGCTCCAGAGTCAAACATTTAGTTATACAAAACAAATTCATGGACCTTTAAAGTTACATAAAATGGTGGAACAATCTCATCAATCATATCGGAGCTAGGGACAAAAACTACTAAGGGTTTTTCATCTTGCAAACTAATAATATCTCCCTCATCATCTACACTAGAGGATTGTATCCACTTAGACACTTGATTTTATAACTAAGGTTTTTGGAAAGTTCAACTAAAGGGATAGGAATATTGAATCTTTCTGATTCCTTTTCAATATTAAAAGTTTTCAAAATGGTCTTATCAGATGAAAAGGTTCAGTAGATGACTCTATAGTTTGAGGTATTGGAGTTTGTGTTTAGATAGATTTTATTGCAGGTTCAATTACAGTGGCATATTTTGGAGGTCTTCCTGGGCCTGATCTAGGTCTCAGATCGTATCTCTTATTTAACTCTACAATTAAAAATTCATAAAATTGTTGATATTTGGAAAGTTAAGCATATCCTTGTTCTTGTTCAAAAGACTAAGAGGAAGATGAGGGAACTATTTCCATTTGTGCTGTTGAAGAATCAATATTATTGATATCTTCAATAATTAACGTACCTGTATCCTTGGTTGTTGATAATCAATAAACAAAGGTGGTTGAATATTTTGATTAGAACCTTGTCTCTGAATGATTTGCATCTGAGGAGCTCTTCGAAATTGGGTTTGAACTTGTGGCCTAACAACAGTTTGTTGAGTGGTTCTAGGTTGTGCTTCAATTTTAGAAATCCTATTAAAAAGGTTTCTAAGTAAATATTTAATTTCATCAATTCTTTGATCTTCAAGTTTATATTTGGAATAATATAAGTCATCAACCCTAGCTTTTAATTTTCTTTCTTCTTTCTTTGCTTTCGCTTTAAGTTTTCTTGAAGCAGTCTTACTACCTTCTACCTCTATAGCATTTGTTTGCATGTCTTCTAATGTATTAGATACCTTTCTCTCAGCAAGACTGCAAATTCATCTTCAAATGCTTTGGAAAATATAACTTTGCAACATCTGCTGGTGGCTTACAATGAGCAAGTATTTTATGATAGAGATTTTTAAATCTCTTGATAAATTCAGCTACTGGGTCACTAGGGTTTCTCTTTAATTCTTGAAATTCAGTAAGAAAGTAGACATGGTCCTTCTTTACCACCCATTGATTCTTAAAGATAGTTATGAGCTCATTCCATGTTTTAATAGAGTTAGGTCTAAGTTGTATAAACCATATCCTAACATTTCCTTCTAAGGATTTCAAAAATAATCTCATATAAACATTTTCATAAATAGTAAACTATTCTTTGTTGTATTTTAAGAAATCAAATTACATAGAAGATAAAAGACAATAATAACCAATGACTATGGAACAATTGAAGGAATAACAAGTAGTTTGTTAAAATTGGCAACTAGGGCCAAACTCCATGTGGGTCATCTTATTTATGTTAGCTGATATTTTTATTGCATCCCTCTCATTGAGAGGTGTAGGATTGATATAAAGATCATCAGATTCCAATAAGCATTTATGAAGTTATGAATTTATTTGTGTTATAAGACAAATTTTCAAGTCTACCAGCAACTTGAGTAGGCTCAGAAACCCAATTGTCATGTCTATTCATCATCTACATTTTAGTATAAATAGGTGAGGACTTGAAGTCATTTGAGACACATTTTTTGCCTGATCTACTCCTCTCCGCGTCTTGGGTTTTTGGTGAAGCGGAGACACTAAGAAGTGTATGCTAGCCTGGGATGATGGAATTTGCATCTTAGGAAGTAGGCATACTTGAAGAGGCATGAAACAGTAAGATAGACTTGGCATAATTGTGAGACATAGTATCAATGGTGATAGTGATAGTGAAAGAACAAAACAGAATAATCTTGGCATTACAACAATGTAGGCCTCGTCTAAGGAGATGTTATTCTTTATGACTATCACAATCGCGATAAAGATGAAAAGGAGCAATACCATATTCTCGGCGAAATTAGAAGAAATGGTGACAAGAATGAACAGTCTCAAATTCATGACAGAGGCTATAACCATCACAGTCTCAGCCTAGATGGAAGGTAATATCAGAATCTCATTAGATCTACTTCATTAGCAATTAATGTATATGTAATACAAAGAACATAGAACCCTTACTATTCTCCTTGTCTCGGATTAATGGAGATCATAATGATCCTTAAGGTATAGCCTCAGTATTGACATATATATCTTACATAATCATGTTGAAAAGGATTTTTGGAAATTGCAAGAAGTCTGGGAACAATGAGAAGAAGTAGCAAAGGTTTCAAGCAATGTCAGTGCTACTATAATAATGACAGTGATAATTACATTCTCAGTATAATGGAAGAAGCTGTGTCAAGAATGATCAGTGACAAAGTCATGATCTAGTCTTGTAAGATCATGATCTCATTGAAGATGCAGAGATCACCTTTGTGGTAATTTCAAGGGATAGTCATGGTGCAGCAATGATGTTATCAATGATGGTAGTAGTAGTAAAGATATGAGTGATGCAGTAGTAGATTAGTGATGATCGATGTTGTAGGATGAGTACAACATAGCAGTCATTGAGTGCAGATCAACAATATTGGGTGAAGCGAGTAGCTCAATAACTAGCGTAGCTCAGTGACAGGAGCAACAAAATAAGGGGCATAGCATGGTCATCAAGGTACAACACTATGATGGTACTACATGGTGCTACACGGTAAGGTGCAACAAATAGATGAGATGTAGCACTATGATAGGTGAACGAGTCACCTTATAGAATCAGTTGAAGAAATATTTCTTGAACTGGTCTCATGCCAATATCAAAAGTCAAAGTGTTGAGATATATTGTAAATGTACTATCTCTCTCACTTTCTATGCTAAACTTTGAAGAACATAAAAGAAGAATTGATCAAGGGTTTCCCCGCATTGTGGTTTGTCCCTGGCTAGCACCACATCTTGTGTCCTCTTGTCTTGGCTTGTCTTCTGCGATTTATATTTTTGTTCTATCTACAATTTTATTTATTGTTGATGTGATTTCTAATATGGAAAAGGCATTGAGCTAACTATGAAAATTGAAATAAATTTCTCTAGCATAGAACATACCAAAAATTAACATGGTATCAGAGCTAAGGTGAAAACAATGCCCAAGCAAGAGTGAAAGAGAAATTACCAAATACAGTTGGGACAGGACGAAAGGATCAATGGAAGTTTGTGATGGCGTATCTTAAGATCACTTCATTGGAAGACTGGATATCATGGTGGAAGGAAACACAGATCACTAGTTCAGCCATTATGCAAAGGAGTATCAAAATGGCTGGGACACATCACTTGATGTTGATAACAATCATTCCAGGGACATATTCAATGATCAAAGGAATGACAAGTAATGGCCGACTCTTCATAGAAAGCAAGGAACCCCAGGTATGAAGAATCAAATGTTGTTTCTGATAAGATAAAGAAGTGTTATCTTGGATTTGCCCTCTCCTTTAGATTCTTTGGGAATTTGGCTTATGGATTGTAGTGATTCAAGGCACTTCATTGGATAGAAGGGTGCACTCTCTAGTGTAGTTCAGATAGAAACAATCGTGGGATTATACTTGGAGCCGATGCCACCTATCCTGAAAAAAGGTGTAGGGAATCTTACCTCTAAATTGAATGATGGTAACTTGATTCATTTATAGAATTTGTTTTATGTACCTAATTTCAAGAAGATCTTTGTGTCCATTTAAATAATGAAAGTTGAATGTATCAAGGTAGCACTCGTCGATGGAAAGGTATGTGTTTGAAAAAATAATTTCCAAGATGGCAGAGATAGTACAGTTGAACATATGGATCACTAGACAGAGTTCTCCCTAGCTGAGAGGGAGTGTTAAAATTGGCAACTAGGGACAAACTCCATGTGGGTCATGTTATTTATGGCAGATGATATTTTTATTGGATCCCTCTCATCGAGAGGTCTAGGATTGATCTAAAGATCATCCGATTCTGATAAATGTTTATGAATTTATGAATGTATTTGTGTTATAAGACAAATTGTTAGCTCGGCCAACAACTTGAGTAGAATCAGAAGCCTAATAGTCACGTTTATTCATCATCTACATTTTAGTATAAGTAAGTGAGGAATTGAATTCATTTGAGACACATTATTCATGTGATCTCCTCCTCTCCACGTCTTGGGTTTTTAGCGAAGGACAGACACTAAGAAGTGTACGCTAGCCTAGGATGATGTAATTCACATCTTATGAAGCAGGCATACTTTAAAAGGCACAAAAAAATGATACAGACTTGGCACAATGGTGAGACGCAGTATCAATGGTGACAATGATATTGAAAGAACATAATAGTCTTGGAATTACAATAGTGTAGGCCTCAATCCAAGGAGATCTTATTCCTTATGACTATCACAATCTTGATATAGACGAGAAGGAGCAATACCATAGTCTTGGCAGAATTAGAAGAAACAATAACAAGAATGAAGAGTCTCAAATTCATGATAGAGGTGGTAACCATCATAGTCTCAGCCTAGATGGAAGGTCAGGTCACAATCTTGTTGGATCTACTTCATAAACAATCAATGTATAGTTAATACAAAGAACTTAGAACCCTTACTCTTCTCCCTGTCTCAGATTAATGAGATCACAATGATCCTTAATATACAACCTCAGACTCGACATATATATCTTACATAATCATGTTTAAAAGGATTTTTGGAAATTGCTCAAAGTTTGGGCACAATAAGAAGTAGAGACGAAGGTTTCAAGCAATGTTAGTGTTGTTGTAGTAATGACAGTGATAGTTACATTCTCAACATAATGGAAGAAGCTGTATCAAGAATGATCGCTGAAAAAGTCATGATCTAGTTCTTGTAAGATCATGATCTCGTTGAAGATGCAGAGATCACCTCTGTGGTAATTTCAAGGGACAATCATGGTGCATCAATGATGTTATCAATGATGGTAGTAGTATTGAAGATATCAGTGATGCATTAGTACAACAGTGATGATGGACGTTGTAGGATGAGTACATCATAATAGTCTTTGAGTGCAGATCAACAATATTAAGCATAGAGAGCAATGAAATAACTGGAGCAGCTCAGTGACAAGATCAACAACATAAAGGGCATAGCATGGTCATCAAGGTACATCAGTGTGATGGTACTACATGGTGCTACATGGTAAGGTGTAGCAAATACATGAGATGCAACACTATGACAGGTGAATGAGTCACCTTAGAGAATCAGTTGAAGTAATATGTCTTCAACTGATCTCATGCCGATATCAAAAGTCAAAGTGTTGACTTCTATTGTAAATGTACTATCTCTCTCATTTTCTCTGCTAAACTTTGAATAACATAAAAGAAGAATTGATCAAGGGTTGCCCCACATTGGGGTTTGTCCCTAGCTAGTGCCACATCTTGTGTCCTCTTGTCTTGGCTTGTCTTCTCCTATTATAGATCTGAACTGAAAATATAAGACAATGCAAATAAACCCAGAAATAAAAAGATCTGAATATAGATTAGAAATGATTCTCTATTGATCAAACCCTTAAGGTAAGGAAACACCATACATTCACTCCTTAAGGAAGGAGACCACTCTACAAGCCATACACCTGTTCATACAATATTCCTTGACATCCCTCAATGTGGAGTCTCTAGCCTCTATAAAGGCCTCATACATACAATACCATGGGTCATTACCATGGTTCTCTCAGTACTATCTATCCAATACCATGGGCCCATTACATTATTACTAAGTACTTGTGGTCCTTTACATGATACGGGTTAACCACCTTATTTATTACTATGGCCCATCCCATTTTTACATTATTCCCTTGAGTACCTCCCTTTGTAACCCATATTATCCCCACTAGGTACACTAAATTCCACCCCCCTTGACATGTTTCATCCCCGAAACATGGGAATAACACAAATAATAAGATCTACTAAAAGTGTAGTCCACTAGTACCATGCATGTGCATCTAGCCATCTAAGAGAAAGGTGAACCCTCGATCTCACTGGTTCCTTGCTTGCTTGAGATGGAAGTTGAGTGTGGCAGCTCTTCTGTGTTGATGTGTAGTAGGTGGATCTTCGCACCTCTCTATCTGTCATGCGGGGGTTGTTATCCTTGTGGCTAAGTGGTTTCCATATTGTTGGTTGTTTTCTTGCGGGGTGATGTGGGTGATGATATGTTGAATTTTTAACCCACGGTGTCTTTTTCTTTAATTCACCTTGCTGTGGTGCCTACTGTGGTGTCTTATCTTCCAATGTTACTTCAACCATTGAGCCCTCATCCGATGTAGCGGCACCTATAACGTTTTCTGCTTCAGCCTCTATTTGTGTTTGATTGTCGATCATTAAAGGCTCATCATCTGATATGTCAGTCCCTGGAACATCTTCTGCTTCAACCTCCATGGACTCTACCTGTTTATTGATGGAAATATCCTGTAATGTAATTTTTTTCTTTTTATACCAGAGCTTCAGGAATTTCTTCTACACATTAATATTGATAGTACCCACGGATTCCATCCAAGGATATCCCAAAACAACATCCATATTATCCATCTCTAAAGTATAAAAGTCACCATGCAACACATACTTATCCATAGAAATCTTCAAATCCTTATACACTTGAACATCCTCATCATCCACCTGTGTGTTTTCAATGTGTTTTGTTGGAACTCACAATTTTTTTTCCAAAGTAACATTGATAAAATTACACGTGCAACTAGGATTTATAGACACAACTATCTTCTCCTTCTGAATCAATCCACGAACCTACAATAAGGAGAAACAAGTACAAAAGAAACCCTTACGTGGCTCATTCTCCTTTTCTCTATCATGAGAGCATTTGTCTAAAATGGCTCTTTCAAATTCTGCATCTGAAAGTTAGGTCAATTGCTTGTTGTCAAGTGAGAAATACCATTTGGTAGCCTCATCTTTGAAACCCATCCACACTGAATCCTTCCATTTTTTTGCCCATACTGAATCTTTTTGTTTTATGAATTCTTCAATAATAGGGCCATTATCTTTTCGTGTAAAAAACATCTTATATACGGCACAAAAAAATCACTTACTTGGCAAAACTTTAAAGTGGCCATAGTTTAGTAAATATTGCTCAGAATCCCTATTATGACCTATTTTCGGAAATGGAATGACCATTCTGCATCTTCCCATGTGATAGAAATCCAAATCTTGGCACTGCAATTTTAGATCTGTGCTGCAACTCTCCCACCGTCACCAAAAATTCTGAAAAAAGAGATGATTTTAAATTAGCGATATCTCCCTCATCCAGACTCCGATTCAACTGATTTTTTTTTTTCAAATCGGGTAATTTTTCACAAAGAATCTAAGTCTACAGTTAGAGTTTGCAAATTTTCCCCCAAAACATACATATATGTGCCACAAACTCACTACCCAAAAACAATGTCTGCAACACCACTAATTTTTAGATCAGTGATATCTCCTTCATGCCGACTCTGATTCGACCGAATTTTTTCTTTTGAAATTAGGTCTTTTTTTGCAAAGAATCCAGATATACAATTAGATTTTGTAGATTTTGCCACAAAACATACATATTTGATCTGCAAACTCGTCACCCTAGAAAGTTCCTGCAAAAAGTTAAAAAAATTATCCACCTTGGCCCAAGAAATTGCTCTGATACCACTTTTTATAGATCTCATCCAAAAATATAAGACAATGCAAATAAACCTAGAAATAACAAGATCTGAATATAGATTAGAAATTCTTCTTTATTGATCAAACCCTTAAGGTAGGGCAACACCATACATTCACTCCTTAAGGAAGGAGACCACTCCACAAGCCATATGCATTTTCATACAATATTCCTTGACATCCATCAATGTGGAGTCCCTAGGCTCTATATAGGCCTCATACATACTATACCATGGGTCATTAGCATGGTTTGCTCAATACCATCTATCTAATACCATGGGCCCATTACATTATTACTAACTACTTATGGTCCCTTACATGATACAGGTTAACCACCTTATTTATTATTATGGCCCATCCCATTATTACATTATTCCCTTGGGTACCTCTCTTTATACCCCATATAATCCCCCTAGGTACAATACATCTCTGATTTATATTTATGTTCTATCTACGGTTTACTTTAATGCTGATGTGATTGCTTATATAGAAAAGACATTGAGCTAACTATGAAAATTGAAATAAATTGCTCTAGCATAGAACATACAAAAAATTAACATAGTTAATTGAATCAAAAAAAGTATTGAAATCTGCAAGTGTAATTCAAAAATATTGTAGAGTCACATCAATTAAAATAACATTTATTTTCTTCATACATTTCCCTCTATAATTCTACATGTAACCCATTAATATATAAAATACAAATTTTATGCTTGAATTGATAAACAATCCTAAAATGTCTCTAACTTGTTGTGGCCACAACCATCACCCTATTAAAACCTACTTTGGTAGCAAATTTGAATGGGTCCCATAGAAGTTCGATATTTCATTTCTCCAAATGATAACTCTCCGAATGATCTGTTTTTTATCCAAAGGATTTTAACTATCTTTCGAGTCAAATCTACAATTCTTAATGGCTAAGACTACCTTGAATAAATCTCTGTAGCATGATTCATTTATAACCCAGTCTAGACCTTCATTCATATCCTTCATCGAGACTTTTTCAATCCTCATAAAATTTCATGGTGATCTACACCCATGCATATAAACAACCCCCACTTTCTATTATGGTTGTATTTGGAGTCAACCCACAAAAGCATGCATGACTTAACATCTTCGCACTTCCTTGGTCTTTACACATCCTCCTTACATACCTTTATTGTATATCGTAGGTCACATTGATCAAGGGAACGGCCTATCTCTCATGAATAAATGCGATGAGATCAAGCCTCCAATTGCAAATCCCATTCACACTTTGCTAAGACCCAAAGCCCAAGCTTCAAACATTCTGTGATATGTCGGACCTGACAGGATCATTAAACATCGCATAAATACTTTTCGGTCTGCTCCCCCCAATCACAAGTCGCAATTGGCGTAGCCCAAGGCTTACACATAAGGTGCACCATGATATATTGGATCCGCCAAGTCTATTAAATGCGACATATATATCTTTCAGGTCTGGCCAAATAACATATCGTAGTTGGCGAAGCCTAGGGCTTATACATAAGGCGCGATGCGAAATACCAAACCCGCCAAGACTATTAAACATGACATATATATTTTTCAGGTCCGGCCTATCGCTAATCGCAATTGGAAATCAGTGAAAGTGGAGCCCATGCGATATGCAAAGGGGTGATGAGTAGACCTGGTGATAATTATACGTCTGGCTGTATAGTATTTGAATTCCGGCCTTATGGTTCGGCTGCAGGTTTTCCCGTGTATTTTGATAAAATGTTGTGGTCTGGGTTTTCAAAGGAAAATATGATAGGGGTGATGTTGCATGTGATTGCCCACTGTAGTGAGTGCTTGTGACATGATCGCATCACAACCTTGGCTGAACCGGGGGCTGATTCTTTCACATTTGTTCCTTGTCATTTTATAAACATTTTAAAGAAGGGAAGATTTGAGTTTTTATGCATTTCTATGATATTTTCATAAACATAGCTGATGTTGGTTATTTTTACAGGTGAGGACTGAGAGAAGGCAAGTGAGGTCAATGAACGGATACTTAAGCATCATGTATGGCTCCAGGTAAAATTTGCATGAGCGGATCCAAAGAGTTTATATATGCGGGTGTGTTCTATTTAAAGATTCAGATTTAGGTGTCGCGGTCAGGTTTCCATGTGTTACCTATGTGTTCTAAAGGTTATGCGGTTTCGGGCCTTAGCATGAAGAAATGACAGACATACCTCCTCCTTTCAATCAACATCTATTCATTTCCCTAGGAAATAAAATGTTCCAGCAAATATGGCCTTTACGTGTCAGCCGTTTCACCGATCGATTCTATGCCTGTATATTTTAATTTGTATATTGAAAAGAGAAGGGATGTGGAAAGGCCGAGAGAAGACGGAGGGCTAGTCTTCCCTATATGAGTATTACCTCTAGAGATAAACGAAGGAATTTTTTTTCTTGCAAAAATAGCTTTGATTTATTGTGCTAATAAAGGAGACTGTTTGGGTCAAGAAGGATCCATTTTTCAGATTTATTTTCCTCTTCTTTCATGTGTTTAAAATTAGGGTGTTGTTGCTAGCATAGATATAAATGTGTTTTTTTTGTGCATATTGATAACAAACTGTTCGTGACTAGTCTTGTTTATTCAAATATGATTTGTTACCATGCTTAATTCATGAGTGGTTGCTGATTCGAAACCTTGTTAAACATTAGATGCAAGTTTTATTTGTATGGAAAGCAATGTGTATTCCTGTACGCGTAATTAGATTACAATAAAGATTTAATAGTCTTGTTCATCTGTGCACCAGTAATTGATTCATTTGGACTTGGAATCTATATATGATGTTTAAACTCTTTTTTTTATGCTCCTATAGGATATATTAGAATATTTAGGATTAGCATAAGTAGTTAAAATTTGTGTAGATAGGATTTGATATACATAGGTTAGTTGTTTCTTTTGTTGATTTAATTGAAGTGTTCCTCCAAGAAGAAATATTTCAACACCTATAATAGTTTACGAGATCCTTTAAAACCTATTGGAACTATCCACTGAAAATGAAAGCGTATCTAATTGGAATCTATGATTGGGTTAGTTACCCTTATTGGCATAACAAACACTCGCCACATCAACAAATTGGCGCTAGAAGAAGGGCCTGAACTATCGTCCATAGCTTTTCATGACTTCATCTATAAATGTCACACATGGATTCGAAAAGATTAATGTATGGATTGTAAAGGTTGAAAAAATCATTCCACTCATTTGGAAGAGGCTCATTTCAAAGAAGTAGAGATCCTTCTGAGTCCCATATTTGGGTTACCCAAAGAAGAGAGACTATGGGAGTATCATGTCACTCACAAACAACGAGTCAAAGTACTTACTTGAGCTTATGCTCGTTACCTCTCTTAGCTCTGAATCTGTTAGGTCCCTATACTACTAGTGTAACCCCTTATTGTTATTAGTACAACCCCATTATTATATTGTTGTCCTAATGTGGTCCCCATATTGTTATTATTATGCCCATAGAAGCCCACTATTGTTATTATTGTGCCCTTACATTATTATTGTTATGTCGGCTCTGATTATATTATGACCCCTTAGAATCCTATATATAGAAAGGAAGTATTTTCATTTGTATCATCTAAAAATTGTTCATTTATGTAATGTAAAGGAATTCTAAGTCGTTTATCTATATTTTCTATCTTTTTGTGAGCTAGTTTCATAACATTTGGTATCAGAGTTTTGGATTCTAGGGTTTCGCTGCTGCAAATAGGTCATCATGGACTTTTCGCTATAATTTTTTTTTGCAATGTTTCAGAAGAAAAAAAAAGCCCCGTTTGAGATGAAATTGTGTTGAACTTCAAATATGAATTTTAGAGCTTGTATCATTACATTTTAGAAGATATGACCTGAGGAAGTTATGGTTTTCGCAAGCTCCAGAATTTAAGCTAAAACAAGCCATCATGGGAGTTTCGCTATAACGCTTTCACTATAAATTTTCGGAAGCTAAAAAAAAAACCCATTTGGGAAGAAATTAAGGTGAACCTCGGTGCTGAATTTTAGATCCTGTCTCACTATATTTTTGGAGATATAGTCTAAGGAATTTAGGGTTGTTCCAGACCCCTGAATTACATTCCAAATAGGTGACCTTGGGAAAATCGTCATAACTTTCTCTCTGAGCAACAAATTGAAATTTTGTAAGAAATTACTGAAAGAAGATGGATACTACTTTTATATGCATAGTTTTTAGATTCAAAGGTTGAAATAGGGACACATGCCACTTCATATAATTTTTCTCTTTTGAAAAGGTATATAATCAGGTCATCTTGGGAGATTGTGCATAACTCTTTCCTAGAGAATCTAAATTCTATCAGACTGGTGGCATTTGAAAGAGGATGCAGAGGGATATTGTAGATCACAATTTCAAAACTGGAAGAGTCGTAATTATGGAGTTATAGTCATTTCAATATCGAGCTCCTAAAATCAAGAAAGAGTGATATGAGGAAGCTTGATGGCAAGGATCTGATAAATTGGATACTACAGATGGAGCAATATTTTGATCTACGTGGTGTACCACTATTACAAAAGGTATGTATTTCATTTTCATATTTAGAACATGATCAATTTTTATGATATAAAGGGCTTTGTTCTTGTAAACAACTTGTTACATGGTAAATTTTCAAAGAGGAAATGATAGCACATTATAAGGATACAAAGAGCAACACCTTCTTTAGAGAAACACCACAACAATTGGAAGAAAAAAGACAAAAAGGTCTTTGTTACAAAGTGGAAAGCAAAATTATGGCAACAAGGAAGTCTACCCCTCACAACTATAAACATGGAAGTGTTGTTTCTCCTAGCCTTCCACAACCTACAAGGGTTACACCACAACAATTCGAAGAAAAGGGAAAAAAGAGATTTGTTACAATTGTGATAACAAATGCACTAAAGGTCATAAATGTGCTGAGAAGAAATTATTTTACATAGAGTATGAAGAGGAGGAAGAAAATGATCAAGAAACCTTAAAAGAATAGGATATACACCAGGAACCAACCATCGAGAAAGAAGAAATGAATCCAACGATATCTTATAATGCATTAGCTAGAATTACCAATTTTCAAACTATCAAGATAGAAGGAGATATCAAGAAGAAAAATGTTCAAGAAGTTAAAGATCACATTGAGCATCAAGAAATGAATCTGACCATCTCTTGTAAAGCATTGGAAGGAATTACCACTGCTTAAACTCTCAAGATAGAAGGACATATCAAGAAGAAAAATATTCAAGAAGTGAAAGGCCACATCAAGAAAGAAGAAATGAATCTGACCATATCTTGTAATGCAATGGCTAGAATTACCACTCCTCAAACTATCAAGATAGAAGGGCATATCAAGAAGAAAAATGTTTAAGAAGTGAAAGATCACATAGAGAATCAACAAATGAATCCGACCATATCTTGTAATGTACTGGAAGAAATTACCACTCCTTAAACTCTAAATATAGAAGGACATATCAAGAAGAAAAAGATTCAAGCAGTGAAAGATCACATCGAGCATCAACAACAAGTTCTCCAACTTTTAAAGGATAATGCCACTTTGGTGCATAATTGAATGAAACAGCAGGTAGATCAACATCACAATGAAAGAATTTTTTATGTAGGCAATGTGTATTTTTATGGTTACATACATATGAACAAATGTCCCTAAACAAAGCTATTTATGAGAAGGAAATGTTGGCAATACTACACGCACCCAAGAAATGGTGACCTTACCTAATGGGAAGACACTTCAAGGTAAAAACAAATCATGATTGTAACAAATACATTTTAGAAAAAGAATATCCTTTTAAGAGAAACAAAAATGGGTCACAAATATGTTAGGTTATGACTTTGAAATCATTTACAAAAAATGAAAGCAAAATGTTGTGGCAGATGCACTCTCAAGAAAGGATTAGGATGTGGAAGTATTATTGTGCACCATTTATATTATCCAACTAGATTGGATAAACAAAACAAGGTATGAATGGAAGAAGGATGAAGAAGTGTGGCCACTCATTCAAAAGTTGTTGAAGATCCCAGTTCAAACAATATTGCTAGAATTTGATGAGGAAGCAAAAATCATATTGGAGCCTGGAGTAGTCATAGAAACAAGAACCTGATAGCTACAAAATCAATCAATTTCAGAGTATCTCATCAAGTGGAATAACTTAGCAGTTGAAGATTCCACATGGGAGGACAAGAATTTTATACATGAGCGTCAAGAACTACTAAAGCGTTGAGGACAACATTTTTTGAAGTAGAGGGGCATGTTAGGTCCCTATACTACTAGTGTAACCCCTTATTGTTATTAGTAATACCCCCTTATTATATCGTTGTGCCCATGTAGTCCCTATCTTTTATTATTGTGCCCCATAGAAGCCCACTATAATTATTATTGTGCCCTTATATTATTATTATTATGTCAGCTCTGGTCATATTAGGACCCCTTAGAATCCTATATATAGAAAGGAAGTCTTTTCATTTGTATCATCCAAGAATATTTCATTTGTGTAATGTAAAGGAGGGTGCCCCCTCGAAGAGGCTGAATTCTAAGGCATTGATCTATCTTTCTATCTTTTTGTGAGCTAGTTTCACAACACCATATTTCACTCTTTACCTCTGACAACTAAAAGAAGGCCAAGGATCTGTCCCATAAAGGAATAGACATTTGCAACCCCTTCTCTTGAAGATATTGTTCTAGAGTCCTTGCAAAGTATTGACACTCCTTGGGAAGAAATTCCTGAGGATCCACTCTCTGAAGGTAATCTTTGGTATGATTTGGGAAATCCTCCTAAAGAACACCTTGAGGAAATCTTCAACTAGAACCTCCTTATCCATAATTTGGCTAATGTTCCTCTTCCAGGTGAGAATCAGCTTCTACCAGGTGGGAACGAACCCCCACTTCCTCTGGGAGCACTCCCTCCCTGGCTTGCTCAGAATGCCATAGTGATACTTGGGCAGCAGCATGCCTTACCCAAGAATGTAAAAAGAGTATTGCCTAAATTCGACCTTGAGCAGGGAGACACTGCTGATAACCATATTCACTCTTTCCTCAAGACCATGTCCATGTTGGGGTGGCTGATGAAGATGTAGTATGTTGGTTATTCCATTATACTCTGATTGGTGTGGCCTCCACATGGTACCTTAGCTTGAGAATAGGATCGATCACCTCATGGGGTGCCTTCCAGGAGGACTTTTTAGACAAGTTTTGCAATGAAAAAACACTTGTGGCCTTAGTTTTAGAACTATCCCATTTAAAAATGGAAGCCAAAGAAAAGGTCAAGGATTTTAACATCCAGTTCAACACTTTATTCAACATAATCCCAGCTAACAATAGACCTACTGAGGAGGTACTTATGGAATTCTACATCACTACTCTCCCTGTCCCTACTACGATGTGGGTCAAAAGGAGTAACACACAAACCTTAACGGTGCTATCAATGAAGCAACAAAAGTTGAGAATGAAATGATCAATATAACAGAATGTCATCATACAACCAAAGAAAAGAAACCCTTCCAATCATCCAAGAAGTATAATGGGAGTGATAACAAAGTAGCTAAGATCAAAGAAAAGAACACCACAAATGTGGAAGGTTTGCATCAAATCATTATGAAATTGACGAACATAATCATTGATATGAAAATGATTCTGGGGAGAGTACAAATGGGAATAGAGGAGATCATAAAAACTGAAAATCCTTCAAACCTTTCTATCATAAGAAGATAGAAGGTGGTCATGGCCAACTTGCGCTACCTACTCCACCCAATGAAGGGATTTTAAATACAGAAGAGATATCTCTTATCAGATAGCTCCTTACCAGAGAATAACCTATAGTGGAGCTAGAGTCAGAATAGGAAAATGAGAAAGAATACCCAGTAGAAGAACCCCTGGACAAAGAATCTCAAATCAATGTACTATGGGATTTCTACAAAAATGAGAATGATGATGACGAAAGAGTTAGTACGAAAGAAATCCACACTAGTGGAATCCACACATGAAGTAAAGGGCCACTTGCAAGCGTGATGAAGCCTGTAGACTATAAAAAGAAATATGTTTGCCCTTTGAATGCATCTTCTTCCAAAGTTCCTGTTAAGAATGGTAGACCTAGTGGTGATTCCAAGAGTACTCTAGTTGCAAACTATTCAGAGAAAGATAATACACCTTCGATTGCAACGAAGTGACTCAAATGGTAAACTCCCACCTAAGAATAGAAAAACCAGTATGTTTACTCTACCCTACCCTATTTATAGCATTGATTACAATAGTGTGGATGATCTTAAGAAATATTGAGCTAACATCACATACTTCGATTTGCTAAAATTAATGTAGCAAAGAGATCTTCTCTTGAAAGCTATGAATGAAAGGAATTGTAAATCTCCCTCCATTCCGACTAGCCAAACCAGGAAATCAGTGTCTAGACATATTAGTACCTCCAGTACAGCCCAAACACCATTAGCTATGGAAGACACTCTTTCAAGAATGAATCGAACCCCCCAAGATGTCATTGTAGCCATGATAGGAAGGAAATCAAAATCCATGACTCCACCTTTCCTTATCACGTTTGAGATCTTCAAGATGAACGTACAAAATTTCTTGGTAGATTTTAATGGCTCATCCACTGTTATGCCTTATGCTATTGCTAAACGATTTCATGCAATATCCGAGAAATTGGAACTCGAATCATGCAATTGGATAGAACAAATGTGAAAGTAATTGGGGAATTGAAAGATGTGTTGGTTCGAATGGATACCAAACCATAGTACACACAATTCATTGACATAGTGGTAGTCGACATACCCAAGGCTTATGGAATGCTACTTATTAGGGACTAGTGAGCAAAATTGAATAGATATTTGTCAACTGATTGGTCCCATCTCTTGCTGCCTCATAAGGGAAAAGGTGATATGTTGAGGGTTGATTGAGAAAGATACATGAAGTATGTACTGACAAAACTAAATGACACCAATGAACCTATAATGTTTACCAACTCTATCCTTAGGAATTATAGTTTCGATGTTTGTGCCACAAAATCTCGTTTTGGAGAATTCCATGCAGATACAGTTGAAGAAACTGCAATAAACACACGGTTGGAAGCTCTCCTCCATAGTTCGACTCGTGAGCTACCCTATAATATGGTAGATGATAGGGCTAATTCATAGAAAGAAATTCATTTAATGCAACAACATATTCTATTTTCTGGACACTCTACTTCGATGTCTCTAACTGCCTTGAAGGTGCAGGTGCTGGGAGAATTCTCATTGACCCGCAAGGGAACCAACATCTAATAGCGAGCCAGTTGGAGATTGCATGAACCAATAACATGGTTGAATACAAAGGCTTGCTATAGGGCTTGAAAAAATCCATTGATATGAAGGTGAGAAATCTTCAAGCTTTTGGTGACTCACAGATAAGTGTGGACTAGGTAAGGAAAATGATACATGAAAATTCACCACACTTGGTAAGACACCAACATGAGGTATGGAGCTTAATTGACAATTTTGATTCTTTTAATATCATACACATACCTCAATGGAAAAACCAAGATGCCAATCTGATGATTGATATGGCTGCAAAACTTTTTCCTGATCTTAGATTAAACAAGAATAAATATTATGTTGAATTGATTTTCAGACCATCCATACTGAACAACATCTCAAATTGGCAAGTATTTGAAGGTGACAAGCAGATCCTTGAGTTCCTACATTGCGATAAGACATTGAAAAATACGCTCATTGATGAAAAAGAGGACGATAGGATTATGAATGAGAGTGAAGACAAGGTAATATCTTTCATTGAGAAATTTATTGTCAACAGGTTTAGCCTCCCTGATGCTCTCATGTTTGATAATGCTTCTTATTTTTCATCACTAAAGTTGACTAAGTTTGCTATCAATAAATCAATTCGCATAAGATAGGCATCAAGATTTTACCCCCAGCAAAATGGAGTTGCAGAGTCCTCAAATAAAAGCCTCATCTGCGTAATCTGTAAATCTATCGCTGACAACTAGAGGAATTGGCACAATGCTCTAACAAATGTCCTCTGGGATGATAGGGTCACCCCAAAAGGTAAGCATGTGAAATTCCAACACTTATGGCTTGGCCCATTCCAAGTTGAAGAAAAAAGTGGTCAAGGAACTTACAAATTGAAAACTTTACAGGGAGAAACTGAAAAACCCCCTGTTAGTGACTAATACTTCGAGTAGCCACCACATGGTTGTTACCTCCTGAGTAGGTTAGGATTCATTTTATTTTGTTGTTAGATTAGTTACATTTTTATCCTATCCTTTCTTGTTTTACTCAAAGTTTATTTTCCTTTTGAATTTCAATCCTTTTAAGCCAATCGATTTGAATCCTTTAATCTCGTTTTCACCTTTATAATTGTCTTAAGATTTCCCTCCCATGTCCACATTTTTTCCTCAATTAGTAATCTGTTGATGGGTCTGCCAATCCTAAATTCATTGTTACCTTGCAAATCAAGAAAACTATCAATGTGCCTATGCGAACTATAAAATAGCGGTGAAATTCAAATCAGAGCCACTCATTGGCGTCTGTTGGGAACTAGGTAGGATAGGTTGGTAACTTGGATACCTAGAGCATGTAGGGGCATCTTTATAAAATGAAAAATGTGTAACCACAGCTGGACTGACATGCCAGATCGTTGCATTTTTAAAACCCTATACAGGCCTAGCCTATACTTGTTTATAAGGTTTACAGTCATTCTCTATTGGTTCCATTTACCACACTAAAATTTCAAATATCTATCATCTACACGTAAGCCTCCTTTCATGGGCTAAGCTCACTGTCGTATATCCTGTGGAAAATCCAATTGTGCTCTAGTTCTTCTGCCTGAAACTGGACAAACTTATTTAAAAGAAAATGAAATGTCGAGTCATTGTGCCAATTTGGAAGGACAGGTTGTTTGGGAAGTCGGTTGGAGTGAGGACTGTTGCTAGACTCAGAGTACCGGTTGACACAGCAAGCCCAACCTTGCTTAAGTGATTTAAAAATATGGCATGATCCATTATTGCACCCCATTCAATCATATGAAAGTATAGCACTAAAATTCTTACATAAGGTGTAGATAAACAAATCTACATCATGTTTGATGAGCGATAGAGAGCTGAGGTAGACACCTAAACAGGTATTGACAGACCGATGATGGCCTCGAAAGGATTTTTGAAAGTAAAAGGTAGGCAAAGGAAGGTCAATAAATTGCATAATATGACCATTAAATGCAACTTATATTATTTTTCAGGTCCGGCCTATCGCTTATCGCAATTGGTAATCAACGAAAGTGAATCCCATGCAATATGCAAAGGGGCGATGAGTGGACCCTGTGAAAATTATACGTCCGGGTGTAGAGTATTTGAAGTTTGGCCTTATGGTTTGGCTGAAGGTTTTTCCGTGTATTTCGGTAGAATTTTGTGGTCTGGGTTTTCAGAGGAAAATCTGATACGGGTGATGTTGCATGTGATTTCTCGCTGCAGTGAGTGATTGTGACATGATCACATTGCAACCTTGGTTCATCCAGGGGCTGATTATTTCACATCTGTTCCTTGTGATTTCATAAATGTTTTAATGAAGGAAAGATTTGTGTTTTTAGGCATTTCTATCATATTTTCATCAGCATAGATGATGTTGGTTATTTCTGCAGGCGAGGACTGAGAGATGGAAAGCAAGGTCAAATAATGGATGCATAAGCATCAAGTATGGCTCCGGATAAAAGACATGAGTGGTTTTGAAGAGTTATTATATGCAGGTATGTTCTATTTAAAGATTTGGCTTTAGGCATTGGTGGTCAGGTTTCCATGTGTTACCTATGTGTTCCAAAATTTATGCGGTCTTGGGCCTTATCATGAAGAAATGACATGCATACCTTCTCCTTCAAGTCGATATCTATTCATTTCCCCAAGAATGGAAATGCTCCAACACATGTTGCCTTTATGTGTCAGCCATTTCACCAATCGATTCTATGCCTATATATTGAAAAGAGGAGGGAGTTGGAAATGTAGGGAGAATATGGAGGGCCATTATTCGTTGTATAAGTACTACCTCCAGAGATAGAGGGATGACTTTTATTTTGGGTAGAACAACTTTGACTTATTGTGCTAATAAAGGAGACTGTTTGGGTGAAGAAGGAGCCTTTTTTAATATTTATTTTCCTCTTCTTTCATGTGTTTAGAATCAGGGTGTTGTTGTTGCCATAAATATAAATGTGTTTTGTTTTGTGCATATTGATAATAGGCAGTTCAGGACTAGTCTTGGTTATTCAAATATGATTTATTACCATGGTTAATTCATGAGCGATTTTTTATTCGAAACATTGTTAAACATCAGTGGCAATTTTTTTTTGTACGGAAGGAAATGTGTATTCCCATACGAATAATTAGATTGCAATAAATATTTAATACAACCTTGTTCATATATGAACCAGTAATTGATTCATTTGGGCTTCGAATTTATATACGATGTTTATTCTCTTTTTGTTATGCTCCTGTAGGATAGATTAGAATAGTTAGGATTAGCATAAGTAGTTAAAATTAGTGTAGATAGGATTTGATATACATAGGTTAGTTGTTCCTTTTGTTGATTTATTTGAAGTCTTCCTCCAAGAAGCAATATTTCAACATCTATAATATTTTACAAGATCCTTTAAAACCCGTTGGAACTAGCTACTCCAAATGAAAGCAGATCTAATTGGGGTCTACAATCGGTTAGTTCCCCTTGTTGGCATAGCAAACGTTCTCCGCATCAACATAACTATATATTACAAAAACAAATAAAAAGTATTTGCTTAGCTCTCCCATAGAATTGTAAAAGGTAAAAGAAGAATACAAATGCGTGACACTACATTTATGCACAACTTGCAATAGGTACACATCAATCGAACATGTCTTCCTTCTGTAGGAACTAGGGCTAAGATTCAATAATAACAATGAAGGATGCATTGCAACAAACAAACCATCATTAAACATCACATTGACCACAAGATAAGTCTCCTACATAATCATGGATTTTGTATCTTCCTTTTTCAAATTTAGTAAAATAAATCAAATAGACACACACCTCGAAAACTTAAAAAATCACAATCATAGATAACAATAAAATCATTAATTATTAGGAGGAGAGTCATATATATTAGAAGATATAACCACTTTGACCTATGATGACTTGCTAATAATATTTATCTCTTTAGCATGAAATTTAGTGCTAGGGGATTTTGGTTCACTGTGTATTTCCCTAACTTGAAACGAAGTTCAAAGTTGTTCACATTCCTACAATAAGTAATTAATACAACCATTCAAGGGTGGAACATTAAATAGGAAATGTTAATGCTAGTATAGGTCCAGGGTTAGGATTAGGATTCTTAGGAATCTTATGAGTGTTTCTATTGACATTAGGCTCAAATTTACCATTATCTACATAATATTTAGTTTCAAGTTTGGTCTTTCTTAATGAAGGTTGAAGCTAAACTTCCAAAGCAGCAAACACTTCCTCTACAGGGGCATTTGTATGCATGTGTTATCTTTCTTTCGTTTGAATTCTCTTTAATACTAAGCTTAGATTGAGGATTTTTTAATTCTTGATTGATGTCTTCTTCATTTACAGGTTCGGTAGGTACATGTTTAGGCTAAAGACTTGTCGTGGAGGGTTTCACCTCTCTTTTATCCTTAAATTCCTGTTTTAATTCCATATGACACATAGTGGTACCCTTATCCATGTGTTTACTTAAGTCAATAGAAGTAGGTTTGAAGATTTCACATCATGCGAAACACAAGTGTTTACTTCATGAAATGATTATTCATAATCAATTTGTAAGAAATGTTAAGATGATGATTGAATATGACTATCTAGAGGAGGGTTAGATGCACAAAGACTTGTGGAATTAGGATACTAGGGTAATTGGGGTTTCTCAAAATAATTTATATATATCAAATGGACCCATTCATCCCTTGACTTCACCAATTTTTGGCTAACTAGAATACATATGACACTGTGATGAGAGAGTGATCTATGAGAGTTCTTTTTGCCTGAATGTTATGTGCTAGACATTTTTGTTAACCTTGTATACAAATAAAAGGGAAAATTAATTTTATGGATCATAAATCCCATTAACAACCTTATATGATAAATAAAAGTTAGATTATATCAATCTTCACAAGTACCATACCCACAAAACAAAATCACTAACTTACCCAATTTCAGCTCAAAGAGAAAATTGGGATACCTTTCACTTGACATACAAAGTATTTACTAACAAGAAGTATCTTCGTGGGAATGTCCCCACTTCATAGTTTTTAGACCATTTCTATTCCTCTACCAGGAGACAACTAGCCACTCTAATGAAATCAATGTCTACAACCAAATCTAGATCACCCACTCACACTTTCTTCCCATCAAAACAAGAGGCAAAAGCCTTAAAAACCCCTTTAGTGTAATCCCAAAACAATTGAAGGAAATCCCACTAGTGGACCTGGTGAAACAAGTCTCCACATTCATCATATGCTTGTAACATCTCACATCCAATGGCTTCCCACACAATAAGGGGTTCCATGGCTAGAATCCAAGAGGGTTTCAATGTAGAATGCAGGGGAAACAAAGAGGGAAAACGTGGAACTTGTGGGTGAAAAAACCCTAACTTTTAAATTGATTTGCAAAAAATGAATAAGAAAAATAAAAGGCATGTCATATTAGGATTGAGAAAATGAAAGAATGTTGCAAAAGGAAGCCATTTCCATCATATAAATCCAAATACAAAGGTGAGATCTCAAAACCAAAGGATAAATCTAAGAAGGACCCCATATCGTTATGCATTGGGCTGGAAACATATTAACATTGCATATGGAGGAGCCTTGAATAAAGGATGACTATCATCATTTTTGTTGGAAGGGGATGTTATATTGTTTCTTCTAAATTTTCTTCCATAGTGTAATGTCCCTTCATATCCATCCCTCATATTTTTGTACCTTTTTTTTTTTAAATTTATGGGTCCTTTATTTCTACTTTAGTGTTAGATTTACGATAAAAATTATTTTTCTAGGATTTTAGGGAACACTCCATATAAATTTTTGTTGTATTCATCCAAAGGATCTCAAAATACATTTGGGGTTGGAAATTGTAGAGAATAGGTAAATATAGGGCTTGAAGAAATATTTTTAGGAGTACCCTTGGTGATATGTTTAGATACTAGAAGGTACAACCATTATTTTTTTCTCTGAGCTTTTAGAGAACTTCTTTCCAATCCTTAGTTTGCATGGAAGACTCAACTATGGGGCACGAATTTATTTATGTGCAAAGTGGTTGATTTTGTAACTTAGGGTATGAGAAATATGTGTTTACATAGTAGGGTGTGTTGAAAATTAAAATCTTTTATTTTGAAATATTGATGGTGGGTGTCAAGCTATAGAGAAATCATGGATAAGCTTCAACTCTTTAGTTTCTCTTAGTGTGGTGGAGCGAGTATGTAAGGTATCATCAACAAAATTTTGATGAGATTTTAGAAAGTTTCCCATTATATTTTTCAATACTTTGAGGGATCCTTGCCATACCACTTAATGGATATTATGCCCAAGGGATTTAGCATCGAGAATGAAGAGAAACAATGATAAAAGATCCATTGGATGAATTATGTGTGAGGCAATCAAGGAGTCATAAGGGCTTCCATTGAGAAGGATGAAAAAGAATGGGGATGGAAATAGAGTATTGGCATTATGATTATACTTAGAAGAGTGTTGAATGAGTAAAATTTCCAAATTTAACCACTCAAAACATCTCAATGCATATATGATATCAATCACATCCAAACAAAAGGAGGGACTAATCCCCTCAAATTATTTACTATCACTAGCCACAAGAAGACACTAGTACCCCCAAATAATTTACTAGAACCCAGTAGAAGGAGGAACTAATACCCTAAAATGATTTATTAGTGCACCTTAAGTAGACACCAATCCCATAAAATGGTTTATTGGACATCTGAAATTGAAAGAATCCAACCTAAACTATAGGATTTAACCCCGTATAGAAATGACCAGCATAAGAGTTCTAAAACAGAGAAAATAAAAAATGTGAGAGCATAACACATAAAACACATATACATAGAGATTTTCCCCTGGATCCCAAAGCTAGGAATACTAGCCGATTTTTCATTATTTTCCTCTCAATGTTATAATACATATTTATACATGCCGAAGCATCCAACGCCATGCACTGAAAACCATCACCTCCAAAAACATGTGTGAAAATATTGCACAAAACCATAGGTGGGTCCACCCATCCTAACATAGGACCCCATAAAGTGTGGTTACATGTACGCCTCAAACCCCTTGTGACCCACCCTTGCTACATAATCAGTGTAATGAAGGGGGGTTCCACCCCCCCTCTAACACCTTGGTTAACTACATGGGCTAGTCATGGAAAGAATATAACACAACCCAACATTCTCCCACTTGTTTTCTTTCCAGAGGGGGCCACAAGAGAGCTTAGTCATTTTTCCAGCCCTAAAATGCCCATTCTCTCTACACCATGAGAACTTCTCAGAGCTCACAGATTTTGTCAATGCATTTGCAGTATTCTTTAAAGTGTCCTACTTTACTAGCAACACATTTTTGTCTTCTATCATAGCCCTCACAAAGTGATACTGAACATCAATGTGCTTTGTCTTTGAATGATATTCAAGGTGCTTTGCTAAGAAAATTGCACTTTGGTTGTCACACTCTATCCTTATAGCTTCCTGTACTAATCCCATAATTGAACATAGTCTTTGCAATGAAACTACTTCCTTGCTTGCATGAGTGGATGCCATGTCTTCTGCCTTTGTAGTTGATAGTGCAACTAAAAATTGTTTCTTACTCATCCAACTGACTGCACCTCCAAATAGGTTAAAGTCATACCCACTAGTAGATCTTATCTGATCTAGATCTCCAGGCCAGTCTGCATCAACAAAGCCATGAATATCCAACACTCAGTCCAATCTTGGTCTTCCTTGGTAGCTCAAACCATAATCACTAGTGCCACGCAAATACCTGAAAACCCGCTTCTCTGTTCTCCAATGCTCCTTCCCTAGTTTTGACATAAACCTGCTCAATAATCCCACTACATGTGCAATGTCTACTCTAGTACAGGCCATTGCATACATCAGGCTACTAACTTCACTTGCATATGGAACATTGGACATGTCCTCTTCATCTTCTTGTGTCTTGGGACATTGTTCAACAGATAATCTCACACCTACTGGAATAGGAACCTTCACCGGTTTACTATCCTGCATATTAAGTCTCTGCAATATTGTCTCGACATACTTCCTCTGGTTTAACCAGAGCTTACTCTTTATCCGATCTATTTTAATTTCCATGCCAAAAATGTAGTTTGTGGAACCAAGATCTTTCATGTCGAATTTGGAGGACAAATGGGTCTTCAAATCCTAGATAATTTCTTTGTCATTTCCAAAAAGCAACATATCATCCACATACAAGACTAGATAAATAACATGGTCACCAATTAATATAAAATAGACACAGTGATATGCTTTGCTTCTGGTGAAGAAAAGTCCCCATATAAATGTATCAAATTTCTGATAACACATCCTTGGTGACTATTTTAACCCATACAAAGACGTCTTTAACTTACATATCATTTATTTCTTACCCTTCACTGCAAAGCCTTCAGGTTTCTTCATGTATATTTCCTCTTCCAAATCCCCATGAATAAATGTTGTCTTCACATCCATGTATTCTACCTCAAAATCAAAAGCAACATCAACAGATAAAAGCAATCTAATAGAAGTTACCTTGGCAACAGGAGAAAAAATATCACCAAAATCAATTCCTGGCACCTGGAAATTACCTTTTTCTACCTACCGATCTTTGTATTTCTCCACTTTTGCTTCTGAATTTGTCTTCTTTTTGAACACCCATTTTCTGCCAATGGGTTTCCTTCTAGCTGGCAACTCTGCCAAATCCCAAGCCTCATTTTTATGCAAAGATGCCATTTCATGACAGAGGCTGTAACCATCACAGTCTTAGCCTAGATGGAAGGTAATATCACAATCTCACTAGATCTACTTCATAAGCAATCAATGTATATGTAACACAAAGAACATAGAACCCTTACTGTTCCCCTTGTCTCAAATTAATGGGGATCACAATGATCCTTAAGGTATATCCTCAGTCTTGACATATATATCTTACATAATCATGTTGAAAAGGATTTTTGGAAATTGCAGGAAGTCTGGGCACAATGAGAAAAAGTGACAAAGGTTTCAAGCAATGTCAATGCTACTATAATAATGACAATGATAATTACATTCTCAGTATACTGGAAGAAGTTGTGTCAAGAATGATCAGTGACAAAGTCATGATCTAGTATTGTAAGATCATGATCTCATTGAAGATGCAGAGATCACCTTTGTGGTAATTTCAAGGGATAGTCATGGTGCAACAATGATGTTATCAATGATGGTAGTAGTACTAAAGATATGAGTGATGCAGTAGTAGAGTAGTGATGATCGATGTTGTAGGATGAGTACAACATAGTAGTCATTGAGTGCAGATCAACAATATTGGGTGCAGAGAGTAGCTCAATAACTAGCGTAGCTCAGTGATAGGAGCAACAACATAAGGGGCATAGCATGGTCATCAAGGTATAACACTGTGATGGTACTGCATGGTGCTACATGGTAAGGTGCAGCAAATAGATGAGATGTAGCACTATGATAGGTGAACGAGTCACCTAATAGAATCAGTTGAAGAAATATGTCTTCAACTGGTCTCATGCCGATATCAAAAGTCAAAGTGTTGACTTATATTGTAAATGTACTATCTCTGTCACTTTCTATGCTAAACTTTGAAGAACATAAAAGAAGAATTAATCAAGGGTTTCCCCGCATTACAGTTTTTCCCTGGCTAGCACCACATCTTGTGTCCTCTTGCCTTCTCTTGTCTTCTTCGATTTATATTTATGTTCTATCTACAATTTACTTTAATGTTGATGTGATTTCTAATATTGAAAAGGCATTGAGCTAAGTATGAAAATTGAAATAAATTGCTCTAGCATAGAACATACCAAAAATTAACATGGTATAGGAGCTAAGGTGAAAAAAATTCCCAAGCAAGAGTGAAAGAACAATCACCAAAGACAATTGGGATAGGACGAAAGGATCAACGGAAGCTTCTGATGACCTACCTTAATATCACTTCATTGGAAGATTGGATATCATGGTGGAAGGAAAGACAGATCACTAGTTCAGCCATTATGCAAAGGAGTATCAAAATGGCTAGGACACATCACTTGATGTTGATAACAATCGTTCCAGGGACATCTTCAATGATCAAAGGAATGACAAGTAATGGTTGAATCTTCATAGAAAGCAAGGAACCCCAGGTATGAAGAATCAAATGTTGTTTCTGATAAGATAAAGAAGTGTTATCTTGGATTGGCCCTCTCCTTTAGATTCTTTGGGAATTTGGCTTATCGATTGTAGTGATTCAAGACACTTCATCTGATAGAAGGGTTCACTCTCTAATTTAGTTCATACAGAAACAATCGTGGGATTATACTTGGAGACGATGCCACCTATCCTGAAAAAAGGTGTAGGGAATGTTACCTCTAAATTGAATGAGGGTAACTCGATTCATTTATAAAATCTATTTTATGTACCTAATTGCAAGAAGAGCTTTGTGTCCATTTCAGTAATGAAAGTTGAAGGTTTCAAGGTGGAACTCGTCGATGGAAAGGTATGTGTTTGAAAAAATAATTTTCAAGATGGTAGAGATAGTACAGTTGAACATATGGATAACCAGACAGAGTTCTCCCTAGTTGAGAGGGAGGGTTAAAACTGGCAACTAGGGACAAACTCCATGTGAGCCATCTTATTTATGGCAGATGATATTTTTATTGGATCCCTCTCATTAAGAGGTCTAGGATTGATCTAAATATCCTTCGATTCTGATAAGTATTTATGAAGTTATGAATTTATTTGTGTTATAAGACAAATTTTCAACTCGGCCAGCAACTTGAGTAGAATCAAAAGCCCAATAGTCATGTCTATTCATCATCTACATTTTAGTATAAATAAGTGAGGAATTGAATTCATTTGAGACACATTCTTCATGTGATCTCCTCCTCTCCACGTCTTGGGTTTTTAGCGAAGTAGAGACAGTAAGAAGTGTACGCTAGCCTAGGATGATGGACTTCACATCTTAGGAAGCGGGCATACTTTAAAAGGCATGAAACAATGATACAGACTTGGCATAATGGTGAGACGTAGTATCAATGGTGACAATGATAGTGAAAGAACATAATAGTCTTGGTATTACAACAGTGCAGGCCTTAGTCCAAGGAGATCTTATTCCTTATGACTATCACAATCTTGATATAGATGAGAAGGATCAATACCATAGTCTTGGTAGAATTAGAAGAAACAATGACAAGAATGAAGAGTCTCAAATTCATGATAGAGGTGGTAACCATCACAGTCTCAGCCTAGATGGAAGGTCAGGTCACAATCTCGTTGGATTTATTTCATAAACAATCAATGTATATGTAATACAAGGAACTTAGAACCCTTACTCTTCTCCCTGTTTCGGATTAATGAGATCACAATGATCCTTAAGATACAACCTCAGACTCGACATATATATCTTACATAATCATGTTGAAAAGGATTTTTGGAAATTGTTGGAAGTCTTGGCACAATAAGAAGCATAGACGAAGGCTTCAAGCAATGTTAGTGTTGTTATACTAATGACATTGATAGTTACATTCTCAGCATAATGGAAGAAGCTTTGTCAAGAATGATTAGTTTAAAAGTCATGATCTAGTTCTTGTAAGATCATGATCTCATTGAAGATGCAGAGATCACCTCTATGGAAATTTCAAGGGACAATCATGGTGCATCAATGATGGTAGCAGTATTGAAGATATCAATGATGTAGTAGTAAAATAGTGATGATGGACATTGTAGGATGAGTACATCGTAACAGGCTTTGAGTGTAGATCAGCAATATTGGGCATAGAGAGCAATTCAATAACTAGAGCAGCTTAGTGACAGGAGCAACAACATAAAGGGCATAGCATGGTCATCAAGGTACATCAGTGTGATGTTACTACATGGTGCTACATGGTAAGGTGTAGCAAATACATGAGATGCAACACTATGATAGGTGAATGAATCACCTTAGAGAATCGGTTGAAGTAATATGTCTTCAATTGATCTCATGCCTATATCAAAAGTCAAAGTGTTGACTTCTATTGTAAATGTACCATCTCTCTCACTTTCTCTGCTAAACTTTGAATAACATAAAAGAAGAATTGATCAAGGGTTGCCCCACATTGGGGTTTGTCCCTCGCTAGTGCCACATCTTGTGTCCTCTTTTCTTGGCTTGTCTTCTCTTGTTATAGATCTGAACTGAAAATATAAGACAATGCAAATAAACCCAAAAATAAAAAGATCTAAATATAGATTAGAAATTCTTCTTTATTAATCAAACCCTTAAGGTAGGACAGCACCGTACATTAACTCCTTAAGGAAGGAGACCACTCTACAAGCCATACACATGTTCATACAATATTCCTTGGCATCCCTCAATGTGGAGTCTCTAGCCTCTACAAAGGCCTCATACATACAATACCATGGGTCATTACCATGGTTCTCTCAATACTATCTATCTACTACCATGGGCCCATTACATTATTACTAACTACTTGTGGTCCCTTACATGATACGGGTTAACCACGTTATTTATTACTATGGCCCATCCCATTATTACATTATTCCCTTGAGTACCTCCCTTTGTACCCGATATTATCCCCCCCTAGGTACACTACATTCCACCCCCCTTGACATGTTTCATCCCCGAAACATGGGAAGAACACAAATAATAAGATCTACTCAAAATTTTAGTCCATTGGTACCATGCATGTGCATCTAGCCATCTACGAGAAAGGTGAACCCTCGATCTCACTGGTTCCTTGCTCGCTTGAGATGGAAGTTGAGCGTGGCAGCTCTTCTATGTTGATGTGTAGTAGGTGGATCTTCGCACCTCTCTATCTGTCATGCGGGGGTTGTTATCCTTGTGGCTAATTGGTTTCCATCCTATTGGTTGTTTTCTTGCAGGGTGATGTGGGTGATGATATGTTGAATTTTTAACCCACGGTGTCTTTTTCTTTAATTCACCCTGCTGTGGTGTCTTATCTTCCAATATTACTTCAACCATTGAGCCCTCATCTGATGTAGCAGCACCTATAACTTTTTCTGCTTCAGCATCTATTTGTGTTTGATTGTCGATCATCAAAGGCTCATCATCTAATATGTCAGTCCCTGGAACATCTTCTGCTTCAACCTCCATGGACTCTACCTATTTATTGATGGAAATATCCTGTAATGTAATTTTTTTCTTTTTATACCAGAGCTTCAGGAATTTCTTCTGCACATTAATATTGATAGTACCCACGGATTCCATCCAAGGATATCCCAAAACAACATCCATATTATCCATCTTTGAAGTATAAAAATCACCATGCAGCACATACTTATCCATAGAAAACTTCAAATCCTTATACACTTGAACATCCTCATCATCCCCCTATGTGTTTTCAATGTGTTTTGTTGGAACTTGCAAATTTTTTTCCAAAGTAACATTGATAAAATTACGCGTGCAACTAGGATTTATAGACACAACTATCTTCTCCTTCTCAATCATTCCATGAACCTGCAATAAGGAGACATCAATTCAAAATAACCCCTTACGTGGCTCATTCTCCTTTTTTCTATCATGAGACCATTTGTCTAAAATGACTCTTTCAAATTCCGAATCTAAAAGCTAGGTCAATTGTTTGTTGTCAAGTGAGAAATACCACTTGGTAGCCTCATCTTTGAAACCCAGCTACACTAAATCCCTCCAATTTTTTTCCCATGCTGAATCTTTTTGTTTTATGAATTCTTCAATAGTAGGACCATTATCTTTTCCTGTAAAAAACATCTTACTAGACAGCACAAAAAAATCACTTACTTGGCGAAAATTTAAAGTGGCCACAGTTTAGTCAATATTGCTCAGAATCCCTATTATGACCTATTTTCAGAAATGGAATGACCATTCTGCATCTTCCCATGTGATAGAAATCCAAATCTAGGCACTGCAATTTCAGATCTACGCTGCAACTCTCCCACCGTCACCAAAAATTCTTAAAAAAGAGATGATTTTAATCAGTGATATCTCCCTCATCCGAACTCCGATTCAACTGATTTTTTTTTTTCAAATCGGGTAATTTTTCACAAAGAATCTAAGTCTACAATTAGATTTTGTAGTTTTCCCTCCAAAACATATAGATATATGCCACAAACTCACTACCCTAAAAAAAGTCTGCAACACCACTAATTTTTAGATCAGTGATATCTCCTTCATTAGGACTCTAATTCGGCCGATTTTTTTTCTTTTGAAATTGGGTATTTTTTCACAAAGAATCCAGATGTACAATTATATTTTGCATATTTTGCCCCAAAACATACATATCTGATCTGCAAACTCATCACCCTAGAAAGTTCCTGCAAAAAGTTAAAAAATTCTCCACTTTTTCCCAAGAAATTGCTCTGATACCACTTGTTATAGATCTAATCCAAAAATATAGGACAATGCAAATAAACTCATAAATAACAAGATCTGAATATAGATTAGAAATTCTTCTTTATTGATCAAACCCTTAAGGTAGGGCAACCCCATACATTCACTCCTTAAGGAAGGAGACCACTCCAGAAGCCATATGCATGTTCATACAATATTCCTTGACATCCCTCAATGTGGAGTCTCTAAGCTCTATATAGGCCTCATACATACTATACCATGGGTCATTAGTATGGTTTGCTTAATACCATCTATCTAATACCATGGACCCATTACATTATTATTAACTGCTTGTGGTCCCTTACATGATATGGGTTAACCACCTTATTTATTATTATGGCCCATCCCATTATGACATTATTCCCTTGGGTACCTCTCTTTGTACCCCATATTATCCCCCTAGGTACACTACATATCTGATTTATATATATGTTCTATCTACGGTTTACTTTAATGCTGATGTGATTGCTTATCTAGAAAAGGCATTGAGCTAACTATGAAAATTGAAATAAATTTCTCAAGCATAGAACATACAAAAAATTAACATAGTTAATTAAATCAAAAAAAGTATTAAAATCTGAAAGTGTAATTCAAAAATATTGTAGAGTCACATCAATTAAAATAACATTTATTTTCTTCATACATTTCCCTCTATAATGCTACATGTTACCCCTTAATATATAAAATACAAATTTTATACTTGAATTGATAAACAAACCTAAAATGTCTCTAACTTGTTGTGGCCACAACCATCAGCCTATTAAAACCTGCTTTGGTAGAAAATTTGAATGGGTCCCCTAGAAGTTCGACATTTCATTTCCCTAAATGATAACTCTCTGAATGATCTGTTTTTTATCCAAAGGATTTTAACTCTTTGCCGAGTCAAATCTTCAATTCTTAATGGCTAAGACTACCTTGAATAAATCTCTGCAACATGATTCATTTATAACCCAGTCTAGTCCTTCATTCATATCCTTCATCGAGACTTTTGTCATGGTGCTCTACGCCCATGCATATAAACAACCCCCACTCTCTATTATGGTTGTATTTGGACAACCCACAAAACCTTCTATTTCATATTTATTCCTATTATAAATCTTTTATAATAGAAATCACTTGCAAAGCATGCGTGACTTAACATCTTCGCACTTCCTTGGTCTTTACACATCCTCCTTACATACCTTTACTGTATATCGTAGGTCCCATTGATCAAGGGAACAACCTATCTCTCATGAATAAATGCGATGTGATCAGGCCTCCAATTGCAAATCCCAATCACACTTTTCTAAGACCCAAAGCCCAAGATTCAAACATTCCGTGATATGTTGGACCTGCCAAGATCATTAAACATAGCATAAATACTTTCTGGTCTACTCCCCCCAATCACAAGCCTCAATTGGCATAGCCCAAGGCTTACACATAAGGTGCACCATGATATATTGGATCCGCCAAGTCTATTAAATGCGACATATATATCTTTCAGGTCTGGCCAAATAACATATCGTAGTTGGCGAAGCCCAGGGATTATACGTAAGGCACGATGCGAAGTACCAAACTCGCCAAGACTATTAAACACAACATATATATTTTTCAGGTCCAGCCTGTCGCTAATCGCAATTGGAAATTGGTGAAAGTGGATCCCATGCGATATACAAAGGGGTGATGAGCAGACCTGGTGATAATTATACATCTGGCTGTATAGTATTTGAATTCCGACCTTATGGTTCAGCTGCAGGTTTTCCCGTGTATTTTTATAAAATGTTGTGGTCTAGGATTTCAAAGAAAAATATGATAGGGGTGATGTTGCATGTGATTTCCCACTGTAGTGAGTGCTTGGGACATGATTGCATCACAGCCTTGGATGAACCAGGGGCCGATTCTTTCACATTTGTTCCTTGTCATTTTATAAACATTTTAAAGAAGGGAAGATTTGAGTTTTTATGAATTTCTATGATATTTTCATAGACATAGTTGATGTTGGTTATTTTTGAAGGTGAGGACTGAGAGAAGGCAAGTGAGGTCAAAGAACGGATACATAAGCATCAAGTATGGCTCCAGGTAAAATTTGCATGAGCAGATCTAAAGAGTTTATATATGCGGGTGTGTTCTATTTAAAGATTTGGCTTTACGTGTTGCGGTTAGATTTCCATGTGTTACCTATGTGTTCTGAAGGTTATGTGGTTTCGGGCCTTAGCATGAATAAATGACACACATACCTCCTCCTTTCAATCAACATCTATTCATTTCCCCAGGAAATAAAATGTTCCAACAAATGTGGCCTTTACGTGTCAGCCGTTTCACCGATCGATTCTACGCCTGTATATTTTAATTTGTATATTGAAAAGAGGAGGGAGGTGGAAAGGTAGGGAGAAGATGGAGGGCCAGTCTTCCATTATGAGTATTACCTCCAAAGATAGGCAAAGGACTTTTTTTTTGGCAAAACAACTTCGATTTATTGTGCTAATAAAGGAGACTATTTGGGTCAAGAAGGAGCCATTTTTCAGATTTATTTTCTTCTTCTTTCATGTGTTTAGAATCAGGGTGTTGTTGCTAGCATAAATATAAATGTGTTTTTTTTGTGCATATTGATAACAAACAGTTCGTGACTAGTATTGGTTATTCAAATATGATTTGTTACCATGGTTAATTCATGAGTGGTTTCTAATTCAAAACCTTATTAAACATTAGATGCAAGTTTTATTTGTATGGAAAGCAATGTGTATTCCTGTACCAGTAATTAGATTACAATAAAGATTTAATATAGTCTTGTTCATCTGTCCACTAGTAATTGATTCATTTGGACATGGAATCTATATATGATGTTTAAACTCTTTTTTTTATGCTCCTATAGCATATATTAGAATAATTAGGATTAACATAAGTAGATAAAACTTGTGTAGATAGGATTTGATATACATAGGTTAGTTGTTTCTTTTGTTGATTTTTTTGAAGTCTTCCTCCAAGAAGAAATATTTCAACACCTATAATAGTTTACGAGATCCTTTAAAACCTATTGGAGCTATCCACTGAAAACGAAAGCGTATCTAATTGGAATCTGTGATTGGGTTAGTTCCCCTTATTGGCATAACAAACACTCGCCGCATCAACAAATTGGCGCTAGAAGAAGGGCCTGAACTATCGTCCATAGATTTTCATGACTTCATCTATAAATGTCACACATGGATTTGAAAAGATTAATGTATGGATCATAAAGGTTGAAAAAATCATTCCACTCATTTGGAAGAGGCTCATTTCGAAGAAGTAGAGATCCTTCTAAGTCCCATATTTGGATTACCCAAAGAAGAGAGACTATGGAAGTATGATGTCACTCACAAACAACCAGTCAAAGTACTTACTTGAGCTTATGCTCATTCCCTCTCTTAGCTCCACATCTGTTAGGTCTCTATACTACTAGTGTAACCCCTATGGTCCCCATATTATTATTATTATGCCCCATAGAAGCCCACTATTGTTATTATTGTGCCCTTACATTAGTATTGTTATGTCGGCTCTGATTATATTATGAACCCTTAGACTCCTATATATAGAAAGGAAGTCTTTTCATTTGTATCATCTAAAAATTGTTCATTTATGTAATGTAAAGGAATTCTAAGGCGTTTATCTATCTTTTCTTCTAAGGCGTTTATCTATCTTTTCTATCTTTTTGTGAGCTATTTTCATAACATTTCGTATCAGAGTTTTGGATTCTAGGGTTTCATTGCTCCAAATAGGTCATCATGGAATTTTCGCTATAACTTTTTTTTGCAACGTTTTATAAGCAAAAAAAAAAAAAAAAACCCATTTGTGATGAAATTTTGTTGAACTTTAGATATGAATTTTAGAGCTTGTCTCATTACATTTTAGAAGATATGACCTGAGGAAGTTAGGGTTTTCGCAAGCTCCAAAATTTAAGCTAAAATAGGCCATTATGGGAGTTTCGCTATAATGCTTTCACTATAAATTTTCAGAAGCTAAAACAAAAAGCCATTTGGGAAGAAATCATTGTGAACCTTGGTGCCGAATTTTAGATCTTTTCTCACTATATTTCTGGAGATATAGTCTAAGGAATTTAGGGTTGTTCTAGACCCTTGAATTACATTCCAAATAGGTGACCTTGAGAAAATCATCATAACTTTCTCTCTGAGCAACAAATTGAAATTTCGCAAGAAGTTATTGAAAGAGGATGGATGGTAATTTTATATGCATAGTTTTTAGATTCAAAGGTTGAAATAGGGACACATGCCACTTCATATAATTTTTCTCTTTTGAAAAGGTATATAATCAAGTCATCTTGGGAGATTGTGCATAACTCATTCTTGGAGAATCTAAATTCTATCATACTGGTGGTGTTTGAAAGAGGATGCAGAGGGATATTTTAGATCACAATTTCAAAACTGGAAGAGTCGTAATTATGGAGTTATAGTCATTTCAATATCGAGCTCCTAAAATCAAGAAAAGGTGATATGAGGAAATTTGATGGCAAGGATCCGATAAATTGGATACTACAGATGGAGAAATATTTTGATGTACATGGTGTACCACTATAAAGAGAAAGAGAAACACCTTCTTTAGAGCAACACCACAACAATTGGAAGAAAAAAGACAAAAAGGGATTTGTTAGAAAGTGGAAAGCAAAATTATGGCAACAAGGAAGTCTACCCCTGAAAACTATAAAGATGGAAGTGTCGTTTCTCCTAGCCTTCCACAACCTATAAGGGCTACACCACAACAATTGGAAGAAAAAGGAGAAAAAGGGATTTGTTACAATTGTGATAACAAATGCACTAAAGGTCATAAATGTGCTGAGAAGAAATTATTTTACATAGAGTATGAAGAGGAGGAAGAAAAGGATCAATAAACCTGAAAAGAATAGGATATACACCAGGAACCAAGCATCGAGAAAGAAGAAATGAATCCAACAATGTCTTATAATGCATTCGCCAGAATTACCAATTCTCAAACTATCAAGATAGAAGGACATATCAAGATGAAAAATGTTCAAGAAGTTAAAGATCACATTGAGCATCAAGAAATGAATCTGACCATCTCTTGTAAAGCATTGGAAGGAATTACCACTCCTCAAACTCTCAAAATAGAAGGACATATCAAGAAGAGAAATATTCAAGAAGTGAAAGACCACATCAAGAAAGAAGAAATGAATCTGACCATATCTTGTAATGCAATGGTTAGAATTACCACTCCTAAAACTATCAAGATAGAAGGACATATCAAGAAGAAAAATGTTTAAGAAGTGAAAGATCACATAGAGCATCAAAAAATGAATATGACCATATCTTGTACTGCACTGGAAGAAATTACCACTCCTCAAACTCTAAATATAGAAGGAAATATCAAGAAGAAAAAGATTCAAGCAGTGAAAGATCACATCGAGCATCAACAACAAGTTCTCCAACTTCTAAAGGATAACTCCACTTTGGTGCATAATTGAATGAAACAACAGGTAGATCAACATTGCAATGAAAGAATTTTTGATGTAGGAAATTGTGTATTTTTATGGTTACATACATACAAACAAATGTCCCTAAACAAAGCTATTTACGAGAAGGAAATGTTGGCAATACTACACGCACTTAAGAAATGGTGACCTTACCTAATGGGAAGACACTTCAAGGTAAAAACAAATCATGATTGTATTAAATACTTTTTAGAAAAAAAATATCCTTTGAAGAGCAAGAAAAATGGGTCACAAAGATGTTAGATTATGACTTTGAAATCATTTACAAAAAATGAAAGAAAAATGTTGTGGCAGATGCACTCTCAAGAAAGGATGAGGATGTGGAAGTATTATTGTGCGCCATTTATATTATCCAACTAGATTGGATAAACGAAACAAGGTATGAATGGAAGAAGGATGAAGAAGTGTGGCCACTCATTCAAAAGTTGCAGAAGATCCCAGTTCAAACAATATTGCTAGAACTTGATGAGGAAGCAAAAATCATATTGGAGCCTGGAGCATTCACAGAAACAAGAACCCGATAGCTACAAAATTGATCAATTTCAGAGTATCTCATCAAGTGGAAGAACTTAGCAGTTGAAGATTCCACATGGGAGGACAAGAATTTTATACATGAGCATCAAGAACTACTAAAGCTTTGAGGACAACACTTTTTGAAGTAGAGGGGCATGTTAGGTCCCTATACTACTAGTGTAACCCTTTATTGTTATTAGTAATACCCCTTTATTATATCATTATGCCCATGTAGTCCCCATCTTTTATTATTGTGCCCCATAAAAGCCCACTATAATTATTATTGTGCCCTTATATTATTATTGTTATGTTAGTTCTGATCATATTATGACCCCTTAGACTCCTATATATAGAAAGGAAGTCTTTTCATTTGTATCATCCAAGAATATTTCATTTGTGTAATGTAAAGGAGGTTGCCCCCTCGAAGAGGCTGAATTCTAAGGCGTTGATCTATCTTTTCTATGTTTTTGTGAGCTGGTTTCACAACACCATATTTCACTCTTTACCTCTAACAACTAAAAGAATGCCAAGGATCTGTCCCATAAAGGAATAGACATTTGTAGCCCCTTCTCTTCAAGATATTGTGCTAGATTCCTTGCAAAGTATTGACACTCCTTGGGAAGAAATTCCCGAGGATTCACTCTCTGAAGGTAATCTCTGGCATGATTTTGGAAATCCTCATAAATAACACCTTGAGGAAACCTTCAACTAGAACCTCCTTATCCATAATTTAGCTAATGTTCCTCTTCCAGGTGAGAATTAGCTTCTACCAGGTGGGAACCAACCCCCACTTCCACTGCGAGCACTCCCTCCCTGGCTCGCTCAGAATGCCATAGTGATACTTGGGCAATAGCATGCCTTACCCAAGAATGTAAAAAGAGTATTGCCTAAATTTGACCTTGAGGAGGGAGACACTGCTGATAACCATATTCACTCTTTCTTCCTGACAATGTGCATGTTGGGGTGGCTGATGAAGATGTAGTATGTTGGTTATCCCCTTTTACTCTAATTGGTGTGGCCTCCACATGGTACTTTAGCTTCAGAATAGGATCGATCACCTCATGGGGTGCCTTTCAAGAGGACATTTTAGACAATTTTTGCAATGAAAAAAATACTTGTGGCCTTAGTTTTAGAACTATCCCATTTTGAAAATGGAAGCCAAAGAAAAGGTCAAGGATCTTAACATCTAGTTCAACACTTTATTCAACAAAGTCCCAGCTAACACTAGACCTACTGAGGGGGTACTTATGGAATTCTACATCACTACTCTCCCTGTCCCTACTGCGATGTGGGTCAAAAGGAGTAACACACAAACCTTACAGGGTGCTATCAATGAAGCAATAAAATTCGAGAATGAAATGATCAGTATCACAGCATGTCATCATACAACAAAAGAAAAGAAACCCTTTCAATCATCCAAGAAGAATAATGGGAGTGATAACAAAGTAGCTAAGATCAAAGAAAAGGACACCATAGATGTGGAAGGTTTGCATCAAATCATTATGAAATTGACGAACATAATCATCGATATGAAAAGGATTCTGGGGAGAGTACAAATGGGAATAGAGGAGATCATAACAACTGAAAATCCTTCAAACCTTTCTATCATAAGAAGATAGAAGGTGGTCATGGCCAACTTGCGCTGCCTACTCCACCTAATGAAGGGATTTTAAATACAGAAGAGCTAGCTCTTATCGGATCGCTGCGTACCAAAGAAGAACCTATAGTGGAGCTAGAGTCAGAACAGGAAAATGAGAAAGAATACCTAGTAGAAAAGCCCTTGGACAAAGAATCTCAAATCAATGTACTATGGGATTTCTATACAAATGAGAATGATAATGACGAAAGAGTTAGTACGACATAAATCCACACTAGTGGAATCCACACATGAAGTAAAGGGCCACTTGCAGGCGTGATGAAGCCTGTAGACTAGAAAAAGAAATATGTTCGCCCTTTGAATGCATTTGCTTCCAAAGTTCCTGTTAAGAATGGTAGACCTAGTGGTGATTCCAAGAGTACTCTAGTTGAAAACTATCCAGAGAAAGATAATACACTTCCGATTGCAACGAAGTGACTCAAAATGGTAAACTCCCACCTAAGAATAGAAAAACCAGTATGTTTACTCTACCCTACCTTGTTTATAACATTGATTACAATAGTTTGGATGATATTCAGAAATATTGAGCTAATGTCACATAATTCGATTTGCTAAAATTAATGTAGCAAAGAGATCTGCTCTTGGAAGCTATGAATGAAAGGAATTGTAAATCTCCCACCATTCCAACTAGCCAAACCAAGAAATCAGTGTCTAGACGTATTAGTACCTCCAGTACAGCCCAAACACCATTAGCTATGGAAGACACTCTTTCAAGAATGAATCAAACCCCCCAATATGTCAGTGTAGCCATGATAGGAAGGAAATCAAAAATCCATGACTCCACCTTTGCTTATCACATTTGAGATCTTCAACATGAATGTACACAATTGCTTGGTAGATTCTAATGCCTCATCTACTCTTATGCATTACACTATTTCCAAATGACTTCACGCAATATCCGAGAAATTGGAACTTGAATCATGCAATTTCTTAAAACAAATGTGAAATTAATTGGGGAATTGAAAGATGTGTTGGTTTGAATGGCTACCAAACCACAATACACACAATTCATTGACATAGTGGTAGTCGACATACCCAAGGCTTATGGAATGCTGCTTATTAGGGACTGGTGAGAAAAATTGAATGGATATCTCTCAACTGATTGGTCCCATCTCTTGGTGCCTTAGAAGGGAAAAGGTGATATGTTCAGGGTTGATCGAGAAAGATACATGAAGCATGTAGTGACAAAACTAAATGACCCCAATGAAACTATAATGTTTACCAGCTCTATCCTAGGGAATTATAGTTTCGATGTTTGTGCCACAAAATCTTGTTTTGGAGAATTCCATGCAGAGACAGTTGAAGAAACTGTAATAAACACACGGTTAGAAACTCTCCTCCATAGTCTGTCTGATGATCTACCCGATAATATGGTATATGATAGGGCTAATTCAGAGAAAGAAATTCATTTAATGTAACAATAGATTCTATTTTCTGGACACTCTACTTTGATGTCTCTAACTGCCTTGAAGGTGCAGGTGCTGGGAGAATTCTCATTGACTCGCAAGGGAACCAACATTTGATAGCCAGCCAGTTGGAGTTTGCATGAACCAATAACATGGTTGAATACAAAGGCTTGCTATAGGGCTTGAAAAAATCCATTGATATGAAGGTGAGAAATCTTCAAGCTTTTGGTGACTCACAGATAAGTGTGGACCAGGTAAGGAAAAGGATACATTAGAATTCACCACACTTGGTAAGATACCAACATGAGGTATGGAGCTTAATTGACAATTTTGATTCTTTTAATATCATACACATACCTCAATGGAAAAACCAAGATGCCAATCTGATGACTGGTATGGCTGCAAAACGTTTTCCTGATCTTAGATTAAAAAGGAATAAATATTATGTTGAATTGATTTTCATACCATCCATACTGAATAACATCTCAAATTGGCAGGTATTTGAATGTGATGAGCAGATCCTTGAGTTCCCACATTGCGAGAAGACATTGAAAAATACACTCATTGATGAAAAAGAGGATGATAGGCTTATGAATGAGAGTGAAGACGAGGTAATATCTTTCATTGAGAAATTTATTATCAACAGGTTTAGCATCCCTGATGCTCTCATGTTTGATAATGCTTCTTATTTTTCATCACTAAAGTTGACTAAATTTTCTATCAATAAATCAATTCGCATATGATAGGCATCAAGATATTACCCCCAACGAAATGGAGTTGCAGATTCCTCAAATAAAATCCTCATCTGCGTAATCCGTAAATCTATCACTGACAACCAGAGGAATTGGCACAATGCTCTAACAAATGTCCTCTGGGCTGACAGGGTCACCCCAAAAGGTAAGCATGTGAAATTCCAACACTTATGGCTTGGCCCATTCCAAGTTGAAGAAAAAATCGGTCAAGGAACTTACAAATTGAAAACTTTACAGGGAGAAACTGGAAAACTCCCTGTTAGTGACTAATACTTCCAGTAGCCACCACATGGTGGTTACCTCCTGAGTAGGTTAGGATTCATTTTATTTTGCTGTTAGATTAGTTACATTTTCATCCTATCCTTTCCTGTTTTACACAAAGTTTATTTTCCTTTTGAATTTCAATCCTTTTCAACCAATTGATTTCAATCTTTAGTCTCGTTTTCACCTTTATAACTGTCTTCAGATTTCCCTCATTCCCAATGTTAAACTTTTTTCCTCGCTCAGTAAACCGTTGATGTGTTTGCCAATCCTAAATTCATCGTTACCTTGCAAATCAAGCAAACTATCAATGTGACTATTCGAACTATAAAATAGCGGTGAAATTCAAAACACAACCACTCATTGGCATCTGTTGGGAACTAGGTAGGATATGTTGGTAACCTGGATACCTAGAGCATTTAGGGGTATCTTTATAAAATGAAAAATGTGTAACCAAAGCTAGACTGACATGCCAGATCGCTGCATTTTTAAAACCCGATACAGACCTAGCCTATACTTGTCTATAAGGTTTACAGTCATTCTCCATTGGTTCCATCCACCACACTAAAATTTCCAATATTTGTCATCTACAAGTTAGCATCCTTTCATGGGCTAAGCTCATTGTCGTATATCCTATGGAAAATGAAATTGTGCTCTAGTTCTTATGCCTGAAACTGGACAAACTTATTTAAAAGAAAATGAAATGTCGAGTCCTTGTGCCAATTTGGAAGGACAGGTTGTTTGGGAAGTCGGTTGGAGTGAGGACTGTTGCTCGACTCAGAGTACCGGTTGACACAGCAAGCCCAACCTTGCTTAAGTGATTTAAAAATATGGCATGATCCATTATTGCGCCCCATTCAATCATATGAAAGTATAGCACTAAAATTCTTACATAAGGTTTAGATAAACAAATCTACGTCATGTTTGATGAGCGATAGAGAGCTGAGGTAGAGACCTAAATAGGTATTGACAGACCGATGATGGCCTCGAAAGGATTTTTCAAAGTAGAAGATAGGTAAAGGAAGGTATATAAATCCCATAATATCACCATTAAATGCAACATATATTATTTTTCGGGTCCGGCCTATCGCTCGTCGCAATTGGTAATCGGCGAAAGTGAATCCCATGCAACATGCAAAGGGGTGATGCAGGAGCATCAAGGGTTTTTTTATTTTGTAAATATGTTAAAAGGGGGTGTGATAATTTGTAATATTAAAAGGTGAGGATTTTTTGTAAATATATTTTTATTTAATAAAAGGATATGAGGGAATTTAATTAGCTGAAGGATTTTAGGGATAAAGAGTTATCCTTTAGGGATGTTGAGAGATTTAGGGGTTTGTTGAGGAAGTGAAGGGATTGAGCATTTGATTAAATGATTTTTTAAAATTGTATAAATAGGAAGGGGTTTTGAGAGAAAAGGACATTGAGAGTGTGAGTGAGTGAGTGTGAGTAGTGAAAAGGTTTCTGTTTGGAGCCTCCGACAGTTTGTAAAGGGCCAATAATTGGAGAAATCAGGCCACAAAGGAGGACTTTCATGTCAGGTTTGCATGATTAATGAGGAATCTGGTTTTTTGTTGAATTCCATTATATGGTTATGAGACTGTTGTTTATGAGTTCCATGCAATAGAATGAATCAAATTTTATAAGGTATTGTGAGATCGATCTGAAATAATCGATGACTGACATGGTTAAGTTTATAACGTAAACTTGTGGAAAGTTGAACGCATTGAATTGGGTGAAAATTTTGTGGGAATGATTGTAATCCAAGCACTGAGTCTGCGGGTTTGTAGGGCTCGATTCTTTTGAATATAATTGCTTGACTGAAATGGGTACTGTGTAATACATCTTAATGGAACTTTCCAGTCTTCTAATGTAATTATTGGGTTGTGAAATTCTGGAGTTTGAAATCTGTTGAGATTTTGTTAAATGGAATAAACATACACAGAAATTAATTTCCAGAATTCATCGTAGGGCCACTTGACTATAGAAATCGTGTTTTATAGATCTTCTACAGATATTTTGAAATTCGAACCATGGCTATATAAATGCAGCATTGAAAATTCTTCAAATTCAGAATTGGACAAACAGTAATCAATGGCGCAGGCTATTGTTTTTCAAATTCGGCTTATTCATCTGAAGTTCGATTGGAACCGATTTTAATGATTGCTGTAGCAGTGAAGGAAAATACAGAATGTTTTGTCAAAAGGATGAACGCTGTCATTAGAAGATACAATTTCGGAATGAATGTATGGTTGAATTATTAACTGAACGTTGTCTTTAATTCCAGAATGAATGCATTGTTAAACTGAACGTTGTTTTGAAGGTGGCTAGAATGCAACTGGAAGAAGGATTACCTGGGTAAGGGTATGCAGAGCGTGTTAATACAATAACCAATTCCTGTAAAGTCATAGCACAATCGATTTGTTAAAGGGTGGAATCAGAATTGAATCTGGTAATTGGGATTGAAATTAATAAAAACGCATAGTTCTGGCATTAAATGTAGAGTTCTATCAAATGATTGGACTATCCGTCCATTGGCAATGAAACAATGATTTATTGAAATGAGATGTTGAAGAAATTATGGTGGAATTTAACTTGTAGTGAATTTTGAAGTTGATCTATAGTATTGCAGTATAAATTACTGTGTTGACCATTTTCTGATGGATAAGGCAGGTGAGGTGCATTCAGAATGGAAGGTAAACGCATTTACAAACAATGTGTTAACATTATGGTAGGGCATCATTGTGTTTTGCAGATATGTAGATGAGTTGTTAAATGAAACATTTGAAGCTGTTCTGATAATGAGTTGAAGATTCATTTGCAAGGATGTGAAAGGCGCAGTGAGGGCGCTGGCAATTTGATACAGAAACGCAGAAAAGCCCTAAGCGCTACCAATACTTTGTCATTTTGAATGTGTTTTACAATTTGAACAGCGTAAGAGCAAAATTTAGTGTGCAGAGAGCATTGGCTGTTTGTAAATGAAGACCTAATCTAGATGAAAGGCTAAAGTCTTGTAGATGGAGGTAATTTACATAGCATGGCCAGATTGTTTGACTTGAATTCTCATTATATTGAATTTTGTTTGAAATAAATTGTGAGCATTGGCATAAGTGCGAATCTCATTAAATTTGTGAGTTATAAAGTTAAACTATATGTTGGGAAAAAGTCTTTGCAGAAAATGGTAAAATATGAAATTGCCAGGAAAGTGAAATTACAAGCTTCCACACAATTAGTGAAAATTGCCGTGTGTTGAATTGGAATTGGGCATATGATGATGATGCATGAACAGACAATTAAGTTCCTGGGTATGGCAAGCTCTAAGCTTGCGTCAAATTTTTGGTATTAGAGTCGGAATGCTCTGTTGAAATGTTTATTTTTGAATGATGACAAGAAGATTTTGTTGAATTGAAATGTATTCTTGAATGTGTGATGAATGATGAAGATCTGATATGCAGCATATACAATTAAGTTCTTAGAAACAGGTAAAGCAAAGAATCCACAGCGAAGTTGGGAAATGAAAATTTTCTTGGATCGTGCAGGTATTGTGTTTGGTTAATTTTGAATTAGGTTTTAATGACAAGAAATCGATTGAGGATTGATGATTGTAGCAAAGGAGCAACTCAGCAAAGAAGGAATTATTGCTTACAGCTGAAGTTTGCCAGATAAAGCCAGAAGATTGGAAGAGAGGATCAGATTTTAAAATCTGATTGACAGTGAAATTTTGCAGAGGAAGCATAAAGATTTGCTGGAACAAATTTGCAGAAGTGGTGAGATTCTGAAGGTAAATGAAGTGCAGGCGAATGGAAGGACAAGATCAGACGAGATCTTGGCGGTAAGATGATATGTTTTTGAAGAATAGAGTATTGTAGTCTTTGCATTTAAATATTATTGCAACTCCCAAAAGGCAATGTGATTAGAATTGCTAACAGATAAAGGAAGCTGGTGAAAGTTTCTAGGTGAAAACATAGAGGTGGCAGAACCTTGAGGAAATCCAATAGAGATTGGATAAGGAAGACAGTTGTGAACAGGCAGATGAGTTGAAGCCAGGAAGAGAAAAGAGAAGTGCTCAAAGGAGGTTCCAGAGATAGAACCAATTGCTTGCCAAAAGAATGAGTGAGGAGAACTTGGTGAGGTGAGTGGCGGCAGGACAACACTTGCTGCTGAAGAGGCTTTAGTGCAACTCATAGTAAAGTGAGTGATGGACTCATAGAGATGGAAAGGAAGATGACTAGTGACAGTCATAACAGAGGTTCTGAATTCAACCACAGCAGAGGAGAAAAGGAGAAGGATGCCAAGGCAATTGGCATACAGAGAAAGTTAAGCAAAGAGGAATATGAAAGGGAGAAGGCGGAGATAGTAGTTCAGCTTGAGGTGTTAATGGAGATGTTGCAAAGAAATGTGGAAGACCAGAAGCATGGTTATGTCATGAGAAAGAATTTGAAGTGGCAGAGACTACCAGAGAAGTGGAATCATCAGGTAAATATGCAGTTGATAAAGGGACTAAGGAAACTTGAACAGGTTATAGATGCCAGACAGAAGAGAGAGAAGCTCGAAACAGTTGAGCTACAGCAAAATGAAGATGCTGAAGAAGATGTTGAAGTTTCGATATGTTACCCAGAGAGTGGACCATTACTTTTTGAAAGTGATGAAGAGTTGGGGGAGTTGAATCATATGAATGATTCAAAGCATCCCGAAGACTGGATGACTGAAGCATCAAATAAGACCGTAAGGTCTTGTGATTTTAAAACTAACGATTTGTGTGTGATTACAGGTTTGGAAGAAGAGGAAGAACATCTACTGAAGGATGTTAAGAAAGATTTAGTAGAAGAAAGACCATGTGAGGAAATGGAAGATCGCATAAAATTTCCAAAGTCCACTCCAAGTAAAATCATTGAGTTATATAGAGAATTAGACTTTCAAAGGAGGAAATTGGAAGAACAGAGGTTGAATGTCCAGGATAGATTGCTGATGAAGGATGACAAAGGAGTTGTCATAAATGATAATCAAGATGAAATTGCAGGTGACGAGAAAAGGAATGTTGCAGAGGGAAAGGAAGTTTGGGGGGCCGCAACATTCATATTGACAACTAGAGCAACATGTGAGGCAACATTTATAGTAGTAGCAGCAGAAAAGGTGATCAAAACAAGTGAAGAGCAAGCAAGAATGAGAGCTCAGCAATCAAGGGATGGAAACAATCAGCAGACAGAGGACATACTGGACAGAGAAAATGAGTTGATAAGGAGGTTAATGACAAAAACATCCCAGAGAAAGACAGCCGAAAGAAAGAAAAGGAGCAACAACAAGAGAATGACAGTGAAAGATTGCAAGAGCAGAGCAATTGGAGTATTACAGCACAAAATATGGAAACCTGGAAGACAAGAGCATATAACAACAGCAGTGAAGCAATTGACAAGCAAGGAAAGATTACAAAACAAAATTTGGGATCCAAGAGGAAATATCCAGACTTATGACCAGGTGGTCATGAATTTTTTTACATGGGGAGTCTGATGCAGGAGCATCAAGGGTCTTTTTATTTTGTAAATATGTCAAAAGGGGGTGTGATAATTTGTAATATTAAAAGGTGAGGAATTTTTGTAAATATCTTTTTATTTAATAAAAGGATATGAGGGAATTTAATTAGTTGAAGGATTTTAGGGATAAAGAGCTATCCTTTAGGGATGTTGAGAGATTTAGGGGTTTGTTGAGGAAGTGAAGGGATTGAGAATTTGATTAAATGATTTTTTAAAATTGTATAAATAGGAAGGGGTTTTGAGAGAAAAGGACATTGAGAGTGTGAGTAGTAAAAAGGTTTCTGTTTGGAGCCTCCGGCAGTTTGTAAAGGGCCAATAATTGGAGAAATCAGGCCACAAAGGAGGACTTTCATGTCAGGTTTGCATGATTAATGAGGAATCTGGTTTTTTGTTGAATTCCATTATATGGTTATGAGACTGTTGTTTATGAATTCCATGCAATATAATGAATCGAATTTTATAAGGTATTGTGAGATCGATCTGAAATAATCGATGACTGACATGGTTAAGTTTATAACATAAACTTGTGGAAAGTTGAATGCATTAAATTGGGTGAAAATTTTGTAGGAATGATTGTAATCCAAGCACTGATTCTGCGGGTTTGTAGGGTTTGATTCTTTTGAATATAATTGCTTGACTGAAATGGGTACTCTGTAAAACATCTTAATGGAACTTTCCAGTCTTGTAATGTAATTATTGGGTTGTGAAATTCTGGAGTTTGAAATCTGTTGAGATTTTGTTAAATGGAATAAACATACACAGAAATTAATTTCCAGAATTCATCGTAGGGTCACTTGACTACAGAAATCGTGTTTTATAGATCTTCTACAGATATTTTGAAATTCGAATCATGGCTATATAAATGCAGAATTGAAAATTCTTCAAATTCAGAATTGGACAAACGGTAATCAATGGCGCAGGGTATTGTTTTTCAAATTCGGCTTATTCATCTGAAGTTCGATTAGAACCGATTTTAATGATTGTTGTAGCAGTGAAGGAAAATACAGAATGTTTTGTCAAAAGGATGAATGCTGTCATTAGAAGATACAATTTCGGAATGAATGTATGGTTGAATTATTAACTGAACGTTGTCTTTAATTCCAGAATGAATGCATTGTTAAACTGAACGCTGTTTTGAAGGTGGCTAGAATGCAACTAGAAGAAGGATTATCTGGGTAAGGGTATGCAGAGTGTGTTAATACAATAACCAATTCCTGTAAAGTCATAGCACAATCGATTTGTTAAAGGGTGGAACCAGAATTGAATCTGGTAATTGGGATTGAAATTAATAAAAACGCAGAGTTCTGGCATTAAACGCAGAGTTCTATCAAATGGCCGGACTATCCGTCCATTGGCAATGAAACAATGATTTATTGAAATGCGATGTTGAAGAAATTATGGTGGAATTTAACTTGCAGTGAATTTTGAAGTTGATCTGTAGTATTGCAGTATAAATTACTGTGTTGACCATTTTCTGATGGATAAGGCAGGTGAGGTGCATTCAGAATGGAAGGTAAACGCATTTACAAACAATGTGTTAACATTATGGTAGGGCATCATTGTGTTTTGCAGATATGTAGATGAGTTGTTAAATGAAACATTTGAAGCTGTTCTGACAATGAGTTGAAGATTCATTTGCAAGGATGTGAAAGGCGCAGTGAGGGCGCTGGCAATTTGATACAGAAACGTAGAAAAGCCCTAAGCGCTACCAATACTTTGTCATTTTGAATGTGTTTTACAATTTGAACAGTGTAAGAGCCAAATTTAGTGTGCAGAGAGCACTGGCTGTTTGTAAATGAAGACCCAATTTAGATGAAAGGCTAAAGTCTTGTAGATGGAGGTAATTTAAATAGCATGGCCAGATTGTTTGACTTGAATTCTCATTATATTGAATTCTGTTTGAAATAAATTGTGAGCATTGGCATAAGTGCGAATCTCATTAAATTTGTGAGTTATAAAGTTAAAATATATGTTGGGAAAAAGTCTTTGCAAAAAATGTTAAAATATGAAATTGCCAGGAAAGTGAAATTACAAGCTTCCACACAATTAGTGAAAATTGCCGTGTGTTGAATTGGACTTGGGCATATGATGATGATGCATGAACATACAATTAAGTTCCTGGTTATGGCAAGCTCTAAGCTTGCGTCAAGGGGTGATGAGTGGACCCTTCGAAAATTATATTTCCGGGTGTATAGTATTTGAAGTTTGGCCTTATGGTTCGGTTGCAGGTTTTTCCGTGTATTCTGATAGAATTTTGTGGTCTGGATTTTCAGAGGAAAATCTGATAAGGGTGATGTTGCATGTGATTGCTCGCTGCAGTGAGTGATTGTGACATGATCGCATTGTATCCTTGGTTCATCCAGGGGCTGATTCTTTCACATTTGTTCCTTGTGATTTCATAAACGTTTTAATGAAGGCAAGATTTGTGTTTTTAGGAATTTCTATCATATTTTCATCAGAAAAGATAATGTTGGTTTTTTTTGTGGGCGAGGACCGAGAGATGGAAAGCGAGGTCAAAGAATGGATGCATCAGCATCAAGTAGGGCTCCAGGTAAAAGACGCAGGAGTGGATCAGAAGAGTTATTATATGCGGGTGTGTTCTATTTAAAGATCCGACTTTAGGAATTGGTGGTCAGGTTTCCATGTGTTACCTATGTGTTCCAAAGGTTATGTGGTCTCCGGCCTTATCATGAAGAAATGACATGCATACCTCCTCTTTCCAGTCAACATCTATTCATTTCCCCAAGAAATGAAATGCTCCAGCAAATGTGGCCTTTATATGTCAGGAATTTCACCAATCGATTCTACGACTGTATATTGAAAAGAGGAGGGACGTGGAAACGTAGGGAGAATATGGAGGGCCAATATTCCCTGTATAAGTATTACCTCCAGAGATAGAGGGAGGACTTTTCTTTTGGTTAGAACAACTTTGATTTATTTTGCTAATAAAGGAGACTGTTTGGGAGAGGAAGGAGCCTTTTTTCATATTTATTTTCCTCTTCTTTCATGTGTTTAGAATCAGGGTGTTGTTGTTGGCATAATCATAAATGTGTTTTTTTTTGTGCATATTGATAATAGGAAATTCATGACTAGTCTTGGTTATTCAAATATGATTTATTACCATGCTTAATTCATGACTGATTTTTTATTCAAAACCTTGTTAAACATCAGTTGCAATTTTTTTTGTATGGAAATGTGTATTCCCATACAAGTAATTAGATTGCAATAAATATTTAATAAAACCTTGTTCATATATGAACTAGTAATTGGTTCATTTGGACTTCGAATTTATATATGATGATTATTCTCTTTTTTTTATGCTCCTGTACGATAGATTAGAATAGTTACGATTAGCATAAGTAGTTAAAATTAGTGTAGATAGGATTTGATATACATAGGTTAGTTGTTTCTTTTGTTGATTTAATTGAAGTCTTCCTCCAAGAAGCAATATTTCAACACCTATAATAGTTTACGAGATCCTTTAAAACCCGTTGGAACTAGCCACTCCAAATGAAAGCAGATCTAATTGGGGTCTGCGATCGGGTTAGTTCCCCTTGTTGGCATAGAAAACATTCTCCACTTCAACCTAACTATATATTATAAAAACAAAAACAAATTATCTACTTAGCTTTCCCATAGAATTGTAAAAGGTAAAAGAAGAATACAAATGCGTGACACTACATCTATGCAAAACTTGCAATAGGTACACATCAATTGAACATGTCTTTCTTTTATACGAACCAGGGCTAAGATTCAATAATAACAATGAACGATGTGTTGCAACAAACAAACCATCATTAAACATCACATTGAACACAAGATAAGGTTCCTACATAATCATGGATTTTATATCTTCCTTTTTCAAATTTAGTAAAATAAATCAAATAGACACACACCTCAAAAACTTAAAAAATCACAATCATAGATAACAATAAATCATTAATTATTAGGAGGAGAGTCATATATATTAGAAGATATAACTACTTTGACCTATGATGACTTGACGATAATATTTATCTCTTTAGCATGAAATTTAGTGCTAGGGGATTTTGGTTCATTGTGTATTTCCCTAACTTGAAACAAAGTTTAAATTTGTTCACTTTCCTACAATAAGTAATTAATACAACCATTCAAGGGTGGAACATTAAATAGGAAATGTTAATGCTAGTACAGGTCCAGGGTTAGAATTAGGATTCTTAGGAATCTTATGAGTGTTTCTATTGACATTAGGCTCAAATTTACCATTATCTACATAATATTTAGTTTCAAGTTTGGTCTTTCTTAATAAAGGTTGAAGCTAAACTTCCAAATCGAAAAACACTTCCTCTACAAGGCATTTGTATGCATGTGTTATCTTTCTTTCCTTTGAATTATCTTTAATATTAACCTTAGATTGAGGATTTTTTAATTCTTGATTGATCTCTTCTTCATTTGCAAGTTCAGTAGGTACATGTTTGGGCTCAAGACTTGTCGTGGAGGGTTTCACCTCTCTTTTATCCTTAAATTCCTATTTTAATTCCATATGACACATAGTGGTACCCTTATCCATGTGTCTATTTAAGTTGATAGAAGTAGGTTTGAATATTTCACATCATGCGAAACACAAGTGTTTACTTCATGAAATGATTATTCACAATGAATTTGTAAGAAATGTTAAGTTGGTGATTGAATATGACTATCCAGAGGAGGGTTAGGTGCACAAAGACTTGTGGAATTAGGATACTAGGGTAATTGGGGTTTCTCAAAATAATTTATACATATCAAATGGACCCATTCATCCCTTGACTTCACCAATTTTTGTCTAACTAGAATACATATGACACTGTGATGAGAGAGTGATCTATGAGAGTTCTTTTTGCCTGAATGTTATGTGCTAGACATTTTAGTTAACCTTTTATACAAATAAAAGGGAAAATTAATTTTATGGATCATAAATCCCATAACAACCTTATATGATAAATAAAAGTTAGATTGCATCAATCTTCACAAGTACCATACCCACACAACAAAATAACTAACTTACCCAATTTCAGTTCAAAGAGAAAATTGGGATACCTTTCACATGACATACAAATTATTTACTAACAAGAAGTTTCTTCGTGGGAATGTCCCCACTGCATAGTTTTTAGACCATTTCTATTCCTCTACCAGGAGACAACTAGCCACTCTAACAAAATCAATGTCTACAAGCAAATCTACATCACCCACTCAGACTTTCTTCCCATTGAAACAAGAGGCAAAAGCCTTAAAAACCCCTTTAGTGTAATCCCAAAACAATTCAATGAAATCCCACTAGTGGACCTGGTGAAACAAGTCTCCACATTCATCATATGCTTGTACCATCTCACATCCAATGGCTTCCCACACAATAAGGGGTTCCATGCCTAGAATCCAAGAGGGTTTCAATGTAGAATGCAAGGGAAGCAAAGAGGGAAAACATGGAACTTGTGGGTGAGAAAACCCTAACTTTTAAATTGATGTGGAAAAAATGAATAAGAAAATTAAAAGGCATGTCATATTAGGATTGAGAAAATGAAAGAATGTTGCAAAAGGAAGCCATTTCCATCATATAAATCCAAATACAAAGGTGAAATCTCAAAACCAAAGGATAAATCTAACAAGGGCCCCATATCATTATGCGTTGGGCTGGCAACATATTAACATTGCATATGGAGGAGCCTTGAATAAAGGATGACTATCATAATTTTTGTTGGAAGGGGATGTTATATTGTTTCTTCTAAATTTTGTTGGAAATAATACTGAGAGGGGGGGTGAATCAGTATTATCAGATCAATCAAACTTTTTCAATGCTCAGAAACATATACGCTACTTCAGTTAAGTGAACCAGCGTGTACACGCTGCTGTGACTAAGTAAAACAGCGTATAAGAAGAAAACTCACAATTTAGTTAGCTTATTCTTCAGTTAAGTGCATCAGGACATTATTCACCACATTAACAGTAAACATGTGCAGTATAACAGAACAGATCAAAAGCCACACACATGAACACCAAGATATAAGGTGGAAACCCAATGTGGGTGAAAACCACCTGCTGCAAGATGTCTCTATCTTTCTTTAATATGAAACTTCAGTTTACAATATTTTGTACTGGTGCAGCCTTATACCAGTACGCAGGCTACAACCTGCAGAAGGCTACAACCTTCTCTCGTTCTCCAAACTTCCTTGGAAGGGAGCTCCAACCCCCTTTGCTCTTGTACTAGCCAAGATACTAGTACGTAGGTGCTGACCTACAACCTTCTTTCTTTCAGGTATCACTTTTCATACATTTTCAGACTTGGATATTCCTGAAGCACAACATTACAATCTGAAGACCACAATTCATCCAATTTCCACAACAGATCATTGAAGCATAAAACAACCAAACTTTGAATCACTGAACCACTGAACCCTGTCAATCACCAGTTACCAGAACACAGAGCAGTCTGCAGAACTCTGCAATAACAGTCAGACCCCACTGTAAACCCAAAATTAAGCTTCAAAAGATATACGCTACTTCAATGAGCAAAACCCGCGTATACACGCGCTTTTACCGAAGCCAACCTGCGTACAGATCTAAAAATAAACTTTCTCAATTTGCAGCTGTACCAGACATTAGTTAGACCCAGAACATAGTATTGCGACAATATGCAGATCTAGAAGTATGCATAATCAATCATATCATGATAGAGCATTTCAAACCATTAGATCCCGATCTATCCTTAGATCTAGTCTTCCATCAACCGATGTGATCTCTCCTTGGCTTAGATCAAGCAATCCAGAACCTGCATATCAGATCTCTCTCTCTCTTAGATATTCAAGCCTTGTCCAAAAGATGATCTTGCCTAATGACCTTCTTCTCCTTATATAGTCTTAGGCCTAGCTCAATACCAAGAGCCAAAACCATAGTAACACAATACCATCAACTTCAAAACTAGGGATCGACACGCCCGTCGAGACACAATGGTCCGAAATCATAGGCACAACTTCCAAGGACTAACCACCATGGACCAAAGACACTTTTCCACATACACGCGCTTTTTCTGAATCCAACTAGCGTGTATACGCGACTTGGGCTTAACGAACTTGCGTATATGAACTTCCTTGGCATGCTGTACTAAGATCTGTCTTCTGATTAAGTTGTCATCACCTGTACCAACCTCTGAGCACCTGTACCATCCTCTGAGAGAGTTGCCATCAAGGACAACACTTGAATCATAATGCCAACAATCTCCCCCTTTGGACTTGATGGCAACCACCACACCAAGTCACTCTCCCCCTTTGACATCAAGGGAAAAGGGCTTTGCTCCCCCTGAGGACATGCTGATACCTCTGCTTGTCTGTGCTGACTCGTGCTCCCTCTGACAGTAGGCCAGATCTGCAAAAGATGTTCTTCAACAAGAACCAAGACTTATACACCATAAGGGACCTTCCTATCACCAAAAGACTCAATACATACATCCATACTCCCTACCAAGAGGGGACATATCAGAACCAACCAATTATATTACAGCATTCATCCCAGGCATAGTGGGGAAACCAACATAGGCCGTTACATGACCTTGACATCATAAAAGAGATATGACAAGAGAGATACATGACATAGAGACAACAGATCTAGACCAAGACTTAGGAAAGGCACCAGCAGCATCTGATAAACATCTTGTTAGATCAGCAACTGTGATTTCTTTCTGAGCTCCTTCTCCTGAAACCAACAACCAAAACATCTGAATGCCAACAATGCTTTATGAGACTTTTAAGCTGCTCCCCCTGAACCTGTGCCTGTTGCACTCCCTGAAACAGTGCCTGAAGATTTTTGACATTCCCATTGCTGTTCAGAACTTCAGAGTTTTCCCTTGCTGTTCAGAACTTCATATACGCGATTTCGCCTGTATAAAACAGTGTATGTACGCGGATATTCTTTCTGCAACAAGCGTTCAACATACACGCGACTTACCCAGCAGGAATCCGCGTATATACGCGCATATCCCTTCTGTAACCTGCGTATACCAACTTTTCTGTAGAACAAACAAACTTCAACAACAGGATGAAGCATCAACTACTCCCAGCTTTTGTCTGAGATATTCAAAAATTTCCCTGGGCAGTGGCTTTGTGAGAATATCAGCAACTTGCTCCTTAGAAGGAACATACTCCAACTTGACCTTCTGCTCAAGCACTTGTTCCCGAAGAAAATGGTACTTGATTGGTATGTGCTTGGTCTTTGAGTGCATGACTGGATTTTTTGAAATGCTGATTGCACTTGTATTATCACATAAGATAGAGACAGGTGGAGTGCAAGTGATTTGAAAGTCCTGCAAGGTCTGCATCATCCAAAGAAGTTGTGTGCAACAAGATGCTGCAGCCACATATTCTGCTTCAGCTGTAGATAAGGCAATCGAACTTTGTTTCTTGCTGAACCAAGATACTAATCTGGAACCCATGAAGAAAGCACCTCCACTTGTGCTTTTCCTATCATCCACACTTCCAGCCCAATCTGCATCTGTGTAAGCATGAAGAGTGAGATCTGTATTTCTAGGATACCATAAGCCATAGTTTTGGGTCCCTTGAAGATATTTGAAGATTCTTTTGACTGCCTGAAGATGAGTTTCCTTTGGGTTGGCTTGAAATCTTCCAACCATTCCTACTGCATGTGTAATATCTGGTCGAGTACCTGTCAAATAAAGCAAACTCCCAATCATGGATCTATAAGTGGGTTGGTGAACTGCTGCTGATTTATCATTTGCACTGAGGCTGCATCCTGTAACCATGGGTGTACATACTGGCTTTGACTCTTCCATGCCATACTTCTTCAAGATCTGCTTGAGGTATTTGGTTTGAGACAAGAAGATACCTCCTTCATTTTGTTGGATTTGCAATCCAAGAAAATATGTCAATTCTCCAAGAAGTGACATTTCGAATTCTTTCTGCATAACCAAGGCAAAGTTTTGACTCATAGTCTCTTCATTGCTGCCAAAAATAATATCATCTACATAAACAACAAGAATTAGCAATTTGTTATTTTCAACTTTTATATAGAGATTGCTATCTGCTGATCCTTTTGAAAAGCCTTGTTGGTGAAGATATTTGTCCAACCGATAGTACCAAGCCCTTGGAGCTTGTTTGAGCCCATAGAGTGCCTTTTTCAATCTGCATACAAGGTTTGGATCATTCCCAAGAATGAAACCATCTGGCTGCTCAATATATACTTCTTCTTCTAAGTCTCCATTCAGGAAGGCTGATTTCACGTCCATTTGAAATACCTTGAAGTTTTGAAAGCTTGAGAGAGCAAGGAACATTCGGATGGCCTCTAGTCTTGCCACAGGAGCAAAGGTTTCTCTTCAAAATCTATTCCTTCTTGCTGTGCATACCCTTTACAAACAAGTCTGGCCTTGTTTCTAATTACTTCTCCATTTTCATTTAATTTATTCTTGAAGACCCATTTTGTTCCTATTACATTCTTATCTTTTGGTCTAGGAACTAATTCCCAAGTGTTGTTCTTTTCGATTTGCTCAAGTTCTTCATCCATTGCTTTGACCCAACATTCATCTTTGCATGCCTCTTTCACATTTTGTGGTTCAATGGAGGAGAGTAGTGCCAAGTAGCTTGAAGCTTCTGCAAGTGTCCTTCTTGTTTGTATTCCTGCTTCTTTCTGCCCCACAATCTGAGTTTCTGGATGATTCTTTTGGACATATCTGGATGGAGTCTTCTCTTCTATTCTTGTCTGCTCCTCTGGTTCTTCTTGAGATTCTTCTTCTTCTTGAGGTTCTTCTTCTTCATCATTTCGCCTTTGAGAGTAACCTTCATCTTCTTCAATGTCTTCATGATGAACTTGCCTAGGAATATATCCCTTCTCATCAACCACTATATCAATACTGTCAACAATTCTGCCAAGTCTTTTATTGTAGCACTTGTATGCTTTGCTATGTGGAGAATAACCAAGAAGAATGCCCTCATCTGCTCTAGGTTCAAGTTTGCCAAGTTGCTCATCAGTATTCTTAATATAACATTTGCTCCCAAAGATTTTGAAATGCTTCACGGAAGGAGTTTTACCACTCCAAAGCTCATGAGGTGTTTGAGTGCTGTTTACTCGGACATTTGTTTTGTTAAGAATGATAACAGCAGCATGTGCAGCTTCACCCCAGAAGGTTGCAGGAGTACCTGATTCATCGAGCATAGCACGAGCCATTTGTTGGATAGTTCTGTTCATTCTTTCCACAACCCCATTTTGCTGAGGAGTTCTAGCTGTAGAGAATTCTCTTCTTATCCCATGTTCATCGCAGAAATCGAAAAATTCATTTGATGTGAACTCCCCACCTCTGTCAGATCTGAGGCACTTAATTTTGTGTCCTGATTCATTTTCAGCCAATGCTTTGAAGGATTTGAATTTTTCGAATGCTTCATCTTTGTGCTTCATAAGCCCTAACCAAACAAACCTTGAGAAATCATCAATGAATAATATCAGATATTCTTCTCCTCGAGGTGTCCTTTTCCTAAATGGACCACATACATCTGTATGGACTAGCTCAAGAGGCAAGCTAGCTGATCCTTCCTTCTCTGGAAAGTTAGTTCTGGTTTTCTTTCCAAACTGACAAGATTTGCATATGGTGTTGTCTGGAATTTTGATATCTGGAAGATCGCGAACTGCCTGATATTTGCATGCTTTCCTTATTTGTGAGAAGCTTAGATGTCCCAACCTTCGATGCCATAACCAGTGCTCTTCATCCTTGCTAAGATAGCATTGTTGTTGTCCTTCTTCAAATATGTACAGATTATTTGGAGTTCTTTTGCCTTTGAGAACTGTTTTACCTGTATCAAGATCACGAACAAGACATCCATTCGATCTGAAAATAACCTCGGTTTTTTGATCACACATCTGGCTGACACTTAGTAGATTATGCTTCAATCCATCAACATACAAAACATTTCCAGCCTTGACCTTTTCCTTCAAAGGAGCAATACCTTTTCCTTTTATAGTTGCAGGAGTATCATTTCCAAAAGAAACTTTCTTTCCTTTTTCTAAAGTAGAATAAGATTCAAGTTTTTCTTTATCACCTGTCATATGTTTCGAACATCCACTGTCAATGTACCATAGATTTTCCTGTCCTTCTGCATAAAAGGCTATCCCACATCTTTCTGTCTGAGGTTCCTTTATTCTCCATTTTTTGGTGCTCGTGGCTTGTTCCTTTTTCTCCTGAAACCTGCTCCTGCATTCAGATTCTTTATGACCAAAATTATTGCAAATAGAACATTCAACTTCATTTTCAAGAACCGAAAAGTTGTTATAGGTCCTCTTTGTAATCCCTGTCATACTTCTTTGTTTTTGAGCTTCCCTAGTCATGATTGTTTTATATGCAACACATTGAGCTGCTTTGTGACCAAAGTTATGGCAAGAAAAGCATTGCCCATTGAAGAAGCTTCTGCGGTTATTGAATCTACCAGCCAACTGATTGTAATTTCTATTTTCATCTATTCTTGTGTCAAACTGAGAAGATTTTACCTGTGGTTGGTTGTAGCTTTTGTTCACCCTTAAGAAGGATTGTCCCTGATAGTTTCTGTTTGTAATTCGTCCCTGATTTACCTGATTATCTTCATTGTTCTTCTGCTCATTTCTTCTTGCTGCATCAAGATAACTTTTTGAGGTGGATGCTTGAGAGGTTTCTCCATTATAGCCCAAACCTGTCTTGTTTAGAGGAGACCGCTGCACATTGATAATCTCATCCAAAGTTTCAGATCCTTTGACAAACTTAAGATTAATAGCTTTTGTTTTCTCAATTTCTTTTCTGAGACCAACAATTTCACCTTCTAGTTTTTCAAGATGTTTTTCCTTTTCATCAATTTGAAATTGCAAAGTATCAATGATCACACTCTTTTCTTCTATGCATCTCTTGAGTCTAGTAATTTCATTATAGAGATTATCCACATCTACAGCATCCTCATAATCATCATCTTCAAATGCCATTAACAGCTTATATTTATTACCTTGTTCATCTTCATCACTGTTTGATAAGCCATCACTATCTTCATGGGTGTAGTAGCTTTTCTTATTTGCACTTTGTTTCTTGTTCCATCTAGCAGGTTCTTTTCCTTTATCCTTATAAGGACATTTTGCAGCATAATGACCTACTCTTCCACAAGCAAAGCATTTGAAAGGTAGCTTACCTCTGAACCTTCCAGCACCCCTTTGAAGATTTCTGACAAAATTTGATTCTTCTTCCTCTTCTTCTGGAACATGGCTTGATTCATAGTAACCTTCTTTTCCCGATGCCTTAAAAGCAGCTTCCCTTCTGTCTGATGGACCTCCCTTTCTCATTTCATAAGCAGTTAGAATTCCATGTAGCTGAGACATAGTGAGAACTTTGAGATTTTCCTTTTCTTCTATTGCAGATACTTTAGATTCAAACTTGGGGGATAATGATATTAGAATCTTTTGAACTACTATAGTCTCTTTTATTTCTTCACCCAAATTTTTCATACAATTAACAATCTCATCTACCCGAAGAAAATAATTAGCCACACTTTCATCATTATACATCTTGAGAGTCTCATATTGAATCCTGAGAGTTTGAAGTTTAGCTTCCTTTACCTGTTCATCTCCTTCATAGCTAGTGATCATTTTTTCCCATATCTCTTTTGCTGATTTGAAGTGCATGACCTTCATGAATTCTGTTTGGGATATACTTCCTAATAGAGTACTGACTGCTTTTGCATTTGTTTCATATGTCTTTTTCTCAGCTGGATCTGTAGGAGAAGCTGAAGGAAAAGCATAGCCTGTTTCTACAATGTTCCAAACTTCTGTACCAAGAGATTGAAGATATGCAGTAACTCTTACCTTCCAATAATTGAAATTTGTTCCATCAAAAACCGGTGGCCTGATTGATGCTTCTTTCTCGTAGTTGCTCATGATGAATGATCTACCTTCAAGCGATCAAGCTTCTCTGAAGGACCTGCTCTGATACCAATTGTTGGAAATAATACTGAGAGGGGGGGTGAATCAGTATTATCAGATCAATCAAACTTTTTCAATGCTCAGAAACATATACGCTACTTCAGTTAAGTGAACCAGCGTGTACACGCTGCTGTGACTAAGTAAAACAGCGTATAAGAAGAAAACTCACAATTTAGTTAGCTTATTCTTCAGTTAAGTGCATCAGGACATTATTCACCACATTAACAGTAAACATGTGCAGTATAACAGAACAGATCAAAAGCCACACACATGAACACCAAGATATAAGGTGGAAACCCAATGTGGGTGAAAACCACCTGCTGCAAGATGTCTCTATCTTTCTTTAATATGAAACTTCAGTTTACAATATTTTGTACTGGTGCAGCCTTATACCAGTACGCAGGCTACAACCTGCAGAAGGCTACAACCTTCTCTCGTTCTCCAAACTTCCTTGGAAGGGAGCTCCAACCCCCTTTGCTCTTGTACTAGCCAAGACACTAGTACGTAGGTGCTGACCTACAACCTTCTTTCTTTCAAGTATCACTTTTCATACATTTTCAGACTTGGATATTCCTGAAGCACAACATTACAATCTGAAGACCACAATTCATCCAATTTCCACAACAGATCATTGAAGCATAAAACAACCAAACTTTGAATCACTGAACCACTGAACCCTGTCAATCACCAGTTACCAGAACACAGAGCAGTCTGCAGAACTCTGCAATAACAGTCAGACCCCACTGTAAACCCAAAATCAAGCTTCAAAAGATATATGCTACTTCAATGAGCAAAACCCGCGTATACACGCGCTTTTACCGAAGCCAACCTGCGTACAGATCTAAAAATAAACTTTCTCAATTTGCAGCTGTACCAGACATTAGTTAGACCCAGAACATAGTATTGCGACAATATGCAGATCTAGAAGTATGCATAATCAATCATATCATGATAGAGCATTTCAAACCATTAGATCCCGATCTATCCTTAGATCTAGTCTTCCATCAACCGATGTGATCTCTCCTTGGCTTAGATCAAGCAATCCAGAACCTGCATATCAGATCTCTCTCTCTCTTAGATATTCAAGCCTTGTCCAAAAGATGATCTTGCCTAATGACCTTCTTCTCCTTATATAGTCTTAGGCCTAGCTCAATACCAAGAGCCAAAACCATAGTAACACAATACCATCAACTTCAAAACTAGGGATCGACACGCCCGTCGAGACACAATGGTCCGAAATCATAGGCACAACTTCCAAGGACTAACCACCATGGACCAAAGACACTTTTCCACATACACGCGCTTTTTCTGAATCCAACTAGCGTGTATACGCGACTTGGGCTTAACGAACTTGCGTATATGAACTTCCTTGGCATGCTGTACTAAGATCTGTCTTCTGATTAAGTTGTCATCACCTGTACCAACCTCTGAGCACCTGTACCATCCTCTGAGAGAGTTGCCATCAAGGACAACACTTGAATCATAATGCCAACAAATTTTCTTCCATAGTGTCATGTCCCTTCATATCCATCCCTCATATTTTTGTACCCATTTTTTTTTGAAAATTTATGGGTCCTTTATTTCTACTTTAGTGTTAGATTTACGATAAAAATTATTTTTCTAGGATTTTAGGGAACACTCCATAGAAATTTTTGTTGTATTCATCTAAAGGATCTCAAAATACATTTGGGGTTGGAAATTGTAGAGAATAGGTAAATATAGGGCTTGAAGAAATATTTTTAGGAGGAGTACCCTTATTGCTATGTTTAGATACTAGAAGGTACAACAATTATTTTTTTCTCTGAGCTTTTAGAGAACTTCCTTCCAATCGTTAGTTTTCATGGAAGACTCAAATATGGAGCATGAATTTATTTATGTGTAAAGTGGTTGATTTGATAATTTAGGGTATGAAAAATATGTGTTTACATAGTGGGGGTGTTGAAAATTAAAATCTTGTATTTTGAAATATTGATGGTGGGGGTCAAGCTATAGATAAATCATGGATAAGCTTCAACTCTTTAGTTTCTCTTAGTGTGGTGGAGCGAGTATGTAAGGTATCATAAAAAAGATTTTGATGAGATTTTAGAAAGTTTCCCATTATATTTTTCAATACTTTGAGGGATCCTTGGGATACCACTTAATGGATATTATTCCCAAGGGATTCAACATCGAGAATGAAGAGAAACAATGATAAAATTTCCATTGGATGAATTATGTATGAGGAAATCAAGGAGTCATAAGGGCTTCCATTGAGAAGGATGAAAAATAATGGGGAGGGAAATAGAGTATTGGCATTATGATTTTAATTAGAAGAGTGTCGAATGAGTAAAATTTCCAAATTTAACCACTCAAAACATCTCAATGCATATATGATATCAATCACATCCAAACAAAAGGATGCACTATCTATATATATATAGCTTATTTTATTATAAATGTTTTTGTAAGAACCAACCTACTGCTACATTGATTTACTGGCATCAACTAGAAGGAGGGACTAATCCCCTCAAATTAATTATGATCACTAACCACAAGAAGACACTAGTCCCCCCAAATAATTTAGTAGAACCCACTGTTATCTTTGAAAATGCTGTTGTCAAAATTTTTTTAGCCTAGCTTAAAGACAGGGTGTTTTCGGAGCGCCAGAATTCTTTTAGCAGTTTCGCAGCGCTACTTGTTTAGCTGGTTTCGTAGCGTGCTACGAAATTGGGAATTGGTTCGAGTTTTCAGTAGAGGCCCAAATCCTAGCATGCCTATTGTACACTGGCTACAACTGCTGTGGATGAGGTTGATGTGCTTAAAGGTCTAATGCTGACTAAAGGATATAACTCTGGTGTTATGCATTATTTTCTGACAATGTGCTGGCTACCTCTGTCGTGGTTAATTCAACCATACTGAATGCCAAGGAACCTGAAAAGCATGTTTTTCATCTTGTAACGGATAGATTGAATTTTGGGGCTATGAAGATGTGGTTTTTAGAAAACCCTCCAAGCAAAGCTACAATACATGTTGAAAATGTTGATGATTTCAAATGGCTAAATTCTTCCTATTGTCCAGTTCTAAGGCAGCTTGAATCTGTAGCAATGAAAGAATATTATTTTAAGGCAGATCATCCAACTACTCTAGCAGCGGGTTTTTCCAATTTGAAGTATCGAAATCCAAAATACTTGTCTATGCTAAATCATCTTCGCTTTTATTTACCACAAGTTTACCCTAAACTGGACAGGATCCTCTTTTTGGATGATGATATCGTGGTACAGAAAGATTTGACTGCACTCTGGTCTGTCAACCTCCAAGGAAAAGTAAATGGTGCAGTTGAAACATGTGGCGAGAGTTTCCATCGCTTTGACAAATATCTGAACTTTTCTAATCCTCACATAGCCCAGAACTTTGATCCGAACGCTTGTGGTTGGGCATATGGGATGAATGTTTTTGACTTGAAAGAATGGAAGAAACGTGATATAACTGGCATTTATCACAAGTGGCAAAGCATGAATGAGGACAGGGTATTGTGGAAGCTTGGAACACTGCCACCCGGTTTGATTACATTTTACAACTTGACCTTCCCTCTGAATAGTTCCTGGCACGTATTGGGCCTAGGATACAACCCAAGTGTCGAGTTTTCAGATATTGAAAATTCAGCTGTCTGTCACTATAATGGAAACATGAAGCCTTGGTTAGAGATAGCAATGAGCAAATATAGGTCTTACTGGACAAAATATGTAAAATTTGATCATCCATATTTACAACAATGCAATATCAGTTAAATGGTTATCATTTGCTATGCCAGTACTTGTCGGAGGAAGTGCATTTATATCCCTATTCACTTTGGTCCGTTTTCTGTTTCTATACATATGTCCATGGAGTTTAGGATATCTGTATGTATTCATTTGTTGATGGAGTTTCTTGTTCAAAACATCCATATGCGGTTTTGGGTGATGTTCCTAGGTATTCAGAGCTAGATTTAAAGCATTCCAGAGCACGCCAAAAAATGAAACATGCGGTGATCTGAGTTATAAATACAATGCAATCTCTCAACAAATGCAATGTTAATGAAGGAGTTTTTCCCAAATGATATGTGTCAACACACGGGTCTATATGGGAGCACCGCTTTCATATTATGGCTGAGGACTATACAAATGGGCCGGTGGAGATTTCTTCTGCTGTGGGTGAAACCGATTATGGAAAAGTGACAACATACGTGTTAACTGTATGACACATGGCCTCTACAACAGCGCGCTGGATTGTGGGATTATGTTTGTGGAATTGCCGGGTGTTATAGATCATTCTGTTCATGCGCAAATGGAGGAAGACAAATTGAGCCATTGACACAAGATATCTCAACTCTTTCTTTTTCGCCTTTGATTTGCGTTGTTGGGACTGTTTTGCCGGAGTTTATCAAGTGGGGACAAAGGGCGAAATTGATGCTTGGTGGAATGAGCACGTTTACCCTGAAAAATGCGGGTTCCATGGAATATGTGAGATTTTTACGGAGTTAGTTCGCCAAACAAGGAAATTCCAAGGGCGCAGAGGATCTTTCGAGTATGATGTGAACCAAGACCCCATGTTCATACAATTAATGAAGCTGTTGTATATTATTATGAGACAAGATGTCATTCGTGTGGCTAATTTTTCCGACCTCAGATCGATCACCCTGGCTTGCATAACACAGTGCATGGCAATATGAGAAATTGTTAAATTCATTTCAGAATCAAAGAAGATCGAGGTTGCTTCCAGAAGAAACAAATGGATCCTTGGGTCTACTTAATTCACCGGTTCATATCACAGCTCTGAAATTTGAGAATAAAATTAACCAAGCTCTTCATGGCCTAAAAAACAAAGTCTCAAGAAGCAGAATATAAGTTTGCCCAAGAAAAACTATATTCCTAGAAAGATTTTCTATTGTTCCTCTTTTAGGAGCTAGACATAGCAAACAATGAATTTACAAATGTTTCATCCTCATCCTCTTTGGAAAACTTTGATGATTTGCTTGTAGGTGTTTCAGATCGAGTTGGAAGACTGAGGAAAGAGAGCTGGGACTAAATGCTAAACTAGTAAACTATGTTCCAGCCAAAGTATCTCCAGAAAGCAGAGGAATCCGGGCATGCTGTTTGAGTTTTTTAGGAAAAACTATTGACATTGAAGCCTGGCAGCTAAACAGGATTACTTGCAAATTGTTGTTCATTTGTTGGAATGAGGAGATAGTCTGCTAGATAAAAAGTGTAAAGTTGGGGTGGCTGAACTTCATGCATGTTTTCATATCTGTTGAAGCAAAACTGAGATCTTACAGAACCACTCTTCCAGTTTCAACACTTTAGCTTCTAACTAGATGCAGTTTGGATGTTTGATGCGCGGTTTGAGCCATATTCAATCTCATTTTGTGCAATCTCATAAGATCACCATGGTTGATAGCTAAGAACAGTGTGCTTCATGGCTACGACAGTGTGCTCCATGATTTTCTTATGAAGGCTTGATTTATTTGTGGTATGTGACAAATCTATCTCCTTCAGATGTGAGGAGTATCTTGAGCAAAAGGTTATGTAAATTTAGAATCGATTCAGAGATAGTGTATATGTCCTTCAAAAATATACATCAAGAGATGGTGATGCAGGATCCAATGGCTTCAGGTAATGGTAATGAACCACTAGATTCTACTGTAAGGCATAAAGGAAGAATAGATGAACCCTAAAGGTAGGGTAGCATGTGAAATGTTTTAAGCAGTACCATCATCATGACAAAGCAAATCAAGCAAAAAACTTCACCAGCTGCCCTTGCACTAACTGTAAATGTGTTAAACGTTGTGCAGAAAGGTTGAGGCTATTAATCATGCTTATTTACAAGTTGCCCTCATAACCTTTTCCAAAGCATCAATTAGGCATAATGAATTTTTAAAGGCAGGGAAGAAGACTGTGTTTTCTAAATCACACAGCAGTTTCGTAGCGCGCTACGAAACTGCTGTAGGTGATGATTTTAAGCGCAGAGCAGCTAGTGTGATACTGTGAGCGGGAGTTGAGGAAGAGAAGCACCTGTCTATCAATACCACCTACAGCACATCAGAAACATGGCAGCATTTCATACCTGGGGTAATTAAAAGAGCTGAGACATGTTGCTGAACTTTCGGAGGATGTTGGGAGACAGTGACCGTTAAAATAGGAGCACATCTTTTGGTCCATTAAAGAGCCATCAGCGCTTTCAAGCATCCAAAGTCAGCATTCATTGCATCCGTAGCTCAGCCATCTCAGCTTAACTGAAGGAGGACAGCTGTCAAAGATCAGAGAAGAATCAAGCATACGAGGAGAATGGAATTAATGTTTTAGTTTGATTAGGATTGTGTGCAATTACAGTTCAGCACTTTGTAATTAATGCAAGAGTTAAATAGCATGTAGGAGTAGTTAATAGGGCTTTCGAGCTCCCTCTAGAAAGGGAGGAATGTATTCCTATAAATGGATGAAATTAGGATGTAATAGGGGTTGGACATTTTATACAAAAACAAAGTTATTTGGGCCATTGTAAGACTTGTGACAGTAATAGTAAAACAGTGTTGATTTCTTCTCAAGATTCTCGATGGATTATTGTGTTCAAATATAATGATGGTGTTTTATATTTTATGTTCTTTTACAGCCTTGTTGTAACACAATCACTCAGAATTCATAATCTTATGCTCTGACTTCCTGTGTGTTTGGCAAGCTGTGGTTTTGATGGAGTATGTTTGACATGTAATGCAAAGAGCCTTGACTTCCATGAAATGATTATGTTTTTCTTGTTTACTTAGTATATGAGACTCCATATCCCAATGAGAACCGGTTTGATATGTTTCCAACCAGCTTTTTCTTTCATGAATGAGTAAAGAGTTAGCCATCTGTTGTAGTGAAGGATTTTTATCAAGAGTTTGTGAGAGAGCCCTCTCTGATCAAAGAGGTTAAGCTTTGATCTAAAGTTAGGTTGAAAGAGTTACATGAAATCTTGCTTGGTTGCAGCCCTCAGTAGTGATTTTGTGATAACACCCACTAGAAGGAGGCACTAATACCCTAAAATGATTTATTAGTGCACCTTAAGTAGACACCAATCCCATTAAATGGTTTATTGGACATTTGAATTTGAAAGAAACCAACCTAAACTGTAGGTTTTAACCCCATACAAAAATTACCTGCATACAAGTTCTAAAACACAGAAAATAAACAATGCGAGATCATAACACATAAAGAACATATACATAGAGATTTTCCCCTGGATCCAAAAACCGGGAGTACTAGCCAGATTTTTCATTATTTTCCTTTCAATGTTATAAAACATATTTATACATGCCGAAGCATCCAATACCATGCACCGAAAACCATCACGTCCAAAAACATGTGCGAAAATATTACACAAAACCATAGGTGGTTCCACCCATCCTAACATAGGACCCCATAAAGTGTGGTTATGTGTACGCCTCAAACCCCTTGTTACCCACCCTTGCTACATAATCAGCACAATGAAGGGGGGCTCCACTCCCCCCTCTAACGCCTTGGTTAACTATGTGGGCTAGTAATGGAAAGAATATAACACAGCCCAACATTCTCCCACTTGTTTTCTTTCCATAGGGGGCCACAAGAGAGCTTAGTCATGTTTCCAGCCCTAAAATTCCATTGTCTCTCTACACCATGAGAACTTCTTAGAGCTCACAGATTTTGTCAATGCATTTGCAGTGTTCTTCAAAGTGTCCACCTTTACCAGCAACACGTTTTTTTCTTCTATCATATCCCTCAGAAAGTGATACTGAACATCAATGTTCTTTGTCTTTGAATGTTATGCATGTTTCTTTGCTAAGAAAATTGCACTTTGGTTTTCACAGTCTATCCTTATAGCTTCCTGTACTAACCCCATACTTGAACATAGTCTTTGCAATGAAACAACTTCCTTGCTTGCATGAGTGGCTGTCATGTTTTTTGCCTTTGTAGTTGATAGTGACATTACAAATTGTTTCTTACTCATCCAACTGACTGCACCTCCAAATAGGTTAAAGGCATACCCACTTGTATATCTTATCTGATCTAGATCTCCAACCCAGTCTTCATCAACAAAGCCATGAATATCCAACACTCAGTCCAATCCTAGTCTTCCTCAGTAGCTCAAACCATAATCACTAGTGCCACGCAAATACCTGAAAATCCGCTTCACTATTGTCCAATGCTCCTTCCCTAGTTTTGAAATAAACCTACTCAATACTCCCACTACATGTGAAATTTCTGGTCTAGTATAGACCATTGCATACATCAGGCTACTAACTGCACTTGCATATGGAACACGGGACATGTCCTCTTCGTATTCTTGTGCCTTGGGACATTATTCAGTAGATAACCTCATACCTATAGGAATAGGAACCTTCACTGGTTTATTATCCTGCATATTAAACCTCTGCAATATTATCTTGACATACGTCCTCTAGTTTAACCATAGCTTCCTCTTTGTCCGATCTCTTTTAATTTCCATGCCAAAAATATAGTTTGCGGAACCAATATCTTTCATGTCGAATTTGGAGGACAAATGGCTCTTCAAATCCCAGATAACTTCTTTGTCATTTCTAACCAGCAACATATCATCCACATACAAGACCAGATAAATAACCTGGTCCCCAATTAATTAAAATACACACAGTGATCTGATTTTCCTCTAGTGAAGAAAAGTCCCCATATAAATGTATCAAATTTTTGATACCACATACTTGGTGACTGTTTTAACCCATACAAAGACTTCTTTAACTTACATACCAGTTATTTCTTACCCTTCACCGCAAAGCCATTAGGTTGCATCATGTAGATTTCCTCTTCCAAATCCCCATGAAGAAATGTTGTCTTCACATCCATGTATTCTACCTCAAAATCAAAAGCAGCAACAACAAATAAAAGTAATCTAATAGAAGTTATTGTTGGCTGCTCTTATTGTTTACTAATTAAACAGTTGAGTACCACATTAAATTGTTAACCTGGGAAAGTACTTTTATTTCAAAGGTGACCTTGTACTGTATGCACTCAATTCTAAAGGCATTAAAGGTTGTAGTATAAGCAAATCTACTTTCTACCAAATCTTTACTCTATGTTACAGCAGTTATAATAAATTGCAAAAAGGAAATGAAAATAGTTAACTAACTAAGATAACAATTCTACAAAAAGAAATGATGGTTGTCTTGTAATAGAGGACCAGGACCCTATCGTCAGAGTAAAGATGTTCAACACCTGCCTCTGTATTCAATTTGCCGATGCACACTGCAAATCTTAATCACCAGTGAGTCACTCTTTTACAGTATCAAGCAATTAACAAAATAGAGTATCAGCAAAAGGGAAATATCAGAGGCAATGCTACAGAACTCAAACACACACACACTTAACAGAAAAGAAATGGGTGAATCTTGTGAAGAAGGTGGGCCCTGTCCCTCTCACAAGATTCCCCAGGTCACAGATACTAAATTAAAATGCTCAGATACGTGCTTTATTCATCTGCCAAAATGTCAAATTACAATAAGGATTCAGACTTGTTCTGTAATACAATTCTCCTGTTACCAACCCCCTTCTCCAATGTAGATGTCTCCTCTTTATAGAGGAGACATCTATTACAATAGATTGTCATTATTCATTCAGTTTGACCCTCTTGTACAAAATAAGAAATCAACTCTTGTTACATCATGTTGTTACAACAGTGTGTGACTGTGTATTCCTTCTTAGATCTCTTGTTGTTGCAAAGCTGGTAAACAAACCTCAACCGTCTCCTTGAAATCCTCATACTATCCTTTGTTACTTCACCATTGTTGTTGATTTAGTAAATCTCAATTGTTCCTCAAAATTCTCATGTTGTTCTTGCAGTTTCAGCAACTGTAACTGTGTTTTACTGATTCTGGACAGTTGCTGATCATGCTGTGTCAGCGTCCGCAAAATATAGTTCTGCCAATATTCAGATAGTTGCTGCTCCCACTAGGCCATTGTTGTTTCTGGTGTTCCAGCCATTGCAAAATAAGGTTTTACCCACTTTATGCAGTTGTTATTTTTGGTGTTGCAGCAACTGCGTATTTGCTGTTTCTGGTGTTATAGCAACAACAAAGATGTTGTTTCTAGTGTTTCAGCAACTGTGAATTATAATTTTGCAGAATTTGAATAGTTTCAACGATTACTCAGCAACTTAGTCAACTTTCCAAAGATTAATTATAAAGATAACATGAATATGTGTTGAATGATTAAACATATAGTAATGAGGAGAGTTACTTCATACCTTTGGAATAATTAAGTCAAAATGTTAGCAAGGCTTTCAACTTATGGGCTGAAGAGGGTAATATTATGGAAAAACTACAAGGTAAAAAATGGTCAATATGGAGTCCTAACAGTTACCTTGGCAACAGAAGAAAAAATATCACCAAAACCAATTCCCGGCACTTGGAAATTACCTTTTGCTACCAACCGAGCTTTGTATTTATCCACTTTTCCTTTTGCATTTGTCTTCTTTTTGAACATCCATTTGCTGCCAATGGGTTTCCTTCTAGCTGGAAACTCCACCAAATCCCAAGCCTCATTTTTATGCAAATATGCAATTTCATCAACCATGGCTTCTTTCCAGAGTTTTCCATCCTTTGAATCCACTGCTTCCTTCACAGTTCTAGGATCAGCTTTAGTAACAAACAAAGTAAAATTTGAACAGAAAGTAGATGGACTATACCTTTCTGGCTGCCTTCTTTCTTGAACTAATCTTCTCACACTCGGAGTTTGTGGCTCTTTGTTATGAAACCGCTCAAGAAAAGATAGAAAAGATAGATCAACGCCTTAGAATTAAGCCTCTTCGAGCGGGCAACCTCCTTTACATTACATAAATGAACAATTCTTGGATGATTCAAATGACAAAACCTCCTTTCTATATATAGGAGTCTAAGGAGTCACAATATAATCTAGCCGACCTAACAATAATAATATAAAGCAACAAAACTAACAATAGAGGGATTCTATGGGGCTCAGTAATAACAATATGGGGGCAATAGGGGTACAACAATATTAATAAGGGGTATGACTGCAATAGTAATGGGGTAATCACTAGTATTATAGGGACCCAACATGCCCCTCGCCTTCAAAAAAGTGTTGTCCTCAACGCTTGAGTAGTTCTGGATACTTTTTCATAAAATTCTCATCCTCCCATGTGGAATATTTAGCAGATAAGTTCTTCCACTTGATAAGATACTCTGAAATTTATCGATTTCGTAGCTGTCGAGTTCCTATTTCTGTGACTACTTCTAGTTCCAATATAATTTTTCCTTCCTCATCAAGTTTTGCCAATGTTGTTTGAACTAGGAGCTTGTCGCCTATAACCTTCTTTAAACATGAAACATGGGAAATTGGGTGTAATCAAGAAGCTGCAGGAAGCTCCAATTTGTACGCCATAGTACCAATCTTTTGCCACACCTTGTATGGACCATAATACTTTGGTGATAATTTATTATCCTTCTTAGCTTGCTTGAGGGACATTTGCTTATATGGTTGTAGCTGTAGGAATACCCAATCACCTACATCAAAAATTCTTTCACTGCGATGTTGATCTGCCTGTTTTTTCATTCTATTCTGTGCCAACACGAGGTTATCCTTTAAGAGTTGGAGGACTTGTTGTTGATGTTCAATGTGATGTTCCACTGCCTGAACCTTAGAATTTTCTCTTAAATATGATGTGATGGATGGTGGTTGATACCCATAAAGTGCCATAAATGGGGTCAGTTTTGTTGTTGTATGGAAGGAAGTGTTATACCACCATTCAACCAGAGGCAACCATTTGACCCATTGTGTCTATTTATCAGATACAAAGCAATGCAGATATCCTTCCAAACATTTGTTTACAATCTCAGTTTGCCCATCAGATTGAGGATGATAAGATGAGCTATGAGCTAACTGAGTACCAAGACAAGAAAATAATTTTGTCCAAAAATTTCGAGTGAAAATGGGATCTCTGTCACTTACGATAACCTTTGGGTTTCCATGTAGCTTTTGAATTGTTTTCATAAATGCAGTAGAAACTGTACTGGCTTTAAATGGATGTGATAATGCACAAAAGTGTGCATACTTGGTAAGTTTGTCAACTACCACCATGATGACACTCTTTCCCTTAGACTTGGATAAAATTGTAATAAAATCCATTGAAACCTCCTCCCAACATTGGTTTGGAATGGATAAAGGTTGTAATAGACCCGGTATCTTAATTGTTTCCACTTTATTTTGTTGGCAAACCAAACATTCCGCCACAAACTTTTGAATATCTGATTTAAGGACATCCCAAAAAATTCCTTCTTAACCCTGTGGTAAGTTTTTAGAAATCCTGAGAGCCCTCCTAAGGGAGAAGTTTTCAATTCCATAAGAATCTTTTGTTTTAGCTGGGAATTCTTACAGAGGTATAAGCGATCTTTGTACGATAACGAATCATTTTTCTAGGTAAATGTATCAGACGTACTGGAATCTTGTTGTAGCTTTTGAATAAGTGCCCATACTTCTTCGTCATTCTTCCATTCTTCCCTTGCTTCATTTATCCAATCTGGTTGGATAATAGAAATGGCAGACAACAATGCTTCCACCTCCTCATCCTTTCTTGAGAGTGCATCTGCCACCACATTTTGCTTCCCTTTTTTGTAGATGATTTCAAGGTCATAACCCAACATCTTTGTGACCCACTTTTGTTGCTCTTTAGAGTATAATCTTTGTTCTAAAAGGTATTTAAGGCTATCATGATCCGTTTTTACCTTGAAGTGTCTTCCCATTAGGTAGGGTCACCATTTCTTAAGTGCATGGAGTATTGCCAACATTTCCTTCTCATAAATAGCTTTGCTTAAAAACTTTCCCTTGATTGGACGACTTTCAAAACCAATGGGTCTTTCATCTTACATTAGAACATCACCAATTCCATTTCCTGAAGCATGACATTCCACAATAAATGTTTTTGTGAATTCCAGCGTAGCTAAGATGAGTGCTTGGCACATTGCCTCATTAAGATGTTCAAAGGCCTTTGTTTCTTTCGGAGTCCATGAAAATGCATCTTTCTTCAATAATGTTGTTAGAGGTGTTGCTATTCTCCCATAATTCTTAACAAACTTGGTATAATACCCTATCAACCCAAGAAATCCTCGCAGATGCTTTATGGATGTGGGGATTTTCCATTCCTTAATGGCTTTAATTTCGCTAGGGTCTACCTTAACTCCTTCATGAGATACAATATGACCGAAATATTCCACCTCCTAGACTCCAAAGAAACATTTGGATCTTTTTGCATATAATTATTTCTCCTCCAATAGTTGTAGCACCCTATCAACATGTTCAACATGATCCTTCAAAGACTTGCTGTAGATTAGTATATCATCAACAAATACTAACACAAATTTTCTAAGGAATGGTTAGAAAATTGAATTCATTAAACCTTGAAATGTTGAAGGTGCATTGGTAAGGCCAAAAGGCATGACCAAAAATTCATAATGACCCTCATGAGTTCTAAATGCTATTTTTGGAATGTATTCAATCTTCATTCTGATTTGATGATATCCTGAACAAAGATCCAACTTGGTGAAGTAAATTGATCCATGCAATTCATCCAGTAATTCATCAATAACAGGATTGGTGAACTTATCTTTAATAGTGAGCTTGTTGAGCTCCCTATAATCTGGACACATGCACCATGATCCATCCTTCTTGTGCACCAATACTACTGGAGCAGAGAAAGAACTTTGACTCGGTTCAATTATACCAGCCTCTAGCATTTCTGCAACCATACGTTCAATTTCACTCGTTTGGACATAGGAATATCTGTACGGCCTGATGTTTGGAGGAACACTTCCTGGAATCAGATGAATAGCATGATCATGATCACGCATAGGTGGGAGACCATTAGGAGTCTCAAATACCTTGGAATGATTGTCCAAGAATTTTTGGAGATATGGAGAAATAGATGGTTCCGATGTGGAAACATCTGGCGAACATAATTGTGCAATAATTACACCTCTTTGCTCCTTTTTTAGAAGCTTTGTCATACCATTAGATCTAATTATCTTTCCTGGTTTCCCTGTAATACCCCTTAATTCAACTGAATCCTTTCATTCCGCAGAAACTTTGATGAAAAGTTCTTGAAAATTAAAAGCTATTGTACCCAAGTACTGTAGCCATTGGACTCCTAGTACAACATCAGCACCTCCCATTGGAATGGAAAGAATTGAGCTATTCAATACATATTCTCCCATGGATAGCTTGATATTATGGCACTTTCCATAGCAATTTATTGTTCCTCCATTTGCAATCATCACTTGACACTCTGGTGTTGGATATAGGAAGAAATTCAATTCTTTTGCTACCCTACAATGAATAAAATTGTGGGCGCTTCCTGAATGAATAAAAAATATTACTTTTTTCTACTTGATTTATCCTTCTATCTTGATGGTTTGAGGAGTGGTAATTCCTGCCAATTCATTACAAGATATGGTCAGATTTATTTGTTCTTCATCTAGGCTTTGTTCCTGGAGTATATCCTCCTCCTTTGACCTTTCTTGCTCCTTTTCTTCTTCCTCTTCACAATCTATGTAGAATAATTTCTTCTCAGCACACTTATGACCTTTAGTGTATTTGCTATCAAAACTGTAACACAGCCCTTTTGCTCTTTTTTCTTCCAATTGTTGTGGTGTCAACCTTATAGGTTGTGGAAGTCTAGGGGCAACAACACTTCCGTCTTTATAGTTGTGAGTGGTATGCTTCCTGGTTGCCATAATTTTGCTTTCCATTTTTCTTGCTAACCTGAATGCCTTCTCTAATGAATCAGGTTCCCAAAGGTGAACATCATCTTGGATATTATCCTTTAAAGACCCTATGAACAGATCAATCCTATGCTCCTCTGGAATATCTTTTACCCTTATGTTCAATTTTTGGAACTCCTCAATGTGCTCCATTATTGAACCCTTTTGTTTGAGACTTATCAATTGGCTAAAAGATGTGTTGCTTTTTGTATCCTCATAATGTAATATCAATTCTTCCGTAAAAATTGCCCAAGTGATAAATTTTTTATGATAGCAAAGCCATTGATACTATACAAACTGATTTGGTTCCAAATATACAGTTGGCATACGTACCTTTTGTGTGTTTTGCACATTATTGAGATCGAAAAATTGCTCCATCTGTAATATCCATGTTGCGAGATCCTTGCCATCAAACTTCCTCATATCAATTTTTGGAATATGGTGGGTCTTCAATCCAAAATTAGAGTTTATGATATCATGATTAACATTTCTTTTGTTCGCATCATGAGTTTCCTTTACTACCTTTTCACCATTAGTAAGTATTTCTTGTAGAAAATTTGTCAAATCTGTCTTCATATCTGTCATGCCTGTCTTCAAGTTTTTGTTCAAATCTACCTCCAATTCTTCCATGTTTGTCTTCAAATCTATCTTCCAATCATCCATTCCACACCCTTTATCTTAGATTCCATGCAATTTATCTTAACTTCTGTTAGCTTTTGTGAGCGTGACATTTGTTGCACTTGTTCTTGTAATTTTGATATATCATGTAGAATTTCTTCCTCTTCTTCATGAGTCATGCTAGAGCTTTCAGGTTCCGTACTAGATGTTTGCATTTTCTTTCCTTGGGGCATCAGTTACCGATAATAATTCCTTCAAAATAATTTCCAAACCGATGTTAAGCAAAAATTTAAGAAAATCTACACACCTTTTTTCTCTTTGTAGGAGCTCGATATTGCCTCTGATGTATCTCTGTACTTATCGATCATCTAATTCTAAATTTGTGATTTGCAGTATCCCTCTATGTCCTCTTTCCAATGCCACAAGTCTGACCCAAATTGGATTCTCCACAGAAGAGTTATACGAAATCTCCCACAGTGACTTGATTATAGACTAGTTCAGTAGAGCGAACTTGTACGACGTGCCACGAGTCACTGTTTTGACCTTTGGATTTGAAAAACCCATACAAAAAAACTAGAGTCCGTCCTCTTTTTTTACTTTCTTATGAAATTTCAATCTGATCCCCAGAGAGAAAGTTATGACAATTTTTCCTAGGTCACCTGTTTGGAGTGTAATTCAGGAATTTGCAAAAAGACCAACTTCCTCAGATCATATCTCTGCAAATATAGTGCGAAAAGATCTGATATTCAGATCCGACGTTCAACATGATTTCTTCTCAAATGGTTTTTTTTTTTTTTTTTACTTCTGAAACGTCAAAGAAAAAATTTATAGTGAAAATGTCACGATGACCTGTTTGGAGCAGCGAAACCCTAGAATCCAAAGCTCTGATACCAAATGTTATGAAACCAGCTCAAGAAAAGATAGAAAACATAGATCAACGCCTTAGAATTCAGCCTCTTCGAGGGGGAAACCTCCTTTACATTACATAAATGAACAATTCTTGGATGATTCAAATGACAAAACCTCCTTTCTATATATAGGAGTCTAAGGAGTCACAATATAATCTAGCCAACCTAACAATAATAATATAAAGCCACAAAAATAACAATAGAGGGATTCTATGGGGCTCAGTAATAACAATATGGGGGCAATAGGGGTACAAAAATATTAATAAGGGGTATAACTACAATAGTAATGGGGTAATCACTAGTATTATAGGGACCCAACACTCTTTATCTCATGATTCCTCCTCTGTTGTAGAGTCTGATTCTTCCTCCTTTAGCTCAAACTCTATCTTCTCGGGTCCCTTTGGTTGGACTTCATGTTTAATAACATATTTCACCTCTCTGAACACCACTTCTTGGCTATATACAACCTTCCTTGTTACTGGGTTCCAAAGCTTATAACCCTTTTAACCATCCTTATACCCAATAAAGATGCACTTTTCATATTTACTCTCCAACTTGGTTTGTTTCTCCTTTGGAACATGTACATATGCATCACATCCAGATACCCTTAGATGTGAAAAAGATGGTTTCTTACCAGTCCATACCTCTTCTAGAGTCTTATCCTCCAACACTGATGAAGGTGACTTGTTGACCAGGTAACATGCAGTATCCATCGCCTCTGCCCAAAATTCCTATCCTAATTCGGCACCATTGAGCATGCTTCTTGCCCTTTCCATCAACATCGTGTTCATTCTTTCTGCAACTCCATTTTTCTAAGGTGTATATGGAGTAGTCTTCTGCCATGATATATCACACTTCTTATAGAATTCTACAAATTCCTTGTTGCAAAACTCTCCACCATTATCTGTCCTCAGCACCTTTATCTTCTTCTCTGTCTGATTTTCCACGAGAGCCTTAAATTATTTAAACCTACCAAAGACTTCAAATTTCTTCTTAAGGAAATATATCCATATATTCTTTGAGAAGTCATCTATAAATGATACATAGTACACAGACTTACCCAGTGATGGAACCTTCATAGGTCCAAACACATTAGTGTGCACAAGCCCTAATATCTGTTTCGCCCACTTACTACCAGAGGGGAAACACAGCTGATTCTACTTCCCGTATACACAACTTTCACTGAAATTAAAATCCAAAGAGCTATTACTCATACCTTCTACCATACCTTTACCATGAAGTATTCAAAGGCTCTTCTCTCCAATATGTCCAAGATTTTGATGCCACATCATGGTCTTCTCTCCAGAGACCACTAGATTTTATGCTCTACTTTCAGGAACCATAGAACTATTGCACCCATCAACAATAGTGATACCTTGCACCTTGTACAAAGTTCTAATCCGATCTCCCTGCATCAATACCAGTGCTCCCTGAACCATCTTGCAGGTATCCTTCTCGAACACTATTTTTACACCCGCATCAACCAAGTTGCTTATAGAAATCAGATTTCTGGCCAATGCAGGAATATGCAGAACACCCAAAAGAATTCTAACCCTTCCACCTTGCAACTTCAACTTTAATTTTCTGCAACCAATGATTCTAGTCTTCTAGTCATCCCCCAAGAAGACAACTCCACCATCATATTTCTCATACTCGTAGAACCACTCTCTATGGGACTGAAGTGAAAGGATGCACTTGAGTCAATCAACCATGCCTCGTGATCTACATGTGTACTTGAAGAAGCCAAGTACACATCCCCACCTTCATCCGAGGTGGTCTTCACCTCTGCAGAAGGAGAATGATCAGATCCCCTTACTTTATCAGGAGCTTTAAATTTACAGCCCCTTTTCTAGTGCCCTTCCTTTTTGTATTTCTAGCACACCAATTTTACAGGTTTTCCTGGAGATTTAGATCTCTCTTTAGATTTAGATCTCCCACTCGATGACTTGTTTTTGTTTCTATTCTGGGAATGTCCTCATACAGATAAGGCATCACCATTCTGGCTCTCCATATTCTTCCATCTCGTCTCCTCTGTCAACAAAGATGAGACTATTTCATTAAAATGCAAGGCAATTGCATTGCTACTTATTACAATAACCAGCGTACCCCACGAATCTGGTAGAGAAAAAAACAAACTAATGCTATCTTCATTATAATTTTAATATCAACAAATGATAACTGACTTACCACAGTATTAAATGTGTTCAGATTCTCTGTCACCGAGTCTCCATCTTTCATCCTTAGGTTATACAACTTTTTCCATAGGAACAGTTTATTCACCAGAGATTTACATTGGTACAAAGTCCCTAACTTGTCCCACAAAGCCTTCACCGTAGCTTCCCTTGATCCATTCAGCAATACCATATCTGAGACACACAATCATATTATGCTCTTTGTCTTCCGATCCAACTTCTTCCATTCTTCATCAGACACTCTTGTTGGTTTAGTACCCAGATCTACCGTGATCCACTGATATTTATCCATCAACAGATCCTCCATCTTGAGTTTCCACAACTCAAAACTCTGACCATTAAATTTCTCGATCTCTATTTTTCCACTACTCACCATCTTCTTTCACCAACATAATTTACCTCATAGATCTCCCACTGAACAGGGTGTACCATAGGCCCAAGTGAAGCCCCTTAGGAACAAAGGAACCGCCTTGAAGCCAAAACAACTCTGATACCAAATGTAGGTTTTAACCGTGTACATAAATTACCTGCATATGAATTCTAAAACACAGAAAATAAATAATGCGAGAGCATAACACATAAAATACATATACACAGAGATTTTCCCCTGGATCCAAAAACCGGGACTACGAGCTTGATTTTTAGTTATTTTCCTTTCAATTTTATAATACATATTTATACATGCCGAAGCATCTAATACCATGGACCAAAAACCATTGCGTCCAAAAACATGTGAAAAAATTAGGCACAAAACCATAGGTGATTCTGCCCATCCTAACATAGGACCCCATAAAGTGGGGTTATAAGTATGCTTCAAACCCCCTGTGTCCCACCCCCGCTACACAATTGGCGCAACGAAGGGGGATTTCACCCCCCCCCCTCTAACCCCCAGTTAACTACGTAGGCTGGTCATGGAAAGAATATAACACAACGCAACATAAACTACCTACAATATCCATCTTTCATAATATTTTCAAATCGAGATCCACAGGCATTCCGTACTCATACAAAAGCCATAGGCATTCCATACTCATACAAACTCCATGAATTCTAATCAAACTCTTACCTCTGTACCCATAATTTTTTTTTTCTCTCTTATGTTAAACTCATTTATCTATGCCTAGTTCTACACATCAATATTTTACAATGGGTATATGCACTTTGATTGAACAATTTTCCTCTCTAGGTAGCATGTGTTCCATAGACTTCATTCTTAGAATTATTCCTCGTTGGCTCACATCAAACTTAGACATCTAATTTCTTCTTCTATATTGTTTATTACCACATTCTATCACACTTGACCTCATCCATATTATTAATCTTAAGATATGTTTAACACATTAAGTCACTAGCTAAAATTCCATGGATATGCAATAGGAATATTTTATATTTTCATGGATCGAAATTTGGTTTGAATGACCCAAATAATTCTTATTTTTATGGTTACTTTTTCTCAGGGCTCAAGATTTTGTTTAAAACTAATTCACCAAATTCAAGATATAGGTCCAATCTTAAAGGGCTAGTTCTAATGCACTATTAATTCAAGTTCATGATAACCCTTTGAAAATGTTTGGATTACTTTTGCATTATCTAGACATTTGGGAATCTACCTTTTCTTTATGGCTCACTTTTGTCTAAACTCCATATGGACTCCTATAGATCTCATCATTCTCCTATAGATCTCATCAACTTTAGTATACTTGGCAAAATTGGGCTTGGTGAGGAATAAATGTTTGATCTCATGTTCCAAAAAGAACAAGTTTTCAAATGTGTCATACAACACTTTGCCTATTGGCAGGGCTTTTATGGATGAAGAGTTGGCTTGTTCCTTAGCCAATTATCTGAGTCTAGTACCATAGTCCAACTATTGCATGAGATTTTCATTGATAACCGTTGGACTAGGCAGTCCCTTTTCCCTTAAAATATAGAATTTAGCCATGAACCTATCAATGGCTACCTGCATATTGTGACACTTTGCTTCTAAGTTGAGCATAAGGTTCCTTTTAGAAAGGACCTTCCTTATTTCCAAAATGGTCTCAGTCTTATCTTCTATGTTTATCTCATGGAGCTCATATCTATTCTTGTTGTTGAGGAAGTGGATGAGTTTATTGGCATCCTCGGGCTTATCTCCCAATTCCTCCTTCACTTTCTCGATAGCTTCTATGCTACCTTTATTAACTCTATCTGTTCAAAAATAACTTGGATTGATGGCCAAATATCATTGATAGAGTCAATGACATTGGCCCACAGCATTTCCTTGGTTAGTCCAAGTGGTTTCTCCAATGTTAAGTCCTTATATAGGACTTTGATTCCCTCACTCATTCTCTGGGCCTTTTGGGTTTCTTCTTTTTGATTGAGTTGGGAAAGTTTGCAGTCAATTTCCAAACTTGCCACCCTTTCCTTTAGTCTTTTCATCTTTGCAGCCTAGATGGAGATTTCTTGAATGGATTTAATCAATTCTAATGCTTTCTATCCTGATGTACCTTTTATTGTTGTAGGTTTTGCTGTGACTGGAAATGCTCTGGCAGGTCGAGCAGTGGGTGTCAATGATGCTGCCAGTGTTAAAGGGACTGATGTGGATATTGTAGGGATGACATCCTTGGATTTGTGGCCATGTCACTGTTGGGCCACTAGCTTGTCATTATTATTGTTATTTTTTAATGCTTTCATCCATTTCTACCCTTCTTTATCACGTCATTTAACATCATTTATCATATAATTCCATTTTATAATTATTTATGCTCTTATGGATAAATATTATTTCTTCTCATTTATTTTTAATAAATTGATGATTAATATGCATGGTTTTACCAATGACGGTTTATTAATAAATTTTTTGTAACATAACTCACCATTTTAGCCTCCAAGATATTTTCCATATTGTAGATTTGGTCTCCAGCTCATCATTAAATGTGCCAACTCAGAAATTTGATGGAATAAGAAGTGATAGTTTTGCATTGGACGTTTTGGGCAAATGGAGAAGAATCTGGAAAATCCAAAACATGGGTTTTGTTCACAACGGACCAAATTTGTTCTTTTCTATGAAATTTCCCAAATTTGCTCCGTATTGAGATAAATGGAAGGTTCCCTGAAGACATTTTTCTCAGATTCGTTATTGCGGCTCGTTTCCAAATTATCTTAGTTGCAATACCAAATTTGACCTGTTTGATCCGAATTTAAACAGGAACGCAATAGATTACGGAGATAACCATAACTACAGAGATGTGACAACCATAAATACAAAGATACAGTGGAAATAGTAGTTCATTTCATTACTGTAAATTGCTGAAATATGCTTACAAATAGAAATGGAAATAAACCAACTAGGGCGATGGTAGCTTATCTCTGAGAAGAGATGTGGTGGCTACATGCCTCTGAACTGTCTTACAATGAGGATCGAAGGCCTATTTATTGTTGGGAAACAATGGGAAACCATTAACATTCCAAAACCTAACCCTAGAAGATGAAATGCCAAACTGTGGGCCCCATTTGGATAAATTGGTACATCAACTTCCCGGGGTTGTAACTTTGGCATACAATCTTCATTTGATGCGTACAATAGCTCGTTAGAAAGATCTATCCGAGCACTACCACTTTGGAATGGAAACATCTATCCACAGTCCCATGTTGCCCCATATTTCCAAAAAAATATCGTTTAGGGACTCAAAATGGCTTCGAAAGATCAGGATCCATAAAACTGCTAAAAATAGTAAGTTGTGCTACAATTAAGGAACTGAAAATGCCAAGAGAAACCATGGTGGGGGTCCAGGTGGACTGGTAGGTGGCCCCCAATATCCACTTGGATCATTCCTCCCCCCTTAGGAAGAAATGGTCCCCATTGCGTTGAGTTCCTCCATGAGATGAGCAAACTTTTGCTGAACTTGGTCCCTCGTGAGCCACTTGCCCTGGTGAAGGCGTTGGCCTGCTTTTACAAATCAATACAATTGGATATTCTTTTGGTGAGTGTTCTTGATCTATGTGTCCATGATCTGATTAGTTGCAACTTTTTCCATGCAATCTAGATTTAATTCTATGGGTGTGAGTTGTTCTGCAACGTCGGATGTGTCTAGTAATGGTAGAAAGTATGGCCGAAGGTGGTCCACATTGAACACTTGGTGCAGGCCAAGGAATGGGGGAATGATGAGCTCAATTGCATTGTCTCCCATAGCCTTAGTAATGGTGTAAGGACCATATCGGAGTGGTCTCAGTTTCCGATAGGCTCCAGTAAGGCATTCCTTTTGCAAATGCAACTAGATTTTGTCGCCCACATGAAACTTGTGTGGCACCCGATGTTGATCATGTCACTAATTGTACTTGGCATTTGATTTCTAAAAAATGTAATGGACCTGCTGGTGAATATGTTGGATGTGCTTAATGAAGCTGGTTTCCTTATCTGTTTTCGACTGGACATGAGCCGAATCAGTGTGAGTAGTTGTAAGTGGCATGGCCACATCAATGGGGCATAGTGGCTGGAATCCGAAGCCCACCTGAAAAGGGTTGTGGCCAGTCGAGTTGTGAAGAGCTTGGTTGTAGCTGTGCTGAACATAGGGTAGGCTCTCATCCCATGTGCGTGGATGCTTTGAGTTGTACATGCATAGAATGTGTACAATCATCCTATTGACAACCTCTGTTTGGCCATCAGTTTGAGTTTAGTGTCTAGCGTTGACCAGAGACTGGACCAAAATTTACTGAGGAACCAACTGTCCCGATATGAGATGATAGACTATGGGATCCCAAAGTGCACCCACACTTGTTCAAAGAAGAGTTTAGTAGTGGTTTCTGCTATGATATTCTTCTTGTAGGCCACCATAATGGCCATCTTCAAGAAAATGTCAATGAACACAAAAGCACAATCATTTCCATGCTTAGTGGAAGGGAGGTCTGACATGTAATCCATGGGGCTGGATTCCCAAGGTCGACTAGGGGTAGGTAGTGGGTTATAGAGGCCTTGCTTCTTGATGGTCATTTTGGCAATCGCATAGGCAGTACATGATCTGATGTACTTCCCAACATCTTGTCGCAGATTCAGCCAAAAGAAATACGTTTGTAGTGTTGCCACCATTTTATCGACCCCGAAATGTCTAGCAACTTGATTGTACTGTGCTTCCCAAATCATCTTAGCATGCTCGCTTGAAGGAACACAAAGGTAGCCTAGGTGACATAACAAGGCATCCTAGAGATGAAAATCTGGAACATGCCGACCCTCCAAGAGTGTCTGGTATGTGTGACCGAATTCTAGGCTGATTTTGTAGAGAAGTGGCCAATCAGAAGTCTCGTGCCCATAAGAGTTGAGCACAGTGGTTAACTCCATGATCGGTGGTCGACTGAGGCAATCTGCAACATTATTGGTTCTACCTTTCTTATACTTGATATTCGAATAAAACTGCTATAGGTATGTAGACCACTTCTGATGGCGATCATTCTGCAATTTCCCTTGGGTTTGTATGAACTGGAGGGGTCGGTGGTTTGTGTGGATGACCGTTTCCTTCCCAAAAATGTAATGCTTCCATTGTCAGCAAGCCTACATAATGGAATACATCTATTTATCATAAGTGGGATACTTCCGGACTGTGTCTGAAAGTGTTTCACTGTGATATGCCATTGGATGCCCATGTTGAGTAAGGACTGCCCCAATAGCATAGTCAGAGGCATCTATCTCAACCTCAAATGGTTGTTGTAAATCTGGTAATGTGAGCACTGGTGCTGTGCAAAGATGATCTTTCAACTCTATGAATGTCTTTTATGTAGATTCAGACAAAAATAATTTTGCTTTCACTCCTCCCTTGGTGAATTGACTCAAGGGCCAAGTGATATGAGAGAACCCCAACACGAATATGCAGTAGAAGTTGGCAAGACCTAGAAAGCTGCAGAGCTCTGTCAGAGTGGTTGGAGATGGCCAATCCCAAATGACTTTGATCTTCGCTGGATCCACATGCACCCCCTGTTCATCAATAATGTATCCCAGATACTGAATCTGGGTCATGCCAAAAGTGCATTTCTCCAAAGTGGCACATAGCTTATGTTGCCGCAGTGTTTGAACAACCTGTCAGATGTGGTGGAGGTGCTCTTCTCAACTCTGGCTGAAGATCAGACTGTCATCCAAGTATACCACTATTGGTCGCTCTAATTGTTTATTAATTAAACAGTCGAGTACCACATAAATTGTCAACCCGGGAAAGTCATTTTATTTCAAAGGTGACTTTCTACTGTATGTAATCAATTCTAAAAGAATTAAAAGTTGTAGTATAAACAATTCATTCTCTGTCAAACACTTACTCTGTGTTACAGCACTTATAATCTATTGCAGGAATGGAATGAAAACAGATAACTAATTAAAAGATAATAAATCTGCAAAAGGAAATGATGGCTGTCTTGTAACAAAGGATCAGGACCCTATCCCCAGAGTAGGAACATTCAACACCTACCCCTATTATCCAGTTCACCAATACACTCTGTAAATCCTAGTCATTGGTGAGACACTCATGTACAACATCAATTAATTAAAAGGAAAACAGAGTCTTAGCAAGAGTAAAGCATCAGAAGAAAGATTCGTGAATAAGGGATGGACATAAATCACACACACACACAACACACACCAAAAAGGAAATGGGTGAATCTTGTGATGAAGGTGGGCCTTGTCCTTCTCACAAGATTCCCCAGGACACAGAAACTAAGGTGAAATACTCAGAACATAACTTTATTCATCTGCCAATACACCATATTACAAGAGAGATTCAATCTAGTCTTTTCACTACAATTCTTGTGTTACAGCTTGTTCATCCCCCCTTCTAATATAGATGTATCCCCTTTATAAAGGAGACATCTATTACAAAATATTGTCATTATTCATTCCAGTTTGACCCTTTGTACAAAAACAAGAAATCAATTCCTTTTACAGAATGTTGTTACAATAGTGTGTAATTGTTTGTTCCATAATTGATCGGATTCCTTTCCTGTTGCAGACTTGGTAGGCAGATCTCAACCGTCTCCTCGAGATTCTCATGCTTTCCTTTGCTATTTTACCAATGTTGCAGATTTGATAAATCTCAACTGTCTCCTCGAAGTTCTCATGATATTTATGCGGTTTCATCATCTGCGAACTATGGTCTTGCCAGCTTTGGACAGTTGTTGATTCTGTTGTTTCAACAACTGCCAGATATGGTTCTTCCATCTCTAGACAGTTGTTGCTTCTACTAGAAAGTTGTTGTTTCTGTTGTTTCAGCAACTGCAAAATATGGTTTTTCCAACTTTAGACAATTGTTGTTTCTGCTATTTCGGTAGCTGCAAAATATAGTTCTGCAAACTTTGGACAGTTTCAACAATTATTCAACAACTTAGTCAACTTCAAAGATCAATTATAAAGATAGCATGATTATGTGTTCAATGATTAAACATATAGCAATGAGGAGAGTTACTTCATACCTTTGGAATAGTTAAGTCAAAATGTTAGCGAAGGCTTTCAACTATTGCTTGAAGAGGGTAACATTATGACAAAATATGGGGTCAAAAATAGACAATATGGAGTCCTAACATCCCCCCCAACTGAAAGGGTTGCATGCCCTCATGCAACATATACTCTAAATCCGAGTCGGAATATTGGGATGAAGAGTGTAAGTTTCTTATTCAGTGACTATAGAAGGTGTTGTCAAACCTGTTTCTGAACCCATGGACACTCTGAAGTTTCTGCGATGCTGCCAACTCCTCCTTTTTGGTCAATTTAAAATGAGCCTTATATTGCTGACCAGGTAGCCACAAGAGAGGGAATGAAAGTGGTAACCAATCCATCGTTCAGCACACTATCCAATACATTTAACATAATTAGGTATGCGTGAAATTGCTACCTGAAGATTGAGGGGATTATAAGGATGATATTCCCGTCTTTCTTTAGGACAATGTTCCCAAAATAGATTGTTTACTTTTATAGCCAGAGCTCCCTTAGTTTTCACATGATGTTGGAAGTCTTGCAAGACTATTGCTTGTAGTTTCCTGATATGATCAGTCATCCCTGGTTCATGAATTCGTTGATGTTGTGCAATAAAGGTGGCTACATTCTGTGGTTCAACACGAATCTAGAGAAGACAGTTCTACTCATTGTGTGTTGCTGACATAAAAGCATTCTGCCAAGTAAGTTGATTGGCTAAGAAAGAAATAAAGGCTCTTATCTGAATATCACCAACAAGAGGAAGTAGACTAATCTTTCTATCTTCAGGCATAGTCTCATTGTGAAGATAGAGTTCACACAGCAAGTTCTGGTCACTATTTGGTGCTTCTGTGAAAGTTTTAGTAAATTGCTGTGATGTAGAAACCTGGTGGGGTCTTCCATACTTGATTGCCTTTATTTGGAGGAATGCTAAGTGTTCTCTCAAAAATACAGAATAGTTAAAAGAGGGTTTCTTTGTAGCAAGTAACCTCTGGACCAAGTCAAAGATATGGGACAGCCTGGTTTTTAATTTCTTATTCTCTTTATGTTGTGCTCAAGACTATTCGAGCACTTCCCAATTTTTGTATGCATAGTTGAACCAGGTTAACTTTTGTTGCTGAAATGCCTTTCCTTGTAAGAGCTCATACTCTGTCTTCCATGTGTCCTTTAGTTCTTGAAAACTAGAAGTCTCTGTGTAAGCATTGCTGACACAGGGAGGTTCAGTCTGTGTATACATGTATGTAAAAGATTTTTGTTCTGTAACAATTTGGGTAGGCCGGGGTGGTTATGATTCTTCTTCTGAAATTCTTGAAGAGCCTGCTGGTTCTTGTGTAACAGCAGGGTGTTCCATTTTGATTACAACAGGAGAAGGCTCTGGACTAGCTCCAGTCATCAGAACTTCGACTATCTTATAGCCTGCTCGAGTATAGAGACCACCACATTCACTGCACATGTATTCACTATATTGATCATTCTATATACTCTTTTGAGATGCTACCTGTGCTAGGATATGTAGATTGAGTTCCTTTTGATAGGTTTCCCTAGCCATTGTTAACTCCTACTGATAATCTTTAATTTGAGATTTTAAAAACTCAATTTCTTCCTGCAGGGAGGTTAATGTAACCGGGGCTTCTATAGTTGCGGGTTCTAGTGGAGGAGAGAAGTGTTGTTTGGCATAAACTTTATCATTTGCGTCCACAACAGATGGTTCTTTTGTATCACTTGTTGGGTAAGTGGTTGGTTCTTGTGTAACAGCCACATGTAGGTCATCTTCTTTTTGTTCTCCAACAGGTGGTTCTTGTGTCTCACCTGTTGGATCAGTGGCTGGTTCTTGTGTAACAGCCACATGCCCTATATCGTCTTGGGTGTCCACATTAGATGTTTTGGCAGCTCATTCTTGTGTAACAACTGCCTCTTTTAAAGAAAATAATGTCACAAAATCGTTAACGCTCTACATTTCAGCAAGTCCAGAGGGTGAGGAAGGTGAATGCTTATAGCTAGTCAAAATGCAGGATCTTGGAATGATAGGAGGGGAATTGGGGATAATGGGGATAATGGGCTCAGTTGTTGTAGATGACCCTGTTCATCATCGTGTTAAGGAAGCAGGAAAGACAACGATTTTTCTCTTACGAGTACTTTTCCTTAAGGTGGGGGGACTGTCAGAAATGATGGCTTCCTTAACTGAGGCCCTAGTTCTTCTTTTTTTGGGTGGGGTTGCAGCTTTTTGTTTCTTTTTCCTCTTAAGTAAAATGATGGGGGTATTATCATCTGAGTCGTTGGTAGAGATATGAACTATGGGAGTGGATGGTTCAGCTTCATCCTGCATATTTTCAGTGCTTAATTGGGGTGTTTCTGCTGCTGATTGCTGATTTCCAGTAGCTTGCTGGGAACTTTCCTCGGACTGTTGGGAATTTTCTTTGATTTGCTGGGGGTTTTCTTCTATTTGGTGGGGTATTTCTTCTACTTGCTGGGGAATTTCTTCTATTTGCTGGGAAATTTCTTCTATTTGGTGGGGTGTTTCTTCTACTTTCTAGGGAATTTCTTCTATTTGCTGGGGAATTTCCTCAGCTTGCTGAGGAGGATTAATGAGGAGAGGTGGATGGTTTAGGGCAAAGCCTCTATATATTAGGAGTTGGACTAAACAATGGTGCTTGAGGAAGAGGAGCTGGTGCTTTGCATTCACAGTATAGTGTGCCATACGTTTTAGACAACCAAGCAGATAATAGGGCATGTTTATTAAATGATCACGCCTCAAATGATTTATTAAAACAAAGTCGTGTTGGTAGATTACCTAATAACGACCCTCGCAAGTGAAATACTGCTTAACAAATTCTGCAACCTTTGGCCATGGTGGGGGTAGTGATTGAAGTGCAACACCTCTGCCTTTAGTTTCCACATGCTCGCCCGGTAATAGAAAATCTTGCTATGCATTGAGAATGAGGTGTTTCCTGCTGAACCATCGAGTACCATTGGTTGGTAATCTAGAAACTTGCGTTATGCCTTCTTCTGTTACTATAATTCGCAACCGTCAGACAATGGAGAATCCTTCCCTTAATTTGCATGCATATTCCAGAACCTGTTGTGTACTAAAATCCGGAAGTCTTCTAAAATAATCTACCCATCCTGCTTGAAGAAAGATTTGGTAAGCCTCTGGGTAGAGTTCTAGTAATGCCATTGAGCCAGGTTCATGTGTAAGCAGATTTCCCCCCATAGTTACTCGTTCAGACAAAATACACAGTGCAGAGCCGAGTTGCCGAGGTCGAAACAGATTAAACTGTTACAAATGAGGTTATGACACGATAAGGTACAGACGAGGTGACTTAGATGCTACCGCGAGAACTAGGGATGCCAGTGATTGACGTGTTATGTAATAATTATGATGTTTTGGTAATCCCCCCAAAGCTATGGCTGAATGATCTGATTGGTAGTACAATGATTTCGGCAATCGTATCAACATCTCCTCATTAACTACAATTTAATATTCACACTTAAACAAGCATACCTTTATATTTACCTTTAGTTGTTGCGCCAAAAAGTATTATCTTGTCCTCGTTGGATCAATAATGATTAACAAGGGTCTGAAAGTATGAAAATACAGGAGGTTTTCATTATTGACAAGAAGTAGTAGCGAAGGAATCTAATTATCAGGACGAACGGTTGGTTCCTTTAATGAAGAGTGACATGTTCCATCAGAATAATAGTTCATTCTCGGGAACAAAAATGGGGAAATTGGTGCTCTTTAGGAAAAATGAAAAAGATTGGTGTTAAGCATTGGGATTTGGTGTTTCAGCAATGGGAAATGGTGTTTCAGCAACGGGAAATGGTGTTTCAGCAACAGGAAATGTTGTTTTAGCAACAGGAAATGGTGTTTCAGCAACGGGAAATGGTGAGAGGAATGATTTATGGTTTGAAATGCTTTCCCCAACTACAAAGTGATTCTTTTGGAATTTTTGTTCTCAGCCACCCTCCGAAACTAAGATCTGTAAAATAATTAATTGTAACATGGCAACCCTTGATAGGGATTACTAGTTAAGAAATCTAATCGAAAAACAAATAAACAAAAATTTAAGTGCATTGAGGGACAACAGGTCCCCCCAAAAAGGCATAATGTATGTCTGCCATGTAAGTATCTTCGAAATCCTCTTTAGAAACAGGATATTGATACAAATAGATTCAATACCCATTCACTAATAATGGTGTTCTACTATCATCAATCTTTATGAGTCTGACTGTTCCATTTGGAAAAACAACATCTACTTCATAAGGGCCTAGCTACTTTGTTCTTAATTTACCTTGAAAATTTTCAAAACGGGAATCATACAGTAGAGCCCAATTACCTTTCAAGAACTGCTTTTGCTTAATAGTTTTGTCATGCCACCTAGTTCTTTGTTGTTGTATCATGGTCGTTTGATGGATGGCACCCAACCTCTTTTCGTTCAATTCCTGAAGCTGCTGCAACCTAGCTGTCTCTGCATCAGTCAAGTCAAGATTAACAGCTAAAGCAGTCCTTAAGGTTTTGATTTCAAACTCCATAGGGAAAATAACATTTTTGCCAAAAACTAATTCATAAGGTGAAAAACCCGTAGTGTTCCTCCAAGTTGTTCTATAAACCCATAATTCTTGAGGCAATCTTTGAAACCAGTCCCTTCTATTTTCCTTTATTGTTTTTGTTAAAATGGCTTCTATGACCTTATTCGTGCTTTCCACCTACCCATTTGCCTGGGGTGATAAGGTGTAGTCATTTTATGCTTAATGTGATATTTTTGAAGTGTATCTTTGAAGCCATGAGAGTTAAAAGGAGGTCCTCCATCTATGACTAGTTCTCTAGGCAATCCAAACCTAAAAAATATTTCTTCAAATAAAAAGGTTAATACTAATTCTTCATTAGCTTTGAGGAGTGTCTTAGCTTCTACCCATTTAGTCATATAATCCGTGCAAAATAGTATATAAACTTTTTGATTGGATGGAAGGTTGATGGGACCTATAAAATCTAGTGCCCATCTTTCAAAAGGTTCAAGAATTCCCTGGGGGTTGAGTGGAATTTCATTCCTGTGATTAGGCTGGCCCATTCTTTGGCAGCTATCGCAGGCCCTAACATATTTCCTTGCATCCTTGAAGAGTGAGGGCCAATAGTAACCCATTCTGAGAACTTTGTGTGCTGTTCTTTTATCTGCAAAATGCCCTCCACAAGGGCCATCGTGACAAGCTTTCAATACATCATAAACTTCATCTTCGCCAATGCATCTCTGAATTTCCTGTTCGAGTTTTGTGTGAAAAAGACACCCGCTTATCTAGTTGTACCTAGCACTTTGCTGAATGATCTTTTTTTTTTCTCTGTGCGATAGGTGTGATGGTATTTTCCCTGCAACTAAGTAGTTGGCAATGTCTACATACCAAGGTGAGTGAGCAGATACTACAAATAAATATTCGTCGGGAAAAGAATCATCTATTGGAATATTTTCATCAGTTTTTAACCGAGAAAGGAAATCAGCAACTAGATTTTCTTTACCTGGTCGATCTACAATTGTGATATCAAATTCTTGTAATAATAATAACAATCTGGTAACTCGAGCATTTGTAACTAATTTGTTTATTAAATATTTAATGGTCGAGTGATCGGTATGCACAAAAGTAGTGTAACCAGTAATATAATGTCGAAACTTATTGATAGCATAAATGATTGCTAAGAATTCCTTCTCAGTAACTGTATAATTAAGTTTAGCAGGGGTCATATTCTTACTAATAAAATAAATAGCATAGGGAAGATTGTTTTCTTCTTGACCCAAGACAACTCCAATTGCAGTATTTGAAGCATCATAGGATATATGAAAGGGGAGTGCCCAATCAGGTCCTATTAAAATGGGAGTTGTAGACAATCGATGTTTAAGTTCATGAAATGCTCTTTCACAATCATCAGTCCACTTAAATTAAGCGTTTTCCGTTAGTAACACAAACAAAGGAGAAGCTATTTTAGAAAAATTATTAATAAATCTTCTATAATATCCAGCATGTCCTAAAAAGCTTCTGACGTCGGTTTGTGTTTTAGGGATAGGGAGAGTCTGAATTACTTGTACTTTAGTCGGATCAACCTGAATTCCTAGGAATGAGATGAAGTGTCCCAATACAATACCTTGATTCATCATCATATGGCATTTTTTAGTACTTAAAGCAAGGTGTGCTTCTATACATTGCTTAAGTACTTTTTTAAGGTTTTGTAATGCATCTTTAAAAGTCACGCCATAAGGAGTAAAGTCATCCATAAATATTTCTAAGGAATCAATAAGCATATTAGAAAAAATCCCTATCACTGCTCTTTGAAATGTTGTTGGGGCATTACATAGCCCAAATGGAAGAACTCTATAAGCAAAGGTCCCCCATGGGCTAGTAAAAGTGGTCTTGTACTGATCTTGGGGTGCAATCTTGATCTGATTATATCCACTAAATTCATCCAAAAACGAAAAGAATTTCTTACCTGCCAAATTATCTAGTACCTGATCAATAAATGGTAAAGGGAAATGGTATTTCTGAGTGGCTTTATTTAGAGCTCTATAATCCACACACACTCTCCTTTTCCCATTTTTCTTGGGAAGAATTACTAATGGAGAAACCCATTCACTATTAGATATAGGATATACAAATCCTGCATTCAACAGTTTTTGAAGTTCTTCCTTCACAATTTCCCTTAAATTGGGATTCATTCGTCATAGGGGTTGACAGACTGGGTGGGATCCTTCTTTAATATAAATGCGATGAGTACATAATTGAGGAGAGATCCCCTTCATATCTATGTAATCCCATGCAAATGCTTCTTTATTCTCACGGAGTAACTTCATTAAGTGTTGTTTTTCATCATTTGTTAGGTTAGGATTTATATTTAATGTTTTACCAGGCTCAATTTCTACTGTTATACTTTTGGAGGAGCTGCCAGCTGATGTCTGAGATAAATTTTCAGTTCTAAGGTTTTGCTGAGATTCAGATTCCAAGATTGCAGTCAAGTGATCATGTATTTCAGAGATAACCAAAGAAGGGTCAGAAATAAAGTTGCTAATTAGTTCATATTCGGTTAAATCTTTAAAAGTTAAAGCTTGTCCGATAGTCAATATGGGTTGGGTTTCCTCATCCTCATAATCTAACCATACATAATTATCATTATTAATCATGGGTGTAGCATGAGGATAAAGAGTAAGCTGCTTGGTTTCCTATCCATTAGATATTGTCATTGAACCTGATCTACAGCTGATGAAGACATCTGTTGTAGCCAGCCAAGGTCTCCCTAAAATCAATGGATGACCCCCCAATTTTGTTTTAGTTTGTAACACAACAAAATTAGCTGGGTAATTCCAAGATTCTACTGAAATTATCAGGTCTTCAATGACTCCTTCAGGTTTGATTGTGGAGTGGTTAGCTAGCTCTAGAATGGTTTGGGTTTCCCTAATTAAATTTTTTAACTACAATAACTATGTTGTTTCAAGTGTCATGATGTTTATTGCAGCACTCAGATCTACTAGAACTCTAAAAACAAAAGTTTTTCCAACCTGAACTGTGGCTATAGGATGACCAAGGTCACCATATTTCACAGGGGGTTTTTTTTCTGTCATTAAAGCAGTCAATTCTCCCATCACATGCATTGTGAGGGGATCTTTAGCTTTTCTTCTAGGTTTCTTAATGCAGATATCCCTAACAGTTCTAACATAAATTGGTACATCTTTCAGTGCTTGCAAGAGTGGAATTTTGACATATAAATTTTGTAGTTCCCCTAAAAGGTTAAAAGAAGGTGGCTCAAGTGTTTTGGTAAGAGCCAGACGTTCAGGGAAGTGCGGCTTTACTATTTCAGCAGTCTTATTAGAGAATGATTCAATTGTTTCAGCATTATTATTAGATGACTTTTTGTTTCCAGTTTCCTCTTTATCAGAGTCAGTAATGTCATCAATAACGGGTTCAACTATTTTCCCAGAGCGTAAATGAATATCATTACATTGCATAGGGGAAATAGATTGGTTTTGAATATCAATTACCTAAAGAGCTTTATTGTTATTTGGGTTGGGGTTAGGTTGTACAGGCAGTTGGGGTCTGATTGTTTGGTTATTCAGTGGAGCGCTTGATGGTAAGGAAAGAGATTGCTGATGCTGAGGAAATGGAATCTGTTGAGTTGTCCAATTTGGGTTCCATTGATTAAAATAGGATTGCTATGGAGCCCAAGGATTCCATACAGTGAGATCAAAAAAAGGAGGATTTGGTTGCTGCATGGGTGGGAAATTCATTGGATTGAAGGGTGGGTATTACATTTGATTCAAGGACAGGTAATTTGATTGAAAAGGATGGTGATTATTCCAACGATTAAATGGTGCGTTAGAATTCATACCTTGTCCTCGTGGTTGCCATTGCCTCCTCTGTGTCATCAGGTACACTGCTTCAGCTTCCTCTTCAGTTGACTGCAGTGCTGCTTTTATTCCTGGCAATGAAGGGCATTGTTGAGTCTCATGGTCCTTTTCACAAATAGTGCAAATTGGTACCTTGTCCAGTTGGCATTCCCTCAGTGGGTATTTTTCTCTGCATTTAGAGTAGAAAATAGCTAGAGCAGCTTTTGCTTCTGCCTGCTTCTTTTTAACCTTCAAGGCATCGATTTGTGAAGCAAAAGAGCTTACCATTTCAATTTTAAATTCTTCAAGTAAGTTACCTATTTCAGCCCGTGTTGCTCCTCCACTGGCTAATTTCTGGACTCTTGAGTATATACTATCCTTTCTTTTTGGTCTGCTCGTTTCTCCTCTTGAACATCTCTTACAGAGGTTGACAATCTCATCATATGATTCTTTGGAAATATCCCCTTTTCCAATCATATTCAAGATGTCCAAGAAATCATCTCGTACCCCTTTTAGCAGTATTGTCTTCAGAATATCCTTACTCATATTTGAATGATCAGATCACTGCAGATTATACTGCAGTCTTTCCACGAAGTCCTCCAGATTTTTGTCCTCCTTCTGAACCATATTAAATAGTTCCTCCTTCCTTTCTCTTGTTTGGAAGTAGTCCTGATATTTGGCCAGAAAATTTTCTTTCATCTGATCCCATGTGGTAATTACATGAGCTCCTAAGCTCATAAACCATCTTAATGCATTTCCTTTCAATGTTGCTGGAAACAGTTTTAGTTTCTGAGCAGGATTTACATAATCATAGCTCCTACATAGTATATCAAATTCAAAAAGGAACTCATTAGGGTCATCAAAGGATAACCCATGGAAATTAGGTAGTGCTGAGAGTGGGATGTTCTTCATAGGGGTTGTTCCTCTTGGGAGGTCCCCAATAGGGAACTCCAGGGTGGAGAGAGAATTTTCTCCCATTCCTTCTCCTCTGCGGTCCCCACCGAAAATTCCATAATTGTTGTCCTCCATTAGTTATTTTCCTAACTCGCTTGCCCAATCTTCAGTATCTTCTATTTCTTCAAGTTCTTCTACAGGTTCATCAATGTGCTCTTGTGTTTCCAGCTTCCTTTCAGGTCCTAGTACTTCCTCCATTTGATGATGTGTTTGGGAGGCATGTTGGATCTGTGGCCTTCAGGAACTTGTCCTCTGGGATGTCTCAGCTTTTGAAATAATCTCATCAATGAAAGTTTTCTTCCTCCTCCTCTGCCTTTGCCACCTGTAAGGTTAGCCTTCCTACGTCCTCTCATGCATCCTGTAATTCTAAAAGAAAATCATTAATGCTTTTGCAATCTTTGGTCGCCTTCCACGACAACGGTGCCAAAATGTTGGTCACTCTAATTGTTTATTAATTAAACAGTCGAGTACCACATAAATTTTCAACCAGAGAAAGCCGTTTTATTTTAAAGGTGACTTCATACTGTATGTACTCAATTCTAAAAGAATTAAAAGTTGTAGTATAAACAATTCATTTTCTGTCAAACCCTTACTCTGTGTTACAACAGTTATAATCTATTGCAAGAATGGAATGAAAAAAGATAACTAATTAATAAATCTGCAAAAGGAAATGATGGTTGCCTTGTAACAAAGGATCAGGACCCTATCCCCAGAGTAGGAACATTCAGAACCTACCCATGTTATACAGTTCACCAATACACTCTGTAAATCCTAGTCACCGATGACACATTCATGTACAACATCAATTAATTAAAAGGAAAACAGAGCCTTAGCAAGAGTAAAGCATCAGAAGCAAGATTCGTGAATAAGGGATGGACAAAAATCACACATACACACAAAACACAACGGAAATGAAATGGGTGAATCTTGTGATGAAGGTGGGCCCTGTCCTTCTCACAAGATTCCTCAGGACACAGAAACTAAGGTGAAATACTTAGAACATAAATTTATTCATCTGCCAATACACCATATTACAAGAGAGATTCAATCTTGTCTTTTCACTACAATTCCTGTGTTACAGCTTGTTCATCCCCCCTTCTAATGTAGATGTATCCCCTTTATAGAGGAGACATCTATTACAAAAGATTGTCATTATTCATTCTAGTTTGACCCTTTGTACAAAAATAGGAAATCAATTCCTGTTACAAAATGTTGTTACAGTAGTGTGTAATTGTTTGTTCCATCATTGATCAGATTCCTTTGCTATTGCAGACCTGGTAGGCAGATCTCAACCGTCTCCTCGAGATTCTCGTGCTATCCCTTGTTGTTTTACCACTGTTGCAGATTTGATAAATCTCAACTGTCTCCTTGAAGTTCTCATGTTTGTTATGCTATTTTAGCATCTGCGAACTATGGTCTTGCCAGCTTTGGGCAGCTGCTGATTTTGCTATTTCAGCAACTGCCAGATATGGTTCCGCCAGCTCTAGATAGTTGCTGCTTCCACTAGACAGTTGTTGTTTTTGCTGTTTCAGCAACTACAAAATATGGTTTTGCCAACATTAGACAGTTGTTGTTTCTGCTGTTTCGGCAACTACAAAATATAGTTCTGGAAACTTTGGACGGTTTCAACAATTATTCGACAACTTAGTCAACTTCAAAGATCAATTATAAAGATAGCATGATTATGTGTTCAATGATTAAACATATAGCAATGAGGAGAGTTACTTCATACCTTTGGAATAGTTAGGTTAAAACGTTAGCAAAGGCTTTCAACTATGGGTTGAAGAGAGTAACATGATGACAAAATATGGGGTCAAAAATAGACAATATGGAGTCCTAACAACCACTACAAATGATTTGGTGACCAGCCACAAGATGTCATCCATTAGTCTCATGAAGCTTGCAGGATCATCCGTCAATCTGAAAGGCATAACCGACCATTCAAAAAGGCCCTCCTTGGCTTTGAAGGCTGTCTTCCACACATCAGAGGGTTCGATTGGTACCTGGTGATATCCTGACTTCAAATTTATCTTGCTAAAATATTTTACCCCCTTTAGTTGGTCCAGGAGGTCATCAATCCGTGGGATCGTTACCTATTATGGACAGTGATCTTGTTGAGTGCCCAATAGTCAATACAAAGTCTCCAAGTCCCATCCTTCTTCTGTACCAACATGATCAATCTCCCACAAGGCGATCAACTCAGATGGATGTGACCTTTCTGTAGCAGCTCCTAAATCTACCACTTGATTTCATCGTTCTCCAGAATAAAGTGCTGATAAATTGGTCCATTGGGTAGCGGCGAACCTGGGATCAGATCGATGGAGTGCTTGACCTGACAGTGCAAAGGAACCCCTACGGGGGACGTGAAGATGTCCTCATACTCCTCCACAGCCTTGTCCATCTATACCTGTCATGTAGAGGGGCCCTATCTAGAGGTCATGGTGTCGTGGCGGAAAAAGTCATTTGGGCTGACACAACTGACCTCCCTAGGAGTTTACACTCTCTAGCGACAAACAAGACAAAATGGAATGATCTTTCTCTAAATATACCTTTTATGACATGAAAAGTACAAGTGTTTAGGCTTACCTTATTCCAAAACGCTGTTGTTGTAGTTCGTCCTTGCCAATTCGGATGAGCTCCTCCTTCAAGTCAATTCCTGCAACCACAAACAATCAAACAATTACCGAGCACCTGTATTTCATATAATAAAACATACATTCAACATGCAGACCAAGGAACACATGAAATAACTCATTAACACAAGCTATTGAGAAAAATAAACCAGTTTGTATTAATAACGAAACAAAGAAACTCTTACAACCTGGCCTTGGTGTTGTGCAAGTTCCTCCCAGGGTCCATCAAGTGTTTTCCTCTACCTTGACAAAGCTCACCCACTTCCAAGTAGAATCATGTAAAGACAATCTCTCCTCACAAAGGTTCTAATGGAAGACCTAAATCCTGCAGCATTTACCCAAAGAAAATGTATAGCTCCAACCCCCCCTCCTTCTGGCTCAATGCCTTCATTTATAGTGCTGTAAAGAGGTTATTCAGGTCCACTATCAATGGGATCATTCCCCTCTATGGGTGGGATAGTTCCCTTATTGATGGGATAAGTCCCCTCTTAATAGAGATACATGAACCAACTGGAGGCGTATCCATTCCATCAAACCGACCTCTAGAATGTTCTAGAAGTAACCACAAGTAACTTTCTCAAGATAAAACTTGCGCATTTTGCCTTTTACAGGAGGACGCACCTGTCCTTTAACATACAGAGCGTCCATGGACGCAGGTTTTGTGAACATGGCCTGCGTCCCCGCAGGTAAGGCTAGAGAGAGCCTGCGACCCCAGAGATAAACATAGTTTTTACAAGACTTTCTCTCTTCTTTGAGTTTGAGATGGATAACAGAGGCATAAGACTTGCCTAAGAGGGTAGCATGACTGTTGATTTTGAGCCATACCAACTGTAAGTAGTCAAGGTGACATTTTTTAGTGTAACAGATTGCCCCCTAAAGTGCGAAGCCTGGAATAGATTGGTGTTTTATAATTCTAGGAAGGGTGAAGCGCTTTATCATTTCAAGGATTGACTTGTGGATGCCCTGGTTGGAACCTGCAATTTTCAACACAAAATACATGTATAAGATTATATCATCACTGAGGTAGGCATTCCCATACTCAGATTCAAAACTTTAACTAATGGACTAACTATTCTGATACAGGAATGATCTTGCAGTACATCATTTTTATAGACTTTTGTAGACATAGTATGGACGCAGCCATCTGTTTATGATTAGTCTACATAGATAATGAATACAAAACTCCTCGCAGCCTGGATGGTAGAAACTAGATCCAGGGTCTTCACTTCTACTTCCCGAATTGATTCTAAACATGTGATTAAATGATTCGATGTCGAACATGTTAGAAACCACTTGATTACCAGTCGATGATGTAAACTGTTAACAAGCGTGAGAGAGACCACCAGTAATGTCAATGGTTCTCAAAGTACCAAGCACAACCCGTGAAATGTGAATAGATGTTTTGATGTCGAACACTTCACGGAATCCTTTGATCGAAAGTCAATGATGTAAACTGTCGTCAAAGGCGAGAAACCTGCCATTGATGCATGCAGACTCCAAGGTACTGTTGATTCCTAAGTCATCTTTCTAGATAATGTGTTGATGTCGATAGAAAGCGACTCGTTGCAGGCAAGCCCGCAACACGAAATCATTGTTCAAGTTGAAGAAATGTTGCTGTAAGGACTGACTCAGGGATGGTCAAATGGATGATAAGTATTTTGCAGATGAAAGTTTTGTTTGCAGACCTCTTGAACACATAACGACACGACAAATGGTTTGGTGACGAATAACTCAAAGTTAACCCCTAAACCCGGTTAAAGATTTTCAAAGTGATTTGGTCAATTGTGAGATAAAAGATTTCCCAACCCAGGTGAAATGCAAAAGTGTCGTGTCCAAGAGTGGTGATAAAGTTTCGTTTGAGACAAAAAGTGACAAATAGGTTCATTCTTCTCTCTTTTCCCCCACCATTTCTGGCAAGTACCTCTTTATTTTTAACAAGCTTGAGGAGGATAACATATGCTTGGTTATAAGCTCATCCTTCGGACGAGTCCAACCTAGTTTAAATCGAACCCTAGGAAGGAGTGGTTCGTTCCCATTTGTAATTGAACAGGTCCTTTACTGTAAAAGTTTAACGAGTCCAGTATAGGAGAAACTCGGCGTTTTTCAATTTTAGAGAGTCTGAAAAACTTAAGGAAACTCCACGTTGAACTTTTTCGTAAATTTGTGTCCCTCAAGCCCGAAAAAGTATAAAATAATACCTGGGGGAACCGCTTGATCTTGCGACCAAGGGGTACTTTCATAATAGTGTCGTCGACCTGAAAAGTAAAAAGCGATCAAAGACACGTCGTTTTAGTTCCTTATCGAGTTTGAAACGACAAAAACCCGGCAATCTTTTCCTGATTTTGCGGTCAGAAAAGAGCTAAAAGGGGACCGTCTTTTAATTCCGTTTTAACGAGTTTAAAAGAAAAACTCGGCGATCTTTTCATTTTTTAGGAGTCAGAAAAGGGCTTAAAAGATGACTCTGAGGTTTCACTTTTTCGTAAGTTTTAACAAGTTCGAAAAAGGGATAAAAATGTACTCATGGTTTTCACTTTTTCGTAAGTTTTAATGAGTTCAAAAAAGGGATAAAAATGTACTCATATGGCCGACTTTCAATTTAATTTACGAGCAGGAAAAGACGGAAAGAACTCGGCATTTTCGTTTATTTTACGAGAATGAAAGATAGCAAAATAATCTCGAAATTTTCATGAGTTTAACGAGTCTTGAAAATAACTGAAATTGACTCGAGATAGGTTTCATTTTTACAAAAGCTTGAAACAGATAAAAACTATGCTTCAAAGTAGTTTCATTTTTACACAAGCTTGAAACAGAAAGAAACTGTGCTTGATGCCCCCTAAGCGTAACTACTAGAGCGCATGCCCCCCTGCTTCATTTCATCTAACCAGTTGGATGAAATGAAGGTTTAGTTACGAGATCACTTGAAAGACTCGACCTACAACTATAAGAAAATTACGCAAAACTAACTAACTTAAAAATACAACCTAACATCTATGAGATCTAGTCAATCTCTCGACTCAAGTAGAGGAGGATTTGTTTCATTTTTTAACGAGCTTGACACAGGAAAAGAACTATGCTCGGATTCAGTTTCATGTTTACGCAAGCTTGAAACGAAAAACTATGCTTGTTATAAGTCCACATGCCCCCAGCATAATGACACAAATTAAGGTACATGCCCCCCAAGCTTCATTGCATTCAATGAGGTGGATGGAATGAAGCTTTACTTTCAAGATCTTGGAAAGACTTGAAAAGGGAGTTGTTTCATTTTTTAACGAGCTTGACACAAGACAAAGAACCATGCTCATAACTACTCTAAACGATCTACCTAACAAAAATCTACTCTAAAAACCTTGATTCATTTTTTAACGAGCTTGACACAAGACAAGGAACTATGCTCTAAAATCCTTGATTCATTTTTTAATGAGCTTGACACAAGACAAGGAACTATGCTCTAAAATCCTTGATTCATTTTTTAATGAGCTTGACACAAGACAAGGAACTATGCTCATGACTACTATCTACAATCTACCTACTTAACCTACCCTTGTTTCATTTTTTAACGAGCTTGACACAAGACAAGGAACTATGCTCAAAAAGTTCGCATGCCCCCAGCATAATGATGCAAATCAAGGTACATGCCCCCCAGGCTTCATTGCATTCAACCGGCTGGATGAAATGAAGGTTCACTTTCAATATTTAACTTGAAAAGGGAGTTGTTTCATTTTTAAGGAGGCTGACACAAGAAAAGAACTATCCTCATACCTGATTCATTTTTTAACGAGGTTGACTCAGTAACTGGAACTATCCTCAAAACCCTACTTTCTACAATCTAACTACAGATCCTAAAATCTAGCTGATTCATTTTTTAATGAGGTTGGCTCAGTAAAAGAACTATCCTCATAACCATTGATTCATTTTTTAACGAGGTTGACACAGTAAAAGGAACTATCCTCATCACATCCTATTTCATTTTTTAACGAGGTTGATACAGGAATAAACTATCCTCGTACACACTGATTCATTTTTTAACGAGGTTGACACAGTAAAAGGAACTTTCCTCGTTACTTCCTATTTCATTTTTTAACGAGGTTGAGAGAGGAACAAACTATCCTCGCACCTGATTCATTTTTTTAACGAGGTTGACACAGTAAAAGGAACTTTCCTCACTACTTCCAGTTTCATTTTTTAACGAGGTTGAGAGAGGAACAAACTATCCTCGTTCACACTGATTCATTTTTTAATGAGGTTGACACAGTAAAAGGAACTTTCCTCACAATTCTACTTTCTAACTATCTATATAGCCTATCCTTGTTTCATTTTTTAACGAGGTTGACACAAGACAAGGAACTTTCCTCGGAACTCCTTGTTTCATTTTTTAATGAGCTTGACACAAGACAAGGAACTATGCTCATGACTTCCAGTTTCATTTTTTAACGAGGTTGAGACTAGAAGAAACTATCCTCACTACAGCCTATTTCATTTTTTAACGAGGTTGATACAGGAAAAAACTCTCCTCGTAACCTGATTCATTTTTTAACGAGGTTGACTCAGTAAAAGGAACTTTCCTCACAATAGCCTATTTCATTTTTTAACGAGGTTGATACAGGAAAAAACTCTCCTCGTGACTCCTTGTTTCATTTTTTAAGGAGCTTGACACAAGACAAGGAACTATGCTCATGCCTGATTCATTTTTAAACGAGGTTGACTCAGTAACAGGAACTGTCCTCAAAAATCCTATTTTCTACAATCGACCTACATATCCTAAAATCTACCTGATTCATTTTTTAATGAGGTTGACTCAGTAAAAGAACTTTCCTCATAACATCCAATTTCATTTTTTAACGAGGTTGAGAGAGGAACAAACTATCCTCGTTCACACTGATTCATTTTTTAATGAGGTTGACACAGTAAAAGGAACTTTCCTCACAACGTCCAATTTCATTTTTTTAACGAGGTTGAGAGAGGAACAAACTATCCTCGCACTAGCCTATTTCATTTTTTAACGAGGTTGATACAGGAAAAACTCTCCTCGTGCTCACTGATTCATTTTTTAACGAGGTCGACACAGTAAAAGGAACTTTCCTCATACACTGATTCATTTTTTAACGAGGTTGACACAGTAAAAGGAACTTTCCTCACTACGTCCAATTTCATTTTTTTAACGAGGTTGAGAGAGGAACAAACTATCCTCGCACTAGCCTATTTCATTTTTTAACGAGGTTGATACAGGAAAAACTCTCCTCGTGCTCACTGATTCATTTTTTAACGAGGTCGACACAGTAAAAGGAACTTTCCTCATACACTGATTCATTTTTTAACGAGGTTGACACAGTAAAAGGAACTTTCCTCACGCTACTGATCATGTCAATGGACACACCTTGATCATGGCTTCCAAGAGATCTTCATCAGAAGGAAGAATAGTTCTCTGGAAGGAACTCATGTCAAGGGACTCAAAAGGGATAAGAACATCGCGTTCAAGTAATCCCATAGAGTTTTCCATGTCAATTACCGTATCTAAATCAAAGGAAGATGAGCAACCAGTGAGAGGCTCACTTACATTGGTAACTGAAAACATGGGACCGGTTGCCACATAATTAACCCGTGGCAGGGTAGATACCACTTTAGAATCAGGAACATTTAGGGGTGTCATATTGTTGGTAGTTGAAACAAGACTAGGGAACGAAAGCTGGTCTACAGTCACAATGTTGCCATTGTGAGGGAAAGACATCACGCGAAAGAGTGTCGATACGACAGCTTTCATTGCATAAACATAGTCTCGCCCAAGGAGTAAATTGAAATCCAAGGGACCTCGAACTACTACAAGATCAATACAGACAGTTTTACCTTCCAAGGTAATGGAAAACTTAGGAAGGATCCCTAAAGGTTCACTAATGGTTCTGTTAAAAGCTTTCAGATTCTGCGTAATAGGCGCAAGCTGAGGGGAACCCAAAGCTTTCCAAACAGTTGAGGATAAAATACTAACAGAAGCACCCTCATCTACCTGAGTACGATGTATGTCCCTACCACCAGCCTTGACAACGATTTGGAAAGGGATGGAGGAAGGAAGACGAGGTTCTGTCAGTCTATTCCAATCAAAGGAAAAGACCTCAGTGCTTGGAGGGGGTTCTGTAGAAACAGGTGAAATGCCCCCCGGCATAGAAGAATCTGAAGTAACAAGAAGAACTTGAGCGGTATGAAGTTCACTCTCTAAATGGAAAGTGGGATCGACTGAATGTGAAATTGAATCGACCACTTGATCAACTAAAGGATCATCAACCTGAGTGACATGAGTTTCACTCTCCAATGGGAGAGTGTGATTGAGTATACTTGAATTTAAATCAATCACTCCGTCAGATGACGGCAGGTTGGGAGAAAGTTTACGGTAACCAGCTGGAAATTCTTGCTGCGGAACAGTGAGGTTTTCCAACAATGTTGAGACTTCATCCATGTGAGGGAAAATGTGAGTTTGATGACTCCCTTTGCATAACTTACAAGGAAACCTAACTTTACCCTTTTTCCCAGGAACCTGACTATCGCTGGTTGATGGATCAACGGAAAGTTGATGAGATTTTTCTGACCATACTTCCAAGACCTTTGGAATTCCAGGACAACTGACAAGGAAGTGGTCACCCTTACAAAGCCTGCAAGGGTATTTGGGTTTACGGTGCATGTCGGAATTTTCCTCAACACCACTAACACTTACAGCTACGATTGGTTGGTTGACTTCTTTCTTATCTTGCTTCTTCTTCTTTTTCTTCTTCTTCCCTTTCTTCTTCTTCTTAACCTCCTGGTTACTAGCATCAAGGCTTTTACCAGGCGAAGAGGAAGAAATGGAGGAAGAAAAATTAGGCGAAGAAGGTAAAGGGTCAACAGAAGGTTGGTGATGTTGGGATGGTGAACTTTGTTGAGGTGAAGCATCCGGTTGAGATGGAACAATTGGAGTATTTTGGGCCAACGAAGTTGAAAATAACCATATCGGTAAACCTATTGTAAATCCAGGTAATGACAAAGTAGCCATATAAGGAGGACCAACATTTCCAAAGTAAGGAAAAGTACTAGGATTCTCATTAGGAGGGGTTCCTAGGTTGATAAATTCCGGAAAATTTGCCATTATATTCAACTTTGGTGAATTTTATTAACAATTTTAAACTAAAATTAACAATTAACAATTTACACCTAACAATTAAAATTCACAATTCACACCTATGGTCTCTAAAAGTAAAAACAAACAAATTAACACGCGCTATCAAATTTAAGAGTCAAACCACACACAAACAGTATTCTTCCGGACCAAAAAAGCTAGTTGGTGATGAAGCCCAACCTCGCTGGATTCAGTACAGAAATGGCGGGTGGAACAGTTACACCGACAACCTGCTTAATGAATAGACTGGACCAAGTTCCTCCACTTTAACCGTCTCGAGTGAAGTGAACACCCCAGAAAATCCAAGTGAGTATAGCCGACGTCTGCTCCAGGTACAGTGGGACCTTCCCTCTACCGTCACCTTGGGTAGAATCCTAAAGATTATGGTCACTAAGGTTACCAACGACCACAAGTACACCTGGGGGAACAGTCTAAACTCCGACAGCACGCAAGGGCAGAGTAGCAAGCTCAATCCCCTTACCGGCTCCTTGACAGTAATCCAAGGTTTACCGATAAGTGACCCCTGGCTCCTCGACAATGGTTAATCCGAGGTTTACCGTTTGTAATACGTACTGTCTGGCGTCGTTCCCAACGAGGGGGGAATGATCCCCTCACTGGTTCGGACACGAGCTCGTGCTTCTCCTTTAAGAGGAGCTTTCCCAGAGTGTAAATGTAACAATTGGATTTGATTCTATCACAAGATCGACTACTTGTTTGGTTTTACTGTCTTGGAGAGTTAAGTACTCACCTACTCCAAGACACTAGCCTAAGCTATGTTGGTGCTTCAGAGCCCTAGAAATGTAAAAATTACTAGATGAATTTTAATTAAGCGTTGTGTTATTAAGGCTGTTATTACTCAAATAGGTAAATGGATATGAAACCAATGGTGTTATGACCCGACTCAACTGAATGCAATCGAATATGATAATGCAATCCTTTCAATTCGATGAATCCTAACTAGAGTAAGGAGAGAGTTTCCATTCACTTCCAATAATGCAAAAAATTGATCACTAAGAGAAAGTATAACAAATTCTCTAATGCACTAATTTCATCAAGAAAAACTAATGCAAATCAATTCCAAACCATTTTTTTATTTTTATTTTTTGTGCAAATTCAAATCAAAGAAAGCTGATCTAAATCTACGATTGATTTTTCAGAATGTAAACTATGCAATGGTAATCTAAGCACAATTCACTTGAAAAGTATGCAAATGTAATCTATGCACATTTTTCATTCATATTCTGAAACTGAGAACTCTAATTATGCAAATGTGATCTATGCAAGAGAATTCTCAAACACAAGATGATTCTAATGCAATCTAAGAACCAATCAAGTGCAAGTCGAGAAAATTGGGTGAGAGTTCCAAAGATCAAAAAAATAAAAACACTCAAAGGCGATTAACACTCATACAAGAAGCAAAAAGATGCAAAATTGTGAAAAGACTGAGCCAAACCTCCAAGTAATGACCAAAGGAAATCAAATTAAGAATTTCTCAAGAAAGAGACTCAAAACACCCAATTGATGAAAGCTAAGAGCAGGAACAAGCTCAGGTGAAAATTTTTGACAGGGTACTAAAGGATCTGGGCAGAAAACACTAAGAAAAACCAAAATCTAAAAGCAATTAAAGCAAAAATGGAATTTTCTTAACTTTTACAGGAAGACGCAGGCCACCCGTTGTCACAGGTGCGGGCCCGCACTGTGCAGACGACAACAGCGCGTCCAAGGATGCACTGTGCAGTACACAGAGAGTGCGTCCTTCTGGAAAAAGAAAGAAAAACCAAAGCTAACTAAATCTAAAGCTAAGCCACCCAAATACTATTTCTCACAGTCAAAAACCAGAAAATAAAAATGATTTTCACAAAGCAAAGTTCATATAAAGGAAAAGACTCATTCATTAATGGATTCCCCAGTGGAGTCGCCAATTTGTCGTGGCGGAAAAAGTCATTTGGGCTGACACAACTGACCTCCCTAGGAGTTTACACTCTCTAGCGACAAACAAGACAAAATGGAATGATCTTTCTCTAAATATACCTTTTATGACATGAAAAGTACAAGTGTTTAGGCTTACCTTATTCCAAAACGCTGTTGTTGTAGTTCGTCCTTGCCAATTCGGATGAGCTCCTCCTTCAAGTCAATTCCTGCAACCACAAACAATCAAACAATTACCGAGCACCTGTATTTCATATAATAAAACATACATTCAACATGCAGACCAAGGAACACATGAAATAACTCATTAACACAAGCTATTGAGAAAAATAAACCAGTTTGTATTAATAACGAAACAAAGAAACTCTTACAACCTGGCCTTGGTGTTGTGCAAGTTCCTCCCAGGGTCCATCAAGTGTTTTCCTCTACCTTGACAAAGCTCACCCACTTCCAAGTAGAATCATGTAAAGACAATCTCTCCTCACAAAGGTTCTAATGGAAGACCTAAATCCTGCAGCATTTACCCAAAGAAAATGTATAGCTCCAACCTCCCCTCCTTCTGGCTCAATGCCTTCATTTATAGTGCTGTAAAGAGGTTATTCAGGTCCACTATCAATGGGATCATTCCCCTCTATGGGTGGGATAGTTCCCTTATTGATGGGATAAGTCCCCTCTTAATAGAGATACATGAACCAACTGGAGGCGTATCCATTCCATCAAACCGACCTCTAGAATGTTCTAGAAGTAACCACAAGTAACTTTCTCAAGATAAAACTTGCGCATTTTGCCTTTTACAGGAGGATGCACCTGTCCTTTAACATACAGAGCGTCCATGGACGCAGGTTTTGTGAACATGGCCTGCGTCCCCGCAGGTAAGGCTAGAGAGAGCCTGCGACCCCAGAGATAAACATATTTTTACAAGACTTTCTCTCTTCTTTGAGTTTGAGATGGATAACAGAGGCATAAGACTTGCCTAAGAGGGTAGCATGACTGTTGATTTTGAGCCATACCAACTGTAAGTAGTCAAGGTGACATTTTTTAGTGTAACACATGGCCACCATCTTCTTCTTTCCTTGAGGGTGTATCGTTAGGAAAACAAATTCCCAGTTTTGGAAATGAGCTTACTGCATTGTTTTGCAGTAATCAAAGAGATGGTGGTAGGCAGTGCTACCTCTAGTATCCTGTAGAACTTATTTCCCAATGTAATAATAACAACACGGGGCCTTGATTCATACACAACATGTCGCTTACACAAGTATGATTTCCCTAATAATACATCACAAACTTCAAGGGGAGCAATGTCACACAATACCTCATCCGTGAAGGGTTTGATGTTGTATGGAAGGTGACACTGCTGGCTCACACGAAGATCTCGTCCTTGGTGAAGCCACCCGATGGTGTATGGTTGTGGATGTGTTTTGGTTAGTAAGCCCTACCGCTTTACAAACTTTGCCGAAATGAGGTTCTTTTGGCTCCCGCTAGTGACAATGAAGTATAGTGGGGAGCCCTTTACCCACATCTAGGAGTGGAAGAGGCGCTCCTCCTCCTCTGGATCTTTGGGTTCATTTTTCTGGATCTTGGCGGTAGCAATAGTGGCATTGGGATCTGCATCAATAATTTTCTTCCCTGTGTCATTCCCCTTGTCGGGTTTTGACTCAGAGTCAGAACATGCATCTAATTCTGAAACCTTTAGCTCAGCCACCAGTGACTGCTTGGCACGACACTCACTTGTGTTGTGAGTGGAGCTCTTATGGAACTCACACCATTTTCCCGTGACCTTTTTCGGCTTCGCAGTGCTATTATTTTCTTGCAGCTTTGGCAGGTTTCCTTGGGCTGCCCAACCTTGGCTATGTCCTCTGTTCTGTGGTTTAGGAGCACCTTTCCCTTGCTTCTGATTCGCAGATCCAAAGTCTCTCTTCTTTGTTTAAACTTCTACTCGACCTTGACAACATATCGATATGATATGCCGAGCGAGGAGATGTTCAAGAATTCTATTTCTTCCTTGATGTACTTGTGTAGGCAGCCACGATATTTGAGTATCAAATTCTGCTCCATATCCTTGATACCGAACTTTGTGCGAAGGGTATGGAAAATATTGGTGAACTCTGGCATGTCTTCGTCCCTTCCTTGCCACAGCATGGTCCACTTTATGTATTCATCCTCATAGCCTCCGATAGGGTAGTACTGCTCCTTGATGGCATCCTGGAATGAATTCCAGGTGGGTGTGGCTGAAAATAGTGAGCCGTGTAGTAGGTTTCTGACCAGTCATTGACATGGGGGGCTGCTTTGAGAAGAGCAAAAATAATATTTTCCCGACTCGAAAATTCATGAATAGAAAAATAACCCTCTAGCAGATTTAATCATTTATCTACGACATCTGTGTCTATTTGACTCTCGAATATGGGGATTTCAAAATTAACTTGAACCTTAAAGGGCGTGGCATTTCTAGAGTAGCTACTAAAAGTTGATGCGTCGCTTCCAGGTAGCCGCTGAAGGATCTGGGCAAAAATGTCCATCATTGCGTTCTATTGTTGCTCAAGGGCTTCTTCGAGCAAGATTTTGATAGGATCTCCAACCCCCTCGTCTTTCTTCTCATCTGCCATGGGAGGCCATCCGGATTTGCGAGGCTGGTCTTGCAATTTTAGATCAGTTCAAGCCCTAACTCCTTATATCCCGACCTCATTAGGGACATGCAAAGAAAAACAGAGAAAAAGCAGACCGATCTGATACCACTGATCTAGATTTAAACAGGAATGCAATAGATTACAGAGATAACCATAAGTACAAAGGTATGATAACCATAAATACAATGATGCAACAGAAATAGTACTTCATTTCATTACTGTAAAATACTAAAATATGCTTACAAACAGAAATGGAAATAAACCAGCTAGGGCGATGATAACTTATCTCTGAGAATATATGTGGTGGCTACATGCCTCTGAAATGTCTTGCAATGAGGCTCAAAGGTATATTTACTGTTGAGAAACAATGGGAAACCCTTAACATTCCAAAACCTAACCCTAGAAGATGAAACACCAAACTGTGGGCCACGTTTGGGTAAATTGGTACATCAACTTCTCGGGGTAATAACTTTGGCATACGATCTCCGTTTGACATGTACAATAGCTCGTTAGAAATACCTATCCAAGCACTATCGCTTTGGAAGGACAACATCGGTCCATGGACCCATGTTTCCCTAGTTTTCCATAAAAACTTTGTTTAGGGCCTCAAAACGACTCTCGAAATTCAGGGCCCAAAAAACTGCTAAAAATAGTAAATTGTGCTACAATTAAGGAACTGAGAATGCTGAGAGAAACAATGGTGGGGGTCTAGGTGGACTTGGCAGGTGGCCACCAATATCCACCTAGATCACTCTTCCCATTGAATGCTAATGGAAAGATATTTCAGACATGATATTGTTGATCAATTTGTTGTGAACAATCCAATTTTGTTATGGGAATCATTTTGTAATCATATCCGTTGTAACTTCTCTCTGCTCTCTATGTATTTAAATGAGGATAAAGACAATAGGGATATTAATAGAGATTATTATAGGGATTATTATAGATACGATGGGATAGGATAGGAGGAAAGGGGATGGATCAATCCTTGCTATTTCAAACTCTATTTTTAAATTACAGACTTGCGTTGTCAAGAGAATGCAATCATATTGTAATGTCACTCAAGTTCAATGATTAATATATAATTTGAGGTTGTTTTTCATTCACCTTATATGAAGTAACTTAGCAACGTTTGCTTGCGGTTAAGGGTCCAGCCTCTGGTGGATTGAGCTACTTCTCTGCATTATATATTTCTAATTTCTGCAAGTTTGATTAATTTGTTAATTGTCCCGTCTTATGCGCTTTTTACTGTTTTCTGAATTGAAGGAATATCTTTGCGTTATATGATTTACAACATTGTTGTTTGATTCAATTTACATTCATTGTGGATTAAGTTACTTAGATAATTATTCAGATTGATTTAATGAACTGTAAAGAGTTTGGTTGTTGCTATTGAACTCTCAAATTGATATCATTTCCATCTGGATTGCTTCGTAGAGATTGAACATGATTTAGATTGAATCAGATAGGAAGAGATGATTTATTGCTACTATGCTATCGGCTGATGTTGTTGTTACTTGAATTGCTTTTGTAATATTTGATTTCAGTAGAGGATTGAGTTTTGAAGCTAGATGCCATATCTCCTTTAATAATTGCAATTTGAGTTTATTAGATGCATCCATTTACTATTGTGTCAAATATCTATGCTACAATTTAAGAAACATTACTCTCTAGATTTATAGCTTGCACATATTGTGTACACTCTTGAAATAAAAGGACTTTCTTAGGTTGATAATTAATGTGAGGTAATTAGGAGTTTTAAAAGACACCTTTTAACACCCAACATTTTGGTGTTGTTCCTGGGTAGAGTGTTGCCATTTCATAGAGAGTGATGTATGTTTGATATTTGCTACTGGAAAAGAATTGGATATTAAAACTGGAAGGTAATAACCTACGTAACTAGAAAGTAAAGTGCTTGCTCTTCCTCTGGCTTTTCAACACAATTGCATAGAAGTTGAATTAGGTATTTGATGTTTGTCTGTTGTGAAAGAATTGGGCATTTAAAATGGAAGGTAGGAACTTGCATAACGAGCAAGTAAAGTGCTTGCTCCTCCACCCTCTTTTTAGCAGAATTTCATAGGAATTGAAGTAGGAAATTTAGAGGTAGAATTTTTGGAAAAATCTCATAATTCCACTCAAGTGGTGATGTAATCCCCACCCATTTCACTAACCAATTAACATGAACATTTCAAGGAGGAGCCTTGAAGAAACACATGAAAAATGTCTTCTATTATGGTAAGAAATGGCTCACGTTTACTTTTGAATTCTCTATCAAATATCTAGGAGTGACACAAATGCACATATTTCCCCATCTTCTCTATCAAATTTTTATGGTTTGACAAATGAAGATCCAGATACATTCTTATTTGAGTTTTAAATACTTTGTAGAGGATATGATTATTATACTAATGATCAAAGGTTGAAAGTGTTTCCTCTTACTCTAAAATAAACAGCTCTCTGATGGTTCATGAGCCTAGGTGGGAACTGCATCCAAACATGGGAGGACATGAAGAACATATTCTTGAAGAAGTACTAGGACTATTGCAAGGAAAATGAAGATATTTTCAATATGATACAATGGGAAGATGAAATCTTGAAGGACTATGTGGAGTGATTTAGATACAACCTTCAAAAATCAAAGCATAAGTATTTGGAAAAAGAGATCTTAAAAACACTCCTACTCAAAGGAATCAAAGATGAATTTTTTGAACTCTTAAATCTGATAGGAAAAGGTGACGTTTTTCAGTTGTCATATGATGATGTTTATGAATTGTGCATAAGGTATTCAAGAGGAATCTCCAAGGCTGGTAAGAATTCTAGAGAATTTTTTTCTTTCTTTTCCAAATTTGCTACAAGAATATGAAACATAAGAATTGAAATCAATGTTTTATTTGAAAATTTGAAATTTGATTTTATTAGCTCTCTAAATTCAAAATTGGATGTTTTCTAGGTTTAGAAAAATCAAGAAATTGAAGAATTGTTTTTCCCTCATTACTGAAAGGAGCATCCCGTAGATAGTTGTCCTTCCTTATCTAGGATGGAAGTAGCATATCAAAGAGATGGGGAAGTTGCAACAAAGTCAAAACTATGGAAATCGTGGCCTACATGTATGGTATAAAACACTTCCTCTCCATTCTCTTACTTGCATAATCCATTATGGAATACTCATGTGTTAGGGCAGCCATGTCCATCTCAATATAACCCCCACAAATCTTATCTACAAGTTTGGCGTGGTTCATCTCATGATTGCATGACTACTCTCCCTCATCTTGTACCACAAACACATCCTCCATATTATTCACCAACTCTTCCATAACACTTTTCTTGCCTATCAAAATCATCCACTCAACCCAATCAACTACATCATCAAAATGCTCCATTCCCCACACAATTTCCTTCTCAACTCATTCCACACCCTCACCATAATAAACCAGTACAACATGCTTACAGTGTTGAACTGCAAAATTTACCCACCATTCCCACCCATTTTATCTCACATGCACCATTGGAGAAAACTTATATTGAGATTCATAATGTTTCAAATTCCAAAATTACAGAACTTATGAAAGAAAATGAGGTTTCTTCTAGTCTGCATCAACAAGTCGTTCTAAAATCTCAAGAACTTCAAGATATGATGGCTATGGGAAATAAAAAAAGTAAAGGATATATTGAAGATTGGTTTCACTCCATCATTTTTTTGCAGCATCACTCCATACTTCAACAATTTTTTATACCATATTTTCAAGGGAAATTGGCTTCTCATACCCTAATATTTATTAACATGAATTTTTCAAATTTGGGTGTATGCACACTTGAAGACTATTTCGAAAATGGCTCCATTGGAAGTACTCTTATAAGTAATCATATTATTTTTTCAAAGAAGAGTAGGTTAGTGTAGAAAATAAATAAATAAGGACATAAATAAATAGATTTTGTTTTTATGTAAAAATAGTTGTTTTTGGTGCAACACACTACGAAAATCAACATCAACGATAAATTTTTTAATTCATTTGTGTATGTTGATTTGAAATGGAAAAGTTATAACCAAAACATTGACAGGATGTCTACTAGGCAGCTCATGAACAAAGTTGGGACAATCAATTTTTGGAGGCTTAAATGATTATATTTCGAAAACTTGTTTCTATAGTGTGTTCCCCTATGAATTGTTAGATGATCCAAAAATACTTTTTTATCATAGGTTATAAAATTAGAATAAAATTAGAATAAAATAATTATTAATTTAAGATATTAAATTAATAATTATTATTCTAGAATGTTTAATTATTTAATGGAGACTTTTAGAATTAGCATATTGTTGTAACTAGATATGACTCTCCAAATGAGTCGTATCTTAGGATCTATTATAGGAGATTAGTTAGCTAGTTGGTTTGAATAGCATTTATTGTAAATGGACACTTGTTATTGAATAAGTGGTCCATAATTAGAGGTAGTTAGGACATGGAGCTTATAAATAGCTCATTGCAAGAGTGTTTGTGTTGTTCGGGTGTAAGCTCTTGCAAATCAATTATGTAATTATTTTTGATTAATAAAATTATGTGTCTGAGGACACTTCTGCCATTATTGTGGTATCAGAGCTCCAGTAATGCTGCAGTGGATTTGAGGAGATTTCAGCTCAACAAAGTCCTGGAAAACTCCATTCAGTTGGCCAGCAAATCATTGGTATGAAATTGTCCAGTTTTGTGTTCAACCAAAAAAAAAAAAGTTCTTAGAGTTTTAATCTGCGAAATGATTCTATTAATTCTTTAATACCGGATCATACGCCCTTGCTGGAATTTAATGTAAAGTTGGATGGTATCGTTTTTTAAGTGTAATATTGCAAGCGTTGAAGAAATTCTGAATTACTTCATACATTTTTATAAACACCTGGCTGCGTTTCGGTTTCTGTTTTTCTTTCTTTATCTCTTGAACTGCCATCAAGGTCGAATTTCAAACCTGAAACATCCCTCAAATTTGACGCTTGTTCTGCCGGCCTGTGGTGCCTGTGTATCGGCGGTAGGCTCTTCCGGGGAGTTCTAGACGCCAGCAAAGTTTAGAACCTTCGATAATCTACTATAACAAGAGGCCCGGGGACAACAATTGTACGAATCAAAGCACATGAGTTTGTCTGCCTGAAGAGTCAGTGTGCAGGCCGTAGCTACCTCATATGTTCAATCTGCAGTGCGAATTGTTAACTAATAAAAGCCTCTCTAGTCCCATCGATATTTGGTTGCGTTTTCGAGTGTTGTTGCGTTTTCAAGTGCTGACATTTTTTGTTGCAGAGAGGACGCTATTTTACAGTCTCAACTGATTGCAGAACACCGGGGCGTTTACATTTACACTGTGCCGGTTTGGTTTAAAGCTTTTTCCCCGATCACTTCGATTTAATTTGTTGCAGATCAACAATTGCCCAGATAAGAAGGGGATCCAATTTAGAACTCAAGTCTGGTTTCTTTGACGATTCTCCATTTCCTTTTTTCAAAATCTCAGCAAGTAACAAGTCCATTTCATGAAAAAGTCTTGGTACTTCACTTAAATTTACTTGCTTTTGATCCTCTGCCATGTTCCCGGGGTACTTCAACAAACCAGCGTGTTTTTTTTTTTGTTTTTTTAAAAGCCAACAAAGCAAACCAGCGTGGTTTTTTTAAAAGCCGACGTAAGTGAGTTTAGAATGGTTAAAGGATGTGCTTTTCTTAAAAAAGCATGATATATGCTTTCAAAGTATATTTATTCATAGTTTTGAAATTCACGTGAAATTCATTTGTTTGAGAGTTTTAAAAAGAAAAGAGAGTAACCTTGTTGGAGGGATAAGGTGAATAATAAAGTTTTTTTAATGGGAAATAAAGTGAATCATAAAGTTTTTTTTAATAGTTTGTAATTTGGAGAGATAAGGATTTGTAATATATAGTTTGTAATTTGTAATTGGGTGAGATGAGGTATGATGTAATTGGAGTAATAAGGAGTTTTATTTGTAACTTGGAGAGATAAGGTGTGTTTTCAAGACGCTATTTTTTAATTGGGATCATCATATTTGTAACTCAAAGTAATTTTACTTTGAGGGGGGGTAAATTTTCTTTTTTACCAGATTGTGCAAAAGCACCTTTGTAAAAAGTCAAATTTTGAAAGTTGCCTTGTAAATATTTGAGAAATTGACTAGAGCCAAGTGCAAAGCTCAGTCAATATTCTCCTGTTTTGACGACTATTCGAGGGTCAAGGCCAAGCCCAGATAGATTGTGTTTTTGCGTGCTGTGTTGTGTTGACTATCTTGTCCTTTCTGTTCTGCTTATTGGTGCGTCTCTTCATCGCTAAAAATGTCTAAGTTGATTAACTTATTTTCTGATTCCGACAAACTAGAAGGCACCAAATCTTATAAAATGTGGCATCGTCTTATTGAAAGCACACTTATTTACAATGAATTATGGAAAGGAATATGCGATAGCGATGTTAAGCCGAATAAACCCACAGATGCAGATCCACTCGCAAAATGGGAAATCAAGAATGCTAAAGCCTTAGCTCTTATTAACTTGTATGTGAATGATGAAATGTATGTACATATAGAGAATGCCACAGATGCATGGACTGCCTTGAAAACTTTTAAAGACCTCTTTGATACTCAGCCAGAATCAAAGAAGGTTGATTTACAGTTAAAATTGTTGCAACAAAAATTAACTGAAGATGGTGATATTCTTGAATATCTCTCCAGACTTAAGAATATTAAGCAGGAAATTATTAATGCTGGTTTTCCCGCAATTGATGATAGCTTTATGGTCACAATTGTAATTGCTGGGCTTCCTTATTCCTATACGCATTTTTTAGAGACTTTACAAGTAACTGGGAAATTAGAAAAACTAAAGTTGGATGAACTTTGTGAAATGTTAAGTCAACATGATAAAATTTTTGGGAAGAAGAAGAAAGTTGGTGAAGATGTTTTTCTCATAGAAGCCAGCACAAGTAAGTCTTCAGCAGATAGTTCTCGAGGAAGAGGCCGATGGAATCAGAATCAAGCAACACATAATCGAGGTCGAAGCCAAAGTAGAGGCAACAATTTTAATAGAGGAGGAAGAAATAATTTTCAAGGTAGAGGAAACAACCAAGGAAGAGGCAATTTTCAAGCACAAGGATATAATAGTCAAGGTAGAGGACAATCTCCAAATAGAGGTCAAAGCTGAGGCAGAGGACAATCTTCAGGACGAGGAAGAGACTTAAGTCAAATTGTATGTCGAAGATGTAACAAAGTTGGCCATTATGCAGAAGATTGTCGAACTTCACTTAATAAAATTCCCAAGTTTCAGCAGCATTCAGCACAATTTGCAAATGATCAAGATGAAGATAGCTCAGAATATGTTTTTACTTCCTCACCAACATCACAAATTTCATTTCATCTTAGAAGTGACTATGAAGATGCCTGGATCTTGGATTCTGGGGCAACTCAGCACATGACTTGTCGACATGATTTTTTCTGGAATTTTGAAGAATGCCAACTTAATTCAATTTTTCTTGCTGATGATACAAAACATACTCCTTATGGAAAAGGAGTAGTGAAAGTTTTTCTCCCTGACATTGGAGAAAAATTGATTTCCAATGTATGGTATGTACCTAGTTTCAAGAAAAATTTGCTCTCTTTAGTCACGATTCGACAAGCAGGACATCAGGTGATTATGGAAGATGGTTTAGTGAAGATTAATTCAGTGAAACAGAACTTGAAAACAGTCATGACAGGTTATGAAGATGGAAAACTGTTACGGATGAAAGGGACAGTTATTCCAAGGCATTCTGATTTTGCAGGGGTAGTGACTACAGGTATTTCACCTATCAGACTATGGCATGTAAGATATGGACATTTGAATTTTGAGAGTCTTTCACAATTACAGAAACAAGGAATGGTTAAAGGACTTCCCACATTCAAAAGGGAAAATGCAAAATGTGAAGCTTGCATTTATGGGAAACAAAGTCGAGAAAGTTTTCCAACAAGTTCATGGCGTGCAAACAGGCGGCTCCAACTAATTCACAGTGATGTTTGTGGTCCACTACAAACCTCATTTGGTGGTTGCAAGTATTTCTTACTATTCATTGATGATTTCAGCAGAATGACTTGGGTTTACTTCTTGAAGAACAAGTCAGAAGCATTTGATAAGTTTAAAATTTTTCGCCAACTTGTTGAAAATGAAGTCAAAGAAAAGATAGGTACTCTCAGGACAGATAATGGGGGAGAATTCACTTCGAATGAATTCAAAACTTATTGCAGTGAAAATGGCATAAGACGACATCTCACTAATTTTTACACTCCACAGCAAAATGGAGTAGTCGAAAGAATGAATCGCACTTTGTTAGGAATGGCGAGATCCATGTTAACCTTCAAGAGGTTAAGTCCAACATATTGGGCAGAAGCAATACATACAGCTGTCTACTTAAGAAACAGATCTCCAGCTGCTTCTTTAGACGGAATCACACCTTATGAAGCTTGGTTTGGTTTCAAACCATGAGTTAAACATCTTAGAGTTTTTGGGTCAGTGTGTTATGCCTTAGTTCCGAAAGAAAAACGAACTAAGCTTGACTCAAGAAGTTTAAAATGCATATTGATTGGCTATTCTGATGAGAAGAAAGGGTATCATCTTTTGACCAATGGAAAATTCATTGTGAGTAGGGATGTCATTTTTGATGAAACAGAGAGTAAGAGTGCTGAAGAAATTGAAAATCTTCTTCACAAATTAGAAACTAAGGGAAGTAAAAGAAGTGGAAAAATACAAAGTCAACCAACTTCACCAAATTGGAATGAACTTGATTTTCCTTCCTCTGAAGATGAGTCATCGAGTCCCTCTACATCAACAACATCATCAGGATCTTCTAGCAGTTCATCCGCATCTCCAAGTAGCAGTAGTTCTTCAGACAGTGAGTCTCCACATTCTTCACCTGAACGACGAACATCAGTTTATATTAATCCTCTTTACAATGATGGGGACTTTACAGAAGCACAAACAAGTGAGCACCAACTTCCGAAATGGGCAGTTCAACTTTTGAAAGATGTAAAGCCTGATGAACAGAATAAAACTGGCACCAGAAGGGCACATAGAAGTGAAGGCAATTTTTCCTTGATAGCAAATGATTTTAATGAACCTTCCACATACAAAGAGGAAGTAAAACATAAAGAATGGCAACAAGCAATGGTTGAAGAATATAAAGCAGTAATTGATAACAACACTTGGAAACTTGTTGATTGTCCAGCAAATGTTAAACCCATAGGATGCAAATGGGTTTACAGAATTAAGTACAATCAGAAGGGTGAACTTGACAAGTATAAAGCACGACTTGTCGCAAAAGGTTTTGCGCAGCAGGAAGGCATTGATTATGAAGAAACCTTTGCTCCAACAGCAAAATGGAACACCATCCGATTAACACTTGCATTGGCCGCTCAAAAAGGAAGGAAAGTTCATCAAATGGATGTGAAAAGTGCTTTTCTCAACGGGGATTTACAGGAGGACGTGTATATGACCCAACCACCAGGTTTTGAAGTGGAAGGACAAGAACATAAAGTCTGCAAATTGATCAAGGCTTTATATGGGTTAAAACAAGCTCCCCGAGCCTGGTATGCAAAGATGGATGATTACCTTAAGAAAGTTGGTTTTCATCGCAGTGAATCTGATGATACTTTGTATGTATGACAACAGGGAAAATATTTGGTAATTCTTGTCATGTATGTAGATGATTTGATCATCACTGGAAATCATGATGATCATATTGCGCAGGTAAAAAAGGAGTTACATGCAGGTTTTAAGATGACAGATTTGGGATTATTTCACTACTATCTTGGAGTTGAAGTCTTCCAACGTCCACATCATATTTTCATTTCTCAGAGTAAGTATGCCACAGAGGTTCTTCAGCGATTTGGCATGCAAGATTGCAAGCCCGTTCTCACCCCCATGGAGAAAAACTTGAAACTTTCAAAATTTGAAGGGGGGAAAAGGTGGACAGTACAACTTACAGACAGTTGATTGGCAGCTTGATTTATTTGACAAATACTCGTCCTGATCTATCTTATGCAGTCAGTATTCTTTCACGTTTTATGCAGGAACCACGAGAAAGCCACTGGAATGCAGCCAAAAGAGTTCTTCGATATATCCAAGGAACAAAAGATTTTGGTCTTATTTACACAAAGACTAAAAATTTTGTACTTGGTGGATATTCTGATGCCGACTTTGCTGGGAGTATTGATGATCGAGCATCAACATCAGGTTATTTAATGAATATGGGGTCAGCAGCAGTATCTTGGAGTTGTAAGAAACAAGCTACAGTGGCCACTTCTTCAGCAGAAGCAAAGAACATTTCAGCATGGGAAGCAGCATGTGAAATTGTTTGGTTGCGCCGAATTTTGCAGGACTTGGGCATTTCTCAGGGAGAAGCTACATCACTATTCATTGACAGCCAGTCAGCCATCAAACTTGCCAAGAACCCAGTTTTTCATTCAAAGACAAAGCATGTGGACACCAAGTATCATCATATCAGGTCGCTCATTGCCAAAGATGTCCTCAAACTAGTTTATTGTCCTTCCGAAGATCAGATCTCCGACATTTTCACCAAACCGCTTGGCAGAATAAAATTTACTAAGTTCAGGGATGAACTTGGTATCTGTTGTAATGTATCTTTGGATCATAGGGGGGAATGTTAGATGATCCAAAAATACTTTTTTATCATAGGTTATAAAATTAGAATAAAATTAGAATAAAATAATTATTAATTTAAGATATTAAATTAATAATTATTATTCTAGAATGTTTAATTATTTAATGGAGACTTTTAGAATTAGCATATTGTTGTAACTAGATATGACTCTCCAAATGAGTCGTATCTTAGGATCTATTATAGGAGATTAGTTAGCTAGTTGGTTTGAATAGCATTTATTGTAAATGGACACTTGTTATTGAATAAGTGATCCATAATTAGAGGTAGTTAGGACATGGAGCTTATAAATAGCTCATTGCAAGAGTGTTTGTGTTGTTCGGGTGTAAGCTCTTGCAAATCCATTATGTAATTATTTTTTATTAATAAAATTATGTGTCTGAGGACACTTCTGCCATTATGAATCTAGTTTACAAGGCAATTTGAATCACTCATTTTAGATATCATATGAGAAAGTGATGACCAAAATATTGACTATCTATCATAAATCAGCACTCTTAAGACTTTGTTTTTCTAGTTGTTCACTTGTGTATTTGACCCACTAATTCTTCTTTTCTTCAAAACCTGTTTCTTTTGGAGAGAAATAATTTAATCTACTTTCATTTACAATTTGAATAATTTGAATCTGTCATCAAACAAAATATCTATGCTTAAAATATCCACTGTTATTCTAAGTGGGGAAATTGAAAATGACTCTGTTATGCAAGTTGTTTTAAGTAACATTGACATATCATATCATGGAATTTTCAAAACCTATTTCTACTGGTGATATAACTTTGAATTAGCTCTCGTTTGACTTTGGAATCACTCAAATTGGATGAAAAACAAAGGAGTTGTGATTAAAACACTGTTGGTTAGTATGGTCAACCACTACTCTCCCATAGGTGACAAATAGATTTATTTTGTTATTTTTTCCGTGGATTTGTTTTACAGAGTAACTAATTGTTAGTTTTTTACATAATTCTTGGATTAAGGGAGCGTTATCACCTCCCTTTCTCCATGATTTAATGTTTTATTGCAGGAAGACACTTGTTTTTGCAGGTCTTAGGAGAATAAAGAAGGTCAATTTATGGACGAGTGATTCTTGAAAGAAATTTCAATGAAACAAGGGCATTTCATCCAATTCATTACCTAACAGAAGAAATGAAGAATTGATTTCCATTTAAAGATTCACATCACTGGTACCAATACATTTTTCCAAGAGATCATTTTTTTCCATTGACAGATTGATATTCCCTTAGGAAATAACATCATAGCTATTGTAAATTAATTAATTAATTTACATACTATTTTTAAATAAAGTGTTGTTCCTTTTCTAATTTCTCTTATGTTTTTGTATTTCAAGTGTTGCTTACTTCAAATTGTAGTCTCCGCTCCATTAGAGATTGAACGATGAGGACCCCACCATGCAAATTCTTGTTGTATAAGGTCACTCTTCGACATCACTAGTCCCCTAAAGAATTTATTTTTGAAACTCGTACATACAAATTTTATTTATTTATTTTTTAATTGTATTTGCTTAGAGTAGTAGAGATGATTGTTTGTCATTTTTTTCCCTATTTTTCTTTGTTGTTCCCTATAGGGAACTGCTGCTATTCCCTATAAGGAACAACACTTTTTTTGTGTGTATTTTTTTGTGGTTCCCTATAGGGAACAACTGCTATTGCCTATGGGGAATAACACTTTTTTGTGTGTATTTTTTTGTTGTTCCTTATATGGAACAACTATTGTTTCCTATAAGGAAAAACACTTTTTTGTGTGTATTTTCTGTTGTTCCCTATAGGGAATAGTTGTTGTTCCCTATTAGGAACAACTAGGGAACACCACTTTTTTTGCATGTAATTTTTTGTTTTTGTTCCCTATAGGGAACATCTGTTGTTCCCTATAGGGAACAACACTTTTTTGTGTGTGTTTTTTTTATGTTCCCTATAGGGAACAATTGTTGATCCCTATAGGGAACAATTGTTGATCCCTATAAGGAACAACACCTTTTTGTGTATATTTTCTGTTGTTCCCTATAGAGAACATTTTTTTCGCATGCATTTTTTTGTTGTTCCCTACATGGAACAACACTTTTTCATGTGCATTTTTTCTGTTGTTCCCCACAAGGAACAATACTTTTTCGTGTGCATTTTTTTGTTGTTCCCTTTAGTGAACAACACTTTTTGGTGTGCATTTTCTGCTATTTCCTATAGGAAACAATACTTTTTCGCGTGCATTTTTTTTGTTGTTCCCTATACGGAACACTTTCTATTACTTATAAGGAACATCACATTTTCATATGCATTTTTTTACTATTCCCTATAGGGAACAACACTTTTTCACGTGCATTCTTCTACTGTTCCCTACAATGAACAACACTTTTCATGTGCATATTTTTGTTGTTCCCTATAGGGAACAACACTTTTTCGTGTGCATTTTTTTGTTGTTCCCTATAGGAAACATCACATTTTCGCATGCATTTTTTTGTTGTTCCCTACAGGGAACAATTAGTATTCCCTATAGAGAACATCACTTTTTCATGTCTATTTTTATGTTGTTCCCTATAGAAAACAAAACTCTTTCGTGTGCATTTTTTTGTTGTTCCCTATAGGGAACCACACTTTTTCACGTGCATTTTTTATGTTCCCTACAAGGAACAACACTTTTTCCTGTGCATATTTTTGTTGTTCCGTATAGGGAACAACACTTTTTCGGGTGCATTTTTTTGTTATTCCCTATAGGGAACAACACCTTTTCGTCTACATTTTTTGTTGTTCCCTACAGGGAACAACAGTTTTCATGTGCATTTTCTTTGTTGTTCCCTATAGTGAAAAACACTTTTTCATATGCATTTAAATTTGTTGTTCTTTATAGGGAACAACACTTTTTGGCATGCATTTCCTTTGCTCTTCCCTACAAGGAACAATATTTTTTTGAGTGTTTTTGTTGTTCCCTTAGGGAAAAACACTTTTGGAGTATTTTCAAGAACAACCCTTCGTTCATCTTGTGGGATTATTCTTAGTTCATCTCAACCACATTTTTCCCTTTTATGGCATGAAGTACACTACTTTTACATGGACAAGAATTATGGATTCTATTGAAGTGAGTCAATATCATTCACATTATGATATTTAATAGGACAACTCCTTGATGATAGATTATTTTCAAAAGGGACACAACTATTTATATACTACTTTACTACATTGTTTTCTGTTGTATATGATACTAATTGATCATCTTAATGCCATGTTGGTTCCACCCTTCCTAGTTATAATCTTATCTGTCTATAATAAATGAGATTATGGGTATATATATTTTTTTCTATTGACATGTTCAAATTCTTTCACCATCCCTATTCTTAAGGAGTACTGAGTCTTTATCTTTTTATCATAAAAATGTGTAATAACAACAATTTTTTTTTTGCAGATGGAGGATAGGGGGTCTCATTACGAGCCAGCCTACCATGTTCATAAGGCTGTAACGAAGTGAAATTCCCATTATGGCCACCACACTGGGGTTATGATCCATTGGATACCCAAATTATCCTTGGAATAGGTGGTCTCATCACGAGCCGGCCTGATCACTTTTGCAACATCCTAGTGAATGGAAGTGTTGTTATCTCGTTACGATGCCAGCACATTGATCTTTCATGTAGAACAACACTAGAACTCTCCATTTATAAATTGAGGATCTGGTCTCATACGGGTTAAAAAGCAACCCTGCCGAGGCTATGGACACCTGCTAGTACGAGAGGCCCTTCTTATGGTATTGAATTTATATCTTATTGTCAATTATTAGTATAATACCCTTTTGTTATTCTCTCTTTTTATCAAAAACGTTATTTCCTTAATTTTCCCCTGTTTTGGACCATTACACATGAGAAATTGTTTTCTGATCAATCACATCATTTTCAGCTAGAATACTGTCAACAAAGCATCTTTATTGCTGCATATTACTGTCCTTTTTGCTTACTACATAACTTATCATCAATCCAAAGCATCCTATCTCTTATTCATAGCTAACTTACACACTCTGCTCTCATTATAACCATACCTTTTGTCATTCTATCATTGATATGTGTACTCTGCTTGATTTAGTGTCATACTATTCATTCCCTTGCCTTGCCATTAGAACAACACTTTTCCTATGCTTTATGGTCATGAATTCCCTTTTCCAATTAGAGGGGGAAGGTTATTCAAAAGTTTTTTCTGATTGAACTTTTTTCATGTGGCTTATCTATTACTATTCAAAACTAAAACTATGGATTCAAGAAATTTGCATGCAGCGTAGTGATTTGTTTATAGGAGAACAAAAAGTATGGGGGAAACTCTATTCACAGCAAGTCCACATTATTGCAACTAACAGAAGAGGCTCGAGAAACTCACAAATAGGATGTTCTTCCATGGATTCCACCTTTTGCATCACTTTCAACATCAACTTAGCATCCACCAGCTTAAACAACGTAGGTTTTAACCCTATACAGAAAATTACCTGCATACGAATTCTTAAACAAAGAAAATAAACAATGCGAGAGCATAACCCATAAAACACATATGCACAGAGATTTTTTTCCCTGGATCCCAAAACCGGGACTACCAGCTTGATTTTTCATTATGTTCCTTTCAATGTTACAATACATATTTGTACATGTCGAAGCATCCAATACCATGGACCGAAAAACCATCGCGTCCAATACCATGTGCGAAAATCATGCACAAAACCATAGGTAGGTTCGCCCAACCTAATATAGGGTCCAAAAACATTTTTCCCGGGGCGCTGCCCCGGACCCCGTAGAGGGGGGCTACCCACCCCCCTCAAACCCCCCAGACAGGGGGGGCTTCCGCCCCCCCTGTGACCCCCCTGCTGCACAATCGACGCAACGAAGGGGGGCTACCGCCCCCCTCTAACCCCCCGTTTAACTACGTGGGTTAGTCGTGGAAAGAATATAACACAACCCAACAATCTCCCACTTGTTGTTTTCTTTCCACAGGGGGCCACAGGAGAGCTTAGTCATTTTTCCAGCCCTGAAACACCCATTGTTTCTCTACACCAAGAGAACTTCTCAGAGCTCACAGATTTTGTCAATGCATCTGCAGTATTCTTCAAAGTGTCCACCTTTACCAGCAACACCTTTTTGTCTTCTATCATATCCCTCACAAAGTGATACTGAACATCAATGTGCTTTGTCTTTGAATGATAAGCAGGGTTCTTTGCCAAGAAAATTGCACTTTTGCTGTCACAGTCTATTCTTATAGCTCCCTGTACTAACCCCATACTTGAACACAATCTCTGCAACCAAACTGCTTCCTTGCTTGCATGAGTGGCTGCCATGTATTCTGCCTCTGTAGTTGATAGTGCCACTACAGATTGTTTCTTACTCATCCAACTGACTGCACCTCCAAATAGGTTAAACACATACCCACTTGTAGATCTTCTCTGATCCAGATCTCCAGCCCAGTTTGCATCAACAAAACCATGAATATCCGACACTTTGTCCAATCCTGGTCTTCCTTGGTAGCACAAACCATAATCACTAGTGCCACGCAAATACCTGAAAACCCGCTTCACTGCTGTCCAGTGCTCCTTCCCAGGTTTTGACATAAACCTGCTCAATACTCCCACTACATGTGCAATGTCTGGTCTAGTACAGACCATTTTGATACATCAGGCTACCGACTGCACTTGCATATGGAACACGGGACATGTCCTCTTCCTCTTCTTGTGTCTTGGGACACTGTTCAGCAGATAACCTCACACCTACAGGAATAGGAACCTTCACCGGTTTACTATCCTGCATATTAAACCATTGCAGTATTGTCTCGACATACTTCCTCTGGTTTAACCAGAGCTTCCTCTTTGCCCGATCTCTTTTAATTTCCATGCCCAAAATATAGTTTGCAGCACCAAGATCTTTCATGTCAAATTTGGAGGACAATTGGGTCTTCAAATCCTGGATAATTTCTTTGTCATTTCCAACCAGCAACATATCATCCACATACAAGACCAGATAAATAACACTGTCACCAATTAATTTAAAATACACACAATGATCTGCTTTGCTTCTGGTGAAGCCAAGTCCCCGTATAAATGTATCAAATTTCTGATACCACATCCTTGGTGACTGTTTTAACCCATACAAAGACTTCTTTAACTTGCATACCAGTTCTTTCTTACCCTTCACCGCAAAGCCTTCAGGTTGCTTCATGTAGATTTCCTCTTCCAAATCCCCATGAAGAAATGTTGTCTTCACATCCATCTGTTCTACCTCAAAATCAAAAGCAGCAGCAACAGATAAAAGTAATCTAATAGAAGCTACCTTGGCAATAGGAGAAAAAATATCACCAAAATCAATTCCCGGCACCTAGGAATAACCTTTTGCTACCAACCGAGCTTTGTATTTCTCCACCTTTCCTTCTGCATTAGTCTTCTTCTTGAACACCCATTTGCTGCCAATGGGTTTCCTTCCAGCCGTCAACTCTACCAGATCCCAAGCCTCATTTTTGTGCAAAGATGCCATTTCATCAACCATGGCCTCTTTCCAGAGTTTTCCATCCTCTGAATCCACTGCTTCCTTCAAAGTTCTGGGATCATCATCAGTAACAGACAAAGCAAAATTTGAACTGAAAGCAGATGGACTATACCTTTCTGGCTGCCTTCTTTCTCGACCTGATCTTCTCACAGCCGGAGTTAGTGGCTCTTCATCTTCTGATTCCTCCTCTGTTGCAGAGTCTGATTCTTCCTCCTTTGGCTCAAACTCTATCTTCTCAGGTTCCTTTGGTTGGACTTCATGTTGAATAACATCTTTTACCTCTCTGAACACCACATCTCGTCTGTACAAAACCTTCCGTGTGACTGGGTTCCAAAGCTTATAACCCTTTAAACCATCCTTATACCCAATAAAGATGCACTTTTCAGATTTACTATTCAACTTGGTTCGTTTCTCCTTTGGAACATGTACATATGCATCACATCCAAATACCCTCAAAGAGAGGGTTTCTTACCAGTCCATACTTCTTGTGGAGTCTTATCCTCCAACGCTGATGAAGGTGATCTGTTGATCAGGTAACATGCAGTATCCACCGCCTCTGCCCAGAATTCCTGTCCTAACCCGGCACCACTGAGCATGCTTCTTGCCCTTTCCATCAACGTCTTGTTCATTCTTTCTGCGACTCCATTTTGCTGAGGTGTATATGGAGTAGTCTTCTGCCGTGATATACCACACTTCTTACAAAATTCTTCAAATTCCTTGCTGCAAAATTCTCCGCCATTATCTGTCCTCAGCACCTTTATCTTCTTCTCTGTCTGATTTTCCACCAGAGCCTTAAATTCTTTAAACCTGTCAAAGACTTCAGATTTCTTCTTAAGGAAATATATCCATGTATTCCTTGAGAAGTCATCTATGAATGATACATAGTACAAAGACTTACCCAGTGATGGAACCTTCACAGGTCCAAACACATCACTGTGCACAAGCTCTAATCTTTGTTTCATCCTCTTACCACCAGAGGGGAAACTCACTCGATTCTGCTTCCCATACACACAATTTTCACAGAAATCAAAATCCAGAGAGCTATCATTCAGAACTTCTACCATACCTTTACCATGAAGTATTCGAAGTCCCTTCTCTCAAATATGTCCAAGCGTTTGATGCCACAACATGGTCTTCTCTCCAGAGACCACTAGATTTTCTATTCCATTTTCAGGAACCATAGAACTATTGCACCCATCAACAACAGTGCTACCTTGCAGTTTGTACAGAGTTCCAATCCGAACTCCCCGCATCAATATCAATGCTCCTCGAACCATCTTGCAGGTATCTTTCTCGAACACCGTCTTTACACCTGCATCATCCAACTTGCTTTCAGAAATCAGATTTCTGGCCAATGCAGGAATATGTAGAACACCCGAAAGTGTTCTAACCCTTCCACCTTGCAACTTCAACTTTACTTTTCCCCGACCAATGATTCTAGCCTTTCTATCATCTCCTAAGAAGACATCACCACCATCGTATTTCTCATACTTGCAGAACGACTCTCTATGGGGAGTGAAGTGAAAGGATGCACCTAAGTCAATCAACCATGCCTCATGATCTACATGTGTACTTGAAGAAGCCAAGTACACATCCCCACCTTCATCTGAGGTGGTTTTCGCCTCTGCAGAAGGAGCATCATCAGATCCCTTTCCTTTATCAGGAGCTTTAGATTTACAATCCCTTCTGAAGTGTCCTTCCTTTCTGCATTTCCAGCACACCACCTTTGTAGGTTTTCCTGGAGATTTAGATCTCCCTCTAGATTTAGATCTCCCACTCGATGACTTATTTTTGTTTCTATTCTGGGACCGTCCTCGTACAGACAAGGCATCACCATTCTGGTTGTCCATATTCTTCCATCTCATCTCCTCCGTCAGCAAGGCTGAGACTATTTCATCAAACTGCAAAGCAGTTGCATTGCCCTATTGCAATAACCAGACTATCCCACGAATCTGGTAGAGAACACAATAGACTGATGCACTTATCTTCATCAGAAATTTTAACATCAACAGATAATAACTGACTTACCACAGTATTAAACGCATTCAGATGCTTTGTCACCGAGTCTCCATCTTTCATCCTTAGGTTATACAGCTTTTTCCACAGGAACAATTTATTCACCAGAGACTTAGATTGGTACAAAGTCCCTAACTTGACCCACAAAGCCTTCGCCGTAGCTTCCCCTGATACATTAAACAATACTGAATCTGAAACACACAATCGTATTGTGCTCTTTGCCTTCCGATCCAACTTCTTCCATTCTTCATCGGTCACTCCCGATGGTTTAGTACCCGGATCTACCGTGATCCACTGATCTTTATCCACCAACAGATCCTCCATCTTGAGTTTCCACAACTCAAAATTCTGACCATTGAACTTCTCAATCTCGATCTTTCCACTGCTCGCCATATTCTTTCACCACCAGAATCCATCTCGCAGATCTCCCACTGAACAGGGTCTACCACACGCCCGAGCGAAACCCCTCAACAACAAAGGCGTCCCCTTGAAGCCAAAACAACTCTGATACCAAATGTAGGTTTTAACCCTATACAGAAAATTACCTGCATACGAATTCTTAAACAAAGAAAATAAAAAATTCGAGAGCATAACCCATAAAACACATATGCACAGAGATTTTTTTCCCTGGATCCCAAAACCGGGACTACCAGCTTGATTTTTCATTGTGTTCCTTTCAATGTTACAATACATATTTATACATGCCGAAGCATCCAATACCATGGACCGAAAAACCATCGCGTCCAATACCATGTGCGAAAATCATGCACAAAACCATAGGTAGGTTTGCCCAACCTAATATAGGGTCCAAAAAAAAATTTCTCGGGGCGCTGCCCCGGACCCCGTAGAGGGGGGCTACCCGTCCCCCTCTAACCCCCCATTTAACTACGGGGGTTAGTCGTGGAAAGAATATAACACAACCCAACAAACAAATGCCAGTCCATAAATGTCATTCCACATTTTTTCAGAGGTAGAACTTGAGGTAAAATAGCATAAGTTTATGATTTATTGAAAATTTCAGAGAATTTCATGAAAATCCATTGAGTATTATTTATCATCATTCATTCCCCATCTTTACCACTTCGCATGTTTTCATAGACATATAATCTTTTAGTTTGGGGGAGTGTTCATTTCCTTTATTTCTTTATTCTGAACTTACCATTAATATTCTTTATCATTCATTGATCTTCTTATTCATTCTCAACACCTCCCTTATTCCCTGTTGTTTTAAACCAAGCATAGATTTCAACAGATTGTAGCAACCACCTCAATTTGTTTTCTAGCATTGCATGAGGGCATGATAATTCTCCAATTTGGGGGATGAATTGCTACACATGATGGATGTTTTCTACTTTCTTTCTCATTTAAGGCATACAATTTCATTTTTATATAGTGCCAACATTGATTTGTGTATATCTTTAAAAAATGAATTGAATTCTTGTGATTTCTATAAAACAAAGAGGTACCATTAAAATACACAAACCCAAATAATTTCAAATGAAATTAGTTCATAAAATTTTGGAAATCATGCACTCTCGCCTACAGTGATTCTATTTATATCTCATTATCCCTACATCAAAAGAATATGATTTTTGGATCATAGAAGCATTAATATAGTAAAAATCTACTTGCAAAATTTCAACAAAATTTGGTTTGTAGTTTTTTGAGAAAATGGTTAATGAAGTTTGATGTTACTTATATCATATTTTGCTGCAAATTCATATACATATAGTTGAAAATCAGTGTAAAAATTGTTACGCCTTCATCAACATTGCTAAAACTGAATATTCATTATTTGAGGAAGAATTAATTTGTTCCATCCATTTCATGAGTTAGGATGAACAATTTTTGAATTATTTCTTAGTTAATACAGAGTCTTTGGGTTGCATGGGGGCATGTAATATATTTAGTTTGGGGATATGTTGGGCTGCTAGTTCATCATTATTATTATTACTTTTTAACACCTATTTCATCCATTTCTACCTTTCTTTATCACATCATTTAACATGATTTATCATATAATTTCATTTTATAATTATTTATGCTCTTATGGATAAATATTATTTCTTCTCCTTTATTTTTAATAAATTGATGATTATTATGCATGATTTTACCAATGACAGTTTATTAATAAATTTGTTGTAACATCACTCACCATTTTAGCCTTCAAGATATTCTCCATATTGTAGATTTAATTTCTAGATCATCATTAAATGTGCCAACTCAGAAATTCACTGGAATAAGAAGTTATAGCTTTTCATTGGACGTTTCGAGCAAATGGAAAAGGATCTGGAAAATCCAAAACATGGGTTCTCGTAGACTCACTGTTGTGGCCAGTTTCCAAATTATCTCAGTTGCAATACCAAATTCGACCTGTTCCTATTCAATGTTGATAGAAAGGTATTTTAGATATGATCTTGCTAATGAATTTATTGTGAACAATCCAATTTTATTACGGGAATCATTTTGTAATCATATTTGTTGTAACTTCTCTATGTTTTCTGTGTATTTAAATGAGAACAGAGATCAAAGAGAGATTATTATAGGGATTATTAGAGATAGGGTAAGATAGGATAGCAGGAAAGGGGATGGATCAATCCTTGTTATTTAAAACCGTAATTTTAGATTACGGACTTGTGTCGTCAAGAGAATGCGATCATATTCTAATGTCACTCAAGTTCAATGATTAATATATAATTTGAGGTTGTTATTCATTCGCCTTATCTAAATTATCTCAACAGCATTCACTAGTGGCTAAGGACCTAGCCTCTGGTGGATTAAGTTTCTTCTTTGTATTATGTTTTTGATTTCAGCAAGTTTGATTTATTTGTTAATTTTTCCACCTTATGTGCTTTTTACTATTTTATTGAATTGAAGGAATATCTTTGCTTTATATGATTTAAAGCACTGTGATTTGATTCAGTTTACATTCATTGCAGATTGAGCTACTCAGATAGTTACTCGGATTGATTTAATCAACTATAAAGAGTTTGGTTATTTCTGTTGAACTCTCAGATTGATATCATTTCCATATGGATTGCTTCATAGAGATTGAGCATTATTTAGATTGAATCAGCTATTAAGGGATGAGTTATTGCTATTGCGCTCTTAGATGATGTTGTTGTTACCTAAATTTCTTGTCTAAGATTTGATTTCAGTAGAGGATTAAGTTTTGAAGCTAGATGTCATATTTCCTTTAATAATTGCAATTTGAGTTTATTAGATGCATTCATTTACTCTTGTGTCAAAGATCTATACTACAATTTAAGAAACATTACTCTCTCGATTTATAGCTTGCACATATTGTGTACACTATTGAAATAAGAGGACTTGCCTAGGTTGATAATTAATGTGAGGCAATTAGGAGTTTTGAAATACACATTTTAACACCCAACAATCACTTTGCTTTGATTGAATTAAAGTATCCAACTCCTTCTCTATCTCCTTAAGTTCATTCAGTTTCAAGACCAAGTTCATCAACTCCTCATGTCTGGTTTCATTCTCTATGAGTTCTAGAGTTTGAAGATGTTGTAGCTAGGTTATTTTCAATTTCCTATTAAGTGCAAAATGTCTTCATTTTTCTTTTTAATAAGCTTCTCTATAGCTTTTATATCCTTGGGATTGTGTTCCAATTCAATTACTAAGTCCTCTAAGGACTTGATCCTTGTATCCTTGGCCTTTGAGGAGGCATTTTCTAATTGAAATTATGCAGATATGTTGTTCAAAGAATTTTGTAGTTGATGGGTAGGTATGGCTTTACCTGTCAGGGTGGGGTATATCATCTCTCCAAGCTATTTGTGTAGTTCAATCTGGTCTATGGGATGAATATCCCTTGGAAACACTTCAAAATCCACCTTCTTGAAATCTGATGTTGTCTTGGGTTGCTAAGCTATAGGCTTCACAAAATTCATCTATAACATTCTCTCTTTAATGTTAAAGGTTGGCATTAGCCTTCTCTGATTGGTGGGAGTTAGCTTCAGGTACTGTGCATATGTTTGGGCCTTAAGTTTCTCATTTCTTGCTTTGATTTCCTTGTATCTCTCCTTGTTATATTGGTCTTTGTCAGCAGGAACTCTAAAGGAAGACACTTCAACACTAAGTTGCCTTTCCAACCTCTGAGTCTGTGATGTGGAAGGATCTTGCATGCCTTTAGATTGAGTGGTAGGCCTACTTTTTTCTGCCCCTATGTTGTACACATGAGTTGAATCTTCTGTGTATTATTGCTTAGAGACTGGATCTAGCCTTTGCTTCTTGTCTGATTCCTGTTGCAAATCAGAGGTGTCCTTTCCTGAAGTGGAAGCCCACTCTCCATTTCTCTTTGTGATCTACTCCTCATTCTAAGGAGTCTGCATGACTAGAGGGGTGCTCAAGGTCCTTTCTGGTTCTTCTAGTACCTACAGAAAAGAGTTTTCATCAAGCTACTTTTCTAAGTTAATTAGAGCATTTTCTACATCTACTATGGTCTTATCTTGGTCTACTAGGGTATCTTCCACCCATTCAGTTTGGTTGGCATGTGCCTCTATTTCTGGTATGCGGTGGTGGATGAAAGGTCCTAGCTTGACCTTTTGTCTATTCTTGGTAATGAATTACAAAGGGTCGTATTTCCATACAAAAGTCTTTTGGAAATTCATTCTTTGCAGGATTAAGTATGCCTCTTTTCCTGCATATCTGGAATTGCAAATGAAGGGACCTAATTGATCTTTGATTTTGAAGTTGGTCTTCTTCTTAGCATTAACAAAGTTGACTTCATGTGCATTGATTATTTGTCTATAATATTCTAGGGAAAACAACCTCATAGGGAGGTATCTTGGCAACTTATATGGTGCAAGCATGCAACCATATATTCTTATTTATGTATGGTTTTGGTAAAGGTACTAGTCATCCACTTTGGCCTACTTGGATAGTTGAAGGACCCTTCTTATTTCTGGACTGATTCTAGGAGGAGGGCAACATTGCCATGACTGGATGTACAAATAAATCAATGAAATCAGAGTAAGAATATGAAGAATGATATTTGTGGATCAATGGGGTCCAAAACATGACTAATCTAGGTTGACCTTTGGTGTCCAAATTTTGAAGGGTGAATGGGAACTTATCAGGTTGATACTATAAGAACATATGGCATAAGACTTAAGAATACTTGAAAACTCTTTCATTTCTATTTCTAAGGAATTGTTCATGCATCCTATCAGCTATAAACTGGGCATAGTCATAAATTACAGCAGGAGGCTACCCTAAAGTATAGATGGTCATGAAGGCAAGGATTATTTCATCAATGTAGTCACTTGTGGAGTAACCTAAAACTCAAGATATCATGGCTACAATGTTCTTACCCCATGGGGAAAAAATAGCAACTACATATGGGGGGGGGAGTCCTTAGGGATGTTTTTATCTTCTCTAATGAAAGTTTGGAACAGTTGGGCCAATTTTGCAGAGCTCAGTTTGGGATACAGGTCCTACAGGTTTCTAATGGAGAGGGAAGTCAGGTTTGGCCCAGGCTGGAGATGCAACATATCATTAAAGGACTCAACAGTGATGGTGAAAAGGACCTTTTGGTCATGGGATATGATGGCTCTGTGACTTGGGACATAGCAAGCATAACACATATTTAAAATCTCTGGAAAAATGGGGAATTGGGGGAATTTGTACTTGGGAAAATTCGACTCCCAAAGACCAATTTCATCAGCATGTTTCAGGGACCTGTCCCTACATTGGCAATGTACTTTGAGTAGGGGTTCTAGGGTAGTGGTATCTTTTATTTGAAAATATTTATCATCTAAAGGAAGGTGTTCCAGGTCTAAATGAGGTGTAGAGATAGGACTTACATCCATTGCAGTTGCGATAGGCATACTCAGTTCTTGTGGATTTGAGCGTGGGGGGTGATTTAGGGTTTTTAGGGAAATGGAGGTTTTGTAGATGGTTATGACTTAAAGTGTTAAAATCAAAGTAATTTTGATCCTTTTTTCTTAAGTATCAGTGTTATGCGGGTGAATTGACTTGGAATTTGACAATGGAGTTGGTTTTCCATCATTAAATACCTAGAATTGGGCAAAATAGTCTGTAAATGGTGGTTGATGGAAACTGCAGAGGTTCATATGGCTCTGGTATAGACTAGTGGATGAGTTGGGCAGTCTGTAACATCTGTGGAGCAATGGAGGTGGTATGTAAGTGAATTTTCTGTTTGCAGGGGTCGCAACGGCTTTTCTGAATTCTCAAAGGGAAATTTGTGAAAAGAGTGAATAGAGGGGCAATTAGGATTTTATAGGATAAATAGTTAATTTTGGTAGGTTTATTCATTGATGAATAGTGATGGTTTTCATATGAATAGGGGAAGTGGTTTTGAAAGGCCATTGCACCATTTTTGTGGTCCAGGTAGTATTCGGGAGGGGTCACCCGATTCCATTCATTAATTGACATGTAGCATCGGGGGCTGGGAGGAAAACCACCTTATCGAACAGGTAAAGGACAGATATTGGATCGTCCCAATATGGATGCGACCCATTGGATGCGGAGGAGGGATGATCAATAGTGATCAGGAGGAAAAGCTGCGAGGTAATTTACACAAAGGGTTTATGGGGGGCCCATGGGTCTAATCACCAACGGTAAAGGATTAGTTTAATTACTTAATCCCCTTGGGGCACTTTAATGCCGGATTAAGGACTGTGGGTGGGGTTTTAATGTATTTTTGGGATAAGGGGTAGTAATATAATTTATATAAAAGAAATAAGGGTTGGGATTAATTTATATAATGGAGTTAAGTATATACGAGACAATGGGTTTTTTCAGAATTTAATATAATAAAGTTAAAGAGTTAATATGAGCTGAAATAAGGGAAAGGGGTATTTTACTTAGGCATACAAAATTTTATGCACTTTTCATACACTTAGTACTTGGGATAAAGGTATTTGGTGGTTTTTTGTGTAAAAGGGTTTCACATGGGGGCGAGTGACTTTTCCTAGGCAAAGGTGTTTAAATCTTAGGACAAGGGGTTTTCTTAGGGAAATGAGCGGAAATGGATTCTTATGAAGGGGAAATGGATTCTAATACTTGTTCCTCTAACTCATTAATCGAGGGTCCAGTCCCTCCAAAAATCAAAGAAATACTCTGAGCCTTTTTGACTTGTAGGTTTGAAGTACTAGAACTTTATTTATGGGAAATTAGTGAAGTGAAGAGGTGAAATGGAAGAGGGGATGTTAAAAATCATATTGTAAATAATTTTCTTTTCTTCATTTACTTATTATTTCTCTTCGAATGATGCATTTGAATCAATGACATAAGTGCTTTTTGTATAATTACTTGACATTTCTACAACCTTTCTACTACTTACCCATTTACTCATGCTACCATTTTTTTTCACTTTATTAGGGTGCATTTAGGCTAGCAAACCCTTATCAGTTTTTTTCTTATAAAGTAAACTAACTATTTCTAACCTTATATCATCCAAGGGCTTAGATTAAACTGATGAGCACCTTTCATTTACTCTACCTATCTAATGATCTACCAAGATTACATTGTTTGGTCAAATTTTATTCTGTAACTATGAACATAAAATTCAAAACATGAAATAGCCAAGTTTAAATAATTCAACTACCATGGATTGTGGCATGAGTAACAAGGTGCATACAGTCTTTTATTATGCAAAAACGTATATAGCAACAGCATTTTGACTTGCTCATTTTCATGGTCTGTTTTTTGTCTTTTGGGGTTCACATATTTTCATTTTTTTGACATTTTTCATTCTTTTTGTCCTTTGATTATTCTTTTAGGACATAACCTATTTACATTTTTAAATTTTTTAATACGGAAAACATTTGTAGAAAGCAAAGGTATGTACAATATTACAAGGCTTAATCTCAATAATTCAAAATTATGACTCCTATTGGTATAGGAACCTAACAATGGTTTCACTTGGGGATGGTATTTCCTAGTGAAATGTCAAGAACTTCGTAGATTACTAGCCTTTGAATTGCTGTTGATATTACCTTGGAAAATTTTCCTCTGTACTTTTACATTGTTAATAGTTATGACAGTGAATCTTTCAAAACTTAGGGCCTTCTCTTCAGGCTTCAACATCAAAAAATCACCATCCAATCCAATCTAGACTTTTTTGAAAAAATAAAATATGCTCTAATGTTAAGTGAGAGTTAGTAACCAATTTCAATATAGTGTTTGAGCATTCGACCATTCATTGGCCCACCTTCTACTTCTATACCATCCATTTCCCTTAGGAAGAAAGCATTATTACCTCTGAAAGCATAAATGACATATGGGCCCTTCCATACAAAATCAAATTTCCCATGTTTACCTTTATATTCCCTCCTCGAATCCCACTTGAGTACTTTGTCACCGAGGTAGAAGTCTTGAGCTTTGGTTCTCTTATCAAAAATCCTTTTAATCCTTTCCTGCACAACTTGAGACCTGATATATACTTCCTCCTTGGTTTGTTCAAGGTGAATTATTTGGTTGATTCTTCTTTGGATACTATTTGGTTCAACCTACATTTCTTGAAGCAACTTCATCACTGGTGTTCCCAAGGAAGATGTAAAAACAACTTTCGTTCCATAAACTAGTTGATAGGGAGAAATGCCAATTGATTTCTTAATGATTAGCTTATTTTCCCATAAGGCATTGACTAGTTTTTTGTTCCACATTTTCTTATTGTCCTCCAACAATGTTTTAATGATGTTTACTAGGCTTTTGTTTGAGGATTATGCCAATCCATTTCCTTGAGGATAATAGGATATGGAGTGGCCCAGGGTTATATGGTGCTTGTTGCAGAAATCTATCATTCTTTTGGATTTAGAAGATGTTGTATTATCAATAATGAGCTTAGTTGGACATCCAAATCTTGACAGAATATTGGTTTCAAGGAAGGTTATGATAACAACATATGTGGCATTCCTTGAAGGTATGGCCTCTATCCATTTTGTGAAATAATATGTTTCAGTAAGGATTCATTTGTGTTGGGTAGAGCAGGGTGGTTGAATTTCACCAATGAAGTCTAAATCCCATTGTTGAAAAGGTATTTCAGTAGAGATAGGTTTGCGGGGTAAAGGTAAGAGATTTTTCCTTCCCTCAAAAATTTGACATTTGTGATAGGAGGTCACATATTTCGAGATCAGAAAACAAAGTTGGCCAGTAGAAACGAAATCTAAGAATTTTATCTATTGTGGTTTTCCAATAAAGGTGTCCTCCATAGTCACCTGCATGAAACTATTGCAATGCCTTATCAACTTTGGGTGCTCCACAACCTCTTAAAGCTACTTCACCAATTGTGGCTCCTCCACAATTGTCTAAGACTTCTTCTGGCGCTACATGTTGAGAGGTAATGTACTCTCCCTCTCAACCACCAAGTCTCCAACAGTTGTTGTTAGATCTGCCATGCAACGCTGACTTTCTAAGGTCAGAAAGAACCATAGTCTGTTTGGTTGTGTCCAAAGGGGGTTGACATTAGTCACTTTTCCCTTTCTTCCTTCACCTCGCTCACCTCTAAACCTTTCCCATTCCCTAAAGAAACCTTCCAAAATCCGACAAAGTCCCTTTTGGCCCCAGCTCTAAGCGGAAAGCCAAACCAACCATAAAACCTTACCCATACGCCCTCATGCGCTCATAAACCCCTCATTACTTTCTCGTCGTTGATCATTCCCCAACCATCTAACGACCGACATCACACCCAATAAAGGTGACCCGCTCTAACCAATTCCACCATCAGATAATCTCCGCCAGATCTGATGGTCTTTGCATACATCGCGCATGCAACTTGATCGAGTGATAGCGTGCAATGAGAGTGGTTTTTCTCTCTCATCCGCTGTTACGTGTCCATCATTGAGACGAATCGCTCAGCCTTGGACATTTGCCACTTAGCGCTCGAAAGTGGTGCGATGAAAGATATTACCCCCTGAACAAACAGCCCTCGCCCATTAATCGCACGTGCAACTCCATCGCCCGATGACTATCCGATCTGTCTACCAAAGATCCAATGACAATGACACACCCCATTCCCACCTCGATCTATAGCTTTCGCCGAACCATCTCCACCATTCATCTCCCCGATCCGATGATCATTCTTCTTGCCCACCCAAATTGTCCACTCATCCATGCATTTCATGTCCTATGACCATTTTGTTTCCCGAAGAAGGAGATGACTAGCACTACCAGGATCAACTATAGTAATATCCCCAACAATCACATTAAATAGAAAGCATGGCCAAAGGAGAAAAGGACATAGCACGACTCTGTAACTGAATTTATTATTCATGGACTCCACTGGTACAAGCACTCCAACCACCTAAAGGACAACACAACACCTAAACAGATCGAGTTCACCCACTGAAACAATCAACCTCGTTCAGAGACTCCATCAGGCAGTTAAATGCAGTTAGTGGTCAATTATGACCCCTCCATACCTAAACGGCCAAGTGCCATTGTAACGAAAAATTATAAATATCTAGGAGCAAAATGTAATCAGGGTTGGAATTTGATGTAAGGTTCAACTTCTGGAGACCGTAGCCATTTTGTCACTTGCAGCGTCTCATCTTCATTTTTAGAAAATACAAGCTTCTTTTGTTATTAACTTCTCACTATATGTTTTCCTCTGTTCTAAGCTTGTACCTGATATGTTGTGTTCTTGATATCTTGATGTTTAGAACTAGATAATTGTCACCTTATCTCTATGTTAGAATCTTGAATGCATCATTGAATAGGTTGCTCAGGTTTCTTTCCATCTAACACAGGAGAGTTGTCATCCTATCTTTGCATTAATAGATTAGATTTGCAGGTTTCTGTACTAGTTGCAGCCGGACATCACATGGTCTTGTGTATCTGCTAGTGTGGTTAGTATTCTGCATATTCACCTAATATTTAAAACTATGAGCATTGGTGGTCTAAAGCCTCGTAGTCTAAGCATGTTCATGCATGTCTGGAGTGAAACAGAGTAGAAGTGGTTATCTGGCTTGAACCAAACCATCATTGCTTCCATTAAACCTTGCAACAATAGTTGAATTTATATGTTACCAGGCATCTTCGAGCTACAACCTAGGAGAGTTTCTTGGAATCCTAACAGTTGCCTTGCTCCTCAAGGATTTGCATGCATCTTGAACCTCAAGAGCATACATGTTCTTGACTCGTGAACCAATCTTCTTCACCTGTCTCATGGTGATGTGTCTAAGGAAAACCTTTCCCTTACTAAAGACTACATCATAGCCTTTGTCTCCCAGCATTGCGATCGATACCAAGTTTTTCTTCAGTCCTGGAAAATACTTCACATCTATCAAGGTAATGCAAGCTCCATGCTCCCTCTGAAAAAAAACTATGCCTACTCCTGAGACAATATACTTTTCATCATTACCCATCACTATGAGTATCTGGATATATTTCTCCTCCAAGGTACTGAATAAACTCTTATCACCAGTCATGTGGAATGAAGCTCCACTGTCAAGAAACCAACCACATCCCACCATGGATGAAACCATGCATGCGATGAGAGAGAAATCCAACTTGAACTATGAGGCCAATGCCTCACCATCTAATCCCTTCGAAGATCCCTTCTTGGATTTCTTCTGTGGAAAATTCGCAGCATAATGGCCCACTTCATGGCAGTGAAATCATCACACTTTTGATTTGTCAAACTTCTTCCCACCATTGGAAGAACTAGATTTGGGATGGGATGCCTTCCCTTTCCCTTTCCTCGCCTTACTCACTAAGGCTATATTTTCTTCATCATCTTGTTTTGATGAAGATCCATCTCTGGTGCTTCTTCTTATCTCCTCCTGCATCAAATCTGACCAAAGTCGTTCCCAATCTGGTAGTTTCTCTCTTCCATTAATTGAGTCTTGGTAGCTATGCCAGCTCTTAGGAAGACTAAGGAGTGAAAGACTAACCATGTCATCATCGACTGTCGTGATCTCTACACTTCCAAACTCATCCCTACTGGTGGTGATCTTGTTTAGATATGTAGAGATTGTGTCGCCCTTTTCACACTTGATTTTCCGAAGCTTGTCTTTCAGTGCTAGTTTCCTCTGATCATTGTTGTTCTGATATAGATCTTTCAATGTTTTCCACATCGAAAATGGTGTCTCCTTCCCATGGAGGCTCGAGACAATGTGGTCTCGAACTCCCTCTAGGAGGATTCTCCTTGCTCTAGCCACACATTTCTTCCATTCCGCCAATTCTGTAGCATTAGCTACTACCGGCTTGGGGACTTCTTGATCAATGAAGTCCTTTAGACCGTTTTCCTCTAATACTGCTTCCATGCGATCCTTCCAGGCTATATAACTCGAGCTACCATCAAGGGCATACTCGAATCTTAAACCACTGAAATCGATTGGTGAAATTGAGATGTGATAAGAACTCGATTTCTATAATCAAGAACTTCAAACTTCGAACTTCTCCCTTCTTTGTATATTGTTCTTCGCTTTGATCACCTTTGCTTCAATACCATGCAGAAATTTCCACTGTAGATCAACAGATTATGCAATATACTAAAGCAAAATACAAGATCTACTTCGACAACAAACTTGTGGAAGCTTAATCGATTATGAGCAAGATCAAATAGAACATATCTAACAGATGAAGAGAAATCAAACACAAATGAATACAAAAGAATACTCTGGGGAAAGCCTCATCTAAAAACCCTGATCTCTGTATTATCATACAAGTGGAAATATGTTTAGATTACGCAAAGCATCAGCTCACAAGCAATCCTGCTCTCAGTACAATCCATCTGTAGAGTCGATAATATGCCATTATTATTGTCACTTGTGAACGTTTATTCTACCCATTTCTACCATTCTTCATCGTGCCATTTATTATAATTTATCATTTAAATCCATTTTATTAATTATTTATGCTCTCATGAATAAATATTATTTATTCTCCTTTATTTCTAATAAATTGATGATTATGCATTATTTTACCAATTATAGTTCTAATAAGTTGGTTGTAACATTATTCACCATTTTTAGCCTCCAAGGTAACTTCCAGATTAAAGATTTGATTTTTAAATCTGCCAACTCAGAAATTCGCTGGTTTAAGGAGTGACAGTTTTGCGGTTGAGATTCTCAGCAAATGAAGACAAATTTGGAAAATCCGGAACATGGGTTTTGTCTAGAACGGGCCCAATTAACTTTAATATAGAACGGTTTGCCCAAATTAGGCTTGTACAGGGAGAAACACAGGGTTCTTTGAGCACGATTTTCTCAGATTTACAGTTGCGGCCGTCCTCCAAATCTCAGTTGCCAACCCAAATTCGTCTTGCTTTTGTTGAAGAGATGAAGGGAAATATATTTTCTTGTTGATCATCTGGTTAGAATCAACCCAAATTTGTAAAAGAAATCATGTTGTAATTATCTATGCTCTGATCTTTCTCTATTTAATGAAACCAAAGATCAGAGGAGAGAGGATTGTTTTTGTAATTTTACAGTTTCAGAATAAACTTTGATCATTGAGTCTCATGGAGACCTGACTTTGTTATACTTTTGTTGATGCAAATAATATAAAAGACTTGGTGTTCATTCCGTCTCTACATCTGGAGTAACTTAAGGCAGTGTTCCATTGGCAGCCAAGGGCCTGGCTCCGAAGGACACTTGCCTTTGTATCATTATACGGTGATCTGCGTGTGGATTGTTTATCTTTATTACGTAGTAATCTGATACATCTTTTATGTGATATGCTATGCTTCGTTATAACTGATATGTGAATGAGTTCTTTATCTCATGTCTCTGCATTGCATAAGTGGATCTATTCGAATTGCATCTTTCAGCTATTTCTGTAGCAGAATGTTGGTATGAATGTTATTGTTATCAGATCCATGTGAAATAGTATTTGTAAGACTTGAAAGCAATATTACTTCGTTCAGAAACATAGTCATATCATCCATTACCCTCAGATTGCTGTAGTAGTAGAGAATGTGTACATACGGTTGAGGATTGTTGTTCTATTAGTGTGTTTTGTATATATGATAACTGTTGTTCCATAATTCATTTGTAAATATCTTCTCGTAAAGTAAAGATCATTGGAATTGCTTTTTCTGATTGTTATTTGATTGCGGAATGAGAGTTCAGTTCTAACTCGCGAGATTTAGTTCTTTTAATTGCTGTTTCATTTACTGCTGTCCATTTCGTTTCATGCTGCTTTTTGCCATTCCTTTTACTTACATTTATTGCTTTGGTGTGAGAGAAGGTCCAAGGCTGTCGTGAGCCTCAGCAAATGCTACCACGCTCCCTGATCCATGGTCCATGCTCTAATTCCTTTTGCATCAATTTCTAGAGGAATGAGTTATTGCTACTATATCCTCGATTGATGGTTGTTTGAATGAATGATTTAGTTTCTTGCTATTCCAATTAGATTTTGTTTCAAGCATTCATTTACTTGTGGGTTTTAAGCACTATACTACGAAACATTACTCTTAAGTAAATAGCCGCCTCAGGCAGAGTACACTCTTGAAATAAAAAGTCGTCCCTGGGTTGATAATTAATGTGAGGTAATTAGGAGTTCACAAGACACCTTTTTATCGCTCCACATTTTGGCGCCGTTGCCGGGGAGAGTGTAGCCATTTCTAAAGAGTAGTGTGAATCTGCTGAGTGCCTGCTAGGAAAGAGTTGGATCTTAAAAACGGAAGGTAAGAACCTACGTACGGAGCGTGTAAAAGCCCTGCTCCCCCGTCCGCTTTCTAGCAGGACTGTTAAAGAACCTAGAGTAGAAATATATGTTTGAATTTTTGTGTGAATTATTAGGAAAAAGATAGAAATTTTTAAAAAATGAATCACATGATCTCACGCAAGTGGTGATGTAAGCACCACCCATTTCACTAACTAATTGACAGGAACATTTGAAGAAGGAGCCTCGAAGAAACACATGAAGAACATCTTCTATTATGGTAAGAAATGGCTCATGTTTCTACTTTTGAATTTCCTATCAAAGATCTAGGAGTGACACAAATGCACATAATTCCCCCATCTTTACCAAATTTTCATGGTTTAGCAAATGAAGATCCACATACATTTATGTTTGAGTTTGAAATACTTTGTAGATGATATGATTATTGTACTAATGATCAAAGATTGAAAGTGTTTCCTCTTACTCTAAAAGGAGCAGCTCTCCGATGGTTCATGAGCCTAGGTGGGAATTGCATCCAATCATGGGAGGACATGAAGAACATATTCTTGAAGAAGTACCAAGACTATTGCAAAGCCAATGAAGATATTTTCTATATGATACAAGGGGAAGATGAAAGTTTGGAGGACTATGTAGATCGATTTCATTATAACCTTCAAAAATCAAAACATAAGCATTTGGAGAAAGAGATCTTAAAAACACTTCTTCTTAAAGGAATCAAAGATGAATGTTTAGAAATCTTAAATCTGATAGGAAAAGGTGATGTTTTTCAGTTATCATATGATGATGTTTGTGAGTTGTGCATAAGGTATTCAAGAGGAATCTCCAAGGCTGGTAAGAATTCTAGAGATGTTTGTTCTTTCTTTCCAAATCTGCTACAAGAATAGGAGACATAAGAGCTGAAATCAATGTGTTATTTGAACATTTTAAAGTTGATTTTATTAGCTCTCTAAATGAAAAATTGGATGTTTTGCAGGTTCATAAAAATGAAGAATTTGATGAAATGTTTTGTTCTCATGACCGAAAGGAGCATCTCATAGATATTCACTCTTCCTTATCTAGGATGGAAGTAGCATATCAAAGAGGTAAGAAAGCTGCAACAAGGCCTACAGGTATGGTTCAAAACACTTTTTCTCCATTGTCATACTTGCATAATCCATTATGGAATGCTAATGTGTTAGGGCAGCCATGTCAATTTCAATATAACCACCTATCTTGTTTACAAGTTGGGCATGGTTCATCTTATGATGGCATGACTACTCTCCCTCATCTTGTAGCACATGCACATTCTCCATATTCTCCACCAGCTCTTCCACAACACCTTGCTTGCCCATCAAAACCATTCACACAACCCAATCAACCACATCATCAAAATGCTCTATTCCATACACATTTTCCTGCTCAACTAATTCCACACCCTCACCATAATAAACCAGTACAACATGCTTACAATGTTGAACTGGAAAATTTACCCACCCTTCCCACCCATTCTATCTCACATGTGTTATTAGAGAAAACCTACAATGAGATTCAGAATGTTTCAAATGCAAAAATTGTAGAAGCTATGGAAGAAAATGAGGTTTCTTTTACTATGCATCAACAAGCTATTTTAAAAGCTCAAGAACTTCATGATATGATGGCTATGCGAAATCAAGAAAATAAAGCATACATGGAAGATTGGTTTCACTCCATCATTTGTTTGCAACATCACTCTATGCTTCAACAATTTTTGATATCATTTTTTCAAGGGAAGCCACCTTCTTATACCCTAATTTTCATTAATATCCATTTTTCAAATTGGGGTATGTGTATACATGAAGCCTTATTTCGAAAATGGCTTCACTGGAAGTACTCATACACGTAGTCATATTCATTTTTCAAATCAAAATAGGTTAGGGTAGAAAATAAAATAAATAAGGGAATAAATAAATGCATTTTGTTTTTCCATGTAAAACTAGGGTTTTTGTTGCAACATGCTATGCAAATCAACATCGGTGATAATTTTTTTATAATTTGTGTATTTAGATGATTTAAATGGAAATAATAAGTTCTACAAACACTCATTTTCATTTTTTATCACCAATTTGAAAAAATGCTTGAATATCATTTTTTGGCTTGTGGGCTTGATGAACTTTCTGGAAAAACAGTCAGGACAGTCATGTTTTGAGGGACCAAAAGTGAATATTTTTAAAACCTGTTTCTACCCTAGGTAGCCCTTGATGTCTAATTTCTAACCCAATTTGAATCACTCAATTTGGATTTGAAATGAAAAAGTTAGAACCAAAACATTGACAGGGTGTCTAGTGGGCAGCTCAGGAACAGAGTTGGGACAGTCAGGTTTTGGAGGCCTAAATGAATGAATTTTTAAAACCTGTTTCTATGGTAGATTCCCCTATGAATATAGTTTACAATTCAATTGGAATCACTCATTTTTGATATCGTATGGGGAATTTATCATCAAAATACTGACTGTCTATCGTAAATCAGCACCCTTAAAACTATGTTTTTCCGGCTGTTCCTTACAATATTTGACCTATCAATTATTCTTGTCTTTAAAACCTATTTCTATTGGAGATCAATAAATGAATCTATTTTCATTTCCAATTTTAATCATTCGAATCCGACATCAAACGAAAAAGTTATGCTTGAAATATCAACTGTTGGTCTAAGCCGGGTAATCGAAAATGACTCTATTATGCAGGTTGTTCTAAACAAATTTGACATATCATATCATTGAGTTTTTAAAACTTGTTTCTACTGGAGATAAACCTTTGAATTAGCTCTCATTTGGCTTTGGAATCACTCAATTTGGATGAAAAACAAAGAAGTTGTGATTAAAACACTGCTGGTTAGTATGGTCGACCACTACTCTCCCGCAGGTAACAAATAAACTTTACTTTGTTATTTTCTCCAATGATTTGTTTTACAGAGTAACTACTTGTTATTTTTTTGCATAATTCTTGGATTAGGGGAGCCCGCGCACCTCTCTTTCTCCATGATTGACTGTTTTATTGCAGGTAGACACTCGTTTTTTTGCAGGTCCTGGGAAAATAAAGAAGGTCAATTTATGGACGAGTGATTTTTCAAAGAAGTTTTTATAAAACAAAGGAATTTTATCCAAATCATTGCCCAACGGATTCATAATAGAACAAATGAAGAATTGATTTCAATTTCAAGATTCATGTCTTGTTACTACTGCCAAAACATTTTTCAAAAAGATCATTTTTTTTTACATAATATCATAGCTGTTGTAACTTAATTTACATATTGTTTTTTAAATAAAATGTTGTTTCTTTTCTAATTTCTTTTATATTTTGTGTTTCAGGTGTTGCTTCATTCAAAGTGCAACTCATCCTCAGCATCAATGCAGTGAACAACTAATTCATTCTTTGCGTGTTTTTGCTATTTTTGTTGTTCCTTTTCGAAATGGAACAACATTTGTGTGATTTTGTTGTTCCTTTTCGAAATGGAACAACATTTGTGTGTTTTTGCTGTTCCTTTTCGAAATGGAACAGCACTTGTGTGACTTTGCTGTTCCTTTTCGAAATGGAACAGCATTTGTGTGATTTTGCTGTTCCTTTTCGAAATGGAACAGCACTTGCGTGTTTTTGCTGTTCCTTTTCGAAATGGAACAGCATTTGTGTGTTTTTGCCGTTCCTTTTCGAAATGGAACAACATTTGTGTGTTTTTGTTGTTCCTTTTCGAAATAGAACAGCATTTGTGTGTTCTTGCTGTTCCTTCTCGAAATGGAACAGCATTTGTGTGATTTTGTTGTTCCTTTTCGAAATGGAACAACATTTGTGTGTTCTTACTGTTCCTTTTCGAAATGGAACAACACTTGTGTGTTTTTGCTGTTCCTTTTCGAAATAGAACAACATTTGTGTGTTTTTGCTGTTCCTTTTCGAAATGGAACAGCATTTGTGTGTTTTTGTTGTTCCTTTTCGAAATGGAACAGCATTTGTGTGATTTTTCTGTTCCTTTTCGAAATGGAACAACACTTGTGTGACTTTGTTGTTCCTTTTCGAAATGGAACAGCATTTGCGTGATTTTGTTGTTCCTTTTCGAAATGGAACAGCACTTGCGTGTTTTTGTTGTTCCTTTTCGAAATGGAACAACATTTGTGTGTTTTTGCTGTTCCTTTTCGGAATGGAACAACATTTGTGTGATTTTGTTGTTCCTTTTCGAAATGGAACAGCACTTGTGTGACTTTGCTATTCCTTTTCAAAAAGGAACAACACTTGCGTGTTTTTTTGTTGTTCCTTTGCGAAAAGGAACAGCACGTGCATGTTTTTGCTGTTCCTTTGCGAAAAAGGAACAACACTTGTGTGTTTTTGCTCATCTTTTGCGAAAAGGAACAGCATTTGTGTGTTTTTGCTGTTCATTTTCGAAATGGAACAGCATTTGTGTGATTTTGTTGTTCCTTTTCGAAATGGAACAACACTTGTGTGACTTTGCTGTTCCTTTTCGAAATGGAACAGCATTTGTGTGATTTTGCTGTTTCTTTTCGAAATGGAACAGCACTTGCGTGTTTTTGCTGTTCCTTTTCGAAATGGAACAACATTTGTGTGTTTTTGCTGTTCCTTTTCGGAATGGAACAACATTTGTGTGATTTTGTTGTTCCTTTTCGAAATGGAACAGCACTTGTGTGACTTTGCTGTTCCTTTTCAAAAAGGAACAGCACTTGCGTGTTTTTTTGTTGTTCCTTTGCGAAAAGGAACAGCACGGGCATGATTTTGCTGTTCCTTTGCGAAAAAGGAACAACACTTGTGTGTTTTTGCTCATCCTTTGCGAAAATGAACAACATTTGAGTGTCTATGTTGTTCCTTTCTCAGAAGAAACAGCATTTGTGATTTTTCGAACGACATTTTCATTTTCACGTTTTTTGTATGTATTTTTGTTTTTTTTTAGTGTGCATTTTCTTTGATGTTCCTTACACGAAACGCCGCTTTGTGAGTGTTTTTGCTGTTCATTCAAAAGAGCAACACTTTGGGAATACTTTTGAGGGCAACCCTTTCCTTTCTCTTGTGGGATTATTCATAGTCAGCTCAACTACATTCTCCTGATTCTCTTTCATGGCATGAAGTACACTATTTTTATGAGGACAAGAATTATGGATTCTTTTGAAGCAAGTATTATCATTTACGTTATGATCTTTAACAGGACAACTCCTTGATGTTAGGTTCTTTTCAAAAAGGGACACCATTATTTATATATTACTTTTCTGCATTGTTTTTGCTGTACATGATATTGATTGATCATCTTAATACCATGCTGGTTCCACCCTTCCTCGTTATAATCTTCTCTGTCTGTAATAAATGAGATTATGGGTATATTTTTTTTATATTGACATGTTCAACTTCTTCCGCCATCCCTGCTCTTAATGAGTACTGAGCCTCCCTCTTTTTATCATAAAAATGTGTAATAATAAAAAAAAATTGTTCGCAGATGGAGGATAGGGGGTCTCATTACGAGCCAGCCTACCATGTTCATAAGGCTGTAACAAAGTGACATTCCCATTATGGCCACCACACCAGGGTTATGATCCATTGGATAGCCAAATTATCCTTGGAACAGGAGGTCTCATCACGAGCCGGCCTGATCACTTTTGCTACCTCCTAGTGAATGGCAGTGTGGTTATCTGGTTACCATGCCAGCACACTGATCTCTTTTGTAGAACAGCATTGTAACTCTCCATTTATAAATTGAGGATCCTGGCTCATATGGGTTAAACAACAACCCTGCCAAGGCTATGGACGCCTGCTGGCAGCAGAGGCTCTGCTTATGGTATTGAAGTTATCTCTTTTCGTCAATTATTATTATAATACCCTTTTCTTATTTTCTTTTTATCAGAGAAGTTATTTCCTTAACTTTTTCCCTATTTGAACCTTTATGCATGAGAAAGTGTTTTATGATCAATCACATCATTTTCAGCTAGAATACCGTCAGCAAAGCATCTTTTTAGCATATTGTTGTCCTTTTTCATTTTGTATAAACTATCATCAATCCAAAGCGTCCTATCTCTTATTCATAACTATATTTACACACTTTGCTCTCAACATAACCATAATTTTCACCGTCCTATCATTGATAAGTGTACTCTGCTTTACTTACTGATATATTATTCATTCCATTGCCTTGCCGTCCGCACCACCCCTCTCATATGCTTTATGGTTATGGAACCCATTTTCCAATTGGAGGGGGGGAATGTATGCATTATGGGATTGCATGCGATATGATTACTACCCTCTGCCATAACTTGTTGATTTGACAAAAGCTTTTTCTGACTGAAAGTTTTGCATGCATCTTATCTATTTCTATTCAAAACTAACATTACAGATTCAAGAACATTGTATGCAAAATAGTGCTTTGTTTACAGGAGAACAACAAGTATGCAGGGGAAATTCTATTCGTAGCATGACCACACTATTGCACTTCACAGTAGAGGCTCGTGAACGTGAAAAATTCTTCAGACATGATGTGCTTCCCTGGATTCCACCTTTTACATCACTTTTAGCACCAACTCTACCTACATCAGCTTCAACAACTGCCAGTATTTATATGTCATTCCACATTTTTGGAGGTAAACTTGAGGTAAAATTGCATAGTTTTCTAATTTATTATAAATTTAGGAGAATCTAATGAAAATCCATTTTGAGCATTATTTACCATCCTTCATTTCTACCACTTCCCATTTTTCAGCAGCATATCATTTCCGAGTATGGGGGAGTGTTCCTTCATTTTTTTCTTATCACCATGCCATTCATATTCTTTATCATCAATTGCTATTCTTATTCACTCTCAACACCTCCCTTATTCCATGTTGCTTTACACCAAGCATAGAATTCAACAGCTGGTAGCAACCACCTCTATTTGTTTTCTAGCATCGCATGAGGACATGCTAATTTTTCAGAGAGGGGGAGGAATTGCTACGCATGATGGATGTTTTCTATTTTCTCTCCTTTAAGGCATACAATTTCAGTGTAGAGATTGATTTCCCTAATATTTTTAAAAACTATGAACTCAATTCTTGTGATCTCTAGGAAACACAGACATACTATTGAAATACACATACCTAGATAAATTCAATAAATATTGGTTCATAAAATTTCGGAAATCATGCACTCTCACCTACATCCATTTTGTTTATATCTCATGATCCATGCATCAAAACGATCTGATTTTTGGATCATAGAAGCCTTCATATATTACAAATCTACTTGCAACATTTCAACAAAATATGGTTTGTAGTTTTTGAGAAAATGGTTAATGAAGTTTGTTGTTACTTATATCATATTTTGTTGCAACTTCATTGAATGTCAATGTAAAAATTGTTATGCCTTCATCAAGATTACTAAAAGTGAATATTCATTAATTAAGGAAGAATTCATTTGTTCTATCCATTTCATGAGCTGAGATGAACATATTTTTTTTATTGCTTGGTTAACACATAGGTTTTTGTCTTTGGGTTGCATGAGGACATGCAATATATTCAGTTTTCGTTGCATGAGGACATGCAACATATTGAGTGTGGGGGTGTGTAGAGTCGATAATATGCCATTATTATTGTCACTTGTGAACGTTTATTCTACCCATTTCTACCATTCTTCATCATGCCATTTATTATAATTTATCATTTAAATCCATTTTATTAATTATTTATGCTCTCATGAATAAATATTATTTATTCTCCTTTATTTCTAATAAATTGATGATTATGCATTATTTTACCAATGATAGTTCTAATAAGTTGGTTGTAACATTATTCACCATTTTTAGCCTCCAAGGTAACTTCCAGATTGAAGATTTGATTTTTAAATCCGCCAACTCAGAAATTCGCTGGTTTAAGGAGTGACAATTTTGCGGTTGAGATTCTCAGCAAATGAAGACGAATTTGGAAAATCCGGAACATGGGTTTTGTCTAGAACGAGCCCAATTAACTTTTGTAAAGAATGGTTTGCCCAAATTCGGCTTGTACAGGGAGAAACGCAGGGTTATTTGAGCACGATTTTCTCAGATTTACAGTTGCGGCCGTCCTCCAAATCTCAGTTGCCAACCCAAATTCGTCTTGCTCTTGTTGAAGAGATGAAGGGAAATATATTTTCTTGTTGATCATCTGGTTAGAATCAACCCAAATTTGTAAAAGAAATCATGTTTTAATTATCTATGCTCTGATCTTTCTCTATTTAATGAAACCAAAGATCAGAGGAGAGAGGATTGTTTTTGTAATTTTACAGTTTCAGAATAAACTTTGATCATTGAGTCTCATGGAGACCTGACTTTGTTATACTTTTGTTGATGCAAATAATATAAAAGACTTGGTGTTCATTCCGTATCTGCATCTGGAGTAACTTAAGGCAGTGTTCCATTGGCAGCCAAGGGCCCGGCTCCGAAGGACACTTGCCTTTGTATCATTATACGGTGATCTGCGTGTGGATTGTTTATCTTTATTACGTAGTAATCTGATACATCTTTTATGTGATATGCTATGCTTCGTTATAACTGATATCTGAATGAGTTCTTTATCTCACGTCTCTGCATTGCATAAGTGGATCTATTCGAATTGCATCTTTCAGCTATTTCTGTAGCAGAATGTTGGTATGAATGTTATTGTTATCAGATCCATGTGAAATAGTATTTGTAAGACTTGAAAGCAATATTACTTCGTTCAGAAACATAGTCATATCATCCATTACCCTCAAATTGCTGTAGTAGTAGAGAACGTGTACATACGGTTGAGGATTGATGTTCTATTAGTGTATTTTGTATATATGATAATTGTTGTTCCATAATTCATTTGTAAATATCTTCTCGTAAAGTAAAGATCATTGGAATTGCTTTTGCCGATTGTTATTTGATTGCGGAATGAGAGTTCAGTTCTAACTCGCGAGATTTAGTTCTTTTAATTGCTGTTTCATTTACTGTTGTCCATTTCGTTTCATGCTGCTTTTTGCCATTCCTTTTACTTACATTTATTGCTTTGGTGTGAGAGAAGGTCCAAGGCTGTCGTGAGCCTCAGCAAATGCTACCACGCTCCCTGATCCATGGTCCATGCTCTAATTCCTTTTGCATCAATTTCTAGAGGAATGAGTTATTGCTACTATATCCTCGATTGATGGTTGTTTGAATGAATGATTTAGTTTCTTTCTATTCCAATTAGATTTTGTTTCAAGCATTCATTTACTTGTGGGTTTTAAGCACTATACTACGAAACATTACTCTTAAGTAAATAGCCGCCTCAGACACAGTACACTCTTGAAATAAAAAGTCGTCCCTGGGTTGATAATTAATGTGAGGTAATTAGGAGTTCACAAGACACCTTTTTATCGCTCCACACCATCTTCTGCTCATAGATAGTCAAAGGCTTCTCACAAACCTTCTCTTCTGCCCTCCAAGCCTCCTATTTCCTTGTGCAGTTTCTCTTGGGGTCCAATGTTTCCACCTGTGTGAATTCACCTTTCGCACTGCTCATTAAACTCAAAAGTAACTGTGCAATCCTGAAGGAGATAATTCCTTCTGCATGGATGATTTTCCTATATAGGAAAAATCCTCAAACTGATAGTACATTGTTCCTTCCTCTGATCTCAACTAGGTCTCTGACTGAACTGACATGCATGAGTTATTTATGAGAGAATATTCAGTTATCCAAAGTGCAGCAGTTACATGCATGCATGCATTAACTAATTGAACTCACAATTAGTTCAACAAACTATTTGAACTAATCTAACTAGACTTAACTAAGTTATCTAATCTAACTAATTACAACTCAAAGTACAACTCATGATGATCTCCTTTAATCAAGGGATAACTTCCTCAATCAATGGAGAAACTCTTGCAACTCTTCACATAGACTTCATGTTTGATTTCCTACAACTAATTAACTCAAGATGAATTAATTAATTATTTTACAAATAGCTACTAAGATCAAATTCACATTTTACTTCTCAATTTTAGTTCAGGGACTAACTAAAATTGGAATCTATCCCGAAATACTATTTATAGAAATGTTATTTTTAGAATTTATATTTTATCATTCCTTGTTGCGATATCCAACACTGGTACCTAAAATTCTATTTATAGCATTTCTTGTTGCCATTTTCAACAGTTCTAATAGTTCCCAGCAGTTCTGGCAGTTTCGGCAATTCCATAAATTCCAACTGTTCCCAGCAGTTTTGGCTTCTGCCCTCTGGATTAGGGCAGTTTTATACGTTAGGATCTCTCCTCCTACTAAAACCCAAAGACAAGTAGAGAGGAAGAGATCCCAAGTGTTTTGAAATGACTTGAAGGCTACCTCTATTTATACTAAAACGTTGAGCACAAGTGGGGTTTATTTGGTTGCTGGCCGACCTTGACGAATTGTACCATAACACAAATAAATTCATATATCCATGAATACTTATCAAAATTGGATGATATTTAGATCAATTCTACACCTCTCGATGAGAGGGATCCAAGAAAAATATCAGCTTCCATTAATAAGATGACCCACATGGGGTTTGGCCCTAGTTTCCAATTTTAACACTCCCTCTCAACTAGGGAGAACTCCATCCGCTGATCAATATGTCTGACTGTACTATCTTTTCCATCAGTGCCCTGCACTACTCTACTCTACTGAGCTCTACTCTGTTGAACCATGAAGAAGAAGAATTGATCAAGAATGTCTCATACCATTCTCTATTGAACCGAAGTCAGTTTCATCTAAAGAGAGTGTGTCACATCACTCTTACTGGCCCGAAGTCAGTTTTATTGATCCCAGATCAGTATCACAAGAAAGTGTCTCCAACCACTCATACTGATCCCAAATCAATTTCATTAATCCCAAATCAATGGAGGTCATCCTATCATAGGGAGTACGGTAGATACATCGATGCGTCCATCAATAGTACTACTAAGGTACCTAACCCTATTTCCCTGTTCATTGATCAAATGAGAAGTACTTCCCATGAATCCTAGACTAAATGGGTAGGATACCTTGACAGGAAAACTAATCGTCCTGTCCACAGGAGAACGAATCATCCTACCCCACAATCGCCACGGGAGAACTAATCATTCCGGCCCACAAGAGAACTAATCATCTGGGTTCATAGTTGCCACAGGAGAATTAATCATCCCGGCCCACTAGAGAACCAATCATCCTGTTCCACAATTTCCATGGGGTATCATAAGGGAAGGTTGAATCTGTCATCTTGTACATAGTGCACCACCAGGGGAGGGTGAGTCGCCCTGCGGTTGTATGTTGCTCCAGTAAGTACCCAAACTCCCCAAAGCTTCCAAAGCTCAATGAATGCAACATGCGAGACCCTTATAAGAAGGTCTCTCAACAACTCCAAGTTATTCAAGAAAGTCATAGATTTGACCTTTCCCCAAGGCTTTGGAAAAATGTCTGCGACCTGTACATCAGTCTCAATGTGATGGAGCCTCCTCGCTCATCTACTTACCAAGTATCTGATGTCTATCTGTTGGAGCAATCATCGAATAGGGGATTCCTCAATAATCAAATCCCTCCTCTGGTTGTCACAGAGAATCACAGTGCTATTCATCATGTGTACAAACAGCTCACATAAGAGCTTCTGCAACCATGCAACTTCACACGAGATCATACTTGTAGCTATGTATTCGGTCTTGGCAGTGCTTATAGCAACCGACTTCTGCTTCCTGCTCATCCATGATATTGAAGTAGAATCCAAAGAGAACTAGCACTAAGAAGTGCTCTAGTGATCCTCCACACTGCTTGCCCAGTTAGCATTCGAATAATCATGCAGTTTCATATTTCCATAAGTGTATCTAAATCCATGAGAGATTGTGCCCCGAAGATATCTCAAAACATTCTTGGCACCAATCCAGTGAGGCTCAACCAAATATGAGCTCACCATGCTAATTGCAACACATATGTCTGAACGAAAGTTTACCAAGAACATCAACGTGAATGAGTTTATTAAACTCAGAGGAATTTCCCAAATCCGGTCCGACATCACTATCATATAACTTCTGAAAGTTAAGATCCTCGAGGTAGTCACAGGCTTGCAGTTTATCATTCCACATCCAGAATCCAACTCCCTCTTACTTCTGCAAATGAAAGAGTTTGCACCTATCAGAAATAGGTCGTCCTCATAAGGCGCCGGTATGAGAGGTCTATCATCCACAACCTTTGCATAATGGTTTGGATCCCTTTCACTCTTAGTGAATCTCAACTTCATCAGACAACTATCAATCCTCTCATGCTATGCCGGGGGTGTTTTGCTTCAAGCCATAGAGGTATTTCTTCCACCTGTATACATGAGATTCCTGATCATGAATCTCAAACTCCTCGGGTTGTTCCAAACCTGTGGACCCGCTGCATGAGGGGAATGGTCCCCTTATAATATTTTCCTTCGATACATCTCAAACATTCACCTTCATGCTCTTCTTGAATTTAGACATCCCTATCACCATCTAACTCACATAGGGTAGGGCCCCATAAGTATACCTCCAGTGTTATAGATGCAATATGTCAATTGACATGATCTGCAATGGACCATACTACAACTTGATACAAATTGCCAACCCTGAACCCATGAGAAAAAGCATCTTTGAAAATTCTATTTTTTTTAACACGTACATTTCCATCGATGAATGCCACCTTGAAACCTTTGACTTCCATTTCCATGATGGAAACCAAGTTCTTCTTGCAATTAGGTACATAAAAGAGATTGTTGTAAATGAATAGAGTTACCCTCATTCAATTGAGGGGTAACATTCCCTACACCCTTTCCGGGATAGGTGGCATCGACTCCAAGTATAATCCCACGATTGTTTCCATCTCTACCAAATTCGAGAGAGCACCCTTCTATCCGATGAGGTGCCTTGAAGCACTATGATTAATAAGCTAGATTCCCAAATAATATGAAGGAGAGGGCCAATACAAGATAACACTTATTTATCTTATCAGAAGCAGCATTTGATTCTTCATACCTGGGGTTCCTTGCTTTCTCTGAAGATTCAGTCATTTCCTTGATGACCTGCATTACTTGTCATTCCTCTGATCATTGAATATGTCCCTGGAATGATTTTTATATTCATCAAGAGATGTTTCTATGCCATTCGAACACTCCTTCACATAATGGCCAAACTTATTGCAACCAAGTCATCTACCTTTCCTTCCACCCTTAGATCTGGACTTCCTAATGAAGTGATCTTTAGGTAGGCCATCAGAAATTTCCATTGTGCCATTCTGATAATATTCTTTGCTTCGACTTCATCCTTGGTGAATTTGAAGAGGGATGAGGAATCCACTGATCCTTTTTTCCTTTCCCAACTGTCTTCAATGATTTCTCTTTCACACTTGCTTGGGCATTGTCTTCACCTCAGCTTTAATACCATGTTAAGTTTAGGTATGTTCTATGCTTAGAGAAATTTATTTCAATTTTCATAGTTAGCTCAATATCTTTTCCAGATTAGCAATCACATTAGCATTAAAGTAAACTGCAGATAGAACATAAACATAAATCACAGAAGAAAATCCAAGACAAGAGGAAACAAGGTGTGGTGATAGCCAGGGACAAACCCCAATGTGGGGAAACCCTTGATCAATTCTTCTTATATGTTCTTCAATAGCTCAACAGAGAGAGAGAGATAGTACATTTACAATAGAAGTCAACATTTGGACTTATCTAGATAAGAGCATAGATCATCTCTAACAAGATGATACATGAGATCAGTTGAAGACATGTTGCTTCAACTGATTCTCCAAGGTGACTCCTTCACATATCGTTGTGTTGCATTTCGTCATCATGCTACACCTCACCGCATTGCACCATGCTGCAGCCATTATCACTATGTTGAATCTCATCATGCTTCATTAATCACGATTGTACCCATCACAATACTGCATTATGTGCCATTGCTACACCATGTTGTTGTTCTGACCTATCCTCCGGGTGCACCTTGCTTGCTTGTTGTCCCTTAATGTATTTCTAAAATACAAAGGGACCGGGCATTTGCGACATACGATTGTGACTCACAGGCGGACCCGATAGCAGAATAGGATGCATTTATGAATATTTGAAGTTTGGATGAACAGAGTTTTTGGCGGATTTTCACAGTTTTGAATGCATTTCCCCGTGTTAACAAAGAACAACCATTTCAGGGATTTCAAAGGCCCAATGCACTCATCCGTTGTAAAATAGGTGGCCACCTCCCCTTAATGCGTTATGCAATTATTGTTTAATGCTAGAAGAGGGATTCAAGTGGACAGAGGCTGGGAGACAGAAAGCTGAGAAGCGGAAATGAACAAGAAGAGAAGATTGGCTTCAAAACCATAGAAAACAAAATACAAAGGCAGGCAGTGTTGAGACAGAGAGTGATAGAGAGTCTGTGTACTCAGAGACGCTTGAGAGATTCAAGAAAAACTTTTGCTATGGTATCTATTGTGTGTTGAGACTCAAGTTGAGCTCATACTTTTGTAAAACTCTGTTCTGAAGACATAATAGAGAGGTCACCACTGAAGGCTGGACCAGGAGATGTAGCCCATGAGTATTAGGTGAACTCCTTATTAAACTTGTTGTGTTTATATGTCTTTGTCTATTATGATCTTTTACTGATTCATTGTTTATGTATTTTGCAATCTTATCGATCCATTGCATAAAGTAACATAGGCATATCCATGCACATGATTCTATAATACCTTAATAATTGTCTTAGATCTCATTATCAGATCAAGTGGTATCAAAGCTTTATGTTTGCTAAGGTTAGACAAGCTTGTGCTGGATTGTTGAATGCTAACTAGTTCAAAGCTCAAATTAGGAGAAGGAGAACTGGTTGAGGCTAACCCAGAAATTGGTAGAGTCTATCCTAGGAGGAAAATGACAAAAGAAATTCCCTTGGAATCAAACTCTCAGATCATGGACAGTTTCATGACTATGAGAGCCATGGTAGAAGAGATGTATCGAGAATTTAAGAAAGGTCGAGGTGAAGATACTTCAACCTCCAAACAAGACAAAGGAACTGGGGAAACTCTTCTAGATGGGCATTCTGAAGGCAAAGGGAAAGGAAAAGAGCCTCCTCTATCCACACCTCCTAATATCCCTGAAAATATAAAGGAGAAAACATCTCTGATTAAGTTAGATGTAAAATTTGATGTAAAATTTGATTTGCCAATATATGATGGAGAATCAAATGCAGAAAAGCTAGATAGCTGGATTAGACAGATTGATGTGTATTCCAGGGTGCAGATCATTGATTCAAACTCAGTTGTCCAGCCTTCGCCATGGAGGAACTGCCTTAGTGTGGTGAGAAGGCAAGAGACAAGCTGATTTAAAGAAGCATGGTAAAATTCTTTCTACCTAGAGTGAATTTGTTTCTGCCATTAAAAAACAGTTCTATCCACTAGCTTATATGCAGCAAGTGATGATGAGTTGGCAAACTCTTCGCCAATTAAAGGGGCAAAGTGTACAAATCTATACACAAGAATTTAGAATAAGAGTTTTAATTCTAGGCATTTCTCTAGACTGACCTAAAATTTTATTGAAGTATATAGGTGGTTTGCATAGTTATTTTAGGCACAACATTCTAATGTATAACCCTACTAGCATAGATGAGGTATCTGTTCAGGCTACACATCTAGAGGCTAGAGGCAAGAATGTGAACCCAAATATTGGGGGATCATCAAAACCCACTGCAAGCAAGAACAAGGAAAAGAGGAAGAAAAAATGGAAAGAGAGGAAGGAAAATTCTATACAGAAAGCCAAACCTTCATGCACTCACTGCAAGAAGGATGGAAATGATGATGAACATTTTTGGTCTTTGCATCCGGAGCTGAAACCCAAGAATTTCAATGGCAAGAAGGAGAATATTGTTGCTGTTATACAGAAAGATTTGGGGTCAGACTCAGGTGATGAAACAACAATCACAGTGTAGAGCCTCTACTCTACACCTACTTGTCTACCATTTTCCTCAGTTTTTCCTCATCTTTTCTTCACTTTTGCCTCATTTTCATTATAAAACCACCTAGATCATTACATTAGGTGTCATTAAGCATGATCAAGCAAGTTTTGCTAATGGATGACTATTTGTTTAGATTTTGACTTACTTGCAGGAATCCCGCAGCTATCTGATGATCCTACAGCTATCTGATGATCCTGCAGCCTTTTTGTTAAACGCAATGTTCCACGTGTCGGTTTGCCAGATGAGCCACATGGTCACTTAGGTATCAACGTGCTCGAGGTTCCTGTCCCATTTTTCCAGCCATCCACGTCATCTTTACCCATGGTCAAAGCTGGTCAAGTTACGGTCAACTCAAGGCTATTTAACGGTGATTGTGAGCTGCTAGGTCACGTCAGCTTAAAAGGTGACTTGTCCACGTTCTGCAGGTGGCAGGGGACATGATCCAACATGGGATTCATTTCCCATGACGATAGAACCATTAACTCATCCTCGCAGCCGTATGATGTGTGAAGGGACCATAATTACGCATGACAGTTTGTTGTTTTTCAGTTAATTAGCTGTACGAGTAGGCTATCTTAGAAATGTCTATAAATAGCTGCGTCTGCGTACGCTCAATAGACTTTTATCAGTTGTAATTTCTGAACTTGTGTGAATTTTAAGAGCGTTGTGAACTCTGTTTTTTTAGTGCTATTCTAGCACTCTGTTTTGTACATTTTTGCAAATGGAGGAATAGACATAGTGCTGTTTTGAAGCTTCCAGATCTCTGAGTTTTCTTGTGGCTGAATGAATAGAGGGCCCCTGTTCATCTTAGCCTCTGTAAAGTATTTTATGTGCAGCATTTCTTTATTTTCCTATTCATTTCTTTAAGCATGTATAGTTTCATTTATTTGTTTTCCTTTCTTTCAAGCTGATCAGTGTTACTTCTTTGCAGGTTTCTTTTAGCCCGGGATTTATTTTTATGTGTGTGTGTTTGCTTTACAAACTAATGGTATTTGAAGTTGACAGATTCAAATTGCTGCCTTTGTTTTTTATATAGCTGATTTTTAATCTTATTTCTCAAAGAGCTGCTAACACATGAATGATCTTCATCATAAATTGTTATCTTTTAAGATCAGAATATCACTAACTTGCAGTTGGTTTTGAGTGCTTTTTAGACTATTCTTTCACTACTTTCTAACCATACTTTGCATAGTACATATGGCTGAAGTAGAGAGTTAGAAAGAGCAAAATATTATCACTAGTCTTTAAAGTAGATTTTTGGTTTTAAGTGCTTCTTAGACTATTCTTTCACTCCTTTCTAATCATACTTTGCATAGTACATATGGCTGAAGTAGAGAATTAGAAAGAGCAAAACGTTATCATTAGTCTTTAAAGCAGATTTTTCTCACTTTTCTAATTCAACTTAAGCTACTTTCTATCCGTGCTTTACACAGTACATGTGCTTTGAAGCATCGAGTTAGAGAGAGATAATCTTTATTTTTGGTTTTAAAAGTGACTTTCTTTTCTTTTATTAGCAGCAACATGAATGGTGTCTAGTGCCATTGGAAGTGGTCATTTGCTTTCAAAGTTATTTCAAGTCATTTCAATTCATTTATTCCTTTCAAGCATTTCCTTTCAAGCAAGTAGTTAGAGATCACTAAACACACACTTTCACTCATTTAGGATTCACTCTACACACACACCATCACTCACTTGTTTATAAATTATCACTCCATCTTAGGAACATAATTAACCACAACAACACCCCCAACGATAAGAAAAACTCTAAGAGGTTACTTAAGTACATATAGTACACCTTCACTTCATCAGCTTACGAGCCCCGGGTTGACAATTAATACTAGCAATTTAGACAACACTAAATTGACTAAACATTTTGGCGCCGTTGCCGGGGAAGTGAAATTAAGTAGCCATATTCTTAGAAGAAAAAAAAACATAAAATTTCAAGAAAAGAAGTTAATAGCCTATCTAAGTATGCTCTCCTCTTGCACTTTGAAGTGATCTGGAGGATCAGAAAGGAGAAAGTTATTGATTTAATAGTTTCTTGAGTATGCTCTCTTCTTGCACCTAGAGTGAACTGGAAGATCAGAAAAAGAACTATTTAACTTGACTTGAAGATAAAATAAAAATGACATGCATAGAGCTAGAGATTCTAGGGGAAGGTTTTTAGCTAGAGCTTGAAGTTCAATTTTTACAAGTCCATCTGTTTCAAGAGATAGACAAGAGACACCTCCCTTATCTCCAACCGAAACTCCTAGTCCCAGAATTCCTGAAATTCAAGAGCCAAGAGTTGACTCTCCTACACCTTCTATTGAGTTTGAACTAGGAAGAGACTCCTCTCTTTCTCCTACAAGAAAACCAATTGTAATTGAGGAAATAGATTCACCTGAAGAGGAAGGAGAAATCTCTTCTCATTCACCCTTTGTAGAAGAACCAGAAGATTTTGAAATCCCTAGGAGAATCATCATGGCAGAGGAAGAAGGAGGTGGTAGAGGTAGAGGTAGAGGAGGAGGAGGAAATAACAATAACAATGGAGGAGGTAGAGGTCCCATTGGAGGAAATAGAGATGGGGATAACTCATTTGGGTTTCCCATTGTTAATGAGGACTCCCAAATTTTCACCATCCGTCCTCCCAAATTTTCATGGGTTAAGAACCGAGGACCCTGAAACATTCTTGTTTGAATTTGAAGTTGTGTGTCGAACCTATGACTATCTGGATGATACTCAGAAACTCAAACTGTTCCCATCAACATTAAAAGATCAAGCTTTGAAATGGTTCATGGGGTTACTTACTCAATCCATTAGGACCTGGGATGAAATGAAACAAACCTTTTTGGATAGGTATTTGGACTATTGTATGCCTACTAATCACAAGGACGAGGTTTTTAAAATGATGCAAAAAGAAGATGAGAGCTTAGAAGATTTACTTGAGAGATTTCAATATAATTTAAAAAGAGCAAAAATGAGTACCTTGGATGAAGAGACCTTAAAGGCCCTCTTATTAAAAGCCATTAGGGATGAATGGATAGATATCTTAAACATGATGGGGAAGGGGGATATTTCTCAACTTTCTCTCAATGATATAGCAGAACTTTGTATCCATCTCTCAAGGGGCAAATCAAAAACTCAAAAAGGGCCTAGAGATCCTTCTCTCCTTAGGGCAAATAAATCTGCAACAGGATCAGTGAGTAGGGCTGAAATCGGTAATATGCTAGATGAATTTAAAACTGACATCTTAGGGAGTCTTAGTGAACAAATTGATACCCTTAAGATTCAAAATAAACAAAAAGCAGAAGCCGAGGCTATGACTATCTTTTGCCCAAAGTGTAGAAAGAAGCATGCTTTAAGGGAATGTCCCTTGGAAGCACAAGTTGTGGAAACCTGTGTAATTTGCTCAGAAACCCATGAGACCAAGGAATGTCCTTCAATCCCTGGCCTCAAAGCAGTCTTTCAAGAAGATCCAAGTACGCTTGAATCTCTTTGTTTTGTTGCAAGAAGACCTTGGCAGGGGCAGCAAAATCAAGGGTTTAACAACTCTATGAATTTCCAACCCCCACCAAATTGGAATCCTTGGCAACAACCTTGGTCAAAACCACAAAATCCTTTCCAAGCATGGTTGCAAAGCATGCAAATGCAAAATCCTTATGGGAGATTTGCCCAATTCTATCAATATCCTCAATCCTTTCAAAATCAGCAAGCTCCCCAACTTCCAAATCAAGGTCAACAATTGTCATTACCATTCCCTCAACAACAACAATCTCCTCCACAAAATAAAAATTCTCAACTCTTGTTACAATCTCAACAGAGGCCAAATCAACTTCCTTCTCAACCTCAACCAAACCCCAATAATAGGAATCCTCAAAGTGCTTATGTGATGGAAGGTCAACCACTCATGGAAGGTCAACCATTCCCTACCTATATGGTTGTTCCTCTCAATGAGGTACAACTCAGATCAGGTAGAATCCTAGACCAACCTTCTACAAGTGCTCAACAACCAAGCATTTCCGAGGAAGAATCTCTCAAAGTCAATAAGGGTTCTGAAGCATCCCTTCAAAACCCAAGCATTCAAGACAAAGAAAAAGAATCAACTCCCTTAGTAGAGCAATCCACATCTTCAGCTACTCCTCCTTTTCCTGAAAGATTGCAAATTGACAAAGGAGTGGAGAAGCAGATTTGGTTGCCTGACTATAGCTTTCTGGATGAATTGAAAAATGTTTGTATCAATATTCCCTTGTTAACAGCCATTAAGGAAATTCCCATTCTAGCAAAGACAATAAAGGAGTTTAGTTTAAAAAAAACAATAAAAAGAACCAGAGATACCAAAAGGATACATCTAGTTGGAAAAATTGCAGACATTATGATGGGTAAAATTACCATGCAAAAATATGTGGATCCCGGTAGCCCTATTGTTAAAACTCATATTAATGGGGTTGAAATCCCAAATACCTTGATTGACTTAGGAGCCGCTATCAACATTATGAGTAGACAGACCATGGATCAGTTAAAACTTCCTAACCTTCTCTTTACACCTACTTTGTTGCAACTTGCAGATAGATCAATCATTAAACTTGATGGTGTATTGGAAGATATTCCAGTCTCACTAGACTCTTGGGAATATCCAGTTGATTTTATGATTTTAACTCCCACGAACAATCTAGGAGGACATCCTCTTATTTTAGGAAGACCTTGGCTGGCCACAGCTGATGCTTTCATAAGTTGTAGGTCTAGAGACATGTATATATCAGATGGTAATTCTACCAAGAAATTCAACTTGTATCCTCCCGCAAAGGCAATAACAGAAATAGGAGAAGATAAGTGGATTGATGATGAGGGTATTCTTCAACCTGTTCTAACCATCTCTGAGATTAGTGAGGACAGTCAAATTCTAAATACATTAGAAAATTTTGAGATACCTTTAGAATATGACTCTTCACAGTTTCAGTTAGATGCAGACATTGAATATCTCTCCTCTAGACAGATGTCTCTCTTCTCAATGGAAGAGTTTGGTAGTTCTACAGTTGAAATCTTTCCAGGAAAAACATTAGCTCGACTAATAAGGCCGCCATCGCCCTTTTAGTTACTTATTTGCCCCCCAAATTAAGTAAAAAAAAACATTAACAAAAACTTGGAAAGACTACAACAAGAAGAATTAACTAAACTGTTGCAAAAACATTCCACTGCCTTTGCATGGGAATATACTGACATGAAAGGAATCGACCCTAAGACTTGTATTCATCACATTTATATTGAAGAAAACAGCAGACCTATTAGGCAGCCACAAAGACGGATGAATCCAAATCTTAGGGAAATTGTGAAAAAAGAACTTCAGAAATTTCTCAAGGTAAACTTCATTTACCCCATTTCAGATAGCCAATGGGTTTCTCCCTTGGTTATAGTGCCCAAAAATAATGGTAAATGGAGAGTTTGCATTGACTATCGAGAATTGAACAAGGAAACCTTAAAGGATCATTTTCCTCTACCTTTTATTGATCAGGTGCTAGACACTTTAGCAGGTAAAAAGTATTTCTCATTCTTGGATGGTTTTAGTGGTTACAATCAAATTCAGGTAGCACCTGAAGATCAAGACAAAACCACCTTTACTTGTCCTTGGGGAACTTTTGCCTACCGAGTACTCCCTTTTGGATTGTGCAATGCACCCGCTACATTTCAAAGGGTTGTACTAGGAATCTTCTCAGATCTGATTCACGATTGTGTAGAGGTATACATGGACGATTTCACAGTTTATGGTAATACATTTGAAGAAGCTTTGGCAAATTTGGAAAAAGTACTGGTAAGATGTAAGGAAACAAATCTTTCTTTAAGTCATGAAAAGTGTTTTATGATGTTTACTGAAGGGATTGTTTTAGGACATCATATTTCAGGAGATGGAATCAAAGTTGATAGATCTAAAGTCGAAGTCATCTCTAAGTTACCTGTTCCAAATTGCCAAAGAGATGTTAGAAGTTTTCTTGGGTTTACTGGTTATTACAAAATATTTATTGAAAACTTCACTAAGATAGCATCCCCTATTTTCAAACTACTTACTAAAGATTGTGAATTTAAGTGGGATCCTGAATGTCAATCTGCCTTTGAAGCTTTAAAGACTAGAATATCTGAAGCACCCATTTTAAGGGGTCCAAATTGGAAACTCCCTTTCGACATTTCTACTGATGCTTCAGATACAGCTTTAGGAGCTGTTTTGGGACAAAAGGATTTGATCCCTTATGCCATTTATTACACAAGTAAGAATTTGAATCCTACTGAGTTAAATTACACTGTTACTGAAAAGGAATTTCTAGCCGTTGTTCATGCTATAAACAAGTTTAGACACTATATAACCAGCTATGAAACCTTTGTCCACACTGATCACTCTGCCATTAGATACCTCATGAACAAACCAGTCACTAATGGTAGAGTTACAAGATGGATTTTTCCTTTACAAGAATTCAACATAACTGTGTTAGATCGACCAGGTAAACAGAACACAGTAGTTGATTTCTTGTCTAGAATCCAAAACATTAATGAGGACTCTCCTGTAGAGGATAAATTTCCAGATGAGTATTTGTTTGCAGTAACTACCAAAACCCCTTGGTATGCTGATATTGCTAATTATTTAGTTACTGGAAAGTTACCTTTACATTTATTCCCTAATGAGAAAAGGAAAATCATTCAGGATAGTTCACATTATTCTTGGATTTCTAATGAATTGTTCAGAACAGGGCCAGATTTGATGATCAGAAGATGTGTACGGGAGGATGAAATGCCTGACATCCTTAAGGCATGTCATGACGAACCTTGTGGCGGACACTTTGCTGATAAGAGGACTGCTTATAAAATCCTTTCATTAGGATATTATTGGCCTTCTCTCTTTAAGGATGCAAAGCAATATGTTAAAAGGTGTGACAGTTGTCAGAGAGTTGGGAGACCAACTCTTTCAAATGAAATGCCACTACAGCCACAGGTATGCATCGAACCCTTCGAGAAATGGGCTCTAGATTTTGTTGGACCAATTAATCCGCCATCCAAGCAAAACAGATATATATTGGTTTGTACTGATTATGTTACTAAGTGGGTAGAAGCTATAGCATGACTTCTGCTACTGAAAATTCAGTTGTTCAATTTCTTTTTAAGGATATTTTCACTCGTTTTGGTGTCCCAAGAGAAATTGTAACAGATCAGGGGAGCCAATTTACATCAAGGATGATGGAAAAGCTGATGGAGGAGTATAAGATCAAGCATAGAACATCTACTCCATACCATCCGCAAGCGAATGGTCAAGTAGAATCTACAAATAAAGTTCTTGAAAGCATCATCACAAAGACTGTTCATCTTCATAGAAGAGATTGGGCAGAAAGGCTTCCTGAAGCCTTATGGGCCTATAGAACTACGTGGAGGAACACCACAGGACATTCTCCCTATGAACTTGTTTATGGGAAGGAAGTCCTGTTCCCCATTGATTTCCAAATCAAGACCTTCAAGACAGCAGTCCAATTGGGGATGAGCTTATCAGAAGCCCAGAAGCACAGAATGGACCAGTTAAATGAACTAGATGAAATGAGACAAGATGCAATTCTAAGGACCGATCTAGTTCAGCACCAAAGAATCAAATGGCATGATCGACATATCAAAGAAAAGAAGTTTCAAAAGGGTGATTGGGCACTCTTGTTTGATTCAAAATTTAAGGACTTCAAAGGAAAATTTCAAACTCATTGGCTTGGGCCATATGAGATTGATGAAATCTTCAATAATGGAGCAGTTAGAGTGAAGACTATTGACGAACTTCAAACTCCCTGTTACACTAAAAATGTCACCTTGACTACTTACAGTTAGTATGGCTCAAATCAACAGTCATGCTACCCTCTTAGGCAAGTCTTATGCCTCTGTTATCCATCTCAAACTCAAAGAAAAGAGAAAGTCTTGTAAAAACTATGTTTATCTCTGGGGTCGCAGGTTCTCTCTAGCCTTACCTGCGGGGACGCAGGCCATGTTCACAAAAACTGCGTCCATGGACGCTTTGTATGTTAAAGGACAGGTGCGTCCTTCTGTAAAAGGCAAAATGCGCAAGTTTTATCTTGAAAAAGTTACTTGTGGTTACTTCTAGAACATTCTAGAGGTCGGTTTGATGAAATGGATGCGCCTCCAGTTGGTTCATGTATCTCTATTAAGAGGGGACTTATCCCATCAATAAGGGAGCTATCCCAACCATAGAGGGGGATGATCCCATTGATAGTGGACCTGAATAACCTCTTTACAGCACTATAAATAAAGGCATTGAGCCAGAAGGAGGAGAGGTTGGAGCTATACATTTTCTTTGGGTAAATGCTGCAGGATTTAGGTCTTCCATTAGAACCTTTGTGAGGAGAGATTTTCTTTACATGATTCTACTTGGAAGTGGGTGAGCTTTGTCAAAGTAGGGGAAAACACTTGATGGACCCTGGGAGGAACTTGCACAACACCCAGGCCAGGTTGTAAGAGTTTCTTTGTTTCGTTATTAATACAAACTGGTTTATTTTTCTCAATAGCTTGTGTTAATGAGTTATTTCATGTGTTCCTTGGTCTGCATGTTGAATGTATGTTTTATTATATGAAATACAAGTGCTCGGTAATTGTTTGATTGTTTGTGGTTGCAGGAATTGACTTGAAGGAGGAGCTCATCCGGATTGGCAAGGACGAACTACAACAACAGCGTTTTGGAATAAGGTAAGCCTAAACACTTGTAGTTTTCATGTTGTAAAAGGTATATTTAGAGAAAGATTACTCCATTTTGTCTTGTTTGTCGCTAGAGAGTTTACACTCCTAGGGAGGTCAGTTGTGTCAGCCCAAATGACTTTTTCCGCCACGACAAATTGGCGACTCTGCTGGGGAATCCATTAATGAATGAGTCTTTTCCTTTATATGAACTTTGCTTTGTGAAAATCATTTTTATTTTCTGGTTTTTGACTGTGAGAAATAGTATTTGGGTGGCTTAGCTTTAGATTTAGTTAGCTTTGGTTTTTCTTTCTTTTTCCAGAAGGACGCACTCTCTGTGTACTGCACAGTGCGTCCTTGGACGCGCTGTTGTCGTCTGCACAGTGCGGGCCCGCACCTGTGACAACGGGTGGCCTGCGTCTTCCTGTAAAAGTTAAGAAAATTCCATTTTTGCTTTAAATTGCTTTTAGATTTTGTTTTTACTTAGTGTTTTCTGCCCAGATCCTTTAGTACCCTGTCAAGAATTCTCACCTGAACTGGTTTTGTGAGCTTTGAGTGTTTTAGTGGATTTCAACGAAGTTTAGACCTAGGGTTTGATTTTTGAATAGGTTCTGTAGTGACTTTGAGCGTAGAAAGTTGTCCAGCCTTAGATATCTCTGGTTAGTCAACCTTCTTAGAAGTCGGGCCTGTCGTAAAGTCTCCTTGTTTGAGCAACTTGTCATTTGAGTTGTTTTGGGTCAAATTTCGAATTGCTTGTTTATAAAGTGTTGATTTCCATTTTACAAAAAGAACAAAAAGATTAGAGTTTTGTTTTGGCTAGTTTTTGGTTCTGCAATAAGCTAGTCCTTGATTTGATTGTGATCAAGTAAAACACCTTAGAATAATCATTGTTAGTTTTGACCTTGTTAGAAATGCTTAGAATAAATTTGCCTTTAGTTTGCTTATGAGTGGATTTTCATAGATTTTGATAGTTGTTAAAGATTGCTTTTTGTTATATTAGTTTTATTTGCTTTGTTAAAAGAAAAATACAAAAAACATCTTCTTTAAAAAGTCTTGTTTCAAGTAGCTTTTTGTTTTTCAAAGAAGAAAAGGGTTTTTTTTCGTGCATGTAAAGAGAAGTTATGTTTTTATGCTTGGAAAAGAAAATTGAATTGTTTCTTTGATTGTCTTCAATTAAGAAGTTGCTTTTATAAAGATTGCATTCTCTCAACTTTTTAGTTAAAACAATTCATCGAAAAAGCAAACGTAGCGGATAAATCATCCTAGGTGCATTTTGTAGTGGTTTTGAGTCGAGTCAACACACCACTAGTTTCACTTCCATCACCTTTTGGATTAAAGAACAACCTTAAAAGTAACGCTTAAATTAAAATTGAACTAGTAACTTTTATTTTCTAGGGCTCTGAAGCACCAACATAGCTTAGGCTAGGGTCTTGGAGTAGGTGAGTATTTAACTCTCCAAGACTATAAAACCAAACAGTTAGTCTATCTTGAGTAGAACAAATCCAATTGTTTCAGTTACATTCTGGGAAAGCCCCTCTTAAAGGAGAAGCACGAGCTCGTGTCCGAACCAGTGAGGGGATCATTCCTCCCTCGTTGGGAACGACGCCAGTCAGTACGTATTAAAAACGGTAAACCTCGGATTAACCATTGTCGAGGAGCCAGGGGTCACTTATCGGTAAACCTTGGATTACTGTCAAGGAGCCGGTAAGGGGATTGGAGCTTGTTACTCTGCCCTTGCGTGCTGTCGGAGTTTAGACTGTTCCCCCAGGTGTAATTGTTGTGATTGGTAACCTTAGTGGCCATAATATCTAGGATTCTACCCAAGGTGACGGTGGAGGGAAGGTCCCACTGTACCTGGAGCAAACGTCGGCTATACTCACTTGGATTTTCTGGGGGGTATGCTTCACTTCGAGACGGTTAAAGTGGAGGTACTTGGTCCAGTCTATTCATTAAGCAGGTTGTCGGCGTAACTGTTCCACCCGCCATTTCTGTACTGAATCCTGCGAGGTTGGACCTAATCACCAACTAGCGCTTTTGGTCCGGAAGATACTGTTTGTGCGTGCTTTGACACTCTAGATTATTTAGGCGTGTGCTTCAAATTTGTTTGTTTCTTTAGAAGACTTAGGTGGTTTGATTTGAAATTTTTTACTTTGTTTTCGTGTGTTGTAGTTAAAATCATTAATTGTGGCGGAATTACCGAGACGGTCCCGTCGCATTGCGGGCCAGTCTCTTGAAGTTGTTTCTGTGGCCGAATTGTTGAGAAGATCCCGTGAACTTAGGGGTTCACCTCCTCGAGACGACCCCAGTGTTTTAGAAGGTTTAAAGGTCCTTGTAACTCCTTCTAGGGACAGTAGTGTAGGTTCACCTGAAGAAGGAGAGTCTGCCTTGGTAGTCCATCCAGATTACCAAAGTTTAGAAACAGGTTACAATCCCGAAGCTGTTACAGTTTCCGAGCTTACTGGTAGTTTTTCATCTGCCAGTGAAGCAGGCGAAGAACCTGAAATTTCCGAACCTGTTACTCCAACTCCTAGTGTCCCTGGTTCACCAAGAATAGAAAGAATTATCACCGAAAATCTTCCTGTTGGGTTAATTGCTATAGAAGAACTTGTTCCAGAGGAAGAAATAGGCGTTTCTGATTCTGAAGATATAATTACCCTTGATTTGAGGGAGCGTGAATCCATCTTTTACAGTCCTCCTAGAAGTGAACCTTGGTACCTTGCTTTAACCAATTTTTTAGACAACGCAGTAGGTTTTTCCACACCTCGTACTCCTTTTCCACCCGGAGGAATACATACTCCTGTAAATATGTCTGGTCAGTCATCTGTGTTTACGCAAAGTCCTGAATCATTTTTACATGGTGGTCCTTCTGTTCCTGCTGGGTATCAATCACTTTCTGGTACTTTTTCAGGAGCATCTCCTCGACCCATTGATCATGGGTTATTAGTTGGAAACAGTGGTAATGTTCCATTGAGTATAGGTGATGTTTATATGATGTCAGGTTCAACTCCCGTTAACCAACCTCAAGGTGGCCAATTACCGCCTGGGGGGCAACCTTCGTTAATGCCTGGGGGGCAACCTCAAGGTACTTCATTCGTGTCTGGGGGGCAACCTCAAGGGTATCAACCCCAAGGGTATCAACCCCAGCCTCAATATGTACCCCAAAGTCAACCTTAGTATCAGTATCAACCTCAAGGATGGCAACCTCAAGGATGGCAACCTCAAGGGTATCAACCCCAAGGGTACGTACCCCAAGAGTATCAACCTCAAGGATACCAACCTCAAGGTCAAGGTCAACCCCAGTATTCGTATTTACCTCAAGGTTATCAACCTACAGGCCAATACCCTGGTCAAAGTTATCAACCACCTCAAGGGCAATCATATGGGACTGCACCTTACAGTTATCAACCCTATCCTCAATACGGCTATGGATCTCAGTACCCTCAACCTGTTACGAGTCAGTACCCTGGATTGTTAACATGGGATCCTTCACAGGGTCAACAGATGTTGCAGCCAAGTATACAGTCGGCACCTCAAGCAGGAAAACCTGTAGTTCCTGGTCCACCCCAGCAACCGCAACCTGTCCAGTCAAGTGTTCAGACCCCTGTAACTTCGGTAGTTACTCAGCCGCCAATTGCACCTGGTATTCCACCTCACACGGCTGCAGCAACTACCGCTACATCTACCATGGTTACTTCTGGAGTATCGGCAGCTCCGATTTCTACAGTCCCTGTAACCACTCCTCAGACATCTGTACCGTTGTCTGGATCTACGGTCCAAACCACAGTCCAGATGCTTGTAGGACCACCTGGTACAAGTACGGTTGTTACTACTCAACCTCAATTTGTTCAACCTCCGTACCAGGGACCGTATCAACTTGCGCAAGCTGCCCAACAACCGGCTTACCAGTATCAACCGTATCCTGGGTACACTTATCAAAAACCTCAGCAACCCCAGTACGGTCCGGTTAATCCTGGTTTTCCAGGAGGATATAATATCCCAAATGCAACTCCTGTTCCTAGTTATCCTGGATATCCTCCTCCTGGGGCTGGTCTTGTGACTCAGAATTTTAGAGATCCTAACCGTCAGTTACCATTTATTGCAACTTTAGATTTACCCGACTTGACGCGCCTAACAAACGATGCAATTCAATATCAACAGTTCTGGCCGCCAATGCCAAATAAGTTGCCCAGCGATATACCCAAGTTCGAAGGTATGTCTGGAGAGGATCCATCCAATCACGTGATGACTTACCACCTCTGGTGTGCGTCAAATTCCATCTCAGATGATTCCATCCGCTTACGTCTTTTCCAGCGTACACTCATTGGTCTCGCGGCCAAGTGGTACATTGAGTTGCCACGGGCCTCTTTTTACAACTTTAGCCAGTTAGCTACCTCGTTCTTAACTCATTTTCAGTTACCAGTCAGATACGATAATGGTACAGAATTATTAACTTCGCTAAAACAATCGACATCCACGTACATTTCTGATCACATCCATGAGTGGAGACGTCGAAGAAGATTAGTGAAAGTTTTTATCCCGGACCAAATCTTAGCTGAATGGTTTGTAAAATCATTATTACCACGAATTACTGAAGATGTAGCTAAGGCCGGAGTAGTTACTGAGGAGCAAGTCATTGCTCAAGCACAGTACCTTGACTTAGTTTATACTCAGTCGGGTACGTTACACGAGAAAATCCCGGATCTTCCCAAGTCAAACCAAATCGCTGCTGCTCCTTCGGGATCTCATGCCGCTGATGGTATGATTGGTATCGTGACTACGAAGAGCAAGAAGAAGTCTTCCAAGGCTTCAACTACTCCAATTATCACTTTGCCTGATTCTCCGACAGGAGAGTCTTCTCCTGAACTCACCGCCGACATTCACGCCATAGAGTCATCTACGGCCAAACCAAAAAACGGTGGAAAGAAGAAAGGAAAGAAGAAGGCCAAAGCAGACAAGGCTCCAAAGGAGAAAGTAGAAAAATCAGAAACCAATGACGAAAAACGCAAACCTCGTTATCCTTGTCTCATTTGTGAAGAAGATCATTTTACGAGAGACTGCCCTCATCGGGCCGAGGTAGTGAAAATTGTCAAAGGTTCTTCCACTCCTGCTGTGTTAAAGAATCCATTTCCAGAGCAGGAAAATAAGATGATAGGTTCTTCTTCGAATGCCAGTGAAGAACCCATTTTGATGATGTCTCATGTCAGGATTGCGACTCGATCGCAAGATTATGGTAGTAAGGCTCCTGTTGATGGTAAAGAAGCAGAATCTTCTCACTCTAACCCATCAACCTCAACTCCTGGTTCCGATCCACTACAGATCGAGAAACCTAACCCAGACTTAGTGATTAAGCCGCCCGCCAAGGGTGTACTTCGAAGGTCTGCTTTCAACCCACATGCGAGAGCAGCCCAGAATTACAACATTGTTGAAGACTTAGCTGTTTCACCTTCGGCAATGTCGGCACTCGAAGTGCTGCAATCATGTCCAGCGCAACGAAAATTGCTTTTGTCGGCTATTGGAGCTGTCGATGTTCAGGACCCCAACCTAATGATCTTTGATCTAGAAAATAGTACACCGCGTCTCCCCCATCAAATGCCTTTCCAAATCCCAGTGATAGTCAAAAACAGGCCTATTCATCGGACTGTGATTGATGAGGGAGCTTCTATGTGTATTATGTCAATTCAATGTTGGAGATCGCTTGGTTCTCCTTCGTTGAACCAATCCCCCACCATCCTTAAGGCCTTTGATGGCTGTGGGTTCCGTCCGTTTGGTATTCTACAGGAATTGCCTATAGGGGTCGAAGGTAAAACCGTTAGTCTGGATGTGGAAGTGGTTGATGCCCCTCTAGACTACAACCTTCTTTTGGGTCGAAGTTGGTCATATGCTATGACAGCGGTCGTTTCATCGGTCTTTAGAGTCATTAAGTTTCCACATAACGGTAAGATCGTGACTATTGATCAGCTGACATACTTTTCATCCGACCCATCCTCTTCAGAAACTATCCAACATGTTGGTAAAACGACAATCCCTTACAAGGACATTGGTGTAGGTTTAGTTAAGGATTCCGGTTTACTGGGAACTTTTCCTCTCCCTCCACTCAATGTAGATCCTTCATTTGCAACGATTCATATGATCACGTCAGAAAACATTATTCACGATGATCCTTGGTATGTTCCCTCTGACTCTGAGCTAGATTCACTCGGTGATGTTATGCCGTTGAGTCCGTATGAAATTGCTTATGAAGCTCTTATGTCTTTTACTGATTTTCATTCAACCGAACCCGACCAAATGAATGTGGTCAGTGAAGAGTCACTTTTCACCTCACCTTTAGAACGGATAACGTTTCCCGAAGAAGTGTCATCTGACGAACGACTTCGCGAAATCCTAAGTGTAGATGATCTACCATGGGAAGATCTCCATCATAGATCTTCGTTTTTACCTAAGGGCGATGCATTTGAAAATGATTTTTCATCTATCTTTACCGCTGATTATGTCAAAGACGCTCAGGATCCAACGAAACATTCTGATTCGGAGCTGAATTTAGGGAATATTTCTCGTACTGTTCCCATTGATATATCAGTGAAGCCCGGAATCGAGGAGAACATTCATATACGTGCCACATGTACTGAAGAAGAAATCGAAACTTACAAGGCCCTATTCCAAGAATTCCGCGACGTGTTTGCCTGGTCCTACGAGGAAATGCCAGGAATCGATCCTGCCATTGTTGTTCATGAAATCAAAACCTACCCGGATGCTAAACCCATTCGGCAACGGTTGCGTCAGATTCACCCTCGAAAAGCAGCTGCAATCAAAGCAGAAGTCGAAAATTTGTTGAAAGCAGGTTTCATTTATCCGATCCCGTTAACGGATTGGGTATCGAATATTGTTCCCGTCAATAAAAAACAAGGAACAATAAGAATCTGTATCAATTATAGGGATATCAATCGAGCTTGTCCAAAAGACAACTATCCTACGCCTTATATCGATCAAATAATTGATGATTGTGCCGGAAGTGAGATGTTTTCCTTCATGGATGGTTTCTCAGGTTATAATCAAATCAATATTCTACCTGCCGATCAACCAAAAACGGCATTCATTTGTCCATGGGGGACATTTGCTTATTGCAAATTACCTTTTGGGCTTAAGAATGCCGGCGCTACTTTTCAACGGGCCATGTCTTATGCGTTTCATGACATCAAGCACATTGTGCAACCCTATCTCGATGATTTGCCTGCTCATTCTTTACGTCGAGCTGATCACCTTGTCCATTTACGAGCAATCTTTATGAGGTGTAGGCATTATCGAATTCGGTTGAATCCCCACAAGTGTGTTTTCTGTATAGAAACAGGTCGATTGCTGGGATTTGTTGTTTCTAAAGCCGGCATTCGCGTCGATCCCTCGAAAGTCGAGGCTATCATCCAATTGCCTCCTCCTTCGAGTTTGCGCCAACTCCAAAGTTTGCAAGGGAAAGCGAACTTTTTACGCCGATTCATCCCTAACTACGCCGAGGTCACTAAAGGTTTTACACGGTTGTTGAAACAGAACGTACAATTCTTTTGGGACGAGATTGCCCAACAATCTTTTGATGCACTAAAACACGCGTTGACCCATGCACCGTTATTGCATCCTCCCAACTACAACCAGGACTACTTCTTATACCTCGCAGCTTCGCATTCCACCATTGGAATGGTGTTAGTTCAAGAAGATGAATTCAAGGCAGAGCATGTGATATATTATCTTAGCAAAACCTTAAATCCAACTGAGTTAAAATATTCACATGTGGAGAAATTGGCCCTGGCAGCCGTTCAAGCTGTCCAGCGTTTTCGTCACTACATCCTTCTCCGCAAAACTACTGTTATTTCGGATTGCAACCCTATGATTTATATTTTGACAAAACAATTGCTAGGGGGCAAGTACTCTAAATGGATCGTCATCCTGCAAGAGTTCGACTTGGAATTTGAAAAGTCCAAGTCTAAGAAATCTTTAGTCTTCGCGGAATTGATGTGTGATTTCCCAAGTGCTGACACAGAAACTGTGGCAGAGGAGTCCATTGCTGACGAATCTTTGTTTCTTATTAGCACTATAGATCCGTGGTATGGGGATATAATCATCTATCTCCAAACCCAAACCTTTCGGCCTGAAGCTTCCAAGGAAGACCGTCGAAAAATTCGGTTTCAATCCCAGCAATACAGAATTATTGGAGATACACTTTATCGCCTGGGGGCAGACTTAGTTTTTCGACGTTGTTTAACTCATGATGAGGCTGAGAGAGTTTTGAATGATTGTCACTCTGGAGCATGTGGCGGTCATATGTCTGGGTATGCCACAGCTCAGAAGGTGTTGCGCGCTGGCTATTTCTGGCCGTCTATGTTTAAAGATTGTATCCTTGCCGTCAGAAAATGTCACAACTGTCAAGTGTTTGATCGAAAGATGCGCGCTCCACCTGCTCCTCTCCACCCTATAATTGCCGCTGGTCCATTCACCAAATGGGGCATTGACTTTATTACTTGTAACCCTCACTCGGCCGGGGGGCATGCGTATATCATCCTCGCGGTTGATTATTTTACTAAGTGGGCCGAGGCGATGCCTACATTCGACGCAAGCGGCAAGACAGCTGCTCTTTTCGTATTCAATCATATCATAACTAGGTTTGGTGTCCCACAAGCAATCATTACTGACCATGGGAGCCATTTTCGAAACGTCATGATGACTGAGCTTACAAGCCAGCTTGGTTTGCGCCACGATAGCTCTACACCTTATTATCCGCAAGCCAACGGTTTGGTTGAGTCAATCAACAAAGTTCTAGTCGTCATGATTCGACGGATCATTGGTATCCATCGAACGAATTGGCATAACATGTTATTTTCGGCACTATGGGCATATCGAACTTCAGTGAAAAATTCAACAGGTTTCACCCCTTTTCAGCTAGTTTATGGCTTAGAAGCTGTGTTACCTATTGAATGCGAAATCCCATCACTTCAAATGGCTGTCGAATTACTTCCAGCTACTTCCGAAGAGGAGAAACGATTGTTATACTTGGCTAAATTAGATGAGACTCGACGTGACGCTACTTTAGCTATCGAGACTCACGCAAAACGAATGAAAGCCCAGTACGATAAAAATGTAACCCCTCGAAGTTTTTCGGAAGGAGACCTAGTACTATTATATGATCAAGCTAACGATAAGCTAGGTGCCGGAAAATTCGTTCCCATGTGGCATGGACCCTACATTGTAAAGCGAAAGCTAGAAAAAGGGGCTTATGAGTTAGTTGATTTTGATGGGGACTCTTTGGGCAAACCCAGAAATGGACTTTACCTAAAGAGGTATTATGCTTAAAATGATGGATGGAGAAATTTTTAGATAGGTTAGATTTCCTTTCTAGCTAGCAAGTGTGTTAGTTTAGTCAGTGTGCTTAGTTTAGCGAGTGTGGTTTTCGTCATTATTCTGGCTTATCTTGGTTTTACTCTTGATATTGTAGATGTCGACGCCTCTCCAAACATACATTGGATTTGCTGATGGTGCTTGTCATAGTACACGGAATATCTCTTCCGCAGCTTGGGTTATCTATTCACCCTCTGACGAGTTAGTTTCTATGCATGGGGTAAGCCTCGGTCAAACAACGAATAACATTGCAGAATACAGTGCAGTGGTTGAATTATTATCCGAATCTATTTCATTTGGAATTCGACTTTTGATTGTGAGGTTAGATTCTGAACTTGTTGTATTACAGCTTAATAGAGTTTATGCCATTAGAAATCCTGTGTTGTTAAGGTTGTTTTTGAGAGTGCGTCTCTTGGAACGTGAATTTGATTACATTGAATATCAACATATCCCAAGGTCCCTGAATACATTAGCAGATGCAATTGCTTCTCGAGTGTTGGACAGACGTTTATAATAATCATGCAAGTAAATTTAAAGACATTTCATCATACATGTTAAACAAGATAAGCCGGTAATAGTGATATATATAGATAGAAGTGTGTCCAAAAATATATACATCGTCTTCGATCATAGGTTGAAAACACCTTATGATCGGCAAAATGATAGTACAAAAAGTCAAAAATGTCACATGTGACTACAAAAAGTGCCTAGTCAATCACTGGTGGTGCTCTCTGTATGACACCACTGCGCGGGCTACCTTGCGCAGAAATCTCCTAAACGGTCCAGGGACCGCGACTACAAAACGCTGAAGCCTGATAGGAATGTCGTCCATAGTAGTCTCAGGTATGTCTACCGTGAGACGATCTAGGTCATGCTCCAACTCAGCTAGTACGTCTGCAGCCGCGTCCTGTGGGGCCGGTGCCGGTGCAGCTGGATGTCGTCTGTCATAAGGCCGGAGATTGGCTGGACGCTGTGGACCAGCATCTGCATTTTTAAAATTTTACTGTTAGTTTGAGACGATATATATGAAAAATAAAAAATACATAACTAGAAAACTTGTGAAAATAAAAGTACCTCTGTCGTCCCATTGTTCTCCCTGTGGAAGAACCATGTCCGGATCACCTCTGAAATCCATTCCGGCATATGGAAAGTCTTGTATCACAAAAAGCTGGCCCTCTAACCAGCCAAAGTAACTGTCTGAGAATCGAACCACTGCCGCACCCTCGTCAGGATGCCAGGCCATCACCGCAACCCATCGAATAAGCTTTGGCTCCCGAGGACCCAAGTCATCAACAGTGAGTTGCTGAGGGATCAGCATTGGAACTCTCTCCAAGGCAAAGCTCACGACTATAGGCCCATATCCAAAAGTCTTTAGTCGTCTGTTCTTTGCCTTGGTCAGTTGGCTCTTCATATGAGCCGACACAGCTTCACACCAGTTGAAGACGGTGCCTTGGTAACAGTCAACTGCCATCCGCATTTGGGATCCGGAAGCAATATGTAAAGCGGCCGCGCCGCAAATTCTAGTAACCGTGAATGCAATGACTCTGAGTTCCGGTAGAGCGATGTGTTTTATCTCTACGCCTTTTTTATGGCGAGTCCCGGGTCTGCACCACTCCTCGCAGAGATCATCAAGGGATTGGCCACCCGGCCTGGTCCCCACAAGATTGAGTTGCTCACCTCTGTTTGGCAAGCCAGTAAGAAAGTATACATTCGAGGGCTCTATCTCGAGCTGGTGCCCTCCTATGTAAAAACATTGATCTTGAACGTTCCATCGCTCAACCAGCCATTCCAAGAATCTTACCTGGCCCCTCATGCCCGGTATGGTCCAATATTTTTATAACCCGCACGTTCTTAAGGCATCCAGAGAGGGTTGGTGGTTTATTGCAGCTTCATCTTCCTCTACGTGCTCTCTCTCTCTCCAGTCTAACATGATTAATGCCCTGCATATCAAAAAAGTCAGTTAGAAATTAATTTGAAGAAGTTTGGTGGTTTTTTGAGGGAGTTGGGGTTTTCAAATGCGCATTACTCGGAGGACGCACCCCAGCTTTGTAGCACAGGGCGTCCGGACGCAGCTTGCCTGAAGGCGGGCTGCGTCCCCCAACCATTTTCCCGTGTGAGAAAAAGTCGGGGGACGCAGGTCACCCGAAGGGCACCTGCGTCCGCCGAGAGGCGCATTTTGAACCCAAAACCCCCCCAAAAAATGAAACAGAGACCTAAAACTTAATTCTAAACGGATAGAAATGCAGAGTAGGATGTGTAAAATACCTGGGTGAAGCGGCGTTCGATTCCGACGGTCAGATTTTCCGCAGCGACCACGGGAAGTTTCTTGTCAAAAGCTCCTTTTTCAACCTCCAAAGTCAAACGGTAAAAATGACATGGTAAAAGGTCTTTTTATAGGTTTTTTGGGTGAATGAGCTCATTTTTTACCATGAAAATATGTTTTTCGACGTATTTTTGCCTATTTTAAACAGGTATGAGTAATGTGTCGCTTTTGTGCAGGACAAAGGGATTTCGAGGGAAATTGTAATTTTCACAAATAAAAATATCAGAGTCATCTTTTAAGCCCTTTTCTGACTCCTAAAACATGAAAAGATCGCCGAGTGTTTCTTTTTCACTCGTTAAAACGGAATTAAAAGACGGTCCCCTTTTAGCTCTTTTCTGACCGTAAAATCAAGAAAAGATTGCCGGGTTTTTGTCGTTTCAAACTCGATAAGGAACTAAAATGACGTGTCTTTGATCGCTTTTTACTTTTCAGGTCGACGACACTATTATGAAAGTACTCCTTGGTCGCAAGATCAAGCGGTTCCCCCAGGTATTATTTTATACTTTTTCGGGCTTGAGGGACACAAACTTACGAAAAAGTTCAACGTGGAGTTTCCTTAACTTTTTCAGACTCTCTAAAATTGAAAAACGCCGAGTTTCTCCTATACTGGGCTCGTTAAACTTTTACAGTAAAGGACCTGTTCAATTACAAACGGGAACGAACCACTCCTTCCTAGTGTTCAAATTTAAACTAGGTTGGACTCGTCCGAAGGATGAGCTTATAACCAAGCATATGTTATCCTCCTCAAGCTTGTTAAAAATAAAGAGGTACTTGCCAGAAATGGTGGGGGGAAAAGAGAGAAGAATGAACCTATTTGTCACCTTTTGTCTCAAGCGAAACTTTATTACCACTCTTGAACACGACACTTTTGCATTTCACCTGGGTTGGGAAATCTTTTACCTCACAGTTGACTAAATCACTTTGAAAATCTTTAACCGGGTTCAGGGATTAACTTTGAGTTATTCGTCACAAAACCATCTGTTGTGTCGTTATGTGTTCAAGAGGTCTGCAAGCAAAACTTTCATCTGCAAAATACTTATCATCCATTTGACCATCCCTGAGTCAGTCCTTACAGCAACATTTCTTCAACTTGAACAAAGATTTCGTGTTGCAGGCTTGCCTGCAACGAGTCGCTTTCTATCGACATCGACACATTATCTAGAAAGATGACTTAGGAATCGACAGTACCTTGAAGTCTGCATGCATCAATGGCAGGTTTCTCGCCTTTGACGACAGTTTACATCATTGAATTTCGATCAAAGGATTCCGTGAAGTGTTCGACATCAAAACATCTATTCACATTTCACGGGTTGTGCTTGGTACTTTGAGAACCATTGACATTACTGGTGGTCTCTCTCACGCTTGTTAACAGTTTACATCATCGACTGGTAATCAAGTGGTTTCTAACATGTTCGACATCGAATCATTTAATCACATGTTTAGAATCGTACCAATTTGGGAAGTAGAAGTGAAGACCCTGGATCTAGTTTCTACCATCCAGGCTGCGAGGAGTTTTGTATTCATTATCTATGTAGACTAATCATAAATAGATGGCTGCGTCCATACTATGTCTACAAAAGTCTATAAAAATGACGTACTGCAAGATCATTCCTGTATCAGAATAGTTAGTCCATTAGTTAAAGTTTTGAATCTGAGTATGGGAATGCCTACCTCAGTGATGATATAATCTTATACATGTATTTTGTGTTGAAAATTGCAGGTTCCAACCAGGTCATCCACAAGTCAATCCTTAAAATGATAAAGCGCTTCACCCTTCCTAGAATTATAAAACACCAATCTATTCCAGGCTTCGCACTTTAGGGGGCAATCTGTTACACTAAAAAATGTCACCTTGACTACTTACAGTTAGTATGGCTCAAATCAACAGTCATGCTACCCTCTTAGGCAAGTCTTATGCCTCTGTTATCCATCTCAAACTCAAAGAAAAGAGAAAGTCTTGTAAAAACTATGTTTATCTCTGGGGTCGCAGGTTCTCTCTAGCCTTACCTGCGGGGACGCAGGCCATGTTCACAAAAACTGCGTCCATGGACGCTCTGTATGTTAAAGGACAGGTGCGTCCTTCTGTAAAAGGCAAAATGCGCAAGTTTTATCTTGAAAAAGTTACTTGTGGTTACTTCTAGAACATTCTAGAGGTCAGTTTGATGAAATGGATGTGCCTCCAGTTGGTTCATGTATCTCTATTAAGAGGGGACTTATCCCATCAATAAGGGAGCTATCCCACCCATAGAGGGGGATGATCCCATTGATAGTGGACCTGAATAACCTCTTTACAGCACTATAAATAAAGGCATTGAGCCAGAAGGAGGAGAGGTTGGAGCTATACATTTTCTTTGGGTAAATGCTGCAGGATTTAGGTCTTCCATTAGAACCTTTGTGAGGAGAGATTTTCTTTACATGATTCTACTTGGAAGTGGGTGAGCTTTGTCAAAGTAGGGGAAAACACTTGATGGACCCTGGGAGGAACTTGCACAACACCAAGGCCAGGTTGTAAGAGTTTCTTTGTTTCGTTATTAATACAAACTGGTTTATTTTTCTCAATAGCTTGTGTTAATGAGTTATTTCATGTGTTCCTTGGTCTGCATGTTGAATGTATGTTTTATTATATGAAATACAAGTGCTCGGTAATTGTTTGATTGTTTGTGGTTGCAGGAATTGACTTGAAGGAGGAGCTCATCCGGATTGGCAAGGACGAACTACAACAACAGCGTTTTGGAATAAGGTAAGCCTAAACACTTGTAGTTTTCATGTTGTAAAAGGTATATTTAGAGAAAGATTACTCCATTTTGTCTTGTTTGTCGCTAGAGAGTTTACACTCCTAGGGAAGTCAGTTGTGTCAGCCCAAATGACTTTTTCCGCCACGACACTCCCTTTATTGTGAATGGCCACCAGTTGAAAGTTTACCACAAGCCACTTTCAAAAGAGGAGTTTGTTAAGTTGTTCCAAAGCGATTCTGAAATGAGGCTGGTGGAGAAGAATTTTTCTCCTCCATTAGCCTAATCTCTGTTTCTTTCAATTTCAGTTCAATAAATTAAAAAAAGAAAAAAGAAAAAATAATAAATGTATGAGCCTGAAAACCAATCTCTGATTGGCAGTCTCATGCAGAAAACATGAGGTCAAAATCAGGGTCACCTGACACCTCATGTTTTCCAAAAAAAAAAATCGCTCTCTCTCTTTCTCTCTCTTTCATCTCACTTCGCCATTCCATCTCACCATCTCATTCCATCTCACCATCCTCACTTCACCTCACTGCTTTCCACCCATTCATTCATTCCATTTCATTTCATTAATAAAGTTTTTTTTCAGGCAACTAAAGTATTTTATGCAGCTGGAAGACACCATTGCAGTTCCCGCAGCTATTTGGCAATTCTGCAGCCGTTTAGCCTTTCTGCAGCCTTTTGCACCTGCACAAGAAACACAGTCTGTTTGAAGAAAATTTTTCACAGTTCAGAAACCACCAATAACAAGGAGGAAAGAGTCATGAATAAAGTTGACAAAGGGTTAGTGGAAAATTATTAGAAAGCAAATCAAATGCGGATCTGAGGTATGTTTTAAAATCTTAAACCTATAGTTATTTCATTACACAGAATTTTCTGGGTTATGTCTTTTTGGCCACTAATTATAATGATTACCCATTTTCTCTACCACGCGACCACATATCCACGAATCCTCCACGTCTATCAGTTCATTATACCCACGATTTTTGAAATCACATATGGCTGTTTTTGTCATTAAGGTTTTTGTACCCTAATGACGTAACCTACCGTATTACATCTCTCTCAGTCCTCATCCCGTAGCCATGTGTTAATCCACAGCCGAAATCGGAGAATATAGTCGTTTCATTCATTATTTCGAAACCCATTTCACTCTGTCATCTCCATTTCACGCTGTCATCTCCCTTATTCCGTTTCACTCACTACGATTGCCTCCATAAACCATACTCTGTTTTTCCTCTCTGCTGTATAGCCAGTAAACGTGTGTTACAGTTGTATTACGACTGCTAGCCACCGTTTTACTGTGTTCACGCTGTTATCCACCACTTAACTCTGATTCAAGCCGTGAATTCTCGGTGTCTGAGGCTGTTGCTGCACCCATATATCCTCTGTTCCACAAAGTCTGAACAAGAACCGAGGATTTACTGTGTAAAGCCACCATCAAAGTCGTGTTTTAAACAGAGCTGAGGAGTCAATGGGAAAACTTTTAAGGGCTGAACCAGAAGGTTCGAAATTCTTGGAGGCATACCCACAAGTTGAGGAGGCATTGCAAAAAGCCAATTGGCTACAGTGCATCAAGAAGTTTAAAGGCTACCACAAAGAAGTAACAAAAGCCTTTGCAAGGTCATTCAAAGATAAAGACAGTCAAGTAGAGGTGGGTGATTTAACATTTGCAGTCAGTGAGGGAAGCATAGCAAAGGCTACATCTCTTCCACAAACTGGGGAACGTTGGTTTAAAAACCGGGCAGTCCAGGATCAACAATGGAAGCGGATTTTTAAAAACCCAGGTATGGATACAAGTGTTTTCACAAAAGGAATTCCTATCTCTCATGTTAAGGAAGAATGGAAAATTCTACTGTTGTTAGTGCAAAAAATTTTCACGTGTGAAGGGAGATTTGGGGTATTATACGTTTATCATGGTAAAATTATGCTGCAATTTCAAGGAGAACATGATATAAATCTTCCCTACTTTCTATTCCAAAGCCTTAGGAAAATGTGTTCCATGGCCCAACGGAATCCACGAAACATTGAAGCATACCTCTGTCATCATAGTCTTGTTAAGTTGTTAGTGGAGGAACAATTAAAAGCAAAACAAGACACATGGGAGAAATTTCTTGTAAGGAATCATTTTGAAGAACCTGGAGAAACTTCTATACCTAGGAAAAGCAGAAGGAAAAGAAAAGAAAGTACCTCTGAAACTGATATCTTAGAGGGAACTATTCAAGGACAAACTGTAGAGGAAATAGAAGTACATCATATTGAACCTGAGATTGAGCTTGAACCTACTGAGGACAGTGCTCAAGAGATTATCTCAGAAACCCTCGCTGAACTTGCCAAAGAAGCTGCCAAAAAGAGAAGAGAAGATAAAAAGAAACAAAAGCAAGACAAGGGAAAATCCATAATTCAAGAAACTTATCAGACTCCAGAGCATTCTAGTGATGAAGAAAGAGATAGCCAGCCCTTAGCACAAAGGTTAGCTAAACTCCATGAGAAAATTGCCCTCTCCAAGAAAGTAAAAGTACAAAAACCAAAGAAAAAGACACAAAAAGAAACACAGAGTGTTGCCACTGTAAGAAGGAGTAGCAGATTGCAGAATAAAGGGAAAGCCACAAGGACACTTTTCATTGATCTAAGCACACCTGAGAAGGGTGCTATAAAAACAGACCTTGAGGATAGTCCACAACGTGAGGCAGCTGCTCCTCCAAGGGAGGACAGTCCATTTCAGCCGGAGTTTGAAACTGAAATAGAGCATGAATACAGTCCAAGGAAGTCACCAATTGTTGACCCAGTTCAACAAGAGGTGTACAACCATTTTGAAACATTGGAGCAGAACACTGCTGGCCCAAGTAATGTCATACCTCATGAGCAGCAAATAGACTTACTCAAACAAGAGATCTATGAACTTGAGGTGCTAAACCGCCACATTAAACAGAGAAATGAAGAAATGGAGCAGCAAGCTGATATTGCCAAAGCAATCCAAGATAACACCTTGCTTCACATGGGCATGTGGCAGAAGAAAAACAACAGACTCAAGAAGAAATGTAGAAGGCTAAACAGAGCCTTAATCAATTTGAAATTCAGATGCATGTTCAAGAGACCAAAAGTTAATGTTTCCACACAAAGGAAGAAGAGGAGATTGGATGTCTTAGCAGAGGCATCCCAGCAGGTGAATTGAGTTGTGTTTTCATTGCATGAGGACATGCAATACCCTCGGAGTGGGGGTATGTAGAGCCTCTACTCTACACCTACTTGTCTACCATTTTCCTCAGTTTTTCCTCATCTTTTCTTCACTTTTGCCTCATTTTCACTATAAAACCACCCAGATCATTACATTAGGTGTCATTAAGCATGATCAAGCAATTTTTGCTAATGGATGACTATTTGTTTAGATTTTGACTTACTTGCAGGAATCCCGCAGCTATCTGATGATCCTGCAGCTATCTGATGATCCTGCAGCCTTTTTGTTAAACGCAATGTTCCACGTGTCGGTTTGCCAGATGAGCCACATGGGCACTTAGGTATCAACGTGCTCGAGGTTCCTGTCCCATTTTTCCAGCCATCCACGTCATCTTTACCCATGGTCAAAGCTGGTCAAGTTACGGTCAACTCAAGGCTGTTTAACGGTGATTGTGAGCTGCTAGGTCACGTCAGCTTAAACGGTGACTTGTCCACGTTCTGCAGGTGGCAGGGGACATGATCCAACATGGGATTCATTGCCCATGACGACAGAACCATTAACTCATCCACGCAGCCGTATGATGTGTCAAGGGACCATAATTACGCATGACAGTTTGTTGTTTTTCAGTTAATTAGCTGTACGAGTAGGCTATCTTAGAAATGTCTATAAATAGCTGCGTCTGCGTACGCTCATTAGACTTTTATCAGTTGTAATTTCTGAACTTGTGTTAATTTTAAGAGCGTTGTGAACTCTGTTTTTTTAGTGCTATTCTAGCACTCTGTTTTGTACATTTTTGCAAATGGAGGAATAGACATAGTGCTGTTTTGAAGCTTCGAGATCTCTGAGTTTTCTTGTGGCTGAATGAATAGAGGGCCCCTGTTCATCTTAGCCTCTATAAAGTATTTTATGTGCAGCATTTCTTTATTTTCCTATTCATTTCTTTAAGCATGTATAGTTTCATTTATTTGTTTTCCTTTCTTTCAAGTTGATCAGTGTTACTTCTTTGCAGGTTTCTTTTAGCCCGGGATTTATTTTTATGTGTGTGTGTTTGCTTTACAAACTAATGGTATTTGAAGTTGATAGATTCAAATTGCTGCCTTTGTTTTTTATATAGCTGATTTGTAATCTTATTTCTCAAAGAGCTGCTAACACATGAATGATCTTCATCATAAATTGTTATCTTTTAAGATCAAAATATCACTAACTTGCAGTTGGTTTTGAGTGCTTTTTAGACTATTCTTTCACTACTTTCTAACCATACTTTTCATAGTACATATGGCTGAAGTAGAGAATTAGAAAGAGAAAAATATTATCATTAGTCTTTAAAGTAGATTTTTGGTTTTAAGTGCTTCTTAGACTATTCTTTCACTCCTTTCTAATCATACTTTGCATAGTACATTTGGCTGAAGTAGAGAATTAGAAAGAGCAAAACGTTATCATTAGTCTTTAAAGCAGATTTTTCTCACTTTTCTAATTCAACTTAAGCTACTTTCTATCCGTGCTTTACACAGTACATGTGCTTTGAAGCATCGAGTTAGAGAGAGATAATCTTTATTTTTGGTTTTAAAAGTGACTTTCTTTTCTTTTATTAGCAGCAGCATGAATGGTGTCTAGTGCCATTGGAAGTGGTCATTTGCTTTCAAAGTTATTTCAAGTCATTTCAATTCATTTATTCCTTTCAAGCATTTCCTTTCAAGCAAGTAGTTAGAGATCACTAAACACACACTTTCACTCATTTAGGATTCACTCTACACACACACCATCACTCACTTGTTTATAAATTATCACTCCATCTTAGGAACATAATTAAACACAACAACACCCCTAACGATTAGAAAAACTCTAAGAGGTTACTTAAGTACATATAGTACACCTTCACTTCATCAGCTTACGAGCCCCGGGTTGACAATTAATACTAGCAATTTAGACAACACTAAATTGACTAAACACACAGTTACAGGTATAAAAGGTAAAAATTCTGAAGCATCTACTAGTAATTTTGCACAAACTATTGATAATGAAGAAAATGAGAGGAAAAGACATGAGCTTTCTCATATTAGAGTTATTTCCAAGCATCAAAATATTGATACTTTATTTGATAGTGGCTCACAAGTAAACTTGATTTCTGAAGCAATTGTGAAGAAGCTGGGATTACTAACCACACATCACATGAAGTGTTAAGATATGGTATGTTCTATGCTTATAACAGTTTAGTTATTTTCCTTATTATATTCTGCAAATTAGAAATCACATGTACATAAAGTAAAGTGCAGATAGAACATTAAACAATCGACAGAAAATAAGCCAAGATAAGAGACACAAGATGTGGCGGCTAGTCAGGAAAAAACCCCACAATGTGTGGGGAAACCCTTTGATCAAATATTCTTTTATATTCAATAATTTAGCAAAGAGAAATAGTACAATAAATCTAATTCATAATAGCAATAGCAAACCCTAGATCAATGACATCAACATTAGCAGTTTTATCATCAAACTAGGGCAGACGATATCTCACAAACTGACCGTCGTATCGGCTTGATTCCACCACCAAAAGTTGTACCTTCCAGAGGAGGTTTAGATGAACCTACAACACAGTTTAGATAAGGAGATCTTCTAGTCCACGCAGGTCAAACTTTACTTTTACAGTTGCAGCTTCAGTTTCAGTAGCTTCCAACTTCAAACTAGGGCAGTTGATATCTTGCAAACCGTCCATCGAATTGACTTGATTCCACCACCAAAAGTTGCAGCTTTCAAAGGAGGTTCAGATGAACCTATAGCACAGTTCAGTTGAGGAGATCTTCTAGTCCACGTAGGTCAATCTTTACTTCTGCAATTGCAGCATCATTTTCAGCAGCTTCTGGCTTCAAACTAGGGCAGTCGATATCTTGCAAACTGTCCGTCGGATTGACTTGATTCCACCACCAAAAGTTGTGGCTTTCAAAGGAGGTTCAAATGAACCTACAGTTCAGTTTAGATGAGGAGATATTCTAGTCCATGCAGGTCAATATTTACTTCTGCAGTTACAGCTTCAGTTTCAGCAGCTTCCGACTTCACATGTGTGAGGGAGAGACCCTTTTCTGCGCAGTAGAGAAGAGACTCTTTTCTGCATAGTAGAGAGAGAGAGATGTGATGAGATGAGTGAGTCCAAATGAGTAAAATTCCTCCTGTATATATAAACAACTTTGGTGTTTGAATAGTTGCGACTGTTGGGCTTTTGAGCCTACATGACTTGTAGGTCGGCTTGATAATAATTCCATAATCAAAATAAATTCATATCTCCATGAATACTTATCAAAATCAGATGATATTTATATCAATCCTACACCTCTTGATGAGAGGAATCTAATAAAAATATTATCATCCATGAATAATATGACCCACATGAATTTTTTTCCTAGTTTCTAATTTTAACACTCCCTCTCAACTAGGTAGAACTTCATCTCCAATCTGTCTATCAGTCGTTACTATTCATCCATCAAATGCATTGCCCTGTACAGCCTGGCCCTTGCCCTTCTTTGCTCTATTCTGCCTATTCTTCTTTGTCTTGTTTAGCCCTATACTGATCTGTACGACTCTGCTTTGTTATACGCTACTCTGCTTTGTTCTGTTCTGCTCTGCTTTTTTCCAAATTATGAATAAGAAGAAATGATCGAGAATGTATCATACTAACTCAAAGTTATTCTCAGAGTATGTACCACTGGTCCCAGACTAGTCTCAACCAACCTAAAGTTAGCATCATAGTGAGTACACTCCACTGGTCCCAAACCAGTATCATCCTCCACTGACTCAAAGTCAGTCTCAAAGTGCGTATCACTGGTCCCATACCAATCTCAACTAACCGGAAGTCAGCTTCATAATAAGTAGCACTCCTATCATTGGTCCCAAACTAGTATCGCAGTCTCAAAGAGTGTACCACTCGTCCCAGACCAGTCTCAACCGACCCAAAGTCAGCATCATAGTATGTACCGCTCTCACTAGTCCTAGACCAGTACTACACTGACACGAAGTCAGTCTCAGAGTATGTACCACTGGTCCAATACCCGTCTCAACCAACCCGAGGTCAGCGTCATAGTATGGTACAACTCCTACCACTGGTCCCATACCAGTATCGCAGTCTCAGAGAGTGTACCATTGGTCCCAGACCAGTCTCAATTGACCCTAAGTTAGCGTCATAGTATGTACCACTCTCACTGGTCCCAGACTAGTACTGCATTGACACGAAGTCAGTCTCAGAGTATGTACCACTGGTCCCAGACCAATCTCAACCGACTCGAAGTCAGCGTCATAGTATGGTACAACTCCTACCACTGGTCCTAGACCAGTATCATTGATCCCAAATCAATGGAGGTCATCCTAGTGTAGGGAGTACGGTAGATACAACAATTTGTTCATCGGTACTACTATGGTCCCTAACTTCATTTCCCTGCTCATTGATCAAATGAGAGGTACTTCCCATGAGTCTCAGACTGCATGGGTAGGATGCCTCGACAGGAGAACTAATCAATCTTGTCCTCATAGGAGAACACATCAGTCTTGCTATAATCGCCATGGAGAACACATCAATCTAGGCCGCCATGGAGAACACATCAATCCAGGCCTCATAGGAGAACTCATCATCCTACTACACGGGAGAGCAAATCATCCTATTCCACAAGAGAGAAAATCCTCTTGTCCCACAAGAGAGTGAATTATCTCATTCTAGTGCGCACCACCAGGAAAGGGTGAGTCACCCTGTGGTTGTATGTTGCTCCAGTAAGAAACGCAAGCCCTTAGAGCTCCCAGAGCTCAATGTATGCAACATGCAGGACCCTTGTACAAGGGTTCCTTGGTGACGCCAAGTCGTTTGAGAAAATCAAAGATTAGATCTTTCGTCGGGGCTTTGACAAGGTGTATCAACCTATGCATCATCTTAATGTGATGGAGCCTCCTTTCTCATCGACTTACCATATCCTAGATCATGTCTATATGCTGGAGCAATCGACGAATATGGGATTCCAAAAGTTAACTTCTAAAAGTTAAGATCCTCGAGGTAGTCACAGGCTTGCAGTTCATCATACTAAATCTTTCCAATACCTTTACCATATATTTAACTCGAGATAGGAAAATTTCCCTTGGCTTTTGCCACACTTCAAGTCCTTGGTCCTTCATTTCAAATTCAGAAGCCAACTCCCTATTACATTTGTGAATGAGAGGGTATGCACCTGTTAGAAAGAGGTCATCCACATACAACACCAGTATGAGAGGCTTGTCATCTTCAACCTTAAAGTAAAGGTTAGGATCGACTTCACTTCTAGTGAATCCCAGCTTCATCAAGTAGCTATCGATCCTCTCATACCTTGCTCGGGGTGCTTGCTTCAGCCCATAGAGAGCCTTCTTCAACCTGCATACATGATATTTTTGATCATAAATATCAAATCCTTCGGGTTGCTCTAGGTATACCTCTTCTTTGATCGAACCATGCAATAACGCAATCTTGACATTCATCTAATGTAGGTTCCATCCTTGTGAAGCCACAAGGTCTATGATCGAGCTGATGGTCATATATCTGGAAACATGTGCAAATATCACATCATATTTTATACCTTCCTTCTGGGAGAAACCATGAGCAACAAATTGAGCCTTATACTTTTTTGTACTTTCATCTGCTGCATGCTTTATCTTGTAAAGCCATTTGGAAGTGACAATTGTCTTGTCCTCGGGTCTGGGAACTACTTCCCAGACGTCATTCTCCATAATAGACCCATATTCTTTGGTCATAGCATCCTTCCATACTTGATGCTTGACGACATCTGAGAATGATGGAGGCTCATTTTGTATGACCGTGCTCATGATGGTCAGGTATCCCTGATACTTGTTAGGTTTATTACTTTCACGAAAGGTTCCTCGAGGTGCAGCATGTCCTTCAGCATCATCAAGTATCCCCCTAAGCCTCTTCCTAGAAGAGGGAGGCTCAGGTGGATAAATAAGATCCATGGGTTCCTCCACATCAAGCATTGTTACATCATCTACCCATAGAGACATCTTCCATAATCGTATGGTTCTTCCTTTCCGCTACACCATTCTACTCAGGAGTATGTGGTGTAGTAGTCTCCCTCTTAATGTCAGCCTCAGATATGCCTAAGTGAACCAACTATAATATATTGGAGCTCTTGCTTTGGCTTGAGGGGAATGGTCCCCTTTTGAGCTTTCCTTCAACACATCCTGGACATACACCTTCTTTCTCTACTCGGAATTCGGCATCCCTGTCACCATTTGTCTTAACCGGGTATAGATTTATAATGAAGGTGGGCAAACCTCCGATGCTAAAGTTCAAACTGAAGAGATGTGTCATAAGATATGACACCTAGTGGACTTCCATTGACCTGATATAATGAATCAACATGAAACCCAAGAGTAAAGGCATCTTTAACATTATTTTTCCATATATGTACCTTGCCATCGCTGAAGGTTACCTTGTAGCCTTTGTCTTCCATTACCGAGATGGACATCGGGTTCCTTTTGAGGTCAGGTGCATTTAATACATGTTGGAATTTCTAGCCTTCTTGAATGGTTTTCCTCTTCCTTGATTCCCAGCTCTCCTCTTACCTTTGCTATTGAATTTGTCATTCCTTTGATTGCCATCAGAGGGATTTTGATCATTGTCCTGGTGTGAGTATTTTCTATCAGGGCACTCCCTTGTATAGTGACCTGCTTTATCGCAGATGTAACATCGTCCTTTTCTTCCATCCTTAAGTCCAATCTTTCCTTTTGTTTTAGTCCCAGAATTATTTATTTTCTTAGCATGACAAGAAAAGGCAGCAGGAGTACCTTTAGGCATGGGAATTTCTTGCTCTTCTACCATTGTTTCTTCTTGAATGTATCTAGCCATTAATTCCTCAAAACCAGGAATTACATTATTATTCACAAGAGTAGTCCTGAACATGTATCATTCGGATGGTAATCCTCCAAGAGTTGTGAGTGCCATTTCTCTGTCAGTAATAATCTCCCCAATAGATAGGAAATCGTTCTTGATCTCGGTGATTCTTAAGAAGTATGCTTGCATACTCTCATATTTACCCTTCTTGATTTCCCTCAGCTTATTTCTAAGAAGCAAAACTTGATTTGCATCATTTACTTTAAATAAACTCACCAATCCATCGTAGATTTCCTTGGAGGTGTCCAGATCAGAGATGTAGGCCACCAAGCACTTATCGATAGAGTCTCAGATGATCTTCTTTTTTTAGACTTCACCGGTTTTCCATTTTTTCCTGGCAGCAACGGATGAATTTGATGGAGGCTCAACAATATTGCCTCTCACATGGTCCAACACTCCTTAATCCTCAAGGGTTAGATCGATAGACATCTTCCATCCATGATAGTCAGCTTACTCACGGAGCTTGTCTTCAGCAGGAAAGAGTGTTGAGGACCCCATCATTCTTTTAGGATAGCCTTGCCAATCTTCTCTTCGGTGATTACTCTTGCTCTTGCTCGGGCTTTGTCTTCACCTCAGCTCTGATACCATGTTAAGATATGGTATGTTCTATGCTTATAACAATTTACTTCTTTTCCTTTTTATATTCCACAGATTAGCAATCACATGTACATAAAGTAAAGTGCATATAGAACATTAAACGATTGACAGAAAATAAGCCAAAAGAAGAGACACAAGATGTGGCAGCTAGCCAGGGACAAACCCCACAATGTGTGGGGAAACTCTTTGATCAAATCTTCTTTTCTTCAATAATTCAGAAGAGAGAAATAGTACAATAAATCTGATTCATATCAGCAATAGCAAACCCTAGATCAGCAGCATCAACATTAGCAGTGTCATCATCAAACTAGGGCAAACGATGTCTCACAAACCGATCGTCGGATCAGCTTGGTTCCTCCACCAAAAGTTGCATCTTCTAGAGGAGGTTCAGATGAACCTACAGTGTAGTTTAGATGAGGAAATCTTCTATTACACGCAAGTCAAACTTTACTTCTACAGTTGCAGCTTCAGTTTCAGTAGCTTCCGGCTTCAAACTAAGGTAGTTGATATCGTGCAAACTGTCCGTCGGATTGACTTGATTCCACCACCAAAAGTTGTGGCTTTCAGAGGTGGTTCAGATGAACCTACAATGCAGTTTAGATGAGGAGATATTCTAGTCTACATAGGTCAATCTTTACTTCTGCAGTTGCAGCTTCAGTTTTAGCAGCTTCCGGCTTCAAACTAGGGCAGTTAATATCTTGCAAACCGTCTGTCGGATTGAATTGATTCCACCATCAAAAGATAAGGCTTTTAGAGGAGGTTCAAATGAACCTACAGTGCGGTTCAGATGAGGAAATATTCTAGTCCATGTAGGTCAATCTTTAATTCTGTAGTTTCAGCTTCAGTTTCAGCAGCTTCCGGCTTCACATGTTTGAGGGAGAGACCCTTTTCTGCGCAATAGAGAAGAGACTCTTTTCTGCGCAGTAGAGAGAGAGAGATGTGATGAGATGAGTGAGTCCAAATGAGTAAAAGTGATCTTGTATTTATGCACAATGTTGGTGTTTGAATAGATGCGACTATTGGGCTTCTGAGCCTACATGAGTTGTAGGTCGGCTTGATAATAATTCCATAATCAAAATAAATTCATATCTCCATGAATACTTATCGGAATTGGATGATCTTTATATCAATCCTACACCTCTCGATGAGAGGAATCTAATAAAAATATTATCAGCCATGAATAAAATGACCCACATGAAATTTTGCCCTAGTTTCCAATTTTAACAAGAAGCCATATCCATTAGGTTGGGTATGTGATAAAGCAAAGCTACAAATGACTAGACAATGTAAACTTAGGTTTTCTTTTGGGTCAACATTTGTAGATGAGGTTGAGTTAGATATCGTTCCCTTGGATATATGTGGAATTGTTTTAGGAAGTCCTTACTTGTATGATCAAAAATCCATTTTCTATAGAGCTGAAAATAAGTATCAACTCGTTAAAGATGGAATAGAATATATTGTAAGAGCTCATAAACTCAATAATAATTATACTCTCATAAACTCAGGGCAGATGAAAATATTTGTAAATTCATGCAAGCAATTTTTATTGATGGTTGTAAAGGAAAAGAAACCTAATAAAACCAATGTATTTGAGGGTTGTGATGCTAAATAGAAAGCTAATTTAGAAAAAGTTGTTTTAGAATATGATATCTTATTTCAAGAACCTAAAGGCTGCCACCCAAAAGGGAAATTGTACATGATATTCATTTGCAGCAAGATGCTCCATTTCCTAACATTGGAATGTACAGGTTATCCGCTTTAGAGAATGCAGAGATCAAGAAGCAGGTACAGGAGCTGCTCGAAAAAGGGTTCATAAGGCCAAGCACATCACCATGCGGATCTCCAATCGTGGTGGTGAGAATAAAGATGGTTCGTGGAGGATGTGCATTGATTATAGAGTGTTGAATAAAATAACGATCAAGAATCGTTATCCCCTTCCTCGCATTGATGATCTATTGGATCAGTTGAAAGAAGTTGTTTACTTTTCCAAGTTGGACTTGCATAGTGGCTACCATCAAGTCAGAGTAGCAAAGCAAGATGCATGGAAGACTGCTTTCAAAACAAAGCAAGGGTTGTATGAATGGCTAGTTATGCCTTTTGTCTTAACTAATGCTCTTGCCACTTTCATGAGAGTTATGAATGATGTACTCAAACCTTTTGTTGATGATTTTGTAATTGTATATTTAGATGACATTATTTTTTCAATAAAACATGGGAAGAACATTTGAAGCATGTAAAGAAGACTCTAGATGTTTTGAAAAAAGAAAATCTATATGTTAAGTTATCAAAATGTGAATTTGGCAAAACATCTTTGAATTATTTGGGTCATATAGTAGGGGGTGGTGAATTGAAGATAGATCCCTCTAAGGTCAAAGTCATTGTGAACTGGCCCAAACCCAAATCTACTATAGAAGTTAGAAGCTTCCTAGGGGTAACACAATATTGGAGAAAGTTTATTGCCTACTTTTCCTTGATTGTAGCTCCCTTACATGCTTTAACAGGATTGAACAAGGTGTTTCAGTGGGGAGGCAAACAACAGAAAGCCTTTGACACCTTGAAAGAAAAAATTAGTACAACACCAGTACTAACATTGCCAGATCTTCAAAGACCATTTGAGATTGAAATAGATGCCAGTGACTATGCCATGGGAGCAGTGTTGATGCAACATGGTAAACCCATATGTTATTATTTTGAGACATTTAATTCTGCAGTAGTTAATTATCCCACATAAAGAATTGTATGCATTAGTACAAAGTGTGAAAAAGTGGAAACATTACTTAATGGGCAAAGAAATAGTTATACATACTGATCATTAACCACTTCAATATTTTCACTCACAAACTAAATTGCAACAATCAAGACACTATAGGTGGATGGATTTCCTACAATAGTTTCATCTAGTCATCAGATATAAGAAAGGCATACACAATAAAGTTTCAGATATGTTATCCAGACCAATCATAAATGCATCTACTATATTTAAGCATAACTCGGTAATGCATGAAATCTACATTGAACATTATGCTCAAGATATATATTTTAAAGATGTATATGCAACTTTATCTCATGGCAAAAAAGTAGAAGAATTGGAATATTATGTTAAGGACCAAATCTTGTATCATTTGGGAAAGCTATGCATTACACAAACTGAAAGAGTTAACATAATTAGGGAAGCACATACTTCTTTAATATCATGTCATTTTGGTGTGAGTAAAACAATTGGACAGCTGCAAAGATTCTTCTATTGGCCAAAAATGCATGAGATAGTTTCTAGATATATTAAAGGGTGCTCCATGTGTGCTAAAAGCAAGCCCAATAATAGAAAATTAGGCTTGTACACTCCACTGCTAGTCCCTTCTCGTCCTTGGGAAAGTGTTTCCATGGACTTTGTTGGGTGATTGCCAAAATCTAGAAAAGGTCATGACTATTTATATGTTATTGTGGACAGGTTCTACAAAATGTGTATTTTAGTACCTTGTAACAAGCAGATTACAATTGAACAAACAACGAAGTTGTTCTTTCAGCATGTCTGGGTGCATTTTGGGTTACCCACTTCCATAGTATCTGATCGAGATTCCTGATTTGTTGCAAAGTTTTGGTCAAGTCTATGGGAATTGATGGACACCAGACTGAAGAAGAGCACAACCTTTCATCCACAAACAGATGGCCAAACAGAGGTGGTCAATAGGATAGTGATCTAGTTGCTTAGGGGTTATTGCAGCAAGCATCCCAAGCTTTTGGATGAGCATTTATGTTATGTGCAACATCTTACAACCGTGCTAAGCATTCTTCTACACAGAGATCCCCTTTCGAGACTTGTTTTGGTTGTACACCAAGGTCTCCCTTGGATTTTGTCTTTAGTAAAGACATAGCGATTGATGGATACAGTGATGTGGACAAAGCAACCAAGTTCATTGAACAGATCTAAGAAATTCACCAAGCAGTGTAGGAACAACTACAAAAGAGCCAAGCCAAGTACAATGCAAGGCATGATAAGCATCGATGGAGCATAGCTTCCAAGTTGGTGATCAAGTCTAGCTGTATATCAGCAAAGACAGAATGCAAGGTGAAGGAAAGAAGCTGAAGCCAATGAGGTATGGACCTTTCAAGATACTTGAGAAAATTGGTGAAAACGCTTTCTGCCTTGACTTGCTAGCGTACATGCACATCTATTCAGTGGTAAATGTAGAAAATTTAAGACTGTTTGAACTTTCATTAATTGAAGATCCCGAAGAGAAAAGTCAGTTGCCTTCTATTGATGATTTGTTGCCTGAATATATCAATGAGTTGCAGGAAGATATAGTTCTGGACAGGAAGGTGAGAAATACGTGCAGAGGGGATGTTGAGTACCTCAGAATTGGACTCAGAGGTTCAAAACCCAGCAGTGCAAGATGGATAGAGATTGGGCAAGTGAGGGAGTTGTATTCTCACTTGATTGATGCTTAAAAACCAACTTTTGGTGGTCCAAAAGCCTTTTTCAGTGGGAAGGTGTGATCCAAAATGGATTCATTTACTCTCTAAAGTCTTCAAAAATAGTTAAAGGATAAAAAAAAATGCATGGGAATAACCCTTTGAAACATTAGAAAACACTATCGGGAGGGAAAAAACACCAGAAACAGTGGAAAATAGGCTTATCAACAGTCAAAGGAGTGATGCATAGTAGCTGTCAGATCTGGCCAATCAACGGTTCAGATCTGGTCGGAAAATCGCAATCGGCAAAGGCTATTGAAGGATATTGGTGCATATCATATATGTATTGCGATAGCGATCAGTGGGGTCAACGAGGACCATTGATCAAGCGCGCAGATCAAAAACCCACGTTGCATCGTGACATCGCATCAGCAAACCATGATAGAGTGCTCACCAAATGGCTCGGGGTTATTGTGATGTGCGATTGCGATCAATCGCATCGCGATATCGCAATTGGAGCTACATAGAGGAGTAGGCACACACACACAAACATATATATGCATGATGCAATTAGCCGAACCCGATGGGAATATAAACACTATTGCATAATATTTGAGATCCATCGATTGGAATTTTTAATGTAATTTCATGTATTTCGTTTATTAAACAAAATACAAAGAAACAACGCTGATGTGAGAAAGCTCGGACCCGAACGGGTTTGTTGTTGGGAAAAGTATCCAATACGGAATGACCCTATCCCACTCTAAGGGTGATAGTACCTCAGCAACAACCGAAGCAAAGCTATCTAAGATTTCTTCTTTATGAAAGTAAAATAGGGGAGAAATGGATCCACTAACAGATATCTTTCGCTAATGATTGATCCAATCTTCTCTCCTTGCTGCTTGCTCCCAGCTCCTTGCTCTTTCACTGGCCCAGCTACACCAAGATCCTGCAAAATGGCAAGAAGGGGAAACTACAAGAAGCATACATTCATAATTGATTCAAGGATTAGAATAAATCAAATACACAAGTATAACAATACACCATTGAGACACATGCATATAGAAGAACCTCAAATGGTTTATTAATGGAAGAAGTAAAGTTCAGGAAGTGATACAACCATAAGAGGCCCAATCCAGCATCACCTCCCAGCAGAAAGAAATCTCCTCTTCACCTCCTTCAAAGCAAATCACCCAATAGCTCTAAACTCAAACCAACAACACTTCCTTACATACACCAGATTCCAGCCTCCTTAGCCTCATGAGAGAGATCTATATATAGGAGTTTTGGAGAAAGGATGAGTCAGCTTGAGGCTGGCATGAAGCTGACTAGTGTCCTCTCTCACTTCAGTTATTCTTAAGTTCTTGAGTCCACTTAGAGGTTCTTGCTTCCACTTGGAGATCTAGACCCTCTTACTCATCACCAGTCGAATTCCCTGATCCAAGTGTCATTTTGGAAGCTTCCTGGGCATTGACACCTTGAGGAATGACTGTGCCACTTGTCCAAGTACGCTCAGCGCAGGTGGCCTTCTTTGCAGTTGACATTCAGCGCAGGTACAGAGTGGAGCAGTTGACATTCAGCGCAGATGCTCAGTGGAGCAGTTGACATGATCCAGAATTTGCTTGTTTCTGAGTGTTTTCAGGTGGAGAATTGTTATTCAGTGCTGTGGTTTGTTGACCTTGTTCCTCTAGGGGTAGGAACAACATGTTTAGGGACTTTGGATCCCTTAGATTATGGAAATTTCATGCTTCATGCTGTAAGGCACAAAAATTTCTATAACAGTTGCCCCCTAAAGTATGAGGTCGTTTATCGGGTGAAATGCTTTATCAGGAGGATCCGAAGTTCATTCAATCGCTGAGAGTTGACCTGTAATAAAATACAATACAATACATTATTTTTCATTTTGCTTTCATGATATAGCTGAGGCGGGCATTCCCATGCTCAGCTTTATAAATTCATTTTGGTACATAGAACAGACGATCGTCTGATGGTAGACTGATAATTCTCTGCTGAAATTATCATCCTTTGAGTAGGATTATCATCTGCTGCAATGATGTACATGTCAAATGTCTTTATATTTCCTGAATATATATCGTAGCCTGGATGGATGAAACTAGATCCGGGGTCTTCAAACTCGTTCGATCTTCACTCTAAGTACAAGTCAATCCATGTGAGAATTGCGTTGAAGTCGAACATGGAAAGACCTCGCTTGATTACCGGTCAATGATGTAAACCATTAACAAGCGCGAGAGGAATCACTGATAATGATAATGACCCTCAAGGTACTGCAGTACAATTCACGTGGTGTGAATAAAGGACTTGGCGTCGAACACCACGTAAAATATTTCGGTCGAAGGTCATTGATGTATACCTGTCGCTGGAAGTGAGAAACTTGCCATTGAGGCATGCAAGCTTCAAAGTACTGGGGGTTTTGTTCCTAGATCAACTCCTTGGATAATGAGCTGAAGTTGACAAGAAGCGATCCGTCAAAGGAGGGCCTTAATGAATCCCACATCAGTGACACGGAACGAAGCTAATGATTTTAGGGAGGTGAAAAAAATCTGTGACATATGATTCAGGTTGGCGGTCATGAATGGATGAAGGATAATGTATGGCAGTGGATGGGACACGGTTGACTCTTTCTGAATGACATCTCTTGAACATATAACGACATTGATGCGATGGATCGGTAGCATTACCCCAAATGTGGATGGTTTGGCGAGACCATGGTGATGAGACCGGTGAATGAAACAACCCAACCCGATGTGGTACGGAGGAAAAGTGTCATGTTCAAGAGCGACTTGCTACCATTAAAGCTTTGAGGTTCTCCCAATTTTTCCCCAGTCATTTCTGACCAGTACCTCTTTATTTTTGTCAAGCTTGAGGAGGATAACATATGCTTGTTCTATAACCTGCCCTTCGGGCAAGCCCATCGCTATGTTTTAACGAGCCTAGCGATAGGGAAACTCGTTCTCGTCTAAAGACAAGTTTGTCGCTATTTAATCATTTTAACGAGTCTAACGACAAGGAAAACTCGGTCCTTTTCATTTTTAGAGAGTTTGAAAAGGTACAGAAAGTTAACTCCGAAATTCCTTTTTCGTCATCTAATCCCTTAAGTCCGAAAAGGTGTAAAACAATACAGAAGGGATGAGTTTTCGATAACTTTAACGAGCCGAATAAAACAAGCGCTCGACCTTTTTGTGCAATAATCCCTCAGGTCCAAAAAGATTAAAATCTAGAGGAGGGATAGCCCTTCCGGTCACTTTAACGAGCTGGAAGGCCAAAACTCGGCAAACTTTTCATATTTTACGAGTCAGATGAAAAGAGCTTAAAGAAGACTTGTCTTTTGAGGAACGAGTGATAAACAGGGATAGCAACTGATTCCAGGTACAGGTTGGAATTTTCCAATAACAACAGTGTCACAAGGATGGCTAGGTGAAATCACTCTTCGCAGCTATTCATCAAAATGGGTAAACAATCATATGGAGGTAAATGATCGGCCAAATGAACGGTGGAGGTGACGATGCACAAAACACGACCAAGGTATTTTTACGGTTGATCAGGTTACATACTCAATAGTTATTTACCGGTATGGGTTCATTTTCTAACGAGCTTGAATGCGCCAAAACACTGCTCAATCTTATGTTTATTTTTTAACGAGCATGAACTATGTGCTAAAACTGCTTGGATCTTGCGTTTATTTTTTAACGAGCATGAACTTTATGCTAAAACTGCTCGATATACCAGTCATAAGATAAGAAATGTCCCCTGTGAGATCTCTATTTTTTAAGGAGTTTCATCCCACTGAGCTCTACTCCATATCCTTTCTTTATGCAAGTTCGGAAATGGCTAATCCTACGAGTTTAAAGGGTTAGACCTACAGGTTTAAAGGGAGGACCTAAAAATTTAAAAAAATAAATAGTCGCCCCTTGCTTGCACTCAAAAAGGTTGCATGCCCCCAGGTGTAAAGTACAATTTCAAGGCTGCCCCTACTTATCCATCAAAACATTTGTTTTAAAGGGTGAGGCTTACCTCTTTCAGGTTACCCAAAGATTGTTCTGTTAATCTTTCAAACTGAACAATTCTTCGGCGATATCTACCTAAATAGACAACGGTGAATGACCCTGTTCCGTCAAACACATAAATTTGACAAAAGAATCCTATTCTAGAACAATCCCTCTTCCTCTACGGACGGGGTATGGACTAGTCATATTCTCCCGTGGAAATTCTACCTTATACCCAAGGTTTTCTCTGCCCGAAGTAGACCAGGATAAATGCCCCCTGGGTTCCAGTCCCATCTTTCCGAATCACTCGCACTCATCGGGAAGGAGGACTGGGGGTGGAGACATTTCTTGATTGAATAGACCATTTAGGGTTGGTATGTGACTATTTTCAATGCGTGATCCCGGAAATGAAAGTTGGTCTATGAGCTTGACCACCCTTCCTTCGCGTGGAAAACACATTACTCTAAAGAGTGAGGAGACTATTGCTCCCATGCAATATATATAGTCTCGTCCAAGGAGTAGGTTATAATCCAAGGGTACTTGAACGACCATCATGTTCATTTGAACAACCTTCCCTTTCAATGTTATAGGCACATTGGGGAGGATCCCTAATGGTCGACTGGTTCCTTTATCGAAACCCGAGAGATTTCTTATCTCAGGCAAAAGCGTCGGGGAACCCAGTGCTTTCCAAGCAATAGAGGAAAGGATACTCACGGATGCCCCTTCATCAATGATAGTGCCAGCCATTACCATTCTGTATATTTGGACTATAATTCTGAATGGTATACTGGCTGGCAATCGGGGTCTGCCTAGTTGATTCCAATCAAAGGATACAACCAGGTTGCTTGGTGGTGGGACCGAATATACGGCCGGATATGACCCTGACGATGTTCCTTCCTGCGATAAAGGAATGCGTGCATTACCCTGATGTTCATCAGAGTCTGTGTTGATGAAAAGAATCTGGATGGTGTCATCCTTATTCTCTTCAGTGAGGGTGTCATTTGAAGATGACTCTTCAGTGACGGTGTCATTTCAAGATGAAACTTCTGAAGGGAGAACCTGGTCAACTGCCGTTTCGACCTTTGGACTTTCGTCCGGTCTGGATTCAGTAGGTTCATTTTCAGTGACTGACGCTTCAGCCGACCACTTGAGCGGGCCAGCTGTATTCTCAACCAACGAAGGACTTGGCACGAGTTTTTTGTATCCAGGAGGAAGTCTCAACGGTGAAACCAGATGATCTTCCAAAACTCTTTTTGCTTCGTCTAAGAAGGGACAACGGTGGATGGCGTGATCGCCTTCACACAGTCTGCAGGGGGATCTTGATCCCCCTCTTTGTCTTGAACCTTCACTTTCGCTAGTTGACGGTAAGCATTCAACATGGCTATCAGAGGTTGATGCTACCGAATTGTGCAAACGAGGGGACTAGTCTCTTAGTATCCGGGGAATACAGGGACAATCTCTATGGAAATGGTCTCCTCTACATATGACACATGGTGATTTAGGCCCGGTCTGTGCTTTGTGTGGATTTTTGTCAGATGTCTTTTGCTTGCCCCCAGTCGCCTTAGGCTCCTTCTTCTTCTTCTCTCTCTTCTTCTTCTCCTTCTTCTCCATGGGAGCTTGGCTTTTGCCAGCTCTACCTTGCGAAGACGAGGGATTGGAGGAAGAGCTATAGGAAGTAGAAGCCTGGTGGGCAGCTCTAGCCTGATCTAACTATTGACTCGACTGTTCAGGAACCATGGTGTTATGAACTGCATTGGTTGAGAATAGCCAAATAGGCAGGCCAATTGTCAGCCCTGGAAGCGACAATGTGGCCATGTGGGGCGCACCAACTTCTCCCCAAGAGGAGAAAGGACTAGGATTTCCATCATGGGGAATTCCTTGGTTGGGGCGTTCCATGTTCTCAACCTACAGATCAACGCGGGAATAGGAGGTGATTATGTTCCGTTAAAATAAATTTTATAACGACGCTTTAGACACAACTTGCTTTTTCACTTTTTAAGATTCGAGAAAAAGCTAAAGATGACTCTAGTCTCCTTCGATGTTTTAACGAGCCCGAAGTGACAAATGCTTGGATGGAATTTTTCAGTTATAGAGTTTGAAAAAGGCCAAAAGAAACTGCTCTGGAGACCTAGGCAGAGGGTGTGCCAAACCTTTCGCGAAACCACAGAATACGTTTTACGGTACGGGTGGTCGATCTTCGTGAATGCTGTGTTCACTGCATCGCGATCAGTAGGGCGGCCGACACGGCTTCCTAAGGATAAAGGCTTTGTTCCTATAGGGGTCTCCCAATATATACACGACGGTACATGGGAGCACAAGTCCTTATAGATACTTATCGCTTCACCGTGGAGGAATCGCCCAACCACTCAACGCTAAGATATCACGTTTAACGACGCCGGAACACATCTCTAGCTTAGACCTCTATGTGTTTGCGTTATGTTTCAAAGCATTGTTATGAAAATTCAATTCATTTTAAGTTGATCTTGTTTAGCAGTTTGCCTTTATGGATCACCAAGAGATGTATAATACAACTTCCTAAATGCAGTCTAAGATGATAAGCAAGCTTTTCAATCTTTCAACTTTGAAAATCTTAACTACTGAGGGAAAAGAAAGACATCATCTTTTCACACAGATCATAGAGCACACACTAATGCACTTTTCCCTAAATCAACATGCAAGCTGTCAAAATGCGCATGCACAATGCAGGTATTTCTTTTCTCTTTCTTAATGTTGATGTATTACAAAAAGAAAGCTGTTGTATAATTTTGAATTCAATTTCAAGTGAAAGCAAACAAGCTTTGTCCAAAATCAAAAGACACCTTAAGATTTACTTGTTTCAACACTAGAAATACATAAATTCAAACCATATGACGAAAGCAAAAGCTCAATCAGCTATGAACAGCAAACAAACTAACTCTCAAGATCAATACGACACTTATCACAGGTCTAGATCTAAGAGGCCACAGCAAGACTAGTTCACTTTTCGTTATGGGAAACTGCAAATGATGTAAGAAATACACAAAGAGCAATCACAATTTCTTTATACAACCGAGGCGGAATAGTGGCAAGGAAAGGTGGTTTCAGATAGGTACATTGACTGATAACAGGCTGCAAAAACAAAGATGAAAACAGGGCAATAAACAGTAGGGAACCCTAGTTGCACAAGGCAAAACTGGTTCAGCACAGGTAGTACAATGTCAGTTTGACATTCAGCGCAGGTAGCCCCTTCGAGACCTACGATGAAATGCAGACTGCCTTCACAATGCCTGCAATGAAGAGAGAAACTCTCGTTTCTCTTGGTTTCCGGGTCACAGATTGCTCAAAAATTCACAGTTTTTGGCCAAATCAGAAGCTATCAATCAAGTACACACTAAAGGGTAATTAGGAGGATGAAAAGCTATCACTAAGAGCTGTTTAGAGTCTTTTTGGATCAGCTCTTCAAATCATAAACATGCCCAGAAACTGAGCTAGAGTAGTTTCCCTCTACTTTGCATTTGAAAGACCCAAATGCAGTTTGATTCGGTACTCCCTGTGTTTAGGAAATGAATAGAAAAAACACAAACAGCCAACAAGATACGCTCCCCAGCGGAGTCGCCAATTTGTTGTTGGGAAAAGTATCCAATACGGAATGACCCTATCCCACTCTAAGGGTGATAGTACCTCAGCAACAACCGAAGCAAAGCTATCTAAGATTTCTTCTTTATGAAAGTAAAATAGGGGAGAAAGGGATCCACTAACCGATGTCTTTCGCTATTGATTGATCCAATCTTCTCTCCTTGCTACTTGCTCCCAGCTCCTTGCTCTTTCACTGGCCCAGCTACACCAAGATCCTGCAAAATGGCAAGAAGGGGAAACTACAAGAAGCATACATTCATAATTGATTCAAGGATTAGAATAAATCAAATACACAAGTATAACAATACACCATTGAGACACATGCATATAGAAGAACCTCAAATGGTTTATTAATGGAAGAAGTAAAGTTCAGGAAGTGATACAACCATAAGAGGCCCAATCCAGCATCACCTCCCAGCAGAAAGAAATCTCCTCTTCACCTCCTTCAAAGAAAATCACCCAATAGCTCTAAACTCAAACCAACAGCACTTCCATACATTCACCAGATTCCAGCCTCCTTAGACCTCATGAGAGAGATCTATATATAGGAGTTTTGGAGAAAGGATGAGTCAGCTTGAGGCTGGCATGAAGCTGACTAGTGTCCTCTCTCACTTCAGTTATTCTTCAGTTCTTGAGTCCACTTAGAGGTTCTTGCTTCCACTTGGAGATCTAGACCCTCTTACTCATCACCAGTCGAATTCCCTGATCCAAGTGTCATTTTGGAAGCTTCCTGGGCATTGACACCTTGAGGAATGACTGTGCCACTTGTCCAAGTACGCTCAGCGCAGGTGGCCTTCTTTGCAGTTGACATTCAGTGCAGGTACAGAGTGGAGCAGTTGACATTCAGCGCAGATGCTCAGTGGAGCAGTTGACATGATCCAGAATTTGCTTGTTTTTGAGTGTTTTCAGGTGGATAACTGTTATTCAGTGCTGTGGTTTGCTGACCTTGTTCCTCTAGGGGTAGGAACAACATGTTTAGGGACTTTGGATCCCTTAGATTATGGACATTTCATGCTTCATGCTGTAAGGCACAAAAATGTCTATAACACAGGGTTTGGGAATGAAAAGACATAATATTTGAAATATGCTATAACCCATTTTTGCGGTATTTTCACAGTTTTAATGTATTTCTAGAATACAAAGGGACAGGCCATTTGTGACATGTGATTGCGACTTACAGGTGGACCTGATACGAGAATAGGATGCATTTATGAATATTTGAAGTCTTAATGAATAAAGTTTTTGGCAGATTTTCACAGTTTTGAATGCATTTCCCCGTGTTAACAAAGAACGGTCATTTAAAGGATTTCAAAGGCCCAATGCACTCATCTATTGTAGAATAGGTGGCCACCTCCCCTTAATGCATTATGCAATGATTGTTTAACGCTAGAAGAGGGATTCGAGCGGACAGATGTTGGGAGACAGAAAGTCGAGAAATGGAAATGAAAAGGCAGAGCAGATTTGCTTTAAAACCATAAAAGGCAGAAGATAGAGGCAGGCAGTGTTGAGACAGAGCAAAGACAGAGACATAGAGTGGTAGAGAGAGTCTGTGCACTCAGAGAGGCTTGAGAGATTCAAGCAAAACTCTTGTTGTGGTATCTGTTGTGTGTTGAGACTCAAGTTGAGCTCATACTTTTGTAAAACTCTGTTTTGAAGACATAATAGAGAGGTCACCACTGAAGGCTGGACCAAGCGATGTAGCTTAGGAGTATTGGGTGAACTCCTTATTAAACTTGTTGTGTTTATATGTGTTTGTCTATTATGATCTTTTACTACTTCATTTTCTATGTATTTCGCAATCTTATCGATCCATTGCATAAAGTAACATAGGCATATCCATGCACATGAGTCTGTAATACCTTAATAATTGTCTTAGATCTCATTATCAGATCATTTCTCCTCCATCTCACTAAATAACTCTTGTCGCCAATCATGTGGAATGAAGCTCCAATTTCTAAGTACCATACACTTACCATCATTGATAACACCATGCATGGAATGAGAGAAATTTCCAATTCGAATTGAGAGGCCAAAGCCTCACTTGCCGCTCCTCTCGAGGACTTCTTCTTGGACTTCTTGAGTGGACAATTTTTAGCAAAATGGCCCTCCATGTATTTAGAGCTTAACTTTTGTCATGTATTTATTCTTACCTCCACGATGAGAATCCAATTTGGAATGGGAAGCTTTCCCTTTCCCTTTCTTTGCCTTAATATCTAAGGAAAAATTCTCTTCATGATCAATCTTTGATGAAGATCCATCCATGGTGCTCCTCTTGATCTCCTCTTGCATCAAATCTGACCACGGTCGTTCCCAATCTGGTAGCTTCCCTCGACCATTCACAGAGTCCTGATAACTATGCTAGCTCTTTGGGAGTATTTGAAGAGCAATACTCACTATATCATCCTCGGTAACTGTGATACCAACACTTCCAAGTTCATCACGACATTGAGTGAACTTGGTCAAGTATTTTGGAATAGTCTCACCTTTCTCCATTTTGATTTTTTGAAGCTTGTCCTTCAGTGCCAATTTCCTTTGGTCGTTGTTGTTCTGATACAATATCATCAATGTTTTCCATATAACATACAAAGTTTCCTTTCCATGGAGACTGAAGATGAAGACAATATAGTCTCGAACTTCCTCAAGTATTATCCACACCGCCTTCGCCATACACTTCTTCCATTCGACTAAATTTTGTGCATCCGATGCTATTGGGTTAGGAATTTCTTGATCAACGAATTCCTTAAATCCATTATCTTCTAGCACAACCTACATTCTATCCCTCCAAACTATAAAATTCGAGATGCCTTCCAAGGCATACTCGAGCCGCAAACTGTAGAATGCCATCTGGCAATCTTGAAGTATGTATTGCAAATTCAAATTTCACCTGTAACTCAAAACTAAAAACTTCAAAATCTCCTCTAGTATATTGTTTTCAGCTCTGATACCATGTAGAAAATCCTATATATTCATAAGCTCATGCAATGTACTAAAACACGAGACAATAATCTACTTCTACTTTCAACTAGCGGAAGCCAATAGTTCAATGAAAACAATATGAACAAGACAAAGATAAATCAATGGAACATAGCACAAGATGCATATGGGGAAAGCTACTGCTGAAAACTCTGCTATCGGTATTGCATATATCAGAAATATGAGTGAAGATACAAATCTTGTTATCACTAGAACAATTACGCATAAGTATGCTCAGCTCTTTCAGCTCACAAGCTAGCTCTTGGCCAACACTTAGCCAATTATATAGCTCTCCAAGCCCCTAATCTCTTGCATAATTCCTAGGATGAATAGCCTAGATTTTAAGGGAATTCATGCTTCGAAAACTACACAATCCAAACATAGGGTCAATCTCTTATGCATGCATGACATTTACACTAGTAAATAATACAACTGATAGTACACTATCCCTGCACTCTAGTCTCAACCGGGTCTTTCTCTGAACTGACATGCATGAGTTTCTCATGAGGAAATCTTCAGTTAACTGGAGTAGCACTAGTGGATGCATTAGTGCACCAACTGACTGTTAGTCCTCTAATAGTTCCAAAAACAATTTATAACTAATTTAACTGAGCTTAACTCAGTAAACCGAGTGATCTAATTTCCAACTCAATTTAAACTCATAATGGACTCCTAAAAATTAGGGAGAACATATGCATGACTAAAGAAAGATTTCCAAATAAAAATTCCTACGATAATTATGTTAATTAAACTTATTTAACTATTTACAAGTTACTATGAGAATAGAATTCGATTTTAATTCTTAGTTTAATTCAAGGACAAATTAACTGGAATTTCTTGTTGCCATTTCTCAACAGATTTTGATAAGGATTCCACATTTTGGGGAGTTGTGTGCGAAGTAAAGGATGCAATGGAGCACAAAGTGGACTGCGCAGTGGAGCAGTGGAGAGCCAAAGTGGACTGTGCGTATATGGGCTTTGGAGTGGTTCGAAGCCCCTCCCTTTTGTTAAAAGAATGTAATTTTGTATATGATAAATGGTTTTTGCACCATAGTAGCTTGTATTAGGGAAGTCCATAGTATATGGACCATGGTATTGTGATGATATATCTCTTGATGTAATAGTATATAGGGATGAATAATAAAAAAGAGAATAATAATATTATGATCCAGATCCGTGTTATGGTTGAGTCTTGTTGATCTTTACTTGGGAAGGAAGGTAAGGCATTGTAGTTGAGTGCGTAGAGGCATGAATCTGTAGTGGAGTGTGCAGACTGCTTACAGCTGAGTGTGTAGGCTAAGAACTGCTTTTTGTAAAAATTCCCTATTATAAGCAATTATTCTTGTGGACGTAGTCCCACATTGGGATGAACCATGGTAAAATTTGTGTCCTCACGTGTTTATTTGCTTATTATCTATTGTAGTGTAGTAGTTGCATTTTATTTCAGTACAGTAAAATTTTATGGGTGTATATGATATGTTTTAAGCAATGAATTTAATGTGGCGAAGTAATGTATGAATGTGAATTAACCCATGAATGTTAAGTATAAAAGAACATAAAAATACCACATCACATCATCCCTCAAGGCTACAGAAACCTGGTTCTGCATCCTCCCATAGTCACTTCAGGTGAGATTGCGATATGCTTGCAGTTCGTTGACAAAAGGGCTAGCGATTGAGGGTTTTGTTGGTGCACAGTAAAATATCGAACCTGGGTCAGCCCAACCTAAACGCAACAAATGGTTATGTTGCCAGGACCGTGATCTATTTGAGGGATATGTTTATGTGGCACCCGTCAAAGAAAGAAATTCAAGATTGGGTAGAATAAAAGGAACAAGAATTTGCAGAGCAAGAGAATAGAAGCCATCATATTTCATATGAAAGGTGATTGCAAAAGTATATTTTCAAATATCAATATGAAATTCTCTTCGGTTCATTTCATGTTGAACTATACGAGTGGATATAAAGTTTGACCGAGAGAAAAGACAGTTTTAAAGGAGACGAACCTAAGGAGGAGACTCCTGAATTGATATAATGGCTCAAGAACACCGACAATAGGATTTCAAGAGAATTTTGTTTTTGGATTGATAACATCTTGGGAGGATTCAATACTGAGTTTGCGGTAGACTCGAATGTGTCCTACAGTGAAGCAGAACGCGAATTCTTCAAAGGACCGCAAGGTAAGTACTTGATATCTCTGAAACTCTGGATTAAGATGCTTTTGTGTGAAAAGGGAATTTTACGAATGCATTTATATTATTAATTACTTATGTTTGGGAGAAAATCCGAAGAAGAGACTAGAACAATGCAAAGTAGAAAAATATATAGAATAGGCACTAGAAAGAGATCTCATAACCAAGATCTGAAGACTTTCATAGAAATTGACTATAGCCCTCTTTTAATTGAATCTGAAAGTGAAGAAAGCCTCCCTCAAAACCCCGAAGTTACTCCGCAGTATTTACACTTCCAGCCTGAAAGTTTGCCAAAGCCATGATCAAGTAATAATTAGGGTTATTTTGGTTTTCCCCATCCCCATACCTCCCCACCCCCATCCCTCTCCCCTTACGAATCCCCCCTCCCCCTCCCCCTCTCAGAAGAAATATGGTCGATGATATTAAGCTACCTGGGTTTAAAGGAGCTGGATCAAATGATTCAGAGTAGTTCTGATTTTTATGTTAAGCAGTATGGACAATGAAGCTGGTCCATGAGGAAAATATAAAGAAATCACAACTCATCATGACATTTCAAGATATGGCGTTGACATGGTACATGAATTATTCGAGCAATTAGATTAGATCAATCATAGAAATTAAAACAACACTAGTAAAGGAATTTAAGAAGCTGAAGTCTGAGTCACAGTGCATCAAATTGTTAAAATAAATCAAACAAAGGCTTACTGAGTTTGTTTGGGAATTCGATCAAAGATTCAAGGTATTATTAGATCACCTGAGCTTCAACATAGCTCCGCAGCAACATAAGGAATGGTTTACAGTTGCGTTGCTGCCACATATTATATTACCATTGATGCAACAAAATATAGAAACTCAAGCTGAAGCTCTAGAGTTGATGATGAAATTAGAAGCTTCGCCTATAGGAGATACCAATGCAAGTATGCAGCAGAATCATAGCCAGTTGGAAAATTTGACTATGCAGTTACAAGATATGAAGAAAAGTGAGGAAGTCAAAGAAGAAGTGTGATGTAAAAAGTGAAAATCAGAAGGCCACTCTAAAGAAAAATTCTCTCTCTTCATAAATTACATGGCTATTGGAGCACTAAACCATTTGAATGTTGGATCTATCCTATGGTGCGAGATAGGTAAAACTAGAGGCAAACATCGATCAGAAGATTGTTATTTGTTGCAAAAATATGTGCAGACTCCCAGGAATCTATATTGCACATTCTTTAAATCAGTAGGACATGATGAGAACCATTTTCGAGCTTATGAGCTAATGATGGAGTGCGGTGCTGATAATTATATGATTCAAGCGGAAGAACATGGACATGAGGACAATGGAAAATGTAGTGGTCGAGGTGGTTATCAAGGAAGAGATCGAGGACAAGGACAAATTATTTGCTATAATTGTGGCCATCCAAAACACTTTGCGAGAGACTGTCAGAATCCCACTCCGAGACATAAGTATTGTAAATCCTTTGATCATGTAATTGAATAATGTTCAGTACTTATGGAAAAAATTAAAGAAAAGAGAAACCTGTAGTTGACACAAAACATCCAAATGATTAGTTCCAAAAGAAGAACAGATGATCCGCAATTAAATATTGTTAATAGAATTGGAGCTATGATCGATGATGACATAGTAAATGGAAAGAAGGATTCTGAGACTGCATGGGATAGAAATATTGTTGAAAAAGATCCTATCTTTGATATTCAGAAGGAAAAAGAAGTGTTCATGGAAGCCAAATGAATTTTGTTGGATATTGGAGCTTTGACATCTAGTGCACAACCGAGACAAAAAAGTAACTATGACATAGCATAAGAATCAACATAGGAACAAGATTTGACACAAAATCAGGAGTCAACGAACCAATAAGGTATTTTAAGGTCTTTCCTGCAACTTGTATGAAGTTGTTAATGTTAGAAAATTATATATTATGGAGCAATGGAACATATAAAATATTGCAGAAATATAAACACAAAAAATGCACAAAACAAGAGAGACACAGATATACGTGGTTCACCCAGTTTGGGCTATGTCCACCCCGAACAGGCAGTCCTTCCTTTCTATTATCCAAAAAAATGAAGAGACACAACCTACAGCAAATCCGTTGTAATATCCTCTGTTTTCTCTCACAGTCTCACCTCTTTGTTTCTCGCTCACCGAATACACATCTATCACACAACCTCAAATACAATACCCTCATAAAAAGAGAGGGGTTTCCTTCTAGGGCAAAAAACCATAAACTAAACATAAGTTCTACCGTCATATCATCTTCCTAATGAACGGCCCAGATTGACTAGAAATTACTATACTTTTACAAGGCAATTTTACATCTATTTTTAGCTTCGGGGCGCTGCCCCTGAAAACCCCCGCCAGGGGGTCTCCCAAAGGTCGCAACCGCCCCCCATGGACCCCCCCTGCAGTGAATATTTTACGGGTGGTGTTGCCGCCCCCATTTCGAATTGGGGTCCTATGTGGCGATACCTTTGAATATACAAGATAATTAGGCTCCACACCCAACAGTTAAGAGATCAAAAGGTTGTAGAGGGAATTTAGGAATTAATAGATTCATGCACATCTAAATAAATACCATGAAGTTAGCTGCACGCAATTATCAATTTGCATCAAAAGAAGAGAACATGAAGAGAGATGAGGCTTAGTGCGTAGATAGGAGAATACGAGATGGATCATGTTATTTTAGATTTGAGATCTGAAGCGAATGTTGAGATGAAGCAGACATGGGAGTTGATGGGTAAGACAAAGTTAGAATGGTCTCCTATTCATCTAAGAATGGAAAATCAACAAAATATCTTCCCCTTGGGAAGGTTATCAAGTGTGACAATAGACATTGAAGGGGTTTTCACTACGACTGACTTTGAAGCAATTAAAATTTTGGATGACAATAACCCCTATCATGTATTACTTGGAATTGATTGGGCATTTGATAACATTGTTATAATTAATATAAGAGGAGATAAATTATATTAGAAGAATAATATGAGGGTAATTGTTCCCTTGTATCCATCAGAAAGAGGAAGATATACAGAGCCAATTAGAGAAGAGTATTGCACAGTCGATATAGCAATATCTATCAATTGAAAGCAGAGGAACGAGATTTTGTTAACCCTAATGCAAAAGGAAAGCTAACTTGGGAACATGATAGTTCTTGTGCATCAGATTTAGAAGAAGAATTGGAAAATTGGTAGAACATGTTACATGAAGTATCTACTAGGCGTTGTGCAAGAATGTCAAAATCAGTTCATTGCATGACATTTGAGGTATGTAACATGCCTTCTTATGATGGCCTAGGGGATGTAAATATTTTTCTTGATGATTATGAGGAGCAGGTTCCGGACTGTCAAAGATTGTTGGATTCTAATATATCCCTAAAGGCTACTCCTGCTAGATGGTGGGGTACACATAAGAAGAATATACGAGGTTAGTAGGAATATCGAAGGTTGATGTGGATAATATTTGGTCAGATAAACACAGAGATGGAATTGAAATATGATATTGAAACCAGTCCCAGGGAACATATCCAGTTATGTACCCCATCATGGAAGGATATTCCAGAACAAGAATGGGTACATGGGTTCATTCATACATTGGAGACAATTCTTAAGCATTGGTAGTTGGAAACAAAGCTTTGACATGGTACTGCGAGCTGGGCATAAATCATTGATGGGTTTATATTGAAATCTAGATTTGAGGATGATTTTCCATATATAGATTCAACCCTTTAGGCAGTTAAAAGGAATATCTTTGAAAATAAAATTCCAAGTACTTGCATCAATCTGATTGGGTTGCGTAGATAGAACATGCGCTAGAATGCTACAACCTTATTTCATAAGAAGAAGAAGATCCTCACACCATTGAAATAGAAAAATCAGAAGGACAACGTGAAATAAATGGACATGAGCCATATATACTAGATATAACAAAGCCAGTAAAGACAAAGAAGTTAAACATAGGATCAAAAGAGAAACCAAAGTTTGCAATTATAGGATATTATTAGGATGAAGAAAGAGTCATCAAGGTTACAAAATTTCTTCATGAATATTAGGATTTTTTTCCCATTAAGTTTTCAGAAATGAAGGGTATAGTAGTATATTTAGGAGATTTGAAGATCCCTCTTAAGCCCGATGTGAAGCCTGTCAAGCAAAGACCTTACAGATTGAATCCAAATTATAAGAAGAAAGTAAAAGTTGAGTTGGATAAGATGATAGCAGTAGGCGTCATTGAACTTGTGGAGGAATCAAAATGGGTAAGTCCTATGGTGGTACAAGAAAAGAAAACTCAAGGAGAAAAATAAGGATCTGTGTTGATTTGAGGAAGTTGAATGATGCATGCTTACATGATCCTTTCCTTACCCTTTTCACAGATGAAGTATTAGACAATGTGGGAGGTCAAGAAGTTTATTCATTTACAGATGGATTTTCAGGATATCATTAGATAAGAATTGCACCTGAAGATCAACATAAGACCACCTTTGCTACATAATAGGGTTCATATCAATACATAATGATGTCTTTTGGACTGAAGAATGCCCCTGCTATATTTTCAAGAGTGGTGATAGCAACTTTCAAAGAATATATCCACAAATTTCTAGAGGCATACTTTGATGATTGGACAATATTTGGGTTGCTAAGTAAACATATTGGGAGCTTAAGACTTCTGCTTGACACATGTAGACAATATCAGATCTTCTTGAACTTAAATAAGTGTATCTTTTGTGTACCTTTCAGTATATTGTTGGGACATATTGTTTGCAAGCAAGGATTAATGGTGGACCCTACAAAAATTACAATCATTGTGAACTTACCTCCACTGAGGATAGTAAGACAACTTCACACTACATTGGGACATACAGGATATTACAAAGAGTTTATCAAAGGATATGCTCATATTACTGCACCTATGGAAACGTTGTTGAAGAAATATGTCGCTTTTCAATGGGATGAAGAATGTCAAAAGAGCCTTAACATATTAAAGGAAATGATGGTGGTTGATCTTATACTTGTATTCCTTGATTGGAATAAAGAATTCCATGTACATGTGGATGCTTCTTGCATAGCTTTGGGAGTAGTACTGACACAACCTGGTATAGGATAAATTGATCATTCTATATATTTTGCAAGTAGGGAACTATCTAAAGTAGAGAATAATTACACAACTACAGAAAGGGAAGAATTGGAAATGGTATATGTCTTGAAAGATTTTAGAAATTATTTGTTGGGGTCACATTTCAAGATGTTTACAGATCATTCTGCACTAAAATATCTGGATAATAAGCCTGTTTTATAAGTGAAAATTTGGAGAGGGTTATTTTGGTTCCAAGAATATGAATTTGAAATTATTGTTAAACCAGGAAGAGTGAATGGAGGACCTGACCATTTATCAAGATTGGAAAGAGGTGAAGAACCAAACAGTATAGAAGATAATCTCCCTAATGCACAACTATTTGCAATCATAGTAGTAGATGACCATTTTGCAGGAATTATTTAGTTTTTAAACATAGGAATGACTCCTTCAGGATATACTACGAAGCAGAAGAAAGAATTAGTGGTGAAGGCAGTTGATTTTTCATTGATAGAAGGACATTTATATAGGACGAGACTAGATGAGATATTGAAAAGGTATGTTCCTGAGCATGAAAGACAAATAATTCTATGAGAGGCTCATTAGGGCGCAACTACTGGACATTATGCAAAAGATATACTGTGCAGAAGGTTTTAAGAGCAGGATTGTGATGGCCTACACTACACAAAGATGCAATGGAGTATTTCCAAGCTTGTGATGTGTGCCAAAGAATAGGAAGACCTTCAAGAAGAGATGAGATTCCACTGGTACCACAGGTTACATTGTAGGCTTTTGACAAATGGGCTATTGATTTTTTGGACCAATCAATCCACCTAGAAAGAGAACTGGTACAAGTAACATTATTACTACAACTGATTATTTGAAAAGATGGGATGAAGCACAACTAGTAAGGGATTGCAACTCAAAGACTGCCGTGAAGTTTATTTTTGAATACATACTATCTAGATTTGGGTGTCCAAAGATCTTTATGAGTGACCAAGGTTCACATTTTCTGAACAAGACTATTGAAGCATTGACTAAGTAATTTCAAGTTTATCATCAAAAGGTACTCCTTATCACCCTCAGGCCAATGGAACCATGGAATAATTTAACAAGATTTTGGAGAATTCACTGACCAAGGTATGTAATGTGAACATAGATGACTAGGACCTTAGGATTCCAACAATATTATGGGCTTATAGGGCTACATGTAAGAAGTTCACAGGTCAGACACTATTTAGGTTGGTTTGTAGCCAAGAAGTTGTGATGCCCATGGAATACATTGTTCCTAGCCTAAGGATTGAAACTTTTACGAATATGGAAGACTCTAAAATAATGGAGGAAAGAATGTTGCAGTTGATTGTTTTGGAACAAGACAAATTTATAGAAGGGTTCGATAAACAAGTACAAAACGCAAGAGAAAAGGCCTGGCATAATAAACATATTAAGAAAAGAAGTTCCAAGTAGGAGACCTTTTTCTCCTTTATGGCAGTAAATTTTTGAAATTTCCAGGAAAATTCAATGATGCATTGGTTGGGCCCATATATGATCAAGTATATTACCAATGGAGGCACAATTCAGCTAGCGAAGTTAAATGGAGAATTGATTCAGAAAAAGTAAATGGTAGTAGGTTTTAGTTTTACAGGGACAACCTTTCCCCTACAACTTTTCTCTGAGAAATAAAGGAGGAAAGTCTTAGTGCCACATGTAGTTGAAAGTGGGCACTGGACTATAAACTATGTTGTAAAGAAAGGATAAGTTTTAGGGAAAATTTCGCAGCTCAAATTTGCGAATTATGATTTTAATGACAGGAGGAACTACCCTCAGTTCGCACCAGATTGATATTTGAAACAAGTGCACTGCCTGGACAATGGAGTGAAGAGGTTGGAGCCACAACAATGGGCAAACAAGTTGGTGTAGTCAAAACTACTCAATATGTTGAATGTGTTGCACTTCAATAGAAGTGTGAAAAGCATAGCATGTGTAAGGAAATTGCTCGTGCTGGTGCACAATGGAAATTTATGGTTGGGGAATAAGATCCCCATAGAACCTATGTTGATCTAAAGAATCACAAGATTTCCATACCAATGATGAAACCTAACGCAGGAGTTTTTTGGGAAAGATCCAGACTGCGCTATAGCGGAAAATATGAGGAACAAGTTCAAATTGGTCAAAGGAAAGAGAGGTTATGACATAAATTCGATCAATGACCAAGCAGTTCACTTCATGACACACATATTGGACAAAACGATTCTAAGGAAATACCATGCGAATGAAGTTCTTGCTTCAGTAGTATCACTATCCACGTAGTGTGCCAAAGAGGTTCAATATAACTGGGATGAATACCTATGCAAGGAGTTATCGGATGATTGCCGCAATGTCCAGGAGAAAGGTACAAATTTCCACTACACTTGGTTGATTTCAATTATTGATATGTTGGCATGGAAAGAACCGGAGGAGTTGTAGTTTCCTCAGGTGCCTACACATACTTGTGAAGTTGTGAGGTATGCTTCACTATGGTTTACCACCCAAGCATCACGTGCACAAGAAAACTGAATATTTTTCGTACTTTATCACATGGGTTTACACATGCTAATAAATCAGCATCCTAAACTCTCATCGAGCTTATACAAGCAGTATAGCTCTGTGGCAAAGTTCAAAGCATATTTTCATAAAGTATACATATAAGGACGTAGGGAGAATAAAAACACCAGAGGCTCAAGGAGACAGTAGAAGAAATGTGCAAAGAAATTCCAGACCTTGATGTCCAACAAGAAGAGCTAGCATAAGACAAGGTCGCGAAGCTCAACCTTACAGTGAAGGGGTATAAGAACAGAATTTTCATAGTGCAATTCAAGTATGAAATGAAGATTAGTGATATTCAAATGAATCTTCAACTAACTATGCCATAAGAAGTAAGGGATCAAAAGGGAGACTAACCTAAAGACTGTAATGGCCAAAATCTTTGCAACATTGGCAGACTATGGGAAATTATTAGATGAAAGTCTGCAAATTTGGAATTCGCTACAGGAAGATCCAAATGTATAGAAACTGTAGGAGGAAATGTAGTAGAAGAAATAACATTTAGAAGAAGTTTAAGCATCCATGAATACTTTTCCAATCTCGTAGAGGCTCATGAAAATTAATGAGAGTAATGCCCTCCAGAAGAACATTGACGAACTAAAGAAGGATGAGAAAATTTTGATAGAGAGGACTCAGCCTTGGCAGGATGAGGCCCTCTAGTTATCACAGATAGTGGATGAGAACTTCAAGAGATCCGATAAAGGGAAACATCATTGGTATAGAAGGAATCATCGCATGTGACAGAGGAACTGTTGGAGGAAGCACATTGCAAGGACAAGCATGTGACAAAAACACTGCAACAGTTTAACCAGGCCTATAATAGAATTACAGCAAAAATCAGAGGCAAAGTAGCTGAGTGACTTAGGACAAGTCACATGTGAGTGTCGGGGGCCTGTTGGGCACAACCCAACTTGGCCTATATTTTGATAAAGGCTCCGCATCTTGGCGAGCAGAGTGCGAAGTGGACCTATAGAAGATATACCGTGTGGTATATTGATCTAAAATGACCACATACAAAAAACTGATGTAGAATTAATTAGCCATTAATGAGTTGAATGTTAACTGAAAGCACAAAAATCGAGAAAAACTGTTGGATTAGAACACTTTACGACCGCTGATTAACCATAAGATGTAAAATAGAAGTGAAAATAGAAAATACACAGATATACCAGACAACATGATTGATTATGGAGTTCATCCCTGATGGACTACATCTCTGGGTCCGCTATCAAGGTGGGCGACCGATTTTATTAGGAATGAGAAGGAAGGAGTCGATTACACAGTTATTTAGTTAAACTAAACTTGCACACAAGCAATTCCAACCTTTTTCATCAGATAGCCCTCTAAACCAGCTTTCCAACGCCACTTACGGTTTCCAATTCTGACTTCGGATGCTCCTGAAACACTGAAAACAAAATCTCCTCTATCCCTCCAAAATCTGCACATGAAACTCAAAATCACTCTCCAATGTTTTTCAAAGGAAAATATGCCTTTTATAAGCCTGCAAATACACTGAAACCTCCTTGACTGCCTTTAGGAATTAATTTTTTGACTTCTAGGAATGATTTAGGGTTTCTATTTATGATTTTCCACCTTGGTTCATCATGCCATGGTCTTTGAATTAGTTGAAAAGAAACTAAACAATAAAAACCCAAATTAAACTTTATAATGGCCCTGAAACCGCAAGTGGTTAGCATTAACTCAGTGGGTTGGATAACGCATGTGAACATTGGACAAAGCCCGCGATCAGCGCGCTGGTGGTCCCATTACAGTTTGAAAGCGGTTAACTATATACTTCCGATGGTCTGCTCACCATAGCAAATAGCTCTATCCCCATTCACATGTCAAGGTTCTGACGTGGTTTTGTAACCCAATGGTTAGGAACCCCGAGTGGCTTACCTCTGCTCACATGCCTTCTTCTCCAACGGTTCCAACATGGTTAGCCGGCAACGGTTAGAGCCTGTTTCATTGTATATATGTAATGTTTTACATGGTTTATAAAGGTCGAGACTTAGTTTTTTAATACATTTGATTTGTAAAGGGTGGCAATGTATTTAAATACATAGGTTAATGTATTAGGGTGAGGGTTTTTAGCATAGGTTAGGATTTAGGATTAGGTTTAGCATAGGATTTGATTTGATACATGGTTTTAGGCATGAATTTGATTAGGGTTTGGTGTTTAGTTTTAGTCATTAGGACTTAGATGTAGGATTAGGGTTTAGATCTAGAATTTCAAAAACCCTTTTACAATATTTTGTCACAATGTGACGTAAAACCACCTGCTTATCATCTACATGACGATATTGATCCTTTTTCCATGATGAAAACCCACACACATCATCGACTCCAACTATCTTTGGAATGACAACCCGGACAATGAACCTAGGCCATGGATGACACTTATGTTGAACCCAAATCCTGAACAACTTGATCATAACCAACACTGTCGAAATTGAACGACACCCATAACTGAGGCGACGATGACACTGAATACTGATGATGACACTTGAGCACCTGTACAATTTGAATTAACGGATCCTCCTGGATCATATATGAGCTTCGGAGCGGGTCAAAGCCCATCACTTTTGTTAAAAGAATGTAACTTTTTATATGATGAATGGTTTTTAGACCATAGTAGCTTGTGTTAGCGCTTGGAATTCACCTAGGTTGAGATAGACAAACTCTCAAGGCTACATCAAACCATTTCACCTCGTAGCTAGCCCTACGAGGTATGAGAAGGCTCTCTCGGGTCAGATTTGATAGATCTTTCAATAGGATAAGCTGACCAATTAATAATAAATATTTTAGGCTAGTAAATTGATAAGGGGGTTGATTTAATGATTTTTGGTTTTTTGGTGGCAATTGGAGGGAGTGCAATTCAGGGTGCGGGGATTGAGCACAGTTTTTGCAGGGGGATCTTTGGGGCAAGGTAGGAACTTGTGCTGATGCCTTTGGCTTGGATGAGTGATCAGGGAAGAAAGAGAGGAGGTTAAAGAGGGCAAACAAGGACTTTGAATCCTCTTTAAACAGTGGAAAACATAGATATTGAACAGAATTAAAAGCTGAGCATGGCATGCATGAATTCAAACTTTATCACTTTATCTTGTTCAATTAGCAGCAAAAGAGAGATGTGAAACACATAAAAAAACTTACAAGAACATGTAGAGAACACACCATCAACAATCAGATCCACAAGAATCCTCAAAGATGTCTGTAAAACCCTGGCTTTCCTTGCCTTCAATTGCAGAAATAGATACACAATATACAATAAAGCTTCCTTACACAAGAGTCCAACCATGAAAATGAGAAGGAGAGAGCATAATATAGACCATCTAGACCATCTAACTCCTTTCCCCACCTCTAGGGGTCGAGCTCAGCTTCCTAGGAGTAGTTTGAACTAATTCTAAACTAAGAACTAGAAAATAGGCAGCCAAACAACTTGCCTCTATTACTTAGCTAACTCATCCATGCATTAATTTTTCACTTTTTACATCATGGAAGCTTCTAGAAGGGTAAAGAGAGATAAAATCTATCAAAGTGCCATGAAAATATTACATTTATCCATCATCTACAAGTAAAAATGGTCAACCATAGTCAAAACAGTGTTTTTTGACCGAAAATGGCAATTCTGGCAAATCTGGAAGTTCTGGTCGCGCCCCTGGAAGTTCTGGTCGCGCCCCTTCACAGCTGTTTTTGAGTGGGTTCCACTGGTCCCAATTAGGTGCAAGATGGCTCATTGGAAAGCTTGGTCTGTCTACTTTCCATCCCAAGTGGAATTTCTGAATTTGGTGTTGATTTGACCCCTCAAAAACCATTTCTCCCAAGGTCACTTTCTGCAACTCAAAAAGTGGGCAGAAAGTCATTTTTAGGTGTATTTTGAGCTTTTGGAGGCTCAAATCTCAATATCGGGCTTCTCCCAAGTATTGGTAATTTTTCTCTTTGCATGCCCTTTCCAAAAATGCCAAGTTTTCAAAATTCCGAGCAATCCTCCAGAATGGTCGCGCGCGGGGCGCGACCATTTCATGGGCAAAACCTGTAAATTGCACAAAAAATTCACAAATGACAAAATTTTCTCCAAATTTCTTGAAATTTGGGCTGGGAGTCCCCAATCAAGTACCATGCTCAGTCAAAGAGGCTTTGGCCAAAATTTGGAGTGGATCGGGTGTTTTCCTTCGTTTTTGTGCTTTGGCCAACCGTCCTTGGAGCACCTTCGTTCTCGCCGGTATTTTTGACATTTCTCTCAAACCATGACACCTGTGTAAAAAGTGAAAGAGGTTTTTCTTCTTTGGCATGTTGTGGACAAACACCTCTCTCAGTTTTGCAAAATTAATCTTTGATTGCTCAGAAACAGCTTTTGAGTGAAACTTGTCCCGATGTGTGAAACAAGGGATTTTGTCAAAATGGAGCGAAATGAAGGGGATAGAGGGCTTCTAAATTCTTTGGGAAATTTTTGGGAGTGGGGAGGGATGTTAGGAAGCAGGGGAAAGTGGAATCTCAGAGATTGAATGAGGGGAAGGGGTCGAAAAGGACAAAACACAGGCCAAACCTAGAAAATTGCCAGGTTGTAGCTAGAAACTAGGGTTTGTGCAAAAATGAGGAATTTGGCGGATCTAAGGGATGGGAAGTGTTTGATAAGGTACTTTAAGGATAGGGGAAGGTGTATGAACATCAGGAAACAAGTTTTTCCGGTGATTTGACCATCCAAGATAAATTGCCTTCAAAACCCTAGGAGAGGGAAATGACCTTGCCTGGGCGCAACATGAAGCATGAACAAGGTGTAAAATGACTCATTAGACACTGACATGATAATGAAAACCCTATGAATGATGATAAACTCAGCTGAATAGTGACATGGACTGCCATTTGGGCAAACCCTAGACCTAATGCTTAGTGACCAAATTTTGCTTGAAGACTCACTGAAATGACAAAATTTGACCTTGACACTCTGAGATCACTTTGTAAGAGCATATTTGATCACTGTAGGAAGGCTGAAAAGACTGACACTAACAGCTTGTATAGGGAAATCCATAGTATATGGACCATGGTATTGCAACAGAATCCACCACAAGTTTATCTAGTGTGCGTGTGCATGTTCTTACCTTCTATCTTTAATATACAACCCTCATGAAATCATACCAATCATTAGTATGATAACACTCTTTTGACGGCCTCCTCGACAACGACGCCAAAATGTTGGGACTATTAATTGCTTAAAATAAACAACTGATAATCTAACATTAACTTATCAACCCAGGGTTCATCTTCTTATTTCAAGGCAATCAAAAAAATCTATGTAGGGAACTACCAGAAACTAATGTTGGTGCTATATGAAATAATCTAAGATCTAAATATTTCCTATAAAAGTAAATTGATCCTATTTTAGCAATAAAGGACAATAACCAAACTGAAAATAAACTCTATATCAAAACTAAACCATAACCTCACTTACGAAAATAGAATCCAAATGTGCAACTAATCTATTGTGTTATCTAAATAAAAGTTCAATCAAGGAGCAACACATCAAACCTCAATCTGTGCTTTCAACTATTTAATTGTTCACAAAATAAACCAACATCTATTTAAATAGAACAATGCTTGAAGGAATAGAAATATGAAACCAAAGAAACAATAACCCCTATTCAAGAAACGAAAATTAGAAACATCGCAATAAATCATATTGTTTTTTTTTTCTCCGTAAATACTAAATCTATTAAAAAAGGGAAAAAATATGTACAATGAGGTCAGAGCCTCAGAGGAGGCCGAGGCCAATCCCCATCCAAAAACTCAGGGACAATACAGTTTATCCTTTCAACCGGATTTACAATGCAGACCTTGGAAATTTGATTTCGGTCCCTAACATACTGACAAAAATTTCTCGGATTACATTTATCATGCCCATCAGTGACTTCAAAAAACATAGTAGCTCCTGGCATAACTGACTTTAAAACAAAATTGAAATCAGTGGTAACTGACATAACTACCTGAAGCATGAGACTGTAATAGACCAAAGAGTATAGCTGCCAATTCAAGGACAGCGGAACACAGGAACAAAAAAACAAAGCAGGTGCACCCAGTGGAGATTATTCCGCCTGGCTTGGAGATGCTTGCCTCCTCCCTCGCCGGGCTTCGAGAGGCGACCCACGTAACGTACCCTCCTCTGAGACCAATACTGTGAAATTCATAGTCACCATCGGCCTGTTGAGCCAGCTTTGGAAAACAAATCTACAGGAATGATAAGAGGTGTTCGGGATGATCCCCTCTTGGTATGAAAGCGGAGAAGCGGGAGGGACTGAGGCAATTGGGGCAACCTGCTGCGGAGCAGAATGAGAAGGGCTAGCCCTAATTCCAGACCGACCCCCCCGACGTGGAATACCTCGACTGCGAGGCATTGAAGCAGAAACCAACAACTTGAGAGGGAAATTGAGGCAAAGGAAACCTGAAATGGCAGGGGTGTTGCTGAGGAAATAACAGAGTCGAGCGATTAAGTCCACAGGAAAGATGAGACGAGGAGATTGAAGCGGCTTAGCTTCATATAGAACAGGATCATTAATTGCCTCAGAGTAATTGAGCCGATCCATATTGCCCAGCTGAATCGAGGACAGAGAGGCCATACCCACATTGAAGTCCATATCACTTCGAGACTGATCCTTCTTTAATTCACCTGCTTTATACCTGTTGTGGTCACCAACAACCCCCCTCTTTGTTTAGTATTAGCAATAATATCAAGCAAAGGGGGACCCTTAACAAAAAATCTCAAAAATATTTTTATCAAAATTTTTGTATTTAACTCCCTAAAAGCTATATCGCATCGCAAAGAGAAAGTGAAGCGTTTTTCCTATGCGCGTAAGTAAGCTGCGATGAAGCGATGTGACATTCATCGCATCACATATTATGAAAGTGCCCTTAAAAAGAAAAACCTAAGGAATCGCCGATGGCCGATATACGACGTCGCATATCGCAACGTCGCCTAAACAGCACACAATGAGCAAATGAAAATTGAGATATCATGATTTGCGATCTGCGATCTTATAAACTATGATTTTGTGATTTGCGATCTGCGACGAATGAGACTATTAATTGCTGCGATACAAATCGCAGAAACCACTCATCGCGAAGTTTCTTCGACATGATCTGTAAACCCAAAATCGAGCACGCACCTTAAGGGAAATTAATGATTGCACGCCTGAGTACCCAAAGATGATCATGTTGCGTTTTTCGAAGAGTCAAGTCATTATGAGTGTCATGATTATGCATTCATTAGATTTTAAAGCTTTCATGCCAATCTTTTCGTCATGTCTCTTTTCCTTTGCGTAAACTGTAAGGCAGTAACTAATATAAATATATATGCAGGAAACATCTAAGGAAAAGGGGAAAGCGCCAATACTTGAAGAACAAAGAGGAGATGCCTTCGCAAATGAATGCCGCATGCAGCAGAGCCGCGGATTCCAGAGTATCACTCCACAGACACTGATGAAAATAGACAATCCAAGACTCAGAGTTAAAGCCACACAAAAGCAACATGTTTGCAAAAGATCCTGAAGCTCAGATTGGATAAAGCAAAAAGAAAAACGCTAAAAAGGGATGATGCTTCAGAAAAGCCTGGAACAAAGAATGGAAGCAATTTTCAATACGTAAGATTGTTCAAGCAACGAAATCCCTAACTCATTGAGTCATTCACACGGCCGGAAACCGAAATAGCAACAACACAATCAGTTTGAAAGAAATCTGGGTTATACTAAGTATACACACAACAAATACACCCAGCCAGAGGAAGATTTTCAAAAATATCTTCTAGTTTTTCAGAAAGAGGTGCCAGCTTTTGTTATTTCTACTTTTATCGCCCGAGCAAAAGGAAAAGACAACCAGCCGACTCTTTCCAGGCGAACCTCACATTGCTTACAGCACTAAGGAGCAGATACAAAAACGGTTAGAAATTAGATTCAATTTTTAGAAATAAATTTGCTTTAGTAAAAGGGCGGTCATTTGAAGCCGTTCCCTAAATTTGTGTAATTAAGATTAGTTAGTTAGTAGTATTTAACCCTTCTCATGGCATTTGGAGAAGGGTCCGAAAATTTGTCAAAAAACTTGTCCTTAGAACATGCACTTTTGCACCCTCGGAGGTGGTTTTTGGTGAATGGATGGATCGAGATTTATTTATGTTTGCATTTTAATGTCTGCTACGGATGTTGCACTTCTGTACTCTTAGTAGATGTTAGAAGTAAGTAGAGATAAATCGTTATTGCTTGAAGTTTGTGAGTGAAAATCAGTCATAAATGGTACTTTTATCTCTTGATTAATTTCTGCTCATATTCTTAGAGTGATATACAACTGATTTGTTTATATGTTGATGTATGAATGTCTGGATTACCATTTGGCACTTTTGTACGGTGGAATCATTTGTTTGTGCTTAAAATATGAATAACTTATCATGCGATATGTTGTTCACAACTGTTTTTCCTAACTTCTTATGCAGAATGGTTTATCTTAATTGATTTATATTCTTATGATAGTTGAATGATCTTTATTACCAGTTATTGTATGAAATCTTTTTAGATCGCATGAAGAAAGAATCTTACCCGGGGTTAGTATAGATTAGATGTGTTGTTTTTGTTAGATTACAGTAGCATAGAGTCAGTCTAGAGTTTAGAATTAGATTAGCTTGAAATTACCTTTACATTAACATCATCAAAAATCTACACACACACACACACATCCTTTTAAATTGGGAAGCTGGTCCCATCATCCCCAGTTGGACCCACTACACCAAACGGGCAAGGAGCTGCCAACCAGGTTCCAGACCGGGTGGGTATCCCCCTTGTTGTTGACCCGATTTCAGGGCCCTCAACATATTTGGTGCTAGAAGGAGGGCACGAACTATGAATGGCAACTAAGTCAAAATCCGAATACCATTCTGAGAGTAAATCACCCTCATCAACTCCCCCGACTTCTCCAATATGGTTAAACCCGGAGTTAGAGGTCGCTCGAGTATCCACCGCTGCTACCAAACCTAATATATCAAACCAACTGATCATTGAACCCCCTGAAATTCAAAATTTGTTTCGTAAACTCCAGGGATTCTCTATGTTTTCCCAGAGGTCTGATAAGTCTCACAGCAGCGTGACTTCGCAGTACAATCCTTCTCATCCCCTGACCAGATTGAAGAGTGAAAAATTTGGTATTCAACCAAGTGAACTCCCTCTCCCTAGTAGGAAAAGAACAAGGAAAACACCACCAGAGTTTGACCGCGAGACTCTTTCATCTACTTCGTCCATTTCAACCCCCTCACCACGAAGTCAACCACCCACATCCTCATCCCAAATCACTCATCCATCTTCCACGACCCTTCGTCTTCAATCATCAAAGATCATAATATCTTCATCTTCTCAACATCAGGGACCGTCTTCTGCACTTTCATTAACTAGCGGCTCAACGATGGCCCAGTCTCCATGGAACAATCTTGGGGCTGTTTTGATGCCTCCACCCCTGAGCCCAATACCGGCCCATCCCGAGAAATGGCTACCCAAGTTCAATCCAAAAACAGGCATGCTAGCTGAAGAGCATATCAATAATTTCATGCTTTTTGTTAATCTCGATGGAGTTACCAACGAAGATGCTGTCGTCCGGCTTTTTCCTTATACAATGCAAGGAACAGCCAGCTCATGGTACTTTTCATTACCTTCTGGGTCCATCACAAGTTGGGACATTTTTCAAAGTCAATTCCTCACCAAGTTTGGCGATGACAGATCAACGGCGACATTGATCAATGACCTATCTAATCTTAAAGCTGAGACTAGAGAACCCATTAAAGATTTCAATTTACGGTTCAACAAGATCCTTAACAAAATTCCCGCTGCTTCTCAACCCAGCGAGGAAGTAAGATGTGAATGGTACATCACGGCCTTACCATCAAACTTGGCCATCTTCATAGATAGGGCAAACAAGACGACCTTAGTTGAAAACTTGACTGAGACATTAGCAGTAGAAAAACGCGTGGTTGCCCTAGAAAAGAGATCTGCAATAGAAGAACGCAAATCTAAGAAAATCTCTTTCAAAGAAGACACCAAGAAGAAGCAAATGAAAGATCCTTTTGATATGGAAGTATTAAAAAAAGTGTTAAAGGCCATGTCCAATGAGATGATTGACATAAGAAAGCAAGTAGAAGAAACTTCTTCAAAAAAGCCCTACAGATCTTTTAAAAGAAATCTTCCCATGGAGATGAAACCACCCAATGTTGTCTCAAATGTCGAATCTGAAAAAGAAGAAGAAGAAGAGAATACCACTGAAGGGCAGACCGATGATGAAGAAGTTGTGGAACTACAAGGAATGTGGGATTTCATCCTCCCACAAGAAGAAGATCAAGAAGCATTTCCGGTTAGCACACGAAGCAAAAATCAACTTGATCCTCCCCAAGCTACCCCTAAACAGAAGGGCGCAAGCCCTGCAACAAAAGATAAGGTCGCAACAAAGAAAACAACTGCTAGAGCGACCCAATTTAGCCCAGCCCAATCAGATCAAGCACCTCCATCAAAAACACTGATAGTGTCGGATGAAATGGAGTATAACATTATCGATGACATGAAAAAGACTAGGGCTAATATCACTCTTTACGAATTGAGCAAATTGAAACATCAACATAAAACAATGATGAAAGAATTACATGCTGTTCCTACTACATCTTTACCTACAGCTGTAGCTTCCCACATCATGGGAAGACCTCCAACCAACATGATCAATAATATTGATCCAAATGACATTGCCTTGATTGGAGGAAGATCAAGATCTCATACTCCTCCTTTTCTTCTCACTTATGAAATTTTCAATAAAAACGTGCATAATTGCTTGGTTGATTCTGGTGCTTCAACGAATATTTTACCCAGATCAATATGTGTCAAATTGAATGTTCAGCCTCAGAAATCCGCAATGCGCATAGTTCAACTTGATCGATCTCAAGTCGAAGTGATTGGTGAACTTAACCAGGTGACCATAAGACTGTCGTCTAACCCGAAAGTATGTCAGGTTATCGACATTCTAGTAGCTGATATCCCTGAATTCTATGGTTTAATTCTTAGTAGGGATTGGTCCGAAAAACTCCACGGATATTTCTCGACCGACTGGTCGCACATGTGGTTACCCTACAACGGTAAACCCAATCAAATAAAGGTTGAACGAGAGTTGCACCAAAAGTACATAGTGACAGAATTGGAAGGAGAGAACGAAGCAATAGCATACAACAAAAGTATCATAGGCAATTACTCATTAGATTCTTTCCTCGACAATTTCAATGCTCACACCTCACCTTACTTAGAAAATTCAGTTTTGTCCCAAGTTGAAAATTTTTCCCAAACTGATGATTCAAAGTGTTTTAAATTTTTAGATAACTCTGTAAATACATCTTTGTTTTGGAAATTATATTTTGATGGCTCTAAATCTAACAAGGGAGCAGGAGCAGGATGCATTCTGATTAGCCCAGACGGAAACAAGACCATGCTCACATGCAGACTTGAGTTCGATTGCACAAACAATACAGCGGAATACGAAGCCTTGGTGCAAGGCCTATACAAAGCAATCGGGATGAATGTTAAGTATCTTCAAGTCTTTGGAGATTCTGAAATTGTCGTCAAACAGGTACGTAACACCATACATTGCCTGTCAATCCATTTAAAGCACTATCAATCTTTTGTACAAGATCTGACTTCACATTTCATAGCATTCAATATTTCGTCAATCCCAAGACTCCAAAATGTGAGCGCAGACCTATTAGCTAACGTAGCCTCTAGACTTATTCCCTCCGAAGATTTTAGTCCCGATAGGTTCTCAATAGAACTAATTTTTAGACCATCCATCCCTGACAACATCACCAACTAGAGAGTATTCAACGATGACCATGACATTGTAAATTTCCTCACTTCTGAAGGATCCTACTCAAATCAAATAATTGACGAATACCATCATGATCACCAAATTCAACAAAATAGCACTGATAATGCTATACCTAAATCGGTGGTTAAGTTAGAAGATTTATATGATTTGAAGAGTTGGTTTAAAAGGTCTGCCAATTCTAAACTCTACAGTTCAACTCTGAATTATGAATTAGTGAACCTAGGAACCGATCAGAAGTCGCAAAACGTTAATCTGGGCCACGACCTAGCCCCTGATGAAAAATCAGCGTATATCCGTCTTCTAAGACAATACAAAAACATTTTTGCATGGAATTACGATGAGCTGAAAACATACAACACTTCTATCATTCAACACACTATCCCTATGATTGACAATGAAAAACCTGTCCAACAGAAGCTCAGAAAAATCCACCCCAACTTAGAAAATCAGATATAGACTGAGCTAAATAAGTTGTTGAGAGCCAGAATAATTTTCCCCATCAGACATTCCAAATGGGTATCCAATATGGTGCCTGTTAGGAAGAAAAACGGAGATATTCGAACCTGTATTGATTTCCTGAATCTCAACAAAGCCTGTCAGAAAGACAATTCTCCCCTCCCACCTATGGAGCAAATACTACAGGTAGTAGCGGGCTTAGAATTAATGTCTTTCCTGGATGGATTTTCAGGATACAATCAAGTGCTGGTACATCCCGATGATCAGTTAAAAACCACATTCCAAACCAAATGGGGCACATACACATATCGGAAGATGCCATTTGGTCTGATCAATGTCGGCGCTACCTTTCAGAGAGCCATGGACATCACATTTAAAGGTTTAGTCAATAAATCAGTAATGATTTACCTGGATGATATAACAATGTACTCCAAGAAGCGAAGCGACCATCTCAAAGACTTGAAACAAATCTTTCAAAGATGTTTAAGAGAAATCTTATGCCGCGATTTTAACTCAAGCAAATCAAGAAAAGGCGAAAGCTCCAATCGCGTTCTTTAGCTCGAACTTACAAGGTGCTGAGCTCAATTATTCAGACGTGGAGAAACAAGCGTATGCTGTTTTCAAAGCGATCAAATATTTCAGACCTTTCTTTATTAAAGCCCATACCAAAGTCGTCGTACCGTTTCCAGCGGTAAGAAACTTGTTGGTACAAAAGGATGTGGGCGAAAAGAGGGCGAATTGGATTACCGCTTTACAAGAATACGATCTTGAGATCAAACCAGCAAACATCGTAAGAGGTCAAGGCTTCTATAAGATGTTAGCTGGAGCATCGCAAATTCTTGAGAAATCATCTAAAGAGGTACATACATATGAGGTAAGCCTAAACGACGCAGAATCATTATATGCGGACACCATTTATTATCTTAAGAACGGGTATGCTCCATCACACTTGGATCACACCAAGAAAAGAGCTCTAAGATTGAAAGCTAAACAATACCAGCTTATAAATTATGTTCTGTTTAAAAGGAATTACGATTCTGTACTTCTTAGGTGTCTTGAGAAAACTGAAGCCGAAAAGGTTTTGCAGGAACTCCACGATGGACCAGCAGGTGGACACTATGCTGGAGAGACTACCGCGCATAAGATCTTACGTGTAGGATATTATTGGCCCACGCTGTTCAAAGACTCATACAATTACGTAAGGAAATGCCAAATCTGCCAGACTGCTGCGGGGAAACAAAAGAAATCGTCCATGCCACTACAGTCGGTCAACATCGAGCAACCATTCAACCAATGGGGCTTGGAAATAATAGGTGAGATCGTTCCTCACTCTTCTAAGCAGCATAGGTATATCCTCATGGCAACAGATTATTTTACTAAATGGGTAGAAGCAGTTCCTCTCAAGACAGTTAATTCTGAAAACATTATTGAATTCATAGATCAATTTATCATCACTAGGTTTGGGTTGCCAACGGCCTTAATGTTTGATAATGAATCATACTTTTTTGGAAATGAAATGACTGAGTTTGCGCTTAAAAGAGGATTCAAACTGAAGTATTCTGCCAACTACTATCCACAAGGTAACGGATTGGCTGAATCAACAAACAAAAACCTAATCAGGATTATTAAAAGAACAGTTGACCAAAACCAAAAGAATTGGCACAAAGCATTGGTTAATACTTTATGGGCAGACAGAATTACGAAGAAAGCTTCAATCAGAACTTCTCCCTTTAATTTAGTTTATGAGAAAGAAGTGGTTCTTCCTACTCACTTAGTCATTCCCTCTTTGTCTTTAGTACAACACATTGATGAAGTATCTACATCCTCTTTGCAATTGAGACAAATGGAGATAATCAGACTAGAAGAACAGCGAGAACAAGCTAAGAAAACCCATGCTCACCACCAAGCGCTAATAAAGTCCTCTTTTGACTCAAACATCATAACCAGAAAGAACTTTCAGATGGGAGATTTAATTTTGAAATGGGATAAGGCTCATGAAGAAAAGGGCAAGCATACGAAATTTTAGAAGCTATGGCTCGTTCCTTTTCAGATTGTAGAAGTCATAGGCCCATCGACGTTTATGTTGCAGGATTTGGCAGGTAGAAGAGATTCTTTGCTTGTGAATGGACAAATTCTTAAAATGTATTTTCCATAAGAAGATCATTCTTCTATTTTTGTAGGATAGTTTTAGTTTCTTTTATTTTGTTTTTCTCTTTCTTATAAATAAAATCGGTTGTGAATGATCATTAAAAAGGATTCATGAAAGAGCACACTAACTCTCTATCAGATTTTGATTTCACTTGTACAAATAGCAAAGCTTTTCGAAAAATCTGATTTTTATTATTGACAAATAGAGTTAACTTTAGCTTGAATAATGATATTAGTTTCAACCTTTCAAAAGACTTTGATGAAAGCAACCTTTGGTAAAAAAAAAATTGTGTCAGCACAATGAAAGGTATCATCAATAATAAAATAAATATTCTCTGTAAAACTGTTGTTGTCAAGCTCTATTATTGTCGTCCAGAGCTTTCTTAAGGAAAAACAATGACTTCCTCCCTGCAAAAGGAAACCGCACCATTCAGAGAAACAATCCGAGAAAACACTATATCTCAAAGAATAAGAGGTCTCATCACGAGCCGGCTTATCATGATCACAGATATTATAACTTGCTGACTTCGCCAAAACTGTCTATCAAAACAGGGCAAAGACTCAAGATTGTTGCAATCAAAAGACAAGGGGTCTCATCACGAGCCAGCTTGTTCAGCAAAAGTGTAAATCAAGTGAATGACTGTGTCATAATTTGGCCACCAAACCAAGACATTTTTCTTTAGAGAATAAAAAAAAAAAAAAAGTGTCAAAAAGGATTTTTCTCTGAAGTGTTGTAAATAACCTCAAGCAGGAAAAAGGATCATTGCTGGATAACATGGTAACCCTGTCGAGGCTATGGACACTTGCAGGCAGTAGAGGCTCTACCTACGACAAATGAGCATATTTTAAAGCCAGTACACAGAGAAGACCTTATTTTATCTTTAAAAAAAAAAAAAAGGACCGAGTAATGTCTGGTATGAATGCAAGAACTAAGCCTAGGGAAGCAGACAATTGCACAAAAAGAAAGGTTGAAACAAAGTATCATTGACAGGATGAGGGGTAATCTACTCTATCTGTCCATAACAAAATTTAGACATATGAAAATTTTTCTGTTTCGGAAGTGGAAATGTCAATAGAAAAGCAGAGATAACTGGTTCTTCAAAGTGAATCGCCATTGTTGTGGTCACCAACAACCCCCCTCTTTGTTTAGTATTAGCAATAATATCAAGCAAAGGGGGACCCTTAACAAAAAATCTCAAAAATATTTTTATCAAAATTTTTGTATTTAACTCCCTAAAAGCTATATCGCATCGCAAAGAGAAAGTGAAGCGTTTTTCCTATGCGCGTAAGTATGTTGCGATGAAGCGATGCGACATTCATCGCATCGCATATTCTGAAAGCACCCTTGTTGTAGGGAAAAGTACCCGATTCGGATGACCCTATCCCACTCTAAGGGTGATAGTACCTCAGCAACAACTGTAAAGAAAACTACTTAAGGTTTACTTCTTTATGAAAGCAAAAGAGAGTGAGGAAATGCACAAACCGTTGCCTTGCGCTTAATGTCGAATCCAAACTCTTCTCTTTCGCCGCTTGCTCCCGACTCCTTGCTCTTTTGCTGGCCCAGCTACAATGAGATCCTGCAAAATGACAAAGAAGGAAACTACAAGAAGCATGCAATCATAACTGATTCACGGATTAGCATAAATCAAATATACAATTATCACAATACATCAGTGAAACAAGAGCATATAGAAGAACCTCAATAGCTTTTATTAATGAAGAAGTAAAGGTTCTGAGAGTGTTACAACCATTGAAGGTCCTAATCCAGCAACACCTCCCAGCAGAAATAATTTCTCCTCTTCACCTCCCTCAAGCAATCACCCAATAGCTCTATAGTGAAACCAACAGCATATCATTACTTTGCACAAAATTCCAGCCTCCTGAGCTCATAGGAGAGAGCTCAATATATAGATGAATTGAGAAAGGATGAGTCAGCTTGCAACTGATGTGTAGCTGCCTTGTGTCCTCTCTCTCTTCAGTTGATCTTCAGTTCTTGAGTCCACTTGGAGAACCTTGCTTCCACTTGGAGAAACAGAGCCTCTGACTCATCACAAGGCGAAATCCCTGATCCAAGTGTCATTTTTGGAGCAATGACTCAGTGTGCCACTTGTCCAATCTCGCTCAACATAGGTGGCCTTTGTTCTACCTGCTTTGCAACACAGGTACACCATCAAGGAGTTGTGTTTCAGCGCAGAAGCCTAGTGGAGCACCTGCTTTGATTTCAGGATTGCTTGTTTTTGAGTGTTTTCAGCTGGAGAACTGATCTGAGAGCTGTTGGTTTGATGACCTTGTTCCTCTAGGGGTAGGAACATCATGTTTAGGGAACTTTGGATCCCTTGGATTATTGACAGTTCATGCCTGTTGCTGTAAGGCACAAAATTTTCTATAACAGATGCCCCCTAAAGTATGAGGTCGTTTATCGGGTGAAATGCTTTATTGAGAGGATCCGAAGTTCATTCAATCTGCTGAGAAGTGTCCTGTAATAAGATACAATACAATACATTATTTTTCATACATTTTCATGATCTAGCTGAGGCGGGCATTCCCATGCTCAGCTTTATAAATACATTTTGGTACATAGAACAGACGATCGTCTGATGGTAGACTGATAATTCTCTGCTGAAATTATCATCCTTTGAGAAGGATGATCATCTGTTGTAATGATGTACATATCAAATGTCTTTATATCCTGAATATATATCGCAGCCCGGATGGATGAAACTAGATCCGGGGTCTTCAATCTCTTCCGATCTTCACTCGATGTACAAGTCGATCCATGTGAGAATTTCTTGAAGTCGAACATGGAAATACATCGCTTGATTACCGGTCAATGATGTAAACCATTAACAAGCGCGAGAGGAATCACCGATAAGGATGATGACCCTCAAGGTACGGCAATACAATTCACATGGTGGGAATAAAAGGACTTGGCTTCGACCACCATGCAAAATCTTCTGGTCGAAGGTCATTGATGTATACCTGTCGCCGGAAGTGAGAAACTTGCCATTGAGGCATGCAAGCTTCAAAGTACTGAAGGGGGTGTTCCTAGATCAACTCCTTGGATAATGCGCTGATGTCGACAAGGAGCGATCCGTCAAAGGAGGGCCTTAATGAATCCCACATCAGTGACACGGAACGGAGCTAATGATTGTGATGAGGTGAAAACAAACTGTGATGTATGATTGAGGGTGGCGGTCATGAAATGGATGAAGGACAATGTATGGTAGTGGATGGGACAGGATTGACTCTTTGCAGAACCACATCTCTTGAACATATAACGACACTGATGTGATGGATTGGTAGCATTACCCCAAATGTGGATGGTGTGGCGAGGAACATGGTTATGAGACCGGTGAATGAAACAACCCAACCCGATGTGATATGGAGGACAAAGTGTCATGTTCAAGAGCGACTTGCTACCATTAAAGCTGTGAGGTCCTCCCAATTTTTCCCCAGTCATTGCTGACCAATACCTCTTTATTTTTGTCAAGCTTGAGGAGGATAACATATGCTTGTTCTATAACCTACCCTTCGGGCAAGCCCATCGCTATGTTTTAACGAGCCTAGCGATAGGGAAACTCGTTCTCGTCTAAAGACAAGTCTGTCGCTATTTAATAATTTTAACGAGTCTAACGACAAGGAAAACTCGGTCCTTTTCATTTTTAGAGAGTCTGAAAAGGTACGGAAAGTTAACTCCAAAATTCCTTTTTCGTCATCTAATCCCTTAAGTCCGAAAAAGTATAAAACAATACAGAAAGGATGAATTTTCGATTTCTTTAACGAGCCGAACAAAACAAGCGCTCGATCTTTTTGTGCAATAATCCCTCAGGTCCAAAAAGATTAAAATCTAGAGGAGGGATAGCTCTTCCGGTCCTTTTAACGAGCTGGAAGGCCAAAACTCGGAAAAATTTTCATATTTTACGAGTCAGTGAAAAGAGCTCAAAGAAGACTCGTCTTTTGAGGAACGAGTGATAAACAGGGATAGCAGCAGATTCCAGGTACAGGTTGGAATATTCCAATCACGGCAGTGTCACAAGGATGGCTAAGTAAAATCACTCTTCGCAACTGTTCCTCAAAATGGGTAAACAAACATATGGAGATGAACGATTGGCCAAATGAATGGGTGGAGGTGACGGCATATAAACACGACCAAGGGCTTTAATATGGCAATCAAAGGTTACATTTCTCAAGGTTATTTACCGGTTCATTTTTTCTGGGTGAGCTTGAACTTTGGGGGAAGATTGCTCACATCTTGTGTTTATTTTTTAACGAGCATGAACTATGTGCTAAAAACTGCTCGATGATGCCCCCAGCATAATAATGCAGACGAGGCATATGCCCCTTAAACCTTAAGGGGCAGTTCATTTTTTAACGAGGTTGACATCGTAAAGAACTGTCCTCTTGACTCCTTATTTCATTTTTTAACGAGGTTGACATGATATAAGAACTATCCTCGTAGCTTTTAGATCCATTAAAAATAGAAGGCTTCATATTCCGTTGCACCCATCTCCGTAAGATTACTCGGCGGTGGTGGGGAAAAAGTGCCCATTAAAGAAGGGCCTTTTAGGAAAATCACTCCGATATATTGGAGAGGATGATTGCCTCCATGGATCGTTAGAATGCTTCTCGTGTTGGATGGCGGCACAACTTTTGTCGAAGTTGTTGTCGAACTGCCTGATCGACCTTTTCCCTCGCCATTCAACAATTGTAAATTCCCATGGCTCTTGTTTAATGTTGAATTTAAAGCATCATCTTGGCGCTTAAAACTTGACAACATCATAACTTGTGATGGGGAGGCATTTCCACTATCAACCAGATTCTGACTTGGATCGGGAAAAGGATCAGTCAACACAGCTGGAGTGTGCAGATTCTTTACGAATCTTTTAAACTCAGCTTTGTATGGGCAATCTGCCGTCCAATGATCATCGTCACATATGTGACATCTCCTAGGTGTTTTCTCCTTTCTATGAGGAGTTTTTCGAGGAGATGACTTTCTTTGATCTTTCTTCCCTTTGTTTTGATTTTTCTTGCTTCCTGGTTGATTGGTTTCTTTGCCTTTATCTGTCGATACGGCATTTACTTCCGAAGTAAGAACTTCTTCATGCGCATTTTGATTCGAATCCTTACGGGCCTTCTTTTGATGGGTCCTTTTCGGATTCGTGTTTGCCGTGCCAATCACGCCATCGCTGGCATGAGAGTCACTATTTGATTTAGGAGGAGGAGGGATTGAAAACTCTGGTCTAGGGGCGTCTGGTATTTTGTCATAGAGCGTGCCGGACTGAGTATATACTAAGTCCAAATATTGTGCACGAGCGATAACCTGCTCTTCTGTTACGACTCCCCCCTTTGCCACATCTTCCGTTATGGCCGGAAGTAACGACTTTATAAACCACTCAGCTAAAAGCTGATCAGGAACGTATGTTTTAACCATTTTTCGTCGACGTCGCCACTCATGTATATGATCTGATATATGAGTTGCGGTTGTCTGTTTGAAGTTAGTCAATATCTCTGTTCCCGTTTCATAGCTTATTGGTAATTGAAAGTGGGTTAAGAATGTCGTGGCAAGGGAGCTAAAATTGTCGAACGAAGCTCTAGGCAATTCTATATACCATTTTGCCGCTGGACCTGTCAATGTCCTCTGAAAGAGGCGAAGCCTTATCGAATTGTCATTTAAAGTGTTCGACGAACACCATAGATGAAATGTCATCACATGATTCGACGGGTCTTCACCTGGATTTCCATTGAATTTAGGAATGTCGGATGGAAGTTTGTGCGGAATCACTGGCCACCAAGGGGCATAAGCAATTGGATCATTGGTTAACCGATGTAAATCAGGCAACTCTAAAGTCGCCACGAATGGTAACTGTTGATTCAAGTTAGGCAAAGCGTAACCAGGATACGATGGAATCGCCTGAACAGTTGGTCTTTGCATACCAGCATAATGGAGTTGATGTTGGTATGACTGATACGGTTGATGGACTTGACCACTATAAAGTGGTTGATTTTGACAATTTTGGATATATGGTTGTCCAGTATTCGCAAAGATTTGTTGTTCAGAACCTTGGTACACTTGTTGGAATTGTGGTTGTTGGTATTGCACTCTCCACGGTTGTGATACCATGGGTTGTTGCGCTACACTAACCATTGGACCAAGATGTGGGGTGATTGTACCCGATTGTACTTGTGTCGCCCCACCAGTAGGCGATTGTGGTTGGGTCGCAGGGTCAAGGGGCTGTTGCATGAGAACCTGAGAAATCTGAGGTTGACATACAACAGGCATCATTTGAACTTGCGACACGGTTACAATAGCCGGTGTAGTTGGGATGTTCGTCACAAGTACACACTGTTGCATAGAATATACAACTCTTGGTGGCTGGGATAGCATAGGTACCCAACTACTCGTTGCAATTCCACCATAGCTTGAATAAGGTTGAGAACTCCCGTATGGGTACCCTCCCGGAGGGGGTAATGAAAGGGCATACTGCCCCCCATACGGTGGTAATCCAGAGCTCAAGGCAACTGATTGTCCTGGAGGACTGGATGGCCTAAATTGATTCCCAAAAGGGTCAATTTGTTGAGTCTCACCATAAGAGTTACCATACATCACTCCGGAACAAATAGGAACAGACCATACTGTCGAGATAGTCCCTTGGTGGACTCCTTCTAGCGACTGAGAGCTAGTTGGGACAGATGGTATGCCGGCGAACATTGTTGGATTTGCAGCAGGTAATTCTGTCGTCGCCGTGTCATTTGACATAGTCCTAGATGTCGACGGTTGTTCAGACATTTTTAGTCTATCCAATTGATTGCCTAGTGATTCTACAGGAACTTCCACTAGTGATGGACAAACTTCTGTTGTAGCAGGAAATAGAGTGACCCCTACTCCAAAATGAGTTGCATTGGATACTTTCGGTTCCTCTATAATTTCCTCTATCGCAATCAGACCAGGTGGAAGAGGAAGACCGTCAGGTCCGTAATAGATTTCCGGTGCCGAAGAAGGGGTTGTATCAACAGCGACAGATGTTTGAGGAACAAAACTCTCTGGACCGGTTACAGATGGAACTGGTTCAGTCATACAAGTATTTGCCCCCAGACTAGGATCAATATTACTGTCCTTCTGTGGTGGTTGAACTTCTTCTATGGAGGCAGGGTTTCCGGAAATGTTTGGAGCAACCAGAATCTCAGATGTTGTTGGAACACTTGTTCTAACTTTTAAAGGAGATTTTGAACTGGTTCGACGAGTTCGCTTTGCCCGGACTGTTTTCGATTCCGGAGACAAAGCCGGTTGACTCGCAATCCTCCGAGAACGACGGATATTCAATTGACTTTCTTCCACGATTGCGGATTACTCGATCAACTAAAATATAAAGGGGAAAATTTGTGTTTCCGATTTGAATGAATTTTATTAGACGCTTTTAAACATAACTTTTCTTTTTCATGTTTTAAGAGTCGAGAAAAAGCTAAAGATGACTCTAGTCTCCTTCGATGTATTAACGAGCCCGAAGTGACAAATGCTCGGTTGGACCTTTTCAGTTATAGAGTTTGAAAAGGGCCAAAAGAAACTGCTCTGGAGATCTAGGCAGAGTGTGTGCCAAACCTTTCGCGAAACCACAGAATACGTTTTACGGTACGGGTGGTCGATCTTCGTGAATGCTGTGTTCACTGCATCGCGATCAGTAGGGCGGCCGACACGACTTCCTAAGGATAAAGGATAATTGCCTATAGGGGTCTCCCAATATATACGCGACGGTACGTGGGAGCACAAGTCCGTATTAGTGCCACCGACTCTCAGGAGGAATCACCCACCTTCGTAGAGATCGACAGTCACTATGTTTAACGACGCCGGAACACGTCTCTACCTAGACCTCTATGTGTTTGCGTTATGTTTCAAATGCGTTGTTAGGTTCATTCAGTATATTTTAAGTTGATCTTTTTAAAGTTTGCCTTTCAAGGTTCACCACGAGATGTATATGACAAATTCCTAAATGCAGCCTAAGATGAGAAGCAAGCTTTTTCAAATCTTTTTGACTGATGAAAATCTTAACTACTGAGGGAGAAGAAAGGCACATCTTTTCACACAGTTCATACAGCACAAACTAATGCACTTTCTCCTAAATCATCATGCAAACTTTTTCAAATGCAAAATGCACAATGCACGTATTTTCTTTTCCCTTTCTTAATGTTGATGTATTACAAAAAGAAAGTTGTTATATAACTTTGATTTCGATTTAAAGCGAAAACAAACAAGTTTGTCCAAAATCAAAAGACACCTTAAGATTTACTTGTTTAATCACTGAAAATACATGAAATCAAACCATAATGACGAAAGTAAAATGACTAATAAGCTATGGACAGCAAACAAGCTAACTCTTTAGACCAGCAAAATGCCTAACACAGGTTCAGATCTAAGAGGCCAAAGCAAGACTAGTTTACTCTTCGTTATGGGAAATTGTAAATGAAGTAAGAAATACAAAAGAACAAGTAAAATTTCGTTATATAACAGAGGCGGAATGATGGCAAGTAATGTTGGTTTCAGAACAGGTACAAGAAAGACAACTTGCAACAAAATCTAAGTGAAAACAGGCAAGAGAAAGGGAGGAAACCCCAACTGCACTAGGCAAAATTGGGCCAACGCAGGTGCTGCACAGCCAGTCTGGCTCTCAGCGCAGGTAGCCCCTTCGGGACCTGCGTTGCAAAGCAGGTAGCCTGTGTACTACCTGCTTTGGAAAACGAAAGTTGCGTTTTCCCAGTTTCCGGGTCACAATTTTCTCAAAAAAGCACAGTTTTTGCTCAAATCAGAAGCAATCAGTCAAGCACACTCAAAGGGATGATAAGGAAGGTGAAAAGCTATCACTAAGAGCTTACAAGGATCCTTGTAGATCAGATTTTCAAATCATGAACATGCTCAGAAATGAGCTGGAGTAGCTGCCCTCTACTTCGCTTTTGATATAGTCAAAAAGCTTTTCGATTTGGTACTCTCTCGTTCAGGAAATGAATAGAAAAATACTACAAACAATCAAACAGATACGATCCCCAGCGGAGTCACCAGTTTTTTGTAGGGAAAAGTATCCGATTCGGATGACCCTATCCCACTCTAAGGGTGATAGTACCTCAGCAACAACTGTAAAGAAAACTACTTAAGGTTTACTTCTTTATGAAAGCAAAAGAGAGTGAGGAAATGCACTAACCGTTGCCTTGCGCTTAATGTCGAATCCAAACTCTTCTCTTTGGCCGCTTCCTCCCGACTCCTTGCTCTTTTGTTGGCCCAGCTACAATGAGATCCTGCAAAATGACAAAGAAGGAAACTACAAGAAGCATGCAATCATAACTGATTCACGGATTAGCATAAATCAAATATACAATTATCACAATACATCAGTGAAACAAGAGCATATAGAAGAACCTCAATAGCTTTTATTAATGAAGAAGTAAAGGTTCTGAGAGTGTTACAACCATTGAAGGTCCTAATCCAACAACACCTCCCAGCAGAAATAATTTCTCCTCTTCACCTCCCTCAAGCAATCACCCAATAGCTCTATAGTGAAACCAACAGCATATCATTACTTTGCACAAAATTCCAGCCTCCTGAGCTCATAGGAGAGAGCTCAATATATAGATGAATTGAGAAAGGATGAGTCAGCTTGCAACTGATGTGTAGCTGCCTTGTGTCCTCTCTCTCTTCAGTTGATCTTCAGTTCTTGAGTCCACTTGGAGAACCTTGCTTCCACTTGGAGAAACAGAGCCTCTGACTCATCACAAGGCGAAATCCCTGATCCAAGTGTCATTTTTGGAGCAATGACTCAATGTGCCACTTGTCCAATCTCGCTCAACGCAGGTGGCCTTTGTTCTACCTACTTTGCAACGCAGGTACACCATGGAGGAGTTGTGTTTCAGCGCAGAAGCCTAGTGGAGCACCTGCTTTGATTTCAGGATTGCTTGTTTTTGAGTGTTTTCAGGTGGAGAACTGATCTGAGAGCTGTTGGTTTGCTGACCTTGTTCCTCTAGGGGTAGGAACATCATGTTTAGGGAACTTTGGATCCCTTGGATTATTGACAATTCATGTCTGTTGCTGTAAGGCACAAAATTGTCTATAACAGCCCTTAAAAAGAAAAACCTAAGGAATCGTTGATGGCCGATATACGACGTCGCATATCGCAACGTCGCCTAAATAGCACACAATGAGAAAATGAAAATTGGGATATCGCGATTTGCGATCTGCGATCTTATAAACTGTGATTTTGCGATTTGCGATCTGTGACGAATGAGACTATTAATTGCTGCCATACAAATCGCAGAAACCACTCATCGCGAAGTTTCTTCGACATGATCTGTAAACCCAAAATCGAGCACGCACCTTAAGGGAAATTAATGATTGCACGCCTGAGTACCCAAAGATGATCGTGTTGCATTTTTCGAAGAGTCAAGTCATTATGAGTGTCATGATTATGCATTCATTAGAGTTTAAAGCTTTCATGTCAATCTTTTCGTCATGTCTCCTTTCCTTTGCGTAAACTGTAAGGCAGTAACTAATATAAATCTATATGCAGAAAACATCTAAGGAAAAGGGGAAAGCGCCAATACTTGAAGAATAGAGAGGAGATGCCTTCGCAAATGAATGTTGCATGCAGTAGAGCCGCGGATTCCAGTGTATCACTCCACAGACACTGATGAAAATAGACTATCCAAGACTCAGAGTCAAAGGCGCACAAAAGCAGCATGTTTGCAAAAGATCTTGAAGCTCAGATTGGATAAAGCAAAAAGAAAAACGCTAAAAAGGGATGATGCTTCAGAAAAGCCTGGAACAAAGAATGGAAGCAATTTTCAATACGTAAGATTGTTCAGGCAACGAAATCCCTAACTCATTGAGCCATTCACATGGTCGGAAATCCAAATAGCAACAACACAATCAGTTTGAAAGAAATCTGGGTTATACTAAGTATACACACAGCGAATACACCCAGCCAGAGGAAGATTTTCAAAAATATCTTCTAGTTTGTCAGAAAGAGGTGCCAGCTTTTGTTATTTCTACTTTTATCGCCCGAGCAAAAGGAAAAGACAACCAGCCGACTCTTTCCAAGCGAACCTCACATTGCTTACAACACTAAGGAGCAGATACAGAAACGGTTAGAAATTAGATTCAATTTTTAGAAATAAATTTGCTTTAGTAAAAGGGCGGTCATTTGAAGTCGTTCCCTGAATTTGTGTAATTAAGATTAGTTAGTTAGTAGTATTTAACCCTTCTCATGGCATTTGGAGAAGGGTCCGGAAATTTGTCAAAAAACCTGTCCTTAGAACATGCACTTTTGCACCCTCGGAGGTGGTTTTTGGTGAATGGATGGATCGAGATTTATTTATGTTTTCATTTTAATGTCTGCTACTTATGTTGCACTTCTGTACTCTTAGTAGATGTTAGAAGTAAGTAGAGATAAATCGTTATTTCTTGAAGTTTGTGAGTGAAAATCAGTCGTAAATGGTACTTTTATCTCTTGATTAATTTCTGCTCATATTCTTATAGTAATATACAGCTGATTTGTTTATATGTTGATGTATGAATGTCTGGATTACCATTTGGCACTTTTGTATGGTGGAATCATTTGTTTGTGCTTAACATATGAAGAACTTATCATGCGATATGTTGTTCACAACTGTTTTGCCTAACTTCTTATGCAGAATGGTTTATCTTAATTGATTTATATTCTTATGATATCTAAATGATCTTTATTACCAGTTATTGTATGAAATATTTTTAGATCGCATGAAGAAAGAATCTTACCTCAGGTTAGTATAGATTAGATGTGTTGTTTTTGTTAGATTACAGTAGCATAGAGTCAGTCTAGAGTTTAGAATTAGATTAGCTTGAAATTACCTTTAGATTAGCATCATCAAAAATCTACACACACACACACACATCCTTTTAAATTGGGAAGCTGGTCCCATCATCCCCAGTCAAACCCGCTACACCAAACGGGCAAGGAGCCGCCAACCAAGTTCCGGACCGGGTGGGTATCCCCCTTGTTGTTGACCCGATTTTGGGGCCCTCAATAATACCTTAAACCACCATCGCTGCTGCGTACCCTGAAGATCTCCCTCCTGCGATCCGTCAGGCCAGGTGTCTGCATGGCATGCTTATTCATTGATAACAGATGTGAACACCGGCATCCGGGTGTGTGTTCTTTATCTGAGATTGGTCCTGAGTAGCAATTTCCTGGATTTGGGCAATTTTGTCCCTGGAATCTAAGCTGGGGATAATACCTTCAAAGTAACCATCCTTAGCATCCACTCCAATGTTGGCAAGAAGATCCGCGAGCTTATTTCCTTCCCTTCTGGTGTGTTTGAATGTGATTGCTTGGTGCTGAGAAAGCGAGTGATTTATTAGCTCCAACCTCTGGGCCATTCTCCAGCTATTTCTTACCTTGTGAAGGGGAGAACCGTGTTGAAGCTTTGTCATCATTATGATTATGATCTACGAATCTCCTTCTATAATGAGAGGAAAGAGATATCTTTCATGTGCTAATTTGAGGCTGCGCCATAGTCCCTCCAATTTTGCTGAGATGTTGGTGTCCCATCCTGTCGAGCCCATGAAGATGCATTGAGGATTGCCCTTATGGTTTCTGAAAACCCCTCCGTATCCTGCTTTCCCTGGATTTCCTTTAGAGGCTCCATCAAAGTTGAGCTGGAGCATGTCTAAGGGCGGTGGAGTCCAGGTGCTTGCTTCCTGATTTTGCATATTGGGTTGATTTTTGTCGATTGAGTTATGGTTTATCTGAAGCCTCCAATTGTCCCATATTGATTTTTCCTGAGGAAGTGTGGGAAGATCTTCTGAATGCCATTGTCTGATTGAAAGAGTCTCCATAATGTTCTGATGGAATTTGTTCCAGATCTTTTCTAGCGGCATAGTTTGATCTTTGAATATTCTTCTGTTACGCTCTTTCCATATATTCCACATCAGTAAGCCAGGTATAAGATGCCACAATGTGTTGAGGAGGTTGCTTTGAAAAGGCTTTTGACTCCAGTTGCGAATGGTGATTTTGAGGTCTCCTTGCACTCTTCCCTCTTTTTGGCATCGGAAAGCAACCTTCTCCCAGAGTTTCCTTCCTATTTGACAAGTTTGCATAAGATGAAGGGTTGTTTCTTCCTCTTGCCTGCACATGTGACATATGGATGGTCCTGCGAAGCTTCTTTTCCTGAGATTATCCCACGTTAGAATTCTGTTGTGACAAAGAAGCCATAGAAATGTAGAGACTTTCGGCCAATTGGAAGTGTGCCAAATTTTTTCCCATAAGGGATCTTTGTTTATCTGCCCTTGTATGATGATGTTGTACGCTTCCTTTGTAGAAAAAATTCCTTTCTCTCCATAGCCCCATCTTAAAGTGTCCCTTCCTTCTGATACTCTGATTTGCCTCTTTTGTAATTCTGTATCGAGAAGATGCTGAGTTTGAGTAGAGTTGTTCGGAAGAATTTGATTTGCATTTTTCCATTGCCTAAAATCTTGAGTTGTAGTTGTGTTCCACAATTGATTGACTTTGGCTAATTCATTTATCTCCCGCTCAACAATTGGAAGATCTTGGAGTATGTCTCTTATTTTTGGTAGTTGCTGCCAGGAGTCTTCCCAAAAGCGAGCTGTGGTTCCATTTTTGATTTCCCAAAAACTATGTTCTTGTATGAGACTTCTATGTTGTGTGGCTGAATTCCAGATTGCCGATCCCATGCTTATCTCTGTCATGCGTATTCTTTCTTCCATGGGGCAGTTGCTTGCATACTTAGTTGTCCAAAGGGAGGCCCATGGAGTATAAGGATGGGCGAGCCATCTCCACCATATTTTTGCACCCATTGCCTTATTGTTGTTCTCAGGGTCTCTCATACCAATACCTCCTGCTTTCTTAGGGAGACAAACTTTTTCCCATTTAATTAAATCCCATTTCCGATTTTGGCCAGAGCCTCCCCACAGAAAGTTGCACTCGAGGTTCTTGATTTCTTTGAGGACCCATTTAGGGGCAGCCAGGATGGAGAAAAGGTATAGGGGCATGGAGTGAAGGACTGCCTTGATAAGAACGATTCTGCTTGCCATGTTCAGAGCTCGATTGGTCCAGAGGAAAAGTCGAGACTCTCATTTTTCCAACAATTGCTTCCAGGAAGAATGTTTAAGGGCTGAGGCCATTAGAGGGGCACCGAGATATTTGGAGGGAAGAGATGCGCAGGTGAAGCCTAGAATTCGACCAATGGCTCTCTGGGTGGGAACATGAGTATTAAATAAAAAGATTTGGGATTTGATTCGATTGATGAGGGCACCAGAAGCATCAGAGAAAGTAGAAAGAATGGATTTGAGAAGGCGAGCTTCCTGCACTGAAGGATGGCCAAAAAGCATATTATCATCTACAAATTGCTGGTGGGAGAAGGCAGGGGAGTTATTGAAGGAAAGACCTCTTAAATGCTTATCAAGCCTAGCTGCAGTGATGGTTCTACCCAATCCCTCAGCCATTATTACGAAGAGAAAGGGAGACAAGGGGTCTCCTTGCCTAATCCCTCTGGAGGGATGGTAAGTAGCCGAAGGAATGCCATTAATTAACACAGAGAAGAAAGCTGAAGATAACAGTTTAAAAATCCATCTGACCCATGAGTGTGCAAAACCGAAGGCAATAAGAATTTTTTGAATATAAACCCAACTGAGACTGTCAAAAGCTTTGGATAGATCTAGCTTAAGCAACATACCTGGCTTCTTGGTCTGCTTTAGGGAGTGGATTATCTCATGAGTTAAGATAATCCCGTCCGTTATCTGTCGACCCTCCACATAGCCTGATTGTTCAGGCGAGATGATAAGAGGGAGAAGCGGCTTTAATCTTGTTGCTATTACTTTTTAAGTAATTTTATAGATAATATTACATAGAGCAATAGGTCTGTATTTGTCAGGGGTGTTGTAGTGTTCTAGCTAGGGTACTAGACTCGACTATATTAATTATCGACCAGGATGCGTAAGCTTAGAGGCATGCGTCTAAAGTATATAGACATAAAGGATTGTTGACTAAGCGGTTATGATGTAGGTCACAGGGCTTCTTTACGGAAGACTGGAATATGTCACCTATCATCCAAACACTCAGGTCACTCTGCTAATATACCTGATTACAATGCTATCATTAAATGCATTTATCAATTCACACACTGAAACTAAACACTTTCTATCACTGCAGCAATGATCTTAATCTCCTTACGAAGATATTACACATAAAACCCTTGTTCAGTAAACACCCAGTATTCACTAATATTTATACAATATCAAAATATACAGAGATCATAAAGGAATTGTGAAGTGAAAACAAATTTTATGACAGTGCTTTGAAAAGACACACAGGGATCGAATCCCTTACAGGACACCCTTCCAGACCTCAGTGATGACTGTCCAGCATTACCATAAACGCAAACCAACCATAAGCGCAAACCATATACATTCAATGGAATTCAAAAGCTATGTAAATCGGAACCCAAATAATTGTAACTGCTGTGTAAACCATATAATACCTATTGAAATCGGAATCAAACCATACGATAACCTAAGTGCAAATAAAATGAAAGAACAGTATACTGGTTGAGTGCAGGGCCCGTCCGCACTCCAGAGGTACACTGGACTATAATCGACTGAAGATCAAATCAATGCACGAGACACCAATCGGAACTGTAACTGGTTCTTAGTATTAAGTTTCAAAACAGAGTCTTTGGAATGATACAACAATTAACCTCTATCCATTACTCGGACTGTATTTACATAGCCATGTCATTAATGAATGTACATTCAGAATTCGGCTGTTGCCGCTTTTATTACATTGATTTTTTTTTCAAAATGTTTCTATCCTAACTAATTTCAAAAAGAACAAAAACTAAATCAAGATAGAATGAGCTGATGTTTCTGCCTTTTCCGCCAGTGTGCCATGCTTTGACCTGAGTTGACCGCGCATGTAGGAGGGTCGATTCGGCTGTATGATAGGTGTTTGTCCATCCTTGGACATTCTATTTTTCACCCATGCCTTTCACTCCAGTCCAGCTGCTATGACACATGTCAAACAATGAGCTGATTACAAGATGTTGAAACTTCCTGTAACCATTTCACCAAAAACTTCTAATTCTTCAACATAAGATTCCTAAATCAATTTCTATGCATTTTAATAACTATAATACTATTAATAATTAATTTTCAAGGATTCTAAGGAATATATGATGAAAAGGAATGGGTAAATGACATGTTTTTAGGAGGAAAAAGGGGTCTTGGGATGATACCAACATCTCTCCCCGACTTAAGGAATTAGCATGTCCTCATGCTATCCCTGAAGTGCTTCCCTTGAACTCTGTCCCTGACTGGATCTCTGATGCCTTGAGCAATGTGTCCACATTCTTTTTCACCTGGTTTTCCTTCTGACCCTTGAGCTCCTGCTTTAACTTTTTGTATTTTTCTTTGAGGGTCTTCTTCTGATTGTACCACTTAGTGGCCCAGTTAGAAATCTCAGTTTGCTCAGCCTCCAGTTCACTGATTCTCTCCTTCAACTTTTCATTCTTCTTCTGAGTTTCTTTACTTTGTGCTCGGAGCATTTCATTTTCCCTCTTGATAACTTTTTCTAACATATTAGCTTCCATGAGCTCTTCCTTTAATTCTTCAATTTGTCTTTCCAATTTCTTATGTCTGTTAATGGGAGGTGGTGAACATTTTTCCTGCTGATTATTGCTTTCTACCTCTACATCAACTTCTGGTCCTGGTAGTGAGTGGTCACCACTCTCAAGATCCATTTGTGCAGGTGCATTGGATTCAAGCTGGTCTTCTTGCAACTGGGCTTTTGGTGTCCTCCTTGTTCTCCGTGAGTAAGTGGTGAAAATTTTATCTTTCTCGGCCCTCTTAGCATCTTTCTTTTTCATGTTCCCGGTCCTTATGCTGCCCACGGGTAGAGGTGCCTTGCTGGCTTTGGATACTGAAATTTCTTCATCAATGTCCTTCATGAACCCTGAGTCCTCTTGCACTCCTTCTTTGTCTTCCTCATCTCTAATTTGATTAATAGCTAGAAATTCTTTCCATGGCTTCCCTCTTCTCTGCAATTCATGCTCAATGAGAATTTTAATTAAGCCAAAATGATACAGGCTCTTGTCTTCATTCCACTTCTGCTTCTGGATAGTCTTGGACATATTGGTTAAACTTTGTAGCAGAAAATATGGTATACTGATAACACATTGTTTCTTCAAGTGGAGGAGTAATTTAATGTGGTATAGATAGACAATACTGTAGCGGCCTTCACAGGTTATGAATTTTTGAAGGATGTAGACCATCTCATCCCAAGGATGCATCAACCAGCTTCTTGGAACACCCTTCTTCCAGTTCACTGATGAGACTCTAGATCTAGACATAAACTGTGTCCACGATTTTTCTTTAAATTGCTTGGTTTTAAAATATTTCTCCCCTTCTGGACTAATCCCTGTTGCCTGAGCTATAGTATCCTCTGAAACCCTGAATGAGAAGTTACCTATCAGGGCTTTTTCTCCATTGAAGGTGAAGGAAAATTTCTTGGTAACTTCCTCATTGCTTCCATGGAATTTCTCTAGGAATGGTAACCACTGTATTTCTCTAAGAATTTCGATGCAATCCTCATGATATTGTGAACTGTCGAACACACTCGGTTCGACCCTATTAGTCATGGTGGCAAAGGGTCGTGCTTCTAACCCTTATCTGTTTATGTTCTTACAATTTTAACAAAGAAATTTCAAACTGGTTACCTGGTATATCGCTTTCCTTAGTCCTCAATATGATGCTCGGTTGGTCGACTGTATGATGACTGCGGTGGAAATCGCAACAGGGTGGTTATACTTTCTCTTTAAGCGCTCACTGCTCCCATTTCTCACTGAGTAAATCGGACCCAAATGATAATAATCGAACCTAAATGATAATGCTTCTTCCGATGCTCACTGCTCCCGATTATACTTTGAAAATTATGGGAATCAAGTGCGATAATGACTGTGGGGTAACCGGCTGTACTCACTTCATAGCATATTCATTCATTTGAAAACAGAGGAGTGATGTACACTTACACAGATGTCACCACAAGAACGCTGGGAGCCTGTATATATGATGCTGGGTATGGTTTCAGGAAGTCCCTTGAATCATTGGGTACGTTGGGTGATGGAATTATGATTTGGCTGTGTGGAATGAAATAGATAGGCTGATTTACATTTGTCCCTTTCCTTTATATTTAAAAACACAATACTCTCTCTTTCCCTTGTATTTAAAAACATAATCCGCCACGTGTCCCATTCCAGATGGTATTCGGTCGGATGGAGGATGTTGGTATGACTGTGGGATGTATGACAAGGTTGATGTGTTGATAATGGGTTTTGGAAGTGTGAATGGGTTGATGTTATGAGAATGATGAGAATCGGTGGAATAAGGGATGATAGGAAATGTATATGTCCTTGAAATCAATCATAACAGTTCACAGTTATCAAAGTTACATTAAAAATCAATCTTAAGAAATAAAATGTTTAGGAACAAGAAACATATTACTCTTTTTTCGGTCATTTTTGTATTGACATGCTGAGTAGCTGGTCCCTTTTTGACTGTTCTTTGCTTGTTGTAACAGGTCCTCTAAGGAAGATTAAATGCATAGGTCCTTTGAGAAAAATTTGAAGATATAACAGGTCCCTTGAGAAAGATTGACTGTAACAGGTCCCTTGAGAAAAATTGAAAATGTTCATGCAGCTCCTTATATTGATACAGGTTCACTGAGCTTGTGCCTTTGATGGAGTCTTGATGAAATTCTGTTGAAGTAGCCCTTGGTGTCAATTTCTTTAACAGGTCCCTTCTGAATGTCTTAAACAGGTCCCTTACTGTTGGTGTTGATAGCATAGTTGTCTGGACAAAACAGGTCCCCCTGCATAATGTTTATAACCAGGTCCCTCTGAGATAAAACAATGACAAAACAACTTATTTATTGAAGTCTGGAATGCTGGAACAAGCTGCTTTGGAAATTTACAGTGAAGATATAGAATAAGAAATCTTTAAGAATTTACAATGGAGAGATAAAAGAACAAAGTGTTGATGCCTCTCTCCCCGACTAAAATTTTGACTTGTCCTCAAGTCATGATTCAACTGATAAAGCAAACTGTAAGCAAAAGAAAGAGAATTCATACCCGCCAGAGACTGGTTTTCAAGTAGGAATTCGAGGTTAGAGTGTGCCAGAGACTGGTTTTCACATCTAACCCATTATTATTATTATTATATATATATATATATATATATATATATATATTTAGTTTTTTTTTTTTTTTTTTTTTTTTTTTTTTTTTTTTTTTTTTTCTTTTTTACTCTGAAATTGAAAGGAAATAAAACTAAGGCAGTGATACTGCAGCTAAGGGCTGCAGTACCTAAACCTCTCTTTGCTGAGATAGTGTATGGAGAAAATCTTGCTTGCTAATGGGCTTGGTGTAGAGTTTCAGGCGATGACCATTGACTGTGAAGGAATGACCTTCTCCATCAATAGTTTTGAGCTTGACTGAACCATTGCCATAAGCCTGAACAATTTCATAGGGGCCCATCCAATGGGTGGTGAACTTAGCTTTATGATCTCTGAACTTTGAATCAAAAAGTAAAGCCCAGTCACCTTCCTTAAACTTCTTTGTTTTAATATGTGCATTATGCCGCTGCTTCCTATGTTTTTGCATGAGGATGGTGGTTTCTTCTGCTTGCTGCCTCATCTCATCCAGCTGGTTCAACTGTTGAATTCTTTCTTTTTGTGCTTGGTCCAAATCAATTTGTAAATCTGCAGCCAGTTTAAAAGTGTGTATTTGGAACTCAATAGGAAGCATTACCTCTTTACCGTACACCAACTGATATGGTGTAAATCCTGTAGTATCTTTCCAGGTAATTTTGTAAGCCCAGAGTGCTTCTTTGAGCTTCTCCTCCCAGTTTTTCCGGTTCATTGCAACAGTTTTAGTAATGATGTCTTCCAAGGTTTTGTTTGTGGATTCCACCTACCCATTGGCTTGTGGATGGTAAGGGGTACTTTTCCTATGCTTGATTTGGTATCTGTCTGTGATGTCCTTCACTAGCTTTGAGGTGAATTGAGTACCTTGATCAGTTATAATTTCCCTTGGTACTCCATACCTCACAAAACTCTCCTCAAAAAGGAAATTGACTACTGTGTGTTCTGTTTCTCTAGCCAGTGCTTTTGCTTCAGCCCACTTTGTGACATAATCAGTACATACTAAGATGTACTTCTTACCATTAGAGGTTGGGTTGATGGGTCCTATAAAGTCTAGAGCCCACTTGTCAAATGGCTCTAAATGAACTTGGGGCTGAAGGGGTATATCATCGGTAGCTGTGGGCTTGCCCATTCTTTGGCAGCTGTCACAACTATTTACATACTTCTTGGCATCCTTGAAAATGGATGGCCAGTAGTATCCAAGAGTAAGAACTTTGAATGCTGTCCGCTTCGTTGCAAAATGCCCACCACACGGTTCATCTGGCAAGATTTTAAAATATCAATGACCTCATCATTTCTTACACATCTCCTAATTATCATATCAAAACCAGTGTAAAATAAATTTCCATTAAGCCATGAATATCTAGCACTTTTTTTGACCAGTCTCTTCCGTTCCTTTGCAATAAAGTGTGGAGGTGTCCTTCCTGTAGACAGATAATTGGCCAAATCAGCATACCAAGGAGTTACTATGGAAATTGCAAATAAGTTTTCATCTGGAAAAGAATCTTCAACTGGAACAACCTCACCTGGATTTTGTAGTCTAGAGAGAAAATCTGCCACCTGGTTCTCTTTGCCTGGTCTATCTAACACTGTGATGTTAAATTCCTGTAACAATAGTAACCATCTGGTAACTCTGCCACTAGTTATTGGTTTATTCATCAAATGTCTAATGGCCGAATGATCAGTATGTACAAAGACTTCATAACCAGTTATGTAATGTCAGAATTTAGTCACAACATAAATGATGGCAAGTGTTTCCTTTTCTGTAACTGTGTAGTTGAGGTCTGCAGGTGTTAGATTTTTACTAATGAAATAAATGGAATAAGTACAAGATTCCTCTTTTTGGCCTAAGGATGCACCTACTGCAGTGTCGGATGCATCTGTAAAGATATGAAATGGTAGGCTCCAATTAGGCCCTCTCAAGACAGGTGTGGTGGATAGTTTCATTTTGAGCTATTCGAATGCTTGTTGGCAGTTCTCATTCCAGTTGAAAAGTACATCTTTGGTTAGAAGTTTAAACAAAGGTAAAGCTATCTTACTAAAATTTTCAATAAATCTGCGATAATAGCTTACATACCCAAGGAAAATTCTTAACTCTCTTTGATTCTGTGGAATTGACAAATCAACAATAATATGGATCTTGGCTGAATCAACCTGGATGCCTTGAAAAGAAATATAGTGGCCCAACACTATCCCTTCGTTTAACATCATAAAGCACTTTTCATTGCTGAGGGACAGGTTAGCTTCAATACATCTTTTCAAAACTCTCTCAATATTTTCTAATGCATGTTCAAATGAATTGCCATATACTGAAAAATCATCCATGTAGACTTCAACACAATCATGAATTAAATCAGCGAAAATAGCTAAGACAGCTCTCTGAAATGTAGCTGGAGCGTTACAAAGTCCAAATGGCAAAACATTGTAGGCATAGGTGCCCCAAGGACAAGTGAATGTGGTTTTGTCCTGGTCTTCAGAGGCTATCCTGATCTGGTTGTAGCCACTGAAACCATCAAGAAAAGAAAATGATGATTTGCCAGCTAGGGTGTCTAACACTTGGTCAATAAATGGCAGTGGGAAGTAATCTTTGAGCGTTGCTTTGTTCAGCTGCCTGTAATCAACACAAATGCGCCACTTACGATTCTTCTTGGGCACTATCACCAATGGGGATACCCACTCACTATCAGAAATAGGATATATAAAATTAACTCTCAAAAGTTTTTGCAACTCCTCTCTGACAATATCTTGGAGCATGGGGTTCATTCTTCTCTATGGTTGCCTCACTGGTTTAATGGTGCTATCTGTATAGATGTGGTGAGTGCATGTGTCGGGGTGAATCCCATGCATGTCGGTATAGTCCCAAGCAAAGGCTTTTTGGTATTTTCTCAAGAGTTCAATCAATTTCTCTTGTTGAGATGAGTCTAGGTGGTTGCCTATGTTCAAAGTTTTCCCTGGACTGATCTCTATGATCTGACTCTGTGTATTGGTGATGGATTGAACTGGAAAAATGTCGTGAAATGTAGTTTGCAAATATTGGATAGAGCATGTTTCTTGAAAGTTTTGAGCCAAAAGTAAATCTGCAGCATGATATTGTTCATTTCTCAAATTTTCAGACATATCAGGTTGAGAAAGAAATAATTCTACCAAATCATTATTGTCTTCCTGGAAATCATAGATTTGGTCAATGCTAAAAACAGATTGTACTTCCTCTTTATCATTAAATTTATCATCAAGCCACAAGTTATGTGTTACTGCTGGCGATTGTGTCGATGGATATAGGGTGAGTTGTTTTCTTTCGGTCCCCCTTGGAATGATCATGTTGCCTGATCGACATCCTATAAATGCATCAGCAGTCGCTAACCATGGTCTACCTAGGATGATAGGGTGTCCTCCTAAATTGGATTTGGGTTGAAGGACTAGGAAATCCACTGGATACTCCCAAGAGTCCAGTGAGACAATGATGTCTTCCAAAATCCCTTCAGGAATGACTTTGGACCTATCAGCTAGTTCTAGAACAATCGTGGTATGTTGCAAATTCATGAGCTGGAGTGTTCTCATGGTTTCAAGAGTCATGAGATTGATTGCGGCTCCAAGATCTATCAAAGTGTTTGGAATCCGTATGTTGTTAATGATGGTGGTCACTTTGGGAATGCCAGGATCAACATACTTCTCCATAGAGATGGTATTGGTCATAAAGCTTGCTAAATTTCCTAAAACATGAATGGTTTGAGGATCAAGTCTTTTCCTAGCAGGCTTCTTGAGGCACATGTCTTTGATGGCTTTGGTATAGATAGGAATGTCTTTTATAGCTTGCAGCAGTGGGATTTTTATGTAGACATTTTTAAGTTCATCTAAGACATCGAATTGTGGTGTAGACAATGGTGGTTTTACTTGGACCAATCGGTCTGGAAAAGGTGGATGCAATGGTTGCATCTGTTTGTCTTTGGTATCAGTGTTTGGTCTTGTTTGATTTGTCAGTTCATTTTATTTTTCTGAGTTTTCTTCTTGCTTATCTATTATTTGAGAATCCTGGTGGAGCACCCTACCAGACCTCAAATTAATGTTTTGCAAAGGCAGTGTGGAATATGAGGTTCCTTCCTCTATGTTATAGGCTGGCCTCTCTGCTCTATTATTTGGATTTGGGACTGTTTGAGCAGGAATTTGAGTGGGTCTGGGAGGTTGTGAGTTAGCTGGAAATTGCAGTTGTGGTGCATTTATTGATGGAGGAGCAAGCAGTGCTTGTTGAGGAGGTTGGGGCTGATAAACAACTTGCTGAGGATACTGCTGATATGGTTGAGAATGTGATGGATATGGCTGTTGGTATTGTTGATATGGTTGTGAGTAAGGTGGATATGATTGAGGATATGTATTATAAGATTGGGAGTACTATTGAGATGGTCTCCATTGGTTTTGTGATTGGTTCTGGTGTTGCCATGGCATGGGTATATTCCATGAGTTTTGTGCATACATTTGATCATTCATAGGAAATTGCACATTTTGATTTGGAAACATACCTTGGGTTGCTGGCCGTGGCTGCCATGGTTGCTTTGTGCCCATGTAATACACGTTTTCCACCTCTGTATTGGCTGCCATATTACAGTTCTGCAAAATTTTAACTTTAGGACAGTTAAACATATCATGATGCTCGGTACAGAAAGCACAAACTTGGATATTCTCTAGAGGGCAATCTTTTAATGTATGTTTCTTTCGGCACTTTGGGCAGAAGATAGCCATGATATGATCTTCATCTTATTGTTTCGTTTTGGCTTTTAAAGTGTCAATTTGGTTCCCTAGAGTGCTTAACAAATCTGTTTTAAACTCTTCTAAAAGATTTCCTATTTCGGCCCTAGTGACACTTGCAGAGGCAGATTTTGTGACCCTTGATGGCAGGCCTCTCTTTCCCATTTTAGCTTTACTCCTTGAATAATTTTCGCACAAGTCAGCGATTTCTTCAAAGGGTAAGGCAGAAATGTCACCTTTGCCCATTAAGTTGAGATCATCCATGTATTCCTCTCGGATACCTTTCAAGAATATTGTGCGGACCAGATCAGGAGGCATCGTTCGGTGTTTAGATTTTTGTAAGTTGTAGACAAACCGTTCTAGATATCCTCTAAGGTTTCATCCTCTTGCTGACTCATTCTAAAGATATCATCTTTAGAGTCTTTGGATCTGCAATAAGGCTAATATTTCCTTAGAAATATTCTCCTCATACCATCCCAATCAACTATAGCATGCTCACCTAGTCCCATAAACCATTTTAAGGCTGATGCCTTTAATGTGGCTGGGAACAATCTAACCCTATGGGCATCATCTGTATAGCCATAAGTTCGACATACAATGTCAAACTCGAACAAGAATGAGTCCGGATCCTCTGAGGCCATACCATAGAAATTTGGTAGGACGGATGGGGGTATGTTTTTCATTTTGATCTCCTCATCCTCCTATGGTTCCCATATATGGAACTTAAAAGTTGATTCTTCTTCATCTCTTGGGTGTGGGACTGATCCAGATCCCTCCTCAGCCATTCTAATTGGTCTTTCTATGTCAGTGTCACTTGGTGGAAAAAGGAGGAAGTAAGATTGCTCGGTAACTGTACTACTTTCTCCTTGTGTAGAAGGTTTAGGAAAGTGCTTCTTCTGCGATTTATGTGTGAATAAAGTTTCCCTCTCAATAAGAGTAAGTTCCTGTCCTGAATAAAATTTTTCTGCCAATGTCTGGATAACTTCCTCAGCTGGTGTTGTATTCCCTAGAGAGTCTGCTCCTGATGATGATGGGTTAGTTTTTAGATGGTGGGGGGTTTTTACAAATCTCCCTTGACTGTCTCTAAATCTAGGCATAAATGAACATGATTTCTAACTGTGTTTTTGTTTATTTTGTGTGTTGAATTTTTTTTCTTTTTGTTTGAATCCTTTAAGTACGCCTCCCCGGCAACGGCGCCAAAATGTAGTGTTCTAGCTAGGGTACTAGACTCGACTATATTAATTATCGACCAGGATGCGTAAGCTTAGAGGCATGCGTCTAAAGTATATAGACATAAAGGATTGTTGACTAAGTGGTTATGATGTAGGTCACAGGGCTTCTTTACGGAAGACTGGAATATGTCACCTATCATCCAAACACTCAGGTCACTCTGCTAATATACCTGATTACAATGCTATCATTAAATGCATTTATCAATTCACACACTGAAACTAAACACTATGTATCACTGCAACAATGATCTTAATCTCCTTACGAAGATATTACACATAAAACCCTTGTTCAGTAAACACCCAGTATTCACTAATATTTATACAATATCAAAATATACAGAGATCATAAAGGAATTGTGAAGTGAAAACAAAGTTTATGACAGTGCTTTGAAAAGACACACAGGGATCGAATCCCTTATAGGACGCCCTTCCAGATCTCAGTGATGACTGTCCAGCATTACCATAAACACAAACCAACCATAAGCGCAAACCATATACATTCAATGGAATTCAAAAGCTATGGAAATCGGAACCCAAATAATTGTAACTGCTGTGTAAACCATATAATACCTATTGAAATCGGAATCAAACCATACGATAACCTAAGTGCAAATAAAATGAAAGAACAGTATACCGGTTGAGTGCAGGGCCCGTCCGCACTCTAGAGGTACACTGGACTATAATCGACTGAAGATCAAATCAATGCACGAGACACCAATCGGAACTGTAACTGGTTCTTAGTATTAAGTTTCAAAACAGAGTCTTTGGAATGATACAACGATTAACCTCTATCCATTACTCGGACTGTATTTACATAACCATGTCATTAATGAATGTACATTCAGAATTCGGCTGTTGCAACTTTTATTACATCGAGTTTTTTTTCAAAATGTTTCTATCCTAACTAATTTCAAAAAGAACAAAACCTAAATCAAGATAGAATGAGCTGATGTTTCTGCCTTTGCTGCCAGTGTGCCATGCTTTGACCTGAGTTGACCGCGCATGTAGGAGGGTCGATGCGGCTGTATGATAGGTGTTTTTCCATCCTTGGAAATTCTATTTTTCACCCATGCCTTTCGCTCCAGTCCAGCTGTTGTGACACATGTCAAACAATGAGCTGATTACAGGATGTTGAAACTTCCTGTAACCATTTCACCAAAAACTTCTAATTCTTCAACATAAGATTCCTAAATCAATTTCAATGCATTTTAATAACTATAAGACTATTAATAATTAATTTTCAAGGATTCTAAGGAATTTATGATGAAAAGGAATGGGTAAATGACATGTTTTTAGGAGGAAAAAGGGGTCTTGGGATGATACCAACAGGTGTTAGAGTCTTCCCCCTTTGGAATTAAGGCTATGAAGGTAGCATTTAAGCCTGGATACATCCATCTGAGAGCTCTGGATTCCTCCACCACTTGCCATACCTCATTCTTTATCAGGTCCCAGAATTTATGAAAAAAATTCGATGTAAAGCCATCTGGACCTGGCGCCTTCCCCTCCTTCATTTGATGAACTGCCTCTTCAACTTCCTGTAAGCTGATAGGCTTGATGAGAAGACTATTATGCTCCTCTGTTATTATCCTGGGTATATTCTTTAGAAGCTTGTTGATGGCCGACATTCTGTTGATGTTAGGTTCCTGGTGAGCTTTCTTGAAATAGTTGATAAATTCCCCTTCGATGCCATCATGGGTTTCGATTTTTTCCCCCTATTCATTTTTAATGTGCGTGATGTAATTTATCATTCTGTGTTGCACAGTAGTTTTGTGAAAAAAAATTGTGTTCTTTTCTCCATTTTTTAGCCATCTGATTCTTGATTTATGCCTCCATAATGTTTCCTCCTGTTTGTTCCTTTGTAAAATTTTTGATTCTATGTCTTGTTCCTGTTTGGTAAGATCCTCCGTACGCCCAGCAGTGATAATGGTTTGCTGAATGCTCTTCATCTCTACACTGAGCACGGCTTGGGCTTTAAAGATGTTTCCAAACGTGTTGTGATTCCATTTCTTGATTGCCCCTTTTAGATGCTTGAGTTTTTGCTGGAATTTAGACATTCTAGTGCCTTCAGCCAGAATGAAGTTGATCCAGGTTGACCTGACTAGCTCCTCAAATTCCGGGTGAGATAACCAAAATTATTCAAACCGAAAGGGGCGTTTGAGATTGTTACCTGGCCTATTCAATTGTAGCTCTATCGGCCAGTGATCTGATCCTGAGAAAGGGAGAATAGATGCTGTGAATTCCCCTCCTACGTGAGTTGCATTATCTGAGATGAGGAATCTATCAAGACGCGAGGCAATCTGCTGCAAACCTTCCCTTTTGTTTGTCCAAGTGAAGAGGCCATTGCTTGTGGGAATATCTATCAACCAGTTGTTATTAATGAAGTTTTTTAGTAGATTGCCATCACTATTTGCTTTACTTCTACCTCCTTGTTTTTCTTCCATGCTGGCTGTCATATTGAAATCTCCTCCAGAGATCCACAGTGGGAACGGCCTATCCTTATTGAGTTCTGACAATGTATTCAGGATTTGAACTTTTTGGGCAGTATCCTGAGGAAAATAGACATTAGTTATCATTCCATGGGTATTAGTACCTGAGAGGTGAAAAGTTGCCTGGATGAAACTTTTGTTAGCTTGTATATTGTTGAGTTGAATGGCTCGGGCATCCCAAAGGATTGCCAGTCCTCCCGAGGCTCCCTGAGCATCAACAGCTGTAACTAGCCCTCCTGGCCAAGCTTTTGCTGCTATCTTTTCCAAAATTGTTGAGCTGCATTTCGTCTCCTGCAAAAATAGAATACTTGGTTTTTCTTGCATCAACATATTTTTTAGTAATCTGCCTTTCCGCGGGCCATTTAGCCCTCTGATATTCCATGATATCAACTTCATTGAGAGGGGTGGGGGTTTGGGTTGAAATACTTGGTCAGTTTGGCGTACCTCCCTGACTCTACTAATATCTCTCCAATCTTGATAGTTCTTTCCAAAGTAGATTTTCTGCCTCTCTTCTTATTTTCCTTGGTGATGAATTTACCATCCCATGGACTTCCTATTTGGACTCCTAGCGAGTATTTCTTCTGTGCTCTGTTCAGAACTTCAACTAGGTTATCCACTTGCCTTTCTGGAATTTTTTCAAAATTCCCTGTCTTGCATGCTTGTTCCAAGCCTAGAATGTCCAGCTCCCCTATATCTAGGGGTTTCAGATCTTCTTCCATATTTTGAAGTGCTTGAGAGGAATCCTCTCGCTCATGTGAAGATTTCTCGTTTGGTAGCGAGTATTCAACGTCCATTCCTTGAGAATGCCATAGCAGGGTTTTGGCTGGGGAAATCAAGTTTACTTACTTTTGGGTTTTCTTTCCTTCTTGCCCAGATGTCTCACCTGGTTGTTCTTGATGGGCCTCTTTGTCTTGCACCTTTTCCTTCTCTGGATCTTGCTCATCGTCCTTGTCCAGTACTTCGAAACTATTGCTTGTTGAGGGCATTGCCTTATTGACTGGATTAACCTTGGGATTGCTTGTTGCTCTCTTGTTTCCTCGCCTTCGATTTGTTACCTTGGTGAATCCATCTGTTGTTTGATTGTCAGAACTGCCTTGGGAAGAGGGTATCTTATTTTGAGGACAATCTCTATAGAGATGCCCTATTTCATGGCATTTCCTGCATCTGAAGGGCACATGTTCATAGTCTATAACTTGAATCCACTCAAAGTCTTCATGAAAAAAACTTACCGTGTCTGGAAACGGTTGCTTGAGATCCATATAGATGCAGATCCGAGCATAGGATGTATATCTGCATAGCTTTGTTTCTTCTGCAATCTTTACAAACTCGCCAATAGCGTTCCCGATTTCTTGTAGAGACTTTTCTTCCCAGTATTCCCATGGTAGTGAATAAAGCCTTATCCACACTGGCGCACAACTCAGATCCTCCTTGTCTGGGTTGAATCTTTCGACCCAGCCTTTTAGGTATAACCCGGCGGAATTGAAAAAATACGGGCCCCCATCCAGAATCCTATTGCGGTCTTCCAAGCAGTTAAAAACTGCTGTGAAGAAGCCCTTGGCTCCTAGATGCAGAGAGATGTGCCCCTTTGGATGCCATTTGGTATTGATCCAGCTTCTCAGCGCTCTCTCCGTCGGCCATGTTCCTATGAATTTACCGATTAGCGCGTGATCTCTCATGTACTGTATCCTAGCATTGATGCGTTCACTTGGGAACTCCACCCTTGGTCTGTGGGCCGCTACAGGTTTGCAGGTTGAAGAACTTGCCTTATTCCTTTCACCGGCGTCGATGTCCTTTCCTTTCTGATGTCTGTTGTCGATGTCGTTGTTGTTCATTTCCTTTTCACTCTCCTTGTCGGCCGTAGACCGTGCTCGGTTGTCCAGATCGGGGGGAGGCCCTTAGCCCTCCCCCTGAGGGGTTTGCATTCTGTCCTGTACCTTATGGGCACACCTTCTTGATCGTTGTTTCAGCAAACTCTGCCGGCTGTACCAGGATTGACAGGCCTGTCGTTTGCCGGTTTCACAGAAACCCTAGGGTTGGTTGCAACATCCGTCGAGAGCGTCCCCGAAAAAAATCCCCTTGATTTTCATTTATTTTTCGCAATAAATCATATTGTTATCTAAAAGACAAATGAAATTATTCAATAACTATTCACTACTCACATAAAGAGACAATAACCAATTGAAAAAGGAACAACACAAAGCTAAACTACTTTATTTTACATATGCAAGACAACACTTTGTTCAGGAAGCAAGCCCAAATTGCCCTAGAGATAGACTGCCTTTAAAAGGAACTTAGATTAAGATATAAATGGTGAAAGATGAAAGTAATTTGTAAGTCTTTGCATTATGATCCTTCAAAGAGTAAATATATTCAAAATTTAATTCAAAACTTTGTTGCAAGTTTACAATTTCTCATCATCTGTCTAGAGGCATCTGCCTCTATTTTTATATTACAAAAAGAGAGTTATAATAGAATAATTGTGAGATAAGGAATGTCTAGAGAACCAAATATTCTCATAACGTTATTCTTAAGTTAATATGAGTATTCTATCCTTGATGAAGGAACCAAAAGTTTTGTCTCGATAACTAACTCCTCATTCTGGGAACAACTTTGCTTGAATTAACCAGGAATCGACTTGGATGTAATCACCCTATATTTGTCTTCATAATCCTTGTTTATAAAAAGATCTTATCAAATGGACCATTATCTTAGTTATAAATAAAACAACCTTGTTCATCTTATTAAAGAATAATTATATAAACAAATAGATTTTACTAACGTGTTGGGCACATTTTCCTAAGTTGTTTCTCAAATTTGCCTCAAATTTTGTTAAGTTTTTTGCATGGGAAAGAGCCTAATGGATCCCTTGTTGTTGTTTCAGGTACCCATTAGCACAAAATGGCTTTCATATGGCGAGAAAGAGAACACGAGGAACAAGATTTGAATGTAGAAAATGACCTTGCTACCATCTAGGCGCTAAAAAATTGTGGGTTGTTGAAATTATTCTGGCTTCCTAGTATGAGGCAACAAATGGAGTTGTTAAAATACCTTGTCCATTTATTTGACATTCAAACATAGGTGTCCAGGTTTGGGGAGAAGCTTCTCGAGATACAGTAGAAGATATTTACTTTCTAACAGGATTTTCAAAGCGAGGTGCCCCCGTCTCTCTTCTAGGTGGAAGAATTAGCAGCGAGATGGTGAAAGACTATATCGCTACCTATTGCAGACCTTGATTTCTTCCTACTAGAGATGGGAAGATCAACATAAAATATGTAACCCAATTACCTATGAGAATGATCTTGTTCATTATTTCAAGATTGGTAGGCACTCAACACTGCACGTAGCAAGGAAATCTTACATGCAGTATGGGATAAAATGTATAGAGCCAACAATATTCAATTCAAGTGAGGGTTTCTTGGTCAATTTGAAGGAACAACTTACTAAAGGAAAGGAGGGGAAGTTGAATAACTTCAATTATGGAGCGATCTCAGTCTCTTTTTCTCTTGATCAGGTGCCACTACTACAACCTTATCATATTTTACATGATCCCATCAATCCGAGGACCCCACAAATGAGGAGGTGGAAAGACCATATGAGACGACATGCAGGCCCATCAACGATCAAATTTTCACTAGCCTTCTTTGGGTGGCTAAGCAGGTAGTTCATCATTATTTATGATTATCCTTATGTAGGGATGGATTTCTGTGATGATCTGAAGCCCGAGTTGCTTGAGGGTGAGAAATGGGATGCTTCAGGTAAAATACTTTGACCATTAAGTTTTTGAAAGTTTTACAATTTTTTTTTTGTGTTTTTATTTTATTTATTATTATTTTTTAATTTTCAATTTTAATTTTTTGTTTTCCCCAGACTAGACTATTTGGTATTTTCATAAAGACATTGGACATTTTCGACCAGTGGGTGTTACATATCTTCATTGCACAAAGAGACAACCACAGGAGGAGGCAGTGGGACCAATACAGGTCGTTGCGAAAGGAGTAACACATGGGATTGATGATACCGTGGTCGATCAACTTCCATTGTGACTTCAACGAAACACAATCAAAGTGCCTAGTCGTATTGGTTGATTACTGCGCAAGATAACTCATGCAATTTCGTTTTATCATGAGTACAACTGATTTGTCTACTTAGATGTTTTGCATGTAGTTTTTATATGGACAATGTAGCCATATATGTCTCGGGGCACACATTTTGTAAAACCAAAATTAATATATATATCTATATATCTATTTATATATATATATATATATATATATATATATATATATATATATATATATATATATATATATATATATATATATATATATATATATATATATATATATATATATGTATATTCAATGTTTCCTAGTTCCTATTCTTCTTTCAATATGATGTGATGTGAATTGAAAGTTATTTACATTCTTTGAAAATGTCGATCTAAAACAAAATTAGCTAGCGCATCTGCTAATGTGTTCAGATTTCTAGAAATATGTTCATATCGTATGAAATTGAAATGTATTTCCATAAGACGCACTCTCAAAAACATGTGAAGGATGGCGGTATTCCTCACCGAATAGATGTACGCGAGTTGTAGTACTATGAGCTGTGAGTCAAGCCTGATGACTATACGATGGATACCATGTGAAATAACATAAAAAAGTATCTCAACCACTGTGCTATACTCAACGATGTTGTTAGTCAAGCGACCAATGCAAATCCCTTGCATACTCACTAACTCGCCATTTGGAGCAAAGATAGCCCACACTGCAGAGGATAGGTTCCGAGTACTACAACTAGCACCATCGACATAAGCAATATATGGTTTGAGAGAGGTTGACATCTGCAATCCAAAAGTAAACAAAATCAATAGAAACCATGGTAAACTCTAAAAAACACACTACAAACACACTTAACACACCTATAGAGAATATGTACATAGTGTACCATGCATGAAATCAAACAATGTATTTTTTTAGGTACAACCCATTTCTAGGCTGCGCCAATGGAACTCCATCGAGATCTAGTAACTCATAGGCCCCTTTTGCAAGGAATCACTTGAAAACATATAGGCCCAGTCACATTTGATGGAACTTCCCTCATCCTAACTTTTTGGCCTCCTAGTCATATAAGAGAACCAGATCTCCTTCCGAGAAGATTCTTAACACTTTTGTCATATTGTTAATGCAGCATCACTCCAGGTTTCATCCGAACGAGTTAGATGTAAAAGACGCTCCTCCTCTGCGGAAAGAGAAGGAAGAATTTCGATAGCTAGTTTTAGTGATGGAATTTCGTAGTCGATGGGGAGGATCGCTTCCATACCATACACCAACTGGAAGGGTGTGAATCTAGTAGCAGTCCTAACTGAGGTTCGATATGCCCACAAGGCAGAAAAGAGAAGCAAGTGCCAGTCCGATTTGTGGACCCCTATCATATGTTGAAGCATAGTCTTAAGAACTTTTTTAATCGCCTCAACTTGTCTGTTAGCCTGAGGATAATAGGGAGTGGAATTTTTATGTGAAAGTCCAAATTTGATAGCTAATTTGATCATCATATGATTTTGAAAGTGCTCCCAATGATCCATTACTATTGCTTGTGGAACATCAAACCTAGAAATCATGTGGTTGAAGAAAAAGTATGCATCTGTTTCGCTGGTATTATTGAATGTAGGAAGCGGTTCAACCCACTTAGTAAAGTAGTCAACGACAACAATAATGTAGCCACGCCACCCGGCCGAGTGAGGGTTACATGTCATAAAACCGATGCCCCATTTCCCAAAGGGACTAACGGTGAAAACGTGATGCAAAGGAGCAGGAGGAGCGTAGAATTTATGATCATAGGTCTGGAAAACATGACATTTCTAGACTGCAAGGATACAGTCACGGGAAATGTTGGAACAAAAGTAACCGATGCATAAGATTTTTTGTGTGTCAGCATAACCATATAAATTTCCACCACATGCCCCCGAGTGGAATTCATTCAATACTTTCTCAGCCTCCTCAAGAGTGAGGCACCTCTGTAAGATCGTATTGATACCACAATGATAAAGGGTGTCACTAATAATCACATAGTTCTAGGATTGGTACCAAATATGTCACTGCTCTAAGAAAGAGGTATTAGGATGGAAAGTTTGGGTCTAGAGATAAATGATAAAATATCCATACCATGGGTCAGATGACGAGATTAGGAACAATGACTCATCTGGGATGGAATCTTCAGTTGTAGATTCAACTTCAAGGGAAGGGAGATCACACATAAGCTTAGAAAAAACTAATGATTTCTTCAACTTGGACTTGATGAATTCCAGGTCGAGCTCTTGAAGAATAATGATCCACTTAGAGTATTTTTTGCCCAGAAATTGACATGAAAATATGTGTCATAGGGTTTCAATCCGAAATGATGTAGTTTTGCGAAGCAAGATGGATTTAATGGCTGCCAAAGCTAACTTTTCCACATGAGTATACTGGATCTTAGTATCATTGAGGTTCTGAATTAGATAATAAATGGGATGATTAGTCCCCATCACCTTCTTGGACCAAAACCATAGCTATAGTAGAGATGGAGGCAACAAGGTACAAGAAATAATCACCCGAACCATAACGTCTTTCAAGGCATCGAACGATTTCTGCGTAGTGTCATCCCAATGGAAGTGAATCCATTTTTTCAGTAAGCGAGTAAATCCTTTGGTTAGTTCAGATAATTAGGGACGAACCTCCTCAGGAGGTTGGATTTCCCTTGGAGTGTTTGTAACTGAACAATATTGGAGGGTGCAGGCAAGTCAATGATTTCCTAAACTTTTAAAGGATCAATACTAATTCCTTGTCTCGAAACTATGAAATTGTTGATGCCTCTAAAATCGTAGCACCAACATTGGAGGATAACCACCTGGTCTGGACCTTAGTACAACTCCTTTTCCATTTGGGATGGTGGCTCCAACTGTATATTATGGGACCAGTTTCCCAATAATGTGTGGTTTAATGAATGAGTGTTTTAAAATGTATATCGAAGGTGGTAGATGGTTTAGTCTGTGACTTTAAAATATACAAATATACCTATATAACCTGGGTAATCTTATAACAATGTGATTTTTGATAATTCCTAGTAGACAAACAATCATATAGATGATTTACTTATCCATAGAAAGATGCATTTAAATAATGATTACTTTTTTAAAGAAATTAAACAAAGTAATTATAAAAAACATATCGCATGACATCGTAATATTTATTGCTGATATATATCCCTAATGTTAAAATTCTAAATCATTCAGAAGTGACTCAATATAGAATTGCTTGAAGTGTGTGAATACATCAACAATAGCAAATTAAATGAAATGCTAATTAAATCAATACAAAAAGAACATTGATAGAAATACCGCATGCATTTGAGTCTTGATATGTAAATAACATTCCGGTTCCACCTCTTTATTCCAGAAACTTCTAGGAGATACAAAAATGCAGGTCTTGAAAAAGTTCTCTCACAAAAATCTAAAACCTTGATCCACTGCTCATAAAAAATAAATTTAGAAGTGCAGAAGTGAAACTTCTCAAGTCTAGTTTTTGTACAAATTGAAGACCCTTTCTTCAATAAAATGAAAGGGTTAATATAATAGGACCAATACGCATCCCAAGTAAGGCTTTGTACTCTGCTGAGTTTTTCATCTTTGGTGGCCAAATCTTTCTTCCATTGATTTTCTAACACTTTCGCTTTTCGAAGCTTTCCCGGGGAACAATCAGAAATCAAATTGGCTCCATATAAATTATCATTTACCAGCTCAATCACATTGTTCATTATAGCTCTGGCCCTAGAAGTAGCCCTTTCTACCTTTATCAACTGTGTTTCCCATTCTGAAAACAATATTTCTTTATGCGACTCTTGAATTTTCGGTAGGTTAGCAACTTTGCCTTCCACTGTGCTTTACCAGGAGAGGAAATTTGTGACCTTGTCATCTGCGTCCTCAAATTCTAATCTGGTATTAACTGCTTGATCGATCAGCGATGTAGTTATGATGCATAATGGGCCGACAAGAGATATTTTATGGAAAAGTAGATTGAGCTATTGCGATAAGGCCTTATTTGCTTCTAGGGCTTCCTTCTTAAATTCCTCGACCTTAGGATAATCTCTGAACTGTTCTGTATATAGTTGTAGTTGTGAGATTTTCTCCTCTTTAGCCTTCATTTCTTGTTGATGTGTCAATTGAAGCTGTTTGAGTTGTTGGGACAACTGTTGTTTTTGGATGGCATGTTGGTCAATATTCAGTTTCTCCAGGTTTAATTGTACTTTGAGCTGCTCATTCTTTTGTTTTTCTTCTGCCAACTGTTCTTCAAGCCGATTAATCTTCTGTTGTTCTACTGCTATTTTCTCTTCAAGCTGAGTAATCCTTTGATATTTTTCTTTGATTAATTGGTTAAATTCAGTGGCCTTATCAATTGTAGCAGCTATGTAAGCCCCTGCAAATTGGGATAACTTAGTCAAATCCTCAGAAGGATTGACCTCTGAATCCTTCCATATAACATTCATAAATTCAGATTGAGGAGCTGTGGATGATGTCTGGTCAATTTTCCTCCTTTTCCTTTGTCTCTTGACTATAGCCCTATGCTTAGGGCTATAAAATACATCCAAAGGTGGTATTTCCTCAATATTTAATGCAATTTCTCCTGAAGGATTTTCAGGGATTATTTCAATCTCTTTTTGAGCTATGTTTGTATTCAGTGTCCTTTCAATCACACTCTCAGTAACGATTTGTTGTTGTGTTGCGGGTGAAGCTGATGCGATAATTTGGAGTTCGCTCTGGCTTTTGATCTGTTGATCAAACTGCTCCCATTCTCTAATCACGATGGGGTCAATATTAACATCTGTGCTAAGGGGTTCACTGGATTTTTTAATTGTTTCCCCTTCCCCAGAAATCTCTTCAATAGCCTGTTCTCTGCTGTGCTATGTTTGCTCAACAATAGGGGTATTATTCAATAAATCTAGAGGCAATGTCTGTAACCTCTGTGTCTTGTATTCCATGAATTTATCTGTCTTTGTGGCTCGTAGTTTGAATCTTGTCAGATGAGTTGCTTGTGAGAATAACTCTGTTGAAGCAAATAAATCATCAAACTCATCCTCCTCATGTATAAATTTACTAATTTTCACCTGACTGGTGAAATTGTAAGCGACCTTGTTTGGATCATACTATATTTTAGGAATCACTGCTAGACTCAAATCCTTAGTTTTCTCTACTTCTTTCTCAGCATGTTTAAAATCATGCAATGTGTAAGTGCCACGTGGAGGGGAAATGGAGGCCACACTTTTTTCCAGAGTCTTTAAGGTTTCTAGTCATTCCCTTTTCCACTATATGTTATGCTACTTCCCTAGCTAATAACTTATCTAGATTATAGAGTGGAAGGACATGGGGGTCTGTAATATTGACAAAAAACTTAATATAGGTGAAATTTTCCTCCTCGAACCAACTGCTGATTGAAGTTAAATCAATGCTAGCCTCGTCACACACACGAGGAGCAGGTTCGTTAAAAATGGCTTTATGAACAGGTAAAATAAAACCATGGCAAATTATATATATGATTCTTGTAGTCAGACTTCCATAAATACTTATGATAAATATGAATGGGGGTTGGATCCTAAATAGTCCATTTCCAACTTAGAATGGGAAAGTCAGAATTAAAAAAAATTGTGTCCATTATGTAGGTTCTCATATAAAATGGGGGCACAACTCGGGTGGTGACAAATCTGTTGTTGAAAATGGCAACAAGAAATGCTAAAAATAGAAGTGCTAAAAATAGAACTGCTATAAATAACAGTTCAGGTACCAGTGTTGGACTGAGAAACAAGGAATGAAAAATGGAAGTGCTAAAAATAACATTGCTATTTTTAGCAGTTTGGGATAGATTCCTATTTTAGTTAGTCCCTGAACTAAAACAATGAAGTTAAATTCGAATTTGATCTTAGTAGCTATTTGTAAAATAATTAATTAATTCATCTTGAGTTAATTAGTTAAGGAAAATCAAACATGAAGTCTATGTGGGGACATGCAACAGTTTCTCCATTAATTGAGGAATTTATCCATCAGTTAAAGAGATAAGGATGAGTTGTAATTAGTTGGCCCAGTTAAATGAGTCAAGTCCAGTTAGATTAATTCAAACAGTTTGTTGAATTAATTGTGAGTTTAGTTAGTTAATGCTTGCATGCATGTAATTGCTGCACTTCAGATAACTGAATATTCTCTCATAAATAACTCATGCATGTAAGTTCAGACAGAGACCCAGTTGAGATCAGAGGAGGGACAGTGTACTATGAGTTGGATGAATTTTTCCTATAAAGGAAACTCATCCATGCAGAAGGATTCATGTCCTTAAGGAGTGCACAGTAACTACTGGGCCAAGTGAGCAGTGTGAGGTGGGAATTCACATGTGTGGAAGCACTGGACCCCAACAAAAACTGTGCAAGGAAATAGGAGGCTTGGAGGGCAGAGGAGAAGGTTTGTGAGAGGCCTTTAATTGTCTATGAGTAGTAGAGGGATTATACTGAGAGCTGGTTGCTTCCAAGCTAAGGCTTTGTGTAATTTTGTGACTATTTTCCACTTGTATGATAATACAAAGCTGGGGTTTTAGGCTGAGGCTTTCCCTGGGATATTTCTTTTGTGTTATGTGTGATTGATTTCTCATTCTCAGTTATATGTGTTCTCTTGATCTTGCTCAATTTGATTAAGATTCCGCAAAGTGTTGTAGAAGTAGATCTTGTATTATGTTTTAGTATATTGCATAATCTATTGATCTACAGTGGGAATTTCTACATGGTATCAGAGCAAAGGTGATCAAGGCGAAGAATAGTATACAAGAAGGAGGCGTTTGAAGGTTGTGGTTCCTAAATATAGAAATCAAGTTCTTATCACATCTCACTTTCACCAATGGCATTAAACGGTTTAAGACTTGAGTATGCCCTTGATGGCAGCTCGAATTATATATCTTGGAAGGATCACATGGAGGCAGTATTAGAGGATAACGGTCTAAAGGAATTCATTGATCAAGAAGCCTTCAAGCCGACTGATGCTACTCAACTGGCGGAATGGAAGAAATGTGTGGCTAGAGCAAGGAGAATCCTCCTGGAGGGAGTTCAAGACCACATTGTCTCGAGTCTCCATGGGAAGGAGACATTGTTTTTGATGTGGAAAACATTAAAAGATCTATATCAGAACAACTGCGATAAGAGGAAGCTAGCACTGAAAGACAAGCTTCAGAAAATCAAATGTGAAAAGGGCGACGCGATCTCTACATATCTGAACAAGCTCACCACCTGTAGGGATGAGCTTGGAAGTGTAGGGATCATGACCGCTAATGATGACATGGTGAGTCTTGCACTCCTCGGTCTTCCTAAGAGTTGGCATAGCTACCAAGACTCGGTTAATGGAAGAGAAAAACTGCTAGATTGGGAATGACTTTGGTCAGATCTGATGCAGGAGGAGATAAGAAGAAGCACCATAGATGGATCTTCTTCATCCAAGGAAGATTAAGAAAATTGTGCCTTAGCGAATAAGGCAAATAAAGGGAAGGAGAAGGATTCTCATTCCAATTCGAGTTCTTCCCATGGTGGGAAGAAGTTTGACAAACTGAAAGTGCGATGCTTTCGTTGTCATGAGGTGGGCCATTTTGCTACATATTGTCCACTAAGGAAATCCAAGAAGGGATCTGTGGAAGGATCAGAAGGTGAGGCACTGGTCTCACAGTTCGAGTTGGATTTCACACTTTTCACATGCATGGTTTCATCTATGGTGGGAAGTGGTTGGTTTCTTAACAATGGAGCTTCTTTCCACATTAACAACAACAAGATTTTTTTTAGTACCTTGGAGGAGAAGGATCTCCAGATGTGGATCACGATGGTTAATGATGAAAAGTATAGTGTCTCAGGTGTAGGCACAATTGTTTTTCAGAGGGAGCATGGAGCTCGCATTACCTTGACCAATGTTAAGTATGTACCGGGACTCAAGAAAAATTTGGTGTCGATCGCAATGCTGGAAGACAGAGGTTATGATGTAGTCTTCAGTAAGGGAAAGGTTTTCCTTAGAAACATCATCACAAGACAGTTGAAGCAGATCGGTTCACGAGTCAAGAACCTGTATGCTCTTGAGGTTCAAGATGCATGCAAAGCCTTGAGGAGCAAGGCAACTGATGGAGACTTGGTGGTTGAGAGGGAGAGTACATTACCTCTCAACATGCAGCCAAGAGAAGTCTCAGATGATTGTCGAGGAGCCATGATTGGTGAAGCAGCTTCAGGAGGTTGCGGAGAAGCCACAACTGGGGAAGCCAAGAGGAGATAGAGTGGAGGCATCCACTCATGCAGAGACCTCCAATAGGGTGAAATTTTGAGCCATGTGGGTAGAGGGAGCACATGCATCCATACCTCCAGGTAGGAGGTGGGGCGATGTGGAGTGATCGTCCCAAGAAGGCTGGAATAGGGGCAGGATCATTGAGGTGCCCAACCTCTTTGATTCAACTTTTCTAGGGGAGCCCCGATGAGGAGTAGCAGGATTGGATGAGTGGGTAGTGATGAGCCCCAAATTTGGTAACATTTTGGGCTCATTTTCCCTAACTACCCTTGCTCAATCCTTCATTTTTCATAACTTGTGCATCATTTTTTAGTATGTTTATGTCATCTGTACGAATAAGGGCAGTCGCTATTCCTAGGTGGCTAACACATGCTCATTTCAGGTTTTTTGACACATGTTGGAGCAAAATCGAGCAGAGAAGGGCTAGGAGACAGCCAAGATGGGGTTGAGGATTCGTAGGAGGGTTGTCCACAACATTAAATGGCCTTCCTCGGGATCTTCACCCCCAACTCCGAGCTCCAACAGCCACCACAACCGGATCTAGAAGGCAGCCAAACGGATTTTGAGGAAGCAGTTGTTCACTCCCAGCTTGGTCAGCCAAGTCCCATAGATTTAGGAGGCTAGCCTGGGGCCTCGTGATGTATAAATGATAAGGTTTTAGCCTTCGAAGAGGACTTTTGAAACACTGTTGCACATTCTGCACTACGAGCTACTAGCTTTGTTTTTGCTCTTTTGTAGCCATCATTGGCATACTTCTTGACTCATGATTATTATTTTGTAATGAGAAGCAGTCAGATTTGATATCAGCTCTGAGTTTCTAAAGGAGCCATAGCTCTCGGGGTTGGGCCTAACCTGAGAGCCTAGGGCCTCCTTCTTTTGTATTGATATCTTTCCTTTCAGCAATATGGTTTTATTTGCATGCATTTGAAACACAGTTTGTTGAGTAGATTTCTTGGTGTGGTTAAGTAGGTCATTGTTAGAAAATAGAGTTGCTTCAGATGTTTAGAATAGAGTGAAGAGATTATAATTGATAAAAGTTCCAGAAAAGGGTTGCCTGCACTCTCATTTTCACCTCTTTCTAGGGGCTGGAATTGCAGACAGTGCTACCCACCAAAAACATTGGTTTGCGTACTCATGCAATCTTTGGTGCAACATTTTCGTTTGTAGAAGTTATCCATGCGCTCAGACCTCTTGGAATGTTTCGTTGCTTCAGTACCATACATGGTTTTCTTTAGAAATAACGTTGTTGTTCATTGGTTTCATTAAACAGTTAGGAAATATTAGGAATGTTTTGATTATGTGCAGGACAATGATGATTTGGTTTAGTTTACACTGTGCAGTGCAACTCCATCACTCTCTCGTCCCTCTAAGATTCGCCCAGGCCAACTGCTCATCTCCAAATTAGACCTCTCATCTCACAACTATTCTACTGCCCACGTCATCCTACCTTTTTGGCCTTCCATTCCCTCTTCCCTCCTTAAGACAAACTAGCTCTACACACCCTCTCATCACCTCATATCTCTATCACTAAGTCATTACAAACCCCTCTCCTACCTCCCTATCCATCCATGCAGCCTCTTCCACTCACCCATCATCCAAAATCCAATCGTAGAACATCCTATAGGAATTACTGAACATCCTGTAGAAATTTTGAAACATCCTGTAGAACCCCTGCAGACTTCCTGTAGAAGCTCATAAACGCGTTTTCTTGGTATCCAAACTTTGTGAAACTCTCTGGAAGGGTGTTAGGGACCCCTTAGACCCTCTCTGAACCTTCCCAACCTTTTCCAAGCATTTCTCCTCCTTGATCCACCTCTGCACAGTAAAAAGCTAGTTAAAAGCACATGCATGATAATTCTAATAACTGAAACAAAAATACAAAAAAATGTTTTCTTCAGATAGAGGTAGTCTAGACACATGCATTTTACCTTCATAGAAGTAATGGCATCTCTTTCAGTAGTTTTCATTCCCATCTTTGCATCAGTAAGACTAGCTGGTAGAATTAGGGTTTGCTAGGGTTTGCGTTTCTTGTTGGCTTTCAGTTCCTTTCTGCAAGTAAATTAGCTTCCTTTGATTTAGCTTTCGTCCATCAGTTAAAAATCTTCTTCCAAGAGCTCATAGAAGTTGGCTTGAGCCCCCTAGCGGACTTGTGCCAGCTGACCAAGTGACAGCTGCGGCAAGAGCTAGTACTTGCGCATACAGCACCGTCGCTTCCAAGTTTGTTACGAACTACTGGGTTGATAAAAATTAAAGAAGGAAGCTCCAGGAGTTGTAGCATTGTTGCTACAATACTGGAGCCCACCATCTTTTTTGCGCCGTTACCGGGGAAGTGTCAGAGTATTGGTGATTGTTGCTTTTCTTCTATTTCCCTACTCTCGCCTTCTGCTAAGTAGTTTATTTCATTTCCATTCCGCAATTTCCTTTTAGAAAACGTAGCATAGACATTTCCTGCTTTCATAGATTAACATTTCAATTCCGCAATTTCATTTTTGCAAGCGTAGCCTAGCATTTCATTCCTGCAATTTCATTTGAGCAAAATAGATTAGTTCTTTCATGCTTTCATTTCAATTCCGCATTTCCATTTCAGCAAGATAGTTAGTTGCAGTTCAATCTGTTTTAGTTTTGCAGGTACCAGAAAAAACAAAAGCAATCAAAAGTCTTCCCATTTCATGCCTTGTAGAAATCGAGATAAAACAGGCAAATTCTTACCCAACACCCCCACCACATCACTGAGTCACCCTTCTCTCTTCTTTGGTGACAGTGATCCAGAAGAACCTATAGGTGAACCTCCTGAGATATACAAAGATCCTATAGCAGAAGAAGAGTTAGAGAACACTCCATCTAAAGCTATGGCTGAAAATAGGGGAGAAGATGAGAGAATTGAAGGTGCCTTCCCCATCCGAGAGACCAATGGAGACATGAAAATGAAGAACATAAGCCCCTCCACTTTACCTCACTTCCATGGACTGACTACTGAAGACCCTGATACCTTCCTGTTTGAGTTTGTTGTCCTTTGTCGAACCTATGACTATACCGAAGATGAGCAAAAACTGAAACTCTTCCCCTCTACCCTTAAGGATGCAACATTACACTGGTTCATGGGCTTACCTGGGAACATTATCACCACTTGGGCCCAGATGCAGCAAGCTTTCAAAACCAAATACCGGGACTACTGTAGGTCCAAGGAAGCCAAGGGAGAAATCTTTCGGATGACCATGGGGAATGATGAGTCCTTAGAAGATTACGAGGAAAGGTTCCAACTTAGCTATAAACGGGTCAGATGCACACTTGACCCTGAATCCCTCAAGTTGGTCCTTCTCCGAGGAGTCCCTGAAGACCTCTTAGATACCCTTCACATGCTAGCTGGAGGAGATATTTACCAACTACCTTATGAAGACATAAAGACTGTGTTTAGAAACCACTCTAGGGCAGCCTGGAAAAGAGGTAGGGGAAACCTCCTCTCAGCCGGTATTCCTTTCTCCAAACATGAGTTTGCAAATCAATTAGAGGACCTCAAGAGTGAAGTGAGACAGACCATTTCCATGCAACTTGATACATTCCAAATCCAGCAGAAGAAAGAGGAAGCTAAGAGGGCTTTGGCTATCTTATGCCCTAGGTGTACAAGGAAGCACCCTAAGAATGAGTGCCCATTACATTTGGTTGAGGTATGTTTTGTTTGTGAGGAGGACCACCCCACAAACCAATGTCCAACCTTACCTGGGCTTAAAGCCATGTATCAAGGGACAAAAGCGCCCACTGAACCTCTCTATTTCCTCAACCAAAGGAGGCCACATGGACCTAGACCTTACCAACAGGGGATGCAAGGGACACCCCAAGCTTATTATAGCCCCAACCAATCTGCTCCTGTGCCTTCCTGGGGCCCCCCTGCTCATCCTTCCTGGTTTGTGCCTCCTCCATGGTCTTACCCGCCTCAGTTCCATACTCAGCCCACTACTAATTCATTTCACTCACATGCCCAGCCACAACCTCAGTGGAATGCACCTCAACAGGGGTGGAGGCCCCAGTACAATACTCCTCCCGCCATTTTGCCTCCACCACCAGCTCAACCACAACCATTACCTCCTGCTCCTCCAAGGCAACCCCAAATGCGTGCTCAACCGAACCCGAACCCCAACAACCGACAGGCCCAGCAGGTATATACTGGGGAAACATCATGCCCTACCTATGCTATGGAGATCCAGGAGATCAACCTGCGATCTGGAAAGACTCTTCCGGATCGCCAACCTCCTCCCCCAGAGGACGAGGAAGATAAACAGGAAAGCGAACCAAAAGCCATTCCACCCTTTCCTGAGAGACTGACGGCCACCACACAACCCAACCCAGAGGAGGATGAGCTTCTGGGAGAACTCAAACAGTTGTGCGTGAGAATACCACTCCTCCAAGCCATCAAAGATGTACCGATATACAACAAACTGGTTAAGGAAAAGTGTTTTAGACACCCAGGCAGGCGAAAGAGAGTAGCTTCAACCATCAATGTCATAGGACAACTGTCTGATCTTATGTTGGGGCAAGTCATCTACCCAAAGTATTTGGATCCTGGGAGTCCTCTAGTTGATGTCCACATCAATGGCACCATCATACCACACACATTGATTGATCTGGGGGCTGCCATTAATGTGATGACCAGAGATACCATGCTCAAACTCAACCTTCAGGGTTCCTTGAGAAAGACCTCGACAGTCCTACAACTAGCAGATCGCTCCACCGTGACTCCCGCAGGGATTGTAGAGGATGTCTTGGTCTCTGTTGACTCTTGGGAGTACCCTGCAGACTTCTTGGTTCTGCAACCAAAGGCAAAGCTTACTGGATACCCCCTTATTTTGGGAAGGCCTTGGTTAGCCACTGCAGATGCTTACATAAGCTGCCACGCAGGAAACATGACCATCACAAATGGTCCTATGTCCAAGCAGCTACTCTTGTACCCTCCTACCCAACCCTCATTAGAGCATGACTTGCCACTTTGGTTGGAGGAAGGAGAAGAGGATGAGGTGTACTCAGCACCCTTGTGCACCCTAGACACCACTAGGGGAGGCCCCCCAACTGAGGATGATCTGATTGCGACCTTGATTCAGAATCCACCTCCCAGTGCATTGTCCTTAGAGGAATTGGTGGAGGATGCCCAAGCCAGCACCTTAGTGGACCTTTGTGTGACCAACCCGGTCGCTCCCAGAGTAAAAAATGTGGAGTTCGGCCCCGAGAGAACGTTAAAGATCAGCTCCTCCCTATCTCCTTCCCAGGAAAAGGAGCTGTGTAGTCTGTTGGCCAGTCATCTAGATGCTTTTGCTTGGAGCTATAAGGAGATGAAAGGAGTCCATCCTTCGGTCTGTACCCATCACATCTACATCAAAGAAGATTGTAAACCGGTTAGGCAACCCCAAAGGAGAATGAATCTAGCCCTTAAGGACATCGTCAAGGAAGAATTAAAAAAACCGTTGGATGCCGGATTCATTTACCCCATCTCAGATAGCGAATGGGTTTCCCCTCTGTTGTTGGTTCCCAAGAAAAACGGGAAGTGGAGAATCTATGTGGACTACCGAGAACTGAACAAAGCCACCAAGAAAGACTACTTTCCTCTACCCTTCTGTTGGCTAGTTGAATTGTTTATGAATTAAACATTCAAGTACCACATTAATTGTCAACCAGGGTAAGTCTTTTTTATTTCAAAGGCTACTGCGTACTGTATGTACTCAAAATCTAAAAGCATTGAAAAGCCGTAATTCTTACGTTATGTCATTACAGTACTTGTTAAAGTAAAAGCAATTAATTAAAACTACGATTCTGGAAAGCAAAGTAATGGATGCTCTGTTGGCAGAGGATCAGGACCCTATCCTCCAGATGGGGACGTTCAGCACCTGCCCCTGTAATCAGATTTACTAATGCACGCTGCACTCTCGTTCACCGGTGAGAAACAAACTTCAAATGAAACAGAGTACTAGCAAAAGAATACCAGAGGTAATGCTATTAAATCCAAGCAGAGTACCAGAAAGAAACTATTGCAAACTCACACACTGACAAGAAAGCAAATGGGTGAATCTTGTGAGGAAGGTGGGCCCAATCCCTCTCACAAGATTCCCCAGGAACGAGAAGACTAAATTAAGTTCTCAAAATAGCTTTATATTCATCTACCAAAAAGGTCCAAGTACAATAAGTTCAGCTTTGCTGAAGTTCTCAGAATCTCCCTTTACAAATTGAATTCTGATCAGCCTGATCAACCCCCTTTCTTATGTAGATGTCTCCTCTTTATAGAGGAGACATCTATTACAATAGCGTATTACAGCTCATTCAGTTAATCAAAGATAAAAATTACAGAATGTTGTTACAACAGTATGGCATTATATTCCTTCTTAAGTTCTGGCTGTTACACAGCCGATCAACTGACTTTAACAATAATCTCGGGATCTTCATATTCCTTTGCCGCTTCCCCGTGCTGTTCTGCTGACTATGCGCTTCCTGCTTTAGAGTTCCGCTTAATTATGCCGCGTCATGGTTCTTTAAATAGTTGCTGGCGGCTGTTACAAAATGGCTTGCTTTAGGTGATTATTGTTGCTGACTGTAGCAACTACGGAGTTGCTGCTTCTGGTGTTGCAGCAACTGTGTAGTTGCTGTTTCTGGTGTTGCAGCAACTATACTTCATATTTCCTGCAAGCCTAAGACAATTACTTGACAATTTAGTAAGCTTTTTCCAAAGATAAATACAAAGATATTCACGAATATGTAATGAACGATTAAACATAGATATGCGGAAGGTTAGTTTGTACCTTGGGGTAATTATATCATTATAAAATCAAAAGCTTCACCCTATGACTATAAAAGGATAGTAATACGGCAAAAAGATGGGGTCCAAATAGGTCAATACTGAGTCCCAACATCCCCCCCAACTGAAGAGATTGCATGTCCCCATGCAATGGCTACTCTGAGTCTGAGTCGGAGAACTAGGACGAACAATGCAGATTACTAAGGCAATAGCTGTAGGGAGTGGCTTCAAACTTATCCCTGAATCCAAAAACAGTTTGTATGCGCTTCCAGGCTGCTGCTTCTTCCCTGTTGGATAAACCAAACTGACCCTTATACTCATCACTAGACAACCATAAAAGTGGAAACTTGAATTTATAACCCATCCAGTTTTCAGCACAACGCTGCACTCATTTGACATACTGGGACACCCTTGAGAGCGCTACTTGCAGATTTGATGGGTTATATGGGTGATACTCTTGCCTTTCTGTGGGGAAGTTATCCCAAAAGAATTTATTTTCTTTAACAGCCAAGGCTGCTTTAGTTTTCACATACTGCTGACAGTCTGTTAGAACCTCTGCTTGCAATTTTATGACATGATCCTTCATATCATCGTTGCTTACTATTTTTAAGTGCTGGGAAATGAAAGTAGCAGCGTTCTGTGGTTCGGCTCGAATCCACAGAAGACAATTCTGCTCATTCTTGTCGGCTGAGACAAAGGCATTCTGCCAAGTAAGTTGATTAGCCAAAAAGGAGACAAAGGATCTCAGCTGTATATCACCGACTACAGGTATCATGTTCATGCTTCTTTCTTCTGAAACAGCCTCATTATGAAGGTATAGTTCGCATAGCAAGTTCTGGTCGTTTTTAGGTGCTTGAGCAAAAGTCTGCATGAACTGGTTTGCTGTGATCACTTGATGAGGCCTCCCTTCTTTGAGAGCCTTCAGTTGTATAAATGCAGGCCTTTCCCTAAAAAATGTAGCATAATTAAATGGGCTTCCTTGTGGCAAGCGTTCTTTGACACAATTCGAACATCTGAGAGAGTCTGGCCTTTAGTTCCTTGATTTCTTTATACTGGGCCCTACACTGCTCCAGTGCCTCCCAGTTCCTGTAAACATGATCAAACCAGGTCCCCTTCTGTTGCTCGAATGCCTTGCCTTGGGACTGCTGATATTCTCTCCACCACTTCCTTTTTATTTCCTGGAAACTCTCTATTTGTATGCATTTATCACTAGCAGTGGGGAGTTCTGTTTTCATAAAAGCGTCAACCAAAATGATCTGTTCTGTTAAAATGGGCTGGGACGGTGCAACATCTTCTTCTTCATCTCTAACTTGCATTTCTTCCTCCTATTGTGCTAATTCATTTTTCTCTATGGTGATTTGGGTGGCCTGTGGTGAATCTGTCCCTCTTTCTTCTTCTTCTAGCTCCTTAGCAACTTGAACAGGGCTAGGTGAGTCTAGTTTCTCTTCGTTTTCTCCTGAGATTATTTCTTCTTCCATAATAGTCTGGGCAGGCCGTGATGAGTCTGTATCTTTTTCTTCCTCCTCCATAATAATCTGGGCAGGTCGAGGTGGATCTTTATCTTTATCCTCAATTTGTTCTATATCTTCCTCTTGTTGCGTAACACTTTCAATGTTTCTTTCTTCATTTCTTGGTTCCTGTATATCTTCTTCTTGCATATCAGATTGGGTAGGCTGGGGTGAGTCCTTGTTTTCTACTTCCTTTTCTTCCTGCATAGTGTCCGGAAGCTCCTCTGTTTGTTCCTGTGCAGTCTCTGAGGAACTTACTGGTTCTTGTGTGTTAGTAGGCTCTTGGTCTTGTGTAGTTTCAGCTGAACTTACTGGTTCTTGTGTGTCAGTAAGTTCTTGATCTTGGTGCTGCATGTTCTCTAGATGACCTGTTGGTTCTTGTGCAGCAACAGGTTTCTCTGACTGCACTTCCTCTGAAGCTCCTGTTGGTTCTTGTGTAACAACAAGTTTCTCTGACTGCACTTCCTCTGAATCTCCTGTTGGTTCTTATGTAGCAACAGGTTTTTCTGTTTGCACTCCTTCTGCAGATCCTGTTGGTTCTTGTGTAACAACAGGTTTCTTTATCTCAACAGAAAATTGTGGGATTTCTACTTCAGCATCGGCAGACTCTTTTGTTTCATTTTCAGCATCGGAGGCTTCCTTTATCGGTTCTTCTACTATCTTATATCCTGCCTGAGCAAATATTTCAGCACAATTTGCACACATGTATTCATTCTTTCTACTTTTCTCTGCTGCAGTCGCTACTTGTGCTAAAATATGCAGGCTGAATTCTTTCTCATATGCTTCTTTATCCCTTATTATTTCTTCTTGATAATCTTGAATCTGAGATTTCAGGAACTCAATTTCTTCTTGTAAGGCAGATATAGTGGGTTGTTCTTGTGGGACAGTAGATTCCAGTGGAGAGAGAGGTTGTGCTTCGTCAAAATGGTCAAAATTCCCCACAAGTGGTTCTTGTGTATCACCTGGGGTAGTGGATGTTTCTTGTGTTGCAGCCACTTGGTCACTATCACTCTGGGTGTCGGCAGCTGGTTCTTGTGTATCAGCTGTCTTAAGATATGATGTCACGAAGACATGAACTTTCTGCATCTCAGCCTCTGTAGGTGAGGGAGAGGAGTTTGGAGGAGTGGCTGGGGTACGGGTTTTTAAAGCAATGGGTGGTGAACTGGAGGAGTTAGGGGATTCGACTATTACTGACTTCCGTTTTGGTAGAGAAGCAGGGAATTCCGGTGTTTTTCTCTTCCTGCTGGCCTTTAAGGTAGGAACGGTAGTCGGGGTAGCAGGGGCTTTAGTTGGAACCCTAATTATTTTTCTTTTTGTTGGGGTTCTCTTTACCTGCGGCCTTTTTCATTTAAGCAGAGAGATTGGGACATTATCGTCGGAGTCATCAGTCGAAATACTGAGTATGGGAGCGGAGGGATTAGTTTTTCTTGGGGATGAGGTTAATTCCGCTGCTGGTCGTTCATTCTCGGTAACATGCAAGGGTGTTTGATGAGGTTGTTCTGGGGTCTGTTCTGCCTGCTGAGGGTTTTCCACAGGGGTTTGTTCACGCATGTCATCCTTTTGCTAAGGAAGCTCTTCGTCTTGCTGAGGTATGTCCTCAGCTTGACGAAGAGTTTCCTCTTTTTGATGAGGGCTCTCATGCTGTAGTTGTGAAGTCCCTTCCTCCGGGTGAGGATTGATAGGGGGTGGAGGATTTAGAGCGAAAGCTTTGTTGATCAGCAATTGGGCTAGGCGATGATGTTTTAAGGAAAGAACTAGATGCTTCGCTTTCATAGCATATCGTGACATGTTTTTAAGACAAACCAGCAGATAGTAAGGCATGTTTAATAATTGACCATTCCTTAAGTGATTTAACAGGACAAAGTCATGCTGATAGATTACCTGGTAGCGACCTTCGCACGTCAAATACTGCTTGACGAATTCTGCAATTCTCGGCCATGGTGGTGGTAACGACCGCAATGCTACACCTCTGCCCTTGGTCTCTACTCTTTCACCCGGATGGAGAAAATCTTGCTGTGCATTCAGAATCAGATGCGTTCTGCTAAACCAGCGTGTGCCAGTGGTTGGCAATCCGGTGACTTCAGCTATAATTTCTTCTGTGACCGGGACTTGAATTCCTTGGACAATAGAGAAACCTTCTGTTAGATTGCATGCGAATTCCAGAACTTGCTGCTCATCAAAGTCCAGCAGCCTCCTGAAATATTCTATCCATCCAGCTTGTAAGAAAATTTGATAGATTTCCGGAAAGAGCTCCAAAACTGCTGTCATGCCCGGTTCATGAGTGATGAGGGTTCCTCCCATGGTTGTTGCCTCAGTAAATCTTCAGAATTCAGAACCAAGTTACAGATTTCAACTCAGAGCATACATTGTGAATGGTATCATGCTATGGCTTTTACATACAACCGGGAGAATTGAGGGTGGCAGTAATTGGCGTGGTATATCATTATGGGAATTGTTTCGGTAATCCCCCCTTCCTACGTGTACATGATATGATTGGGAATTCAATCATTCAATAGTCCTGTCAACTTTTCCACGTTATCTACTATTTAATGCTCATTCATAAACGTGCGTACCTTCGTACTTACCTCTTTTGATCGCTGCACCAAAAAGTCCCTTCTTGTCTTTTGCCAGATCGTTATAATTACCGCAAATCCAAAAGCATGGGAAATATAAGTAATTTGTAATGATGGCGACGGAAAGTGATGGCTGGGTAGTGTAATCATGACAGAGAGTGATATATTTTATCGAGATTTGTACTTTTGGGGCTGAAGTGGTACGACGGAGGTTGTCGTACGCCAGGAAGTTTTGCGGGGAAAGATATTACGTGATTGGTAGGCAATGTCGTGGCACTGGGATGGGTGTTGCAGCAATAGAAATTTTCCGTTGGGTGAATAAATATTAAGAGAAAGATGGTTGTAGGAATTAGTATTGCAGCAATGGGAAAACGGTGTTGCAGCAACAGGGATAATGGTGTTGCAGCAACAGAGATGGTGTTGCAGCAACAGGAAATAGTGTTGGAGCAACAGGGAAATAATATTGGAATAACGGAAATGGTGCTGTCATAACAGGGGAAGGGTGTTGCAGGACTGGAAAAATTGTGTTGCAGCAACAGGGATGGTGTTGCAGCAACAAAGATGGTGTTGCAGCAACAGGGAATGGTGTTGCAGCAACAGGGATGGTGTTGCAGCAACAGAGATGGTGTTACAGCAACAGGGAATGGTGTTGCAGCAACAGGGATAATGGTGTTGCAGCAACAGGGAATGGTGTTGCAGCAACAGGGATAATGGTGTTGCAGCAACAGAGAATCCGAGCCCGCATAGTACTTCCCTTGAGACTTCCTGTTCCTCAGCTACTTCCCCAAGCTAACACCTGCAAAATACTGACATATAATACTGCAATCCTTTTGGCAGGATTTATTAGTTTGTAAGAAAAAAAACAAGAATATCTAACCTAAGAATATTTGCATAATAAAAGTTCAAGTGTTTTGAGGGACAACAAGTTCCCCTGGAAAAGAATACTATTTTACTGCCATGCAAGTGGCTTAAAGTCCTCTTTGGAAACCGGCCGCTGATATAACCGAAGTCGGTAGCCATTCGCTAACAGTGGTGTTCTGCTTCCATCAATTGTTAATAATCTAACCGTTCCATTTGGGAAAACAGTATCCACTTCATACGGCCCTAGCCATCTTGTTCTCAGCTTCCCTTGAAAGTTCTCGAAACGTGAATCATAAAGTAGAGCCCAGTTACCTTTCTGGAACTGCTTCTGATTAATGGTTCTGTCATGCCATCTGCTCCTTGGTTGCTGTATCATAGTTGTTTGGTGGACAGCATCCAATCTTTTCTCGTCCAATTCCTGCAACTGCTGCAACCTGGCTGTCTGTGCATCAGTTAAATCAAGGTTAACAGCTAAGGCAGTTCTTAAGGTTTTAATTTCAAACTCTACAGGAAAAATAGCATTCTTTCCAAAAACCAATTCATAGGGTGAAAATCCTGTTGTGTTTCTCCAAGTAGTTTTGTAGGCCCAAAGAGCCTCGGGAAAGCGTTGGAACCAGTCCCTTCTGTTCTCCTTTATTGTTTTTGTTTAGATAGCTTCTATGACCTTATTTGTGCTTTCCACTTGCCCATTTGCTTGGGGGTGGTAAGGTGTGGTCATCTTATGCTTGATATGATATTTTTGGAGCGTATCTTTGAAACCATGAGAATTGAAAGGAGGTCCTCCATCATTGACTAGTTCTCTGGGTAGTCCAAATCTAACAAAGATTTCCTCAAATAAAAATGTTAATACTGCTTCTTCATTAGCCTTAATGATTGCTTTGGCCTCTACCCATTTAATCATGTAATTTGTGCATACTAAAATGTAAACTCTTTGATTAGATGGAGGATTAATGGGACCTACAAAATCTAATGCCCATTTCTCAAAGGGTTCGAGAGTTACCTGGGGGTTGAGTGGCATTTCATCCCTATGGTTGGGCTGGCCCATTCTTTGACAGCTATCACAAGCCTTCACATATTTCTTAGCAGCTTTAAAAATTGATGGCCAGTAATAACCCATTCTAAGTACCTTGTGAGCTGTTCTTTTATCCGCAAAATGTCCTCCACAAGGGCCATCGTGACAAGCTTTCAATATGTCATAAATCTCATCTTCCCCAACGCATCTCCTGATTTCTTGATCTATTCCTGTGTGGAACAGACACCCGCTTATCCAGCTGTACCTAGCACTTTGCTGGGTGATCTTCCTTCTTTCCCTGTGTGATAGGTGTGATGGTAATTTTCCTGCAACTAGGTAATTGGCAATGTCTGCATACCAAGGTGAGTGAGCAGATACTGCAAATAGATACTCATCAGGAAAAGAATCATCTACTGGAACATTTTCATCGGTTTTTAAACGAGAAAGAAAATCAGCAACTACATTTTCTTTTCCTGGCCTATCTACAATTGTGATATCAAATTCCTATAATAGTAATAACCACCTGGTGACTCGAGCATTTGTAATTGATTTATTCATTAAATACTTGATAGCCGAGTGGTCAGTATGCACAAAGGTAGTATAGCCAGTGATATAATGCCGAAATTTATTAATAGCATAAATAACTGCTAAAAATTCTTTCTCAGTTACTGTATAATTTAAATCAGCTGGTGTCATGTTTTTGCTGATGAAATAGATAGCGTAGGGGGGATTGTTTTCTTCCTGGCCCAGGACAGCTCTACTTGCCGTATTTGAGGCATCAGAGGAAATATGAAAGGGTAATGCCCAATCAGGTCCTCTCAAAATAGGATCCGTGGACAACTGATGCTTAAGTTTATTGAATGCAGTCTCACAGTCATCAGCCCATTTAAATTCAGCATTTTTCATTAATAATACAAACAAAGGAGAAGCTATTTTAGAAAAATCCTTAATAAATCTTTTGTAATATCCGGCATGTCCTAAAAAACTTCTCACCTCTGTTTGTGTTTTGGGGATAGCAAGGTTCTGGATCACCTGAATCTTAGCTGGGTCGACTTGGATTCCTAAAAATGAAATGAAATGTCCTAATACAATGCCCTGATTCATCATCATGTGGCACTTCTCAGTGCTTAAAGCGAGGTGTGCTTCTATGCAACGCTTAAGTACTTTTTCCAGGTTCTGCAGAGCATCTTCAAAGGTCACTCCATAAGGAGTAAAGTCGTCCATGAATATTTCTAGTGAATCGTTTAACATATCAGAAAAGATTCCTATCACCGCTCTCTGAAATGTCGTTGGGGCATTACACAACCCAAATGGAAGTACTCTATAAGCAAAGGTTCCCCATGGGCTGGTAAATGTGATTTTGTCCTGATCCTGGAGTGCAATCTTGATTTGGTTGTATCCACTAAACCCATCCAAGAATGAGAAGAATTTCTTACCTGCTAAATTATCCAATACTTGATCAATAAAAGGTAAAGGGAAATGATCTTTCTGGGTTGCTTTATTTAATGATCTATAGTCTACACATACTCGCCATTTCCCATTCTTCTTTGGTACAATTACGAGTGGAGAAACCCACTCACTGTCAGATATTGGATATATGAATCCTGCATTTAAAAGTTTTTGGAGTTCCTCCTTCATAATTTCTCTGAGGTTAGGGTTCATTCTTCGCTGGGGTTAACAGACTGGCCAGGATCCCTCCTTATTGTATATACGGTGGGTACATAATTCCGGTGAGATTACTTTCATGTTTGTGTAGTCCCATGCAAATGCCTCTTTGTTTGCTTGGAGTAACTTTATTAATTTCTATTTTTCATCATCAGTCAAATCAGGATTTATATTCAGCGTTTTACCAGGTTCAATTTCCATTGTTGTGCTCTTGGAAGAGTTGCCTAATACTGTCTGGCATAAATTTTCATCTTTCATATTCTGCTGGGATTTAGGTTCTAGGATTGCAGTGAAGTGATTAAATGTTTCTTGATTAACCGAAGAGGGTTCAGAGATAAAACTGCTAATTAGTTCATCTTCGGTGGAATCTTTAAAAGTCAAAGCTTGCCCAATAGTTAATATCGGTTGGGTTTCCTCATCCTCATAGTCTACCCATATAGAATTGTCACTATTAATCATGGGAGTGGCATGGGGATAGAGGGTCAGCTGTTTAGTCTCTTGTCCATTGCAGATGGTCATTGATCCAGATCTACAGCTGATGAAAGCATCTGTTGTAGCCAACCAAGGTCTCCCTAGAATCAACGGATGACTCCCCAACTTTGTTTTAGTTTGTAAAACAACAAAGTCAACCGGGTAGTTCCAGGATTCTACAGAGATTATAAGGTCTTCAATGACCCCTTCAGGTTTGATTGTAGAACGGTCAGCTAATTCTAAGATAGTAGGAGTTTCCCTGATAAAGTTTTTTAGCTAGAGCAATTGAGCCGTTTCGAGTGTCATGATATTTATTGCAGCTCCTAAGTCTACTAAGACTTTAGAGATAAAGGTTTTTCCGACTTGGACTGTTACTGTAGGGTGACCAAGGTCACCATACTTGATAGGATAATCTTTTTCAGTCATTAAGGCAGTTAATTCCCCCATCACATGAACTGTGAGGGGGTCTTTAGCCTTCCTTCCAGGTTTCTTTACACAAATGTCTCTAATAGTTCTAGCATATATAGGAACATCCCTTAGTGCTTGCAATAATGGGATTTTAACATACAAGTTCTGTAACTCTCCTAAAAGATTGAAAGTAGGTTGTTCAGGTATTTTAGTGAGAGTCAGCCTTTCAGGGAATGGTGGATCTACCGTTTGGTCATTATTGTTAGGTGTTGATTCTTCTGTTTCAGCACTATGGCTAGCTGGTTTCTCTTTTCTAGTCTCTTCTTTGTCAGAGTCCGTGATATCATCTATAATAGGTTCGACTATTCTCCCTGAGCGAAGGTGAATGTCATTACATTGCATAGGCTGATTTTGAATGTCAATAACTTGCAAGGCCTTATTATTATTTGGATTGGGGTTAGGTTGTACAGGCAGCTGCGATCTCATTGCCTGATTATTCGGAGGATTGTTAGGTGGTAAGGAAAGAGATTGTTGTTGTTGAGGAAAGGGTATCTGTTAGGCTGCCCAGTTTGGGTTCCATTGATTAAAGTATGGTTGCTGGGGAGCCCAAGGATTCCACATAGTAGGGTCAGGAAAAGGGATATTTGGTTGCTGCATAAGTGGAAAGTTCATTGTGTTGAAGGGTGGGTATTGCATTTGATTCATGGGTGGGTAAAAAGGAGAATTATTATTCCAACGATTGAATGTTGTATTAGAGCTCGTACCTTGTCTTTGCGGCCATTGCCTCCTCTGTGTCATTAGGTACACTGCTTTAGCTTCTTCTTCAGTTGTCTGCAGTGCTGCTTTGATTCCAGGCAGAGAGGGGCATTGCTGTGTTTCATGATCCTTCTCGCAGATTGTGCATATAGGAATCCTATCCAGTGGCCATTCTCTAAATGGATGTTTTTCTCTGCATTTTGAACAGAAAATTGCCAGAGCAGCTTCTGCTTCTGCCTGTTTCTTCTTGACCTGCAGAGCATCAATTTGTGAAGCAAAGGAACTTAGCATTTCAATCTTAAATTCCTCTAATAAGTTACCTATCTCAGCTCTTGTTGCTCCTCCACTGGCTGACTTCTGAACCCTTGAATACACATTATCTCTACTTTTTGGTCTGCCTGTCGCTCCCCTTGAACACCGCATACAGAGCTTAATGATTTCGTCAAAGGGTTCTTTAGAAATGTCCCCTTTTCCAAGCATGTTCAGCATGTCCAGGCAATCATCTCTTTCCCCTTTCAGCAGTATGGTCTTCACAATGTCTTTGCTCATATTAGGATGATCAGACCGCTGCAGATTGTACTGTAATCTTTCCACGAAATCTTCCAAATTCTCATCCTCTTTCTGGACCATTTTAAACAATTCTTCCTTTCTTTCTCTTTTCCGGCAGTAGTCTTGATACTTAGCCAGAAATCCCTCTTTCATCTGGTCCCAGGTGGTAATTTCCTGAGCTCCCAGGCTCATAAACCACCTCAGTGCATTCCCTTTTAGTGTTGCTGGAAACAATTTCAGCTTCTGATTAGGACTTATGTAATCATAGCTTCTACACAGTATGTCGAATTCAAAAAGGAATTCATCCGGGTCCTCAGAGGATAACCCATGAAAATTGGGTAATGCCGAGAGTGGGATATTTTTCATGGGGGTTGTTCCTCTCGGGAGCTCTCCAATAGGGAATTCCAGGGTAGAGAGCGAGTTTAACCCTCTCCCTTCTGCTCTGTTATCCTCCATCGGTATTTTCCCTGAATCACTTTCTTTATCTTCTGCGTCTTCTATTTCTTCAGGTTCCTCTTCCGGTCCCTCAGTGTACTCTGGTGCTTCCAGCTTCCTCTCAGGTCCTATTACTTCCTCCGTCTGCTGGTCTGTTTGTGAGGAGTACTGGATCTGGGGTCTCCAGGAACTCGTCCTCTGTGACGCTTCGGCCTTAGAGACGATTTCGTCGATGTAAGTCTTCCTTCCTCCTTTGCCGCCTGTAAAATTAGGTTTCTTGCGTCCTCTCATACACCTCTTATTTTCACAAAGAAACCATTAATGCTTTTAGAATTCTTTAGTTTCCTTCCCCGGCAACAACGCCAAAATGTTGGCTAGTTGAATTGTTTATGAATTAAACATTCAAGTACCACATTAATTGTCAACCAGGGTAAGTCTTTTTATTTCAAAGGCTACTGCGTACTGTATGTACTCAAAATCTAAAAGCATTGAAAAGTCGTAATTCTTACGTTATGTCATTACAGTACTTGTTAAAGTAAAAGCAATTAATTAAAACTACGATTCTGGAAAGCAAAGTAATGGATGCTCTGTTGGCAGAGGATCAGGACCCTATCCTCCAGATGGGGACGTTCAGCACCTGCCCCTGTAATCAAATTTACTAATGCACGTTGCACTCTCGTTCACCGGTGAGAAACAAACTTCAAATGAAACAGAGTACTAGCAAAAGAATACCAGAGGTAATGCTATTAAATCCAAGCAGAGTACCGGAAAGAAACTATTGCAAACTCACACACTGACAAGAAAGCAAATGGGTGAATCTTGTGAGGAAGGTGGGCCCAGTCCCTCTCACAAGATTCCCCAGGAACGAGAAGACTAAATTAAGTTCTCAAAATAGCTTTATATTCATCTACCAAAAAGGTCCAAGTACAATAAGTTCAGCTTCGCTGAAGTTCTCAGAATCTCCCTTTACAAATTGAATTCTGATCAGCCTGATCAACCCCCTTTCTTATGTAGATGTCTCCTCTTTATAGAGGAGACATCTATTACAATAGCGTATTACAACTCATTCAGTTAATCAAAGATAAAAATTACAGAATGCTGTTACAACAGTGTGGCATTATATTCCTTCTTAAGTTCTGGCTGTTACACAGCCGATCAACTGACTTTAACAATAATCTCGGGATCTTCATATTCCTTTGCCGCTTCCCCATGCTGTTCTGCTGACTGTGTGCTTCCTGCTTTAGACTTCCGCTTAATTATGCCGCGTCATGGTTCTTTAAATAGTTGCTGGCGGCTGTTACAAAATGGCTTACTTTAGGTGATTATTGTTGCTGACTGTAGCAACTACAGAGTTGCTGCTTCTAGTGTTGCAACAACTGTGTAGTTGCTATTTCTGGTGTTGCAGCAACTATACTTCATATTTCCTGCAAGCCTAAGACAATTACTTGACAATTTAGTCAGCTTTTTCCAAAGATAAATACAAAGATATTCACGAATATGTAATGAACGATTAAACATAGATATGCGGAAGTTTAGTTTGTACCTTGGGGTAATTATGTCATTATAAAATCAAAAGCTTCACCCTATGACTGTAAAAGGATAGTAATACGGCAAAAATATGGGGTCAAAATAGGTCAATACTGAGTCCCAACACCTTCATAGATCAAGTGTTGGATGGACTGGCAGGAAAGAAGTTTTTCTCTTTCCTAGATGGGTTTAGCGGGTATAACCAGATCCAAATCAGCCCGAAAGACCAAGATAAGACCACCTTCACTTGTCCTTGGGGTACCTTTGCTTACCAAGTTCTTCCCTTTGGACTATGCAATGCTCCTGCCACCTTCCAGAGAGCCGTCTTGAGCATCGTTTCTGAGCTGGTCCATGATTCGGTGGAAATCTATATGGATGACTTCACACATTATGGGTCCAACTTCCAAGAAGCATTGTCTAATCTGGGAAAATTCCTAACCAAGTGCATTGAGATGAACCTGTCCCTTAGTCCTGAAAAGTGTGAATTCTTGATGACTGAAGGGACCATGCTAGGACATACCATTTCTCGCCAAGGGTTATAGGTGGATCCTAACAAAATTGCTCTCATCAAGAAGGTTCCACCTCCTCAGAAGGTAAGATATGTTCGAAGTTTCTTACGTTTAGCAGGGTATTATAGGAGATTCATTAAAGACTTCAGCAAGCTAGCCTCGCCATTGTTTAGCCTCTTGGAAAAAGATGTTGAGTTTAAATGGACTGACGATTGTCAGAAGGCTCTGAATGAATTGAAGGATAAGTTGGTGTCTACCCCAATCTTGAGAGGTCCAAACTGGGCCCTACCTTTTCACATCCACACTGATGCCTCGAACAAAGCCATAGGGGCAGCCTTAGGACAAGTTGAACAAAAACTTCAGTACGCCATATACTTTGTCAGCAAAAACTTATCCAAGGTAGAACTGAATTACACTGTAACTGAGAAAGAATTCTTGGCCGTGGTCCATGCACTGAACAAGTTCCGACATTATATCAATGGATATCAAACATTTGTACATACTGATCATGCTGCAATTAGATATTTAATGAATAAACCAGATGTGAATGCTCGCATTATTAGATGGTTACTTTTGTTGCAGCAGTTTGATTTGACTATCGTTGACAAACCAGGTAAAGAAAATGTTGTTGCTGACTTTTTGTCTAGATTGGATTTACCTGCAGGTGAGGATGGAACAGTGGATGACCAGATGCCAGATGAACATCTATTTGCTCTCTCAGTGCTCTCTCCATGGTTTGTTGATATAGCAAACTACCTTGTCTCAGCACAGTTCCCTCCGCACCTATCCTCAAGGGAGAAGAGCAGGATCGTGAGGAAGAGTGCCTCATTCACTTGGATCGGGGGCAACCTGTTCAAGCTTGGCCCCGATTAGATCTTAAGGCGTTGTGTAAGGGAGGAGGAAGTCTTTGATATCCTCCTAACCTATCATGACGGGCCTTGTGGAGGACATTTTGCAGCCAAAAGGACTGCCTTCAAAATCCTACAGGCAGGCTACTATTGGCCCACCCTTCATCAAGATGTCAGAAGGTATATCAGCCAATGTGACCGATGCCAGAGGATGGGGAAACCGACTCCAAGGGACGAAATGCCTCTCCAACCTCAAGTGACTCTTGAGCCATTTGAGAAGTGGGGTATGGATTTTGTGGGTCTAATCAATCCTCCTTCGAGGCAAAGGTCTTACATCATTGTGTGCACAGAATACCTAACAAAGTGGACAGAAACCAAGGCAATCAAAGCATCGACAGAAGAAAAGGTGGCCGAGTTCTTAAGAGAAAAATCTTCTACAAATTTGGCTACCCAAGAGAGCTAGTCACCGATCAAGGAAGCCAGTTAACCTCCAACTTAATTGAAGACCTACTCGCTCATCACAAAATCAAGCATAGGACTTCCACCCCCTATCATCCTCAAGCAAATGGGCAGGTGGAAGTCACCAATAGAGAATTGGAAGGGATCTTGACTAAGGTGGTGAGAAGCAGTAGAAAAGATTGGGCAGATCGCCTGGTTGAGGCCACGTGGGCTTACAACACCACTTGGAAGACCACAACCAGCTTCACACCTTATGAGCTGGTCTATGGGAAGAGAGCTTTGCTGTCAATTGATTTCGAGTACAACACCTTGAGGATGGCAGCTCAGCTAGACCTGGATCTCAGCCATGCCCAACAAGAAAGGTTATTGCAGCTGAATGGATTGGACGAGCACCGAATGCAGGCCCTTCTCCACTCAGAAGTGGTTCAACTTCAGAGGAAGGTATGGCATGACCAACACCTCAATGACAAGCAATTTCAGCCAGGAGATTGGGCGCTGTTGTATGATTCCAGGCATAAGGATTTCAAGGGGAAGCTGAGAACTAGATGGCTGGGACCATATGCAGTAGAAAAATTTAATGACAATGGATCTGTTCTTATTCGGACCATTGATGAGGAGGCCATCCCCATGCTCGTCAATGGGCATCGACTAAAGATCTACAGAAAACCTCTTTCAAGGCAAGAATTCATCAAAACTGTGGAGAAATCAGTGTTGGTCATAGAGAAGGGTTCTGCCTCTGTTTTGGGCATACCCTAAACATCTAAAAAAAAAAGTAGAAAAAAATAAAGATCCTTGGGTGAAAACCTCTCTGAGGCTCCCAAGGTAGATGGTAGGGGTGAAAACCTCATTGAGGCATCCCTGCTATCTTTCTGAAAATGTTTGAAAAATACCCTTGGGTGAAAACCTATCTGAGGTGCTCAAGGCAGATGGTAAGTGTCAAAACCTCACAGAGGCGCCCCTGCTGTCTTTCAAAAAAAAGAAGAAAAAAAAAACAAACAAAGAAACAGGGAAAACAAGTTCAAGATTTGATAGTTCATGCAGGTTGCAGGTATTCCATGCAGGAAAAGAGGTCCCTCAACTCAAGGACAAGGGTCCCTACTATGCTACCAGGTGGCCTCACCAGCACTCCCTCCAGAAACACTCATCTCTTCCAAGGTCTGGGCATGATTTGATCACAGTTTAGCTTTCTACAGGAAGTTCTGTATTTCTACACGAAACTTCTTGTAGAATCTTTGGACGGCCCAGCATCGACTGTGTGGGAGGATTCGAAGCCGAGGTCCAATACGGAGGCATGCAAGCCAATGTTTTTCTCCATCATCCACTGCTGTCGCCTCCTTCTACCACCCGTGATGCCATGCAATGGAAATACCTGCATAGTCAAATCAGAACGTTGAATTCTCAGAGGAAGCAATTCTCAAATGGAATAAAGGATGCAGAGGCCCCATGCACTACTTATCAAAGCCATCCGAGGACCTTGCGACCATGACCATGATGCCACCGTCTCCACCGTCTCGACATGCACCCGAGGAGGAAAAACTGCTACAGGACATCCTACAGGAATCCCGTAGCAGTTCATCCAGCTAGAGCGTACACCATCAAGGCACCTGCAACACATAGAGCCGGAACATGCACCATCCGCAGCCAGGTAATAAGTTTCGTAACCAGCAGCAGTCTGCAAGGAGGAATCCCTGTGCCTGTGCATGAAGCAGCAGCAAGCGGATCCATAACCCTCGTCCTGAAACCTGAAAATAACGTTGCGGCCGCACAGGTAAGTGCCTCACCCTTTTTTCGTCAAATTACATGAACAATACTCTAAAACGTTTGCGAGTATGGAAATGAATGGGTTGAGCCAATCAGGTAGCCATTCAACTGGCCACCACGACCAGTCCGATGGTCACGTTAGATTTGGAAAGTGTTGGTCGTGGCAAGCAAAACAGGAAATGGACACGTGGGAAGCGTCCAGTCGGGGAGAAGCGGCGATCTAACAGAAATGGCGACGGTAGATATGCAGGGAATGATGCGGCGGTCAAGCAGACTTGCAGTGAAATGAATAGGTGACATCGTCCAATGGTCCGGTAGGGACAGCTCACCCCCGCGCCACGATTTCCGCAGGGATTCAAATCCACCGGCTAGATCGTCACTCCACTCATTTATCATCAACCGCTTTGTAGTCGAGTAAGCGTCTGAAATTCCCTAAAGCTCGTTACTCCGAGTCCTCGGCTTGTTCAAACGTCTGGTGGTTGCACAGAAGTCCCAGAACCACTGACGTGTTCTCCAGAACCTGTGTGCGACTTCTACAGGAAACTGCGCTACATGAAGCTCATCGCTACGGAGGAAATCAATCTATTCACGTCAAAGGTGGCTAATTGGAAAAGGTAAGCCTGAACCTGTTCCTCCCATGCAATTGGTTTAAAGGGTGGCAAAGTCGACGTCCTACAAAAGTAAAACTACAATCTGAGCATAAAATTGCAAGCGTCGTCTTCCTTTTGCATGAGAATTGTCGTCGTAGTATATGCGGGGTTTTCTACAGGATTTGGTTCGTAATTGAGCCCCTCTCAAGGCTCACCTGTAGATAGCCGAGAATTCACGAACTTTGTGCTTGACAGAGGCATAATTCTGCGCTCTGTCTCAAGAAATCCGAAAGGCCCATCTTTTGATACGCACCAGCCACCTCCGGCTAACACAGCAAGATTTCACCATGCCGGGTGGATTCATTAGGAAGGAACCAACAGACTCAAAGAAGCTACGGGAAAACCCTGAGGTGGTAGAACTGTTTTCTCGTGCACGATGGATGTCATTCTACGACAAGCTTCAAGGTTATGATGATGAGGTGGCAGAGGAATTCCTGCGAGCTTTGAAGCCAAAATCAAAAACGCTGGCCGTTGTCAATTTTAGGGGTTTGAATCTCAGACTCACCCCACAGTTCATCAGCAGAGTCACTGATCTCCCAAGGGGGGTACCGTGGGATAAGGAGGAGAGAAAACTAGGCCAGAAGGCTAAAAAGGAGTTCTTTCTACCAGAGGAGAAATTCTCAGAGAATAAGAACGGGGTTCGCAGAGCTAGCCTACAGGTGCTTTGGAGTGAGATCAGCCTCCAAATTATGAAATATATCACGTGCGAAGGACGATTCAGCATTGTATATGGGTACCATTTCCGGCTGCTCACGGAACTGAGGCACCAAATGGACCTACCTTCAGAAAACAAGTTAAGTATTCCTTACTTCCTCCTGCAGTCCATGACTGAATGTGCCACCAAATTATGAGAGGGCACGCCAGACCAGGTAGTCCATCATGGGCTCATTAAGCTCCTCGTGGAGGATGCACTCCACACATACACCGTCCCTCTCTCGTGGGAAGCCTTCAGAAATTTGACTAAGGATGGCGACATCAAAATGTTGACCGAGGAGCTCACTTCCTCCAGCAGCGAGGAGAAGGAGCCAATACACACAGAGAAGAAAGGGAAAGGCCAAGAAACCGCGGCCAAAGCACTGAAGAAAAAACAAAAGGGGAAACAAGAGAAACACCAGGTTGCCGAAAAAGGGGATGACAAATCCACATTGACACCCAGGGAGAAAAGGTTGCAGAGTAGGGTGGAAAGGACTGAACAAGTCCATTTCAGCGAAGGCACCTTGAAAGCAGCCTCAACAAAGTCAAAAGGCAAAGCACCCTCAGCCAAACAGGCTAAAACGGTGCCACCTGTTTCTATAGGAAAACCAAAAACAGCTTCTATAGGAAGCCAGAAATCAGACGCTATAGGGCCTTCTACAGGAAGTCCTAAGAAAGGAAAACCAAAGGAGAAGACAGCCGAAATCCTTGCAAGGGAGGCAGCAGTCGTGCTGGCCACCCTTAGTACCCCTCCAAAGCCGAAGGAAAAACGAAAGAGGGAGATCCCTCTGTATTTCAAAGCCAGGAGAAGTGTGAGAATCAAAACAGGCAGGCCCCAACCTCCATCCAGCAACCCAATTACTATAGAAGACACCCCTACCTCGCTAAGGGAGAGGTCCCCCTCAAAGATATCAATCACTTATGAGCAGGGGAGCCCGAAAACAACTGCTTGGAAGGAGAGAATGGACAGGTTGGCTTCAAAAACCCCACTACAGGATGCTGAGGCCGTTCTACAGGAAACATTGGCCCGGCTCAAGGAGACAGAGAGAATGGAGGGAGAGGTAGCCACATCACCACTTAGGGAAGACGGAGTAGAGCCACCGAGGGAGGAAGAGAAAGATCATATTCTGGAACCTAGTCCCCAGCCAAGCTTGAGCTCGTATCATAACGTTTTGGAGGCTGGGAAAATTATTCCACAGAAATTCACAGTGCCGCTTTTATTTGCATTGGAGGAAGAGAGAGTGAGAACCCACACATGGATGAAGATAGCTAAATTAAAAGGAGTGGCAGATATAGGCCCCTTGGAGGAACAACTCAAGGAGGCACGAAGAGAGTTAGCTATGGCCAAACACGTGGCAAACTTCCAGCGGGTATTCCTACAGGAAGAGAATGAGAAACTTAAACTGGAGCTACAGGAACTGAAGAAAGAAAAGGGCACATCATCAGGGGACACTACAGCAGAACCTCAAGGCAAAGAAGGACTGCAAGTTGGTCTTGGGGAGCTAACCTCGCATCTACAGGAAAGGGAACTACAAGCACAAATCGAGATACAAGCTCTCAAACAACAGTTGCAGCAAAAAGAGGCACAACTGGCCTGCATGGCCAGTTGGGCCATGGATGCTCTACAATGTAGACAACCGGCCAAATCTTATGGCCTATACCTACGGGACCAGTGGCTACAATTTCAAATTAATGCATTGGCGCAGAGGGGTATCTCCCAAATCCAAGAACCCCTCGCAGTACACAAAGTTATGCAATAGCAGTTCATTAGAGGACAAGGCCAAACTATCGGAGTTCTATCTCCATAATTTGGCCCTTCCTAATGTGACTTCATGGGATCCCAACACAGTTGTAGGAGATATGCAGTTGATGGAATTTGCCTCATGGTTGAACCATGAAGAAAAGAGAGCAGCAGAGGTCAAAGAGGCCATGAACCGAGAGTTACATGAGCCATTGCTGATTAGAGCAGAGCCAGGGGATCCCACTGCATTGATATCGGCCCACCAACACTTAGCCACCAACCCTCAAATTTTATTGAAATACATGGATCAGCAGGCTCAGGCCATAACACATTTCGAGGATATGGAGCGACTATTAGGGGACAACTATGTTCATGCTTGCACCCACCGATGGAACACATTGTCCCACAGCCTCAAAATCAAAGAATATCACACTCCAACTCGAATGAGGGAAGCTCTAGCACGGGTACCCCTCTACAAGACGACCATAAAAAACCTCCAAGCTAGCTGGATTGGCCTCAAGCTAAGCCCACCTTTGCTTTTAGGATTGATGGAAGGCAGCACAGAAAACGATGAGCATAAGCAGTGGGAAGAGGTGGAAAGGAAGGCTGGGTTCCATGCCAGTGAGGAGGATACTACTTCAGAGGCCTGGGATGTGAGGGTGACGGTGAAAGCAATGAAGGACGAGGAGCTGGATTAGTTGCTCAGGGATGAGCAATCATTTTAGCTGGGGGGTGATGATGAGCCCCAAATTTGGTAACATTTTGGGCTCATTTGGCCTAACTACCCTTGCTCAATCCTTCATTTTTCATAACTTGTGCATCATTTTTTAGTATGTTTATGTCATTTGTACGAATACGAGTAGTCACTATTCCTAGGTGGCTTACACGTGCTCATTTCAGGTTTTTTGACACATGTTGGAGCAAAACCGAGCAGATAAGGGTTAGGAGACAGCCAAGATGGGGTTGAGGATTCGTAGGAGGGTTTTCCACAACATTAAATGGCCTTCCTCGGGATCTTCACTCCCAACTCCGAGCTCCAACAGCCACCACAACCGGATCTAGAAGGCAACCAAACTAATTTTGAGGAAGCAGCTGTTCACTCCCAGTTTCGTCAGCCAAGTCCCACAGATTTAGGATGCCAGCCTGGGGCCTTGTGATGTATAAATGATAAGGCTTTAGCCTTCGAAGAGGACTTTTGAAACACTGTTGCACATTATGCACTACGAGCTGCTAGCTTTGTTTTTGCTCTTTTGTAGCCATCATTGGCATACTTCTTGACTCATGATTATTATTTTGTAATGAGAAGCAGTTAGATTTGATCTCAACTCTGAGTTTCTAAAGGAGCCATAGCTCTCGGGGTTGGGCCCAACCTGAGAGCATAGTGCCTCCTTATTTTGTATTGATATCTTTCCTTTCAGCAATATGGTTTTATTTGCATGCATTTGAAACGCAGTTTGTTGAGTAGATTTCTTGGTGTGGTTAAGTAGGTCATTGTTAGAAGATATAGTTGCTTCAGATGTTTAGAATAGAGTGAAGAGAATAGAATTGATAAAATTTCCAGAATAGGGTTGCCTGCACTCTCATTTTCACCTCTTTCTAGGGGCTGGAATTGCAGACAGTGCTACCCACCAAAAACATTGGTTTGCGTAATCATGCAATCTTTGGTGCAATATTTTTGTTTGTAGAAGTTATCCATGCGCTCAGACCTTTTGGAATGTTTCGTTGCTTCAGTACCATACATGGTTTTCTTTAGAAATAACGTTGTTGTTCATTGGTTTCATTAAACAGTTAGGACATATTAGGAATGTTTTGATTATGTGCAGGACGTGGATGATTTGGTTTAGTTTACACTGTACAGTGCAACTCCATCACTCTCTCATCCCTCTAAGATTCACCTAGGCCAACTGCACATCTCCAAATTAGACCTCTCGTCTCACAACTATTCTACTGCCCACGTCATCCTACCTTTTTGGCCTTCCATTCCCTCTGCCCTCCTTAAGAAAAACTAGCTCTACACACCCTCTCATCACCTCATCTCTCTGTCACTAAGTCATTACAAACCCCTCTCCTACCTCCCTATCCATCCATGCAGCCTCTTCCACTCACCCATCATCCAAAATCCAATCGTAGAACATCCTGTAGGAATTACTGAGCATCCTGTAGAAATTCTGAAACATCCTGTAGAACCCCTGTAGACTTCCTGTAGAAGCTCATAAACACGGTTTCTTGGCAGCCAAACTTTGTGAAACTCTCTGGAAGGGTTTTAGGGACCCCTTAGACCCTCTCTGAACCTTCCCAACCTTTTCCAAGCATTTCTCCTCCTTGATCCACCTCTGCACAGTAAAAATCTAGTTGAAAGCACATGCATGATAATTCTAATAACTGAAACAAAAATACAAAAAAATGTTTTCTTCAGATAGAGGTAGTCTAGACACATGCATTTTACCTTCATAGAAGTAATGGCATCTCTTTTAGTAGTTTGCATTCCCATCTTTGCATCAGTAAGACTAGCTGGTAGAATTAGGGTTTGCTAGGGTTTGCGTTTATTGTTGGCTTTCAGTTCCTTTCTGCAAGTAAATTAGCTTCCTTTGAGTTAGCTTTCGTCCATCAGTTAAAAAGCTTCTTCTAAGAGCTCATATAAGTTGGCTTGAGCCCCCTAGCGGACTTGTGCTAGCTGACCAACTGACAGTTGCGGCAAGAGCTAGTACTTGTGCATACAGCACCGTTGCTTCCAAGTTTGTTACAAACTACCGGGTTGATAAAAATTAAAGAAGGAAGCTCCAGGAGTTGTAGCATTGTTGCGACAATACTCGAGCCCACTAGGTAGAGACAGACGTACAAGGAGCAATAGAGAGAGCTATAGTGCATGAGTCCCAAGCCTATGTAGAGCTAGCAGGTTGCAACGATGCAAGAGGCATAGGAGTGTTGCACTAGTGCAGGATGACACAGAGAGGTGTGCAATGTTGCAAGATGCATGGAGATGTTGCAACAGCTCAGAGGTCAGAGAGGGAGCACTTGTCAGTGACAGAGGTAGCTTCAAAATCAGAGTATGTTTCTAGCCCAAAAGAGAGGTTAGTTGGGAGTTTTTTGTTTCTAGAGTTACTGGAGCATCCACCCTTGGAAGAAGTGTTGCATGCAGAACATTCCAAAGGTTCAGGATCGAGTTCGAGTTGAAGCCTTTCTTGTTGAGAGGGAGTGTTGAAAATGGAAACAAGAAATGCTAAAAATAGAAGTGGTAAAAATAGCAGTTTAGGTACCAGCACTGGACTGAGCAACAAGGAATGAACAATGGAAGTGCTAAAAATAGCATTGCTATTTTTAGCAGTTTGGGATAGATTCCTATTTTAGTTAGTCCTTGAACTAAAATAGTGAAGTAAAATTCGAATTTGATCTTGGCAGCTGTTTGTAAAATAATTAATTAATTCATCTTGTGTTAATTGGTTAAGGAAAATCAAACATGAAGTCTATGTGGGGACATGCAACAATTTCTCCATTAATTGAGAAATTTATCCATCAGTTAAAGAGTGATTTGTAATATTGAGTTGTAATTAGTTGGCTCAATTAACTGAGTCAAGTCTAGTTATATTAATTCAAATAGTTTGTTGAATTAATTGTGAGTTCAGTTAATTAATGCTTGCATGCATGTAACTCCTGCACTTCAGATAACTGAATATTCTCTCATAAATAACTCATGCATGTCAGTTCAGACAGAGACCTAGTTGAGATCAGAGGAGGGACAATGTACTATCAGTTGGATGAATTTTTCCTATAAAGGAAACTCATCCATGCAGAAGGATTTATCTCCTTCAGGATTGCGCAGTAACTACTGGGCCAAGTGAGCAGTGTGAGGTGGGAATTCACATGTGTGGAAGCACTTGACCCTAAGAAAAACTGTGCAAGGAAATAGGACGCTTGGAGGGCAGAGGAGAAGGTTTGTGAGAGGCCTTTGACTATCTATAAGCAACAGAGGGATTATACTGAGAGCTGGTTGGCTTCCAAGCTAAGGATTTGTGTAATTCTGTGACTATTTTCCACTTGTATGATAATATAGAGTTGGGGTTTTAGGATGAGTCTTTCCCTGAGATATTTCTTCTATGTTATGTGTGATTAATTTCTCATTCTCAGTTATATGTGTTCTCTTGATCTTGCTCAATTCAATTAAGCTTCCGCAAAGTCTTGTAGAAGTAGATCTTGTATTTTGTTTTAGTATATTGCATAATCTGTTGATCTATAGTGGGAATTTCTACATCTGTTCCTTCTGTAATCTAATATTTGACTGGCCATTTTATCTTATAGAATGGTTGCCCAATCCATAATAAAGGAGTTGATTGATGCTTCTATTAATGGAATCATTTCTATAGAAAATCTAGTAGAATCGGGGCTTCCAAAGAGCCTACATACCATAGAAGCAGCATAACAATACAAAGATGCTAACGAGTCCACATAGTACATACCAAAAGATTCATGTTTATGCTTGTTTAGAAAATGTCTCCACTATTTGATAGGGTCTGACTCTATGTCATTCTCCTTAGCAAAATCTTCCAGAAATGCCTTGTTGTAGTGATGTTAGGGATCCGGTAAATGATACATCTTCTTGACATCTTCAGGCTTGAATGTCCTGAAAATCCTCCCATCGGTTGTGAAGAAAGATCTGTCTGTTATATTAATACTTTCGATTACCCATCTCACTAGATCATTATATGGTAAAACTTTGGCTCAAGTTGCTATTTTATGGAGGAAGGGGTTGGCCAAATCATTAAGCATGCTTTCTGTTTGATCAGTTCCATTAGCTATTTCTTCTTCTTCTATATCAATTCGATTTTCTGCTTTGAGTAAAGCACATATGCCTTCCCATGAGATTTTACCAAGAGCTAGGCAGGTAGTAGCTGCAATTACAACCAATTTTGCTGGTGCTTCTTCCACTATAACAGGGGCCTTTGCCTTTCGATATTTCTTAGACATCTTTCTTGATTGTGTGATTCTTAGTTAGCTCTGTAAAATGAGAAAGAGGAGCATAACAGTGGAAAAACTTGAGAAGAGATAATACAAAATACAGACCAAACACAATTAAGCTCATTAGATGCTGTTAGCTACCTATATCAATAGGTTTCATATTTCATGATTGGTTATGAAAGGGCCAAATATGCTCTGCTTTGATGGTACAAAGCTCCCATATTTCCAAGAAGACAAGGTGTGTAAATAGTTTCATGTTATCTTAAAGCTTGATGGATGGTCCAACAGCCTAATCTGGGTCATGCCATGTTTTGAATTTTCTGTTGTAGAGTAGAGAAGGAAGTCTGTCCAAACTGTTTAATCTTGGCAGACAAGTAGTGCAGGTAGAGAAATAAGGCTCCCAACAGCTTAATCTAGGACCTTGGAAGAAATAAGGGTAGAAGTAGATAGAAAAACAAAACAAAAGCCAATGAAAAGAAAATGCAAGTAAGGGTCTGCAAGTCCAAGTGCACCCTCCAAGAAGAAATAAAAAAATGCTAGGCAGATAGATGGGTAGGCAGTTGGGGTTGCAGAAAGGTCATTTCTTATAAATTTCATGTGTGCTGACTTTGGTGACCAAAGAAGAATCAATGAATTCAGATGGAGTTATTCTTCATCAAGTTGCAACAAGCAAGAAACATGTCTAACCTCCCTTCTTCCCCTTTCCACTTCATTGCTAACACTCCCTCATTAGCTGAGATTCATGGAAGAGATTATGGTTTCATAGTGGTTCTTAACCTTTTAGAAGCCACATTTCCTGTGTAAAAATCTTTTCATTTTGATCTACTCCTTAAACTAAGTAAGTTTCAAATAAACTTAGTGATTTCCCCCTCATTCACTTTTTCATCCATATTAACTCTAAATCTACTATGTAAATCCCCTATATTACCCTTTCCCCTAATATTATTAACACCATGGTGTATAAACCCCAAATTTTGTATAAATATCCCTCCCCTTGGCATTATAGCCAATAGGTCCTCTGTTAGGGATCAAATTGGCATCTGGTCACTTTGATGAACCTAAACCTTACCCCTCTCCCTTCTTTGAAGTCATTCCACTCATTAAACCATCATTTGCAAAGAAAAACTCTATAAAAAACCCTTCCTACCCATAACCCCTTTGAAATTATTAAAAAACCCAAAAAACCCACTTTTTGCCGCTTAACCAAAGTTGGCGCATATGTTTGATTTTTCGAAATACATTGAAAACCTCATAAAAAACTCATATCCTAAGGTTTCTGCCGGGTGCTGCTTCCAAAAACAAATAATAAATAAATACCTGCCCGCATCCGTATCCACCGATCACATCGTCCTCCCGTCGACCGTCGGATCGGACCCAAGTGATCCGACGGTCCTCATTAATATCGGAGCGGCCCCCATGACAGAGAATTAGCGCCTGAGAAAGTGACGTTGCGTTACGTCAGTGCGCGGCCACGTGTCACCCATTCAAGGCTCTCGGAGCGGCCTCTGACAAAATCAGAGTCGTATCGTAACCGCTCCGAGAAACCGTAACCGCTGGCGCTTAACCGTAACCGCTAGGGCACTTACCGCCCGGTTTGCTGGTCCCACGTCATGCCCACGTCATCGCCGCCCTGCCATCGCATCAACACTTTTGTCCGCATCTGTGCCAACGCGCTTGCCACCGCATCATCCCCGTGGACCAATAGTAGCTCGCCACCTCACCCGATGACGTCATGCTGACGTCATCCGAGCTTGACCCCACCCTATGACGTCATGCTGACGTCATCAGAGAAAAGGCGCCAAAACTGCGCAACCTCGCTGGAATCGACCTGAAGACCTCTAGAGCACCAATTCCGCCCACATTTATGACCATTGCTCGTTGTTTGCCAGGTATTTCTCGTCGTTCATCCTCCATATGCCTAAATTGACTGTAAAATTACTCAGAAGGCCTAAAGAACACTAAAACTCACAATTTCACTGGCAAAATCCCTCTGCAAAGCCACTATTTCCAACTACAAGCTCGAAAACCACCAGCTGAGCCTTAATTTCCCGAGTTCTTATCAAAAAACTGTAAATTGCTCGCGCAATCGTGAGGCAGTTGGCTAATCCATTAGAAACCTACCACAAAAGACAGAGGGAGACCAGACATTTGGTCTTATTCATAATTCAAACAATATTTCAATTGCTGTGTGCCCATTTCACCCTCTGGTCCCTGAAATTCACACTTTCATTGCAAGAAATCACCTCTGTACTGTTCTACCTACTTTGACCAGTTCACCAGCAAGACAGAAGCTTAATGACCATGGAAACTCCAATTTCACTGAACATCAAGCCTCTCAATGACCCTCACCAGGAGTTAGAATGGAAACCTCTGGGAGATACGAATTATCAAATGTTGGATTGGTTTCCATTAGGCTCCAAATACAATATTCAGTTGCTAAATGAGTTGAAAGCCCAGCACTTTAGTGGAGCTGATATCCTAGGGATTTGGGACTCAAACTTGCCCATCTACAACCTCCCCCAGGTAAATCCTATGCCAGAATTGATCCACAGATGCCAAGAATGCTATGATCCATGCCAAAGAGTTGTCCTTAGCCCCACAGGCTCAATTCTGTTTCATATCACCCCAGAAATCATAAATGAGATGCTGCATTTCCACACTGCAAAGCCATTGACCCCCCTCCACATGCAGAACTTGATAAAGAAGGGGAATAAGTTGTCAAATGACCAGATCATCAAACTCAACCAGTTGTTTGTACAACCAGGCTCTGAAGCCATCAGAACCCCTCCTATTGGATATGTGTACTTAAATCAATTGGGCAGAATGCTAGTGGATTTGATCAGCTATGTCCTAGGGTTCATAGGAATGGAGGAGGTGGATGAAATTATAATGGCAATGCTGTCTATTTTCTCTCCTGGAAAGCCTCCAGCTGTACATTATGATTATGCCACATACATTGCAGATAGGATCCATGACCAGCTGATGAATTTGAAAAGGGAAAGACTGTTCAGATATAATTCATACATATACCACCTATTCTTGTTTTATCAGCCAGCCAGCTTCTCCATTCCCCTGAAGCAAGTCAATGCCCAGGGGAATCCAAGGTCAGTTGTGTTTTGGACCTCTATTTTTCATTGTGCCTCTGTATCACCATACACATACTGTGAGTTCATAGACTTGTTCATTCATCCAGCCATGACAGTATTGTATGGTGTTCCTCCTCCAAGGTTAACTGATGACATGAGGAGGATTCTCCACCTAAACAAAACCTACAACATTGGTAATTGGTACCTTTATCAAGACCACACAGTCATCAGAGTATATGGCTGTGAGTTGAAGCCTTATAGGCTGCCAAGGTATGTCCCTATGAGACTTTTTGCCTTAGAATATTTCAGGCAATTTGGGAATGCCGACTACCTCCACTTCCAAAGTAAGAACAAGAAGGCACAGTTGAAGGTAAGGAGCCAGCTGGGCCCCTTCCTATATAACAGAAAAGAAGAGGGATGGAAAGAGGCAGATAGAATCCTAGAGGGCCTCAAACTGCAAACTAGTTTTGAGTGGATACCCTATGACCCCAATCACTTTGTCTCCCTCAGGAGGATAAGATACAAATTGGGTACCTATTCACATGTGAGGCAGCCTGAGATTGAGCAGTATGCCAATAGATTAAGCTGGGAAGAGGGTACCCTAGAAGAGGAAATTACTAGTGAGGAGCTGCTAGAGAGAGAGGCTAGAAATATTCAAAAGGAAGCTGACTTAGAAACTTGTGGACAGGTTCCCCTCTCATACAAAAGACAACTTGGAGCAGCTGCCTCATCCTCAACAACACATCAGCAAGCTGCCATGAATCCTCCACAGACAGCCAACAAAGGCAAAGAAAAGCAGGTGGAACAGCCACCTCCTATGACAGAAGAGAAAATGGAAACCCTAGTGCAGCAACAAGAAGAAATGGAGCAGCAGGGAGAAGGGCAGCAGCAAGAGGAACAGCAACAACAACAAGAACAAAGGCAGGAACAGCCTGTCCAGCAAAAGCAAACAGTGGAAGCCCCTAAATCCACTGAACAAACTGTGCCTCCAAGGCAAGAAACTTCAGCAGAGGCATCAATACTCCAAACTCCACAAAAGGAGGACACAAGCAGGAAAAGGGACAGAGAGACTCCCCTCACAACATCAGCAACTCATGGGGAGAAAAGACAAAGAATCAATCCCCTCTCAGAGGAAGAAATGCCAATAGGACAGTCCTTTGGTATGGTCCCACCCAGCAGGGAAGCATCAGCAAGTTCCTTTCAACAGGAACAGGATAGAGCAATGGGAGGAGAAGTGAGTTCCTCAAGGCAGCAAAGGGAAGGTGGACCCAGCATCAAACAACAGTTCATAGACATTAAGAGGAGAAATGAGCCCATCAAGAGACAGCTGTATAACCATCTGTTAAACATGGCTCCCACCAATCAGCAAAGACTCATGTCTGCATATGATGTGCAGGAAGGAAAAATGATCATGAGTCATTTGATGCCAACAGTAGTGCAGCCCAATCTGCCTCTGACTACTTGAGGACTAACCTGGAAGTCCTTGCCAAGGATATCCACCCAATGGACAAGATAGAACTGCATAAGAAAATGGGTGAGATGGTCTATGCTTCCCTAGCAGACCAAACATTGGACAACTACAGGCTGCAAAATAGCCTTAATAATACAGCCTCTCAGCTAGAGTTGGAGAGAGCATCATCCCAGGCTAAGGACAACAGAATAAGTTCCTTAGAGGACATCATCATAGAGATGGGGCATGATCCCAAAAACATCAAGGGCATACAAGAGATATTAAAATTGAGGGATGTAGACATGGCAGCCTTGAGGAGAAAGATCAAACTCCCAGCCACAATCCACCCTCAAACAGATGATGTTGCCCAGCAAAGACATGATCAAGAGGCCACAACCCTGTTGATATCTCTGTACAAAGAGTTAATCCAAAATCAAGACAGACTAGGAGAATCAGAGGCTGCAAAAGCAGCACTACAGGCAGCATTGAAACAAAGAGGAGAAGGTCAAACCTCCCAGCCTCCTCCTGAAATAATCAACCTTGAGGAAGCTGCTCCAACCACTTCTCCTCCTCCTCAGCAAACAGAACCTATAGCACCAACTACATCGACAGCTGCACCAACAACAGAGTAGACTCATAGTCTGGACATGCAGAAGCTTCAAAATGAAATTCAAGTCCTGGAAGCTCAAATGTTAGAGCTCAATTCAGCCAAAGAATCTTTGGCTAAAGTAAATGAGATATATGATAAGAGCAAACAGAATGTAGCTGAGAAGGAAAGAGAAATAAAAGATCTAAAGAAGAGGATAACTGAGCTTGAGAAAGAGCTCACACTAGATAAGGTGACAACAGAGCTCAAAACAGTCCTTTGGGCCAATATTGGCCAGTCCATTAGAAATCAGTGGCAGTTCATTGAGACCATAGATGAACAGTCAGTACTCATTACAAAGGCAAATAGCGAAATACACAGAGCTAGAGCAAGCCTTGGAAACATGTCTGATGCTGCCAACAGAATGATCAACATTTTGAATAACAGGACAAGCTCTCAACTGGCCACCATGGGAATTGCTCATAGGACTGAGACAATCTCAATGGTTAAAAGGGTCCTGACAGTAAGAAACCTAGTTGGAACATTGGAAAGGAGAACCCAAGATATGCAGACTGAAATCAACAAGTTCATGGACAGGTTCCAAGTATTGCAAAACAGAGGCCTCCCCAGCATACTAAGCAGTGTGGGAAGACTGCTTACCCTTGAAAATTATACTAAAAGGGTCAATGCCTATGCTGTAGGACAAATTGCAGGACATCCCAGCACTTCAGCAGAATCAGGGCCAGCATCAAGGCAAACTTTATATAATAGGGTGGACAACCTATTTTTTATCATGAACGAGATCAATCATATGTTTGATGTGCCTCCAAATTTTTATAAATATATAGAAGCAGATGAAACCATAGAGGCAATTGTCAAGCACCAATTGCCCACACAGGAAGTCTGGAACAAATTGACACAGATGATATTATCAAGCCAGAACCTGTAATATTATGTTTTGTCCAATTTATAAGTGATCATACACAGGCAGAATTTTGATAGATAAGCATACAGAGGAAAGATGAAAGGCTGAGCCAACTCAGCAGAGCCATTCGGTCACCACAGCAGCAAGCACAGTCACAGGTGGCAGGGCCGAGAAAATACAGCGCTGCACATGAAAAGACACTTTTTCCAGCATTAAAGCAAAGCGGCTCAACCGACTCAATGACCTCCAAAGGTCAAAATATCCTCTGACAGACTTAAAGAGTAGTTATGCTGCATTCAAAGCTGTAATAACTTCTTTTCTACTTTTCTGTACGAAGTAATGAAGATTTTTCTTTCTCAGATGACTCAATGCCTGAGATATTTTGTATAAAAATTTCTATAAAGTCCCCTTCGCATGAGGTTGAAAGGGTTGTTGTGAGTTTCATTTTTCTAGACTACTGTTGCTGTATAACTTTCAGAGAGATAATACAAAAGGTGGATGGAATTTCTAAAGCTCTGTGTTCCTTGATGCACTGTGGTGGCTGGCTGATTGTTACAGGATTCCTGCATGTTTCATAGCACAATAAGTCTTCTTTTAACTTCTGTGTTATATGTTTTCCAGTCTTTCATGTTCTTTCATGTTTCTGTGTTTTACTCTTAATGGCAAAGTAAAAGAATAGTTCCAGGATTTAATCACAGATTACCCTGAACTCAATCTAAGCTGTTATAAATGTTTTCTTCCAGATAGAGTAAATAAGGTGTAATTCTTAATTGCTACACTTTCAAGCTATATCTTTCACTGTGATAAATATTTCAGGAATTCAATTTTGCTCCTGAGGCATCTATCTCCTTCCCACACCCCAACTTTAGTGAAAAATTCTTAAATGCTTTTCACTGGTTGTTCACATGTCACCATCATAATCTAATTTTGTTATATGAAGTATTTAAATGGCCCTGTAATTTCAGTAAATCACCTCAAGGTTTCTAAACACTTGTAGCCACAAACTCCATTGCCCAATGAACTAAACTCATCTGCAGATTGCACACTTCAAGTATAGAAAGAGATCCTTCAACCAAAATATAAACCAAAACTTGAGCATAATAACTAGCCTAAAAACACCCTCAAAACAGAGACAAATCATAAAGAGAGAGCCCTCTCTGATCACAATTTGGCTAGGAACAGTGATCCAAAGATTGGTTAGTGGTTACCCCGGCCGTATTCCCTTGGGAGTCATAGGGAACAACCTAGGTGTTAACAGATGCATGAGATGTTATATTGTACTTAGCTATCACGGATGAAAATCTTCAAAGGACTTACCCATAACTGCTCCTTAACGTTTTACCGTAACTTCCAACGTGAAACTTTAATGCTGAAACCATATGTTGCGTCGCAAGTCTTGTAATGATATTTTTTAGAATAGGTGCTATGACTCTGCAATTTGCGATCAATGATTGCATTATTTTAATATTTTTGTAATAATTGTGTATCGCAAATCGGGAGTTACAAGTGCCACACTCAAAAGGTTAATTGCATAGTTGCGATTGCAATGAGTGCTGAGTTGGCATGGGGAGACAATGGGTTTCAATCTTGGCAAATCACGTTATTTCTTTATAATCAATTTATCCCTTTACTGCATATATTCATAGTATTTATCATTTTGCTTTTATCAAGAGCGCGACATGCGATAATTAAATCACATCGTGATTCTTCAATGCAGTGTATTGGATGCTTCCTTATGAATTGGAAATATGTGATTGCGATAGCCTCATCACATCGCAAGTTTTCAATGCTTCTTTAAGTCATTTCATGGGATTAATGATGTGCGGGGCACGATAGTCACACCATATCGTGTTTTTATAAATGGCTTATTTTGATTAAAACTTTTCAATGAGGGCTTTGATATGACTTTGATCGCATCACAAGCTCTCCATGGATGTTCACGGGTTCTATAGAAATGCGATTTGTGATGAGCGGTCATAAATACTCTAAAGGCAATTTTCATATGACTTTTATGGAAAATTTATTCTACTCAAAAGTTTATTGCTTTTATTTATATTCTAAAGGGGACCCATTTTATTTAGTATTTTAAGACTAAGAGTTTAAAATTTAAAATGGGGGTGTTTGTTTTATAGCACAAAAGAAACCAAAGAGTCGACCAGAACCGATAGAAAAGACACATTTATGTGGGTTGATTCAAATGTTATAATGTATACAGTTGACGAAGATGGCCTGTAAATGCATGGGGTGATCAACCTGAAGAAGATTTTCAATTTCAGCTTTTATGTTAGTAGCCTTCTTGGGATGGACCAGACGAAGGCGCAGTTGGATGGGTTTGGCATCAGGATACGTCTTCATTTCGTGCACTACGATGTTTGGGTCAATACGTAAAATTTCCTTGTATGTCTAGGGAGAGAAATCTTTAAAATCATGAAAAAGGGCTCGATAAATGTCAATTTCAGATGTAGTACAAGATGCTTCGATGTATAAATTTTTTACTATTCCTATTTTAATCTAAATATCAAGAGGAATGGTTTCTTAGATATTCAAAAGGTTTTTTTTAGAGTCGGTCTCATGAATGGAAACAAAATTCGTAAAGGGTTCGATAAAATTAAGTACGTACACACCACTGATATTATCTTCAATGGTATTTAAGGAGTGTTGTGGGGAAAAATGCCTATGCAGGACGATCCTATCCACCTAAGGTGTGACAGTGCCTTAGCAACAAACAGAGACAACTATTCTGGTTTCTTCCTTTATGAAATGCGAAAGAGGAGAGATCAATAGACTTACTGGTGTCTTCCGTTTGTCCCTCGATCTAGATCCTCTTCTCTTTGGGTGTTCACAGTTACTTGCGACAAGAGAACAGCTACTTGCGACAAGAGAAGAACATGTTATATACCTAGGGGGGATAATATGGGGTACCAAGGGAGGTACCCAAGGTAATAATGTAATAATGGGATGGGCCATAGTAATAAATAAGGTGGTTAACCCATGTCATGTAAGGGACCACAAATAGTTAATAATAATGTAATGGGCCCATGGTATTAGTTGATGGTATGAGGCAACCATGGTAATGATGCATGGTATTGTATGTATGAGGCCTATATAAAGGCTAGAGACTCCACATGGAGATATGAAGATGAAGAGAAGCATTCTTGTATGAACAGGCATATGGCTTGTGGAGTATTCTCCTTCCTTAAGGAGTGAATGTATGGTGTTGCCCTGCCATAAGGGTTTGATCAATAAAGAATCATTTCATATTATTTTTGGGTTTATTTGCATTATCTTATATTTTCATATCTGATCTATAATATTCTTGGATTAGATATACAACAAGTGGTATCAGAGCACTTTCTTGGGCAAACCGTGGAGAATTTTTTTTTATTTTTTGCAGGGATTTTTGGGTGGCGAAATTGCAGATCAGATCTGTACGTTTTGGTGCCAGATCTACAGAATCCAATTACAGATCTATATTCCTTGTGGAAAAATACCCAAATTCAAAAAAACAAATCAGTTGAATCGGAGTCCGGATGAAGGAGATATCGCTGATTTAAAAATCAGTGGGGGTTGCAGACAATTTTCAGGACAGTGAGTTTGCGGCGCAAATCTAGACGTCTTGGTGCTAGATCTGCAAGATCTAATTGTAGATCTGGAATCTTTGTGAAAAAACACATGATTTCAAAAAAAAAATCAGTCGAATCGGAGTCCGGATGGGGGAGATATCGCTGAATTAAAATCAGCTCTTTTTGCAGAAATTTTGGGTGACGGCGGGAGAGTAGCAGCGCAGATCTGAAATTTCAAGTGCCTGGATCAAGATTTCTACCACATGGGCAGATGCACAGTGGTTATTACATTTCTAAAAACAGGTTATAATAGAGATTCTAAGCAATATTGACGGATCTGTGACCATTTCAATTTTTCACCAATATTTTTGCGATGGCGGGCCTAGATCGGAGTTCGAGGGACTTGTATAAATTTGACGGTTCTCACACGTCAACATGGCTAGCACTAATGGAGCAGTATTTCAGATTGAATCATATCCTAGATGATTGGACTAAGCTTGGGGTGGGGACCGGGTACCTGGACAATGAACGATGGCAATGGGCGGAATGGCATCAGCGTTGCAATGGACCTTTTCAGAGTTAGGATGCCTTCAAAAAAGCTCTTATAGAGTGCTTTGGCCGTAAATCAAATCTTGTGAATAAGCACACACAGACAGACACACAACCTAGCAAAGATTTTATTTTTACAGAAAATAAGGAAACCAAGGAACCTAAAGGGTTATTTCCTACTGGTATATCCTTATTGCAGATTCATGGATTGATTCAGAAGGAGAAGATCATTGTTTCTATCAATCCTAGTTGTAAACATAATTTTATCAATGTTAGTTTGGCAAAAAGATTGCAAGTACCAGCAAAACAAATTAAACATAAACAGGTGGATGATAAGGATGTTCAAATCTATAAGGATTTGAAGATTTCTATGGATAAATATGTGTTGCATGGTGATTTTTATGCTTCAGAGATGGATAACATGGATGTTGTTTTGGGATATCCTTGGATGGAATCTGTGGGTACTATCAATATTAATGTGCAGAAGAAAGTCCTGAAGCTATGGTATAAAAAGAAGAAAATTACATTACAGGATATTTCCACCCATAAACAGATAGAGCACATGGAGGCTGAAGCAGAAGATGTTCAAGGGACTGACATATCAGATGATGAGCCTTTGATGATCGACAATCAAACACAAACAGAGGCTGCAGAAGAAAAGGTTACAGGTGATGATACATCAGAGGAGGGCTCAGTGGTTGAAGTCATATTGAAAAAGAAGACACCACAACAGGCACCACAGCAGGGTGAAGTCAAGCAAAAGCCATCGTGGGTTAAAACTTCAACATATCATCACCCACATCACCCCGCAAGAAAACCATCATGGAAACCAAGTAGTCACATGATGGATAGAAAGGAGAGACGATCCACCTACTACACATCAACACAAAAGAGCTGCCACATTCAACTTTCATCTCAAAGCGAACGAGGCACCAGCGAGATTGAGGGTTCACCTTTCTCTTGGATGGCTAGACGCACGTGCATGGTATCAGTGGACTACTCTTTTGAGTAGATCTTATTATTTGTGTTCTTCCCATGTTTCGGGGACGAAACATGCTTAGGGGGGTGGAATGTTATATACCTAGGGGGGATAATATGGGGTACCAAGGGAGGTACCCAAGGTAATAATGTAATAATGGGATGGGCCATAGTAATAAATAAGGTGGTTAACCCATGTCATGTAAGGGACCACAAATAGTTAATAATAATGTAATGGGCCCATGGTATTAGTTGATGGTATGAGGGAACCATGGTAATGATGCATGGTATTGTATGTATGAGGCCTATATAAAGGCTAGAGACTCCACATGGAGATATGAAGATGAAGAGAAGCATTCTTGTATGAACAGGCATATGGCTTGTGGAGTATTCTCCTTCCTTAAGGAGTGAATGTATGGTGTTGCCCTACCATAAGGGTTTGATCAATAAAGAATCATTTCATATTATTTTTGGGTTTATTTGCATTATCTTATATTTTCATATCTGATCTATAATATTCTTGGATTAGATGTACAACAGAACACAACACAAAGGCAGATATTCATATTCATAAATGATTCAAGATTAGAAGTAAATCAAATATGCTAATGCAATCATACATCAAAGACACATCAGTATATAGGAGAAAACCATGATAGCTTTATTGATAAATAACAAGGTTCAGGAAGAGATACAACCCAGAGGGCTCCAATCCAGCATCTCCTTCCCAGCAAAATGGAATTCCTATCTTCACCTCCCTTCAAAGCATTAAGCACCCAATGATTCCAGTCTCAAACCAACAGCAATTATTTGCAATAACAAAATTCCCGCCCCCTAGATCTCATGGAGGAGAGATCTATATATAGATTTTTTGGAGAGAGGATGAGTCAGCTTGAGATCTGACTAGTGTCCTCTCCCTCTCTCAGTTCTTGAATCCACTTGGAGGTTCTTGCTTCCACTTGGAGATTTGGAACCTCTTACTCATCACCAGTCGAATTCCCTAAGGCAAGTGTCGTTTTGGAAGCTTCCTGGGCATTGACACTTTGAGGAATGAGCCTGCCACTTGTCCAATCTCGCTCAGCGCAGGTAGCCAGTGTTGGAGTTGACATTCAGCATAGGTAGCCAGTGGAGCCATTGACATTCAGCGCAGATGGTCAGTGGAGCAGTTGACATGATCCTGAATTGACTTGTTTTTGAGCAGTTTTAGGTGGAGAACTTCTGTGAATTGCTGTGGTTTGTTGGCCTTGTTCCTCTAGGGGTAGGAACAACATGTTTAGGGACTTTGGATCCCTTATATTATGGACATTTCATGCTCGATGCTGTAAGGCACAAAAATGTCTATAACAGTTTCCCCCTAAAGTATGAGGCCATTTATCGGGTGAAATGCTTTATCCAGGAGGGTCCGAAGTTCATCCATTTGCTGGGAGGATACCTGTAATAAGATACAATACAATACATTATGATTCATACTGCTTTCATGATCTAGCTGAGGCAGGCATTCCCATGCTCATATTTATAAATTCATTTTTTGTACATAGAACAGACAATCGTCTGATGGTAGACTGATAATTCTGGTGAAATTATCATCCTTTGAGTAGGATGATCATCTGCTGCAATGACGTACATGTCAAAATGTCTTTATCTTTCCTGAATATATATCGTAGCCCGGATGGATGAAACTAGATCCGGGGTCTTCAAACTCGTTCGATCTTCACTCTAAGTACAAGTCGATCCATGTGAGAATTGCGCTGAAGTCGAACATGGAAAGACATCGCTTGATTACCGGTCAATGAGGTAAACCGTTAACAAGCGCGAGAGGAATCACCGATAATGATAATGACCCTCAAGGTACTGCAGTACAATTCACGTGGTGTGAATAAAGGACTTGGCGTTGAACACCACGCAAAATCTTCTGGTCGAAGGTCATTGATGTATACCTGTCGCCGGAAGTGAGAAACTTGCCATTGAGGCATGCAAGCTTCAAAGTACTGAAGGGGTTGTTCCTAGATCAACTTCTTGGATAATGAGCTGATGTCGACAAGAAGCGATCTGTCAAAGGAGGGCCTTAATGAATCCCACATCAGTGACAGGAATGGAGCTAATGATTTTAATGGAGGTGAAAACGATCCGTGACATATGATTCAGGGTGGCGGTCATGAATGGATGAAGGATAATGTATGGCAGTGGATGGGACCCGGTTGACTCTTTCTGAACGACTTCTCTTGAACATATGGCGACACTGATGTGATGGATCGGTAGCATTACCCCAAATATGGATGGTATGGCGAGACCATGGTGATGTGACCGGTGAATGAAACAACCCAACCCGATTGTCTTACGGAGGAAAAGTGTCATGTTCAAGAGTGACTTGCTACCATCAAAGTTTTCTTGATTTTTCTCCCAATTTTTCCCCAGTCATTGCTGACCAGTACCTCTTTATTTTTGTCAAGCTTGAGGAGGATAACATATGCTTGTTCTATAACCTGCCCTTCGGGCAAGCCCATCGCTATGTTTTAACGAGCTTAGCGATAGTGAAACTCGTTCTCGTCTAAAGACAAGTTTGTCGCTATTTAGTGATTTTAACGAGTCTAACGACAAAGATAACTCGGTCCTTTTCATTTTTAGAGAGTCTGAAAAGGCACATAAAGTTAACTCCAAAATTCCTTTTTCGTCATCTAATCCCTTAAGTCTGAAAAAGTATAAAACAATACAGAAAGGATGAGTTTTCGATAGTTTTAACGAGCCAAACAAACAAGCGCTCGATCTTTTTGTGCAATAATCCCTCAGGTCCAAAAGGATTAAAATCTAGAGGAGGGATAGCACTTCCTGTCGGTTTAACGAGCTGGAAGGCCAAAACTCGGCAATATTTTCATATTTTACGAGACAGTTGAAAAGAGCTTAAAGAAGACTCGTCTTTTGAGGAACGAGTGATGAACAGGGTTAGCAGCTGATTCCAGGTACAGGTTGGAATTTTCCAATCACGGCAGTGTCACAAGGATGGCTAGGTGAAATCACTCTTTGCAACTGTTCCTCAAAATTGGTAAACAATCATATGGAGGTGAATGATCGGCCAAATGAAAAGTGGAGGTGACGGTGCAAACACGACCAAGGCTTTAATGGCTGATAAGGTTACATTCACAGTGGTTATTTACCGGGTAGTCGTTCATTTTTTATTTTAAAATGATCTTAAACGCTGGTGGAAACACTTGCTCATTGCTTATGTTTATTTTTTAACGAGCATGAAGTCCGCGTTAAAACTGCTCGGATCTTGCGTTTATTTTTTAACGAGCATGAACTGTGTGCTAAAACTACTCGATAAGTTTGCATGCCCCCAACATAATAACGCAAATCGAGGTGCATGCCCCCCAAGCTTCATTGCATTCAACTCGGTGGTTGGAATGAAGGTTTACCTTTGAGACTCGGGAAGGGGATTTGTTTCATTTTTTAATGAGGTTGACATAGTAAAAGAACTATCCTCATGACTCCTTGTTTCATTTTTTAACGAGGTTGACACGAGATAAGAACCATCCTCAGAGCCCATTGTATTTACAGTATTTCTATTAGGGCGATGATCCATGCTCACAAAATGTTTAGGAATCTTCTGAATCCATTAGATATAGAAGATTCCATATTGTAGGTTTCCACTGTGGCTACTTCCGCCAGATTACTCGCAGGCGGTAGGGCAAAAATACCCATTAAGGCAGGGTCTTTTAGGAGACCTAATCCAATGTTTTGAAGCGAATGATTGCTTCCATGGATCGTTGGAGTGCTTCCCGTAACTTGTGAACTGTCGGGGAGGAAAGTTTGTTGGTCGACGACTATAATTCCTCCTTGAAAGGGAAATGCAATCTTCCTGAAGTAGGTCAACACAACTGCGGCCATGGCATATATCCAGGGCCTTCCCAGTAGGATGTTTTAATCGAGGTTTCCATTGATTACTTCAACATCAACTTCTATTGTTTTGCCCCCCAGTTCGACTTGCAAGTTACTTAAAATCACGTATCGAGTGTATGATCGTCCATCAAATTCTTTTAACGTCGTTGACGATTTCGACAAGGGTGGTGAGCCTACATTTTTCTAGCAACTCATCGACATAAGACATGTAGATGCCCCTTCATCAATAATTGTTCGATGAACAGTTTTGTTGAGGGCTTTCACTTGAATAAGGAAAGCTAGTTGAGCTGGTAACTGAGGGTCATATTCTTTATGATCAAAGGCCACAAGATTGGAATCCATTGGGCCAATCCCACCTATTGTTGATAATAAAGCTTGCTCTTGGGAGGAGAAATTTTGCGGTACCTGAAGTGTCGACATAGCGGACGGCGATTGGGCCAGGTCCTCTACTATATTATAATTCTGTGCTACTTTGGCACGAGGATTAAATGTCGATTTGTGTACTACTCCCTTGGCGACTTTATCATTGGTTCAGGAATGATGGGTGGCACAACTTTGGTTAAAGTTGTCGTCGAACTACTAGGTTGTTCATTAGCCTTGTTATTCGACAGCCGTGGATTCCCGTAATCTTTATTCCTTGTCAAAGCATCATTTTGCTGCCTTGAGACAGACAACATAAGCACTTGGGATCAGGAAGCATTTTGATTAGCAACCAGTTTGGTCCCCGGGCTGGGAAACGGATCAGTCAATACTGCTGGGGTTTTTGAACTCTTAAAGAGTTTCTTAACTTCAGCTATATGTGGACAATCTCTTGTCCAATGATCCTCATCGCATATATGACACCCCGCAGGGGGTTTCCTTTTTCTCCCTTTCTTTTTCTTCTTGCCCCCTGGTTGCTTCAGTTGTTTGCCCTTGTCGGTCGACATGACATTTACTTCCGGGGCAAGAAGTTCCTCATTTGCATTTTGACTAGAAATGTTACAGGCCTTTTTAAATGTAGCCTTTGTCGATTTCGTATCTGTTTTTCCAATCACGCCATCGCTGGCGTGAGAGTCATTGTTTGGTTTAGGAGGAGGAGGAATTCAAAATTCCGGTCTAAGGGCGTCAGGTATTTTGTCATAGAGCGTGCCAGACTGAGTATAGACCAAGTCCAGATATTGCGCACGAGCGATGACTTGCTCTTCTATTACGACTCCCCCTTTTGCCACATCTTCCGTGATTGTAGGAAGTAAGGATTTGATAAACCATTCAGCTAATAGCTAATCGGGAATGTACGTTTTCACCATCCTACGACGACGTCGCCACTCATGTATATGATCAGATATGTGAGTGGCCGTTATCTGTTTGAAGTTGGTTAGGAGTTCCGTTCCCATTTCATACCTTATCGGTAATTGAAAATGGGTTAAGAAAGTCATGGCTAAGGTACTGAAGTTGTCGAACGAAGCTCTAGGCAACTCAATATACCATTTTTCCGCTGGACCCGTTAACGTCCTCTGAAAAAGGTGAAGCCTTATCGAATCATCGTTTAGGGTGTTTGATGAACACCATAGATGAAATGTCATCACGTGATTCGATGGATCTTCACCTGGATTTCCATTAAATTTAGGAATACCTGATGGAAGTTTATGTGGAATCGCTGGCCACCAAGGGGCATAAGCAATTGGATCATTCGTCAGCCGGTTTAGATCTGGTAATTCTAGAGTTGCTACAAAGGGCAACTGTTGATTCAGGTTAGGCGAAGCATACCCAGGATACGATGGAATTTCCTGAGCAGTGGGTCTTTGCATACCAGCATAATGCTGGCAACTTTGATAAGGTTGATGGGCATAACCACTATAATATGGTTGCCTATTACTTACAAAGACTTGTTGCTCAGGTCCTTGATATGATTGCTGGAATGACGGTTGTTCTGATTGAACCATCCCTGGTTGTTGGACCATTTGCTGTTGTCCAATACTGGATGATTGACCAAGATGAGGAGTCATAGTACTTGTTTGAGCCTGAGTCGCTCCAGATAAGGAGGCACTAACCTGAGGTTATGATTGAGTCGTTGAAACAAGAGGCTGTTGTATTGCAACCTGAGGCTGTTGGGGTTGACATACAACAGGTAGCGCTTGTACTTGCGACGCATTCACCATAGCAGGTATAGTGGGAATATTTGACACAGGGTGGACTGGTTGCATTGAATATACAACCCTTGGTTGCTGAGGCAGTATTGGTACCCAACCGCTGGATGTAATTCCAGTTTGACCTGAACTTTGTTGTAAACTCCCATATGGTTGTTCTCCGGGGAGGAACAATGAAAAGGCATACTATCCTCCATATGGCAGAAATCCAGTACTTAAAGGGTAGATTGGCCTTTGACGACACATTGGATCAATTTTTTGAGTTTCAATGTAAGAAATACCAGATGATAATCCGGATGAAGAATTAGGAACTAACCATGTTGTCGAAGCAATCCCTGATGGGACTCCGGCTTGTTGTTGATAACTTGCCGGGACAGATGGTATACCATTGAACATCGTTGGAGTAGCAGCAGGAGGTTCTACTGCTGTTGTGTCGGATGACACAGTCCTAGATGTCGACGGTTGTTCAGACATATTTAGTCTATCCAAAAGATTTTCTAGCGATTCTACAAGAACTTGCAATGAAAAGAGACTAACTTCGAAGACCAACGAGGGAATGGTGATGATTATTCCATTTAAAATAAATTTTAACGACGCTTAGACACAACTTGCTTTTTCAATTTTAAAGAGTCGAGAAAAAGCTAAAGATGACTCTAGTCTCCTTCGATGTTTTAACGAGCCCGAAGTGACAAATGCTCGGATGGAATTTTTCTGTTATAGAGTCTGAAAAAGGCCAAAAGGAACTGCTCTGGAGTTCTAGGCAGAGGGTGTGCCAAACTTTTCGCAAAACCGCAGAATACTTTTTAAGGTACGGGCGGTCGATCTTCCTGAATGTTGTGTTCAGTGCATTGCGATCAGTAGGGCGACCGACACAGCTTCCTATGGATAAAGGTTATATTCCTATAGGGGTCTCCCAATATATACGCGACGGTACATGGGAGCACAATCCGTACTGGCGCTATCGTCCCTCAAGAGGAATCACCCACCTTCAACGAGATCGACAGTCACCAGGCTTTACGACGCCGGAACACGTCTCTAGCCTAGACTTCTATGTTGTGTGTTATGTTGCAAAGCGTTGTTAAGTTCATTCAGTTTATTTTAAGTTGATCTTTTTAGAAGTTTGCCTTTCTGGATCACCACGAGATGTATGATACAATTCCTAAATGTAGTCTAAAGATGATAAGTAAGCTTTATATCTTTTCAACTTTGAAAATCCTAGCTACTAAGGGAAAAGAAAGACACCATCTTTTCTCAAAGAGCAATCAAAACACTCTAATGCACTTTTCCTAAATCAAACATGCAAACTATCAAGATGCAAATGCACAATGCAGGTGTTTTTTTTCCGCTTTCTTAGTATTGATGCCTACAAAGAAAGCTTTTTGTACAACCTTGAATTTGATTTTAAATGACAAGTACAAACAAGTTTACTTTTTCGAAATCAGAAAGGGTAGAAGAGAATACAACACTTTACGACTTTCGAAATGAACACTTGTTTCGACACTTAAAAGAGACAAACTCAAACCAATAAGCAAAAGAAAATGTATAATAAACTGTAAACAACCAATGAACTCTCTCCTAAGATCACAATCAACAGATCTGAATCAAGGGCTACAGGATGATTATTTCACTCTTGCAAAGGAAAACTGTAAATGACGCCACAAACACATAAAAACACTCATAGTATTTTTGTAAAAAAGGAGGCGGAATTTAAGCAGAGAAAAGGAGTTATCAGACTGGTACCTATGCTGGTTACAGGCTGCAAAAAACAGAGATCAAAACAAGGCAAAACAGAGCAGAGAACCCCAGCTGCACAAGGGCAAACTGGATCAGCGCAACCTCAACACTGGGGTTTTGACATTCAGCGCAGGTGGCCTTCACGGGACCTACGTTGAAATGCAAAATCCCTTCACAGGGGTCGCGCTGAAGGAGAAACGAGAGTTCCTCACTGGGTTCTGGGTCACAGATTGCTAATTAATCTACTGTTTCAGGCCAAATAAAAGAAACAAGCAAGGTACAATCAAAGGGATGCTTTGAGGGAGTACTAAGATCTATCACAAAGGATCATCAAATCATTTGTGAGTCCATCATTCAAATCATAGACAAATCCAGTGATTGGATTAAAGCAGCAACTGTCTACTTTGCATCTGAGAATAGCAGAAGCAGTTCGATTGTTGCTGTTGAGTCTATGAAACAAACAATGATAGAGACACAAATAAAATGACTAAAATAAATCTCCCCAGTGGAGTCGCCAATTTGTTGTGGGGAAAAATTCCTATGCAGGACGATCCTATCCACCTAAGGTGTGACAGTGCCTTAGCAACAAACAGAGACAGCTATTCTGGTTTCTTCCTTTATGAAATGCGAAAGAGGAGAGATCAATAGACTTACCGGTGTCTTCCGTTTGTCCCTCGATCTAGATCCTCTTCTCTTTGGGTGTTCACAACTACTTGCGACAAGAGAACAGCTACTTGCGACAAGAGAAGAACACAACACAAAGGCAGATATTCATATTCATAAATGATTCAGGATTAGAAGTAAATCAAATACGTTAATGCAATCATACATCAAAGAGACATCAGTATATAGGAGAAAACCAAGATAGCTTTATTGATAAATAACAAGGTTCAGGAAGAGATACAACCCAGAGGGCTCCAATCTAGCATCTCCTTCCCAGCAGAATGGAATTCCTATCTTCACCTCCATTCAAAGCATTAAGCACCCAATGATTCCAGTCTCAAACCAATAGCAATTCTTTGCAATAACAAAATTCCCGCCCCCTAGATCTCATGGAGGAGAGATCTATAAATAGATGTTTTGGAGAGAGGATGAGTCAGCTTGAGATCTGGCTAGTGTCCTCTCCCTCTCTCAGTTCTTGAATCCACTTGGAGGTTCTTGCTTCCACTTGGAGATTTGGAACCTCTTACTCATCACTAGTCGAATTCCCTGAGGCAAGTGTCATTTTGGAAGCTTCCTGGGCATTGACACTTTGAGGAATGAGCCTGCCACTTGTCCAATCTCGCCCAACATAGGTAGCTAGTGTTGGAGTTAACATTCAGCGCAGGTAGCCAGTGGAGCCATTGACATTCAGCACAGATGGTCAGTGGAGCAGTTGACATGATCCTGAATTGACTTTTTTTTTAGCAGTTTTAGGTGGAGAACTTCTGTGAATTGCTGTGGTTTGTTGGCCTTATTCCTCTAGGGGTAGGAACAACATGTTTAGGGAGTTTGGATCCCTTAGATTATGGACATTTCATGCTCGATGTTGTAAGGCACAAAAATGTCTATAACAAGGAGGAACAATGATGATTTTTGTCCCACGACACATTGTCGGACATCATGATATACATGTAGGTTTTAACCCTATACAGAAAATTACCTGCATATGAATTCTTAAACAAAGAAAATAAACAATGCGAGAGCATAACCCATAAAACACATATGCACAGAGATTTTTCCCTGGATCCCAAAACCGGGACTACCAGCTTGATTTTTCATTATGTTCCTTTCAATGTTACAATACATATTTATACATGCCGAAGCATCCAATACCATTGACCGAAAAACCATAGCGTCCAATACCATGTGCGAAAATCATGCACAAAACCATAGGTAGGTTCGCCCAACCTAATATAGGGTCCAAAAAAGAACATAACACAACCCAACACTACATGATGCTTTCATCGATAGAAAATGTACACGCCAAAGGATCAAAGGGTGTGCTATAATCTAGTGATCGATCTAACCAATTGAGAAAAGAAAAAGTATGGGCTGCACAAGCTGAGAAGATGGCTTCATAATCCTTCTCAACGAGGCTAAGAAACATTCGGTCGCCAAAATTTTTGATGCCAATTTCATCAAGGAAAATCCATGGATTGAACAGGATCGTAGATGATGATATCATGTTTATATAAGCAACTGAAGTGGAGGAGATGGGAAGGGGAGGGGGAGGGAGTGAAAATGTTCCCATAAGTGATGAATCCTTAAATAAACTAACTCCAAAATGTTGATAGGAATGTAGGGATTCCCCTACAAGAGGGACACTTCCAGTAACATTGGAATCAGAGGTGAAAAAGGTGAGTTGATCTATGGCCATGATCCCACCTTGATGAGGAAATTTGATCATGCGGAAGTAAGTTGAAATGCCGACAACCATAGCATAAACCCATGTATGTCCCAGTAGAAGATTATAATCTAAAGGTTTGTCGATAACTTTTACTTCAACAGAGATGGCTTTGCCCCCTAATTCCACCTAGAGAGAGTTCAAAATCCCACAAGGTTTGTATGTCCTTCCATCAAAGGCTTTTAATGGTGGTTGATTGAATTAGTTGGGGAGAACCAATCACCTTCCAACAAGACAAGGACATGATGTAGGCCAAGGCTCCCTCGTCCACAATAGAATGATGAATGTTTTTACCATGGAAAATGACTTGGATCATAAAAGCTAACTGAGCCGGATGTCGGGGGGTATAGTTTTCATGAGGGAAAACCACTAGGTTGGAATTTGATGGATCCATGTATCCAATAGATGATAATAAGGCCTTATTTTGGGTGGGGAAATTTTGCTACACCTCAAGAATTGACATAGTCGAAGGGGACTGAGCCAAATCTTAAGCTACATTGTAATTTTGAAAGGCTCTTGAATGAGGGTTTAAAGTAAACTTATGGATGACACCCTTCGGAGGCTTGATAATCAATTCCGTAGGAACCAAAGGTGCAATAAGATCAGATGAAGGTGGTGACAGAATGGTAGGTTGATCAGTAACATGATCGTTCATCGGATTCACATTACCATAGTCCTTATTCTGAGTGGCCAACATGACATCAGACTTCATGTTTGACGAGGAAAGCATAAAAATGTGTTAGAGGAAGAGGCATCCCAAGCAACAATATGGGTCTCCTGACTGGGAAACAGGTCGGTTATCACAACGGGAGGAGTGGATGATTTAAATAACTAATTCACTCCAGTATGGCACAGACAATCACGTGTATAGTGATCATTGTTACAAATCAAAGTGGGGTTACGGGTGCCATTCAAACGGCCTATTAACTACGTGGAAAGAATATAACACAACCCAAAAATCTCCCACTTGTTGTTTTCTTTCCACCAGGGGCCACATGAGAGTTTAGTCATTTTTCCAGCCCTGAAACACCCATTGTTTCTCTACACCAAGAGAACTTCTCAGAGCTCACAGATTTTGTCAATGCATCTGCAGTATTCTTCAAAGTGTCCACCTTTACCAGCAACACCTTTTTGTCTTCTATCATATCCCTCACAAAGTGATACTGAACATCAATGTGCTTTGTCTTTGAATGATAAGCAGGGTTCTTTGCCAAGAAAATTGCACTTTGGCTGTCACAGTGTATTCTTATAGCTCCCTGTACTAACCCCATACTTGAACACAATCTCTGCAACCAAACTGCTTCCTTGCTTGCATGAGATACTGCACCTCCAAATAGTTTAAACACATACCAACTTGTAGATCTTCTCTGATCCAGATCTCCAGCCCAGTTTGCATAAAAAAAACCATGAATATCCAACACTCTGTCCAATCCTGGTCTTCCTTGGTAGCACAAACCATAATCATTAGTGCCACACAAATACCTGAAAACCCACTTAACTGCTGTCCAGTGCTCCTTGCTAGGTTTTGACATAAACCTGCTCAATACTCCCACTGCATGTGCAATGTCTGGTCTAGTACAGACCATTGCATATATCAGGCTACCGAATGCACTTGCATATGGAACACGGGACATGTCCTCTTCCTCTTCTTGTGTCTTGGGACACTGTTCAGTAGATAACCTCACACCTACAGGAATAGGAACCTTCACCGGTTTACTATCCTGCATATTAAACCTCTGCAGTATTGTCTCGACATACTTCCTCTGGTTTAACCAGAGCTTCCTCTTTGCCTGATCTCTTTTAATTTCCATGCCCAAAATATAGTTTGCAGCACCAAGATCTTTCATGTGAAATTTGGAGGACAATTGGGTCTTCAAATCCTGGATAATTTCTTTGTCATTTCCAACCAGCAACATATCATCCACATACAAGACCAGATAAATAACACGGTCACCAATTAATTTAAAATACACACAATGATCTGCTTTGCTTCTGGTGAAGCCAAGTCCCCGTATAAATGTATCAAATTTCTGATACCACATCCTTGGTGACTGTTTTAACCCATACAGAGACTTCTTTAACTTGCATACCAGTTCTTTCTTACCCTTCACCGCAAAGCCTTCAGGTTGCTTCATGTAGATTTCCTCTTCCAAATCCCCGTGAAGAAATGGTGTCTTCACATCCATCTGTTCTACCTCAAAATCAAAAGCAGCAGCAACAGATAAAAGTAATCTAATAGAAGCTACCTTGGAAACAGGAGAAAAAATATCACCAAAATCAATTCCCGGCACCTGGCAATAACCTTTTGCTACCAACCAAGCTTTGTATTTCTCCACCTTTCCTTCTGCATTAGTCTTCTTCTTGAACACCCATTTGCTGCCAATGGGTTTCCTTCCAGCCGGCAACTCTAACAGATCCCAAGCCTCATTTTTGTGCAAAGATGCCATTTCATCAACCATGGCCTCTTTCCATAGTTTTCCATCCTCTGAATCCACTGCTTCCTTCACAGTTCTGGGATCATCATTAGTAACAGACAAAGCAAAATTTGAACTGAAAGTAGATGGACTATACCTTTCTGGCTGCCTTCTTTCTCGACCTAATCTTCTCACATCCGGAGTTAGTGGCTCTTCATCTTCTGATTCCTCCTCTGCTGCAGAGTCTGATTCTTCCTCCTTTGGCTCAAACTCTATCTTCTCAGGTTCCTTTGGTTGGACTTCATGTTGAATAACATCTTTTACCTCTCTGAACACCACATCTCGGTTGTACACAACCTTCTGTGTGACTGGGTTCCAAAGCTTATAACCCTTTAAACCATCCTTATACCCAATAAAGATGCACTTTTTAGATTTACTATCCAACTTGGTTTGTTTCTCCTTTGGAACATGTACATATGCATCACATCCAAATACCCTCAGATGTGAAGGAGAGGGTTTCTTACCAGTCCATACTTCTTGTGGAGTCTTATCCTCCAACACTGGTGAAGGTGATCTGTTGATCAGGTAACATGCAGTATCCACCGCCTCTGCCCAGAATTCCTGTCCTAACCCGGCACCACTAAGCATGCTTCTTGCCCTTTCCATCAACGTCTTGTTCATTGTTTCTGCGACTCCATTTTGCTGAGGTGTATATGGAGTAGTCTTCTGCCGTGCTATACCACACTTCTTACAAAATTCTTCAAATTCCTTGCTGCAAAATTCTCCACCATTATCTGTCCTCAGCTCCTTTATCTTCTTCTCTGTCTGATTTTCCACCAAAGCCTTAAATTCTTTAAACCTGTCAAAGACTTCAGATTTCTTCTTAAGGAAATATATCCATGTATTCCTTGAGAAGTCATCTATGAATGATACATAGTACACAGACTTACCCAGTGATGGAACCTTCATAGGTCCAAACACATCACTGTGCACAAGCTCTAATATTTGTTTCGTCCTCTTACCACCAGAGGGGGAACTCACTCGATTCTGCTTCCCATACACACAATTTTCACAAAAATCAAAATCCAGAGAGCTATCATAAATACCTTCTACCATACCTTTACCATGAAGTATTCAAAGGCCCTTCTCTCCAATATGTCCAAGCCTTTGATGCCACAACATGGTCTTCTCTCTAGAGACCACTAGATTTTCTACTCCATTTTCAGGAACCATAGAACTATTGCACCCATCAACAACAATGCTACCTTTCAGTTTGTACAGAGTTCCAATCCGAACTCCCCACATCAATATCAGTGCTCCTCGAACCATCTTGCAGGTATCTTTCTCGAACACCGTCTTTACACCTGCATCATCCAACTCGCTTACAGAAATCAGATTTCTGGCCAATGTAGGAATATGTAGAACACCCGGAAGTGTTCTAACCCTTCCACCTTGCAACTTCAACTTTACCTTTCCCCGACCAATGATTCTATCCTTCCTATCATCTCCTAAGAAGACATCACCACCATCGTATTTCTCATACTCGCAGAACCACTCTCTATGGGGAGTGAAGTGAAAGGATGCACCTGAGTCAATCAACCATGCCTCATGATCTACATGTGTACTTGAAGAAGCCAAGTACACATCCCCACCTTCATCTGAGGTGGTTTTCGCCTCTGCAGAAGGAGCATCATCAGATCCCTTTCCTTTATCAGGAGCTTTAGATTTACAATCCCTTCTGAAGTGTCCTTCCTTTCCGCATTTCCAGAACACCACCTTTGTAGGTTTTCCTGGAGATTTAGATCTCCCTCTAGATTTAGATCTCCCACTCGATGACTTATTTTTGTTTCTGTTCTGGGACCGTCCTCGTACAGACAAGGCATCACCATTCTGGTTGTCCATATTCTTCCGTCTCATCTCCTCCGTCAGCAAGGCTGAGACTATTTCATCAAACTGCAAAGCAGTTGCATTGCTACCTATTGCAATAACCAGACTATCCCACGAATCTGGTAGAGAAAAAAATAGACTGATGCACTTATCTTCATCTGAAATTTTAATATCAACAGATAATAACTGACTTACCACAGTATTAAACGCATTCATATGCTCTGTCACCGAGTCTCCATCTTTCATTCTTAGGTTATACAGCTTTTTCCTCAGGAACAGTCTATTCATCAGAGACTTAGATTGGTACAAAGTCCCTAACTTGACCCACAAAGCCTTCGTCGTAGCTTCCTATGATACATTCAACAATACTGAATCTGAGACACGCAATCGTATTGTGCTCTTTGACTTCCGATCCAACTTCTCCCATTCTTCATCGGTCACTCCCGATGGTTTAGTACCTGGATCTACCGCGATCCACTGATCTTTATCCACCAACAGATCCTCCATCTTGAGTTTCCACAACTCAAAATTCTGACCATTGAACTTCTCAATCTCGATCTTTCCACTGCTCACCATCTTCTTTCACCACCAGAATCGATCTCGCAGATCTCCCACTGAACAGTGTCTACCACAGGCCCGAGTGAAACCCCTCAGCAACAAAGGCATCCCCTTGAAGCCAAAACAGCTCCGATACCAAATGTAGGTTTTAACCCTATACAGAAAATTACTTGCATATGAATTCTTAAACAAAGAAAATAAACAATGCGAGAGCATAACCCATAAAACACATATGCACAGAGATTTTTCCCTGGATCCCAAAACCGGGACTACCAGCTTGATTTTTCATTATGTTCCTTTCAATGTTACAATACAGATGTATACATGCCGAAGCATCCAATACCATGGACCGAAAAACCATCGCGTCCAATACCATGTGTGAAAATCATGCACAAAACCATAGGTAGGTTCGCCCAACCTAATATAGGGTCCAAAAAAGAATATAACACAACCAAACACTACATGATGCTTTCATCGATACAAAATGTACACGCCAAAGCATCAAAGGGTGTGCTATAATCTAGTGATCGATCTAACCAATTGAGAAAAGAAAAAGTATGGGCTGCACACGCTGAGAAGATGGCTTCATAATCATTCTCAACGAGGCTAAGAAACATTCGGTCGCCAAAAATTTTGATGCCAATTTCATCAAGGACAATCCATGGATTGAACAGGATCGTAGATGATGATATCATGTTTATATAAGCAACCGAAGTGGAGGAGATGGGAAGGGGAGGGGGAGGGAGCAAAAATGTTCCCATAAGTGATGAATCCTTAAATAAACTAACTCCAAAATGTTGATAGGAATGTAGGGATTCCCCTACAAGAGGGACACTTCCAGTAACATTGGAATCAGAGGTGAAAAAGGTGAGTTGATCTATGACCACGATCCCACCTTTATGAGGAAATTTGATCATGCGGAAGTAAGTTGAAATGACGACAACCATAGCATAAACCCATGTATGTCCCAGTAGAAGATTATAATCTAAAGGTTTGTTGATAACTTTTACTTCAACAGAGATGCCTTTTCCCCCTAATTCCACCTAGAGAGAGTTCAAAATCCCACAAGGTTTGTATGTCCTTCCATCAAAGGCTTTTAATGGTGGTTGATTGAATTAGTTGGGGAGAACCAATCACCTTCCAACAAGACAAGGACATGATGTAGGCCGAGGCTCCCTCGTCCACAATAGAATGATGAATGTTTTTACCATGGAAAATGACTTGGATCATAAAAGCTAACTGAGCCGGATGTCGGGGGGGGGGAATAGTTTTCATGAGGGAAAACCACTAGGTTGGAATTTGATGGATCCATATATCCAATAGATGACAATAAGGCCTTCTTTTGGGTGGGGAAATTTTGCTACACCTCAAGAATTGACATAGTCGAAGGGGACTGAGCCAAATCTTAAGCTACATTGTAATTTTGAAAGGCTCTTGAATGAGGGTTTAAAGTAAACTTATGGATGACACCCTTTGGAGGCTTGATAATCAATTCCGTAGGAACCAAAGGTGGAATAAGATCAGATGAAGGTGGTGACAAAATGGTAGGTTGATCAGTAACATGACCGTTCATCGGATTCACATTACCATAGTCCTTATTCTGAGTGGCCAACATGACATCAGACTTCATGTTTGACGAGGAAAGCATAAAAATGTGTTAGAGGAAGAGGCATCCCAAGCAACAATATGGGTCTCCTGACTGGGAAACAGGTTGGTTATCACAACGGGAGAAGTGGATGATTTAAATAACTAATTCACTCCAGTGTGGCACAGACAATCACATGTAAAGTGATCCTTGTTACAAATCAAAGTGGGGTTACGGGTGCCCTTCAAACCCCCTATTAACTACGTGGAAAGAATATAACACAACCCAAAAATCTCCCACTTGTTGTTTTCTTTCCACAGGGGGCCACAGGAGAGTTTAGTCATTTTTCCAGCCCTGAAACACCCATTGTTTCTCTACACCAAGAGAACTTCTCAGAGCTCACAGATTTTGTCAATGCATCTGCAGTATTCTTCAAAGTGTCCACCTTTACCAGCAACACCTTTTTGTCTTCTATCATATCCCTCACAAAGTGATACTGAACATCAATGTGCTTAGTCTTTGAATGATAAGCAGGGTTCTTTGCCAAGAAAATTGCACTTTGGTTGTCACAGGCTATTCTTATAGCTCCCTGTACTAACCCCATACTTGAACACAATCTCTACAACCAAACTTCTTCCTTGCTTGCATGAGTGGCTGCCATGTATTCTGCCTCTGTAGTTGATAGTGCCACTACAGATTGTTTCTTACTCATCCAACTGACTGCACCTCCAAATAGGTTAAACACATACCCACTTGTAAATCTTCTCTGATCCAGATCTCCAGCCCAGTCTGCATCAACAAAACAATGAATATCCAACACTCTGTCCAATCCTGGTCTTCCTTGGTAGCACAAACCATAATCACTAGTGCCACGCAAATACCTGAAAACCCGCTTCACTGCTGTCCAGTGCTCCTTCCCAGGTTTTGACATAAACCTGCTCAATACTCCCACTGCATGTGCAATGTCTGGTCTAGTACAGACCATTGCTTACATCAGGCTACCGACTGCACTTGCATATGGAACATGGGACATGTCCTCTTCATCTTCTTGTGTCTTGGGACACTGTTCAGCAGATAACCTCACACCTACAGGAATAGGAACCTTCACCGGTTTACTATCCTGCATATTAAACCTCTGCAGTATTGTCTCGACATACTTTGTTATGAAACCAACTCACAAAAAGATAGAAAAGAGAGGTCCACGCCTTAGAATTCAGCCTCTTCGAGGGGCAACCTCCTTTACATTACATAAATGAATAATTCTTGGATGATATAAATGAAAAGACCTCCTTTCTATATATAGGAGTCTAAGGGGTTATAACATAATCAGAGCCGACATAAGAATAATAATGTAAGGGCACAATAATAACAATAGTGGGCTTCTATGTGGCACAAAAGTAACAATATGGGCACTACATGGGTACATCAATATAATAAGTGGGTTATACTAACAACAATAGGGGGTTACACTAGTAGTATAGGGGCCTAACATGCCCCTCTCCTTCAAAAAGCGTTGTCCTCAGTGCTTGAATAGTTCTTGATGCGTCGGTATAAAATTCTTGTCCTCCCATGTGGAATATTCAGCGGGTAAGTTCTTCCACTTGATGAAATACTCTGAAATTGATCGATTTCGTAGCTGTCGAGTTCTTGTTTCTGTGACTGCTCCAGGTTCCAATATGATTTTTCCTTCCTCTTCAATTTCTGACAATATTGCTTGAATTGGGATCTTTTGCAACTTTTGAATAAGTGGCCATACTTCTTCGTCCTTCTTCCATTCATCCCTTGCTTAATTTATCCAATTTGGTTGGATAATATAAATAGCAAAAAACAATGCTTCCACATCCTCATCCTTGAAGAGTATTCTCATTCGGTAAGGTCGCCATTTTTTAAGTGCATGTAGTATTGCCAACATTTCCTTCTCATAATAGCTTGCTTGAGATATAGCAGTAAAAATACACAATCACCTACATCAAAACATTTTTCACTACGATGTTGATCTACCTGTTGTTTCGTTTGATTTTGCACCGAAGTGGCGTTATCCTTTAAAAGTTGGAGAACTTGCTGTTGATGCTCGATGTGATCTTTCTCTGCTTGAACCTTTTTCTTCTTGATATGTCCTTCTATCTTTTGAGGAGTGGTAATTTCTTCCATTGAATTACAAGATATGGTTGGATTCATTTCTTCTTTCTCGATGTGATCTTTCACTACTTGTACCTTTTTCTTCTTGATATTTCCTTCTATATTGAGAGTTTGAGGAGTGGTAATTCTTTCCAATGCTTTACAAGATATGGTCTGATTCATTTCTTCTTTCTCTGGGGTGGTGTCCTGGCGTATATCCTCTTCTTTTGATGTTTCTTGATCCTTTTCTTCCTCCTCTTCATATTCTATGTAAAATAATTTCTTCTCAGCACACCTATGACCTTTCGTGCATTTGCTATCACAATTGTAACAAAGCCCTTTTTCTCTTTTTTCTTCCAATTGTTGTGATGTAACCCTTGTAGGTTGTGGAAGGCTGGGAGAAACAACACTTCCATATTTATAGTTGTGAGGGGTATGCTTCCTGGTTTCCATAATTTTTCTTTCCATTATGTCACAAAGCCCTTTTACTCTTTCCAATTGTTGTGGTGTTGCTCTAAAGAAGGTGTTGCTCTTTGTATCCTCATAATGTGCTATCATTTCCTCCGTGAAAGTTGACCATGTAACAAGTTTTTTACAAGAACAAATCCCTTCATACCATAAAAATTGATCTGGTTCTAAATATGAAGATGCAATACATACCTTTTGTAACAGTTGTACACCATGTAGATCAAAATATTGCTCCATTTGAAGTATCCAATTTACCGGATCCTTGCCATCAAACTTCCTCATCTTGCTTTTTCTTGATTTTAGGAGCTCGACCTTGAAATGACTGAAACTCTGTACTTTTCAATCACCTAGTTCTGAATTTGTGACCTGAAATAGAACTCTGCGTCCTCTTTCCAATGCCACAAGTCTGAGCCAAATTGGATTCTCCAAGGAAGAGTTATGTGAAATCTCCCACAGTGACATGTGTTTAGACTGGTTCAGTAGAGTTAACTTGTACGACGTGCCACGAGTCACTATTTAAACCTTTGAATCTGAAACACACACACAAAAAACTAGAGTCCGTCCTCTTTCTGTACCTTCTTACGAAATTGCAATCCGATCCCCAGAGAGAAAGTTATGACTATTTTCCTCAGGTCACCTGTTTTGAATGTAATCCAGGAGTCTGCAAAAAGACCAACTTCTTCAGATCATATCTCCGCAAATATCGCGAACAAAGCTCTGAAATTCGGACCCAAGGTTCAGCGCGATTTCTTATCAAATGGGTTTTTTTGCGACTTCTGAAACGTCACCGAACAAACGTTATAGCGAAAATGCCACGATGACCTGTTTGGAGCAGTGAAACCCTAGAATCCAAAGCTTTGATACCAAATGTTATGAAACCAGCTCACAAACAGATAGAAAAGAGAGGTCCACGCCTTAGAATTCAGCCTCTTCGAGGGGGCAACCTCCTTTACATTACATAAATGAATAATTCTTGGATGATACAAATGAAAAGACCTCCTTTATATATATAGGAGTCTAAGGGGTTATAACATAATCAGAGCCGACATAACAATAATAATGTAAGGGCACAATAATAACAATAGTGGGCTTCTATGTGGCACAAAAGTAACAATATGGGCACTACATGGGTACATCAATATAATAAGTGGGTTATACTAACAACAATAGGGGGTTACACTAGTAGTATAGGGGCCTAACATACTTCCTCTGGTTTAACCAGAGCTTTCTCTTTGCTCGATCTCTTTTAATTTCCATGCCCAAAATATAGTTTGCAGCACCAAGATCTTTCATGTCAAATTTGGAGGACAATTGGGTCTTCAAATCCTGGATAATTTCTTTGTCATTTCCAACCAGCAACATATCATCCACATACAAGACCAGATAAATAACACGGTCACCAATTAATTTAAAATACACACAATGATCTGCTTTGCTTCTGGTGAAGCCAAGTCCCCGTATAAATGTATCAAATTTCTCATACCACATCCTTGGTGACTGTTTTAACCCATATAGAGACTTCTTTAACTTGCATACCAGTTCTTTCTTACCCTTCACCGCAAAGCCTTCAGGTTGCTTCATGTAGATTTCCTCTTCCAAATCCCCGTGAAGAAATGCTGTCTTCACATCCATCTGTTCTACCTCAAAATCAAAAGCAGCAGCAACAGATAAAAGTAATCTAATAGAAGCTACCTTGGAAACAGGAGAAAAAATATCACCAAAATCAATTCCTGGCACCTGGCAATAACCTTTTGCTACCAACCGAGCTTTGTATTTCTCCACCTTTCCTTCTGCATTAGTCTTCTTCTTGAACACCCATTTGCTGCCAATGGGTTTCCTTCCAGCCGGCAACTCTAACAGATCCCAAGCCTCATTTTTGTGCAAAGATGCCATTTCATCAACCATGGCCTCTTTCCAGAGTTTTCCATCCTCTAAATCCACTGCTTCCTTCACAATTCTGGGATCATCATCAGTAACAGACAAAGCAAAATTTGAACTGAAAGCAGATGGACTATACCTTTCTGGCTGTCTTCTTTCTCGACCTAATCTTCTCACAGCCGGAGTTAGTGGCTCTTCATCTTCTGATTCCTCCTCTGCTGCAGAGTCTGATTCTTCCTCCTTTGGCACAAACTCTATCTTCTCAGGTTCCTTTGGTTGGACTTCATGTTGAATAACATCTTTTACCTCTCTGAACACCACATCTCGGCTGTACACAACCTTCCGTGTGATTGGGTTCCAAAGCTTATAACCCTTTAAACCATCCTTATACCCAATAAAGATGCACTTTTCAGATTTACTATCCAACTTGGTTCGTTTCTCCTTTGGAACATGTACATATGCATCACATCCAAATACCCTCAGATGTGAAAGAGAGGGTTTCTTACCAGTCCATACTTCTTGTGGAGTCTTATCCTCCAACGCTGATGAAGGTGATATGTTGATCAGGTAACATGCAGTATCCACCGCCTCTGCCCAGAATTCCTGTCCTAACCCGGCACCACTGAGCATGCTTCTTGCCCTTTCCATCAACGTCTTGTTCATTCTTTCTGCGACTCCATTTTGCTGAGGTGTATATGGAGTAGTCTTCTGCCATGCTATACCACACTTCTTACAAAATTCTTCAAATTCCTTGCTGCAAAATTCTCCACCATTATCTGTCCTCAGCACCTTTATCTTCTTCTCTATCTGATTTTCCACCATAGCCTTAAATTCTTTAAACCTGTCAAAGACTTCAGATTTCTTCTTAAGGAAATATATCCATGTATTCCTTGAGAAGTCATCTATGAATGATACATAGTACACAGACTTACCCATTGATGGAACCTTCACAGGTCCAAACACATCACTGTGCACAAGCTCTAATATCTGTTTCGTCCTCTTACCACCAGAGGGGAAACTCACTCGATTCTGCTTCCCATACACACAATTTTCACAGAAATCAAAATCCAGAGAGCTATCATTCATACCTTCTACCATACCTTTACCATAAAGTATTCGAAGGCCCTTCTCTCCAATATGTCCAAGCCTTTGATGCCACAACATGGTCTTCTCTCCAAAGACCACTAGATTTTCTACTCCATTTTCAGGAACCATAGAACTATTTCACCCATCAACAACAATGCTACCTTTCAATTTGTACAGAGTTCCAATCTGAACTCCCCGCATCAATATCAGTGCTCCTCGAACCATATTGCAGGTATCTTTCTCGGACACCGTCTTTACACCTGCATCATCCTACTCGTTTACAGAAATCAGATTTCTGGCCAATGCAAGAATATGTAGAACACTCGGAAGTGTTCTAACCCTTCCACCTTGCAACTTCAACTTTACTTTTCCCCGACCAATGATTCTATCCTTCCTATCATCTCCTAAGAAGACATCACCACCATCGTATTTCTCATACTCGCAGAACCACTCTATATGGGGAGTGAAGTGAAAGGATGCACCTGAGTCAATCAACCATGCCTCATGATCTACATGTGTACTTGAAGAAGCCAAGTACACATCCCCACCTTCATCTGAGGTGGTTTTCGCCTCTGCAGAAGGAGCATCATCAGATCCCTTTCCTTTATCAGGAGCTTTAGATTTACAATCCCTTCTGAAGTGTCCTTCCTTTCCACATTTCCAGCACACCACCTTTGTAGGTTTTCCTGGAGATTTAGATCTCCCTCTAGATTTAGATCTCCCACTCGATGACTTATTTTTGTTTCTGTTCTGGGACCGTCCTCGTACAGACAAGGCATCACCATTATGGTTGTCCATATTCTTCCGTCTCATCTCCTTCGTCAGCAAGGCTGAGACTATTTCATCAAACTGCAAAGCAGTTGCATTTCTACCTATTGCAATAACCAGACTATCCCACGAATATGGTAGAGAACACAATAGACTGATGCACTTATCTTCATCTGAAATTTTAATATGAACAGATAATAACTGACTTACCACAGTATTAAAGGCATTCAGATGCTCTGTCACCGAGTCTCCATCTTTCATCCTCAGGTTATACAACTTTTTCCGCAGGAACAATTTATTCACCAGAGACTTAGATTGGTACAAAGTCCCTAACTTGACCCACAAATCCTTCGCCGTAGCTTCCCCTGATACATTCAACAATACTGAATCTGAGACACACAATCGTATTGTGCTCTTTGCCTTCTGATCCAACTTCTCCCATTCTTCATCGGTCACTCCCGATGGTTTAGTACCCGGATCTACCGCGATCCACTGATCTTTATCCACCAATAGATCCTCCATCTTGAGTTTCCACAACTCAAAATTCTTACCATTGAACTTCTCAATCTTGATCTTTCCACTGCTTGCCATCTTCTTTCACCACCAGAATCGATCTCGCAGATCTCCCACTGAACAGGGTCTACCACAGGCTCGAGCGAAACCCCTCAGCAACAAAGGCGTCCCCTTGAAGCCAAAACAACTCTGATACCAAATGTAGGTTTTAACCCTATACAGAAAATTACCTGCATATGAATTCTTAAGCAAATAAAATAAACAATGCGAGAGCATAACCCATAAAACACATATGCACAAAGATTTTTCCCTAGATCCCAAAACCGGGACTACCAGCTTGATTTTTCATTATGTTCCTTTCAATGTTACAATACATATTTATACATGCCGAAGCATCCAATACCATGGACTGAAAAACCATCGCGTCCAATACCATGTGCGAAAATCATGCACAAAACCATAGGTAGGTTCGCCCAACCTAATATAGGGTCCAAAAAAGAATATAACACAACCCAACACTACATGATGCTTTCATCGATAGAAAATGTACACGCCAAAGGATCAAAGGGTGTGATATAATCTAGTGATCGATCTAACCAATTGAGAAAATAAAAAGTATGGGCTGCACAAGCTGAGAAGATGGCTTCATAATCCTTCTCAACGAGGCTAAGAAACATTCGGTCGCCAAAAATTTTGATGCCAATTTCATCAAGGACAATCCATGGATTGACCAGGATCGTAGATGATGATATCATGTTGATATAAGCAACCGAAGTGGAGGAGATGGGAAGGGGAGGGGGAGGGAGCGAAAATGTTCCCATAAGTGATGAATCCTTCAATAAACCAACTCCAACATGTTGATAGGAATGTAGGGATTCCCCTACAAGAGGGACACTTCCAGTAACATTGGAATCAGAGGTGAAAAAGGTGAGTTGATCTATGGCCACGATCCCACCTTTATGAGGAAATTTGATCATGCGGAAGTAAGTTGAAATGACGACAACCATAGCATAAACCCATGTATGTCCTAGTAGAAGATTATAATCTAAAGGTTTGTTGATAACTTTTACTTCAACAGAGATGGCTTTGCCCCCTAATTCCACCTGGAGAGAGTTTAAAATCCCACAAGGTTTTTATGTCCTTCCATCAAAGGCTTTTAATGGTGGTTGATTGACTTAGTTGGGGAGAACCAATCACCTTCCAACAAGAGAAGGACATGATGTAGGCCGAGGCTCCCTCGTCCACAATAGAATGATGAATGTTTTTACCATGGAAAATGACTTGGATCATAAAAGCTAACTGAGCCAGATGTCGGGAGGGGGGGGTATAGTTTTCATGAGGGAAAACCACTAGGTTGGAATTTGATGGATCCGTATATCCAATAGATGACAATAAGGCCTTCTTTTGGGTGGGGAAATTTTGCTACAGCTCAAGAATTGACATAGTCGAAGGAGACTGAGCCAAATCTTAATCTACATTGTAATTTTGAAAGGCTCTTGAATGAGGGTTTAAAGTAAACTTATGGATGACACCCTTCAGAGGCCTGATAATCAATTCCGTAGGAACCAAAGGTGGAATAAGATCAGATGAAGGTGGTGACATAATGGTAGGTTGATCAGTAACATGACCGTTCATCGGATTCACATTACCATAGTCCTTATTCTGAGTGGCCAACATGACATCAGACTTCATGTTTGACGAGGAAAGCATAAAAATGTGTTAGAGGAAGAGGCATCCCAAGCAACAATATGGGTCTCCTGACTGGGAAACAGGTCGGTTATCACAACGGGAGAAGTGGATGATTTAAATAACTAATTCACTCCAGTGTGGCACAGCCAATCACGTGTAAAGTGATCCTTGTTACAAATCAAACATGGTTATCGAGGCTTTCTTTTCCCATCGAAAGACAAATTTGTTTGTTTATCTTGCCGTGAAGAATATTTCTTTTTCTTATGTTTACCTTTCTTGTTGCTTCCAGGTTGCAGTTGAGACTTGCTTTTATCAGATGAGAGGAAATTTATCTCAGAAGTAGAAGCCGGAGGAGGATGAGATGGAGGGTTTTATGGATGAGTGGAAAGAGCAATACCAAATAGTTTACTCACCGACTGCAAACTAGCAGAACCTACAATGCCATTGGTAGCATGAGATTCTTTACCAGGTGGAGGAGGAACAATATTCGAGCATCTCAAAGCATTTGGTATCTTATCATAGAGCGCTTTTTATTGGGTATAGACCAGATCTAAATACCGAGCACAAGCAGTAACTTTCTCTTCTGTCACAACTCCACCTTTGGCCACATCTTCTCTTATGGGATCTAACATAGAATTGACAAAGAATTCCACAAACAATTGATCCAGAACATAAGTCTTGACCAATCGGTGACAACGTTTCCACTCATGAATGTGATCCAAAATGTGAGTAGAGTTCGATTGTTTAAAGTTAGTCAATTATTTCATTCTAGTTTCATATCTGATGGGCAACTGGAAATGTGTGAGGAAGGTAGCGACTAAAGCGATGAAGTCGTGAAATGATGCTCTAGGTAATTAAATATAACATTTAGTCGCAGTACCCATAAGAATTCATTGGAAAAGACATAGTCGAATGGAATCATCATTAAGTGAATTGGATGAACACCATAGATGATATGTCATGACATGTGTCAACGAATCTTCTCTATGATTCCCATTGAACTTTGGAATATCAGAAGGCAAGCTAGTGGGAATAATCAACCACCATGGTGAATGAACAATGGGGTCATTAGTAAGCCGAGTTAAATTTTGTAATTCAAGAGTAGCCACAAAAGGTTGTTAGTAAGCCTATTAAAGTACGGAGGTGGATGACTTGGATACCCAATGGAGTCGCCAATTTGTTATACATGATTTACAATTGCGGACAAAAGTACCTCCCCTAGCTCGGTGGCTAACTTAGAACAACAGAGAGACAAGGAACACAATGTTTTTCCTTAAAGTAAATAAATGATGGAGTGAGGCCTACTTGGAAAGCTTCGCACGCTTCACTCCTTCTTAAGCCTGGAAGCTCCAATTACAGCTCCAATTGCCAAAATTAGAACCTGCATAGTCAGAGAACACAAGTGATTGAGGGAAATGTTCCCCTAGGGCTTTTGGGGTTGAAACCCTAGCAGAATGAAAGTTATCTATTCAAAGAAACATGCATTCACACATCCATTATGCTACTGTAAGAAAATTCTATGATAAGGGTCTGTACCTTTGGTCCTACGTTTGAGAAGGCCCTTAGGGTCCAAACCCTTCTTGGAGTTCCCTTCTTCTCTTTTGTCCTGCAAAACAAACAATTCAAAGAACACAACAGTACATGGACAAAAACTTATAAAGAAACCATATTTATGTTATAAAGAAAGGTAGTTAGTTATGAAATCCAAACAACCTTTTACATATGAATTCTAAACATGAATATCATTAACATAAAGAAGATTCATTTCGGGAACCAAGACATGTGTTTCTTTTATTATAGACAAATAAAGTACATAAAAAGGAATATTTTCACCTGAGTCACCTTCAGCAGGCTCCAAGCAAAGCTTCCTTCTGGATCCGTTCCAACCTCAAGCCTCTAACAAACTCCTTCCATGACTCTCTCCATGATGTCATAAATGGTGGATGAACATCAACACACAAGGAAACAAAGGTTTCCTGTACAAAATGGGGGAAGTGCAGAAGGCACAAGGGACTTCAGACCTGGTCAAGGGAAAAATCTCAGCATAACCTTTCTCTCTCTTCTCCCCTCCCTTAGGCCTTCCCTTTGAGGTATTTTTATACCATCTCCAAAGTAGTTTTTTAGTTAGGAGTTGGTTGGGAACAGTTGGGCCACGCGCACTAACAGGTGATCAACAGGTAAAACTCGCGATCTCCACTCGAAAATAAGGAGTTGTATATTTTTTTAAGTGTTTTAATACATACACGCAGGTTGGATATACACAGACCCGCGTATACACGCGTTTAACTCAGGGAAATGTCGCGTATAAGGGATAAAAGACTGTTTTTTAAATTTTAGGACCAGGTCTGGAAGGAGGAGTTGCCCTAGGCCATGAGTACAGCATCACAAACCATAAGAGTGAGATTTGGAGCTATAACAGATGCCCCCTAATATATGAGGTCAAAAGGGGTACATGATGGCCGAAATATATTATGCGAGTACATGGAAAGGAAGTCTGTCAAAAACCAAGGAGGACTTCACCAGAATTCAGCCTGCCAAGCCACCAAAGGAGATCAGAAAGAAACACTGTCTGAGGCGGGCATACCCATGCTCAAAAAAAGTAAAGCATGTCCGCATATCAAGTACAAGTGGATCCACTAAGTATACAAGTATAAATGACTGAAAGATACATAATGGATCATCTGACCATAATGAACAAGTACATGTCTGAATGTCACATATAAGACTGTCAATGATGCTGAAAGATGCAACAGATCACTAATATCAAAGACATATCCCAAAAGGTACCAACTGAACATGATGGAATAGGATGGTACTACACTGCAAACTCAGGTGCCAGCATATAGAATGTCGCCATGACTGACTGCAACATATAAAGTGGAGTGGTATCAACTAGCAGCAACAAGAGCAACTATCGAGTGAACCAATGAATGTTGATACAACCTGAGGTCTTCACCGACCACCGTGGTACATTTCTACACTATGGGAATAAATGATTTGAAGTCAACCATGTGAGAAATCATTTGATTAACGGTCATTGATGTATACCGTTAACAAACGCGAGACTACTCACCAATAATGATAATGAGCGTCAAGGTACCCAGTACAATCTAACAAGTGTGAATAGATGGGCTAGAGTCAAACACCTGTAAGAATCTATCGATCAGGAGACAATGATGGTTTCCCACTGTCGATAGCGAAGGATCTTCCACTAATGACTGCAAACCCCAAGGTACTGCCAAATGGACTCTAGATCTTTGCCCAGAGCAATGAGTCGGAGTCGATAGGGAAAGATCCACTAGAAGGAAGGCATTAAGGCATCCTTCATCAATCTAGTGCGAGTGTAACCCGTAGGCCAATAATGTGGAAGGAATCGGACGAAAAAGATGTAGTAACCCAACCGAAGTACGTTTCCGGCGTACACAAGATGTGGCTAGCACACGACAGAAACCCTCTGAACCAAACAATAATGAAAGCTGACACAGAGGCGAGGTATCCACCAATAGGGTCAAATGGAAACCAAGGTACTGCATGAATCCCAATGTGTGATAATGTAAGCTGACTTCGAACACAAGGGAAACCACTCAGTCAAAGACCCATGATATTGATCGATGCTGAGTACAAGGTGACCTATCAATAATGAAAATAGGGCCAGGGTGCGGCTCTAGGCCTGTCCTCAGAGCAAGACGTCATCGTCGATAAGGACAAGACCCACCAGCAAGAAGTCAATGGGGACCTTCTCAAACTAGCACGAGTAAAGGACCAATATAACTGATGTGATAATAGACATGACACTGACAACTAGGGATGGCCGACTGAAAAATGAGTCAAGAGACACTGCAGAGAGGTCGAATTAGGCTAACTTCCCTTGAACAAAAACACGACTCAATGTGACTATGTGGCAGCATATGATGACTCTGTATAAGTTCGCCATGCAGGAGGCACGAACAAACCCTCCATATGATTGGAAGAGATAACCAATCGGGGAAGAACTGACTCAATAACAAGGTTATGGCATACCTAAGTCAAACTAAATCGCACCCATGCGGAGGAGACTTTGTTTTGAGTGCTTTGTTCAAGGGCAACACGACTGACTCTAGCTGCCAACAATAAATGGAAATAATGTCCCGTTCCCGCTCTTTTTGGAATATTTAATTTTTTTGTCTTTTTCTGTTAAGCTGGAAAAAGAATAAAAGAATGCTATGGTACAGTGGAAAGAACGCGTGTCGGTGAAACAGATGATCTAGTTCCTAGGAAAGGAACGTTCCTATGCTCAATGCAGGGAGGTGAAAACTGGTCAGTGACACTCAAAGGTATGTTCCTTCCACGGGTCAAGGTGTGTTAAGTTGCAGAAGTCAAAGGTATGCAAGGTTGATTTTGCAGATGTCATGGTCAAAAGTTGGCTTAAACATGAGTCCAAGTGAAGCCGGCTCTAGGCCAAAAGGTGCAAGTGGTCAACATGCAAATGCAGTAGTACAACTCAACACAAAGGAGCCTCTAGGGTATAAGGCCAGAACAAAGCGGAGAAGCTAAGAGGAATGCGTCTTCAACACATAAGTCATGGCGGGACTACAAAGGACTCTCGAGCCTACTCAAGTCAGAGCAGCATGGGCAACAAATGTCAGTGAGGTGCTAACTAGGATGCCCATGTAAAGGATGGCTCTACCATTGTGTCATGATTTAAAGAATCCGCGAGTGAAGATGGCTTACGAACCATAACACGATGGAATCGACCCTATGGTAGATGTATCGGCAAATGGAGGCTAGTATGTATAATGCAACGGAAAAATGATGTCCCTAACCTATATGCCAGTGAGAAAACGATACCTGCCATGATGGGTCAGCAGTCATGGAACCGTCTCGAACTGTCAAAAAACGTCCAAAATGTCCTGAAAAATAAACCAATCTCGACATTCCAAGCTCCCAAGTTAAAAGTCACATGAGGCCAAACAAAATAAAATTTTGAAAAAATTTTGCATTTTCAAAACTTATAAAAAGCATTTTTGACTCACCATTTTGACCATTTGAGTTTGAGAGAAAAGGTTTTGGAGCAAAAGGAGCAAACTTCCCACAGCCAGATTCAACCGTTCAAATTCGTCAAAAATCTCCAGGTAACTCTTATACTTAGCTTGCAATTGATTGTGACAGGTTTAAGATTTTTAATTGATGTTTCACCGTTGAACTTTTGTCAAAAATTTCCTCGCGGTGTATACGCGAGTTGGTAATATTGAACCCGCGTACACGCGGGCCCTATACGTGACTGTGTGCACAGGGACCCGCGTATACGCCGCGAACCATTTTTAAACAAAAACTAACGGTTTTGAATCGATTTTTTCTCAGGATGCCTGTCACGTGGCGTGAAAGGGAGCACACAGCAGTAGACAATGAAGTTATGAACAGTACAGAAGCATTAGATGCATTACGGGGATGTGCTTTACTTAAATTTTTCAAATTGCCAAATATGAAAGCAAACACGCGTCTGCTTGAGATGCTCATTGATTATTGGGATGTCAATGAGGAAGCCTTTATGATTGATCAGATGCTGCTCAGGGTAGAAGTGGAGGATATCTATTTTATCATGGGACTTTCCCGAAGGGGAGAGGTAGTACAGTCCCGAGGCAAGACACAGAGTAGCCTCTCGATAGAGGACTATGTACATATATATTGCCCGGGACATCCCAAGAAGGTTGGGAGCCACATTTCCATCACACATGTGGCGAGTTTATTACTTAGGATAATCCTGTTCACCATGGCTCGAGTGAACGGATCATCCTCTCTGCATCAGGCATCACGACAAAACATGAGCGTGGCAGTTGACTGTCTCACTACTGTGTTCGACTGGTGTACTCCTCTTCTGGCCAACATGAAGAGCCAGTTCACTTCTATCAGGAGGGGATAGACCAAGAACTTTGGATACGGGACTATCTTGTGCACTTTCTTTTTCGAGAAGGTTCCCGCACTCCACCCCAGGGTAGCAGTTTCCATCAGCACCCCACGCGATCCACGCTTGGGCCGGTGGGCTGATCTGATGAAACGTCTGGGGGGTGGGGAGGTCCCAAGGACTGCCTTCGACGATGAATTCTTCACCTGGTGGGATCAGTAGATCATCACCGTGGATGACTACCCCTATGCTGGGCTGGATTTCCGAGGAGATCCCGATCTAGCGTTACCACCGAATGTAGCATGGGGCGAGATTGGTACGATTTTTTGATTTTATGATTTTTTTTAGATTTTTCAAATATAATGATGCATGTTGAAAAATATTTTTTGATGAGATTCAAATTACTAATATGATGATCATGTTCCATACATTGGGCCAGTACGACCAGATGGATTCCCGCGGCATGGATGGCGCGACCGAGGAGCTGAAGAGGTGGCTGCTGATATAGAAAGGACTCTAAACAACATCCAACGACACTTGGCGAGACTGAGCTGCCGAGTACCGATGGCCGTCATAGAGGACCTTCCTGAGGATTTGCAACGTCATGTGGTTGGCATGCCACGTGACTGGGTTCGCATTTTTCGGCGTGTGGCCAATGCTATAGTTACATACTTAGACGCTCATCCTGAGCCGAGGCATTAGATATGCCGGACATGATTATGGGCATTTGAGTCCCAATTTTGTATATTTTTTGGACACACATATGTACACTCGAGATGCTTTACGATATATATATATATATACAGTTTGACTTTTTGATGCTTGATTTTATTATGATGAATGATTGATGTGCCAGTCTAATGCCTGATTAGCGATAAAATCAGCTAACCAATTATGAGATCTTGGAATGTGCAAATAATTAATATAAGTAAATGATCTTTGCAACAACCTCACTCTTAAATACTGGCGATATAAAGATGGATCTCGTATTCGATAAATGTTATTTAATTGAGACACTATCAATTGAGAATCAAGATACACTACCAACGAGTCGATCTCATGAGAGATTTCCTCGGATAATAAATTAATAACAGCAGTATACTCGGCCATATTGTTTGAAGCAGGACCGATGCACACGCCTCTTGATGCCATCAATTGACCAGTTGGATAATAGAGTACCCAAGCTGCGGAAGCAAGATTCCGAGTGTGCCGACTAGCACCATCAGCGAACCCAAAATAGACCAAATCATCCATCATCACCTGCCACAGTAGACCAAAAAGTGATGATATTAGAAAACTCTCGAGGATATATGTACAAATATACATAAAGTACAAAGAAGCCATTGTCTGGCCAAAACTAAGCAAAGTACTTCTTTTGGTGGAGCCCGTCAGGGGGCTCCGCCAACTTACTCCTAGGGATGTTTATAGGTACGACGATCGAACCAATCAATATACTCCCTTTGGCAAATGAATGTGTTGGAGCCAAAGGGACCGTACAATCATCGCTAGTCGAACTGGAGGACCGAGATTCGACTTCATGCACAGGGGAATGGAAGTGTAACCGACGATGTAAATCTTCCAAAGGTCGATCTACAGCCGTCATTGCTTCGAATATCGCTTCATCCGATGGAAAAAAAATATCCAAGAAATTCGATGCAGAGGTGGAATCGAGGGTCCGAAAATGAGCCACATCACCATCTATCTCTTTCCCAGAGGAAGAAGTAGAATGGTTATCTACAGAGTTATCGATAGATTCACATCTAAGCTCTACTGCAGACATAAGAGATCCTATTCCACTCACCTTGTCGTCACCTGATGTGGTCACAGATGAAGGTAAGGTTCCAGGTTTCGAAGAATAAGGAGTTTGAACAAACTCTCTCCGTAAAGGATCCCTGGAGGATGAAATTATATCTATACCTGCTGTAGGAGGGGGAAGATTAAACGTACCCATCAATGAAGAGTACATCCCGACTCTTAGACTCTCAGTAGGTGGACGGGGGTTACCCACTAAAGGAATGGTAGAGTCAGAGCTTGCTTCAGGATCGACTGGAAAATAGTCCAATTGATCAACTTTAACGATTTTCCCCTCATGAGGAAAGCAAATAACATGAAATAGAGTCGAAACAATGACATCCATTTCGTAGACCCAGTTCCTTCCTAAGAGGAGATTATAGTATAGGTTAGAATCTACGACCTCTACTTCAATATTAACGACCTTTCGTCCAACACATATAGGAAAGGTTGGGATAATCCTGTATGGCCTATGAGAATGACCATCAAACGCTGTCAAGAGGGTAGGTGAAGGAACAACTGATGGTGATCCAATGGCCTTCCAGCATGACATAGACATGACACACGTGGAAGCTCCCTCATCTATAACCATCCGAAAAATATTCATTTTCTGGTAGGTAGACTTTATCTGGAAAGCCATGTGATGAGGAAGTCTCTTTTTGACATTACTCATATCAAAAGTGAGAGCTAAAGAATTACTTGGATCCACTTCCCCCATTACCGATAGCAAGGCACTTCGTTGAGCAGGACACGACTGGAGAACCTCTAAAGTGGACATAGCACATGGACTCTGAGCCAGATCCTCAACAATGGAGTAATTCTGGGCTTCCCTAATATTAGGGTTGATAGTCACGCGTTTAGTGGAACCTTTCGGTACTCGAGGTATAGTCTCAACAGAAGGTCGCTCAATATGAAGTGGGTTGTTAGTTTCGGGAACTGATTTACCCTTGGAAGTTTCACCTTCACCATAATCGTGTGACCGTGTGGTCACATTAGCATGAGCACCCATCATGAAAACATTTGATGACTTGTCCCCTTCCTGGTTGCCCCTTGCGGAGCTTCCAGGGTTTGAACTCGCGCCAACAAGAAATTGCTGCCCTTGGGGAAACGTGTTGGTTAACATAGCTTGAGAACTAGAAGTCCCTTGCTGTCCTAACAAGCGCTGAGCGCTTTCAATATTAGGGTAGAGATGAGTTAGATGGTCTCCACTGCACAACTTGCATGGAAACTTGACTTTCTTTCTCGACTCATTTCTACCACCACCGGCGTTGTTGCCAGATTTATTTGCATTAGGCTTCCCGTCCTGGTTCTTTTTCTTACCTCGTCCTTTCTTTTTCCCATTGGAATTTTGATTTCCTTTGGGGTTATCAGATTGGACGACATTAATTGAAGAAGTTTGGGAAGTGGGGGGATTAGACGATGTGACTTGGTTGTTAGAAGCAGTTTGCAAGGACAACTGCTGCAATTGATTCAAAAAGTTCACTGTAGTTGTGTCTACTGACCCAACGATACCATTCGTGTGCGGACCTGGCTTCGACTTAGCTACGTCAACCTTAGATCCAGGAGAATCTGGCAAGTATTTTTGTAGGATCCCAGACTGAGAGTAGATCAATTCTAATTGCCGGGCCCTAAAAATGGCTTGCTCCTCAGAATAGACCCCAGACATGGAGACATCCTTGGAGATCTCGGGTTGTAAAGATTTCAAAAACAACTCGAGACGGTACTCCGGAGGGATTTCGGCTTTAATGAGCCTCTTTCTTTGTCTCCATTCCTGAATATGGTCAGAAATTTGAGTTGCCTTATCCTGACGAAAGGTGGCCAGAAGTTCAGTTCCGGCATCATAGCGGACAAGCAACTGGAAGTGATTTAAGAAAATATTGGCTAAGTCAGCGAAAGATGTAAAGCTGCCCCCTGGCAACTCTATATACCATTTGGCCGCATTACCAGTCAAGGTGCGCTGAAAGAGTCTCAACCTAATCGAGTCATCGATAAGGGAGTTATATGAGCACCACAAATGAAATGTGGTTACATGATTGCCTGGGTCTTCACCACTCTTCCCTTCGAATTTTGGAATGTCTGAAGGGAGTTTGGTTGGGACCGGAGGCCAGGTTGGATTGTACTTGATTGGGTCATTTGTTAACTTAGTGAGATCTGGCAAGTTCAATGTTGCCAAAAATGGAAGCCTAGGAGGACCTTGGGGATTCCACCCAGACTGGGCAGAACTCCGAAAGTTCTAAAAATATTGTCCTGGAATTTGGGAGGCACCAGGCTGCCCGAAGTAACCAGTAGAACCGGCTGAACCAAAAGGCAAGCCTTGTGATCCAGCAAAATTTGGAGTTTGACCAACCCCAGCCGTATAACCTCCATAACCAGCAAAGTTTCCTCCTAAAGGATTGTAAGGAGTTGATAACCCCTGATACGGATTCCAAGCCGAAGCAAGGGGAGGAATACTTTGAAACGAACTAACCGTGGAGTACGGCCTATTCCCTTGTTGGCCAATAAACGGATTCCCAGTTCCCGCGCTACTAACCCCAGGGTTATTCCAACCTTGGAAGGGATTGCTTCTTTTTCCTACAGAAGAAAAAGGTATGGATCCTACCATCGGGTTGGAATGTGGTATATGACCACTTCCGAAAGGAAAACTCTGGAATGAAGCCGATCCGCCCATCATGGACGTAGCGGCACTAAATGGAACCGATGGAATACCCTGTGAGTGGGTGCTTAATGGGAAGAATCCAGTACCAAAAGTATTGGTTTGGGCATTTCCACTCGTGGACGGAATGAAGGTAGACCCAACTAAATATGTGCTAGCAAAAGATCAAAACAAGGAAGCAGAGGAGATGGAAATGGTTCCTCCCCCTTGCACCGATGTTGGGGTTTTCATAGTTGTAGCACTTGTAGAAGCCATGCTTCCAGTAGTGGTCATCGATGGTAAGCGCGTAACGTAACCTGGACTTGACGGTCTATGCGTCGGAGTCCCAACGTATTGCAATACGTCTGGATGGCTAGATGGTAGTGGAGAATTCGGAGCCGCTAACGACTCTGAGAGTTCTTCTACCTCTATGTTATTCTCCGCTTGAAAGAGAACTCGAGAAAGGACTAGAGTGTCTCTCTTTTGTTCAGAAGTGCCAGGCCTTGCTTGGCTGCTAATGCCCCCGAGAGGAGGATCAATCCTCGATGCGTCAACCGGTGTGGGACGAAACCCACTGGTAGTATTACCTCTGCGCCTTCTAGGAGAAGGCTCTAAACTTGGTGGCAAAAGACCACGAAGTCTTCGAGACTGTCTAGGAGATCGGTCAGCCACTTTGAATTTTTTGTTATGATCTAACTAAAGACTCAAAAAATTGAAAGCTAGGCCAACTAAGAGCATAGAGCACACACTATAAAGTCCCTAAAGATACATCCAGTCAAACAACGTCCAAGTATTTCCACTCCGGGTGATTAAGATCGGACACGAAAATACGAGAAAGTGAAATAAGGGGCCTTCCAAAGATAGTCTGGGATGATGAGGGCCCAGTCCTATCAGCGAAGGTATCAGAGGAAGTTACGCTGACCTCCTAACAACAGCCTGCGTCGGTGCAAGCCCCCAAGCTCTGCAAGTGTGCCCTCCAGTAGTACTGTCGAGAGTGATGCAACGTCAACCTCAGGTGCCACGGGATTCCCCTCTGCAGCCACCTGTGTAGTTCCCTAGGAGTAGCAACTATGGATACCAACTCGTCGCAAAAGCCAGGCGGAACAGTCATGAGGTAAGTTCGAACAAGTAGGAGAGGGGGTATCTCTCTTCCCTGTCTTCATAGACCCTCGTGCTTAACTCCCAGATCCGGAGCTTTCCTGGTCTTCCTAATGCTATTGGATTTTCTCTCATTATTCAGACTCCTATGTTTGACGTTTATATGGCCTTGGAGAGTTAACTCTCCACTCGCCTAATCCAAGGCCCTAAAATCCTAATCTTGTTGGTGTAACTGACTAAAACAAAAAGTTCTAGTGAATTTTAGTTAGTGCTTGATTTTATTAGGCTGTTCTTTAAGTCACAAGGTAACGGAAGTGAAACTAGTGGTGTTTTTTGACGCAAAAGAAATTAATAAAAACTTAACTACATGCACATGCACTTTTTTGTTTTATGATGAAGAGTAATTTCTATAGGGTTCAGAGGTACTTCTAATAAAACAAATTCTTCTTTTCTTTTCGTTAATTCACACTTCGCACTCACAAAAGCTACAAAGCTATGTATGCCTAAAAGGGGATGCAAATCTATCCTAATGCAACAACTATATGTGGATGCAAGATTTAAAACTACTCTAAAAACAAAAATGAAAGTTGCTTGCTTATCAATTTTTTATCTTGCCACTTACAATGTCTAGATGGAACATGAGATGTTACCATTCATTTCATCTAAACACTAAAAAAAAGTTCTAAGACAAACATAAAGCACTTTCACTTCATAAAAGGAAACCAAATGAAAAGCAAGTTCAAGAAAGCAAAACTAAGATTTTCAAAATATTTTCTTCAAAGTAACAAACAAAAGAGTCTTTTAAAAAAAATGCTCTCAACAACACTGAAACTTGTGATTGAAGAATAGGCAATTAAACACTTTTGCGAATCGACACCACTCAATGAATGAAAACCCAACAAAAATAAATGTGTTTGCAATCGCTCTTAACAATCAAAAGCAGCAATGAAAGCTTTGGCAATGAAAACCAAAAAGATCAAAAAGACAAATTCCAACAAAGTGTCAATCAACAACTTTCATGAAACAAAGAAGTGGATGGTCACAAAAAGCGATTTTGTCAAGCAAACAAAAATTCACCAAAAGCAAGATTAACACAAAAATTGTGATCAATCTTCCTAGCCTGCTGAAACAGAGCAGCCAAGATTCCTAGCAAGAAATCTTGTGTGCTTTAGCAAAAAACGATGACGCTTGCAATCAACAAAAAACAAGACCAATACTCCTTATAATCAGAGAGAATTCAGAACAAGATGCTCGCTGTAAAACAAATAACTGATACTGGAAAATGATTGTTTCAGACTGACTCAAACTACCAGACAAACCTTCAGAGACTAAAAAGATTTATAAATCTTGAAAATTACAATATATACGCGATTGTACTGAAGTACAGATTGCGTGTATATGCGACTGTATCTGAGGAAACCTGCGTATATGTAGGTTCACTCAAAAAAACAAGCGTATATATGCCTCTGTATCTAAGAAAAACAACAGATATGAAAGGCTTCAAGAAAAATAAAAAAAAACAAACTGAAGAAACTGGCAAAGCTTAAAGTTCAAGAACAGACCAGACAGTAACAGCAAGCAGACAAGGCAGCTGAGCCCTGATTGGCTTGAAAAACACCAAAACTAGGAACAACAAGAGTGTTTTCCCCAACGGAGTCGCCAATTCTGATTGAGGGAAATGTTCCCCTAGGTCTTTTTGGGTTGAAACCCTAGCAGAATGAAAGTTATGTATTCAAAGAAACATGCATTCACACAACCATTATGCTATTGTAAGAAAATTCTATGATAAGGGTATGTACCTTTGGTCCTACGTTTGAGAAGGCCCTTAGGGTCCAAACCCTTCTTGGAGTTCCCTTCTTCTCTTTTGTCCTGCAAAACAAACAATTCAAAGAACACAGCAGTACATGGACAAAAACTTATAAAGAAACCATCTTTATGTTATAAAGAAAGGTAGTTAGTTATGAAATCCAAACAACCTTTTACATATGAATTCTAAACATGAATATCATTAACATAAAGAAGATTCATTTCGGGAACCAAGTCATGTGTTTCTTTTATTATAGACAAATAAAGTACATAAAAAGGAATATTTTCACCTGAGTCACCTTCAGCAGGCTCCAAGCAAAGCTTCCTTCCGGATTTGTTCCAGCCTCAAGCCTCTAACAAACTCCTTCCATGACTCTCTCCATGATGTCATAAATGATGGATGAACATCAACACACAAGGAAACAAAGGTTTCCTGTACAAAATGGGGGAAGTGCAGAAGGCACAAGGGACTTCAGACCTGGTCAAGGGAAAAATCTCAGCATAACCTTTCTCTCTCTTCTCCCCTCCCTTAGGCCTTCCCTTTGAGGTCTTTTTATACCATCTCCAAAGTAGTTTTTTAGTTAGGAGTTGGTTGGGAACAGTTGGGCCACGGGCACTAACAGGTGATCAGCAGGTAAAACCCGCGATCTCCGCCCGAAAATAAGGAGTTGTATATTTTTTTAAGTGTTTTAATACATACACGCGGGTTGGATATACATAGACCCGCGTATACACACGTTTAACTCAGGGAAATGTCGCGTATAAGGGATAAAACACTGTTTTTTAAATTTTAGGACCAGGTCTCGAAGGAGGGGTTACCCTAGGCCATGAGTACAACATCACAAACCATAAGAGTGAGATTTGGAGCTATAACAACAAGCCAAGAAACTGTGAGATCTATGCAATATCATCTAAGAACTTCATGCAATAGATCAACATGGTATTAAAATAAGTGAAATAACAACATCACATATAGGAAAACAATGAATTATTTTCATTACTATAAATGGAAGGAGATTACAAACATAAGTAGAAATTGATCTTGTAGAATATCTCCTCTATGTTGTTGAATTGTCCTTTCCTTGTCACAATATGCACCTCCAATCACCCTAAATGCATGGAATGATGACCACTCACTACAACAACATAAGATCACCTTCACTCTCTAAAAGCCAACCCCCAACCACATAGAAGGCTGGGAATATATAGAGAAGTATGGTAAGTTGGGAGTTCTTATCCAATTACCAATCAAGGGTCAGAGATCCAAATTTGATGGAGGGATAGGATCAAATGATAAGTGGCGAAAACTCCAATATAGGGATGGATAGGATCTGAATGTTATCCAAGGTAAGCAGTTGCAACAACTTCTGGAAACTCCTAGAAGAGGAATCTTCTGATATCTTGATCATTCTCTTGGATTTCTAGAACCAACACAGGTGCAAAGGGGAGCAACCTGCTAGTGACAAACGCATGCCATAATGGAGAAAACTACTGGTGAATGCACCCCAATAGGCTTACAGGGAGTGTTGGTCCTCAAATTGGCTCAGATAATGTATTTTAGGGCTGAAATTATGGGAAATGAAAGGTACATGCTTAGGGATTTGTGCAAGACGGTGATAAGGGGACTAGGATGTTGAATGATACCATTAGAAGGCTCACTGATAAGATGTGACAAAATGGCCTATAACACCCATATTAGAGGAAACTAATGTTTCTAGATTGTTCTTAAAAAACACCACCATGCCTGGTGGCTGCTAGATTCCCTTTTCAGGCTCCATAGAAATTTATTTCAATGAAGGATATAAGTGGAGGGAACCAGAGGGAGGGAATCGAAAGAGGAGGGAGATCATTGGAGTTTTGAGGAGGAGTGTGGGGTTGAATTAGTACCATGCTTTAAGGATGCCTAATTCTGTGGAACTAGCTTTCTAGTCTTGGCCTGACTAGTGTTGACAAAGAATTGATTATTTAGTGTTGGTGGAAATAAGAGTCCATAAGCCTTTAGAATTTAGGGACTAGTTGTGAAATCAGAGAGAGAGAGAGAGAGAGAGAGAGAGAGAGATCAATTTCCACTACTGATTTTCACATAAAGCATAGGGAGGGGCCAAAGAATCCCCTTTTGACTAGTTTGTCCCATCTAATGATTTTGCCTTAAACTAACATGATCCAGGTGGATATTGGTGGCCACCCACCTATTCCACCTAGACCCCTAGTCAGTTTCATCTGTTTCCTTGTTCATTTCAACATTTACTATTTTTAGTATTTTTTCGGGTTTTGAACTTCCACAGTAGTTTTGATCCCCTAAACGAAATTTTTTTGTTGGGTTGTGTTATTCTTTCCACAACTATTTTTTGGACCCTATATTAGGTTGGGTGAACCTACCTATGGTTTTGTGCATGATTTTCGCACATGGTTTTGGACATGATGGTTTTCGGTCCATGGTATTGGATGCTTCAGCATGTATAAATATGTATTGTAACATTGAAAGCAACATAATGAAAAATCAAGTTGGTAGTCCCGGTTTTGGGATCTAGGGGAAAATCTTTGTGTATATGTGTTTTATGTGTTATGCTCTCACATTATTTATTTTTTGTGTTTTAGAATTCATATGCAGATAATTTTTGTACGGGGTTAAAACCTACATTTGGTATCAGAGCTATTTTGGCTTCAAGGGGACGCCTTTGTTACTAAGGGGTTTCGCTCAGGCCTGTGGTAGACCCCATTCAGTGGGAGATCTGCAGGATCGATTCTGGTGGTGAAAGAAGATGGCGAGCAATGGAAAGATAGAGATCGAGAAATTTAATGGTGAGAGTTTTGAGTTGTGGAAACTCAATATGGAGGATCTGTTGGTGGATAAATATCAGTGGATCACGGTAGATCTGGGTACTAAACCAATGAGAGTGTTTGATGAAGAATGGAAGAAGTTTGATCGGAAGGCAAAGAGCACAATATGATTGTGTGTCTCAGATTCAGTGTTGCTGAATGTATCAGGGGAAGCTACGACAAAGGTTTTGTGGGACAAGTTAGGGACTTTGTACCAATCTAAGTCTCTGGTGAATAAATTGTTCCTACGAAAAAAGCTATATAACTTGAGGATGAAAGATGGAGACTCGGTGACAGAGCATCTGAATGCATTTAATACTGTCGTAAGTCTGTTATTATATGTTGATATTAAAATTTCAGATGAAGATAAGTGCATCAGTTTATTTTGTTCTCTACCATATTCGTGGGAGAGTCTGGTTATTGCAATAGGTAGCAATGCAACTGCCTTGTAGTCTGATGAAATAGTCTCATCCTTGCTGATGGAGGAAATGAGATAGAAAAATATGGAGAGCTAGAATGGTGATGCCTTGTCTATATGAGGACGGTCCTAGAACAAAAAAAAAAAAGTCATTGAGTGGGAGGTCTAAATCTAGAGGGAGATCTAAATCTCTAGGAAAACCTGTAAAGGTGGTGTGCTGGAAATGTGGAAAGGAAGGACACTACAAAAGGGATTGTAAATCTAAAGATCCTAATAAAGGAAAGGGATCTGATGATGCTCCTTTTGCAGAGGCGAAAACCACCTCAGACGAAGGTGGGGATGTGTACTTGGCTTCTTCAAGTACACATGTAGATCACGAGGCATGGTTGATTGACTCAGGTGCATCCTTTCACTTCACTCCCCATAGAGAGTGGTTCTGCGAGTATGATAAATATGATGGTGGTGATGTCTTCTTGGGGGATGACAGGGAGGCTAGAATCATTGGTCACGAAAAAGTAAAGTTGAAGTTGCAAGGTGGAAGGGTTAGAACACTTCCGGGTGTTCTACATATGCCTGCATTAGCCAGAAATCTGATTTATGTAAGCAAGCGAGATGATGCAGGTGTAAAAACAATTTTTGAGAAGGATACCTACAAGATGGTTCAGGGGGCACTGGTATTGATGCAGGGAGTTTGAATTGGAACTCTGTACAAGCTACAAGGTACCACTGTGGTTGATGGATATAACATTTATGTGGTTCCTGAAAGTGGAGCAAAAAATCTAGTGGTCTCTGGAGAGAAGACCATGCTGTGGCATCAAAGGCTTGGACATATTGGAGAGAAGGGCCTTCGAATACTTCATGGTAAAGGTATGAGTAATAGCTCTCTGGATTTTGATTTTTGTGAAAATTGTGTATATGGGAAGCAGAATCCAGTGAGTTTCCCCTCTGGTGGTAAAAGGGTGAAACATATATTAGAACTTGTGCAGAGTGATGTGTTTGGACCTGTGAAGGTTCCATCACTGAGTAAGTCTCTGTACTATGTATCATTTATAGATGACTTCTCAAGGAATACATGGATATATTTCCTTCAGAATAAATCTAAAGTCCTTGATAGGTTTAAGGAATTTAAAGCTCTAGTGGAAAACCAGACAGAGAAGAAGATAAAGGTGTTGAGGACAGATAATGGTGGAGAGTTTTGCAGCAAGGAATTTGAAGAATTCTGTAAGAAGTGTGGTATAGCACGACAAGAGACTACTCCATACACACTTGAGCAAAATGGAGTTGCAGAAAGAATGAACAAGATGTTGATGGAAAGGACAAGAAGAATGCTCAGTGGTGTTGGGTTAGGACAAGAATTCTGGGTAGAGGCGATGGAGATAGCATGTTACCTGGTCAACAGATCACCTTCATCAACGTTGGAGGATAAGAATCCACAAGAGGTATGGACTGGTAAGAAACCTTATCTTTCACATCTGAAGGTATTTGGATGAGATGCATACGTACATGTTCCAAAGGAGAAAAGAACCAAGTTGGATAGTAAATCTGAAAAGTGCATCTTTATTGGGTATAAGGATGGTTTAAAGGGTTATAAGCTTTGGAACCCAGTAACAAGGAAGGTTGTGTACAACTGAGATGTGTTGTTCAAAGAGGTAAAAGATGTTATTAAACATGAATTCCAACCAAAGGAACCTGAGAAGATAGAGTTTGAGCTTAAGGAGGAAGAATCAGAGTCTATAACAGAGGAGGAATTAGAAGATGAAGAGCCACAAACTCTGGGAGTGAGAATATCAGTTCAAGAAAGAAGGCAACCAGAAAGGTATAGTCCATATGCTTTTGGTTCAAATTTTGCTTTATCTATTACTGACGATGATCCCAGAACTGTGAACGAAGCAGTAGATTCATAGGATGGAAAAATCTGGAAAGAGGCCATGGTTGATGAAATGGCATCTTTGCATAAAAATGAGGCTCCGGATCTGGTGGAATTTCCGGCTGGAAGGAAACCCATTGGCAGAAAATGGGTGTTCAAGAAGAAGACAAATGTAGAAGGAAAGGTGGAGAAATACAAAGCTCGGTTGGTAGCAAAAGGTTATTCCCAGGTGTCAAGAATTGATTTTGGTGATATATTTTCTCCTATTGCCAAGGTAGCTTCTATTAGATTACTTTTATCTGTTGCTGTTGCTTTTGATTTTGAGGTAGAACATATGGATGTGAAGACAACATTTCTTCATAGGGATCTGGAAGAGGAGATATACATGAAGCAACCTGAAGGTTTTGCGGTGAAGGGTAAGAAAGAAATGGTATGCAAGTTAAAGAAGTCTTTGTATGGGTTAGAACAATCACCGAGGATGTGGTATAAAAAATTTGATACATTTATACGAGGACTTGGCTTCACCAGAAGCAAAGTAGATCACTGTGTGTATTTTAAATTAATTGGTGACTGTGTTATTTATCTAGTGATCCAAATTGGATCCATGAAAATTATCAAAGTACCATGTCTGTATCAAATCAGGACATACTTCAAATTTATAAACAAAGAACGATCAGGAAGACCTTTGGACAGTGGCAGTTTGCAGCCAACAAGGAATGACGAGGACCTCGGTCAAAGCGCGTTGACCGAGGCCCATGGAGACCGTGCAAGAGTAAAAACTGGCAGTTGGGAAGACCAGATCGGGGAATAGAGGCTGTTTCTGATGCATTGCTAGGCAAAACCCCTCGAGAAGGAAAATCCTTGAAGCGCTTAGTCGCATGAGAAGCTGGGAAACCGTAGGGAAATCGCTAAGGCAAAAGGCGGGTCCCGCACTCCAAAATTGATGTTATGTCGAAGGCACATTGGGGCAGTAAGTGGATTTGGCAGAAAATGAGCGATTCCATTCAGTGCACGACACATGTTTGGCAGATGAGAGAGAAAACCGTCTCTCATCGCACACTAATGGTTGAGCAATTCAAATTCGCAAAATGAGTGAACACCGTAGGATCTGGGGGCTTTAGATCTGACAGTGGAGATTGCCCCGATGGAGAAATTGGATTTGACAGGGGAATTAAGCCGCGACATATAAAATTCTGAAGTCCGATTTGACCGCTGATTTGGCGGATGAACCATTACATAGTGTAATTGAAATACCGAACCATCGAGGAAGAGTTAGCGCAGTTCGTGAGAGGATAAGTGGCCACCTCTGTGTGAGACGTTAGCAATGACGTAGAGGCAAGGAACTCCAAGCGAACACCAGCAGACGATTCGAAGGGGTGGAAGAGGAAGTGAACAGTCATGAGACAAATTGGATTTAAGCCATGAACGGGTAGAGAATAGAATAAGGAAGAACCAGAGCAGGGAGCACTGTAAGAAAGAAAAAAACAGTGAGACTGAGAGACAAAAGAGACAGTGAAGCAAGAAGCAGAAAATAGAGAGCTGAGCTGACCTAAGGCAACATCGAGTAGACAGAAGGTTTGAGAGGCTTCAAGCATTCCCTATGTGTATCTGTCGGGAATCGAGCACCACATTGGGCTCCTCCCATTAAAGAATAGAGAGGTCAGGACTTGGAAAAGGAAAGAGTTTGTGCACTCTAGTGGCTTGAGGAATCCAAGAACCACCCTACCAAGCATTATCTATTTCAGGAGACTCAAATTGAGATCCTCACTGTAAAAACTTTGTTTTAAAGACATAATAAAAGAATGCCATCACGAAAGTTGGACCGAAGACGTAGCCCTGAAGAATAGGGTGAACTGATTATTAATTTGTTGTGTTCTTGTATTTTCTTACTGTGTTTCTCTTACTGTTTTCCATTTTCCAGTGTCTGTGTATTTTGAAATCTGATCGATCTGTTGCCTAAGATAACATAGACACACACCAACACATGAGTCTGTAATACCTTCATTCATTAATTATTTAACTGAGGTCACCCACGAGTGATATTCAGATCATCTAGTCTTGTATGTGGATGACATGTTGCTGGTCGGAAATGACAAAGAGATTATCTAGGATTTGAAGACCCAATTGTCCTCCAAATTTGACATGAAATATCTTGGTGTTGCAAACTACATTTTGGGCATGGAAATTAAAAGATATCGGGCAAAGAGGAAGCTCTGCTTAAACTAGAGGAAGTATGTCGAGACAATATTGCAGGGGTTTAATATGCATGATAGTAAATGGTGAAGGTTCCTATTCCTATAGGTGTAAAGTTATCTCCTGAACAGTGTCCCAAGACACAAGAAGAGGAAGATGTTAGAAAATTATATATTACGGAGCAATGGAACACATAAAATATTGCAAAAATATAAACACAAAAAATTCATAAAACAAGAGAGACATAGATATACATGGTTCACCTAGTTTGGGCTATGTCCACGGAGAAACAACCAGTCCTTCCTTTTATATTATCTAGCAAACCTAAGAGATACAACCTACAACAGATCCGTTGTAACACCCTCTTCGCTCTCAATCTCCTCTCTCTTCCTCACTCAGAATACAGATATACATTAACACAATACAATTCCCTCATATATAGTGAGGGGTTGCCTTATAGGGCAAAAAACCCTAAATTAAACATAACTTCTACCGTCAGATCATCCACCTAATGAACAACCCAGATTGACTAGAAATTACTAGACTTTTACAAGGCAATTTTACATCTATTTTTAGCTTCGGGGATGCTGCCCCAAAACCCCCCCTGGGAGACCACTGGCCCCCAGATCCCCCAGCCGGGGGGGATTTACCCCCCTCGCACCCCCTGCGTGAAGGGGTGTATAGTCTTCCTGGGGTATACATCCGGCTAAAACCTTTGAATACAAAAGATAATCAGGCTCCACACCCAACAACAGAGGATATGTCTCGTGTTCCATATGCAAGTGCATTTGGTAGCCTTATGTATGCGATGGTCTATACTAGACCAGATATTGCACATGCAGTGGGAGTATTGAGCAGGTTTATGTCAAAACCAGGGAAGGAGCATTGGACATAAGTGAAGCGAGTTTTCAGGTATTTGCGTGGCACTAGTGATTATGGTTTGTGCTACCAAGGAAGACCAGGATTGGACAAAGTGTTGGTTATTCGTGGCTTTGTTGATGCAGATTAGGCTGGAGATCTGGATCAGAGAAGATCTACAAGTGGGTAGGTGTTTAACCCATTTGGAGGTTCAGTCAGTTGGATGAGTAAGAAACAATCTGTAGTGGCACTATCAACTACAGAGGCACAATACATGGCAACCACTCATGAAATAAAGGAATCAGTTTGGTTGCAGAGATTGTATTCAAGTATGGGGATAGTACACGGAGCTATAAGGATAGACTGTGACAGCCAACGTGCAATTTTCTTGGAAAAGAACCATGCATATCATTCAAAGACAAAGCACATTGATGTTCAGTATCACTTTGTGAGGGATATGATAGAAGACAAAAAGGTGTTACTCGTAAAGGTGGACACTTTGAAGAATATTGCAAATGCATTGACAAAATCTATGAGTTTTGAGAAGTTCTCTTGGTGTAGAGAAAAAATGGGCATTGCAGGGCTTGATAAATGACTAAGCTCTCTTGTGGCCCCCTGTGGAAAGAAAAAAACAAGTGGGAGAATGTTGGGTTGTGTTATTCTTTCCATGATAGTAAATGGTGAAGGTTCCTATGCCTATAGGTGTAAAGTTATCTCCTGAACAGTGTCCCAAGACACAAGAAGAGGAAGATGTTAGAAAATTATATATTACGGAGCAATGGAACACATAAAATATTGCAGAAATATAAACACAAAAAATGCATAAAACAAGAGAGACATAGATATACATGGTTCACCTAGTTTGGGCTATGTCCACGGAGAAAAAACGAGTCCTTCCTTTTATATTATCTAGCAAACTGAAGAGATACAACCTACAACAGATCCGTTGTAACACCCTCTTCGCTCTCAATCTCCTCTCTCTTCCTCACTCAGAATACAAATATACATTAACACAATACAATTCCCTCATATATAGTGAGGGGTTGCCTTATAGGGAAAAAAAACCCTAAATTAAACATAACTTCTACCGTCAGATCATCCACCTAATGAACGACCCAGATTGACTAGAAATTACTAGACTTTTACAAGGCAATTTTACATCTATTTTTAGCTTCGGGGATGCTGCCCCAAAACCCCCCCTGGGAGACCACTGGCCCCCAGATCCCCCAGCCGGGGGGGATTTACCCCCCTAGACCCCCGCGGGGGGGGGGGGGCAAGTCCCCCTCGCACCCCCTGCGTGAAGGGGTGTATAGTCTTCCTGGGGTATACATCCGGCTAAAACCTTTGAATACAAAAGATAATCAAGCTCCACACCCAACAACAGAGGATATGTCTCGTGTTCCATATGCAAGTGCATTTGGTAGCCTTATGTATGCGATGGTCTATACTAGACCAGATATTGCACATGCAGTGGGAGTATTGAGCAGGTTTATGTCAAAACCAGGGAAGGAGCATTGGACATAAGTGAAGCGAGTTTTCAGGTATTTGCGTGGCACTAGTGATTATGGTTTGTGCTACCAAGGAAGACCAGGATTGGACAGAGTGTTGGTTATTCGTGGCTTTGTTGATGCAGATTAGGCTGGAGATCTGGATCAGAGAAGATCTACAAGTGGGTAGGTGTTTAACCCATTTGGAGGTTCAGTCAGTTGGATGAGTAAGAAACAATCTGTAGTGGCACTATCAACTACAGAGGCACAATACATGGCAACCACTCATGAAATAAAGGAATCAGTTTGGTTGCAGAGATTGTATTCAAGTATGGGGATAGTACACGGAGCTATAAGGATAGACTGTGACAGCCAATGTGCAATTTTCTTGGAAAAGAACCCTGCATATCAATCAAAGACAAAGCACATTGATGTGCAGTATCACTTTGTGAGGGATATGATAGAAGACAAAAAGGTGTTACTCGTAAAGGTGGACACTTTGAAGAATATTGCAAATGCATTGACAAAATCTATGAGCTTTGAGAAGTTCTCTTGGTGTAGAGAAAAAATGGGCATTGCAGGGCTTGATAAATGACTAAGCTCTCTTGTGGCCCCCTGTGGAAAGAAAAAAACAAGTGGGAGAATGTTGGGTTGTGTTATTCTTTCCACAACTATTTTTTGGACCCTATATTAGGTTGGGTGGACCTACCTAAGGTTTTGTGCATGGTATTTGCACATGGTTTTGGACACGATGGTTTTCGGTCCATGGTTTTGGACACTATGGTTTTCAGTCCATGGTATTGGATGCTTTGGCATGTATAAATATGTATTGTAACATTGAAAGGAACATAATGAATAATCAAGCTAGTAGTCCCAGTTTTGGGATCCAGGGGAAAATCTCTGTGTATTTGTGTTTTATGTGTTATGCTCTCACATTGATTATTTTCTGTGCTTTAGAATTCTTATGCAGGTAATTTCTGTGTGGGGTTAAAACCTACATTTTTTGGGGTCCATGGCAGGCCCGTAGCTGTAGCAGGGGCCTGCGGTGAAACTTGTAGTACTCAAAGAGACCTTTCCAACAAGGTATCCTACGTGCCAAACATAGATAATATGACCAAGTTACGACCCCGAGAAATTGGTTGCCCAACTAACCCTAACGGAGCCCACAAAATATTGGTGTTACATCTATTGGGGTTAGGGTTTTGGTTGTTTAGGGGTTTCTCATGTTTTCCAACAATAAACAGACCCTTGAGCCTCATTGTAACAAAGTTCAGAGGCATGTATCTGCTACATCTCTTCTCAGAGATAAGATACCATCGTCTGAGCTATCTTATTTCCATTTTGTTTGTAAGCATAGTTCAATAATTTTCTATTAATGAAATGAAGTGTTTTTCTACTGCATCTCTATGTTTATGACTATATCTATAAGTTTTTGCATTCCTGTTTAAGTTTAGGTCAGTGGTATCAGAGCGATATGATCTTTCTTTGTTTTTCTTTGCATGTCCCCAATGAGGTTAGGGTATAAGGAGTTAGGGCTTGATATGGTTGAACCATTGCAAGATGAACCTTGCAAAACTCAATGACTTGCCATGGTGGAAGAAAATAAAGATGAGGGGGTAGGAGATCCTTTCAAAATGTTCCTCAAGGAAGCCCTTGAGCGATAGAGGGATGCGATGATGGATAAATTTGCCCAGATCCTTCGGCGACTACCCACATGCAATGCATCTTCATCCAAAAACCACTTTGGAGGTGCCACTCCTTTTAAGGTAGAAGTTAAATTCTATATTCCCATATTTGAAGGCCTGATAGATACATACGCCATAGATAAATGGTTAAATATATTGGAAGGATATTTTTTAGTTCATGGCTTTTCCAATCGGAAAAGGATTACTTTTTCACTTCTTAAAGCCGCCCCACATGTCAAGGATTGGTGGGAAACCTACTGTGAACAAAAGGACAAGAGTGAACCCTCGCTGTTTTTAGTTGAACCCACTAGGAATTCTTTCCGAGATACCATCAAGGAACAATATTACCCTGTCGGGAGCTATGAAGACAAATAAATAGAGTGGACCACACTACAATAGGGGAGGGACCAAGATGTGCCAGAGTTCAGAAATATTTTCCATACCCTTTGAAAAAAGATGGGTATCAAGGATACTAAGCGACATTTGGTGATCAAGTACCGCAACTATCTACATAAGTACATCCAATGGAGTTCCTGGACATTTCTTCGCTCGACACGAAGTATTGATACACTATCAAGATTGAGCAAAAGTTTAAACAGATGAAGCGCGACTTTGGATCTACGAATCCAAAGCAAGGAAAAGGCACCCCAAAACCACATAACAAAGGACCAAGCCAAGGCGGTGTTACCCAGGACAGCTTGCTGAAGCCACAAGCAAAGAACAACACCCTGAAGACAAAGAAGGACACGAGAAAATGGTGTGAGTTCCATAAGAGCTCCACCCACAATACAAGTGAGTGTTGGGCCAAGAAGTCACTAGTGGCCAAGATGAAGGCTTCCGAGTCAAATGCAGGTTTGAACTCTAAATAAGAACCTGATAAGCGAACTAGAAAAGGGAAGCAGATAATTCATGTGGAGCCTAGTGCCATTGTGGCCATCACCAAGATCCGGAAGATTGTGGCCGAAGATCCAGAAGAGGGGGAACACCTCTTCCACTCATAAATGTGGGTGAAGTGGTCTCTACTACAGTTCATTGTTGACAAGAGGAGCCAAAAGAACCTCATTTCAGCAAAGGTCATGAAGCGGCTAGGCCTAAAGACTATAGCACATCCACATCCGTACACCATTGGGTGGCTTCACTAAGGACGAGATATTCATGTCAGCCAACATTTCCACCTTCCCTACAACATCAAGCTCTTCATGGATGAGGCACTATGTGACATTGCTCCTCTTGAAGTTTGTGATATATTGTTAGGACAACTATACTTGTGGAAGAGACATGTTGTATATGAGTCTAGACCTTGCTCTATGATTATTACTTTGGCTAATACGTTGTACATGATATCGGAGGTAGCCCCACCTACCGCCTTCTCTTTGATCACTACAAAGAAATGCAGTAAGATCATTTCCCAAACTAGGAAATTTGTTTTCATTATGATTATCCCCCAGGGCAAGAAGAAGGTTGTGGCCACCGCTGCTAGGCATGGCTCCTCTACACAACAACAACAGATGGACAAGGTCGTGGAGGAGTACAGGGATAATTTCGCTTCACCCATAGGGGTACCTCTGCACTGTCAAGTCAAGCACTCCATCGATCTATCCCAGGGCGTGCCGCTGCCTAAGGGACCGATCTATCGATGCTCTAGTTTGGAGGACGAGGAGATCAAGAGGTAGTTTCAGGAACTATTGTAGAAAGGGCACATCAGGCCAAGATCATCAACTTGTGGGAGCTCGATTGTATTTGTACAAAATAAGGATGGGACCTGGAGGCTTTGTATTGACTATCGAGTGCTAAACAAGATCACTGTCTAGAATAGGTACCCAATCCTGCGGATTGATGAATTCTGGACCAGCTCAAGGGGGCCAAATATTTCAGCAAGATTGACTTGAAGTCAGGTTATCACCAGGTTCCTATTGAACCCTCTGATGTGTGGAAGACTGCCTTCAAATCCAAGGAGGACCTTTTTGAATGGTTGATCATGCCGTTTGGATTGATGAACACCCATGCAACCTTCATGATACTGATGGCTGACATCTTGCGACCCTTCACCAATGCATTCATGGTGGTGTATTTAGATGACATCTTGATCTTTAGTCAAAGTTGGGAAGAGAACCTCCACCATATTCGACAGGTCCTTCAAACCCTGCGCCAACACAAGTTGTGTGCTAACTTGGAGAAATGCACATTTGGCCTGAACTAGGTTCAATATCTCAGGTACATCATTGATGAGCAGAGTGTACATTTGGACCCATCGAAGATATAATTCATTCAGGATTAGCTAGCTCGAACCACTCTAAAAGAGCTCCATAACATTTTGGGTCTTGCCAATTTCTATTGTAGGTTCATGTAGGGGTTATCTCATATCACTTGGCCTTTAAGTCAAGTCACCAAGGGTGAGGCGAAAGAAATTTTTTTTTGGTCGGAACCCAAAAACAAGCGTTCTACGAGTTGAAGAATCACCTCTATTATGCACCAGTGCTCACATTACCAGACCTGCAACAACCATTTGAGATTGAGACAGATGCCTTCGACTATGCTATTGGTGCAGTTCTTACTTAGCATGGGCATCCAGTGGCTTACCATAGTGAGACACTTTTAGACACAGTTCGGAAGTACCCCACTTATGAAAAAGAAATATATTCCATTATGCAGGCCTGTCGTCAATGGAAGAATTACGTTATGGGGAAGTAAATGTTCATCCACATACACCACCAACCTCTACAGCTCATACAAACACAAGGGAAGTTGCAGAACGATCGCCATTAGAAATGGTCCACCTATTTGCAACAGTTCCATTTGAACATTAAGTATAAGAAGGGCAGCACCAATAATGTTGCTGATTGCCTTAGCCGACCATCGGTCATGGCGCTGATCACTGTGCTCGACTCCTATGGGCACAAGACATCGGGGTGGCCACATATTTACAAGAGCGATCCAAAATTCAACAACATATACTAGACACTCCTGGAAGGGAAGCAAGTTCCAAATTTTCACCTTCAGGATGCACTGTTATGCCACCTGGGACACATCTGTGTTCCTTCAAGTGAGCGTGCCAAGATGATTTTGGAGGCGCACTAAAATTGGGTCGCTGGACATTTCGGAGTAGAGGAAACAATGGTGGTATTGTAGAAGTATTTTTATTGGACGAAACTTCGTTACAATGTTGGGAAGTACATTAGATCCTTCACTGCCTATGCCATTTCCAAACCAACCATCAAGAAGCAAGGCCTGTATACTCCTCTGCCTACTCCTATCCAACCTTGGGAATCTATCTCCATGGATTACATGTCGGGCCTTCCTTCTACTAAGCACGACAACGATTCTCTAAGATGGTCATCATGGTGGCCTGCAAGAAGAGTATCATAGTAGAGGCCACTGCTAAGCTCTTCTTTGAGCAAGTATGGGTACACTTTAGGATCCAACAGTCCATTTTCTTAGACCGGGATAACACATTCCTAAGTGCATTTTGGTCAAGTATCTAGTTGATGTTGGATACAAAACTTACTAAGTCCATGAATTTCCATCCCCAAACGGATGACCAAATAGGGATGTTAATAGGATGATCGTACACGTTTTTCACATGTACAACTTGAAACATCCATGCACATGAGATGAAAGTATCCCCTATGTCTAACACAACTACAACAGATCTCTCCACAGCTCAACAGGTCACAACCCCTTTCAGGTAGGGCATTATGCCCCATTGATGTGGCCATACCATTTGCAACCACTTAGGTAGATTGAACTCACATTTATTCTGAAGTTGAAAGGGCTAACAACTTCATTGAGTGTATTCAACACATCTGCCAGTAGGTCCATGATATATTGGAAAAATCCAATGCTAAGTACAAGCATCGCCATGATCAATATCGAGTGCCCCACAAGCTCCAGGTGGGAGACAAAGTTTGGCTACATTTGCAGAAGGAGCACCTTGTTGGACCCCACCACAAGCTTTGCCTGCTCCGATATAGGCCATACACCATCACCAAGGCCATCGATGATAATGTCTTTGAGCTCAACATCCCACCATTCCTTTGGCCATATTTGGCCATACTTTCCACCATTGTTGGACACATCTGACATTCTAGAACAAGTCACACCAACAGAGCTCAACCCAAACTGCATGGAACAAGCCAAAACTAATAAGATTATGGACACATAGATCAAGAACACTTTCCAACAGATGATACAACTATATCAAGTTGTCAAAGTGTTAGAAAATTATATATTACGGAGCAATGGAACACATATAATATTGCAGAAATATAAACACAGAAAACGCACAAAACAAGAGAGACACAGATATACGTGGTTCACCCAGTTTGGGCTACGTCCACCTCGAATAGCCAGTCCTTCCTTTCTATTATCCAGCAAAATGAAGAGATACAACCTACAGCAAAACCGTTGTAATATCCTCTGTTTTCTCTCTCAGTCTCACCTCTATGTTTCTCGCTCACCGAATACACATCTATATCACAGCCTCAAATACAATGCCCTCATATAAAGAGAGGGGTTGCCTTCTAGGGAAAAAAAACCTAAACTAAACATAAGTTCTACCGTCAGATCATCCGCCTAATGAACGGCTCAGATTGACTAGAAATTACTATACTTTTACAAGGCAATTTTACAGCTGTTTTTAGCTTCGGGAGCGCTGCCCCCGAAACCCCCCGCCAGGGGGGGGCTCCATAAAGTCGCTGCGGCCCCCCCCTGGACCCCCCACGGCAGCGATTATTTTACGGGGTCCAATATGCCGATACTATAGAAGATAATCAAGCTCCACACCCAACAATCTCCCACTTGGAGACTGATTGTAGCAACTCCACCGCTGCTCCATTTGCTGGACAATGACTCCTCTTTGGATCTGGCTGTTTCTCATCTTCATCGTCATCCTTGAAGACCAACTGAAACTGAGCATATTCTCAGTTTCTCCCTGGTTACAACTTTTGTTAGCATATCTGCAGGGTTCTGGCTAGTGTGTATCTTTTCCAGCTTCAACTCTCCATCTTCCAACACTGATCGTATGAAATGGTACTTGAGTTGTATGTGTTTTGTCCTGGAATGAAATGCTGAGTTCTTTGCAAGATGAATGGCACTTTGACTATCACTGTATAACGTGCCCATATCATGCTCCTTACCCAATTCACCCATAAACCTTTGTAACCAAATCATTTCTTTGCTAGCCTCTGTAGCAGCAACATACTCTGCTTCTGTTGTTGAAAGTGCAACAACACTTTGGATTTTTGAAACCCAACTGACAGTTGTTCCTCCAACAGTAAATACATATCCTGTAGTGCTCCTCCTATTATCTCTGTCACCTGCCATATCTGCATCAACATATCCTTGTAGGGATATGTTTGAACCACCAAAGCATAATGCCTGATTTGTGGTACCTCTCAAATATCTGAGAATCCATTTCACTGCCATCCAATGTTCCTTTCCAGGATTGTTCATGTACCTGCTTACAACTCCCACTGCATGTGCAATATCAGGCCTTGTGCAGACCATTGCATACATTAAACTTACAACTGCTGATGCATATGGAACTTTAGACATATAATCCATGTCTTCTTGGGTCTTTGGGCACATTTCTTTGCTAAGTTTGAAATGGCTAGCAAAAGGTGTACTAACTGGTTTTGCATTTTCCATGTTAAATCTTTTCAACACCTTTTGTATGTAATCATTCTGAGACAATGTTAATTTTCTATTTTTCCTGTCTCTAGTTATTCTCATACCAAGGATTTGTTTTGCAGCACCCAAATCCTTCATTGCAAATGAATTTGCCAATTTTCTTTTGAGCACATTTATTTCCTGCATGTTAGATCCTGCAACAAGCATGTCATCTACATACAATAACAATATAATATAGCTGCCATCATTTTGCTTTTTCAGATAAACACAATGATCAGAGTGACATCTAGTATAACCTTGTTCAGACATAAACTTGTCAAATTTTAGATACCATTGCCTTGGAGCCTATTTTAAACCATACAAGCTCTTCTTCAACCTGCACACAAGTTTCTCCTTCCCTTTCACCTCATATCCTTGTGGCTGCTGCATATATATCTCTTCCTCCAAATCCCCATGGAGAAAGGTTGTCTTTACATCTAACTGCTCAAGATGCAAATCTTCAATTGCTACAAGACTTAAAATAGTTCTGATTGAAGTCATTTTAACAACAGGAGAAAATATTTCATCAAAATCAATACCTTTCTTCTGTGCAAACCCCTTCACCACAAGTCTAGCTTTGTACCTTTGCTTTCCTCCATCTTCTTCCTTCAGCCTGTAAACCCATTTATTCTTCAATGTAGTTTTTCCTGCAGGCAACCTGACTAAATCCCAAGTCTGGTTATGCATTAAGGAGTCCATCTCTTCTTCCATGGCTACCTCCCACTTCTTCTTGCTTTCAACCTGCATTGCTTCTTCATAACATTCAGGTTCACCAGAATCAGTCAACAATAAATAATATAATGAAGGAGAGTATCGTTCAGGAGGTCTACTTGTCCTGGTAGATCTTCTAACACCACTTTCAGGTGTTTGGGGTGCCTGTTGTTGTTGTGATGGTTGTTGATGTTGTGGTTGTTGATTATTATTATTTTCAGGCACCTTTACGTTTTCAGTAATTTCATCAAGAACTGCGTATTCCTCGTTTTCTTTTTCTTGTTTCTTTTCCTGCAACTGATTCTTATACAAGACCTTTTCATTGAATATTACATCTCTGCTCCTAATGATTTTGTGATTTTCATAATCATATAAGCGATAACCAAAATCATTAACACCATATCCAATAAAGCTACATTTCTTTGACTTTGCCTCAAGCTTTGTTCTATTTTCTTTATCAATATGGACAAAGGCCTCACAACCAAAAGGTTTTAAAATAGAGTAGTTTACCTTTTTCCCTGTCCATGCTTCCTCTGGAAGACCACCATCCAAGGAACTTGAAGGTCCCCTGTTTATTAAATAAACAACAGTATCTACAGCATCTGCCCAAAACTGTAAAGGAAATCCTGCATGCAATCTCATGCACCTTGCACGCTCCATGATTGTTCTGTTCATCCTTTCTGACACACCATTTTCTTGTGGTGTTCTTGGAACTGTCTTCTCTCTGCGAATTCCATGCTCTGAACAGTACCTATCAAACTCTTTGCTGCAATATTCACCTCCATTGTCTGATCTAAGACACTTCAATTTCTTTCCTGTCTCAATCTCAACCAAAGCTTTCCATTTCTTGAAAGTATCAAATACATCAGATTTATTCTTAATACAATAAATCCAAGTTTTTCTAGTTGCATCATCAATAAAGGTAACATAATAACGAGAGCCACCGAGAGATGATACCTGAGCAGGTCCCCATACATCTGTATGCACAAGCTCTAATTTTTCGTTCTTCTTTTCTTTCCCAACTGTGAGAAATATGACTCTCTTCTGTTTTCCATAAATGCAGTTCTCACAGAAATCCAAATCAACATTCTTCAAACCTGGCAACAAATTCCTTGAGTGAAGAATTTTCATCCCTTTCTCACTCATGTGTCTAAGCCTATGATTCCATAATGCTGCATCTGCTCCTTTGGAAGTCACAGAATTAACAGAGTTAGAAATACCATTGCATAAATACAATGTACCAACCTTTTCACCTTTTGCTATTACCAGGGCTCCTTTTGTGACCTTCCAAGCTTTATCTGTGAAAGTTGTCACACAACCTTCACTGCCTAACTGCCCTGTTGAAATCAGATTTTTCTTTAGATCTGGAACATGCCTTACCTCCTTTAGTAGCCATTGGTTTCCATTCTGCTGTTTTACAAGAACCTTACCCATTCCAACAATTTTACAGGGTTTGTCATCACCCAGACGAACTTGTCCAAAATCTCCTTGAACATAGTCATAAAAGTATTTCTTTTCAGGTGTGGCATGGAATGAAGCCCCTGAATCTACCACCCAGGAATCAGTAATATTTTCGAAAGAAAGAATCAAAGCATCTTGTAACACCTCACCTGTCACATTTGCTTCATGATTGTTTTCTTGTTGTGCATCTCCTTCTTTTCCCTTCCGAGATCTACAGTCTTTCTTTAGGTGTCCTTTCTTTCCACATTTCCAGCACACTATCCCCGATCTGGACTTGGATCTGCCTTTCCTTGATTTACTGCGATATCCTGAGCTCTTTCCTTTTTCCATTTTTCTTCCTCTAGACTCTGCACTCAAAGAATTTCCCGATGTTTCACCGGAGCTTTTCTGTCGCATTTCCTCGCTAAGGATAGCACCGACAACATCATCAAATTTTAAAGTACTAGATCCAGAAACGGAGTTACTAATGGCCATTACCAAACCATTCCAACTTTCTGGTAATGAGCACAAGAATAACAGAGCTCTAACTTCATCGTCAAAGTTTACCCCTACAGAACTTAACTGACTTGTAACTGTATTAAAATCATTTAAATGGTTTGCAATAGATCCACCTTCCGACATGTTCATATTAAATAACTGTTTCATAAGAAATACCTTGTTTGAGGCCGAGGGTTTTTCATATAGTTTCGAAAACGTCTGCATCAAACCCTCTGTCGTCGTTTCCTTCGAAATGTTGAAGGCGACTGATGCAGCAAGGCACAACCGTATTGTTTCGAGTGCCTTTCTATCGAGAAGGGTCCATTCTTCGTCTTTCATACCCGTCGGCATCTTTGTTTTTCCACCCAATGGTAGGTATAGATCTTTCTGATACAGATAATCTTCCATCTGCATCTTCCACAGTGAGAAGTTTTGGCCGTTAAATTTCTCGACCCTAAACTTACCATCTTCCGCCATTGCTCCCACTCGAACTAGGAAACCCTTCTTTCCTGCGAGTTTATCAGCCAAATAGACCTTCGGCTCTGATACCAGTTGTTAGAAAATTATATATTACGGAGCAATGGAACACATATAATATTGCAGAAATATAAACACAGAAAACGCACAAAACAAGAGAGACACAGATATACGTGGTTCACCCAGTTTGGGCTATGTCCACCTCGAACAGCCAGTCCTTCCTTTCTATTATCCAGCAAAATGAAGAGATACAACCTACAGCAAAACCGCTGTAATATCCTTTGTTTTCTCTCACAGTCTCACCTCTATGTTTCTCGCTCACCGAATACACATCTATATCACAGCCTCAAATACAATGCCCTCATATAAAGAGAGGGGTTGCCTTCTAGGGCAAAAAAACCCTAAACTAAACATAAGTTCTACCGTTAGATCATCCGCCTAATGAACGGCTCAAATTGACTAGAAATTACTATACTTTTACAAGGCAATTTTACAGTTGTTTTTAGCTTCGGGGGCGCTGTCCCCGAAACCCCCCGCCAGGGGGGGCTCCATAAAGTCGCTGCCGCTCCCCCCTGGACCCCCCACGGTAGCGATTATTTTACGGGGTCCAATATGCCGGTACTATAGAAGATAATTAGGCTCCACACCCAACACAAAGTAGGTAAGCTCCTTCACCAGGGAAAGTGGTTCACTAGGGACCAATTTCAACAGAAATTTCCTCACCTCATGGAGGCACACAATGGGAACCATTTCTTCCAAAGGGGGGAAGGAATGATCCAGATGGATATTGCTAGTCACTTGCCTATTACACCTAGACATCCCAATTAGTTTCATCGTTTCCTTGTTCATTTCAACATTTACTATTTTTAGTAGTTTTTCGGGTCCTGAATTTCTGGAGCAATTTTGATCCACTAAATGACGTTTTTTTGGGGTCCACAGAAGGCACAAAACCATAGGTAAGGGCCTATGGAGAAACCTATAGTACTTAGAGAGACCTTTACAACAAGGTATCATATGCGGCAAACAGAGATAATATGACCAAGTTACGACCCCATGAAGTTGGCTGCCGAACTAACCCCAACAGTGCCCACAAACTCTTGGTGTTACATCTCCTGTGGTTATCTCCTGCGGTTAGGGTTTTGGTTGTTCAAGGTTTTCTCATGTTTTCCAATAATAAATAGGCCCTTGAGCCTCATTTAACGCAGTTCAGAGGTAGTAACCACCACATCCCTTCTCAGAGATAAGCTACCATCGCTCGAGCTATCTTATTTCCATTCTATTTGTAAGCATAGTTCAATAATTTTCTATTAATGAAATGAAGTGTTTTTCTAATGCATCTCTATGTTTATGATTATATCTGTAATTTTTTACGTTCCTATTTAAGTTTGGATCATAACAGCCATAGAAAGAGAGAGAGAGAGTTTTTGCGTTCCTGTTTAAGTTTGGATCATAACATCCATAGAAAAATAGAGAGAGAGAGAGAGAGAGAGAGAGAGAGAGAGAGTTTTTGCATTCCTGTTTAAGTTTGGATCATAAAAACCAGAGAGAGAGAGAGAGAGAGGCTTCATTAATGGAGAATTAGCCACTTGAGAGAAAGAGGAGAGAGAGAGAGAGGGGGGGGGGGGGGGAGGGGGGAGAGGAGAGAGAGAGAGAGGCTGTATTAATGGAAAAGTAGCCACTTGAGAGAGAGAGAGAGAGAGAGAGAGAGAGAGAGATTTGTAAGTTTCAACCCTGTATAGAAATTACCTGCATATGAATTCTAAGAACAGAAAATAAACAATGTGAGAGCATAACACATAAAATACATATACACAAAGGTTTTCTCATGGATCTCAAAACCGGGACTACTAGCTTGATTTTTCATTATATTCCTTTCAATGTTACAATACATATTTATATGTGCCGAAGCATCCAATACCATCGATCGAAAACCATCGCATACAAAACCTTGGACCAAAAACCATCGTGTCCAAAACCATGTCCGAAAACCATGCACAAAACCATAGGTAGGTCCGCCCAACCTAATATAGGGTCCAAAAAAATTTCCCCGGGCTGCTGCTCTAGACCCCGTAGAGGGGGGCTAACGCCCCCCTCAAACCTCCCATACAGGGGGGGTTTCCACCCCCCCTGTGACCCCCCCGTTGCGCAGTCGACGCAATGAAGGGGGGGCTCTGCCCCCCCTCTAACCCCACAGCTAACTAGGGTCACTAGTCGTGGAAAGAATATAACACACCCCAACATTCTCCCACTTGTTGTTTTCTTTCCACAGGGGGCCATAGGAGAGCTTAGTCATTTATCCAACCTTGAAATGCCCATTATTTCTCTACACCAAGGGAACTTCTCAAAGCTCACAATTTTTGTCAGTGCATCTGTATTATTCTTTAAAGTGTCCACCTTTACCAACAACACCTTTTTGTCTTCTATCATATCCCTCACAAAGTAATACTGAACATCAATGTGCTTTGTCTTTGAATCATAAGCTGGGTTTTTTGCCAAGAAAATTGCACTTTGGTTGTCACAGTCTATCCTTATAGCTCCCTGTACTAACCCTATACTTGAACACAATCTCTGCAACCAAACTGCTTCCTTGCTTGCATGAGTGGATGCCATGTATTTTTCCTCTGTAGTTGATAGTTCCACTACAGATTGTTTCTTACTCATCCTATTGACTGCACCTCCAAATAGGTTAAACACATACCCACTTGTAGATCTTCTCTAATCCAAATCTCCAGCCTATTTTGCATCAACAAAGCCACAAATATCCAACACTCTGTCCAATCCTAGTCTTCCTTGGTAGCACAAACCATAATCACCAGTGCCACACAAATACCTGAAAACTCGCTTCACTGCTATCCAATGCTCCTTCCCTGGTTTTGACATAAACCTGCTCAACACTCCCACTGCATGTGAAATGTCTGTTGTAGTACATACCATTGCATACATCAGGCTACCTACTGCACTTGCATATGGAACACGGGACATGTCCTCTTCCTCTTCGTGTGTCTTGGGACACTGTTCGATAGATAAATTTACACCTACAGGAATAGGAACCTTCACCGGTTTACTATCCTTCAAATTAAACCTTTGCAGTATTGTCTCGACATACTTCCTCTGGTTTAACTAGAGCTTCCTCTTTGCCCAATATCTTTTAATTTCCATGCCCAAAATATAGTTTCCAGCACCAAGGTCTTTCATGTCAAATTTTGAGGACAATTGGGTCTTCAAATCCTGGATAATTTCTTTGTCATTTCCAACCAGAAAAATATCATCCACATACAAGATGAGATAAATAACATGGTCACCAATTAATTTAAAATACACATAGTGATCTGCTTTGCTTCTGGTGAAGCCAAGTCCCCATATAAATGTATCAAAGTTCTGATACCACATCCTTGGTGACTCTTTTAACCCATACAAAGACTTCTTTAACTTGCATACATGTTCTTTCTTACCCTTCACCACAAAACCTTCAAGTTGGTTCATGTAGATCTCCTCTTCCAGATCCCCATGAAGAAATATTGTCTTCACATCCATATGTTCTACCTCAAAATCAAAAGCAGCAACAACAGATAAAAGTAATCTAATAGAAGCTACCTTGGCAAGAGGAGAAAAAATATCAGCAAAATCAATTCCCGACACCTGGGAATAACATTTTGCTACCAATCGAGCTTTGTATTTCTCCACCTTTCCTTCTGCATTTGTATTCTTCTTAAACACCCATTTTCTGCCAATGGGTTTCCTTCCAGACGACAACTTCACCAGATCCCAAGCCTCATTTTTGTGAAAATATTCCTTTTCATCAACCATGGCTTCTTTCCATAGTTTTCCATCCTTTAAATCTACTGCTTCCTTCACAGTTCTGGGATCGTCATCAGTAACAGATAAAGAAAAATTTGAACAAAAATTAGATGGACTATACCTTTCCATCTGCCTTCTTTCTCGAACTAATCTTCTCACACCTGAAGTTTGTGGCTCTTCATCTTCTTATTCCTCCTCTACTGTAGAGTTTGATTCTTCCTCCTTAAGCTCAAACTCTATCTTCTCAGGTCCTTTGGTTGGACTTCATGTTTAATAACATATTTCACCTCTCTGAACACCACATCTTGGTTGTAGACAACCTTCCTTGTTACTGGGTTCCAAAGCTTATAGCCCTTTAAACCATCCTTATACCCAATAAAGATGCACTTTTCATATTTACTATCCAACTTGGTTCTTTTTTCCTTTGGAACATGTACATATGCGTCACATCCAAATACCCTCAAATGTGAAAGAGAGGGTTTCTTACCAGTCCATACCTCTTGTGGACTCTTATCCTCCAACACTGATGAAGGTGATCTATTGACCAAGTAATATGCTATCTCCACTGGCTTTTCCTAGAATTCCTATCCTAACTCGACACCACTGAGCATGCTTCTTGCCCTTTCCATCAATTCCTTGTTCATTCTTTCTGCAGCTCCATTTTTCTCAGGTGTGTATGGAGTAGTCTTCTGCCGTGCTATACCACACTTCTTATAGAATTCTTCAAATTCCTTATTGCAAAACTCTCCACCGTTATCTGTCCTCAACACCTTTATCTTATTCTCTCTTTGGTTTTCCACCAGAGCCCTAAATTCTTTAAACCTATCAAAGACTTCTGCTTTATTCTTAAGGAAATATATCCATGTATTCCTTGAGAAGTAATCTATAAATGATACATAGTACATAGACTTACCTAGTGATGGAACCTTCACAGGTCCAAACACATCACTGTGCACAAGTTCTAATATCTATTTTGCCCTCTTACCACCAGAGGGGAAACACACCTGATTCTGCTTCCCATATACACAGTTTTCATAGAAATAAAAATCCAGAGAGCTATTACTCATACCTTCTACCATACCTTTACCATGAAGTATTCGAAGGCCCTTCGCTCCAATATGTCCAAGCCTTTGATGCCACAACATGGTCTTCTCTCCAGAGACCACTAGATTTTATGCTCCACTTTCAGGAACCATAGAACTGTTGCACCCATAAAAAACAGTGCTACCTTGTAGCTTGTACAAAGTTCAAATCCAAACTCCACGCATCAATACCAGTGCTCATTGAACCATCTTGCAGATGTCCTTCTCGAACAACGTTTTTACACTTGCACCATCCAACTTTCTTATAGAAATCAAATTTCTAGCCAATGCAGGAATATGCAGAACACCCGGAAGTGTTCTAACCCTTCCACCTTGCAACTTCAACTTTAATTTTCCATGACCAATGATTATTGCCTTCCTATCATCCCCTAAGAAGACATCACCACCATCGTATATCTCATACTCGCATAACCACTCTCTATGGGGAGTGAAGTGAAAGGATGCACCTGAGTCAATCAACCATGCCTCATGACCTACATGTGTACTTGAAGAAGCCAAGTACACGTCCCCACCTTCACCTGAGGTGGTTTTTGCCTCTGCAGAAGGAGCATCATCAGATCCCTTTCCTTTGTTAGGAGCTTTAGATTTACAGTCCCTTTTGTAGTGCCCTTCCTTTCTGCATTTCCAACACATTCACTTTACAGGGTTTCCTGGAGATTTAGATGTCCCTCTAGATTTAGATCTCCCACTCGATGACTTATTTTTTCTTATGTTCTATGACCATCCTCGTACAGACAAGGCATCGCCATTCTGGCTCTCCATATTTTTACGTATCATCTCCTCCGTTAACAAGGATGAGACTATTTCATCAAACTGCAAGGCAGTTGCATGGCTACTTATTGTAATAACCATACTATCCCATGAATCTGGTAGAGAACACAATAAACTGATGCACTTATCTTCATCTGAAATTTTAATATCAACAAATAATAACTGACTTACCAAAATATTAAATGTGTTCAGATGCTCTATCACTGAGTCTCCATCTTTGATCCTCAGGTTATACAACTTTTTCCGTAGGAACACTTTATTGACTAGAGGCTTACAATAGTACAAGGTCCTTAACTTTTCCCACAAAGCCTTAGTCGTAGCTTCCTTGATACATTCAGCAATACTGAATCTGAGACACACAATCGTATTGTGCTCTTTACCTTCCGATCCAACTTTTTCCATTATTCGTCGTTGGTTTAGTACCCGGATCTACCACAATCCACTGATCTTTATCCACCAACAGATCCTCCATCTTGAGTTTCCACAACTCAAAACTCTAAACATTAAATTTCTCGATCTCTATCTTTCCACTGCTTGCCATCTTCTTTCATCACCAGAATCGATCCTGCACATCTCCCACTGAACAGGGTCTACCACAGGCCCGAGCGAAACCCATCAGCAACAAAGGCGTCCCCTTGAAGCCAAAACAACTCTGATACCAAATGTAAGTTTTAAAGCCATACAGAAATTACCTGCATACGAATTCTAAGAACAAAAAATAAATAATGCGAGAGCATAACAAATAAAACACATATACACAGAGATTTTCCCTTGGATCCCAAAACCCGGACTATCAGCTTGATTTTTTGTTATATTCCTTTCAATATTACAATACATATTTATACATGCCGAATCATCCAATACCATGGACCGAAAACCATTGCATCCAAAACCATGGACCGAAAACCATCGTATTCAAAACCATGTGCGAAAACCATGCACAAAACCATAGGTAGGTCCGCCCAATCTAATATAGGGTCCAAATATGTTTTTCCTGGGGGTGCTGCCCCAGACCCTGTAGAGGACGACTAACCACCCCCATCAAACCCACCATATATGGGTTTGAATGCAAATGAGTAAATTTGAACAATGATGGTTTTGAAGCAAGTTTCTTGTTCTCATAGTTTTATATGGTGGAACAATATTGTGTCTATGGTTTTATTATCAAAAATGTTGATTTATGAGGGGTTTTTTTTTCTAGTTTTGTTGGAGATTTCCATTGTTTCTAAAGAATTTATGTGGTGTGCTTTTGGCACTATTTTCATGCAATTTAAGATACTACATTTCAAATTTTTTTCTATATTTTTTCCCTGTGATTTTCAGCAGATGCCTTTGTCATTGTTGCATTCCCATTGTTGTTTGATGTATCTTTTTTGGTGTTATCAATTGATTTTGTCATTTATGGAAATTCAAAGAACTTTTATTCCTTTCTTCCGCTATTTATGTCATTTTTATATAGAAACTTTGTTGTAAATAGAAACACTACATATGCATGAGTTAAGTACATTAGTGACATGTTTAAGTTATGCAATCAAAATTTAAAACATCTAAGTCCATATGTATATTTTTTCATAGTTCACACACAATATATTCAATCAATGATTATGTCTCTACATGTGAAACAATGACAAAGATAATGCAACAATTGCCAATTAATGTCACTAAATGAACATGTCCCACTTGAAAAGTCAACAACTATACTTAAGCATAATAAATATGTCTACTCAGCTCCCATATTAACGTTGTATTAGAAAGTGCATTTCATTTTCAAAGCTGAAGCAGGCCTTAACACATTTAGTATGACTGATCAACTTCATGACACGCAATGAAATTTGCAAAATTTGAATCCTCTTGTGTTGTTTCTTGATACATAACAATACATGCAAGCTTGGATACCTTTAAATGATTATGAAAATATCACTTACATCTGGAACTGTCAAACAAAAAAAATAGCTTCCACTCACTTAATATAGACACCCAACATTTTTTGAGTGATACACTCTTGAGTCTTGATAGAACCACATTAAAAGATTCAAAATATCTACCAACTTGATAATCAGATCCAATAAACTTAATATCCTTGCCATGATAGATCTTTGCATTGTTGAAGTGACAAATTCCTATAGTGTAAATATTGAAGAGAGACAACATAGACAAAAAGTATCAGGTAAACATGTTATCTAGGAGTAACAACATCATTTCTATATAATGTTAGTGTCCTATATTATAGTAGTCAAAAATAAGTTTTTTCTTTTGAATTTATTCTGGAAAATGTATAAAGGTTTTTCTATGATCTCTTAGAGATCAATCTATTGGTCTTTGTAAGCAATGTAAGATGTAATTATTGATGTAATTATGTTAGAGTGTGTGAAAGATGATGTAAATATAGTTTATGATTGCCTAAAATTTGAGTTAAGTGAGTCTAGGGTCATGTCTCATACAATATCATGAGTGATTCATAGTGTGTCTTGTCTTCTCATCAATGGCACAAATTAGTGGGGTGAAGACAGTCAGTTAGGCTGCCAAATCATATTGTTCCATGACAGCACCACTAGTACAACGGTTATGAGACATGCATTGCTCTTCTTTCAGTTGTTGCGCTTTGTGATTAAGGCTCCAAATGGCAATGCTTGTTTTTGAAAGTCAGGTTTGGTCACCTAGGGAGTTCAAAACTTATTTAATCATATAAAATACCAATGATCCATTCTTTGTTCCATTGAAAGCTTGCTAGACATCATTTGAGGTGCGTTGCACTTTGTCTGTAGGGGTTTGATGCACTTCTGTAAATTGGAGGCTTTCTTGTGCCATGACCACTCTCAGGTTCCAAAATCCATTCTCTAAGATAATTCACGATATATGATGTCAATTACATCTTTACTAATTGATAAGAAACCTTATAAAAGCACGCAACCCTAACAAACTTGAATACGATGCACTTTCTCGCTACGTTACTATCAAAGACATGAAGTTTTAGTTAAGGGTTATGATTTTGGCACTATTTCGTGCATGGAGGTTCAAATAAAGTTTTGGAGGTTTTCATCATCACCTATAAACTATTTTTCTCACTCAGAAGTTCAATAACTGATCAAATCATTTAGATGAAGGTTCGATGCGTAAGTTCACTATGCTTCTGCTCTGAGGGGTAACTTTCAAGGACATAGGTTTGTAGGTTGAGCACATGCATTTAAACAAGTTCATAATGTTTTAGAGGATGTCTTCTACCTACTTAGCACTTTCAGAAATCCAGGGAATGAATAGACGTATGAGAACCATGGAGTTGTTGCGCTTTTGAAGTAGAGCAGCGAATGCGCTGCGCTTACACACAATCAACATTTTGACCTTTTAATTTGACTCCAAACTTCATGAAATTGATTCTCATGGTAATAAAAAATTTCCTTGAGTTTATTTCAGGTTCAACACTCAAGCGTTGATCATCTAATATGAAAAATAAGCTCGTTGCGCTTTTGCTGCAGCGGATTTGTTGTGTTTTTTACTGCCTTAGAAGTTAACTTCAAAATCCGTTTTTGACAAAATGGGGATGAATTTTGAAAACGTGAAAGAGGTTTATGTAAAAAATGATCTAAATTACAATAAACTCGTTTACTTTTGTAACATGTGTCATATATTAGAATATTAAAACAAATCTTTACTACCTAGTTTTCAAATTTTGTCATTTCCTGTTCTAGTCACGATCTTTGGGTGCGGATTACGAGGGTATGGAGAATAATTCTATAAAAATGAGAGAGGTTTATCTCAATAAAAATATAATTAACAAAAAAATTCCTTATGTTTTGTAACAACTATCATTATTTGAGAGATATGACAAAATATTTGACCCCTATTTTCTAGAAATCTGGTCCCTATTTCCTAGCATGCAGTTTCTAATCTAATGTAACTGACTCTATCTTTGGGAAATGGTTGAGATCGACCCCCTAAGTGAAAGGATGAGCTAATTATATATATTTCATGAATTTTAGTGTGCAAAGGGTTGGTTGGTTGGTTAGGGTTAGGATAAGAAACACTGTGTGCATCGTATTTTTCTGATATTTTCCAGTGAATGAAAAAGAAGAGGTATGACTTTACATCGATTATTGTGTTAGCTCCTAATGGATATGTAATTATATATGTTTTAAGTTTGTATCTTGTAATTTCCATGCTTTGAATGTATGTCTTCATGTTTTTTTAAACAAGGACATATCTTGTTAGTGCCTAAATCTACCTTAGGCTGAAGGAAGGTAGGTCTAGGGTAACATCAAACCATGCCTAACCTGGTAGCTAGCCCTACTAGGTCAGGAGAGGGCTCTCTCCTTGTCAATCTCAATTATAATATGACAACTAGGGCCTGAGATCACTGAAATGAACGTTGATTTTAGGCTAGCTATAGTAGATTAGGGTTTCTGGTTTTGATTTTAGGTTTTGGTTGCTGGATCAATTGGAGAAGGCAGATTGGATCCGGGAAATCAACTCAGGGATACAGTCATGTCCTGTGGGGTAGGTTAGACAAGATATTATGCATTAGCAAAGGATTAAGATGGTAGAGTAAGACTGCTAAGGATTTGAGAAGGGCACAAGAAACTATGAACTATGAATCCTCTTCAAACAATGAAAACATTGAAAACTAAATGCAATCCCAAGACAAAGCACTATAAATCTACTGTATTTTGTCTATTCACCTTGATTCATTTAGTTTAAAAGAAAGAGAGAGATGTGGATACATATAAAACATCAGAAAAACTCATTACAAAGAAGAAACAATACATAAACTCACTATCACAAGAATCCCACAAAAATAGTTGTGAAACCTGGTTTTATTCCTTGCCAACTGCTGATACAAAATGTTCAGTGAGTCCAACACTTCTGCCAAAGTCAAACCTTTACAAATGAATAAAAAATTACATGATATAGGTAAGGAAACTACTAAAGCTAGCTATCAGGGTCGAATCCATGAGAAAAGGGGTGGTTTCAACCATATCTAAACTGAGAACAGGAATATAGGCAGTGGAACAACTTTCCTTTAAAATCAAGGAAACCAATTCATTCAGTTGAAAACCACCTTTGACTTGATGTATCTACCATATCAAGCATTTTACATCCATAACTACATCAATTTACATCATTTACCATGCTAATTTCACTAAGAGAGCAATAAAAAGTCAACTGTAGAGAAAACTAGGCAAAATCTGGAAAATCAGGCAAAATTGGCAAAATTCATCCTATGCGAAATGCCACTGATCCTATGCACAATGCTTTTTCTAGGCCAAATTTGGAAGGCTTCCCGGAGACCAAATCAGGTGCATGATAGCTCTTGGAAATATTGATGAGTCTACTTTCTGGAACAACTTGAATTTCTAAATTTGGAGTCCAGTTGCCCCTCCAAAAATTGATTCTCCCAAGACTGCTTCCTGTGTGGCAAAAAAGTGGCAGAGAGGGCATTTTTTGTGTGTTTTTTGCCCTTTTGGAGACCTAGAACTTGTCTAAAATTCTTAGCCATTTCTGATCTTCCATATTTTTCCATTCTGATTCCAAAAATATAAACTTTTTTGCAAGAAAGTGTCCCCAACAAAAGTGCAGCACCACCTGTTGAAAAAGCATGTTTTTTACATTAAAAATTTCAAAATTGACAATTTTTTTTTTCAAATTTCTTGAAATTTGGCATGATTGACCCTTGTTAAGTGCTTTGATGATCGAATGATGCTTCAGCCAAGATCTTGAGTTTATCTTGCTCTTTCTTGGCCCTCAAGGCTCTCCTTAACCTAGCTTTTAGCCTCTTTACCCTTGTTTTGCAAATCTTGTTCTCGGCGAGGTAGTGATAGGGCATATGGCACAACATTTTCTTCTCTTTGTTGGCTTTCTCAAGCATTTTATCAAGGTGAATGTTTTCCCTCTCCAACCATGATTCTCGGTCAGCCTCAATTTCTTGCTCAAGGGAGGTCATCTTGATCTTTCTTTTCTTTGCCACTTACCTATTTTGTCTAATCTTTTGCAGCTCCATAATAGCTTGCTTATCTTCCAGTTGCTTGTTTTCCTTCTCAATATAGTTGATGATCCATTTGGCCCTCTCAAGGTTAAGTGATAAGGCTTGTATTTCAGCCTCCTTCTCTTTGATAATCATGTCCTCGAGTCTTGAGCTTTGAGAGCCCAAATCAGTGACATCCTACTTAATCAAAACAAAATCCCTATCTTTCCCTTTAGTAGGACCCACCTCATGCATCCTTTTCTTCCCTTTGTCTTTGCTCTTTGCTGTTGGCCAACCTGTATAGCTGGAGAAGAAGGCAAAGCCCCTTTCACCCCCGGTGAAGATAACATTTTCGTGTGGTTTGGTGAAGAAAAAGAGACCCCTTCCACCTTTGGTGGAGATAGTACTCGCCTGACAGCAACAAAAAGCCTCCTGGTGCCTCTCTTATAGGTGACAAACACCAGCACACTTGTAGTTTCAGTCTCATGAACACCTGGCTGTCCTAATGGCCCCCCTTCCTATTGAGGCATTGATGGAATTACCTGAGGGCCTTTTAAAATCTCATGGGCAATAAAGGTATCCCATGGTATGTTCAACAAGCTTAACTGATGCAAGACAACAATTTTAATCATTGAGAAGTGGTAAATGCTGTTGAATTGTTGAGGAAAAGGTTTCCTTTACACATAGAGAGCCATCTTCTCAATATTCCTGCATATAAAGTATGGGAGCTTCATCATCCTTACTCTTGTGAAATGCATCAACAATCTAACATGATATGTATATAGACATGAAAACCTTCCTTCATAGGTGAAATACTTGATGATGAGTTTCATGAGAGGAGCATAAGTGTTCTGTAAGTGTTTAAAAGGAAAAATTCTACTGATTTTCCTGTGATATCCAGCCTTAATGTAAGGCTTATAATGTTCTCTGCCCACATGCTACCCCTTATTCCACTGTTCACCTACATTATTGTTGCTGAAATGGTGGTAGGTGTCAAGGTGAAAGAGACACCAGCAAGGTTCACCTGGCCATTGTGGAGATGAAAAACAAACAACCTAGCAAGCTCATGATGAAATTTCACCCTCTCTACCATTTCAGAAAACTGATAACAAGACTGGTGTTTAAAGCTAGTTACAACAAGAGGGCAAGCAAGTAATTCTATAAGAGTAGTGGGTTCCTCCTAGATGATCTTCCCCCTTTGTGTGGGTTTCTTGGTACATGAGATTCTCTGGAAAAACCACTGAGATTTTCCTCTTCCCTCTCATAATTTTGTCTCCATGCTTATGAATTTGAAGTGAAAGCAGATGAGTATGAAGATATTTTGAAATATGAGGTGAGTAGTGTGTATAAGGAAGTGAATGTTAGGAGGAAGGGTTTCTTTTGGGAAATGTGAGGAGTGAATGGTATTATGAATGTGGAATGAGGGGTTTGATAGTGAATTAGATGTAATGAAAGAGTAGGATGTGGGGGTTAGGGTTTGGGAATAGGGTATAAGGCTAGGGTTTGGTAAATGGGAGTGGGGTTTGGGGAGTGAATGTTGATGATATAGGGAGAGGGAATGGGATTTGACAAGCTCAATATGGATGGAGTGAGAAAGAAGAGAAAATGACTTAAAAAACTTGCAAGTGAGGATTTAGCAACTAGCTAGGGTTTGTGTTAACCATTTAGCTAGGGTTTTCTCTTTAAGAAAACCAAACACATCGAAGGCACCAAACATAACTTTCCTGAGCAAGGAGGAGTGTTTTACTTACTTGGAACATGAATAGATTTATTTTTTAGGAAGTTTGGAACTGTTTTGAAGCAATTCTGGCTCTTGTAACAGGGGCGTAGCACCAAGGAACAGGTGTGCAATGCACTTTCTATGTGCAACGCCAGACCAATTTTCTATAGAAAAACTGCAACAGGTGTGCAGTGCTAAGGCCCAGGTGTGCAGTGCCAAAAAGATGACTGGATTTTTCCCCTGTTTTGCCTTCCTTCTTCAAAAAACATGATTTTCTCCCTTTGGCTTGTTCAATTGCAACAATGAAGACTTAAAACACATGAATGGGCTTTTATATCCCTCTCATTTAATTTTTCACTAACCAAGACCCACTTTTCTAATGTTTTGATAGCTTTTACAAAAATTCTCTTTTTCACTTACATTTTGACTTTTGCCTTTTTGCAGGTGGACTTATACATTGATTCTTTGTAATGGCAGAAGTTTGAATTTGTTACTAGGTCACCAGGAACAACTATTGAATACTTATTACATATAGAAACATTTAAATTACATGAAATTTTTACTATAATGGAAAAACTCTGTTTTCACCTCAAAACAGAGTTTTGAGGTAAAAAATAGTTATTGAGCATATCATAAGGAAATTGATGATTTTATAAACTTATTTATCCTCCTCATGTGCATGCTGACCTTTTTATTCAATTAGGATGACCATGATGACAAACCCTAAGACCTAGTGAGACAAAAACCTAATGTAGAAATTTTCAATAATATAACACTTATTCACAAAGATTATCCTGATTATACACTATTTGCGAAATGCATGCATAATACATAACCTCCTCTACATTGATCATCAATTTTGCGGAATTAAAAATAATGAAACATCAATCGCATGTGCACATTAACACAGTATGTAATGGGGAAAGCATACAGCTGAAAACCCTGCACTATCTGTATATTATAATGATATAGAACATGTAATAATACATAGTACAATACTCCTCACAAGTACTCAGTACTATCTCCACCTGCTACACATAAACTAGCTCAGATCTGAATCAAGTCACAAGTTCAAATCTCCTCCATTGTCTACCTGTCTCTACTGCGCAATCAAAAGTAAGAATAGTGAATGATCCAAGCTCGTTTTCCTTGGCTTGTACTACGCAATCCTCATTGGCAATCTCAATCACTGATTATGAAAATATCATGCACAACTATAGTCACAATTGATAGTAGTCTCCACCTATAACACCTGTCTCCACTGAATTGTCCATGCACTGAGTTAACTGATGTATTATTTAGTTTCTTTATGAGTTAATAATTAGTGAATTAATTAATAATTAATTCATATCACTCTCACTAGTGTATTCTGCAGTTAGACTAAATACAACTAGTTCAACTAAGTCAAACTGAACACAACTCCTCAATCAACTCCACCAAACTCAATCACTTGAGTTCTAACTGAAGTCCATCATGCAATAGTTCAACTGACCCATAAGAAAAGCATATTTCCTTCTGGCAGTTGCATGTGCCACATCCGTAGCTCGAACTGAAGTGCTCCAAGAGGATAAGATAATGTTTATAGTCCAAATATTATTAAGAGCTAATAATATTCGACTGTTCTATTTTTAGCCTGGTAGTCTAAAAATAGACTCCGCCCATATGTCTAAAAAAAGAAGTACATCTATTTTTACCAACATGACCAATCATCAACAAATAGCATCTTGCAACTCATAGAACATGATCCATTTGTCTAAAAATAGACATAGTCTAAAAATAGACTTTGCACCAAAAATAGCTTGCAGGCCCACTTAATGAAGGCGACTTATTTTCACTAAGCTCCATCATCTTGTTGCATTTTCAACACTCCCTCTCAACAAGATATGGATTATGAGCAACCCCTATCCTGCCTCGGTGGTATTCGAATTTTCTCCTGGTGAGCGCCTTCATCAAGATATCGACATCTTGATCCTCCGTTGGAATGTATGAAAGTAACATGATTCTCCGCTGCACACAATCTCTGATATGATGGTACTTGATGTCAATGTTCTTGGATCTATCATGAAATACTGGATTAGCCAAGATTTTAATGTAACTTTGGTTATCACAATAAATCACTGTAGGATCCAAGTGTGACCTGAAAAACCCGACCAGGATCTTCCTCATCCATATAGCCTCGCATGCAGCCAAACTTGCTGCCATATACTCGGACTCTGCTGAACTAAGTGCCATGGATCTCTACTTCCTGCTGTACCAAGAAACTGTTGTCAACCCGATACTAAGGATCCCTCTAGATGTGCTCTTTCTGTCCGTTGGGATCCCTGCCCAATCTGCATCCGTGAAGCCACATAGCTTCACCTCATCCTCCTATCTGTACCACAATCCATATCCCAATGTGCCTCTTAGTAACGCAATACATGGTTGCCTGCCTTCCAGAAGAGCTTGGTTGGCTTAACAGCATAGCATATATCGGGTCGTGTATTGACCAGATATATAAGCGACCCCACCAACTATCGATAAACAGTGCCATCCACTACCTCTGTTGAAGTAGCATCCTCCTTCCTCCAACCTCCAGGAAGAGGAGTATTAATAGGCTTGCAGCCATGCATGTTGAACTTCTCTAGTATCTCCCGAGCATACTTACCCTGACAAACAAATAGTCCATCACTGCGCTGCCAAATTTCCAATCCCAGGAAATAATGAAGGAGGCCCAAGTCCTTCATCTCAAACTCTCTAGCAAGATCATCCTTGCATGAAAGTATCAACAGCTCATCTCCCTTCAAAATCAAATCATCTACATAAAGTAAAATGATAAGCAAATTACCCTCCACCACAATCTGGTATAGGTTAGGATCTGCCTCACTCTTGGAGAATCCAAGTTCGGTGAAATAACTGTCTATCCGTGTGTACCAAACTTGTGGTGCTTGTTTCAAACCATACAACGCTCTCTTGAGCCTGCACACATGCGACTCGCTGCTGAAGATCTCGAAACCTTCGGGCTGCTCTATGTACACCTCCTCCTCAATGACTTCATTGAGGAACGTAGTCTTCACATCCATCTGATGAATGTTCCACCCCATCTACGCTGAGAGAGCAAGAATCGTCCGTATGGAAGAATAACTTGCGACATGTGCAAAGGTCTCCTCATAATCGATCCCCTCTATTTGTGAGAATCCTTGGGCAAAAAATCTTGCCTTGTACTTCTCCACACTCCCATCAGCTGCCTGCTTCATTTTGTAGATCCATCTTGAACCCACCACTGATTTCCCCTCTGGTCTTGGGACAATCTCCCATGCACTATTTCTGACAATCGAATCATACTCTTCCACCATGGCATCTACCCATGTGGGATCCTCCACAGCTTCCTTGAAAGAGGATGGCTCAGTCAAAACACATTTGCTCACAAGAGCCATGTATCCAGTGTATCGATCAGGTGACTGTCTCTGTCTGCATTGTCCTGTAGGTGGTCCTACAACCTTCTCTGCATCTTGAGCCAGTCGCTCAGCTTTTGTAGTGCTCTTTCACCCTCTGATGGTTGGCGCTGCATGAGTGGTCTCTTCCACTCCATGAACTTCATCTTATGGCTGATCCACGTCCTAAAGCTCATCCTTTGGAACTAATAGCTCCTCATTTGCATGCAAGTGTGGCTCCCTCTCAAGCGAACACTTCATGGCTTTCTCCTCCTGAAATTTGATATCTCACCGCACAACAGTCTTATGACTGTCTGGAAAATGCAAACGATAGTTGTGGGGTGTATCAGTGTACCCCACAAATATCCCAACCTCTGCGGTCGGCTCCAGCTTCTTCCTGGCATCCTTCATCACATGCATGTAAACATTAGTACCAAAAATCCTCAAATGGGAAATATCAGGCCTCTTACCAGAATAAGCCTCCTCGGGTGTACTCATGCCAAGTGTCCTGTGAGGACAACGATTCTGCACATATACTGTAGTATTGCATGCCTCCGCCCATAAGTGAAGGGGTAGGCCCTGATCATGCAACATTGCCTGTGCAGCACCCACGATCGTTCTGTTCTTCCGCTGAGCAACCCCATTCTGTTGTGGGTTATGGGGAGCTATGAGCTCTCTTCGAATCCCTTCTGCACTGCAGAAGTCCTTGAACTCGCTAGAGATGAATTCACCACCATTTTCGCTCCTAAGAGCCTTCACCTTCTTCCCCGATTCCTTCTCGACCAGTGCTTTGAACTCACAGAACTTTGAGTATGTCTCACTCTTCTTCTGCATGAAGAAGATCCAACACTTTCGAGAGAAATCATCAACAAAGATCACATAGTACCTGTGCTTTGTTGTCGAAGCTACTGAGAAAGGTCCACACATGTCTGTGTGAACTCTCTCAAGGATCATTGTGGCACGACTATCCTTCTCGTGAAAGGTGGCTTTCACAAATTTTCCCAAAGTACACCCCTTGCACTGATCTGACTATGCAAGATTTCCTTTAGGAAGCCCAGTAGTAATCTGCTGCATTATCTTCAAGGCTCCATGGTGAAGGTGGCCCAATCTCCTATGCCACAGCTCGCCATCATCTCGGATCACCAATCCTTCTGCCTTGCATGCCATTGTTGCACAGCCATCTATATGCAACTGATAAAGGTTCCTGACTCGAACCCCTATCTTCTGAGTTTCTCCAGTTGTATTACTGCGCAGGAAATCCTTTCCCTCGCTGAAAACAACATCATATCCCTTGTCTTCTAACATCACCACAAAGGTAAGATTCTTCTTCAATCCTGGAACATGAATCACTTCCTTCAATACAAAGGGTTTACCAGACTCCCTCGCAAAGGAAATGGTACCAATATTGGTCGCACTGTACCTACCATCATCACCCATCTCGATGTGCACTCCAAGATCTTTCTCATCCAAATCAGAAAAAAAAATCTCGATCTCCTGTCATGTGAAAAGACACACCATTATCCAAGAACCATACCGATCCCATCACACTTGATACCAAGCATGTGATCAACAAAAAATCCAGCTCAAACTGCGAGGCTAAGGCCTCTCCCGCTGCAGATCCAGCAGCTTGCTTATTTTTCTTCTTCTACGGATAATGTGTGGCATAATGTCCGTGCTAGTGACAGTGAAAGCACTTCATCTTGGACATGTCCTACTTCTTTCCTTTCGCACCAGAATGAGAAGCTTTTTTGTTCTTCCCCTTCTTTTCTTTGGCAGCCAAAGCGCAATTTTCTTCATCAGGTGCCTTTGATGAAGATCCGTCCCTTGTATTCCGCCTGATCTCCTCTTGCACAAGACCAACCAAAGTCTCTCCCATCCTGGTAATTTCTCCCAACCATTGACAGAGTCCTGATAGGAATGCCAACTCTTCAGAAGACCGAGGAGAGCCAAGCTCACCAAGTCCTCATCATCGACAGTCACCCCCACACTTCCCAACTCATCTCGGCATTGAGTGAACTTCGTGAGATACTTAGGCATATTGTCTCCTTTCTCACACTTAATGTTTATGAGTTTATCTTTGAGCACCAACTTCCTCTGGTCACTCTTGCTTTGGAATAAATCTATCAACGCTTTCCACATCAAGTATGGAGAAGCCTTCCCATGCAGGCTAGATACAATGTGATCCTTCACACCCTCCAACAGAATCCTTCGACACTTTTTTGTCTTCTTTTGCCAAGCCTCAATGTGAGCAACATCAGTAGGCTTTGGGACCTTAGCCTCTATGAACTCCTTCAACCCATTGTCATCTAACACTACCTCCATCCTGTCTTTCCATGCAATATAGTTCGAGCTGCCTTCAAGAGCATACTCAAATCGAAATCCGTTGAAAGACATTTCAACTTTGACACCAAGAAAACACTGCTGCAAATTCGAATTCCACCAGCTCAAAACTCAACCACTTCTGATCTAAAATTTGTCAGAACAAATTATTTCTCATAGAGAGATTGACTGTATGGGCTTTTACCAGATACCTCACCTTCCAAAAGAAGGATGAATCCAGAGGCTACCTGGCCCGATTACAGACTCTGCCTGAAGAAATAAAATGTAATCACTTTCTGAATAATAGATCTGATGATCAACTCTGCTCTGATACCATGTAGAAATTTTGAATAATATAACACTTATTCACAGAGATTATCTTGATTATACACTATTTGTGGAATGCATGCATAATACATAACCTCCTCTACGTTGATCATCAATTTTGCGGAATTAAAAACAATGAAACATCAATCGCATGCGCACATTAACACAATATGTAATGTGGAAAGCATACAACTGAAAACCCCGCACTATGTGTATATTATAATGATAGAGAACATGTAACAATACATAGTACAATAGTCCTCACAAGTACTCAGTACTATCTCCACCTGCTACACACAAACTAGCTCAAATCTGAATCAAGTCACAGGTTCAAATCTCCTCCGTTGTCTGCCTGCCTCTACTGCGCAATCCAAAGTAAGAATAGTGAATGATCCAAGCTCGTTTTCCTTGGCTTGTACTGTGCAATCCTCATTTGCAATCTCAATCACTAATTGTGCAAATCTCATGCACAACTATAGTCACAACTGATAGTAGTCTCCACCTCTAACACCTGTCTCCACTGAACTGTCCATGCAATGAGTTAATTGGTGTATTCTTTAGTTGCTTTATGAGTTAATAATTAGTGAATTAATTAATAATTAATTCACATTACTCATCACTAGTTTATTCTGTAGTTAGACTAAATACAACTAGTTCAACTAAGTCAAACTGAACACAACTCCATCAACTCCTCAATCAACTCCACCAAACTCAATCACTTGAGTTCTAATTGAAGTCCATCATGCAATAGTTCAACTGACTCATAAGAAAAGCGTATTTCCTTCTAGCAGTTGCATGTGCCACATCCGTAGCTCGAACTGAAGTGCTCTAAGAGGATAAGCTAATGTTTATAGTCCAAATATTATTAAGAGCTAATAATATTCGACTGTTCTATTTTTAGCCTAGTAGTCTAAAAATAGACTCCGCCCATATGTATAAAAATAGAAGTCCATCTATTTTTACCAACATGACCAATCATCCACAAATAGCATCCTGCAACTCATAGACCATGATCCATATGTCTAAAAATAGACTTTGCGCTAAAAATAGCCTGCGGGCCCACTTAGTGAAGACGACTTCTTTTCAATAAGCTCCATCATCTTGTTGCATTTTCAACACCTAAAATTGATTTTTATAAATGAAATGAAACAGGATGACAGTAAATAACTAAAAAAAAATGTGTGAACAGGTCATTAGGTGAATGTCATGAGGGAAATTGATATGAAACCACTACCATCAGTTGATCCATGACCTAATGGAATGTAGCTGCTTGGATGAGACACCTAATATGCATGCAAAAGAGCATTTTGATCACTGATGGAAGTGTGAAGACACTAACACTAACATATCTCAGAACGCATTGTCAAAGTGCTCTAAAATAGTTTGCTAAATAGTCTATGTTTTCTTCTTAAATGACATTTAGAATTCCTCCCATAGTTTGATGCTCTATGTGTAATTTCCACCATTCTTCTGCTCTCTCTTCTACAATGAATTAAATTGTTAACAACAACATCACTGCCTACCTTGCCCCTATGTTGTGGTAAAAACACAACCCCCCCATTATTCACTTAATTCTCATTATGGGCACCCTTTGGTTGAATGGTTAGTCATATTACTATTTGATTTTGAGTATTTGGATTACTTCACAGAGTTCAAAATGTTGCTATCTTCCTATCATAACTTTTTTGATCTCATTTAGTTTTTTGGTTTGTAAATGGTACCTAATTGAAGATTGGATATTTTCACCGCTTTGGCCTTATATAATGTATTTTACCTTTTAATTTATAATTTCTTTTTGTTTGTAAATCATTAAATTTCAATTGTAAGTATTTTATAAATATTTTATTTTATTTTATTTTATACATAGCCCCTAAGACCAAGAATCATTCATAGGCTTTAAGTGTTGCACATATTAATATATCGGAGCTTTGATATTGGAGGAATTCATTTGAAATCCCCGATATTCAAAGTCCAATCCATAAAGCAGTTGTCGAAGGACCCACCTGCCACATCATTACTCCTGCTCCCATTAGGGTCAACACTTTTCGAAGATTTTCAATTAAGCAAGCTTTTAAAAACTCCAATATCCATGCTGCTCTGACCTTCGATATATCACTTCGCTGATAATCCGATAAACATCCATCGCCATTATTCGAACATCTCTAACCTCCGATATATCACTTCTATGATATGATTCCACTTCGATATGACGATACATCTTGCCTCTCCAACTTCCGATAATAATATCCCTTCGATCTTCGATAGTGATATAACCTCCCGCTCTGACCTCCAATAATATCTCCATCACCAATATCCCAATGCACCTCCCCCTCTGACTTTCGATATCTACCAAGCTCTGATATGTTGAACCTGATATGGTATTAATTATGGTCTATAAAGATATCGCCTCTGCTCCATATCGGAGCCTCCCAATATCAACATATCGACGATTTTTGTTTGTGCACATTATTAAAATTTTTGATGGGCTTACCTCCAATACCGCTCAACTCTTTCCATGTGTATCATCCTCTAGCCACTATTATAACTGCTAAATTAAAAAAATCCACTTAGTTATAAATAATGATCCTCTTCTAGAAACTGAAATTTCTAATGAACAATTTCAGGAGAAAAAAGATTGTGCCCAAATAAATAATGTTGTCTTGAATGAAAAATTACAACCAAAAATGATCAACAATCACTATTTTAATCCTGATAGTCTTTTAAGCAATGACAAATCTAATTCTTCCAGCAATGAGGACATGGATCAACATCCCAATGTTTACAATCATGCAAATAAAGAAGATTTTGAAACAAACAGTTTTGGAAATGAGCAACATTTGTCTAATAGAGAAACTTACAGGATAGTAAATTCAACTTCTTACTTTTCTTTGTATCCTGATTTATTTGATAATTCGTTAAATAATAATGCAACTGCTCCTTTCGATATTGATAACATTTCTAAAGACAAAGGATTTACCATTTACGAATTATCAGTAAGTTCTGATAGGGATAGAGGAAATTTAGTCACTTACAATTTTGCAAATTCTCTATTTGTTTCTGGTTTAGAAAAAAATATATTAATGAAATTGTTCATAATGACAAAAACATTGAACCTTATTATTCTTCTTCTTCAAAAATTAATTCTTTAAGTAAATCTATTTTTGAAGACGAAAATAATGCTAATTTAAATGTTTTAATAAATTCTCAATTGTTCAATCATTATGATAATTTCAGAAATTACGAATCTGCCTCAATTTATGACTCCTACAATGACAACATTCCTTTTTTGGATCATAATCTAGAAAAATTCCCATCTCTACAATTGAATGGAGACAAAAACGATTTTAATTTTGTAATCACTTGTGAGAAGAAAATATTTACAAACAAATTGCCACTGTGTTGTATGATTATCTGTATTATAGATGTAAATTATAATTAACCTTTTTTTCATTTTTGCATTTTTCAGTTTGTTTCTTTTTCGAATTTAATTTTCGATTTTCTAAACATACTGCACTGGTATTATGAGCATTATAATTCTAGTCTCTCATCTAACACATTAATCAACAAAAATGAAAATCAATTTCAGAATTTCAATTTTGAACATTTGTTAATTCTTATTTTGAAATTATATTTGATGATTATACATGGCCAATTTCTCTCAGATTTTCAAATTAATTTTTCAAAAATGCTGCCATTTAAGAGCCCATTATTATATACTGGCCAATCATGTAATTACTCTAGAAATTTTCTGTATTACTACCCACGATGTATCGATTCATTGGAAAATAAAGTTTCTAGTCATATACATATAGTTCCTTATTTACAACAGCCTATGATATTCAAAGATTTATCATATAACATAGGCTTTTTGTCTCCTCTTTCCCTGAACATCTTTCAGGAAACAATTGAAATACATCCTGAATTCTATGATCCTATATGCAAATGTTTGGAAGAATTTCAGGGAAAGGATTTTGTAAATAAGTTTTTGCCAAGATTAGATGTAAATAGTAGGTTAAGTTTTCTTTTTAATGATCTCGTTATAATTTTATTTGTTCTGACGTTTGATGTCTTTATATCTGCAATAAACAAAGCACTTGAATGGTTGCACTAGAAGTTTGATCTTAGTTAGTCATAATCTACTTTTTAGATTAGGATTACGAATAGATTGGATTTTTTTGTTTTGTTAATGCTTTATAGATTGAATAAAAAGATTATTTTTAAACTATTTAAAATACATGGAAGAAGATGAAGACTAATGAGGTAAACTTATTACGAAATTCTTGCATCCATGAATTTGCATTTTTATTATCATCTATTAGCGTTTTTATTTCAGTTTATTATTTTTTACATTATTTATTATTTTGGTTTCTATTTTTGTAGGTTTTGGTTTGATCCAACTCTTGAATATAAGACGATGGTGATAAATGGAGTATTTTTCAAGCCTTACTCAGGGAGGTTTCCTTAACTTTTAATTTTCCTATTCATTTTCGTGATATGTTTTTAAAGCAAGTCTTGATTAAGGAAATGAATCCATGTTAAACTCTCAAATGAAATTTTTAATCACAATTCTTCATTAGGCAGTTTTTAACAAAATCGTGAATAAGAAACTCATTTATCTTATTTGAGTTATGCCTATTTCATGAATTTTCTTGTAATAATTTGCTTTATTTTATTTTGGTTTGCATTTCACTTTGCTCCTTCCTTTAGATCTGATTTCATGACATTAAATTTTGTTTCCTTTTGAAAATCCCCTTATATGTGCTTTTGGTGATATTACCAACCTTTTATTTGAAGGGCCTTTTCCACCCATCTTTGGTCTGATACATGGGAAATCGTTACTCTTATTCATTGGTAAAAGTAAGAACATCAAAATAATTATCAAATTGCTATTTTTTTAGATTTAGATTATAAACTCTTATTATATTGTTTTTCTTTATCATTTTGATGATCTCTAACTTTATAATATAAGAGACAATTTTCTTTTTGCAACAACTTATATTATAAACAACTCTTGCTAAACAAGTTTAGTATTTTTATAATTCTTCTAAGTCGTCCCAATCTCTTAAGGAGAAGAACTTTCTCCCCATTTATGATAAAATTATCAGAGTGTAAATTAAAAGTTGTGTAAAATACCTTAAAAATAGAGGGTCTCAGTAATGAGCCATCCTGCCAAGATCATAGGTCTAGATGGTTATGACATTATCATATCTAGTTACCAAACCAGGATAATGGCTTATCACAATTCGATGTAAGACGAGATGTATCATCACGAGCCGACTTTTTCATGACTATCAATGCTTGTGAATGACATTGTCAATATTTGGTTACCAAGCCAGTATAATGGTTTTTAGAGTTATTAATGAATTATGTCTCCTCTGAAATATTTAAACATAGATGAAATACTTACATTTCCTTTGGGATTAAGAGGTAACCTTGTCGAGGTTATGGATGCCTGCTGGCAACAGTGGCTCTACTTATGACAATGAGAGTTCATATTTTTTTTAACAGAAACTGATGAATTTTATTTAAAAGATAAGGTTGGGCTTGAGCCAAACAACCTCTATTACAGTCAATTGAAAGATTTCTAGGCTTTTAGATTCCACATAATCTGGCTTTTGTATTGGTATTTCGTTGTTTCTTTTAATTATTTTTCGGAGACTGAGAATTCCTTGCTTGGCCTTAGCTTCTAAATAACTTGTCTTTTCCTTTCCGCTTTTCTTTGATGTTTTAGGACCGGCCTGTCTTACCCTGAATCACTTCCAGCGATTTGAAACTTGTAGCCTCTACTTGCTATTCACGCAGCTGTTTCAAGCCCGATGCATGGTTCGAATTTTGTTGTTGGAGCAGTGATGATCAAGTCGTAAGGTGCTTGGAGTAGCGCTGACTTTCCAACAACATTGTCCACTTGTGGCGTGCATATTGTCTAAGCAATCAGTGCGTGGTTCTACTTGGATCGATGGATCAATGATGAGTAAATACTTGCAAGGTTGCAGTGCTTGTCTTTCTAAACAACAGTTGTCTACCTATGTCAGAGCCATGGATCAATGTCGGTCTTCTGCATTGAGATGTGATTTGGATGGATGTTGTGGTTGTTACTGTTTTCACTTTCATGGAGACAAAACTAATGCATAGGGATTGTTGTTACTGTTTTCACTTTCATGGAGACAAAACTAATGCATAGGGATTGAAAAACAGACTTTGCCTTGGCTTCCCCGTCCATGCTCAGTTATCCTTCTATGTTATGGAATTGGGTGCCTTTCAGTTTCTTCATCGTTCTTTGCCAGAAAACCTTGTGCTAATAAACATCCTTTATTTGCCATTTTGTCAGCTACCTTGCTCAGAGTTCGGAGGACATGATAGAATGAATAGGAAGTGAAGATTTGCATTATCTTTCTTGTTCTTTCAAGGGTCCTCTTAAGCGCAGAGCTATTGAGATGGTTGGTAGTGTTAAGGATTTTAATAAGGATTTTAGAATCCCCGAAGACTTGAAGGTTTCCCCTCTGTTTGTCTGAGCAAGCTGACACGCTTTGAGCAGTCCAAGAATCTTGGCCTGGTTGTTAGTGCTCTGTCCTAGGCCCCAATTGAAGCTGTCCTTTTTGTGCCCGTTTGAGGAGTAGATTATTCCTCTTGCACCTGATATCCCCGTGTTTCCGTTGGAGGCTCCATCGAAGAATATTATGACTTTGCCCTGTTTTTTCCACCACTTTTGAATGTCCATCTCAGATATCCGAAGCCTTCACTCTAGATTGTGGCTAGGTAGGGAGAGGTTCTTTTTGTTGCTGACTCATCTCAAGGATTCATCTAGCCAGCTGAACTCTTCAGGGAGTAGAGAATTGTTAGGCTTGTGAGGTTTATTTTTGTATGTCTCCAGCAACAGAGCTTTGGCCTTGGTAGTCACTGTATTGGTGGATTGTAGTCTGTTGTTGAAGATGGCTTCATTCCTTGCCAACCATATTCCCCAACAAATGTACTTTGGAATTGAATTTCGGATTTTAGCCCATGTTGATTTTCTCTTCAGAGTGTGAGGATAATGCTCTTTCCATGAGGAGAAGAGACTAACTATTGAAATCTACTTAGGGATTTGGGTGTTGAACCCCAACATTTCTTGCATCCAGACTTCTTGAGAGAAGGGGCAGTCAATGAAGAGGTGTTCAATTGTTTCCTAAGCCATGCAGCAGAGAGGGAATCTATGGGGACCAATAATTCTTCGTTTCTCTAAATTATCTCCAGTGAGGATCCTTCTGTGCATGAGAATCCAGCAGAAGAAGTTGATTTTTGGGAGGCCAAATGGGTCCCAAACTTGCTGCCAAATATTTGGAGTTTGGATATGATGTTGTTGTTCTTGAAGAGCTACAAAGCTCAATCGTGCCAAGTAAGCTTCGGTCTTCCCCCAACCCCACTTATCCCTAGAATGGAGATGCACATGTGCCAGACTGGAGAGCTTCGCTTGAAAGAGATGGAGTTGAGGGATCATTCAGTTAGGGGGGTGATGGAGAGCCCAGTTACTCCAATTCCCTTTGGAGTCCCAAGTGCATATGTCAGCAAGTTTGTGGATACCTTTTTGGATGAGCTAGTTTCGCAAATCTGCAATTTCTGGTGCCAGATTTAGGGGTTGGAGGCCCATGATCTTGTCTTTCCACAGTCCAATTATTTTCTCATTTCCTAGGATTCTACAGATCTGGTCTTTAAAGAACCCCCATCCTTGGCTACACAGCTTATATAACATGGTTCCTTTGTGGGAAGCTCCTTTTTCCATATTCTTTGTTGAAAGTCTCTACAAATATTTTTTAATTAGAACTTGACTTACCAGATGCCTTTGATTTGAGAATATTTTCCAGAGAATATTACCTCCCAAAGCCAGATTGGCCAACCCGGGATCTCTTAGCTGTAGTCCACCTTCATATGTTGGCCTTTTCATAATGTCCCAGCTTACTAGATGAGTTCTTTTTTGGTTCCCCTTTCCTCCTTGCCATAGAAAATTTCGATTCAGCTTTGCTAGCTATTCAGTTATCATTTTTGGAGCTAAAAGGAACGAATCCTGGTAGATAGGATGTTAGGGTCCCACCCTAATCCCCTTATTTATGTAATGGGATCACGTCATAGTCAAGAGTCAATAAAGCCCATATTAATAATTGTAATTGGTTAATCCGTAATTAATGACGGGACCACAGTTAGTTGCAAATGGGCCGTAGTATTAGATAGATGGTATTAATAAAACCCACGGTATTGGCCCGTGTTATTGCATGTATGAGTCATATATAAAGGATAGAGACTCCCTGTGAGGAGCATCGTGTCTTATTTTCTAATCAAGCTCTGCTCTATTGGAGGTTGCCCCCTCGAAGAGGCAAGTGAACATTACTCTTTGAATAATAAAAACATTGCTATTCTGTGTTCTGGGTATCTTTTCTTCGCATATTCTGTATTTGGGTATCATTTTGCAGGTTAAGAGCATAACAAGTGGTATCTGAGAACTTTCCAGGGCCGGTGGGATCTCCATTTCTTAGCAAAAAAAAATTTGGCTAGAGAAGTGTTCCAACGTCTTTAAACCACGGGATCTGTCGTTGAGCGCATAAACCTGCGGATTTGGGGAGGCATGCACGCAGGAAATACAAGAGGTGATCACATCTATTGGACTCCCTTGTAACCCCTGTGGGTACCCCTTCGAGTAGTAGCGCATTAGACAGAACTGCGCACGGACTGTCTTCCACGTACCCTCTGGGTATATCGGAAGCCCCCTAGGCTCCCTTGAAACCTCGCCATAGATAAACCATCGGCCGTCTTGCGGCTACAGTACATGGATAATAACACTCGGAGAGATTACTCGCCCGTACGATAGGGTAGTCGGGTTGTACAGCTAAGGGTACGGTCGATCCTCCTTACTTAGAGCCTGAAACATTGGGCCGAGTATTACTGCCATACCCTTATGTATATTGCGATCTGTAGCACCTGACACTCCTCAAGACCATAGTTCCCTTTTCTATCGAGGGATCACACATCATCTCTTCCAAATCCGCTTGTGCAAAAGGGGTGCCGCAGCAGCAGACATCAATCCCGTAGTCTCGAGTTCGCAGATCAGCTATTCCGATCTATTAGATCCATCAGATCGACAAAAGCAGTCTATTCCGCCACCCAGAGCTATCAGATCCGCCATTCAGATCTGTCAGATCCACCAGATCAGAGTCGTTGTGAAGGGTTCCTATACCGGGGTATAATTTTCGTAGGACTTTTGGCCGCATTGACATTTTGAGGATTTTTCGACTGCAGTATTGATAAGGAAGGAGTAAAACTCCGTTAGGAGTTTTCAAAAAAAAAAAAAAAAGAGTCTGAGATCTTTCGGGGCGATTATTGGTGATATAGCCCATCAGAATCAGGATGATGAGCTGAGCACGGTGGTACCATTCACTTCTTAGTGAAATTTTTTTTTTAGGCGGTCCCAATTTAAAAAAAAAATCAGGTTGGTGTATGGTAGAAACTAGAGATCAAGCGATGGCCAATGAAAGGATGGAAAAACTTGAAGAATCAGTGCAAAACCTCCACATTCAGCCTAGCAGACTATCTAGCATGGTCGAGAAAATAGTCCTGAAGGGCAAGGAACAAGCCCACGAGGAGGCGTATAATGACAATGAACACAATGAGGGTGAGTCTAGCCACTCTCCTCACATCTGGCACACCCACCAACAACCCAGTCAGCGACCTCCCATGTTGGATATGCATAAATTTGACGGTTCTCACCCGTCGACATGGATAGCACAAATGGAGCAGTATTTCAAACTGAATCACATCTTCGATGATGAGACTCAGCTTATGTTGAGGAGCATGTACTTGGAAAATGAAAGGTGGCAATGGTGGGAATGGCATCAATGTTGCACTGGACCTTTTAGGACTTGGACCAAATTCACCAAAGCTCTTCAAGACCGCTTTGACCAGGAATCATCTTTTTTGGGTCGTCTTACTAAGCTCCGACAGACTGGTACAGTAGATGAATATATTACAGCTTTTGAAGCCTTAGCCTTCCGCACTTTGGGTCTCTCAGATGTGTTCTACACGAAATGTTTTATCAGCGGTATTAAAGAAGCTATCAAAGCCCAAGTCCTACTGCACCACCCTCCCACATGGACGGAGGATTGCAAGGTAGCTCGTAACGTGGAACGTGCATTAGCAGCCAAATACAGTCACCCAAATTTCTCAGCTAAAGGTCGACCCCCACAGGCTCACAACACGACTCAAACACTTAAGGTCCAAAAGGTGTCACCTGCGGAAATGGCCAAAAGAAGAAAGCAAGGCCTATGTTACTACTGTGATGAAAAATACTCCCCAGGCCATAAATGCAAGGAGCCCAATTTTTTTCAAATTGATGCCACTGACTAAAGCTCAACAGAGGAAGATCCACCACTTGAGGAACATGAGCCACTAGAAGAAGACAACCAAAAGGACAATGTCTTTGACGAACCAGTTATTTCATTGCATGCTTTGGCAGGGATTTCTTCCCCTCAAACTCTCAAAATCAGAGGTTTTATTAAACATCGCCCAGTAATAGTCTTGATTGATAGTGGAAGTACACATAATTTCATCCATCAAAAAGTTGCAGAAGCAGTGCATTGTTTTGTATGAGAAGTTTCTAACTTCCAAGTTCAAATTGGGGATGGAGGCACAATGAAATGTGAAGGCCGTTGTGAAAATGTCAAACTTCAAATGGGGGATTATCAGTTGAAAACCCACATGTTTGCCATACACATGGGGAGTTGCGACATTGTCCTCGGCGCTGAATGGCTCCGCACTCTTGGGCCAATCACAATGGATTTCCAGGAGTTATATATGAGTTTTAAGCAGAACAACTACACACATACCCTCTGTGGACTCCAGGCGGGAGCCCCCTCTATCATCAGCTCGTATAGGATGGAAAAATTGTTAAAAAAGGGCAATCATGGAGTTGTAGCTCAATTTAATGCCATCCAGGTAGTTGAAACCAAGCCTCTGCCAATTCATCCTGAGATGCAACAAATTTTAAATAACCATCTGCCGGTCTTTGACAAGCCTCATGAGCTTCCACCCTCGTGAGGGGAACATGATCATAACATCACCTTGGTTCCAGGGCCCAACCCCCAAATGTGTGCCCATACAGATATTATTTCACCTAAAAGAATGAAATAGAAAAAATAATCAAGGAACTTTTGGAAGCAGGTGTCATTCGTCCCAGCATTAGTCCTTATTCATCCCCAGTGGTCATGGTGCTCAAGAAAGACGGGGAGTGGCGGATGTGTCCCGACTTCAGGGCCCTCAATAAGTTGACAGTCAAAGATAAATTTCCCATCCTGGTGGTTGATGATTTGCTGGATGAACTCAATGGGGCTCAATTCTTCACTAAGTTGGATCTTTGCTCAGGCTACCACCAAATTCACATGAAGGAAGTCGACATTCCCAAGACTGCTTTCAGAACTCATGAAGGCCATTATGAATTCCTGGTCATGCCATTTGGTCTTTGTAATGCCCCCTCTACTTTTCAGAGCCTTATGAACCACATTCTCAAACCATATCTCAGGAAATTTGTCTTTGTCTTCTTCGATGACATCCTCATCTATAGTTGCACTTGGGCCGCACATCTTCAGCATGTAGATCTACTCTTGCAATTGCTCCGCAAGCATAAATTATTTGTCAAGATGTCCAAGTGTTCGTTTGGCATGGAAAAAGTAGAGTATTTGGGCCACATTGTGGGGCGTGAAGGTGTCAAGGTGGACCCCAAAAAGATCCAGGCAATGCAGGAATGGTCTCAACCTAAGACCTTGAAGAGCTTGAGAGGATTTTTGGGTCTCACAGGCTATTATCGTAAATTTGTCCACAACTATGGTCGCATAGCGAAGCCCCTCACCCAACTCCTAAAGAAAAATTCATTCTTCTGGAATGAGGAAGCACAACAGGCCTTTACAGCTCTAAAAATGCCATGTGTTCCACTCCAGTCTTAGCACTACCTGACTTCACCAAATATTTTGTCATTGAATGTGATGCTTTGAGTACAGGTATTGGGGCGGTCTTAATGCAGGAAGGGCGACCTTTGGCCTTCACAAGCCAACAACTAAGTGGGAGGAATCTGGGCCAATCTACCTATGAGAAGGAAATGATGGCCATCTTACATGCAGTCGAGACCTTGAGACCTTACTTATTGGGGCGACATTTTCAAATCCGCACAGATCATCACAATCTGAAATATTTTTTGGAGCAACGCCTATCCTCCCCACAACAAAATAAATGGCTCGCCAAAATGCTGGGATATGATTATGAGATCATTTACAAGAAAGGGAAAGACAATAGTGTAGCAGATGCATTATCTCGCCAATTTGAGGAGGAAAGTACTCTGCTAGCAATTTCCCTCCCCATTCCAGAATGGATTGAAGAGGCTCGCAGGGAATGGTTTTCACACCCCGGGCTCTCCCAACTCATTTCTCAATTACAGGTAGGTCCAAATTCCACCAAGGTCTACTCGTGGCAGGATGATATTCTTCGCTACAAGGACATAATTGTAATATCACCAACATCCACCCTCAAAAGTCGCATTTTGGCAGAATTTCACTCATCTCCCATTGCAGGACATTCGGGCTTTCAGAAGATGTATGCTCGCACCAGAAGATCATTTTTTTGGACAGGAATGAAAAAGGACATCCTTAATTTTGTAGCAGAATGCGATGTCTGTCAATGCCACAAAGGGGAAATCGTCAACACACCAGGCACATTACAACCATTGCTCATTCCGGCATCAATTTGGATGGAGGTTTCTATGGATTTCATTACAGGTCTTCCAAAGTCAGGGAACAAGTTAGTCATAATGGTGGTTGTGGACCAACTATCGAAGTATGCTCATTTCTGCGCCCTACCACACCCGTTTACAACAACTTTGGTCGCTCAATATTTCATGGATCGGATCTTGAAATTGCATGGCATGCCCACTTCTATTGTGTCCGACCGAGACCCGATCTTCACCAGTAATTTTTGGCAGGAACTCTTCAGGATACAAGGCACTCAACTAAAACTCAGTACTTCCTATCATTCGCAAACAGATGGTCAAATAGAAGTCGTTAACAAATGTCTAGAAACCTACCTTAGGTGTTTCACTTCAGAAAAGCAACACCTTTAGGTATAGTGGTTACCTCTGGCTGAATGGTGGTATAACACCAACTATCATACCACCACCAAAATGACTCCCTATGAAGCAGTATATGGTCAACTCCCGCCTTCACCTACTTCGTATCTCAAGGGGTGCTCAAAAGTACAAGCAGTGGATCAACTCCTACAACACCGTGCAACCATGCTCGCCCATCTTTGAGAGAATCTTCATCAAGCTCAAAACCGCATGAAGCAACAGGTAGACCAGCATCGCTCAGAGCACCAATTTCAAGAAGGGGATCAGGTCTTTGTACGGCTACAACCATATAAGCAAACATCACTCAAAAACAAGGGGTGTCAGAAACTATCTCCCAAATTCTACGGACCATATCGAGTACTTCAGCGCATTGGAGAAGTGGCTTACAAGTTTGCCTTGCCACATACTGCAAAAATCCATCCAGTTTTCCATGTCTCATGCCTCAAGAAAGTGATTGGGAACAATTGCAGAATTCAGACCAGTCTACCTGAATTAGACGAAGAAGGGTCCATCTGGCTTCAACCCGAACAGGTCCTAGACGCACGAGACAAGCAACTGCGTGGCCGCATGATTAAGGAAGTCCTCGTCAAATGGAAAGACACCTCTTTGGAAGATGCAACTTGGGAAACAACCACTATTCTTCAGCAGCTTCTGCAGCTTTAGCCTTGAGGACAAGGCTAGTCTTAAGGGGGAGGGCATGTTAGGGTCCCACCCTAACCCCCTTATTTATGTAATGGGATCACGTCATAGTCAAGAGTCAATAAAGCCCATATTAATAATTGTAAGTGGTTAATCTGCAATTAATGATGGGACCACAGTTAGTTGCAAATGGGCCGTAGTATTAGATAGATGGTATTAATAAAACCCACGGTATTGGCCCGTGGTATTGCATGTATGAGTCATATATAAAGGATAGAGACTCCCTACAAGGAGCATCGTGTCTTATTTTGTAATCGAGCTCTGCTCTATTGGAGGTTTCCCCTCAAAGAGGCAAGTGAACATTACTCTCTGAATAATAAAATCATTGCTATTCTGTGTTCTGGGTATCTTTTCTTCGCATATTCTGTATTTGGGTATCATTTTGCAGGTTAAGAGCATAACATAGGAAGGGATGAGAGAGCTGACTTAACAAGGGTGAGCTTCCTGGATGTGTTAAGCCACTGTCTGCCCCATGCAATCATTTTTGCCTTGATTTTGCTGATAATTTCCATCCAATGAGGGGCCTTGTTGGTTCCCAAAGTTAAAGGCAAGCCAAGATACTTGAATTTTTCCCAAGAGGCATAGCCGGTGAAGCCTAAGGCTTGGGTAATCCTGAGAATATTTTGCTGGTCTACCACCCAACCATACACTGCACTTTTCCTCTTATTGACCATAGCTTCGAAGACTCTGCAAAAGCTTTGAATTACTCCATTGAAGGCCCTTTCTATTTTAGTGGAGGCTCCTTCAATAAGGATAGAGTCATCGACGAACAAGGCATGATTGATTGGTGTTGTTCTGGTTGTTTCCCTAATGCCAGGAAGAGTCCCATTGAGTTTCTCAGCTAAAATCTTTCGGTTCAAGGAGTCTGCCATCAAAATGTACAGGAAGGGGGATAGGGGGCAACGTTGCCTGATGCCCCTCAAAGCTTTGAAGTATTTTGCCGGCCTGCCATTTACTAAAGGGGCTATCCAAGGTTCTCCAATGCATGCTTTAATCAATTTTATAAATTCAAAACTGAAACCAAATGCAGAAAGAACTTGGAGGAGAAAATAGTGCCTTACTTGGTGAAAGGAATTCGCCATGTCTAGCTTGATGAGCATACCTTGCTCTTTGCATTGTTGGATGGAATGGATGATTTCCTACACTAGTATCATATTTTCTTGGAGATGCCTACCTTTGACAAACCCTCCTTGGTTGGGCAAGACAAATTTTTACAGAAGAGGCTTTATTCTATTTGCAAGTAACTTGGTGAGGATTTTGTAGGACGCAGTACATAGTGAGATTGGCCTGAATCTGTTGAACGCCACCGAGTTCGATTCTTTGGGAATTAGAGCTAGGAAAGTGGAGTTTGTGCTTCCTCCCACTTTGGCTTTTTGGAGGAAGCCTTTGATCATTTGGTACAAATCAGCCTTGATGATGTCCCAATAGCTTCTATAAAAGTGTATGGAGAACCCATCAGGTCCTGGAGCTTTGTCTGTTTCCATATTCCATATGACATTGCTAATTTCATCTTCAGTGAAGGGCTTCAGGAGTGTTGAGTTATCCTCCTCATTAACCAGCCTTAGAACGTGCTTGAGAAAGTCTTGAGCTTCCTCACCATCCTCCGCACCTTATTCTTTGAAAAACTGTTCAAAATGAGAGGTTGCAGCCTCTTTTATCAGAGTTGTGCCTTTGGGAACAACCCCATCTGGTGAGGTGATTTCAACAATGTGATTTTTGGAAAGACGGGTTCGAATTTGCTTATGAAATAAGGCTGAATTTTTGTCTCCAGACGCAAGCTAGAGATTGCGTGACTTGAGCCTTAGGGATTCTTCCTCCTCTCCGAATGACGAAAGGGTACGGATTTGGAGATCTTTCTCACTCTATATTTCTATGTAAGTAATATATTGCTTCTCCAGACCCATTTGCAGATATAGCAATTGCTTTGTGTTCTATTTTCTATGACTATAGGGGGAGTCTGTCGGCTTTTTTATCCATTGTTCAAGGCTAATTTGGTGGCTTTTATCTTTTGCTCCCAGACATAGCTGGGTGATCCATGAACATGGATGGACCAGTCCTTCTTAACTGTATCCATAAACCCTTCTCTATTTTCCCAGAGAGGGCTGCACCAAAATGGGATTGGCCCTAAGTTTTCTTCTTCTTCCAGTAGAAGGAAGATGGGTTTATGGTTTGAAGTCCACTTTGGTAGAATTTTTGTGGAAATGATCTTCTTCTCGGAGAGGAAGGTAATCAGAAGAAGGAATCTGTCCAACCAGGATGAAATATGCTCCGTCCCTAATCTGTTATTTATCCATGTGTAAAGCCCTTTTTTTGGCTTGAAATCCAATAAATCCGATTACTGAATTAGGTCTTCCACTAAGGGAAGGAAGTGGTCCCTGCTGCTAGTTCCTCCTCTTTTTCCCTTGGGTTCAAGGATTAGAATGAAGTCTCCCGCAATAATTATATTCTTGAGGGAATAGGCTTCAAGGAAATCAGTTAGAGTTTGCCAACATTCTTTCTTTTTTGCATAGAGGACAAGCACATAAAGATTAAAGAGGGAAAAGTTAATCTTACTTGGAAGGTGTCGTATTTCAGTATAAATATAGTGCTGCGTCTGAAAGGAGATCTCAAGTCCGCACGTACCTTTATCACTTACAACTTTTCCAGCTTTTGTTTTCCATTTTACTTTACTGAGTTCCAGAAGGGCTTCACTTCTATTTTAGTCTCTTGGAGCATGAGGATCTCAGGCAGTTCTGATTTCAATAGGTTCTTAACTACTTCAGATTTTGAAGGATTCCCCAGTCCTCTACAATTCCAAGAGACTAATCGCATTATTTACTAGCAGAGGGTGGGGCAACACCTCCCTTGGGAGGCCTGGTTCTAGTATTTCTACTGATAGACATCTCAATAGTGGGCTAGCTGCCTTGCATTTTTTGTCTCTCTGCCTCTTCTTCTTTGGTCTCTCTGTGAGATTTCCTCCCCACTCTTTTTGAGGGCCTCTCATTTGTCTCGTCTTTTGAGGATCCCGATGTCTCTAGGGTATTCTTCCTTGTCATATCTACATCGGTTGGGGAGCTAGACACACCATTTGGAGTTTCGATTTGGAGAGGGCCCGTTTCCTCTTGCCTTTTGTTTTCTTCCATAATGGTGGCCTGTTGTTCAGCCTCTTTATCTGCTAGATCTTGGAGTTTTTTTTGATGTGATGAGTATTTCAAAGGGGTTTGTGGGTATTTCTGCTCTTGATGGGTCTGTGATTCCCTCTGCTTGGGCTTTAGGAGGAGCACCCCTCCCTTTGAACAGGGCTTTCCCTTTGTTCCTACTGCTTTGCTTAGTTGTTCCTGGTTTCTGAACCTGAGTCCATTGATCTCCTTTCTCATTCTTGACTCCATCCTCTGATTTCTTTTTACAGTGCTTGGCAAAGTGCCCATAGCCATTACAATGTCGGAATTTAAATGGGATTTGCTCGTAGTCTAGCACTTGTATGAGAGTCCAGTCAGCCACCGTGAGTTCAATAGCTTCTGGGATACCTTCCTCTATATCTACTTCTACACAGATTCTCGCACAGGAGTACTGGTCCATTATTTCTGCTCGATCGATGTATTTACCAAGTTTATTGCCTATGGTTTTTAAGGATTTAGGGTTCTAGTAATGCAAAGGTATATGGGGCAAGCACAACCAGACCGGGATAGCCGAGGGCACATCCTGTGTCGGATCGAAGTCTGGAGTCCATTGATTCAGATACAAACCCTGAGGCCCCATGAAATACGAGCTGTTCCTGAATATGAGGTTCCTATCTTCTGTTGCTTCAAAAACGAATACAAAGAAGCCTTTTCCGACAAAATGACTTTTTATTTCTTCCTTGACAAGAGAACGCCAGTTCCTTTGCACCCAGGCATCTACGAATTTAGGCGAGGGCCATAGCCCAGTGAACTGTCCAATAAGCCCTCTTTCTGCTAGGTTTAATGCTGCTTTGCAGGGTTCTTCAGTCAACAGAGCAACTGTGGGGATGGGTTCCATTCTTTTGACAAACTTCTGCTAGTTTTTGGTTGCTGACCATTTATTGCATGTCGCGACCAGATCCCGGAACGTAGCTAGCTCAGGTGGAAGTGGAGGATCTAGTTCACTGCTCCCTCCCGGGGCCATGGCTCTAGAGTTTCACATAGTCTCATGGTTGGTTGTGGCTCCTCACGCACGCCTAGGGCTCTTGATTGCTCCTCTCAGAAGCACAAGACTCCCGCTATCTGGTTCCTCGCATGCAGGGCAACTCCATAGCCCAATCTCTTGACCGATCCGTCACCAATCAGAGTTCATCTTTCTTACTAAACACAATGATAAGATTTTGTTCTTTCTGTTTAAGTTGTTATTAATTAAATAATTGTTGTTAAACATGACTCTTATAATCAATTTTAGAGATATACAAAATGATAAAATTTTGTTATTCGTTATTGGGATTTCATTGAAAATCTAAATCCTAACACTTTGATTGATTTAACCTTATTCATTTTTTTTAGAATTTCATCATTTTTCAAGAGATAATTGTTTCTTCCCAGTGTGTTTCCATTGTTGTAGTAAAAACACAACCCTCCCATTATTCACTTAATTATTATTATGGGGACACTTTGATTGAATGGTTGGCCATATTACTATTTGATTTTGAGTATTTGGATTGCTTCAATGAGTTCAATCTGTTCCTATATTCCTAACATAACTTTTTTGATCTCATTTATTTTTTTGGTTTGTAAATGGCACCTAATTGAAGTTTGGATATTTTTCACTTCTTTGGCATTATATAATGTGTTTTACCTTTTATTTTATAAATTTGTTTCTTTGTAAATAATTAATTTTGAATTGTTAATATTTTGTAATATTTTATTTTTATTTCACACATAGCCCCCGAGACCAAGAATCATTTATAGGCTTTAAGTGGTGCACATATTAATATATCGAAGTTGTTATATCAGAGGAAATCATTTGAAATCCTCAATATTCAAAGTCCAATCCATAAAGCGGTTGTCAGAGGACCCACCTGCCACATTATTAGTCCCGCTCCCATCGGGGTCAAGAGTTATTGAAGATTTTCATCTGAACAAGCTTTTAAAAACTCCAATATCCATGCCACTCTGACCTTTGATATATCACTCCGTCAATACTCTGATAAATGTCCATCGCCGATATTCCAACATCTTCGACCTCTGATATATCACTTCATCGATACTTCAATATGATTCCTCTCTGATATGGTATTAGTTATGTTCTATAAAGATATCATGTCTGCTCCATATCAGAGCCTCCCAATATCGACATATCAACGTTTTTTATTTGTGCGCATTATTAAAAGCTCTGACAGGGTTACTTCTGATACCACTCAACTCTTGCCACGTGTATCATCCTCTAGCCACTGTTATAGCAACTGAATTAAAAAAAAAAATCCATTTAGTTATAAAGTCTTGGGCATAAGTATAGTTTTAACGCATTTTATAGTTTAATCTATATTTCCACCATTTTAATAAAAGCTCACCATAATAAGATTAATTATGTTTTCTGTTATGACAGAAGGTGCATAACGCTGATGAGAATTAACACATCCAATCAATATTTCCGAAGTGGAAAAAGGATTTTTTAATAAACAGAAGCTGTTGAAGTAGTTGAATTCCATCTATTAGTTTGAAACAAGCTGGACAAACTTATGAGAGAGAAAACTAAACTGGGATTTTTTTCTCAACTATGGCCATCTACATTTGGCTGGAACCCTAACCAAAAGAATCATTTTGTTTCATTTTCTTTTAATTAACTGAGTTGTTGAGAAATAGAGAGGGAATGTTAATATTTCCACTATGTATAAATACCCATCTCTGATTGTGAGAGAGGGATGGGAATCTAGGAGAGGCGAAATAATTTAGGAGCTTTCAGTCTGTTTGTAGAGGAGTTTCAACGCTCATTTGCACTATTGTAGTGAGATTGAAGCCTTCTTTGTAGATATTGATCCAGATGGATATTGGTGGCCATCTGTCAATTCCATTGGGACCCCCACCATTTCTTCTTTTAGTTTTTCAGCTTCCTTAATTATAGCACAGTTTACTATTTTTAGTAGTTTTTTGGGTCCTAAACTTTCAGAGCCGTTTTGAGGCCCTAAACGATGTTTTTTTGGAAATCTACTACTAGAGATTCTCTATCTAAAATCAACTTTTTCGTCGTAGTCCTCGAAGAGATCTTTCCAACAGTTTATCATGCACATCAAACAGAGATAATATGACCAAGTCACGACCCCGGGAAGTTGGTAATCCAACTCACCCCAACAAGGCCCATAAACTCTTGGTGTTACATCTCCTCGGGTTAGGGTTTTGGTTGTTTAGGGTTTTCTCTTATTTTTCAATAATAAAAAGGCCCTTGAAGCTCATTGTAAGGCAGTTCAGAGGCATGTAGCCACCACATCTCTTCTCAGAGATAAGCCACCATCACCCTAGCTGGTTTATTTCCATTTTTGTTTGTAAGCATATTTCAGTATTTTACATTAATGAAATGAAGTATTATTTTCGCTGCATCTCTATGTTTATGATTATCTCTGTAATTTGTTGTGTTCCTGCTTAAATCCAGATCAGTGGTATCAGAGCAGTCTGCTTTCTCTCTTTAATTTTCTTCGCATGTCCCTAATGAGGTTGGGATATAAGGAGTTAGGGCTTGAACTGGTTGAACCTTTGCAAGACCAGCCTCGCAAATCCCGGTGGCCTCCTAAGGCGGATGAAAACAAAGACGAGGGGGCAAGAGATCCTATCAAAATCTTGCTCGAAGAAACCCTCAAGCGACAAAGGAACGCGATGATGGAAAACTTTGCCCAGATCCTTCAGTGGCTACCCAAGAGCGATGCATCGGCTTCCAACAGCTACTCTAGAAACACCACACCATTTAAGGTACAAGTTAATTTTGAAATCCCCATATTCAAGGGTCAGATAGACACGGATGTCATCGATAAATGGTTAAATCTGCTAGAGGGTTACTTTTCTATTCATGATTTTTATAGTCGGGAAATGATTATTTTCGCTCTTATCAAAGTAGCCCCCACGTCAAGGACTGGTGGGAAACCTACTGCGAGTAGAAGGATGAAAGTATAGGTTCACTATTTTCAGCCGCACCCACTTGGAATTCATTCCAGGATGCCATCAAGGAGTAGTACTACCCTGTTAGAAGCTATGAGGATCAATACATCAAGTGGACCATGCTACGGTAGGGAAGGGACCAAGACGTGCCAGAGTTTACCAATATTTTCCATACCCTTCGCACAAAGTTGGGTATCAAGGATTCAGAGCAACATTTGGTACTCAAATATTGTAGCTACCTGCACAAGTACATCCAGGAAGAAATAGAATTCCTGAACATCTCCTCGCTCGGCATGCCATACCGATATGCTGCCAAGGTCAAGCAAAATTTTAAACAGAAGAAGCGAGACTTTGGATCTGCGAATCTGAAGCAAGGGAAAGGTGCCCCCAAACCACAGGACAAAGGACAAATCCAAGGCAGGGTGGCCCAAGACAACCCACCAAAGCTATAAACAAAGAACAATGTCGCAAAGCCAAAAAAGGACACGGGAAAGTGGTGTGAGTTCCATAAGAGCTCCACTCACAACAGAAGTGAGTGTCGGGCCAAGAAGTCACTGATGGCCAAGCTAAAGGTTTCAGAATCAGATGCATGTTCTGACTCTAATTCAGAACTCAATAAGGGGAATAACAAAGGGAAGAAGATTATCGATGCGGAGCCCAATGCCACTGTTTCCACCACGAAGATCTAGAAGGAGGAACCCAAAGATCTAGAGGAGGAGGAGCGTCTCTTCCACTCCCAGATGTGGGTAAAGGGCTCCCCTCTACAGTTCAATTTTGACAGTGGGATCCAAAAGAACCTCATTTTGGCAGAGGTCGTGAAGCGGTTGGACTTACCGACCATAGCACATACACAACCGTACACCATCGGGTGGCTTCACCAAGGACGAGATCTTCGTGTGAGCCAGTAGTGTCACCTTCCATACAACATCAAGCCCTTCACGTATGAGGTATTGTGTTACATTGCTCCCCTTGAAGTTTGTGATGTATTATTAGGACAACCATACTTGTGGAAGCGACATGTTGTGTATGAATCAAGGCCCCATGCTGTTATTGTTACTTTGGGAAATAAGTTGTATAGGATACCAAAGGTAGCACCGCCTACCGTCATCTCTTTGGTTACTACAAAACAATGCAATAAGCTCATTTCCAAAACTGGGAAATTTGTTTTCTTGATGATACACCCTCAAGGAAAGAAGAAGACGATGGCTATGGCCTCTAGATAGGGCCCCTCTGCACGACAAATATAGATGGATAAGGTCATGGAGGAGTACGAGGACATCTTCACCTCCCCCGCTGGGGTTCCTCTACACTGTCACGTCAAGCACTCCATCGATCTGACCCTAGGTGTGCTACTGCGCAATGGACTAATCTGTCGGTGCTCCGTTATGGAGAACGATGAAATCAAGAGACAAATTCAGGAGCTATTGCAGAAAGGTCACATCCGTCCAAGTTCATCGCTCTGTGGGAGCCCAATTGTGTTGGTACAGAAGAAGGATGGGACTTGGAGACTTTGTATTGACTATCGGGCACTGAACAAGATTACTGTCCGTAATAGGTATCCGATCCCATGGATTGATGAACTCCTGGACTAACTGAAGGGGGAAAAATATTTCAGCAAGATCGATTTGAAGTCAAGATATCACCAGGTACCAATCGAACCCTATGATGTGTGGAAGATTGCCTTCAAAGCCAAGGAGGGCCTTTTCGAATGGTTGGTTATGCCTTTCAGATTGACGAATGCTCCTGCAACCTTCATGAGGCTAATGGATGACATCTTGTGGCCATTCACCAACTCATTTGTAGTGGTATACTTGGATGACATCCTGATCTTAGCCAGAGTTGGGAAGAGCACCTCCACCACATCCAACAGGTTCTCCAAAAACTGCGGCAACATAAGTTATGTGCCAATTTGGAGAAATGCACTTTTGGCATGACCCAGGTTCAGTATCTAGGATACATTATTTATGAACATGGGGTGCATACGGATCCAGCCAAGATCCAAGTCATTCGGGATTGACCATCTCCAACCACTCCGACAGAGCTCCGCAACTTTCTAGGTCTTGCCAACTTCTACCGCATGTTTGTGTTGGGATTTTCTCATATCACTTGGCCCTTGAGTCGAGTCACCAAGGGAGGAGCAAAAGCAAAATTATTTTGGTTTGAATCTCAACAGAAGGCATTCATAGAGTTGAAAGATCGCTTTTTCTCGGCACCAGTGCTCGCATTACCAAACTTGAAACAACCATTTGAGGTCGAGACAGATGCCTCTGGCTATGCTATTGGGGAATTCCTTACTCAACGCAGGTATCCAATGGCATATCACAGTGAGAAACTTTCAGACATAGTCCAGAAGTATCCCACTTGTGACAAAGAGAAGTATTCTATTGTGCAGGCATGCTGACAATGGAAGCATTACATTTTGGGAAAGGAAATGGTCATCCACACAGACCACCAACCCCTGCAGTTCATACAAACCCAAGGGAAATTGCAGAATGATTTCCATCAGAAGTGGTCCACATACCTGCAACAGTTCCATTTGAATATCAAGTATAAGAAGGGAAACACCAATAGTGTTGCAGATTGCCTTAGTCAACCATCGATCATGGCATTAACTATCGTGCTCAACTCTTGTGGGCACAAGACTTCTGATTGGCCACTTATCTACAAAAGAAAACCAGAATTTGGCCACACATACCAAACACTCTTGGAGGGTCAATGTGTTCTATATTTTCACCTCCAGGATGCCCTGTTATGCCACCTTGGTCACCTTTGTGTTCCTTCAAGCGAGCATGCCAAGATGATTTGGGAAGCACATTACAGTCGGGCCACTAGGCATTTCGGAGTTGAGAAAACGATGGAGGTATTGTAGAAGTATTTCTATTGGCCAAATCTTCGACAGGATGTCAAGAAGTACATTAGATCATGCACTGCCTGTGCCATTGCCAAACTGACCATCAAGAAGCAAGGCCTCTATACCCTACTACCTACCCCTAGTCAACCTTGGGAATCCATCTCCATGGATTACATGTCAAGCCTTCCTTCCACTAAGCATGGAAATGACTGTTTTTTTGTGGTCGTTGATAGGTTCTTGAAGATGGCCATTATGGCGGCCTGCAAGAAGAATATCACAGCCGAAGCCACTGTTAAACTCTTCTTTGAACGAGTGTGGGTACACTTTGGGATCCCACTGTTTATCATCTTAGATCGGGGCAGTGGTTTCCTCAGTACATTTTGGTCCAGTCTCTAGTCGATGCTGGACACCAAACTCACTAAGTCCACAACCTTCCATCCTCAAACTGATGGCCAGATAGAGGTTGTCAACAGGATGATCGTACACATTCTGCGCATGTACAACTCAAAGCATCCATGCACATGGGACGAGAGCCTCCCCTATGTTCAACACAGCTACAACCAGGCTCTCTACAGCTCGACTGGCCACAACCATTTTCAAGTGGGCTTAGGATTCCAGCCACTATGTCCCATTGATGTGGCCATGCCATGGGCAGCTACTCATGCAGATCCGGATCATGTCCAGTCCAAAGCAGATAAGGCAAACAACTTAATTGAGCACATCCAACATATTCGCCAGTAGGTCCATGAAATTCTGGAGAAATCAAATTCCAAGTACAAGTAGCGACATGATCAACATCGGGTGCCACACAAGTTTCAGGTGGTGATAAAGTCTGGTTGCACTTGCAAAAGGAACGCCTTACCGAAGCCTATTGGAAACTTAGACCACTCTGATATGGTCCTTACACCATTACCAAGGCTGTGGGAGACAATGTGTTTGAGCTCAACATTCCCTCATTCCTTGGCCTGCACCCAATGTTCAATGTGGACCGCCTTCGGCCATACTTTCCACCATTACTAGACACATCCGACATTGCTGAACAACTCACACCCACAGAGTTAAATCCAGATTGCATGGAACAAGCTGCAACTGATCGGATCATGGAAACACAAATCAAGGACACTCACCAACAGAATATCCAACTGTATCGTGTTGTCAAAGCAGGCCAAGTCCTTCAATAGGGCAAGTGGCTCACCAGGGACCAAGTTCAGCATAAGTTTCCTCATCTCATGGAGGAACTCAACACAAAGGGGACCATTGATTCCTAAGGGGGGAGTGTTATCGGGAAAAGTGTCTATCTAGATCTGCTCTATCCCACTAAGGTGTGACAGCGACCCTAGAAAAAAACGGAGAAAACTACTTTTGTATTCTTCTTTATGAACTATAAACAAAGAGGAATAGGATGAACCAACCTGTGTCTTGCGCTAGTCCTTTGATCCAATCTCTCTCCTCTTTGACAAATTCCAGCTACCTACTCTCTCACTTGCCCAGCTTCACCAAGTTCCTGCAAGATCACAGAAGAAAGAAACTATACAAAGACATGGGTTTATATTCATAAATAACTTAGGATCATATTTAAGTTAACCATACAAATGTAACAAGCATCAATGAAACACAAGCATGGAGAAGAAACTCAAATAGTTTTATTGATATACAAGAAGATCCAGGAGGAGTTACAACCAATGATTCCTGACCCAGCATCAACCTCCAAGCAAAGAAGTCCCTTCTTCAACCCCAACAAAGCATAGATCACCCAATCCTCTGATATGTATCTCAAAACCAACAACAATTCCTTGCAATGTACAATATTCTAGCCTCTGGATCTCTTGGATGAGAGATCCATATATAGATGTATGCAAGGAGGATGAGTCAGCTCATGAATTTACTAGTAGCTTCTCTCTGTCAGTTCTTGCTTCCACTTGGAGACTGAGAGCCTCTTACTCATCCTTGGTCGAATTCAGTGAGGCAAGTGTCATTGGAGAAGATTCTGGAAGCTTCCATTGTCTCTCCACCTCGTGGAATGACTCTGCCACTTGTCATTTCCCGCTCAACGCACCTTGGTAGTGCATTTAGGTGCATTGCAATGCACCTAGCTAGTGGACTTAGGTGCTATGAAACGCACTTGGCTAGTGGAGCAGCTGAAATGATCCTGATTTGACTAGTTTTGAGTAGCTTCTGGTGGAGAACTTCTGGGAGAAGCTGTAATTTGTTGACCTTGTTCCTTTAGGAGTTAGAACAAAACTTTTAGGGACTTAGGAGCCCTTGGTTTATGGACATTTCATGCTTAGAGCTGTAAGGCACAAAAATGTCTATAACAGTTGCCCCCTAAAGTATGAGGTCGTTTATCGAGTGAAATGCTTTATTAGGAGGATCCGAAGTTCTTTCAATGCTGGGAGGAGACCTGTAATAAGATACAATACAATACATTATCTTCATATTGTTTTCATGATCTAGCTGAGGCAGGCATTCCCATGCTTAGCTTTATAAATTCATTTTCATGTACATAGGACAGACAATCGTCTGATGGTAGACTGATGATTCTGGTAGAGCCATCATCCTTTTGGTAGGATGATTATCTGTGCTGCAATGCTGTACATTTCAATGTCTTTATTTTCCTGAATATATATCGCAGCCCGGATGGATGAAACTAGATCTGGGGTCTTCAATCTCGTTCGATCTTCACTCGAAGTACAAGTTGATCCATGTGAGAAATGTTTTGAAGTCGAACATGGAAAGACATCGCTTGATTACCAGTCAATGATGTAAACTATTAACAAGCGCGAGAGGAATCACCGATAATGATAATGACCCTCAAGGTACTGCAGTACAATTCACGTGGTGTGAATAAAGGACTTGGCGACGAACACCACGCAAAATCTTTCGATCGAAGGTCATTGATGTATACATGTCGCCGGAAGTGAGAAACTTGCCATTGAGGCATGTAAGCTTCAAAGTACTGAATGGGGTGTTCCTAGATCAAATTCTTGGATAATGAGCTGATGTCGACAAGAAGTGATCCTTCATAGGAGGGCCTTAATGAATCCCACATCAATGACACGGAACGGAGCAAATGATTTTGATGGAGATGAAAATAATCTGATGATATATGGTTTAGGGTGGCGGTCATGAAAGAATGGAGTATAATGTATGGTAGTGGGCGGGACATAGGTGGCCTTTCTGGATGACTTCTCTTGAACATGTCGGTGACACTTATGTGATGGATTGGTAGCATTAACCCCAAATGTGGATGGTATGGTGAGACCATGGTGATGTGACCGGTGAATGGAACAACCCAACCCGACTCGGGCACGGAGTGGAAGTGTCATGTTCAAGAGCGACTTGCTACCAATAAAGTTTCTTTGAGTTTTCTTCCCAATTTTTCCCCAGTCATTGCTGACCAGTACCTCTTTATTTTTGTCAAGCTTGAGGAGGATAACATATGCTTGTTCTATAATTTTTCCTTCGGGAAAACCCATCGCTATGTTTTAACGAGCCTAGCGATAGTGAAACTCTTTCTCGTCTAAAGACAAGTTTGTCGCTATTAATCTTTTTAACGAGCCTAACGACAAAGATAACTCGGTCCTTTTCACTTTTAGAGAGTCTGAAAAGGTACGTAAAGGTAACTTCAAAATTCCTTTTTCATCATGTAATCCCTTAAGTCCAAAAAAGTATAAAACAATACAGAAGGGATGAATTTTCGATTAGCTTTAACGAGCCGAACAAAACAAGCGCTCGATTTTTTTGTGCAATAATCCCTCAGGTCCAAAAAGATTAAAATCTAGAGGAGGGATAGCACTTCCGGTCGCTTTAACGAGATGGAAGGCCAAAACTCGGCAATCTTTTCATATTTTACGAGTCATTTGAAAAGAGCTTAAAGAAGACTCGTCTTTTGAGGAATGAGTGATAAAATGGGTAGCAGTTGATTCCAGGTAAGGTTTGGAATTTTCCAATCATGGCAGTGTCACAAGGATGGCTAGTGAAATCACTCTTCGCAGCTGTTCCTCAAAATGGGTAAACAATCAAATGGAGGTGAATGATCGGCCAATGGAAAAGTGGAGGTGACGGTGCAAACACGACCAAGGCTTTAATGGATGAAATGCTTCATTCACAATGGTTATTTACCGGGGAATAGTTCATTTTTTAACGAGCTTAAACGCGGGTGGAAACATTTGCTCATGTTTTATGTTTATTTTTTAACGAGCTTGAACTATGTGCTAAAACTGCTCGATTAGATGGTCTTGTTTTGATTTTTACCATAAATAGCTTTGTCCTTCCAAAGATTGTACTGTATTTTCAACTGCTTCATCAAACTAGTTAGAAATGAACAATATTTTCTTGAAAACGAGATTAAAACGCTAATATTTTACTTTGAACTACGTAAAAGTAAATAAAAAGTGTTTTTCTACCTCTCATTTTACCATTTCGTTTGAACTTGGTTTGTTGGAGATTTGGAGGTGCTTTCCCCCTCGATTTTCATCAGTTGATTTCGGGAGATTCTGTGGACGATTATCGGTGCCGTCTGGACCAGGTAGGAGCTAAACCTGAGCTCTTTCATTTCATGGTTTCCATTTTGCATTTTGCACCTCATTCCCTGCTTTTCTGAGCCCCTAGGGTTTGAGGGACTCGTTCTGCCATCAACGCACGCCCAGGGTATCGAAACCTGCGTTGAATGCTGGCTTGTATGAAGGCAGTTTGACATTCAATGCACCTGGAACACTGCTGCAGGTGCGTTGGGCGCAGAAAGGGAATTTGTTGCACAATTTTTGATGGAATTTTTGCCTGTTTCTCATCAAAATCAGGATCTAACTCATCTCTTATTTGTTTTTCATAGATCTTGGAGCAAGATGACCCTTACATGACGAGAACGAGAGCATGAAGAAGAGGACATGATTGCCCTACATGATCCAATTACAGTGAACACGCTGCGGAATTGTGGCTTGCTGAAGTTTTTCCGCATATCTAGCATGAGATAGTAGATCAACTTACTGTAGTATTTGCTCGATGCTTGGGATCCTATCAATAAGGCTTTCTAGATTAGGGGCAAATCTATCCCCTTGACTGCCGTAGACATCTATTTCTTGATTGGCTTGTCGAGGTGGGGTGCCCCCATCTATTTGTCAGGTTCGGCCCAAGGAGGCGATTCTGTGAGAGATTATGTCCGCCGGTATTGCAGAGAAGGATCTCAGCCGAGTAAAGATGGCAAGATCATGATCCGTGATGTCACTGACAGGTCTCTTAGGACTATCCTGTTTACTTTTGGTAGGATGGCTGGTAGTGCATCTCTTCATGTGTCCAACAGATCCTATATGCAGCATGCCTTGGAATGCATCCAACCGAAGGTGTTCAACTGGTGCGACGCAGTACTTCTTGTGATGAAGGAACAATTGACCAAGATAAAGAACGTGAGGTTGAAGAACTTTGGGTACGATTCTATTTTGACCACCTTTGCCTTGGAGAAGATACCACTGATGCAGCCGCAATACATTGCACTTGACTTACCTTCTCCTACTGAACCACGTATGCAAAGATGGGTTGACCATATGTCTAGGCATGCTGGCCAATCTCAGATTTCATTTTTTGATACCTTCTTTAGGTGGTTTGATCGTCAGGAGATGGTTTATGCCGAGTATCCATATGCTAGCATGGACTTCCGGGGTGATCCAGATTTAGTACTGTCGGATGGCGAGCAATGGGGTGCTATTGGTAAAATCTCTGACCATATTATTGTTTACTGTTTTCGTTTGTAATGTCCTTGTGCTTTGTTCTATCAAGACTCTAATCAAACTCATGTGTACATGCAGATGTTGGTCCTGTTCGTCCAGTAGTTCGCCTGAGAGTACCAGCTGTTGCCCCAGCAAGAGAGGCCGCCGGAAGGGCTATTCTTCGCAACCTCGATGTGGTCGAGACTCTCACAGCTTGTAGGAGCAGGTTGAGGGCCTCACTCTTGGTATACCAGATGTGAGGACTGACGAGCTACCTTTGCGGTTAAACCGGCATACTACTTGTGTGCCCAGACGATGGACTTGTCTCCTACGCATGATCGCACAGGCTGTGACTTGCTATCACGAGCATCATTAGACTAGGGTGCCCCCTAGCATTTTGAGTTTTCGGGTCACGTGACCAATTTTGTCTTGGTTACAGAAAATTATATGTAAACCATAAACAGCTATATATATTTTTTATTTTCGGAGTTTTATTCTGGTTGAGTTATATGATCCACATGTAAAACATTGATGATGTGTTTCCTTTTATAAATGTTGAAAATGTCTATCTAACACATAGTTCACTAATGAATCGGTTAATGTGTTTAAGTTTCTGGAAATATGTTGGTATTGAATAAGATCAAATTGTCTTTCCAAAATCTTAACCCTTAGGAACATGCGATAAATAGCTGGGTTTCGGACGAAATATATACCATTGAGTTGTAGTATTACGAGCTGTGAGTCTAGCCTAACAATTAGGCAGCGTATACCATGAGTGATGGCATCAGAGAGAAGTTCTATCAACGTGCTATACTCAGCGATATTATTCGTTGATCGACCAGTACATACACCTCTAAAACTTACTAGCTCGCCGCTTGGATCAAAAATGGCCCAGGCTGCGGAGGACAGGTTCCGCGAACTACGACTCGCTCCGTCGGCATATCCAACACATGGCTCCAATGGGTTTGACATCTACAATAAATGTAAAAAGGTGGATTACTCGACCAAAACAAACACTTTAGCGAAAACAAAAATATAACAAAAGCATATTGGTTACTACTATGCGTAGTAACGCTTGAGGTACAACCCATTGCGAGGTTACGCCAGTGGAATTCCGTCATAATCCATTAACTCGTAGGCTCCCTTTGCTAACACCCGCTTAACAATATAGGGGCCCATCCATAAAGACGTAAATTTACCTACTCCCAATTTGTCAGATTCTTGGTCGTAAATCAAGACCAAGTCACCTTCTGAGAAGACACGGGGTTTGATGTTTTTGTCGAACTGCGCCTTGACTCGTTTCTTATGGGCTTCGTTAGCCAACGCGGCGTCATGACGAGTTTCATCCAATTGGATTAATTCCAAGAAATGAGCCTCTTCTTCTGAAGTTCCGGGGAGGAGATCAATTGCAATTTTGAGAGACGAGATTTCACACTGGACTGGTAAGACTGCTTCCAGGCCATATACCAGTTGCAAGGGTGTGAACCCAGTTGCATTCCTTACCGATGTTCGGTAAGCCCACAAAGCTCAGTATAGGATTAGATGCCATCTTCTTTTGTGAACTCCGATCATCCTTTGCAGCATGCGTTTCAGGACCTTTTTTATCGCTTCAACTTGTCTGTTGGCCTACGGATAATATGGAGTAGAGCTGTCATGAGACAACCCTAGTTTGGCAGCTAGTTCAACCATCATGTGATTGCGAAAATGTGATCCATGATCTGTGACTATAGCCTGTGGTACGCCGAATCTGGCAACTACATCATTGAAAAAGAAGAGGGCAGCTGTTTCACCAGTATTATCTAATGTAGGCATCGCCTCGGCCCATTTGGTAAAATAGTCAACTGCGACTATGATATACCCATGCCCCCCGGTCGAGGTGGGGTTACATGTCATGAAATCGATGCCCCATTTGGCGAATGGCCCAAAAGCAACTATTAGCTGTAGAGGTGCGACACTTCTGGTTTTGCTATCAAAAATTTGACAAGCATGGCAACTTCTGACTGCGGTTATGCAATCTTTGAACATTGTTGGCCAGAAGTATCTTGCTCGTAAGATTTTTTGTGCTGTAGCATATCTAGATTGATGTCCCCCACATGCGCCTGAATGACACTCATTCAGGACTTTTTCGGCCCCCTCATAGGTGAGGCACCTTCTCAGAACCGTATCAATACCACGACAGTAAAGTGTATCACCGACGATCATGTAGTCTTTTGCTTGGTATCTGATACGTTTTTGTTCAAAGTGGGTGGTTTTTGGCTAAATTTTTGGGTTTGGAGATAAATGATTATATCCCCATACCACTCATTGCTTGTAGATATCAGAAACAAACTTTCATCCACGATTGTTTCTTCGGATGTTTCATCGTTGGACGATGATGGGAGATCGCATAATAATTCTGCGAAAACTAGAGCTTTATTTGACTTGGATTTTACAAATTCCAGATCAAACTCTTGAAGGATTGCTATCCATTTTGAATATTTGTCCCCCAGCAACTGTCGCGACAATATATAAGTCATGGGGTTGCAATCTGACAGAATGGTAGTCTTCTGAAAGAGGACATAGTGTCGAAACCTTTGTATCGCTTGAACAGCTGCAAGTGCTAGTTTTTCAACATAAGAATATTTGCTTTCTGTATCATTTAAGTTCTTACTTAAATAATAAATAGGATGTTCAATTCCATCGACTTCTTGACTAAAACCATTGCGATGGTCGTATCTGCTGCAGCCAAATACAGGTTAAAATCTCTTTCATAATCAGGGGCATACATTAATGATGCTTTCATTAGGGAATCTTTTAAAGCATCAAAGTAAGCTTGCGCGACCTGATCCCAGACAAAGGGTATCTCCTTTTTCAAGAGACGTGTATAACCTTTAGCAAGTTCAGCGTAATTCGGAATGAACCTCCTCAGAAAGTTTTCTTTCCCTTGGAGTTTCTGAATCTAAAGCAAATTCGAAGGTGGAGGCAAATTTATGATTGCCTGGACCTTACACGGGTCGAGACGAATCCCATCCTTGGAGACTACAAAGCCAAGTAAATGACCAGAACTGACGCAAAACACACATTTGTGCGGATGGAGTCGTATCTTATAGTGTCGGCAACGTAGAAATATTGCTCTTAAATGCTGCGGACGATCAATCCGCTTTCGCGAATGAGCCGGAAGGTCGTCGAGGTATGGTTGAACGATGTTTTTGATGTCATGGAAGGCATAATTAATTGCCCTCTGAAACGTTGCCCCCGCGTTCTTTAAACCAAAGGGTAATTTTCGATATGCAAATGTGCCCCACGGACAAATGAAAGCAGTCTTTGACTGGTCTTGTGGGCGGATATTTATTTGATTATACCCAGAGAATCCATCCATGAACGAAAATATTTCACATCCGGCGCATCCATCAATTATCTGGTCAATGAAGGGTGTAGGGTAGTTGCCTTTTGGACAAGCTTGATTTACATCCCTATAATCGACGCACACTCTAATTGTCCCTTGTTTTTTCATAACAGGGACAATGTTCGATACCCAATCGGTTAGCAGAACCGGGTAGATGAAACCAGCATGGAGAATTTTTTCAACTTCTGCCTTAATGGCAGCGGCTTTCTTGGGGTGCACCTGTCTTAGTCGTTGTCATACTGGTTTGACATCCGAATACATCTTAATTTCGTGTTCAACGATACTCGAGTCGATTCCTGGAATTTCACTGTATGACCAAGCAAAGACATCTCTGAATTCGTGAAAAAGAGCGTTATATATTTCCAGCTCTGAAGGAGAACAACATTTGCCAACATAAATATTCTCTACAACATCTGTTTTGGTCGAGATATTTATGGCTATATTCTCTTCAATGTTGGACAAGTTTCACTTGGAATCCACCGTATTTATAGTATTTGATAGAAAATCAACTACTGAAGGATGGTAAAGGTCATTTTGAGTATCTCCTTCATAATCCGGAAGAAGAGAACGATGGTGGGAATCATTCCATGGTGCTCCTTCAATTACCATAGCTTGGAGAATTCCTTCGTCGGTGCCATGCACTTGCGACCAAGGATCTGAAGGAGTACCATATTCTCTAGACCTATCTATCCAAATGCTTGATGAGCGTTGATTTGGGTTTGCCTCCCATGCCAGAAACATTGATTGCTATAATATTTCCATTGGGCTTAGGGGCAAAACCATTGCATGACCCATGTTAATATCATTTTCTAAGATCTTTGTGGAAGATATCATGTTGTAGGTTCCTATTGATGCTACTTCCGCCAGATTGATTGGAGGTGGAAGAGCGAAAGTTCCCATTAGTATAGGATCTTTTAGTAGGCCTACTCTGATATTCTGAAGCAAATGGGGGCTTCCATGGATCATGGGAATGCTTCCTGTAACCTGAGAACCATTGGGGGGGAAGTTTTGCTGGTCGACAATTGTAATCCCTCCTTGAAAGGGAAATGCAATCTTTCTAAAATAGGTCGACACAACAGCTGCCATGGCATATATCCATGGTCGTCCCAGTAGGATGTTGTAATCAAGATTCCCATCGATGACTTCAACATCTATTTCTACTGTTTTCCCTCCTAGTTCAACTTTCAAGTTATTTAGGATACCGTATGGGGTATATGTCCTTCTGTCGAATGCTTTTAATGTTGTCGCAGATCGCGACAAGGTTGGAGATCCTAAAGTTTTCCAGCAACTCATCGACATAATACATGTAGATGCCCCATCATCAATAATTGTTCGGTGAACAGTTTTGTTGAGGGCTTTCACTTGAAAAAGGAAAGCTAATTGAGCTGGTAACTGGGGATCGTACCCTTTGTGGTCGAAGGATACAAGATTGGAATCCTTTGGATCGATCCCACCAATGGCTGATAATAAAGCCTGCCTTTGGGATGGGAAATTCTGTAGTACTTCAAGAGTCGACATAGTGGATGGCGATTGGGCCAAATCTTCCACTATGTTATAATGCTGCACTGCTCTAGCGCCGGGATTAAATGTCGACTTGTGTACTACTCCCTTCGGTGGTTTTATCGTCAATTCAGGGATGGTGGGTGGTACAACTTCTGTCGAAGTTATTGTCGAACTACTTGGTTGATCTTTATCCTTGTTGTTCGACAGCTGCGGATTCCTGTAATATTTGTTCCTTGTCGAAATCAAAGCATCTTTCTGCTGTTTTGAAATCGACAACATTAGCACTTGAGATGGGGAAGCATTTCCACTTTCAACCAGATTTGTTCCTGGATTCGGAAACGGATCAGTTAACACTGCTGAGGTTTTCGAACTCTTAAAGAATTTCTTAAGCTCAGCTTTGTACTTCTGAGGTCCAATGATCCTCATCGCATATCATGCATGGAGTTTTTGGTTTCCTATTTCCAGGAGGGTTTGAAGAAGGTTTTTCAGGAGATGACTCATCCTGTTTCTTCTTCTTCACTTTGCCTTTCTTCTTGCTTCCTGGTTGTTTGGTTTCTTTGCCCTTATCTGTCGATACGTCATTTACTTCCGAAGCAAGAAGTTCGTCTTTTGCGTTTTGACCTGAAATCTTACGAGCCTTCTTGGATGTAGCCTTTGTCGATTTCGTGTCTGTCATGCCAATCACGCCATTGCCGGCATGAGAGTCACTGTTCGATTTAGGAGGAGGAGGAATTGAGAATTCCGGTCTAGGGGCGTCAGGTATTTTGTCGTAGAGCGTGCCACACTGAGTGTAAATCAAGTCCAGATATTGTGCATGAGCGATAACTTGCTCTTCTGTTACGACTCCCCCCTTTGCCACATCTTCCATGATGGAATGCAGTAATGAATTGATAAACCATTCAGCTAATAGCTGATCGGGAACGTACGTTTTTACCATCCTACGACGACATCGCCACTCATGTATATGATCAGATATGTGAGTGGCCGTTGTCTGTTTGAAGTTGGTAAGCAGTTCTGTTCCCGTTTCATACCTTATTGGTAATTGAAAATGGGTTAAAAAGGTTGTGGCTAAGGTACTGAAGTTGTCAAACGAAGCTCTAGGCAATTCAATGTACCATTTTTTCGCTGGACTCGTTAACGTCCTCTGAAAGAGGTGAAGTCTTATCGAATCATCGTTTAGGGTGTTTGATGAACACCATAGATGAAAGGTCATCACGTGATTCGATGGATCTTCACCTGGATTTCCATTAAATTTAGGAATATCTGATGGAAGTTTATGCGGAATCGCTGGCCACCAAGGGGCGTAAGCAATTGGATCGTTTTTTAACCAGTTTAAATCAGGTAACTCTAAAGTTGCCACGAATGGTAACTGTTGATTCAGGTTAGGTGAAGCATACCCAGGATATGACGAAATCGTCTGAGCAGTTGGTCTTTGCATACCAGCATAATGCATTTGATGCTGGTATGTTTGGTAAGGTTGGTGGACTTGACCATTATAAAATGGTTGATTTTGACCGTTTTGAATGTACGGCTGTCCACTGTTCGCAAAGATCTACTGCTCAGCACCTTGGTATACTTGTTGGAATTGTGGTTGTTGGTATTGCACCAGCCACGGTTGTGAAGCCATGTGCTGTTGCCCGATACTAACTGTTTGACCAAGGTGAGGGGTAATTGTACCCGTCTGGACCTGTGTCGCCCCACTAGTCAGCGATTGTGGTTGAGTCGCAGGGTCAAGGGGTTGTTGCATTACAACCTGAGAAACCTGAGGTTGGCATACAACAGGCATCGCTTGAACTTGCGACACCGTCACAATAGCTGGCGTAGTCGCTATGTTCGACATAGGCACGCATTGTTGCATCGAATACAAAACTCCTGGTTGTTGAGGTAGTATAGGTACCCAACCACTTGAGGTAATTCGAGTATAACCTGAATGTTGTTGTGAAATCCCGTATGGATATCCTCCTGGAGGCGATAATGAAAGGGCATACTGCCCCCCGTACAGTGGTATTCCAGAACTCAAGGGAATTGTTTGCCCTTGGGGACCGGACTGCCCAAATTGACCTCCAAATGGATCAATTTGTTGAGATCCAACATAAGAGTTTCCCGATATTATTCCGAATGAACAAACAGGAACGGACCAAACTGTCGACATAGCCCCTGGGTGGGCTCCTTCTAGCGGTTGTGAGCTAGTCGGGACAGATGGTATGCCAACGAACATTGTTGGAGTGATAGCAGGCAGCTCTGCCGTCGCTGTGTCAGAAGACACAGTCCTAGATGTTGATGGTTGTTCAGACATTTGTAGTCTATCCAAAAGATTACCTAGCGATTCTACACGAACTTCCGTTGGTGGTGGACTAACTTCTGATGTCGAAGGATATAGAGTGATCCCAACTCCAAAGTGCGTTGGAGTACTTGTTTGAGGATCTTCTATAATTTCTTCTATCGCAATCAGACCAGGTGGAAGGGGAAGACTGTCAGATCCGTAAAATATTTCTGGTGCCAAAGAAGCAGTGACAGATGTTTGAAGAGTAAGACTCTCTGAACCGGTTATAGATGGAATTGGTTCAGTAACACAAGTGTTTATTCTCAAACTAGGATCAGTACCACTGTCCTTCTGTGGCTGTTGAACTTCTTCTGTTGAGGCAGGGATTCCATAAATGTTTGGAGTAACCGGAGTCGCTGATGTCGTTGGAACACTTGTTCTAACTTTGATAGGAGACTTGGAACCGGTGAAACGAGTTCGCTTTGTCCGTACTGGTTTCGCTTCCGGAGACAAAGACGGTTGACTCGTAGGCCTCCGCGAACGGCGGGGTTTCAATTGAATTTCTTCCACGATTTCAGATTACTCAATCAACTAAAATAAAGGGAAGGTATGTTTCCGAATTAAATTATTTTTAGACGCTTTTGACACAACTTGTTTTTTCAGTTTTTAAGAGTCAAGAAAAAACAAAAGATGACTCTAGTCTCCTTCGATTTTTAATGAGCCTGAAGTGACAAGTGCTCAGATGGACCTTTTCCGTTAAGGAGTCTGAAAAGGAATGAAAGGGACTGCTCTGGAGGTCTAGGTAGAGGGAGTACCAAACCAATCGCAAAACTGCAGAATACTTTTTACAGTACGACAGTCAATCTTCCCGAATGCTGTGTTCGGTGCATTGCGATCAGTAGGGCGGCCGACACGGCTTCCTATGGATAAAGGTTTTAAGCCTATAGGGGTCTCCAATATATACTCGACGGTACATGGGAGCACAAGTCCGTACTGGCACTTATCGTCTCAAAGTGGAGGAATCACCCAACCATCAGTGAGGACAACAGTTACCAGGCTTTACGACGCTGAAATACGTCTCTAGCCTAGACCTCTAAATGTTGTGCGTTAAGTTCCAAAGCGTTGTTAAGTTCATTGAATTCATTTTAAGTTGATCTTTCTTATGAAGTTTGCCTTTTGGGATCACCACGAGATGTAGATGTAATTCCTAAAATGCAATCTAAAGATGATAAACAAGCTTTTATCTCTTTTCAGCAATGAAAATCCTAGCTACTAAGGGAAAAGAAAGACACAACCTTTTCGCAAAGAGAAAAGAGCACACTGTAAATGCACTTTTCCTAAATCAAGCCAAACAGACTGTCAATATGCAAATGCACATGCATGTGTTTTGTTTTTCACTTTCTTAATATTGATGCCTAAAAAGAAAGTTGTTGTACAAATCTGAATTTTATTTCAAGTGACAAACACAAACAAGCTTCTTTTCGAAATCAAAAGGTAGAGATGATTACGACACTTTATGATTTTGAAATAAATACTTGTTTCGACACTAGAAAGTGACAAATTCAAACCAAAGGCAAAAGTAAAAGCATAACTGACTATCAACAGCAAATAAACTTTCTCCTATGATCAAAATCGACACTTGCGACAGATCTAAATCAAAGGACGACAGTACGACTATTATACTTTTGCAATGGAAAACTGTAAATGACGTAAAAAAACACACAAAACACCTACAGTTTCTTTTGTACAACTGAGGCGGAATATCAGTAAGGAAAAGGGGTTTGAAACAGTGAAATACTGATCACAGGCTGCAAAAACAGAGACAAAACTGGAAAAATGAAGCAAAGAACCTCAGCTGCACAAGGCTAGGCTGATCAGCGCACCTGTTGCACAGAGAAACTGCATTTCAGCGCAGGTAGCCCTCTCGGGAAGTACGTTTTAATGCAGAACCTCTTCACAGAGCCTGCGCTGGGGCAAAAACGAGAGTTATATCCGGGTTCTGGGTCACGGTTTGCAGTTTAATCTATGGTTTTTGGCCGAGTAAAAGCAATCAATATTACACAATCAGAGGTAGATCTAAGGGGGGTTCTAAGAGCTATCACAAGGGTAATCAGTTGATTTATGAATTAGCTGTTCAAATCATAAACAAATCCAATGAGTGGATTGAAGCAGCAGATGTCTACTTTGCATTTGTTAATGGAAAATGCAGTTCGATTGCTACTTCTAAGTTTATGAAACAAACAACAAGAGAAACACAAACAAACTAACTAGACACGATCCCCAGCGGAGTCGCCATTTTGTTATCGGGAAAAGTGTCTATCTAGATCTGCTCTATCCCACTAAGGTGTGACAGCGGCCCTAGAAACAAACGGAGAAAACTACTTTTGTATTCTTCTTTATGAACTATAAACAAAGAGGAATAGGATGAACCAACCTGTGTCTTACACTAGTCCTTTGATCCAATCTCTCTCCTCTTTGACAGCTTCCAACTACCTACTCTCTCACTTGCCCAGCTTCACCAAGTTCCTGCAAGATCACAGAAGAAAGAAACTATACAAAGACATGGGTTTATATTCATAAATAACTTAGGATCATATTTAAGTTAACCATACAAATGTAACAAGCATCAATGAAACACAAGCATGGAGAAGAAACTCAAATAGTTTTATTGATATACAAGAAGATCCAGGAGGAGTTACAACCAATGATTCCTGACCCAGCATCAACCTCCCAACAAAGAAGTCCCTTCTTCAACCCCAACAAAGCATAGATCACCCAATCCTCTGATATGTATCTCAAAACCAACAACAATTCCTTGCAATGTACAATATTCCAGCCTCTGGATCTCTTGGATGAGGGATCCATATATAGATGTATGCAAGGAGGATGAGTCATCTCATGAATTGATTAGTGGCTTCTCTCTGTCAGTTCTTGCTTCCACTTGGAGACTGAGAGCCTCTTACTCATCCTTGGTCGAATTCAGTGAGGCAAGTGTCATTGGAGAAGATTCTGGAAGCTTCCAATGTCTCTCCACCTCGTGGAATGACTCTGCTACTTGTCATTTCCCGCTCAACGCACCCTGGTAGTGCGTTTAGGTGCATTGCAACGCACCTAGCTAGTGGACTTAGGTGCTATGCAACGCACTTGGCTAGTGGAGCAGTTGAAATGATCCTGATTTGACTAGTTCTGAGCAGCTTCTGGTGGAGAACTTCTGGGAGAAGCTGTAATTTGTTGACCTTGTTCCTTTAGGAGTTAGAACAACAATTTTAGGGACTTAGGAGCCCTTGGTTTATGGACATTTCATGCTTAGAGCTGTAAGGCACAAAAATGTTTATAACAGGGAGGAATGATCTAGGTGGATATTGGTGGCCACCCACCAATTCCACTTGAACCCCCACCATTACTTCTTTCAGTTTTTCAGTTTCCTTAATTGTAGCACAATTTAATATTTTTAGCAGTTTTTTGGGTCTGAAACTTCTGGAGCCGTTTTGAGGCCCTAAACGCCATTTTTTTGGAAATCTACCGCCAACTATTTTGTATCTAAAATTGTCTCTTTCATCGTAGTCCTCGGAGAGATCTTTCCAACGAGTTATCATGCACGTCAAACGAAGTTAATATGACCAAGTCACGACCCCGGGAAGTTGGCTGTCCAACTCACCCCAATGGGGCCCATAAACTCTTGGTGTTACATCTCCTCGGGTTAGGTTTTTGGTTGTTTAGGGTTTGCTCTTATTGTTCAATAATGAAAAGGCCCTTGAGCCTCATTGTAAGGCAGTTCAGAGGCATATAGCCACCATATCTCTTCTCAGAGATAAGCTACCATCGGCCTAGTTGGTTTATTTCCATTTCTGTTTGTAAGCATATTTCAATATTTTACATTAATGAAATGAAGTATTATTTCCACTGCATCTCTGTGTTTATGGTTATCTCTATAATTTGTTGCATTCTTGTTTAAATCCAGATTAGACATAGATCGAGTTGCTGGCAACGAGGGATTTTCACTACTATAATCTTTTGAGATTTTGTAACTTGATTCATATTCATAATAAAATTTATTTCTATAATTGTTGTATGGCACTAATGTTTGCATTGATTATTGAAATAAATGTTTTCAGCTTTCAATTGCATCAAGCTACCTTGTAGAATTAATAAAAAATGCATCTTGAAAACTAGAAATTGTATAAGAACAAATATTTATTTCTTTAGGATGGCTAGCTTTAGAGTTATAGATGTTTTGATTTTCTACATGGAATTTTATTTGAACTACTTGAGTACTATGACATGAATTTCTCATTCTTATACATATTTTTATTAGGAGTTGGAGCTATTTACAGTTAACTGTTTGGTAACTATTTATTAGGCATTTAGCTGTTTGTACTTGTTTTAACAAGGATTAGATCTTGTGAACTATTTCCTTCATTCCAATTCCTACATGCTTCTTTCCCCGTCCTTTTAGCTTGCTCTAAATTGAGAGAAAGACTATTCTTTCCTTCAATCGAGATAGATCTAGGATTAGAGCATCATAGGTTAAGTTTTGCATTTTAATTCTTGTTTCTGCATCTTACAAGTCCTCTTCCCAAATAGGCAAAGTTTAGAGTGGTTTGATTGAGCCAAAAATTCAGCTTAAGGATCATTCTCTTGCCTGCTCAATAAGGAGAATCAAGCTGATGTCTCTTATTTGTTGGTAATTGAAAGACATACCTTAAGCCAATAGAGAAAGAGAAAAGGTATTTGGAACTAGTCTAACTAGTCATAACCACCATTTCAATGGAAAAGGAAGTGCTTTAAGTTCCTGAACGGGTGGTCTCCCTTAATGTCAATGACGACCATTTTTTCCGATCAACACCCTATTAAAAGCTCCCTCATCCTTTCGTCCTCTCACTGGAAAAACAATCAAATTTATATGACCGTATGCCCATTGGATCTTTCTTCTCCCCTGTGAGCAAACTTTTAAAATCTATATCTTTCTGAGCATAATACCTAGCCTAAGATTTAAGTGACAAGATTTGGATAGAAAGAGCCCTCTCCGAAAATGGAAGGGTTATATTCCAACTTCTAAGTGGTTTGTGGTTACCTTTTGATTCCTCTCCTCAACCTGGAGGAATTACGAAGTGCTAACATATAATAATGACACAAATAATGGAAGAAAGGAAAAAAGCTATTTGAATTTCCTCAAATGACAAAATAAAAAACAACAATGGGAATGCAAGAATGACAAAGGCATCTCCTGAAAAGCATAGGACAAAATTGTAGGAATTTACAGGGTAAGTTCCTCAGAAAGAACACCAAAAGGACACCGCTCACAACCAGATCTCAAATCAATACACCAGTATTTTTGACGTGGTTAAAACCCTCAAAGTGCAAGGAGGGAAACAGTCCACGACCTGCGCCAACGTGGCTACTACAGGCAATTTATTAATCAAAGAATGAAAATTTACATAAGCTTCTCTCATGCACGGATTACCCGAACAATGACCCTCCATGCACTTTAAATAGAACTCATGGACCAATCGGGTGTCAAGCCACGGATCAAGTGTCGGTAATACCGAGGTGAGAGTGAACCGTCGGATCACTACATATCGTGACCGTCGGATTGTAAGTTACAAAATGTACAACGGTAAAGAAAGACACTTTACCTAACTCTATACTAGACCAAGTTGAACTTAACTATATCCTATGTGTCGGAATATCCTAACATCCCTCCTTAAGAACAACTTGGGATAGGATTGAAGGATTTACAAATATGACACAATAGGAGAAGGAAGGAGGCACTAGAGCCTATCCCCCCTTAGTGACAACTTCCTGAACTCCAAGCATATATCGAAGTTTAGTGAACTTCGCCTCTGTGAGAGCCTTTGTGAAGATGTCTGCAACCTGATCATCTGTTGGACAATATTGCACTTCAAGAACATGGTCATGAATGAGCTTTCTGATGAAGTGCATGTGTAGTTCAATGTGTTTGCTACGCTGATGCTGGACTGGATCTTTGCATAGCTGAATGGCACTTTGATTGTCACACCAAAGTGTGGTTGGATGCTGCTGCTCAAAGCCAAACTCTGATAGGATCTGACGAAGCCACAAGGCTTCCTTACTAGCTTCCACGACACCACGATACTCTGCTTCTGCTGACGAAAGAGAAATGGCAGCCTGTTTCTTACAAGCCCATGTGATAGGTCCTGAACCAAGAGTGAAGACATAACCGGCAGTAGACTTCCGATCATCAGGGTCACCAGCCCAATCAGAATCAGTGAAACCAACTAACAGAGGAGCTGCTTTGGCACTGTAATGAATCCCAAACTGTATTGTACCTCGAACATAACGAAGTATTCTTTTAGCTGCTTTCCAATGACTTTCACGGGGGTTTTGTATAAAACGAGTAACAAGGCCAACAACAGAGGAAAGATCAAGACGAGTATGGGTTAAATATAAGAGTTTTCCGACAAGATGACGGTATAAGGTAGCATCAAATTCAGGAGAAGTACAAGAGACTGAAAGTTTGACTCCAGACTGAAAGGGAGAAGGGGCTGGCTTACAGCCTTCCATGTGAAAATGACGAAGAATATCACAAGCATACTTGGACTGGGAAAGGAAAATACCCTCCTGGGATTGCAAGACTTGAAGACCGAGAAAATAGTGTAAGTGTCCTAAGTCTGTCATTTCAAATTTCTTTTTAAGGCTGGACTTCACATGGTTTATAAGGTTGGGATCACTACCAGTAAGAATAAGATCATCAACATAAAGAACAAGGATGATAAGAGAGTTGCCCACTTTCTTGGTGTAGACAGTATTGTCAGAATGACACCTAGAAAATCCAGATTCTAAAAGAAAGCTATCCATTTTGGCATACCAAGCTCGAGGAGCTTGCTTGAGGCCATAAAGGGATTTCTTAAGTCGACAAACAAGGCTGGAGTCTGTTTGTATGAAGCCAATGGGTTGTTCCATATAGATTTCTTCCTGCAAGTCCCCATGCAAGAAGGCAGATTTAACATCCATCTGATGGACTTCCCATTTTAAAGAGGTAGCAAGGGAAAGAACAAGGTGGATAGAGTTCATTTTGGCAACAGGGGAGAAGGTTTCAGTGTAGTCAATGCCTTCAACCTGTGAAAAGCCCTTAGCAACGAGACGAGCTTTATGTTTATCAACTTTCCCATCTGGTCCATACTTGGTTCTGTAAACCCATTTACATCTAACAAGTTTGCGTCCCTTTGGTAGAGGAACAAGATCCCATGTATCATTTGTCATCAATGAATGATATTCTTCATTCGTAGCTGCTTCCCAATGTGGATGGCCTGAAGCTTCTGCAAAAGTGTCAGGATCATGATTTACTGGAGCTTGAGCCAGTAAAGAAGAGGCTCTTTCAAACTGAGAACGTGTACGTCACTGATCTGTAGGATCACCAGCAAGATCACCTGCTGCATCCCGAGTAGCACGGACCCATCTTGGAAGTTGAGGATCTTGAGAAGGTGGGGGAGGATTATCATCCTCGCTTTCATCATCTGAAGAAGAAATGTTTTCAAAGGTAGAAGAGATAGGAAGAGGTGGCACATCCGCCGGACTAGGCTCACAGGCCGATTTATTTTCATCAAATTTTACATCTCTTCTAATGATAACATTTTTGGACTTAAATGGAATAAGTGTATAACCTTTTACATCTTCAGAATATCCAACAAAAGTACATTTCTCACTCTTAGGTTCTAAAGCTTTATGCTTTTCATCTGGAATATGGGCCCATGCTTCACTTCCAAACACATGAAAGTGACTTACATCTGGTTTAATGGAACTCCAAGCTTCTTCTGGAGTGATATTCTCTAGAACCTTAGTAGGAGTGTGATTGATTATATAATTTGCACAATTAATTGCTTCGGCCCAAAAACTAAGACTGAGTCCTTTAGATTGAAGCATACAATTAGCCATTTCCTTTAAGGTGCGATTTTTCCTTTCAGCTACACCATTTTGTTGTGGAGTGTATGGAATAATATGTTGCATTTGAATTCCATTTTCGGTGCAAAAGTTGATGAATGTGTTTTTAACATATTCTCCACCATTATCAGTTCTTAGCTTAAGAATTTGATGTCCAGATTGTTTTTCAACAAAGGCTTTGAAGGCCAAAAAGGTGTTAAATACTTCGCTCTTGAGTTTTAAGAAGTATACCCAAGTGCGTCTGGAGAAATCATCAATGAAAGTTGAGAAGTACTTGCAGCCAGAGAATGAAGCAACAGGAAGAGGACCACATAAATCATTGTGCACAAGCTGTAAAGGGGCTGAGGCGTGCCAAGAGGCACGTTTGTCAAAACTGTCCCGATGATGTTTTCCAAGTACACATCCGGAACAAACACCATCTCTGCAAGATACCATAGGAAGACCTGTCACCATATTTTCTTTACATAGATGCTGAAGGGAGAGATAGTTTAAGTGACCAAATCGCTCATGCCAAAGTTTGCTCACTTCATCATTATGAGCAAAAAATACTGAGGGAAGATTTGATGACCCAAAGTTGTGAAATTTATACAACCTTTTGGAATCATCAGCAAGACCAGTAGCTAGAATCTGTTTAGGATCTTTTAGATCCTTGATTACAACATCATGAGGTGAAAATTCAACAATTTTACCTTCACCTGAATGAGTTATCTGATAGACAGATAGAAGGTTGCAGGATGAGGTTGGAACACATAATACGTCATTAAACTGACCATTGTCTAGATGAACAGTTCCAGTCCCTACAACATTAAGAGATCTATCATCACCAACATATATATTTTTGGTGTTACAATCATTTAAAGAAGAAAACATGGCTTGGTTTTTGGCCATGTGACAAGAGGCTCCAGAATCAATGAGCCACTCATGAGAATGAGAAGAAGAAGAAGATACATTTAATGCATAACCAGACTGAGATGATTGACAATGACATGCAAAAAGAGCCATTCCGGAAGTTGAAGTTGAAGTAGGCTCCACATGGATGTTATGTTTCTTCATTTCGGCTTCCAAGGCTTCCATCTTCTTAAAGCATTTAGATTCTAAGTGGCCATCTCGATTACAAAAGTTACAATGTCTATCAGTCTTCTTCCATTTGTTTTTATTGGTCTTATCATTTTGCTAAAATGATCTTTCATTTTGAGGCTGAAATGGTTTAGGACCATTCTTTTGAGGATATGACTTCTTAGGATTCTTTGAATTTGGTTGCTGCTGGGCGGCTAACGCTTTCGTGGAAGAGTTTCCAAGATTAAGAAGACCAAGGTGTAAGAGTTTTTCTTGTTCTCTTATTAAGGAATCACAAAAGGAGTCAAAGGAAGGGGCCTTGTAGTCTTTTCCTTGGCAAATGAAAGCTTCCCTTGTAGAGTGGAAAGTGGAAACAAATACAGAGTAGGCTGGTCCCAACTTGGTAAGGATGGAATAAATAAGGTTACCATCTTCTTTCTTAACTTTAACACCTTCCAAGAGATATCTAAGGGTCTTGAATTTGGACAAGAAATCTTCAATGCAAGAAAAATTATTAGGATCCAAAGTAAGCAACTCATTTTCAAGTTGATGGGCTCTAATTTCATTTTTAATCCCAAAAACTTTAGCGAGTTTTTCAAATGCTTCATGAGGAGTCTCAAGTTCTGCAATGTGGAATCTAAGATCAGGAGAAATAGACATCCCTGTCAAACCACGTGCTTGATCTTGTCTATTTTCCCATTTTGCAGCCTTGTCTTCATCTTTTGGTTTCTTCTCTTGGTCTGTGGCTATTCTGAAGAGACCTTTACTTCTAAGTAAATCTTCCATGTAGGCTACCCATTGGAAGTAGTTAGTGCTGTCAAGAATGACTTGGCATGGACTTTCCATTTTTTTTAAAAAACTGAAGCTGAAGATGCTGAAATTAAGTGTTCCAATGGATAGATCTCGAAAAAATAGGCGGTTTTAAAAAAACGGCTCTGAAAAAGGCTTTCGGATGAAGAAGTTATGGCTTTTTGAAAAAAAAAAATTGACGTTGCCGGCAAAGTGCACGAATGTGCGGGAATGAAAAAAATCCGCCCCCACAAAATGGAGACTTGAACCCAAGACCTCTACTCTCTTAAAATAGCTTTGAACCAATTGATCTATACAAAAAATTTGAGAGAGAGAGAGAGAGGGGGGGGGGGTCTTGGTTTGCGTGCTTGCCTTGAGAAAGCTCTTTTTCCCTACAAAACACAAAACACAAAACCCAACACGAATATGCAAAGAAAAACGAACCTTGCGGCTCGAAGTTAGCTTTAGCCAAAAAAACTAGAAATTAAAAAAAAAAAATCTCAAAGTTAGCTTTACCCGAAAAACTAAATATTTTTCTCAATGTTTCTGATTTTCCGAGATCACACTAAGGTGCAGGGAAAAGACAATACACATGAGAAAAATCCTTCCTTTCTGTTTCTGATTTGCCCAGATCGCACAGAGTCGCGGGGCAAAGAGCATACGCAGAAATGAAAGGTATAGATCCGGTTAAAAAAAAGAGGCTAAATAAACTGAGACCGAAATAAGCAGAGAGAAAATAACAGTAAACTGCAAAAAATAAAACACTGTATACCTCCTGATCTGAAAAATGACGCAGCTAGGGCTACCAGAAACCTTTTTGTGTGAAACGAAAGGGGTTCCTCACTGGAACAGATGCTCCGAACGCAACAGAGCAGTACTCTCGGCCCGAAAGAAGTCAGAAACAACAGATCTAGGAAACGACAGCCGCATGCAGTTCTACCAGCTTCAGATTTGGATCACCAACGGACGCGGCCCTCAAATAGCTCTGATACCATGTAGGAATTTACAGGGTAAGTTCCTCAGAAAGAACACCAAAAGGACACCGCTCACAACCAGATCTCAAATCAATACACCAGTATTTTTGACGTGGTAAAACCCTCAAAGTGCAAGGAGGGAAAAAGTCCACGGCCTGCGCCAGCGTGGCTACTATAGGCAATTTATTAATCAAAGAATGAAAATTTACATAAGCTTCTCTCATGCACGAATTACCCGAACAATGACCCTCCATGCGCTTTAAATAGACCTCATGGACCAATCGGGTGTCAAGCCACGGATCAAGTGTCGGTAATACCGATGTGAGAGTGAACCGTCGGATCACTACATATCGTGACCGTCGGATTGTAACTTACAAAATGTACAACGGTAAAGAAAGACACTTTACCTAACTCTATACCTAACTCTATACTAGACCAAGTTGAACTTAACTATATCCTATGTGTCGGAATATCCTAACAAAAATCTAGCAGAACTTTTGAATTATAGTATCCTAAGCTACATGAAAATAGGGTAAAAAAACCACACCACATAAATTGTTTAGAAACAACAATAGAAATAATCAACTCAACCCAGTTTTGACGATAAAACCCTAGACACAATATTTTCCCACAATATAAAACTATGATAATAAGAAACTTACTTCACAACCATGACAGTTGCACCTCTTGAATATACCTAAAAAATCATCACAATCTAATATAGTTTCTAGTATAAAATTCCATGACAAAATGGAAATCCCCTCTATCGTACATGGTATTTAAAATTCACAACTCAAATATATTTTAATATTTTTTTCAAATAAAAATACTCGTAATGTCATTCGTAGTTAAATTATGAAGTTACATTTTGTATATATACTTCAAGAATGTATTCTTGAGATATCCAACAACTACATAACAAAAAAGCATAACAAAGGATAATTGTTCATATATCAGTACATCAATCCTCCAAAAATTGTACTCCATAAATACATTGCCATACCAGGCATAAAACGATAATGAGAAAAACATTAAACTGATCTGTCCAAGACATATACAAGGAGGAGTTTGTATGAGAGCATTTTAACAAAATCTTCCAATGAAATTGGTGAGTTGAACTGCTGTACAAAGGAAAAAACAACTTTATTCAGGACCTGTGTGGTCCCATGTCAGAAATTTTGTTTATGTGAGGTAGAGTAAAAACCAACTAATGAAAGCAACATGTACAAGATTGCATTTAACAGGAAATATTGGGTGAAGTATATACACAATCTTGAAAATAAAAAAATTGTCATCCGCTAGCATCAATATTTGGTCCTTGATAAGGCAATGGAAAAATTTATGCATTTGGATACTAAAATTTATGCTATTGACACAGCTAAAAATCCCATAAACCTTAACTAAAATAAAATTTGATAGATGCATGCCAATAAAAAGTGAAAAACTAAAATCGCACTGGTAATAGTGAATTGTGTCAAGTATTCTTGGATGCAACAACCAAAAGCCATTTATTAAAATCTTGAACAAGACAAAGAACTTTAAATTCTCAAGACCTCACACAATTGCTAAACATGAAACAATCAAAGCTAAATATAATGCAATAAATCTACAAAGTCTAAAACTCTTGCAGAGCCCAAAGAATACAAAGAAATGATAAAAAACTCTTCAACGTGCCATACCTCCTTTCAAAAAAACCTCTCTCTAAAACTCTATTTTTTGTTAATAATTCGATGGGTGCATAGTCAATATTTAGACATTACCTATCATTTTTAGTCCAAGAATTTTTGTGTAATATATTAAAGTAACATTTCATTTTATTTTTAACTTAAAAAATTGTCAAATCCAACTATATGTAATTAATCCAATCAAAAAATAATTTAATAATAATTTAAAAAATATAACATCTCATTATAGTAAAATCAATTTTTTTAACTATTTACTAATTTTCAAATATTTTAAAAAATAATTATAATATAAAAATATTACAAAACATTTGAAAATATTAAACATTTTTTTGGTAAGGAATAAGAGTCAAACCACTTTGACTAAAAACTATTTCTATAGTGAGGAGACTAATAATTATCTTATTATCAATTAAATCTTAATAAATTTCGAACACTATAGAGAAATAGAAAGAGAATAAAAGAAACATAGAAAAATAACCAGAAAAGTGCTCTCGTGTCCTCCCATTCATTTCTTTATAAAAGTTCAATTTTTTGACTTCGTGGTACTCAAACAAAAGTATCTCCATAAATTAGTCACGAAGAAAGTTGCTTAGCATGTTCGGTATCGTAATGCTTTTGGGTTAAAAATGGTCCACCGAAAGTTTTAAGAATTTAAATCATCAAGTTTTAAGAATTTGAAAGTCACTGCCTTCAAATGATAAAAGCAACATTAGTTGGTTCTTTAGAGAAGTATTGGGTATTAAAAGGGGTTTGTAAGAAAATTACTTTGAGCAGTTAATACATGGTGGTTTATTAAATAATTAAGTAATTTAAATAGGAAAATAAAATATTTTAATTTCGAGTAAGTTGGTTAGTATTTTAATCATCTTTTATCCATGTATAAGTTAAAGTATTAGTATAAATTTATCTTAATCGCGGATCTAACATGCGCTGAAAGGGATCAAATTTCTTTAGGTGCAAACTTATTTTAGAGTGCTAAAAATAATGTGTAATTTTTTATTGTTTAAATTGTATTTCTGAATGTTATAGAGATTACATAACATGTGCATTGAGCCATTTCATCAATGCATATTAAACTGAGTTTTTTTGTTATTGATATATTTTTAAGTATATGTCAATATTAATTCATATTAAAATATTTTATTCATAACCCACATTGGATATTTTATTCTATACAACATTAAAATATTTTCTTTTAACATTTTTTTCTATATATAGATAAATATAAATTTGATATCATGTGTTAAAAATCTTACTCACATCTTTTTTTTTTTTACTTCTAATTACTTTGGATGAAATTAAATTAGCTCATATGGACAACTAATTAAATATGCATAGCATATTTTTTTCTTTTTTATTAAAACCGACATTGCTTTTCTATTTAGAGAATATTTTGTTTTTTTATTCTAAGAAGGACAAACATTATTTTTATTTTATTTATTATTATTTCTTTTTCTAGAAGAAAAAACAATAGTTCATATATTAATATGATATGTTACAAATACACAATGAACAAAAACTATAATATTTTCAAATAGCAAGGATTGTCACTAATTGCAAATTAGAGATTTGCAGTAGAACAAAAAAATAGAGCACTCCTGCTACAAAAACATGGGAGCAACCAGTGTAGCTCGAAGTGAGCAATGTTCAAAAAGAAAAGGACCAGAAATGTCTCCTAGGAAAATGAAAATAGAACCTCAAACATAGGGGAAGGCACCAGAGCCAATAATAGAATCATGTGTTAAGCATTCAAAGTGGATCAATCTAGGCTGGGCAGCTAAGCCACGATGCGAGAGACGATTTGCTCGAAAATTTTGCTCCCTTAAATATGGAAAATGGAGATGGATAGTAAACATGTCTGTATAAAGGAGATCTGATCCAATCAGTGGCAGAGAGACGAGACATCTAGAGAGGATTTCCCCAAGGCCCAGTCGATAGTTTCCTTCGAATCTCCAGTGACAAATATTTCCTCCAACGCGAGCCACAAAGCACATCTGAGTGTACCCCATAAGGCCAATACTTCAGCCCTCGTGTTAGTCCCCAAACCTACAAACCAATAAAAATTATAGCTCTAGGAGGATGAAATGGATATGACTGCACCACAGCCACAAGACCCATCCACCGAGGCCCCGTCGAAGGAACCAATGGGGAAGGTCTACCCGAAGTCTGTATAGGACCAAACACGTCTATGATTTCGGGGTTTAATGGGGCCAATCTATTAGAAATGTGCAACAATTTTGAGGGCAGTAGCATGTAGATCAGGGACAACATTGTCAAAGATGTAGGCATTCCGACAGTGCCATAACCAGGGAAAATTTTAAGAACCCCCCCCAAATTTATAAATATAATAATTGGGCGAATCTCCATGGTATATAGGAAAAATGGAAGGCGATTTTATCAATAATATAATATGTATATATAATTTTCTGGCGAATCTCTCACCAGGCATGGCGAATATTTTACTCAATTATAAAATCTTGTAAGAACTTGGCAAGTCTTTCACTAAATAATAAAACTTTGTAAAGTCCTAGTGAATTTTAGCATTGTGAACTCTTAGAGAATTTTTTGAAGAAGTATAAAACCATATATGATAAGAGCCACATGGTGGCAATATCACTATCTTTTTTCACATTTCCACGACATGGAACTTGTCTATAAAATTATAAAAAAACCAACCAGGAACAGGAACAACTCAAATGCTTTGTGAGAGCTAGTCTAGAAAAAAGCAACAAATAACATGTCGGCAGAATTGTTCATCGGTGAGCCGCTATTTCGTGGGCAATCTGTAAAGGAGTAGTTGGATATCATATTTCCAAATCCGGGAAAGCCTTTCCCATCCCTCACAAGATTTGTTAAAAATGTTGGGTGTCTAGAAGGTGTGGATTTGCTGAAACAAATATTACAAGTGGATGGAAACAAAAGAATAACAGCTAATGAAGCTTTGCAACATCCATACGTTCAGTCCTACAGTACTATAAACAGCTGCCATAAAGATTAAAAATGGAAATCAGCTACAAATCTCTTGATGACAACACTATCAAGATAGAGGCCGATGCTCTCTTAAAGACAGAGCTGATGGAAATGGAAGCAGGTGCTATGAAGCTGACACTAGTAAAAGATGGGACAACACAGCTTCCCATAGTGCATCCCACTCTGGGACAATCAATTTTTTGATGTTTTGCAGATTGGGTTACAGTCTTGCAACTTGTTTTGGATTTGTCACCAACCTGATGTTTTGCTTCTAATTTATTTTCATCTGGTGATAAACAAAGTGTCAATCTTTTCTCAGGATAAAATAGTATTCTTTACAGACATATTAACTTGGCAGAAAAGTCCAGGACAATATGAACAGGACAGCTTCCAGGTTTTTTTGAAGATTTCTCCTATCAATTTACTGCCGGAGGGTTTTCTGTGATTTCTTGCACTTCTGAAATTTAATCAAATTTCTACTTGAAATAAAAGTTCAGAAGAGACTATATCACTAATGCTAAACACACATAATTAAGAAGCCGATATGAAGCATTGTTTTTTTGGGTGTGTTACAACTTTGGTGACCATGCAACTCAGTCATTGCATGTTCAATTTGTAACTCCACCTTGAAAGAGTGAAATGTGTGGTGTAGGATAAGAAGCTCTCTGTTAAGGCACAATTGTTTTTCCCCAAAATTCTAATATCTAGATTCTATCTTGTTCATGTCTGTGTCAGGTGATGTTTCTTTTCATGTGCATGTGTTTAGTCAGATATAAAATACTCAAGTTCTCACCAGCCTGGGCTACAGTGGCCATTTTGATGATCTATTTCATACTCATTGCATTTTTCTAATAAAATGACATTATATTCATTTAAATTATGTGATTGAAATAGGGATACAAGAGCTTATTTGTATTTGAAGGTCTATAAGGCAGAGTATAAGCTCACACCAATCCTTGTTATTCTCTGCAAGAGAAAATCAGTTTCTATTTCACTCCTCAATAACACTGACTAAATCTCAGTTTGAAAATCAGTTAAATTAAGAAGACTAAATCCCAGTTTGAAAATCAGTTAAATTTAGATGAAATTACTCATTCAAAATCATTTGGATGAGGAAATTGTCAAATAATTGTAAGTTGTCATCTTAGAGAACATGAAGGGAGCACATTCGTCATATTCTACCAACTGCAACATACCTACCTTCAATGCACTCTCTGTAAGGACCATAATGGGAGCAAATGTGGACCCATGTACAAATTTTTACTGCCTCAGGGTTTGTTTCGTCCTGTGACTACTAGGTTCGTTAGTCCTTCACATAACTCTCGAACAAAATGAATCCAAGAGTGGAATATAGACTCTTTACACGCAATTTATTTTCTAGAAAGTCTATACAGAGAAATGAAAGTTGCAAGTATAAGAATTATGCTTCAAAAATGAATTTTCTTGTGTAGTGAGCTATACCAAGGGTATGCTTTTGCAAAGTTTTATAACAAAAAAATTTGTCAAGAGGAATTTATTAAGGAAATCTCTTGTTAGAAATGAAATCCATTTGAGTTGAGATAAAGTCCATAGTTACAAAGAAGTATTGTTGTGGAAAGCAATTCCACTATGACATTCCTGTACATTTTAATACAATATAAAAGGAAATTGATGTGATTTCCAAGCTACTTGAATCCATTGAACACAGAGAGAATCAGTTGAGAACTGATGAATGAACATGGAAATCGATGTAATTCCTAAGCTACTTGAATCCATTTTGAACACAGAGAGAATCAATTGAGAACTGATGAATGAACATGAGCTGAAGCAAAAGGACACTATCATTAAGCTAGTCGACCCTGAAATTGAAGAAAATGATCATGTCAAACAAATCTACTAGCAGTGTACTAATAACGGTAAAATCGACTTGCAAGAAGAAAGTAACTTAAATACCACATTTGTTGGAAAATGAAATCAATCAACATCTAATCTTCTTCTGGAAAAAAACTAAAAGAGCTTTATTTCACTTTGAATTTCAAATGCTTGTTAAATGATCAAGTGGTAGTTGCAAAGAACAACTCAAACTGGGTGATATCAAACAAAATAATTTAGTATTTCCAAGACAAAATAACATTACTGATGTATCTTTGGATTCCATGAAAACAAAGCAATTTGATGTATTGAAATGATATTAGGAGATTAGTAAAGAGGATCAAATTAAGTGATGTTATGGCCATACCATTGTATCCATTTACGCTTCGAGCGAAGAGACTCAGCAACACCAAGAACATCGAGTGCCCTCCAAGAAAATGTAGTCCTTGTGGTTTGTAGAGAGTCTTCACACTCTAACATCGGGTTCTTCAAACCATCTCTGCACAAGGTCATTACAAATGTAAAAAATCAGCAAGACACAAATTTGGTAGTAAATATGACCAAAAGAAGAACTAGTGCAAACAATTTTCACAATCCTGTTTTTGAAACCAACATTATAATCTCCTTAGCTTTATGATCAGCTGTCAGTGTTCTTCCCAAGTCAGCAAACTCAGCTCTACCTTGAAAAAGTGTAATTGCATAAAAGGAATGTCGGTCTCATGCCAATAGGTCTCCTACGATGAATGCGCAGGAACCTAGTACATAGACCATTTTTCTCTTCGCTTAGCTACCTAGGGCTTATTTCCCTTTCCAAATATCAATAATTCTTTTCCAAGAAAACATAAAATAAGAATAATATTTTACTATATTCTAAAAGGTGAAGATGTTGAAATCATGCCACAAAGTGAAAGGAAATCAAATATCATTCCTCAAACCACCAAATATATAAAGAAAACAACAATAATTATAAAAATAAAACTAGATCTGTCGATCTATGCATGAAATAAGTCAAGCGACTAAAAAAATATGACCAAAATAAACCAAAAATTTCAAACTTGACAAAATCCTCTAAACAAGCAGCAAACAAACTGCTAAAATTTTCTAAGATATTAGAGCTAGACATCAACGTAATTTCATGTACTTGAATAAGACCATTGTTGCTTAGCGTTAGACTTCTTAAATTAGTTATTTATCATTTAATACTAGGACACTGTCTATGTGAAAAGAAATAGGTCCCAGCTTCATCAAATCTGACTTCATTTCAAATCAAAGATCAAATCCAAAGGACACTAACTCGTTACTCTTGGATGGTACTAATGTTAAATACACAAAATAACAAAAAATAAATATATGATAAAAAAGTAGACCTGCAAGATTATATTGGTCGAGTGTGACAAGGACACAAATAACTGAGACTAGAGAGATTTATAGAAGGCAGTAGTTACTATTGTGTGATTAGTGGTATGGTGGAGAGACCTACCAAGAAGGGACGTTGGTCTCGGAAAAGTATAGTAGGGAGATCCATAGAGCATTTATGTAAAAGGAAGATGAGAAGTGTCGTCTTCAAGTTGGTTTATGTTATGGTAGAATTTTGTTGGTGATAAGTGGTAACAAAACACTTACATCAATAGGTAAAAAGTAAATTCGGGGCATGAGTTGGACTGACTCATGTTATCTCATCCCTTAATGGTCCTAAGGACATGTGGGGACCCGAACAACTTAGTACCTAAAACACTTGAAAACATGGCTGACAAATCACTGACAAGAAATGGCTAGCAAATGAAAAGAAATAGGTCCCAACCTCACCAAATCCAGCTTTATTTCCTGTCACAGATAAGAAACAAACAATGTAATGATTAAATATGAAACATCAATCTTAAAATAACACACATCAAAATAATGTTGCTGCAATGTTACAATGAAAAATACAAATATAGAACCTATTTTTACCTGAAGTTGACATATAGTAATTTTGCATGATCAATGGAACATGTATACCAAAATAAGAGTCCTAGGGTATTTCAATTTCCCAGTTCTCATCTTGGTCCTCATTTTCTAAATTGTGAACATGATCTTCTCTAAATGAACTGTCATTATGAGCCTCCAAAACATTATGTTCTATATCAAGTTCATTAGATAGATTTATTATATTGTTTTCTCCCCTTCTATCACAATCTGATCGCCAAAGAGTTAGCACTCTTTCATATGGAAAATTGTCAATGTCATACTTTGTTACATATAATCTTAAACATGTATCCACATGTTTATCAAGCTTGTTCCTCAACTTTGACTTCAAGAATGATAATGCACTAAACATTCTCTCATCCTCCACTGATCCCAAAATCATGGTTTGACACAAATCTGCTAATTTGAAATATTCTGATATGTTTTCTTGCAGGTATTGGCTAGCACTTAAAGTAGTCCATAATCTTGTTATAGCACCATTTTCATTAGGATTCTCCAAAAAAGGATATTGCTTCCACATTGTTTCAGCAAAGCATCCACCTTGTTGAGACAATTTTGATGAATCTAAAATACCTTCAATTTGTTCTCCATGTATCCAGACTTTCTTGCAAAAATGGTCTACTAAACATTTTAATCTTTTTTGAAAATCAGCTTTTAAAGTTCTTCGACATTGACAATTGTTCCAATATTGAGGGTATACCACACACATGGCCTCCAAGAATTCATCTCGAGGAAATCGTTCTCTTATCTCTAATGATAGTGATCTTGCAATTTCTATCAAATTTTGTCTCACTGAAATCACAATATTATCAAATTGGTCTCTTGACACGGGGCAATCTTTGGTGATTCGTCCTGTCTTACTAATATAATGAAAGGGAACCATATACCCACGCACTACGATACATAGTATCCCTTTTTCATCAAAGGTCAAAAAATTTTCAGTATTTTCTATATTGATGATCTCAGTCCAACTTTTAAACTCTGGACCAGTAAAAGAGTCTGGCATCATATACAAATTATCCAATGCAAGACATGCTGACTTTATTGCATTTGTGTATTCCGCAATATACATTGTGCGATTCTGAGACATTTTCACGAGGACATTCATTTCATGTAGCATAGGAAGAATTCCAGCCAATGTCAATAATGTCTCTATATTAGTTAATTGAGAAAGAAGATCTTGAGCTTTGTCTACATTATAGCGATTTTCATACATCAACCCTACCAAAGATTTGAACTCACTAAATAGTCTTTGAGCTGGTCCATTTAATGAGATCCATCTTGTATCAACATCTTTCAGTAGTTTTTTTCCATTCGTAATACCATCTGCAAATTGTTGAAACTCTAAAAATCGTTTGGGACTACGAGAAAAGTATGCATGAGTCTCACGTACAAGATCTTCAACTTTTGAAACTGATGGAAACTTGCTTACTATTTTAAATGCAAGATTCATCCTATGAGCCATACAATGAATATTAAGCATATATGGTGAAGCTGATAGTTGTAGCCTAACACAAAGGCCATTCCTTTGTCCTTGCATTACCGCTGCTCCATCTGCTCCAACACATACCAACTTTTTTGCAATCATTAATTCATCCATACCACTTTCCTTCAATCCATTAAGAACAAGTTCATAAATATTTTCAGCTGTAGAAGTCTCTCTCATCTTATTAATCCCAAGTAGATAGGAATGTCTAATATGGTCATTAACCATATAAATGCTCATGCAAATCCATGAAGTATTATCTATAGATGTAACCTCATCTAAAGACAATGCCAAAAACCTAGCATTTGCAATCTTCTCTTTCAAATCATCCTTTTCTACTTGAGCTAGATATCCTGCCCATCCCCAACCACTAGTTACAGACCAATGAGAAGATGGAAAGTTTGGCACTTGAAGAAAAGATAGTAATTTCCTGTGATCTGGATAATCTGTCATAGGACGACCTTTAGATAAGATGTGAAATACAGTGCTCAATTGTATCGTCTTGGATAACAAATTTCTTTCCATCGTCTTTTCAAATAGAGATATGATGGTTCCTCCGTCCGCCTCAAGTTTCCTCTTACATAATAAATATTTTTTATATTCTTCTGCATATTCAACATGTCGACATTCCTCGGAAGATTTCCATCTAACAATAGATTTCTCTTTACCATTTACAATTTTCTTTTCATACACCTTTCCTGCATGCTTTTGTACCGTATCTAGCTTCATCTGAAATTTCACTTCCTTTTGAGTTTTCCAACTACACGCAATACATCTAACTTGTCGGAAAAGCTCTTTCTCATTTGTAGGAGGTATTTCTTCAATAAATGGAAAACTTGAGACCCAATTTTCTTGGAATCGTCTTCCTATGGCCCACTGGCCTCTTTTCCTTTTCCGCGAATGGATTGTGTCACTTTCCAAGGAAAAATCTTTAACATTTTCATCACCAATTTCTGTTGAAACTGCATTTATCTCACCCTGACCACTTGAGGAACCTATTTCTTCATCCATCGTATGGATATCAAATGCATTTCCACAAGAGTTAACCTCTCTCTCAGTAACAGATTGTTCAAAGGAGCTTGAATCATGAAGAGGATGTGTATTTTTGGATGGAGCCTTTTGAAAGTATGATAATACATCTGTTTGCCTTGATGGTTTCTTCCCATGATTATCTTTTGACATCTCACTAAATATTCCACAAGTAAAATTTCCAATCGATCTGCAAACCTGCATCAACAGTTTTCAAGCGTTGAGATATGCTTCATATAAATTCACTTGTTCATAGAAAATAGAATTATACTTTGCAAAATAATTGTTGAGTCAACATTGAAAGAACATATATCAGAAATTGAATTTTGAGGCAAAATGGAATTTCACAAAAATTATTTAACAATGATAATGGGAAACTATTAAATTTTAAGACATAAAATATAATAATTCATTTGTATAACATTGAAACAACATCACTTTATTTGAATTATTCCTAATTTCCTACAGAAGTTGGTTGACAGGATTCAGGACCTGGTCCCCTCCTCCCAAGCCAGCTTACAGTATGTCTACCATGCCCAAAACCCAAAAGCTAATGCTAAGCCAAATGAAAGGGTATTGCTACTTGAGGAAGAAATTTGAACAACCAGAAATCTAAGTATGGAAAGGGTAGAGCCTCCATCTATAAGATTTGGTAAGTTTTCTTTGGAATAAATAATTTCTATAAGATTTGGTAAGTTTTCTTGGCCAATGCCAATGTTAGCATGTTCAAGCCACAATTATCCAAGCCAACTTTGTCCAAAATCAAACATTTCAACAAAAACTACATTGATCCTTACCAAGAAAGAATATAGCTCTAGCGATCCTCAAACAAATAAAGTTATTGATAATGGAATCATAGTAGAAGGATGCTTACAAATATCTGCTGATCTCACGAGTCCGACAAAATAATGGGTTTAGGGTTCATATTTTTTTGCAAAGTTGCAAATCACTTCATCAAAAAACACATTGTGAATTTGATCCATGGGTGGAAAACCTAAACCAAGTGGTATAAATGAGTTCCAAAATATAAAAATAGTGTGTCTAACCAAATATGAGCACACTATTTGAAATGGAGACTTTGTGAAAAATCACATCTATACATTCTAAGTTAACTCTATCACAAAAGATATTGAAAGAGTACAATTTTAAACCGATGGGATCATAACAAGAATGATTCACCTAGATATGATCTAATTTTAGTAGTCTAATATAATTTATGGGTAACCTCTCTATGTCCCAATTATATTTTTTGGTATTTTTCAACATCTTCCCTTGGATTTTAACAACTGGCTTTCTCCTTTATTTGTATTTCAGCATCAATATCTTGATTCCAAAGGAGTTGAAAGATCAAATAATAAGAATAAAACTAAGACATACTTCAAGCTTAGATGCATTTTTCAGAGCTAAGATTTGGTGGCATTGGATCCAAGGTTTTAACATGTTTGGACATGAATTTGTATGAAAAGACATGCAAATGAAATTCCTATTAGGCATTTTGAAAGAATTATCCTCTCCAAAGAAGGCTCCTACATTTATAATTTAGAAATTCCTATGAAAATAGACTCCAATTCTTGATTGAGGGAATTTATAAGAGGCACCAAAAAAAAACTAAAAGGGGCTTATCATTTTTGCATTAAAAAGAACCAAAGATAAAGTGAGCATTCATTATAGTATCCCTTAGTATTTCCTTGTTGGGTATGCCATTGGATGTGAAGCTAAATATCTTGAAAGCTATTGGGAATATAGTTAGGGTAGTACTTGAAATTGACAAGGCTACTCTACCTAAGCTTGTAGGGAATTTTACTTATAGAATGGGATGTAGATATTTTTGAGAAAAAGCATACCATGGAGTTGCTCATGGTTCGACTATAGGTCACAGTTATGGTTAATGGAAGTTTTGTAACCACATGTTTGCCGGAAAAACTGAGTGTGAGCCCTTAGTGAGAAATATTAGCTTGGGAATTCGTGTGACACAACGATGGTGAATACAGAAAAATAGGTCTTCATTACAATGCACATACTTCCATGTTGTAGGGTTCTAGTGTTTATCGAAAATATGGGTCTACTTTCAGTGTCCTATCTTCAAGAACGAGCTACTTTATCTTTTGGTATTGTATTAACACTATTGTAATCAGCTATCTCGTCGACCTACTTTATGGTAAAAAATTGGACCTAAAAAATGTCATCTTATCACCACAGCTTCAACCTATTGAATTTGGAGTGTGTACTATCTGATAGAACATCACTAGTGAAAAATTATCTAAACATGGAATGTAGATTCAAAACTGGAAAATAATTACCACAGGAAACCAAAACAACCTAAACTAAGCAACCTCTCGTAAAAAATATATGTAATAAATTTATAAACACATATTATAGAAAACAATAACATAAATGACCAACTTCTTATCAAAACCTATCACTAATGATCATTAATTCTGCACATGAAAGTCTACTACAGAAGCACCACTAAATTGTTGAATTTTAAGTCTTTGTTATTGATCTATACCCTTACATTTATTTTATAGAAATGAAAAGGCGAGCTTAGGGTATACAAAACTAGATCTAATCATAGATATATGGATTTTCAAGATGATGATGTGGTGAAATCCAAGCCAAGAGTTCATATTACCTTCGGATCTACACCATAAATAAAGGTCAAACTCCAAGACATAAAATATTCTAAAAATAAAATTGTACTATCTTCAATCTACTATCTACTTTGAATGGAGATTAAGGACATAGATAACCTTATCCTATCCTTACCTACCTAAAACTCATGCACACATGCACACTAACTAATAGAAGGAAAATTTAAGGTTGCATCCACTCATTGTTTATTCATGGCTACCATCACCTACAGATTAGATATGATGCTAATGTAATATAAAACAACAAATCTATTGTACGTACTCGAACACATTGAATATTACCATAGGCACAGACTCTAATAGGTTTTTGAACATGTAATTTTAGGTAGATATGGTTAGAAATTGTGAGTCACTAATAGATGTTACATGGATGAAGCCTTGCAGTAACATGCATACTTGCATGTATACTGTAACCTCTAGAAGAAATAGATAAGAATACATTAAAACAATATTCCATGTGGTTACAAAGATAGATGAATGCAATTGATATTATGACCCCTCGATCCAAAATGGTACGATATTGAGAAAACAATAAAAAGTCATTGAAGTGAAAAAGAGGCCATGAAAAGTTTCATGGCAACAATGACGAAGATGTATGGTTTAGATTAAGAAGAAGCACCCATTTTATGAACTCAATTTTCCCTTCTTTTCCTTTCACATGGATAATGTGAATTCGGCACAATTGAGGCTTTGTGCGATGGGCATTGCTGCAAAGATGAAATAGGCTGGTGGAAAATTTATCGTGTACTTTGCCAGGTCCTGCAAGGATTTTCTATACAATTTCTCACATAATTAGCTAGTTCCCATCCCCTAAGAAAGGAGTTGGAGTAATTATCATTCAATGAAGAGGAATGATTTGGATATACACAAAACTTTATTTATATTCATAGTATCTTTCATCATCTTGGTTAGGAAGACACTGGGTACAAGAAAGCTACTTCCAAAAAATAGGACCAATAGAAGTTCCACACTCAGTACAACAATATTAGAATCACAAATAGATAGGTATGTTGTGATCAATCCAGGCATAGTTTGGGCATCACAATTAATAAGGCACTAAGCACTATGTAACTCATTGATGGGTATTGGGAAAAAATCAACAATTCTTCTCCCAACCATTGACATGCTGGAAATTGTGTAACTGTCACCCCCTAGCTTGTGTAATTTGTTCCATTTCCTAGACCTCTAGGGATTCCAGAGGTCTAATCTGACATCCATCCTCATGGTGTAAGGTATTGAGTCAGTGGCTGGTGTGGGGGTTCCAAAGCAAAGATTCCTCCACCCTGCAACCCATGTGGTTCTCTAGAGATATGTATCAGCATAGTAAGAGATTCTAGGGAGAAATTTATCCACCCTTTCATGAATAGGGGACTCCAAATATCAAAATCTACACCCTTTAGACAAGAGGGATTTTATAGGTGTTTTCTCCACGCTAACTATGCCCAAGGATTCCAGAGACACATCACCGTGCTATGTACCAAGTTGGAATGATATGGGGCTAGCCAACCTCTTATAAAAAACCTCTGCCAAATAATGTGACCACTACAATTAATTTAAACCATAAAACCTACAGGGTTTATTTGGGAACGTTGCGAGAGGACAATACTTCCCATTCCCTAAATCTAGTCACAAGCTTAGTGCTGAAAACAATCTTCAACTAGAAGAAAAACAAAGAGCAGATCAAATATAATTATATTAAAATCAATATCATAATAAAATGTCTCACTGTTTAAGATAATTAACAGTGCAATTTGTCTTATAGCTTTACTAATTCTTTAGCAACAGTGCAATTTGTCTTCTTACCCTCCACAAGTCTTAACAATCAATTCTTCAATTATATGTTTAGCACCCTTCACTTGAAGATAGGATAATTCTTCCCATCAAGCTTAACGTTGGGTAGAGGGATGCTTTAAGATGAAGCTATCCTCCCCCTTGCTCAACAATTCTCTACAGATCTCAGAACAGAACCAAAGGTAATCTCAGGAACAACGTACTAATAAGTTAGACATGGCAATTATTGTCATGTTTCCTAAAGAAGAGGTCATCTTCTCATATCCTGAATAAATTACAAGATCTTCATATTATTATCTATGTTTGAAAAACATGAATGCCATTGCATAAAATCACTTATAAGTGTTAAAAGGAGAACTAAACAACTATCAATACTTTAGGAAACTTATGTAGCTTCAAGAAAGAAACAACCAAATAGAAATCCAACCACAATCCTCATTTTAATGAGACAGATCTATATATTTACATTAAGATAATACAAAGAAACCCCATCTATATTAATACTAGTACAAAACAACTTTAAGCTAATACAAAGAAACCCTATCTATATTAATACTAGTAGAAAACAATCTAAGCTAGTTTCTGTTGTAGGCATTCAGGATGCATACTTTTAATTTGAATTTTTGACCTCTATATAATGTGCTAGGGTAATTTTGCCCTAGTTTTCAACAAAATTTCTCCTTCTTGTACAACAGTTTAACACAATAAATCCAACAATACACCCCTACCACTCATACTATTGTACATTATTATGATGATTCACAGTAGAATTTCTAGATAATTAACCTTTCTATTTCTATTATAGTGGTTAAATTTTAACTCATAATTGTTACTCTCTCTTCAATGATTACAGTGAACAAAGGTATCTGGAATACTAAACAACAATACAACAATTTTTTGCAATACACTACTTAATATCATATAAACATAGAGTTATAGCATGAAATTCAAGTCAAACAACTTCAGTTCCTCACCAATGAGAACTATGAACCACAAGTTAAATCCAAACCCCACAATATCAATTACTCTAACTAGGAGTCAAAACTTAAATTAGTTATGTTTTCTACACTTCTTGGGCTTTACATTGTATAAGAAGTCAATTCTGAACCTGTTACAGAGTTGGATTCACCACAATATGCCACCTTCTACTAGACTACATCCTTCTATTGGAGGATCTAAATTGCATGAAGTGTCTTTGTTGGACTATACAGGAATTTCTCCACAAATTGAATGGAAGCCAAACTCAGTGGTTTACTTTGGTTCCAGAGACAAGAATCAAATCCCCGCAACTTGGAAACCCTCCTTGATTCTCAACTCGAACAAGTTCCGCTTCAGGCAACTCTGATTAAGACTGTATTTAGGCTTTGGAACCCTACGACCAATGCCAAGTCACTACTCCACTGCCTTTTAAACATCCAACTAACCATCAACTTTGGGTCCAAATTTCTGAAATAATACCAAGGCTCATTCTATGATAGGAAACGCCAAAGGGACAGGAACAATAAACAGTAAATTCCAGGTCCTTGTCAAGAACCCTTCTATAGGTAATACGAGATTAGTTTAGGATCAGCCACAGACAAATTCTTGTTTTGGGAGGAGCCTAAGGTTCCACTTCCAACATCATGAGGATGAAAGCATTCTGAGTTATAGTCTAGATTTGCTTTACAATGTCCTCCCATATTTTCTGATGCGCATACTAAACAGTAAGGCTATTGTCTCAACCTGTCAGAGGCTGCCTTTAGGACTCCTATAAATTCTCCCTATTCATTGGCAATTCATCTCTAAAGTCACGAGACCAGTGCTATTGTAGGTATGTTGGTCAAATAATAATGACCTATAAGATTCTTATTAAGGTCTCAACCTTGAATGCCAACTTAGGATTGAGTGGATGAGAGGGTTGTTGAGTGGGTGGTGGGGGGTGGTGGCGCAGGGAGGTCCATGTTGCCTGAATTAACTGCCTATAGATATTGTCTACTGTATGATTGATTTATGCCTTCCAAGGAGGCATACGGGGAGATTCAAAGAGGACAGGTAGGGAGGAAGACAACCAATGAAAATAACTATAGACTACAACAATCTAGATGCCTCAAAAAATTTAAAATACCAGCATTCTTTCCTCAATGTACTTTGAGAAGGATGTGAAGAAATCTCCTTGGAAGATAAAAGAGCCAAATAGGGGTACCTCTCCTCTCCAAAGGCCAAATCTCCAACGGTGCAAAGGTTGTATAGGTAAGAGGTAAGCTTGAACAAAGTCTCTAGTTGAAGTGGGTGAGGTCTAAATCAACTTGTATAATGAAATGTGGAACTGTGTCCTTACATTTGATCATCTGGTGGAGCATGATGGTTGATCTATTATCTGATCATCTCTCAACAAGTGATCAACTGACCTCACCCAAGTTCGGTCTAATTAGACCTTTGATCCATCCAATACAATTGGTCTAACAAGATAGTGAAAGAGTGCGATCATCAAAGGATGTCTACAAAAATAAATTGGAAGCACTTCTTTTCCAAAATAGCTAAAGAAGTGTATGCCTTGCATAGCCACATTTGAGAAGATGGTCCCAAATTGAAAGGTGGCCTTGAAAACTGGACACCTAAATAACTTAATAAGAATAGGTAGGGTGAACTTAACTCATTCTCCTCTATTGAAGAATTGGAACCGAGACATAGGATCTTTTGTTGCACTAAAAAATGTATTCTTAGCCTTAATAATATTAACAACCCCAACTTACGAATGGAAAGCCAACAAATCAAGTTGTGACTGAAGAATCTCAAGAGAGGAAGCAATTAAGACCAAATCAGTCAACGAAAATAAGTACTTAGACCATGGTGTAAAATGCACCCTTCATTGGCATGTGTCATCTCTCTTAGAAACTAGTCAAGCTCATGATTCAATGTAAATCCTGATTAAGATGGGGAAAGAGTGCAGCCTTGTTTAAGACCCTAAACGCTTATAATAAGGTCAGAGAAGCCACTGGGTTTGTAGAACTAGCTGATAACTGATCCATAAAGCCTTGGGATGCCTACAAATCCATTCTCCGAATCCCCAATACAAGTTGGGCACTTGTCAAATCACTCGTCTGCCAGTGCTCTAGCTTCTGCTATGGATTCTGCAGTGCACAATCTGTTTCTTTTCCTATCAACGTTAAGACAGATATCCTGTTCATCACTGCTAACATATTCAAGACATTGAATATATAGTTATGTCACTCATGTCCAAATAATTTCTTGTGAAACAGGATCCTTGTAAGAACAAATAACTTTCAACATTTTCATTTCATTAACAGTGGTGCTCTCTTCAGGTTTTCTAAATGGAGGAATATTAACATGTACCAATAAGTCCCTCTCCTCCTCTTCATACAAGTCTCCAATATTTACCAATACCTTGTGCCCATCATCTAGAATATTGCCTACATAACTGCCTTCTTGTATGACACTCAATTGCACTCCTGAACTTGTGTATGTGACAATACCTTGCATATCCTGAATCACCACACTTAGAAAACCACCAATGCACTGTTAAAAAGCATCTTGAATAATACTTTCTATCTAAAGGAAGGAAAAGGTGGCACCAGAAGTCTCTGGTATGGAGTGCATGGATGTTGAATCTTGATCTGTCACAAATCCAAAAGTGTATACAGTGATTTGTATGTTACGCTTCTCGACAAGTTTTCCTTATTGATCCTAGCAACAAGGACTAATAATCCAAAACCCTCTTGGAATTTGACAAAATGGAAACCTGCCTATGGTTTCCCACATTGTAGGTGTCCTTCCCATCCATGAGTAAAATGATACTACAGACAGTCACCGGGTTTAACATTTTCATTTTGTTAATAGTGGTGCTCTCTTCAGGTTTTCTAAATGGAGCAAGCTTAACATGTACCAAGAAGTCCCTCTCCTCCTCTTCATACAAGTCTCCAATATTTACCAATACCTTCTACCCATCATCTAGAATATTGCCTAAATAACTGCCTGCTTGTATGGCACTCAATTGTACTCCTGAACTTGCATATATGGCAATAACCTACATATCCTGAATCACCACACTTAGCAAACCACCAATGCACTATGAAAAGGAATCTTGAATAATAATTTTTGTCTCGATGAAGGAAAAGGTGGCACCAAAAGTCTTTGATATGGAGTGCATGGATGTTGAATCATGATCTGTCACAAATCCAAAAGTGTGTACATGGATCTATATATTACGTTGCTCTACAAGTTTGCCTTATTGATCTTGGCAACAAGGACTGAGAATCCAAAACCCTCCTAGAATTTCACAAAATGGAAACCTGCATGTGGTTTCCCACATTATAGGTGTCCTTCCCATCTGAGAGTAAAATGATACTATAGACAGGGTTCTTCTCATGTTGTTCTTCCAGCAGTTTGGCACCCTTTTTCAATCCTTCAGCAATGTTGGTTCCACCAGTGGACACTAGGCCATTCACTGCTTGCAAATCAAACTGCTGACCCCCCTCAGACATACATTGTAGAGGAAACAAATGCCTAGTAGTTGATGAGAAGAAAATCACTGAAAGGCGGTCCATGGGGCCAAAATTATGAATCACGAAGCCCACAACACACTTCGATAGTGCCAGTTTTGTGCCTGCCATGCTTCCACTAACATCAACAAAAATTACAAGATCAATGGGGGCTCGATCTTTGGGCATATCAGGGGTTTGGGATGGATTTCCAGTATTCCAACTTCTTTGGATTTGCTGTTGTTTTGCACTAGAGCATGGATCTTTTATATGTACTAGGACACTGAACTTCTCACGAACCTTTGAACATGGAATTCCAGAAAACTCAGGAAACATTTTTAACTGTATAGACGTATTATCAACTTCTCTACCTTGAATCCCTTCACTTCCTTGTGCCAATTTTCCTCTTGAATCCATACCCTATGAGTTTCATGTTGTTATCTCAATTTCAACCAAAGTAGGTTCATTCCCATTTTTCCCACCTAACCCGTTTTCTCCACTTGACCGATGGTCCAATGGCTCATCATTAGCAAAAATAGCAAGGTCTGTAACAAGTCTTGCAACTTCAGGATGTGGGGGACAAGAAGATGGAAAATAGGGTAAAATTGTAGTCCTACCATCTTTCTTTTGTGGCCAATTCAAAGGAATTATTCATGCTTTGCAACGCATTGGTTTTGAATGAATCCCTTGTAAGGGAACTTATTCCCACTTGGCTCGACAAACTAGACACACCCTATTTCCACGCTTCACATTGGAAGCAATGCAAGAAAAGTGGAAAGTGTGGGAACACTTTGCAGTAAATAAGGCATGTCCATGGCCTGGTTTCATTGCATTAAGTCATATTGCACAAGTTTTCTGCATCATAAAATGTATGCATTAGAGAACCAGATCTATATACACATAACCATGGTTTTACAATTTCTTCAAAAGACCCAATAACCACAGTAGGAAAATCAATCACCTGCTCATAAAATAATGCGTGTGCTCAATCACAACAACCCTCTTATTTTTCAGATCAAGAATAATCATAGATTTATGAATATGAAGAATAATGTTTTATGACCAGGTTAAAGGGAATATTCAGTATCATATTTCCATTTCTATAAATTGCATTCTAATCTGTGGAGCTTTGACTTGCTGTGTCTAGAGAGATTGAATCCACTAGACTACCATCGACAAAAAATCAACAGAACATCAACTAGCTATCACATAAAAGAAACCAAAAGACACTTACTGCTCCCACCGGCCGGCTGATGGAAATGGACTGACTACCGGAGATATTCGTGTTATTTCGTCTACACTGGTTTGTACACGAATGCGTGGGTTATACCGAGTACTTGGTGAATTATAAACCGCTGCAAATAAGAAACAAGTTCCATGAGTATAAAATCAACAAATACAAATGAATATTACGAAGTACCATGAACAGGTATACCCCATTTTCTGGAAAGCAATTGCAATCCCTGAGGAAAGAAATCATGAGCTGTTCAAATCCAAGAAACAATGGATACCGAAACCAGAGAAGAATAAGCGGATTGAAATCTGAAAATGCAAGAATATCCCACCGAAACTGATTTGTGAACTAGGATGAAAAAACCTATTTCAAAACCATTTTTATACAGGAACCCAGGGAGCCATATACACCAAAACAGCGGGCTGAATCCGTCAAAACAGCGAGCCTCCCTCCATTTCAAAATAAATCTAACATCCCATGACCAAATCGACCCTCATCCCATGACCAAATCAACCCTCACAAACCACTCCCGGGACCAAATCGACCCTCACAAACCACTCCAAGACCAGAAAACCCAAACTGTAAATCAAAATGGGGGCGATTTTGATCAAATACCATTCCGCAAATATCAAAATGGGGCTATTTTGATCAAATACGATTCGGTTAGTTTATCCGCCCTGGGCTAAAATAAAAAAATAAATTAATTTTTAAATAAAATATGGGCTAATTATATAAAAAAAAAAAATATTATTTTAATTAAAAATTCGCCCCATTAAAATATAAAAAGCCTTAAATTTCGCCAATGGGCTATTATTCGCCCCTAAAATTAACCTTGGCCATAACCCCAAAGATTATAAAATGAAATCGTTCGAACATCGGGGTGGCAAGTGGACCAATTGAAAAGGCAAGAAAAAATGGAGGAGTGATTCACATCATAGTTGAAATGTAGGGCAGAGGAGACATCCACCCAGACAACGATGGCAAAGGGATAGTGAAGAAATCAATGGGATCCATCCTCGAAGTTTGATTTGCAGAGGAAGCAACAGCTAGGACCCATGAAACCTCTCTTGAGAAGGTTGTCCCAAGTCAATATGTGGTTATGTACAACCAACCAAGTGAAACATTTGAGTTTTAATGGTGCCTCCCACTTCCACATCTGAGCCAGCCAGCTAGTGAGGGGATTAGGTTGGGGATGAGTTAAGATATGTAAATAAGCATCCTTTGTCGATATGTCATCACCCTGAGAAATCCCACCCCAAGTCAGTCGATCAACATTCTTAGTGAGAACAATGCCAGCCTGAGTAAGATAGGAATGAAAGGTCTCCCATTCTAAATGAAGCTCCGGGCGTAGCTCCAACTCATCAGCCCTGTACCAATGGGTGGAAGGGAATCCCACATGTTGAACCAATCCAATTTGTGATAGGTGTTGAAGACCCTGATTGTGTAGGTGGAGGATGATTGGCATAGATAGGGTATGAAAACCCTCCATGCCCACCATGGCGTCAAGACCAACCAAAATGTTATTTCCCCAGCCCACAACCCAGCGAATATTGTTGCACAACCACAGACGAGCTTGCATCAAACTGCGCCAAATGAAGGATGCCCTTCTCATAACAGGGGCACCAACCCTAATCCAGTCCTCCAAGGAAGCCGAGCCGAGATATTTATCTCTTATAATCTACTGCCAAATCCCCCGCCCCCCCCCCCCCCCACACCAATGCCCGCCAAAGATTAATTGTAAGCAATGCACCATTAAAGGATTTGATGTCCTTGATACCCCAACTGCCAAAATCAAGTGGCTTGCAGATATTAGCCAGAGTAGTTAAGTGAAACTTAGTCTTTTCCCTTGTGCTAGACCAAATAAACTCCACTATGATTGCATTTATTTTGTGGATAATTGCCATGGGGAGATGAAATATGTGCATCCAATAGACAGGTATTCCCTGAAGCACAACCTTTGCCAAAATCATCCTACCACCCAAGGATAGCCACTTATGCTCCCACTGAGATAACTTCCTCTTGAATTTTTCAAGTATCCAATCCCAATCTTGCCTCCTATAATTGCATGGATTCAAGTGGAAGCCCAAGTATTTAAAACCATCCGCAAGGGGAATGACTTTAATACCAAACATATTTGCAATCCTTTGAATTTCAATATCTTCCACACAATCTGCAATTAATTCAGCGAAGGACATACATACTTACACATCACCTTCACACTAGGGTGTAGAATGAGCCTCTTGACTCAACAAGAAAAGAAATAGAACTAAAATAAAACACAACAAATCTAGTATATAGCCTAACCATTTAAACAAGACTTAATATAATAAGTTTGTAAAATAAAAATAAAAAAAAATGAATTTGAATTTTCATTGTAAAATGTCATAATGTTTGAATATAAAATTTAAATAATGTAATTTTTTCAATTATAGGTAATTTTAATTGGAGCTTTGATTTGTAAATTGTTGTGGGTATTTTATTGGATAGTTCATCACAACAAATCTATTGCAATAAACTAAAATCTATACTATGAAAGGTTAACTCCTTTATATTTTATATTTTAGATATGTTATCACTGATTTTTTTATTATTTAGGCATGCAATAAATAATTGCATAAAATAGATATAGTTAAATATAAACACTCAAAAACCACATTAAACACCAATACATATTCTACGAAACCCTTTTGGGAGAAAACCTAGTTGGAAGGTGAGGTTTCTCGACTCTCTTTTGTCTGGAATAAAAATGATGCAAATACAAAGGAGAAAAGACTCTTTATAGGGTTTCCTGAGACCTGTGTCCCCTAGGCTACTATAGAATGCAAACCTCCTATATCCCGATCTTTCTTTATCCACACTCAATTACTCTATTTCAATATGGAACAAAATGTAAGAAAATAGAATGGAACCCCTTTTCCTCGTTGTGGCCCAGTTATAACACAACTTGATAACCAACTAGGAGTTAAATTTGACCCATTCTACCATCAACATTAGTTACAATTTGACCCTTCTAGAGTCTTCTTCATCCCCACGTGGCTAACCCCTCGAATTATGGTGGACAATATATCAACTTCTAGGTACCATAGATTTTGCATCTGAACTCTGATTGGTGTCTTTCTTTGACCTTTGGAAAGGTATCTATGTTTATAATAACATCAAGGGATGCCACACTCAAGCAACAAAGTTTTACCCCAAAAATACATCATTTAAGGTCTCAAAATAGGCATGAAATTATTCGAACTCTAATTCTTCAAACCGGGTCCCACTAGTAAAAATTGCCCTTGTACATTGATTTCTTTGATTTTTCCACTTTGAAAGCATCGATATCGACAATAGACAATATAATGATCCAATCTAAATCATACCTCCCCATTTTGTGAGGATTTTGGTCCTCAAAATCTTTTGCTAAATAAGTGAAAAACTTTTTCTTCCACCTTCTTATTGTAGTACCATTCAACGTTGCTTGGAATTTATCCTTTCAACTCAATCTGGCAAAGGTCATGCTACCTCTCCCTTATAGTTCTAGACCTCTTCTGCAAAATTGTATCATTTGTCAACTTTGTTTGAGAATCTAGTGCTAAATACTATATAGATGTAGGACCTACTCCTCTTTTTGATCTAGCATGGAAGGCTCATAGAGTTTCAAATTTTCCACATTCACTACTAAGTAAACACACATGTATGGGGGTATAATGAGTCTATAGGTATTATCTCCCACCTTTTCTAGTATCTTAAAATGATAATACCACGGAGCCCTTATTTTCTTAGAAGGACCAAGTAGCTTCTCCTTTCTCAATTATAACCATAGTCTATCTCCCACTATGACCAACTTCTTTGTTTTGTGTTGTTCATGCCTAGCCTTGTACTTTTCTTGTGACTTATTTAGTGTCTCTTGTACTTGTAGATGAATCTAATTGATGTTTTCAACAAATTTCTTTGACCTTAAAGCATCTCATATGGGGTCCTCCATCACTCCTCCTTATTTTCCATATACAATATCTAAAGGTGAAGGTGGAAAATATCCAAAACAAGTTTAAAAAGGGGAATTACCAATATAAATGTGGATTGTTCGATCATAAAAGGACCAATATAAATGTGAATTGTTTAATTATAAGAGTGTTGTTAATGCGCTAGAATTTATTCCTAAGTCTTTAGATGCTACTAATAACAACCGTTCAAAGTTGCACTGAATTCCAATTGATTGTTTTTGTTTTCCCATCTGCTTGTGGATGAAATGTTGTAGATGATCCATAAACTACCATGAATATTCCACTGGATAGTTTGTCACAACAAATCTAATAAAATTATACTTAAAAATATAAAATCTATACTATGAAAGTTATTTTTCCTTAGATTTTTGGAGTTATTAAGTTATCATTTTAAGCATCCAATACGTAAAATGAGAAAAATAGAGAACATGCAAAAATAAAATCACTCACAACCATAATAATACAAGATATAGTTCGGGAAGCCCTTTCAGGAGCAAGCTATATGGGATGTGGGTTTACTCTTTTCACTCTTTCTTTGAATGGAAATGGATGCAAGTATAAATAAATAAGACGTGTGGCCTATGGGCTACTACAATGCAGAAATCCTTTGTTATGAAACTAGCTCAAGAAAAGATAGATCAACGCCTTAGAATTCAGCCTCTTCGAGGGGGCAACCTCCTTTACATTACATAAATGAACAATTCTTGGATGATTCAAATGACAAAACCTACTTTCTATATATAGGAGTCTAAGGAGTCACAATATAATCCAGCCGACCTAACACTAATAATATAAAGCCACAAAAATAACAATAGAGGGATTCTATGGGGCACAAAAATAACAATATGGGGGTAATAGGGGCACAACAATATAAATAAGGGGTATAACTACAATAGTAATGGGGTAATCACTAGTATTATAGGGACCCAACATGCCCCTCTCCTTCAAAAAAGTGTTGTCCTCAACGCTTGATTAGTTCTGGATACTTCTGCATAAAATTCTCATCCTCCCATGTGGAATCTTCAGCGGATAAGTTCTTCCACTTGATAAGATACTATGAAATTGATTGATTTCGTAGCTGTCGAGTTCTTGTTTCTGTGACTGCTTTCGGTTCCAATATAATTTTTCCTTCCTCGTCAAGTTCTGGCAATATTGTTTGAATTGGGAGCTTTTCGCCTATAACCTTATTTAAACATGAAACATGGAAAACTAGGTGCAATCAAGAAGCTGCAGGAAGCTCCAATTTGTATGCCATAGTACCAATCTTTTGCAACACCTTGTACGAACCATAATACTTTGGTGATAATTTATTATCCTTCTTAGCTTGCTTTAGGGACATTTGCTTATATGGTTGTAGCCGTAGGAATACCCAATCACCTACATCAAAAATTCTTTCACTGCGATGTTGATCTGCCTGTTGTTTCATTCTATTTTGTGCCAACACGAGGTTATCCTTTAAAAGTTGGAGGACTTGTTGTTGATGTTAGATGTGATGTTCCACTGCCTGAACCTTAGAATTTTCTCTTAAATATGATGTGATGGATGGTGGTTGATACCCATAAAGTTCCATAAATGGGTTCATTTTTGTTGCTGTATGGAAGGAAGTGTTATACCACCATTCAGCCAGAGGCAACCATTTGACCCATTGTGTCTGTTTATCAGATACAAAGCAACAAAGATATCCTTCCAAACATTTGTTTACTATCTCAGTTTGCCCATCAAATTGAGGATGATAAGATGAGCTATGAGCTAACTGAGTATCAAGACAAGAAAATAATTCTGTCCAAAAATTTCCAGTGAAAATGGGATCTCTGTCACTTACAATAATCTTTGGGTTTCCATGTAGTTTTTGAACTATTTCCATAAATGCAGTAGAAACTGTACTAGCTTTAAATGGATGTGATAATGCACAAAAGTGTGCATACTTGGTAAGTTTGTCAACTACCACCATGATGACACTCTTTCCCTCAGACTTGGGTAAACCTGTGATAAAATCCATTGAAACCTCCTCCCAACGTTGGCTTGGAATGGATAAAGGTTGTAATAGACCCGGTGTCTTAAATGTTTCAACTTTATTTTGTTGGCAAACCAAACATTCTGCCACAAACTTTTGAATATATGATTTAAGGCCATCCCAAAAAAATTCCTTCTTAACCCTGTGGTAAGTTTTTAAAAATCCTGAGTGCCCTCCTAAGGGAGAAGTGTGCAATTCCATAAGAATCTTTTGTTTTAGCTGGGAATTCTTACAAAGGTATAAGCGATCTTTGTACCATAACGAATCTTTTTGCCAGTTAAATGTATCAGAAGTACTGGAATCTTGTTGTAGCTTTTGAATAAGTGCCCACAATTCTTCGTCATTCTTCCATTCCTCCCTTGCTTCGTTTATCCAATCTGGTTGGATAATAGAAATGGCACACAACAATGCTTCCACATCCTCATCCTTTCTTGAGAGTGCATCTGCCACCACATTTTGCTTCCCTTTTTTGTAGATGATTTCAAAGTCATAACCCAACATCTTTGTGACCCACTTTTGTTTCTCTTCAGAGGATAATCTTTGTTCTAAAAAGTATTTAAGGCTATCATGATCCATTTTTACCTTGAAGTGCCTTCCCACTAGGTAGGGTCGGCATTTCTTAAGTGCATGGAGTATTGCCAACATTTCCTTCTCATAAATAGCTTTGCTTAAAAACTTTCCCTTGATTGGACGACTTTCAAAAGAAATGGGTCTTTCATCTTGCATTAGAACAACACCAATTCCATTTCCTGAAGCATCACATTCCACAATAAAGGTTTTTGTGAAGTCCGGTGTAGCTAAGACCGGTGCTTGGCACATTGCCTCTTTAAGATGTTCAAAGGCCTTTGTTGCTTCCGGAGTCCATGGAAATGAATCTTTCTTCAATAATGTTGTTAGAGGTGTTGCTATTCTCCCATAATTCTTAAAAAACTTGTGATAATACCCTGTCAACCCAAGAAATCCTCGCAGATGCTTTATGGATGTGGGGATTTTCCATTCCTTAATGGATTTAATTTCGCCAGGGTCTACCTTAACTCCTTCATGAGATACAATATGACTCAAATATTCCACCTCCTGGACTCCAAAGAAACATTTGGATCTTTTTGCATATAATTTTTTCTCCTCCAATAGTTGTAGCACCCTGTCAACATGTTCAACATGATCCTTCCAAGACTTGCTGTAGATTAGTATATCATCAAAAAATACTAACACAAATTTTCTAAGGAATGGTTTGAAAATTGAATTCATTAAACCTTGAAATGTTGAAGGTGCATTGGTAAGGCCAAAAGGCATGACCAAAAATTCATAATGACCCTCATGAGTTCTAAATGCCATTTTCGGAATGTCTTCAATCTTCATTCTGATTTGATGATATCCCGAACGAAGATCCAACTTGGTGAAGTAAATTGATCCATGCAATTCATCTAGTAATTCATCAATGACAGGAATGGGGAACTTATCTTTAATAGTGAGCTTGTTGAGCTCCCTATAATCCGGACACATGCGCCATGATCCATCCTTCTTGTGCACCAATACTACTGGAGCTGAGAAAGAACTTTGACTCGGTTGAATTATACCAGCCTCTAGCATTTCTGCAACCATACATTCAATTTCACCTTTTTGGACATAGGGATATCTGTACGGCCTGATGTTTGGAGGAACACTTCCTGGAATCAGATGAATAGTATGATCATGATCACGCATAGGTGGGAGACCAGGACCTTTTGGAGATCTGGAGAAATAGATGATTCCAATGTGGAAACATCTAGCGAACATAATTGTGCAATTACACCTCTTTGCTCCTTTTTTAGAAGCTTAGTCATGCCATTAGAGCTGATTATCTTTCCTGGTTTCCCTGCAATACCCCTTAATTCAACTTCCTTTCCTTCCATAGAAAATTTGATGAAAAGTTCTTGAAAATTAAAAGCTATTGTACCAAAGGATTGTAGCCATTGGACTCCTAGTACAACATCAACACCTCCCATTGGAATGGAAAGCATTGGGCTAGTCAATACATATTCTCCCATGGACAGCTTGATATTATGGCACTTTCCAGAGCAATTTATTGTTCCTCCATTTGCAATCATCACTTGACACTCTCGTGATGGATATAGGAAGAAATTCAATTCTTTTGCTACCCTACAATGAATAAAATTGTGGGTGCTTCCTGAATCAATCAACACTATTACCTTTTTCTTCTTGATTTGTCCTTCTATCTTGATGGTTTGAGGAGTGTTAATTCCCGCCAATGCATTACAAGATATGGTCGGATTTATTTGTTCTTCATCTAGGCTTTGTTCCTGGAGTATATCCTCTTATTTTGACCTTTCTTGCTCCTTTTCTTCTTCCTCTTCACAATCTATGTAGAATAATTTCTTCTCAGCACACTTATGACCTTTTGTGTATTTGCTATCACAACAGTAACAAAGCCCTTTTGCTCTTTTTTCTTCCAATTTTTGTGGATTCAACCTTGTAGGTTGCGGAAGACTAGGGGAAACAACACTTCCTTATTTATAGTTGTGAGTGGTATGCTTCCTAGTTTCCATAATTGTGTTTTCCATTTTTCTTGCTAACCTGAATGCCTTCTATAATGAATCAGGTTCCCAAAGGCGAACATCATGTTGGATATTATCCTTTAAAGACCCTATGAACACATCAATCCTATGCTCCTCTGGAATATCTTTTACCCTTATGTTCAATTTTTGGAACTCCTCAATGTGCTCCATTATTGAACCCTTTTGTTTGAGACTTATCAATTGGCTAAAAAAAATGTTGCTTTTTGTATCCTCATAATGTGCTATCAATTCTTCCGTAAAAATTGCCCAAGTGATAAATTGTTTATGAGAACAAAGCCATTGATACCATACAAACTGATTTGGTTCCAAATATATAGTTGCCATACGTACCTTTTGTGCGTTTTGCACATTATTGAGATCGAAGAATTGCTCCATCTGTACTATCCATGTGGCAGGATCCTTGCCATCAAACTTCCGCATATCGATTTTTGGAACATGGTGAGTCTTTGATCCAACATTAGAGTTTATGGAATCATGATTAACATTTCTTTTGTTCTCATCACGAGTTTCCTTTAGTACCCTTTCACCCTTAGTGACCATTTCTTGTAGCAACTTATTCATATTTATCTTCAATTCTTCCATCTTATCATCCATGCCATCAATTTTAGCATCCATGCCATTCACCTTAGCTTCCATGCCATCCATCTTAGCTTCTACACCTTTCTTTAAACCATCCATATTAGCTTCTACATCTTTCCTTAAACCATCCATTTTATATTTTGTTGCTTTTTGTGCAAGTGACACTCATTGCACTTGTTCTTGTAATTTTGATATATCATATAGAATTTCTTCTTCTTCTTCATAAGTCATGCTAGAGCTTTCAGGTTCCTTACTAGGTGTTTGCATTTTCTTTCCTCGGGGCATCAGTTACTGATAATAATGCTCTATTATGCCCTTTGAATTCCTTCAAAATAAATTTTCAAACCAAGCTTAAGCAAAAATTTAAGAAAATCTACACACCTTTTATCACTTTGTAGGAGCTCGATATTGCCTCTGATGTATCTCTGTACTTTTCGATCATCTAGTTTTGAATTTGTGACCTGCAGTAGCCCTCTGTGTCCTCTTTCCAATGCCACAAGTCTGACCCAAATTGGATCCTCCAAGGAAGAGTTATGCGAAATCTCCCACAGTGACTTGATTATAGACTAGTTCAGTAGAGCGAACTTGTATGACGTGCCACGAGTCACTGTTTTGATCTTTGGATCTCAAAAATGCATACAAGAAACTACAATCCGTCCTATTTCTGTACCTTCTTACGAAATTTCAATCCGATCCTCAGAGAGAAAGTTATGACGATTTTCCCCAGGTCACATATTTTGAATGTAATTCAGGAGTCTGCAAAAAGACCAACTTCCTCAGATCATATCTCCGCAAATATTGCGCGAAAAGCTCTGAAATTCAAACCCAAGGTTCAACGCTATTTCTTCTCAAATGGGTTTTTTTGCGACTTCTGAAACGTCACAGAAAAAAAGTTATAGAAAAAATTCCACGATGACTTGTTTGGAGCAGCGAAACCCTAGAATCCAAAGCTCTAATACCAAATGTTATGAAACCAGCTCAAGAAAAGATAGAAAAGATAGATCAACGCGTTAGAATTCAGCCTCTTCGAGGGGGCAACCTCCTTTACATTACATAATGTTGGGTCCCTATAATACTAGTGATTACCCCATTACTATTGTAGTTATACCCCTTATTTATATTGATGTACCCATGTAGTGCCCATATTGTTACTATTGTGCCACATAGAAGCCCACTATTGTTATTGTTGTGCCCTACAATATTATTGTTATGTAGCCTTTGATTGTATTGGGACCACTTAGACTCCTATATATAGAAAGGAGGTATTTTCATTTGTATCATCCAAGAATTGTTCATTTATGTAATGTAAAGGAGGTTGCCCCCTCGAAGAGGCTGAATTCTAAGGCGTTGATCTATCTTTTCTATCTTTTCTTGAGCTGGTTTCATAACATTTGGTATGAGAGCTTTGGATTCTAGGGTTTCGCTGCTCCAAACAGGTCATCGTGGCATTTTCGCTATAACTTTTTTTCTGTGATGTTTCAGAAGTCGCAAAAAAAAACCCATTTGAGAAGAATTGGCGCTGAACCTTGGGTCTGAATTTCAGAGCTTTTCTCGCGATATTATCGGAGATATGATCTGAGGAAGTTGGTCTTTTTGCAGACTCCTGAATTACATTCAAAACAGGTGACCTGGGGAAAATCGTCATAATTCTCTCTCTGAGGATCGGATTGAAATTTCGTAAAAAGGTACAGAAAGAGGACGGACGGTAGTTTCTTGTGTGTGTGTTTCAAATTCAAAGGTTGAAACAGTGACTCGTGGCACGTCGTACAAGTTCGCTCTACTGAACCATTCTAAAAGCAAGTCACTGTGGGAGATTTCACATAACTCTTCCTTGGAGAATCCAATTTGGCTCAGACTTGTGGCATTGGAAAGAGGACGCAGAAGGCTACTACAGGTAGCAATTTCAGAATTGGAGGATCCGAAATTACAGAGATACATCAGATTCAATATCAGGCTTCTATAAAGTGAAAAAAGGTGTGTAGTTTTTTTTTAATTTTTGTGTAAGCTTGGTTTAACAGAATTCAAAGGGCATAGTAAAACTTTATTATCGGTAACTGATGCCCCGAGGAAAGAAAATGCAAACACCTAGTAAGGAACCTGAAAGCTCTAGCATGACTCATGAAGAAGAGGAAGAAATGCTACATGATATATCAAAATTACAAGAACAAGTGCAACAAATGTCACGCTCACAAAAGCTAATAGAAGCTAAGATAAGTGGCGTGGAATCTAAGGTAAATGGCGTGGAATCTAAGATAAAGGGAATGGAATCTAAGATGGATGGCATGGAAGCTAAGATTGACGCTAAATGTGATGGCATGGATGATAAGATGGATGAATTGAAGAAGTTGCTACAAGAAAGGGTCACTAATGGTGAAAAGGTAGTAAAGGAAACTCATGATGAGAATAAAAGAAATGTTAATCATGATTCCATAGATTCTAATGTTGGATCGAAGACTCACCATGTTCCAAAAAATGGATGTGAGGAAGTTTGATGGCAAGGATCCCGCCACATGGATATTACAGATGGAGCAATTCTTCGATCTCAATAATGTGCAAAACACACAAAAGGTACGTATGGCAACTTTATATTTGGAACCAAATCAGTTTGTATGGTATCAATGGCTTTGTTCTCGTAAAAAATTTATCACTTGGGCAATTTTTACGGAAGAATTGATAGCACATTATGAGGATACAAAAAGCAACACTTTTTTTAGCCAATTGATAAGTCTCAAACAAAAGGGTTCAATAATGGAGCACATTGATGAGTTCCAAAAATTGAACATAAGGGTAAAAGATATTCTAGAGGAGCATAGGATTGATGTGTTCATAGGGTCTTTAAAGGATAATATCCAACATGATGTGCGCCTTTGGGAACCTGATTCATTAGAGAAGGCATTCAGGTTAGCAAGAAAAATGGAAAGCAAAATTATGGCAACTAGGAAGCATACCGTTCACAACTATAAAGACGGAAGTGTTGTTTCCCATAGTCTTCCACAACCTACAAGGTTGACACCACAACAATTGGAAGAAAAAAGAGAAAAAGGGCTTTGTTACAATTGTGATAGAAAATACACAAAAGGTCATAAGTGTGCTGAGAAGAAATTATTCTACATAGATTGTGAAGAGGAAGAAGAAAAGGAGCAAGAAAGGTCAAAAGAAGAGGATATATTCCAGGAACAAAGCCTAGATGAAGAACAAATAAATCCGACCATATCTTGTAATGCATTGGCAGGAATTAGCACTTCTCAAACCATCAAGATAGTAGGACAAATCAAGAAGAAAAAGGTAATAGTGTTGATTGATTCAGGAAGCACCCACAATTTTATTCATTGTAGGGTAGCAAAAGAATTGAATTGCTTCCTATATCCAACACCAGAGTGTCAAGTGATGATTGCAAATGGAGGAACAATAAATTGTTTTGGAAAGTGCCATAATATCAAGCTATCCATGGGAGAATATGTATTGACTAGCCCAATGCTTTCCATTCCAATGGGAGGTGCTGATGTTGTACTAGGAGTCCAATGGCTACAATCCTTGGGTACAATAGCTTTTAATTTTCAAGAACTTTTCATGAAATTTTCTGTGGAAGGAAAGGAAGTTGAATTAAGGGGTATTGCAGGGAAACCAGGAAAGATAATCAGCTCTAATGGCATGACAAAGCTTCTAAAAAAGGAGCAAAGAGGTGTAATTGCATAATTATGTTCGCTAGATGTTTCCACATTGGAATCATCTATTTCTCCAGATCTCCAAAAAGTCCTGGACATTCATTCCAAGGTATTTGAGACTCCCAAAGGTCTCCCACCTATGCGTGATCATGATCATGCTATTCATCTGATTCCAGGAAGTGTTCCTCCAAACATCAGGCCGTACAGATATCCCTATGTCCAAAAAAGTGAAATTGAACGTATGGTTGCAGAAATGCTAGAGGCGGGTATAATTCAACCGAGTCAAAGTTCTTTCTCAGCTCCAGTAGTATTGGTGCACAAGAAGGATGGATCATGGCGCATGTGTCCGGATTATAGGGAGCTCAACAAGCTCACTATTAAAGATAAGTTCCCCATTCCTGTTATTGATGAATTACTGGATGAATTGCATGGATCAATTTACTTCACCAAGTTGGATCTTCGTTCGGGATATCACCAAATCAGAATGAAGGTTGAAGACATTCTGAAAACGGAATTTAGAACTCATGAGGGTCATTATGAATTTTTGGTCATGCCTTTTGGCCTTACCAATGCACCTTCAACATTTCAAGGTTTGATGAATTCAATTTTCAAACCATTCCTTAGAAAATTTGTGTTAGTATTTTTTGATGATATACTAATCTACAGCAAGTCTTGGAAGGATCATGTTGAACATGTTGACAGGGTGCTACAACTATTGGAGGAGAAACAATTATATGCAAAAAGATCCAAATGTTTCTTTGGAGTCCAGGAGGTGGAATATTTGGGTCATATTGTATCTCATGAAGGAGTTAAGGTAGACCCTAGCAAAATTAAAGCCATTAAGGAATGGAAAATCCCCACATCCATAAAGCATCTGCAAGGATTCCTTTGGTTGACAGGGTATTATCGCAAGTTTGTTAAGAATTATGGGAGAATAGCAGCACCTCTAACAACATTATTGAAGAAAGATTCATTTTCATGGACTCCGGAAGCAAAAAAGGCCTTTGAACATCTTAAAGAGGCAATGTGCCAAGCACCGGTGTTAGCTACACCAGACTTCACAAAAACCTTTATTGTGGAATGTGATGCTTCAGGAAATGGAATTGGTGCTGTTCTAATGCAAGATGAAAGACCCATTGCTTTTGAAAGTCGTCCAATCAAGGGTAAGTTTTTAAGCAAAGCTATTTATGAGAAGGAAATGTTGGCAATACTCCATGCACTTAAGAAATGCCGACCCTACCTAATGGGAAGACACTTCAAGGTAAAAACGGATCATGATAGCCTTAAATACTTTTTAGAACAAAGGTTATCCTCTGAAGAGCAACAAAAGTGGGTCACAAAGATGTTGGGTTATGACTTTGAAATCATCTACAAAAAAGGGAAGCAAAATGTTGTGGCAGATGCACTCTCAAGAAAGGATGAGGATGTGGAAGCATTGTTGTGTGCCATTTCTATTATCCAACCAGATTGGATAAACGAAGCAAGGGAGGAATGGAAGAATGATGAAGAAGTGTGGGCACTTATTCGAAAGTTACAACAAGATTCCAGTACTTCTAATACATTTAGCTGGCAAAATGATTCGTTATGGTACAAAGATCGCTTATACCTCTGTAAGGATTCCCAGCTAAAACAAAAGATTCTTATGGAATTGCACACTTCTCTCTTAGGAGGGCACTCAGGATTTTTAAAAACTTACCACAGGGTTAAGAAGGAATTTTTTTGGGATGGCCTTAAATCAGATATTCAAAAGTTTGTGGCGGAATGTTTGGTTTGCCAGCAAAATAAAGTTGAAACAATTAAGACACCGAGTCTATTACAACCTTTATCCATTCCAAGCCAACGTTGGGAGGAGGTTTCAATGGATTTTATCACAGGTTTACCCAGGTCTGAGGGAAAGAGTGTCATCATGGTGGTAGTTGACAGACTTACCAAGTATGCACACTTTTGTGCATTATCACATCCATTTAAAGCCAGTACAGTTTCTACTGCATTTATGGAAACAGTTCAAAAGCTACATGGAAACCCAAAGATTATTGTAAGTGACAGAGATCCCATTTTCACTGGAAATTTTTGGACAGAATTATTTTCTTGTCTTGGTACTCAGTTAGCTCATAGCTCATCTTATCATCCTCAATCTGATGGGCAAACTGAGATAGTAAACAAATGTTTGGAAGGATATCTTCGTTGCTTTGTATCCAATAAGCAGACACAATGGGTCAAATGGTTGCCTCTGGCTGAATGGTGGTATAACACTTCCTTCCATACAGCAACAAAAATTACCCCATTTATGGCACTTTATGGGTATCAACCACCATCCATCACATCATATTTAAGAGAAAATTCTAAGGTTCAGGCAATGGAACATCACATCGAACATCAACAACAAGTCCTCCAACTCTTAAAGGATAACCTAGTGTTGGCACAAAATAGAATGAAACAACAGGCAGATCAACATCGCAGTGAAAGAAGTTTTGATGTAGGAGATTGGGTATTCCTACGGCTACAACCATATAAGAAAATGTCCCTCAAGCAAGCTAAGAAGGATAATAAATTATCACCAAAGTATTATGGTCCGTACAAGGTGTTGCAAAAGATTGGTACTATGGCATACAAATTGGAGCTTCCTGCAGCTTCTCGATTGCACCCAGTTTTCCATGTTTCATGCTTAAAGAAGGTTATAGGCGACAAGCTCCCAGTTCAAACAATATTGCCAAAACTTGACGAAGAAGGAAAAATTATATTGGAACCGGAAGCAGTTTTAGAAACAAGAACTCGACAGCTACGAAATCGATCAATTTCAGAGTACCTTATCAAGTGGAAGAACTTATCTGCTGAAGATTCCACATGGGAGGACGAGAATTTTATACAGAAGTATCCTGAACTACTCAAGCATTGAGGACAACACTTTTTTTGAAGGAGAGGGGCATGTTGGGTCCCTATAATACTAGTGATTACCCCATTACTATTGTAGTTATACCCCTTATTTATATTGATGTACCCATGTAGTGCCCATATTGTTACTATTGTGCCACATAGAAGCCCACTATTGTTATTGTTGTGCCCTACAATATTATTGTTATGTAGGCTTTGATTGTATTGGGACCACTTAGACTCCTATATATAGAAAGGAGGTATTTTCATTTGTATCATCCAAGAATTGTTCATTTATGTAATGTAAAGGAGGTTGCCCCCTCGAAGAGGCTGAATTCTAAGGCGTTGATCTATCTTTTCTATCTTTTCTTGAGTTGGTGTCATAACACATAAATGAACAATTATTGGATGATTCAAATGACAAAACCTCCTTTCTATATATAGGAGTCTAAGGAGTCACAATATAATCCAACCGACCTAACAATAATAATATAAAGCCACAAAAATAACAATAGAGGGATTCTATGGGGCACAAAAATAACAATATGTGGGTAATAGGGGCACAACAATATAAATAAGGGGTATAACTACAATAGTAATGGGGTAATTACTAGTATTATAGGGACCCAACATCCTTTATGTTTTCTCTCTCTCTCTAACCACTCTTGGCTACTATGCTCATCTATAGGGAAAAATAAAAATGAATAGAATGAAACCCCTTTTCCTCCTAGTGGCCCGATTATAACACAACCTGATATCCTACTAACGATTAGGTTTAGCTCCTTCAAGTATTGCCTAGAGTTAAAATATTGACTATTATATAGTCTTCTTTATCATGATCATGTGGATAAACTCACTTCCATGAATATTGGGCGCTCACATGGCATCTCAAATTATGGTCGTCAATTTAATTAGGTCAACTTTCGAGAGGCATAAATTTATGTTGACGGTGGTTGATCTTGCAAACATGCAAGGGGGTATCCCTGATGAAAAGTCCCAATTAGACTTCACATGGTTTGGTGTAGGATCCCTTTTGGAAATAAGGATCGATTGGCATTTTCCTTAGAGATTTGCCTTAGCTACAATGGTCAGGATAAGAGAGTGATGTACACGTACTTTCAGATGAACAAGTAAGTATGCCTTGTGGAATGTTTAGTTGCAGAATGTATCAAGGTTCTTCTACCGAAGGGGAAATAAAAGTGAGCCTTTAAGAGAAGAGTAATAGTACCAACATAATAAAGACACATGAGCACATATATATGAATGAATCATTGATTGAATATCAAAATAGTTCACATAGAGACTATTAGCCCCTACAATGTCCCAGGTTGAAGAGGAGATCGAAAGAGGTAACCTCAAACCTCTTGCAGTTCAGCAGCTAGCCCTACTAAACCAGAGAGGGATCTCTCTAATGATTTCTCAGTGAATAACTAGAAAAGAAATGGATTTTAGGCTAGATGTATAAGTCTTGTTTGAGTATTTGGAAATTTAGGGTTTTTTAGGTTGCTGGACCAGGGATGAGAGCAAGAAATTAGGTCAAAGTGTTAAAGGTTTGCAGTAGCAAGCATAAAAAGGAGCTAGATAATAATGTTTGTGGTGAATTAAAGATTTTTTTCAATGCAGTTTAGGGTCTTAAAATTTAAGAAGTCGTAATGAGCATGTATTAGCATGAATTCATTAATCTAGAAGAAGAGATACATAAACATGATTTTCCACATAAACAGAGCTTTGAATTAAATAATTCTGCCTATATGACTGTAAGGAAAATCACAAGAAGAAAGAAAAGCATGTTAAGAGATATGAATTCATGAATAAGAAACTGATATAGAAGGGAAACAACACCACAAACTCACTGAACAAGTATTCCTGAAAAATAGCTACAACTACTCCTTGATTAACTGTATGAAAGCATAAAGATACAAGTCCTTTCCTCTGAAGTCCAACCCTTATCTCTAAATGATAAATGATACATATAGACTCAATAAAATAGCTTTCCCACCTTCAGGAGTCAAATTCCTAAGTGGTGGAATTTTTTCCAAGATTCCCTCAACCAACAAGTGAGTGAGAAGGTCAAAAATAAACTCTTCTTTTAGATTTTGATTTGAGTTTTGCTTCCTTTATGAGGCCTAATTAACCATAAAAACAACCTATCATGCCTATTTATTTATGATTACATATTCTAAACCTCAAACTACTGAAGTTAAATAATGAGTTTAACTTTGACCAAGTCAAACTAAAGACCTGAGAAATTACACAGTGAAATTTTTAAATAAAAACTCATAAATTTGTCAAAAGTGCAACGCTAACTTTGAGGCCACTTTTAGGTGTCTTTCAAAGGTCAAATTTGAAATCTGAGAGAATGGTAAACTATCCTTGCCTGTCTAGTTTCCATAACATCTTTAATTTTTGAAAATTACCCATGGAAAGGCCTTCAAAAATTGATTCTCCCAAGGTGACTCTATAAGCGCAGCGACCATCTAAAAAAGGAGGCTGAAAGGTGAGTTCTTGAGGGTTTTTTGCCCTTTCTACCCGTCATAAGCTCAGATTTTGGAGTCCCAATAGTCAAAATTGCATGTAGAGGTCATTCTAAATCCAAATGTGCAAGCCATTTTAAATTTTGAGGTCTCCACACTAAGAATAGCGTCCAGGTCACTGTGTTTATAGCTTACACTGCATTTTTTTATATAGTAAAAAAAACATCAAAATTTTGAAAATGACAAAAATTTCTCCAAATCTTCTGAAAATTGTTGAGTGAAGCTATAATATGATATGCTATGCCATGAGGGAGGCCTCAGCAAGTAAATCAAGCTTTTCCTTGTACTTTTGGCTTGTTAGGGTTTCCTTGAGCTTCTTCTTCAAATGCTTGACCCTTATATTGCATATCATGTTCCTGGTCTGATAATGATGGGCCATGTGCCTCAATAGCTGGTTGTCCCTGTTGGCTTTGTCAAGAAGCTACTATAGGTGACCATTGACCTTACCTAGCCAATACTCTCTATCTTCACTGATCTGCAAGGCAATTTTGTCTTCAATGTCCAAGTCTTCATCTAGTAGGTTATGTTCTTTTTCTTTCTTCAATGCCCTTTTGAGTCCTTTGGTCCTTGGTTTCTTCTTTCGAACTTATTTTTCCTGTTCATCATGTTCAACAGGCTCTAAAACTACTTTACCTTTGCCTACTTGTTGCATCACCTTGGATTTCTCTTTCTCCATGATTAACTGTTTGGCCTTAAGCTGACTGTTTTCTTGCTCAAGGAAGGAAATGATGAATCTTACCCTTGCCATATTGTCCATGAGCTCTCTGATTTGAGAATCCTTCTCTTTGATAATTTGTTTCAGGTTTGAAGGTTCATCTTCTACCTCTAATTCAACTAATTCAAAATCATGTTCAATTAACTCCTCATCCTGTACCTGTGATCCCTGTTTTGCTGATGTACAAGGAAAGGCCTCTTCCACAATTTATGGAGAAAACACTTGCCTATTTGCTGCAAACACTAGCCTAGGTCCTCTCTGATATGTCTTGACCTCTTTATCCTTTTTATTCTTTTTTCTCTTCTTAACTTTCTTCATTGTAGTACTACTAGATGTTCCTACGTACCTTTGAGGCACTGATGATGGTGATGGAATAGGTCTAACAGACTGAGCTAGTGGTGTAGTGAAGATATCATTCTGAATGAAGGTTTCCCATGCAATATTTAGCTGATTGAGGTTATGAAGGACAGATATATTGATTATAGAGTGATGGCAAAGACTATTCATCTATTGTTCATATTCTTTGTTCTGTACAAAGTAAGCCATCTTTTCAATGCTCCTGTACAAATAGTAAGGGATGTTGAGCAATTTCACCCTAGTGAAATGCATAAGAAACCTGATGTGATAGGTGTACAACCTAGAAAATCTGCCCTCACAAGTGAAATATTTCATGATGATTTTCATCATGGGAGAAAATTTGTCCAGAAGGTGACCAAAAGGAAAAACTTTCTTTGTGTCATTTTTGTATTGTGCCTTGAGAAATGGTTCATATTGTTGGGTATCTATATCTCTGGTCTTAAACCATTTTTCACCCACATTGGGTATCCCTGTGGCTACAGCAATGATGTCTGTGGAGATGGTGAAGGTTACCCCTGCAATGGTCACTTGGTTGTCTTTGAGATTTGAGATGAAAACCCTGGTCAAAATTGGATTATGCTTTACTCTTTGAACCATTTCACAAAAGTCAAAACAACCTACATGTTTGAAACAACCTACTGTCATGGGTGAGGCCAACAACTCTCTAGTGTCTATTGGCTCCAATCTCAAGATTTTCCCTCCCTTTTTGTATGTTTTCTTGTCTTGATATGTGGTATTTCCTTCATCTTCTGTAACATTCCTTTCTTCCTCCATCATGTTTTTTAGTTTAGAAACCCTAGGGGAAAAGTGAAGGGAAGGGAGTGGGATAATTGTGTTAGGGAGTTGGTATAGGTTAGGGGAAATTTTAGGGAAGTGGGAAAGGGAATTATAGAGTTTAGGGAAGTAATGAAAGGGAAAAAGGCTTAGTGAGATAGGATAGGGAATTTAATTACAAGGATGTGAGCTGGGAATGTATATTTAGGGTTTTTAAGAGGAATGCTTGGGTATGAAAATGAGAGTATGTAGGAATTTAGAGGAATGGTATAAAATGATAAGGGAATGGATAGGGTACAAGGAAGGAAGATTCACACCACAAATTAAATCACCATAGCAAGAGTGAGCTAAGGGTATGCCACCTACTTGAAAATGAAGCCAATTTATGTTGTCATGTTGTGGAGGCACTTGGTTACAAGCTTGGATCACTTGGAGATAAATTGACTATGATTTGGGCAAAGCGCAACAACTTGGGGCAAAACGCAGTGACCAGGGGCAAAGCACAACACTTTCAAGGCAAAATGCAACGACCAGGGCTAAAGCACAACACTTTTAGGGAAAAATGCAACAACTAGGGGCAAAGCACAACACTTTCAGAGAAAAACACAGCGACCAAGGGCAAAGCACAACACTTTCAGGGAAAAACGTAGCACTTTCAAGGAAAAACGCAACGACCAAGGGGAAAGTGCAACACTTTCAGGGCAAAACACAATGACCGGGGGAAAGGCGCAACACGTTCAGGGCAAACGCAACACTTTCAGAGAGAAATCAATTTTTAGCTTTATGAGATGGAGAGATCGATATTTTGAAAATGGGAATGAATGAGTTAGGCCCTTAAAAAGCTATTTATTTATGAAGAAATAAGTGGGACCCCCATCTTCCTTCAATTTAAACTTTCTTCTTCAAAAATTTGCAAATGGTAGTGGACCCACCATAACAGTTATAACTTGGACTTGACACTTTGGAGTTTCATGATCCTATGATGGTATTTCATTTAAGAAAATGAAATAAAAAACATGACTTTAAACCTTAATTACCGACTTGATCTCTACTATTCTTCATAAAATGAAATTTAATGGTAAAATGACCAAATTTCAGGGATTAAACCTAGTGACCTGGTGGTGACCTAACATAGGCTTATTAGGTGAATTATGAACAAAATGATTATGGGACTCTACTAACAATGATTTGACTTGACCAAGATGGTATCTTATGACCATGAGACTGAAAGGAACAGTAGAGACTGACCTTCCTAACCGGTGATCAAATTTTTTATTGAAAAACCTTTTTAAGCTGTACAAATTTGACATGAAACCCCAAAAATAACTATGTAAAAGCATATTTGATCGCCGATGACTGACAGACACTAATAGAGACAACAATTTTTAAAACACATACAACACACCTTCAACAAGATAAGCACCAAATCCACTGAAATAGTTCAATTTATTTTGTACAGATGAAAACAACATATATCACAAACATTTAAAAAATAGTCATACAACATTTACGACATATGCATGAAAGTGCGATGTTGGATGAGCTTCGGTTATTTAGCAAAAGTTCTAAGATACATCAATACAATGAACACCACTAAATCCAATAATGGAGTGTTAGAGCAACCACTTTCTCCTCCAAAATAGTTATCTTCCTCTCTAATTCCTAGTGGGAGGAGGCAAGGTGAAAAGTCTTTGCATCAGATATGAGGGTGTATATATATAACAAATGGGGTGAATCTTCATTCCCCTTGTAACTTTTGGACTACCCTCATGACTCTTTGACTTCCATATGACCTTTTGACTCCTTCATGACTTTTCACATTCTATAGATGACTCTTGGACTTCCACTTTACATTACATTCTCATACATTGAAAATTAGACAATCATATCGACAAATGATGTCGAAAATGATGATTCATATAACATATTGGCATGACACATTGACAAGACATGACATGACATTGATGACATGGATTGAACGATGATATGACAATGTCAATCCATTTTTTCTGCTACTATATTTGTGTCTTCTTGAGATACATGTTCTTCTTCTTCCTCCTCCATAAGCCTTGAAGGTAGGGAGTATTTACTATGATCTTGATCTTCAACTGTTGTCACAATTTGGTTTCCTTTCATGTTCCCATTCAATGATCAATTGTCTTTGTATTTGCATAGGTGTCTTCTATCATGGTCTTCTTCTCCTTCTCCTTCATCATCATCCTGTCATGACAAGACATAATACCTACAACCAGAAACAACTCATGACAAGATTCCATTAGTTCGAAAACTCCTAGTCTAACATTCTTTGTAAAAATCGCTGACTAAGCTAGAACTAGGTGCTAGATTGAGGAACTGGCTCAGGATTGTGCAATGCGTAATTTCAGAGACTAGGAGTTAGGACTAAGGCCCGAGATTGCGTAGTGCACAGTTCAGGAAGGCCAGGGTTGGGTGATTTTGTAGTTGAGGATCTCAAAGAGGCAGTCTTGAGGTTTGAAGTTTCCTAGTGTGCAATTTTGGAAGGAGAGAGGCTTAGGGATTGTGTAGTTCAAAGAAGAAGGCTAAGATCTTGAGGCTTGACACTGTGTCGTGTGTAGGATGAGCTGACTGGGAGGATGAATTGCATAGTTCTGGAGCTCAAGGGGTGAGTATTGAGCACTGAGACTACGCAATGTGTAATTCTTGGGGGCAAGAACTGTGGATAACATAGTTCCAAGAGGAAAGGTCTAAGCTTGAGGGTTGATACTATGCAATGGACAATTTCGGAGGGCTAAGTGAAGGACTGTTGCTCGGGTAGGAACTTTTCAAAATTTGGCTAAATGTGGGACTAGTGAGGTCAAAGTGAGCAAGGAAAACACCTAAACATGATCACACACTTAGAACAATCGACGACACAATTTTGATCACTCAGAACATAAGAACAACATGATCCACTCAGTGCGACAACAATTTGACAAATTTCCCTAGTGCGACACTCAAGGTACACTTTACGACGACATTGAAGACACTTGTGTGATAATGCATGAAACTTTGGGAATGAGTGATTTATATGTATATATGATAAACATGACTCATTGGCACAAAAATTACCCCTTGAGATGAACCATAACTCCGATCATGTGATATGTGACACATTCCATGCTAAAAGATGACACTTTGGTTTTCTTCCAAACGAGACTTGAAAAATTAGAGAATATATATGGAAGGACTCTTATTACTAGTGAAAGCAACATGCAAGGTCAAAGTAGGCTCTAAAAATTGGACTTAGGATAAAATTTTGGAGGGTGTTGTAGCAACAAAAATGCTTAGCGACACACTAGTTGAACTCCAACTTCTCTGCCTTGGTCTAATATTTTGTGTAGGGTCTAGTTTCTTAGGAAGTATTGATTCACTATGTAGATTAATTTGGCTTTAAAACTTAACCCGATCATATATATAGTCCCCTTTATCCCTTTCTCGGTTGAAAAAATTCATAAGGCCAACCATATCACAATTGTTTCGATTCCGGAGAAGGGTGATATAATTTGTGAACTTAAGATATTCAAAGTATGAGTCTTCATCTTTGGCATTGCTCTGCTGCCAGCAAGCCTGGAGAATACCCCAACTGAGTCACTACAAGAACATAATAATTGGTTTGATGCCAATGAGCCTAGAAAATACCCCGACAAGGTTACTTGCTTCACCTCGCTGCATAGGAAGATTCTCTCTTCCTTCACCCTTTATTTATTTATTTTTATAGGAATGTGGTTTGGCAGTTATTTATTTCATGGGTTGGAAGAGAGATCACAAATTATTGAGAGCATAAGAGGTTTTTCCTTTGGAAAAGCATATATAGACCTCTGATATGAGTTTGCTTGTTTGGATATTCCCCTTCTCCCCTTCTCCTTTTCTACTTGATTGGATCAACATTCAAAACAATGAAACATAAATAACTGAGTGTAGGAATGAGGTTCTAGAATAGGTATGGGTATCATGGTTTCACACAAATATCTCCTTACGCAATGATCATATTTTCCATCAAAACATCATCAAACAAAAGGTATAAACCAAGATAAAGAAGAAGGACTGAAGGTTAGGAAAATTTTGTAGTGTCACAAGGCCCTTTTCCATTTTTCACATACATGGAATGAAAACATACTTTTACATGAGGCTTATTCACAACAATAAAAGGACAACAGAAATACTAAACATGAAAAACAAAAACAATAGACTATATACATAGGGTAGGGCACATCCCTAGACAACTATTGAAAGTATTGCTTCAAATCTTGGCCATTGAAAAGAAGACAGTCAGTCTTACCATCCAAATATTGGAGAAGAAAAGTGTGATGGCCAAGCTTCTCATGAACAACAAACAATCTGATCCACAAGGACTAGGACTTAGTGTGTTTCCTCTTCTCCTAGTGGGATTTCTCCCACTTCAATACCAGGTCACCCGCACTGAATTCCTTCTTCCCCGCATACTTCTTATCAAACCATCTCTTGATACAGTTTTGATGAAGATAAATTTTTTATTTTTCTTTCCTCCTTTCTTCCTATAACTTCAAGAGTATGTTTATCCTACTTTAAACCAAAAGACAAGGCTTACCCTCAGTGTAGAAATTCCTTGTAGATTCAAACTACTAATTGTAATTTACTAAAACAATAGACTTGAATCTACTCTACTCATCAATGGAAACAATTAAACGATCACGAAATCATGAAGCATACAATAGAAAGAATTCAATCAACACATCACAGAATGATTTTCTAGGGAAATCCACAACTAAAAACCCCTACTATCTATATATTGCATTAGTCATAAATATGAGAAGATTCCAATGATTTTCTCAAGCCCGAGCAACCGCTGCACTATCTCTATCTGTCTCACTACTTCTTAGACAAGGATAGGCCAATACTTAACCGATTTTTAGCTTGCCCAAGTCCCTATTTCCTTGCACTATTTCCTTGGGGATTATCCCCTTATTAATTAGGGAAATTCCTCAATATGAATTGTGCAAGCCTCATAGGCCTTCCTATGACTACATGCACCACTTGTACAATTCAGATGATTATGCAACTGATAGTACATTATCCATGAACCCCAATCTCAATTGGGTAACTCTCAAATCTGACATGCATGATTTATTTATGAATTAATCATCAGTTAACTGGTTGAACACATGAAGCAAGACCCTAGTGTCTAACCTCCTACTAGTTCCTCCATCAGTTGGAACTAGTTTAACTAATTTTAAATTAGATAAATTGAATTAATTAATTACAACCCAAAATAAAATCAACCATGGATCCTATAATGTAGGAGACACTCTAAATGACTCTAGTTAGATACTCATATGTAAATTAACTAAGCCAACTAATTCAATTTAACTTAGTTAACTTGTACAAGTTGTATTGTGATGTGGAATTGTAATTTTATTCCTAATTTAATTTAAGGACAAAATTAAATTAGGATTTTCATATTGCATTTTCAACACTTAGATTCTTGTGAAAGTTGAAGGGTAGGCAGGTAAATGTTAGGAGGTAGGATGACTTCTTTTCCATACACCAAAAGTAAGGGGAGGTTCTTAGAGAAGGTTTAGGCGTGACACAATCAACCCAAAGAGTGTTCACCAAAGCATTGTGTCAGTTCCTATGTTTAGAGAATACAAACCTTTTTGATGGTATAGATAAGGTTCTTATTGGTTGACTCAACAAGACCATTCCCATGTGGATGATAGTTAGTTTACTGTTTCAATTTTCTAATGCAAAACCATAAATTTTAAGTGATGAGAAATAAGTTTCATTATAAAAAACAAGTGAAGTCAGAAAGCCGAGCCTGGTGATAATGTTTTGCTTGATGAAATTTATGAATTCCTGATCATTCACTTGATTGAGAGGAACCACTTTGGTCCACCACGTGAAGTAATTAGTAGCAGTGAGAATGTAGCGATGCTACTTCGATGAGTGTGGAAATATCTCACCAATAATATCTAAGCTCCATTGTTGGAATGATTCTTATACAATGATGGGATGCAATGGCGCAACTGACTTCTTATCTCAGCCAATAAATTTCTCAGAATTGGATATTTGCGGGCATAAGCATGAACATCCTTGAAAATTTTCGGCCAATAGAAACTATCCCACATGATTTTGTGCGAAGTAGTGTCACCTGCGAAATTTCCTCCAAATGGTCTGTCATGGAGGTCACGCAATACCCTTTTTGAATCAAGTGCTTCCAAGCATCTGAGAAGAACCCCACTATGGTGCTTCCTAAAAAGCACTTCATGTACTAACTGATATGATAGATATTTCAATCTAGGGTAGGGTACCATTATTAAGATCCCATCGCATATATGTGTACCATGAGGTGGATGTGCTAGTGGGGGTATCTTGTTCGATGTTATACAATTCTATTTCATGCTCCCACCCGGAAGAGTCATCTTCTGGTGAAATTGCTACTAGTGGGCATAGACCATGGCCTTTTATTGTGTGAACTGGTTTGAACTCAAGAGTGTATTCTTTCAAGATGGTCATCCATTTCACTCTTATTTCTCCCAAATATTGTTGAACAAAAAACAATCTAACATTTGGGTGTGGCACAAAGATAATGACATGATTTTTTAGAAGATAAGGCCTAAAATGTTTTACCACCTTGTAGACTATGTAAACTTGTTTATCAATGGCAGGGTAGTTTAGTTAAGGTCCTTGCAAGTCACAACTTATGAATGATATAGGAAATTCATTATCTTGATCATATTTTTATACAAGAATGACAACAAGAGAAGTATTAGAAGTGAAAGTGTACAACAATAAATCTTTGCTGAAGTTTGGACTGTATAGTGTTGGATCTTCTGCAATTGATTGCTTAATATGGGTGAAAACATACTTTTTCATTTTGTCCCACTTATAGATTGCATCCTTCTTTATCATCTCCTACAATGATTTGATTATCTATGCATAGTCAGAGATGAATTTGTGAAGGAAATAAATTTTCCCTAAGAAGGACTACATAACTTTCTTATTCATTGGGAAGGGAATTTGAGTGATATTTTTGACCCATTCAAGGTCCACAGTAATCCCACTCTTTGTGATAATATGTCCCAAGATATTTCCCTCAGATACTGTGAAAATGCTCTTCTTGGGATTAAGAGATATCCCGTATTTGTGACAATGCTCGAAAATTTGCTTCAAATGATGCAAGTGATCAAATCTTCTTTTTGAAAACATTGTCTCATCATCTAAGTAGACCACAATTCTTTGTCCGATTAAACTGAAAAATGCAATGTCCATACCATGTTGAAAAGTAGCATCTCTATTCACAAGTCCAAAAGGCATTGATTGAAAGGAAAATGTACCCCACTTAGTTCTAATTGTAGTCTTGTTCCTATTGGGTTTTGACACTAGAACCTGGTTGTATCCCGAGAAACCATCTAGCAATGAAAATATTTTAGACCCCGACTATTTGTAAAATATGTTCCATCGATGACACTAGATAATTATATTTTTCTGAGGCGTGATTCACTCAACACACATGCGTATTTCCCCAAGCTTCTTCCTTACTGGAACCAAATTAGAGACCCATGTTGAATGACGAAGTCTAAATATGATCTGAGCATCCAATAGTTTTCTCAATTCTTTTTGAATGAGGGGCTCAAGAGTAGGATGAAATTTCCGCAATTTCTGTTGAAAAGGCTTGGCCCCTTCCTTAATTAGAATCACATTCTGGATTTTTCATGTGTCATAAGTCTTAAACATCATCGTATTTCCACGTGAAAACATATCGGTACTACTTAAAGAGGTGGATGAAAGCTTGCTTCTCTTGAGGTGTACAATAAGTATTGAGATTCACAAACTTCATATCTTCTTATGTATCAAGATTTATTTGTTCGTGTGATAGAGTGCATCTGTGAGTCTTTGCATTGTCTGGTCTCTTAAAGAAATTTAGCAAGTCATACAAATTTTCCAATGACACCATACCCTTGGGCATGATGGGGTTTCCTTTGCTTGCTTGAGCTGTGTCCTACAAAGCTTTCTTGTTCTCATCTTCAACAAAACCTGCATATTTGAATACATCAACGTTCGTCGTAAAGTCTAGTATCTGTTATTCATAATTGAAAATGTGTAAATTAGTGATATTATCAGGAACAAATGGCCTATAAATAATTTCAACAGAAAATCCATCCCTTAACTGTGACGACCTAGCAGCAACATTTGCTAACATATCAAAAACAACACTGCGGATTCTAGGAACAAAATAATGTTAAAAGCTTGGAATTACAAAATCAAATGCCATACCTCTTGTTGATAACTTTTGAGATTAAGTGACACTCAATGTATCGTATTATGAACCTATCTTGCAACAATTTCACAGTCACCTATTACTTTCAACACCTCAATCTTGAGGTCGATGGCTTTCTTCAAACCTAGAATGAGTGCTTTATATTCAGAAATGTCATTGGTCCACTCAAGCTCCAAGCGACAAGAGATCAAATTTTTCTCTGTTGCGGGTCTATTAAAATGCAACCGGATCCAGAGCCATCCTACGTTTTCAAACCATAAAAATACAAAATCCAAATATTAGAAATACTAGGTCTATGCCCTATATTACTACTATTTACATCTATTGTACATAAGTCATTTGCACTAGATGGATTTCAAGGAAGGATTTCCAATTTTGCATCTTGTGCAATAGGTGAAGGCTATGCCATATAAAATCTGTGGTCTACTTCTAGAAAACAATTTTCAAAAATAATATCTACATATCCCATTGGTTCATTTTCCCCCTCAAGTTGAGTCACGATATGCTTCATGTAAGGTTTTCTTTCAACTCGAATATGGTTATTTATACCCTTGTATGGAAGCCGTAAATGTTTCCATTTAGATGAAAAGTATCCTTGTAATTTTTGGATCAATCTCTGCTAAGAAGTAATTGTAGGATTTGGGAATGTCCAAAATTACAATGTTTATGCACTCGTGAAATCTATGATCAGATGAAATACGAATGATAAGATTTTTGAGTTCACTAATGGCCTAAACAAATGATCTGTCCAAATATATGATATGTGCATCATTTTTATACCATTTAGAATTTATTTTCTTAGCAAGAAACAAGGGAATAACATTCGCGAATGCATTAGAATCAACCAAACAATTATGGACATTATAATGATTTTTTTTTAAAGTTATCATAAACAAAGGGTAGAGAGTGTTAAAGATCAAATTTATAGCATTAACTACAGATTCAACGATATCGCGAGAATTTCCTGACATTACCTGAGAAGAAAAAACCTCTTTACTTGTCGAAGAGTGCGTTGGGAGTGCCTAGATAATCAGTTCTCACTGACCCATTATCTTTGCGAGATAAAAGACTGAAATGTCGGTCTTAGCTCTTTTCATATGTTCAACAACATTTTAATCAATACTTTCCATATTAATAGGTTGTGATGGTGGATCAGGTGGTGTAGCTTTTTTGAAAGCTTCAAGAGTGGTGGAATTGTTCTTGTTATTGGTTGAAGTGTTTTTGGTAGTAGGAGCACTTCCAAACTTGTTCTGTGAATTTCAAGTTAGATTTGAAGGTGGTAGAATTCTATGCAACAATTGATTCTCAAGTTCTTGCTCATAAATAGGTCCCTTTCTCCTCAAATTATAATGACCGGTTGACTTCTTATGAGGTGCTTCACTCGTTGAAGGTTGATTAAGACTTAATTTATCAACATTGTATGACACTAAACACATTCACTGAGTTTCCAACACCCAGAATTTCTTCAATCGTGATAGGTTCATTTGTTTCTTCACTCTGCTCAGGTTGTTCTTCCGATAATAGAGTATCAACTAGATTAGCCATCATACTGTTCATATTGTAGTTCCATTGTGGGCACGTATTTTTTGAATGTTTCTCTTGATGAGAAGTGCAGAAATTATCCATGCCCAAACTTTTGACATTGAGCACTGTGTTAGAACTTTGAGAAGATTTTGTCGATTGAGAGTTATTGTTCCTTTTAAGGAAAGACAACCTAAAATAATTGCTTCTGCTGGTGGATTCCTCACTCGACCTCTTTAATTTTGATACTTTGTTCATAAGCAACTTCAAAGACTTGGTCAAGCTTTCCATGTCGAAAGTGTCTTTGTCTTTAGCTTTGTTGGAAGAGGCTTTTATTTTCTTTCCAGCTTCCTTGGAGTCTTTAGCATCATCAGTGTCTTCAATGACTCCAATAGAGCGCAAATCCTTTTTAACAACAAGAGCACCTACAAAGTTTAAGGGAAAAGTATTATTTGCAGCTCTTTTCATGAACATAGAAATGTTAGTTGGCAAGGAAGATGCATAATAATATTTAGTGATGTCATAGAGTGGTTGTACATAGTGGGGAACTTGTTCAATAAATGAGTAAATCTATGGTTAAAATATTTAACTCTTTCTTTGTCCCCCATTTTCATGTTCTCAAGTTCTTTTAATAACATGGCAGGAGTTTTGTCATCAACAAATTTTTCCAAAAATAACTTCTAAAACTCCATCCAGCTAGGGATTGAATTGGTTGGAAGACTGTGATACCATACAAACACTCTACCTTCTAAAGTGTATGGAAAGAATATACAAGAATCATCATCAAAGCGTACCTCAATCATCCCTAAAGGCATGTAGAATTTATCCAGATAGTCTTCAGCTTTGGAATTCTTATTGAGATAAAACTATGACAACAACTTTTCTGGATGTTTTGTCATCCTGTGAAGATTATTGGACAGAGCAAGTGGCCCTTGGGCCATCCAATTGAAGTCCACATCAACCATGAATTCGTCTCTTTCCTCCTCATCTTCTTATAAATCCGAAGAAGCTTCTACTTCATCGTTAAAATATATGTTGTAATCAGGATGTTCCTCATTAGAAAACTGAAAATATTCCCCTTCGTTGTCTGGATTCTCCTCAATGGGTGGAAGTTCCCCTTAGTTTTTTGTATGTCCAACCAACTCATCAAGGGTTGTGATAACCAAAACTTCCACCGAAGAAACCAATACACCGCTAGGAGTTGTTTCTTTCTTTACATGCTTATAAGGTAGAATAACGGAAACAAGGAGTAAACCAAGAGCTCTCACAAACTGATGAGTGATGGTTCATATAGTTTTGATTTGATAGTAAGTAACCTCATAGGCTTGTTCGAGAATAGACTGTGTAGTTTCTTTTTTTTCATGAGTATGAGTTGGAGTGGAAATGGGAACATTACTGCCTTATGTGGAATTATGCTTGTTAGCATGTGGTGAGTTTTTAACCATAAAAAGGTGGCTTCCCTCCTTCTAGTGCTAGAATGTTGATGGTGCTGGATCCCACCAACATGAAAGGGAGTCTCCCCAATGAAAAGTGCCAATTAGAGTTCATGCCATTTGGTGTAGGATCCCTTCCAGACATAAGGCCTGACTGCTATTTGTCTTAGAGATTTTCTTTGGCTACGATGGTTAGCACAAGAGAGTAATGTACATGTGCTTTTAGATGAACAAGTGAGTATGACTTGTGGAATGTTCATTTGTAGAATGTATCAAGGTTATTTTACCAAAGGGGAAATAAAAGTGTGCCTTTAAGAGAAGAGTAATAGTACTAATCTAATAAAGATACATGGGAACATATATATGAATGAATCATTGATTGACTAGTGAAATAGTTCACATAGAAGCAACGATTGTTAAAAAGAATACAACACACCTTCAACAAGATAAACACCAAAGCCACCGAAATAGTTCAATTTCTTTACTAAAAATGGAAAACAAATATATCACAAACCTTCAAAGATTAGTATTACAACATTTACTTCATAGGCATGAAAGTGTGCTGGCTCAATGAGATTTGAGTATAAGAAAAGTTTCCAAAGTACATTGGTACAATGAACACCACCAACTCCAATACTGAAGCATTAGAGCAACCACTTGCTCCTCTGAAAGAACTATCTTCCTATGTAATGCAAGGTAGGTGGAGCCAAGGTGAAAAGTATTTTGCATGAGCTATGGGGGTGTATATATGACAAATGGGGCGACTCTTCATTCACCTTGCAACTCTTGGACCACCCTCATGACTCTTTGACTTCCATATGACCTTTTGACTCCTTCATAACTTTTCACATTCTATATATGATTCTTGGATTTCCACTTTACATTACATTCTCATACATTGAAAATTACATAATCATATCCAAAAATGATGTGGCAAATGATGAATCATATAACACCTTAACATGACACCTTGACAAGACATGATATGACATTGATGACATGGAATGAATGATGATATGGAAAACATCAAGCCATTCTTTCTGCTGCTATCTTTGTGTCTTCTTGAAATATGGTACATGTTCTTCTTCCTCCTCCTCCATAAGGCTTAAAGGTAGGGAGTCTTTACTATGATCTTGATATTCACTTGTTGTCGCAATATGGTGTCCTTTCATCTTCCTGTTCAATGATTAATTATCTTTGTAGCTGCATAGGTGTATTTTAGCATGGTCTCCTTCTTCTTATCCTTCATCATAATCCTGTCATGACAATATATAATACCTGCAAATGGAAACAAATCATGATCATATGAAATTAGTTCAAAAAATCCTAGACTAACATGATTCATGAAAATCATTGACTTAGCTAGAACTAGATTTTGTACTAAGGGATTGGCTCAGGGATTGTGCATTTCATAGTTTCAAAGGTCAAGATTAAGGACTAAGGTTTGATACTGTGCAGTGCATGGTTCAGGAAGGTTAGGGCTTGGTGATTGAGCTATTGAGAAGCTCAAGGAGGTAGTATTGAGGCTTGAAGTTTCCTAGCGCACAATTTTGGAAGGAGAGAGGCCTAGGGATTGCACAATTGTATAGTTCAAGGAGGAAGCCCAAGAGCTTGAGGCTTGAAACTATGTAGTGTGTAGAAGGAGTTGACTGGGAGGCTGAACTGTGCAATTCTGGAGCTTAAGGGGCCAGGATTGAGCACTAAGACTTTGCATTGTGCAGTTCTAGGAGGCAAGATCTACACATTTCATAATTCCAAGAGGTAATGAATGAGCTTGAGGGCTGAGACTATGTAGTGTGTAGTTATGGAGGGATGAGTGAAGGATTGTTGCTTGGGCATGAACTTTTAAGAATTTAGCTAAGTGTGCGATAAGTGAGGTCAAATTGAGCAAGGAAAAAACCTGAACATGATAACACACTTAGAACAATTGATGACAAAACATTGATCACTCAGAACACAAGAACACTATGATCCCCTCAATGTGACGGAAATACGACAACTTTCCTCAAGTGCGACACTTAAGATACACTTTGCGATGACAATGACGACACTTGTGTCACAATTCATGAAACTTTGGGAATGAGTGCGATATATGTCTATATTATAAACAAGACTCATTGGCACATAAATTACCCCTTGATATGAACCATAACTCCACCTATGCGATATGTGACACATCCCATGCTAAAATATGAAACTTTGGTTTTCTTCCAAACGAGACTTGAAAACTTAGAGAATATACATGGAATGACTCTTATTACTAGTGAGGATAACATGCAAGGTCAAATTAGGCTCTAAAAATTGGATGTAGGCCAAAATTTTGGAGGGTGTTGTAGTGGCGATAACACTTTCTCATATGAGCTCCTATTGAGGTGATTTTTACACTGTTGGAAAGGTATCAATGCGTATATATTGGAATATAGGTCCATAGTAAGGTCAAGACAAAAAAGTGTTAATTTAAGGCCTTAAAATTGCTCTTAAAGTTTTTGGCCCAAAATTTTCCAAACTAGGACCACAGGTAAAAATGGTCCTATAAGTTTGTTCCTCCACTTTTTCCACCCCGAAAGCATCATATTAGATGAAAAATAATATAATTATTAGTAGACCTCATCAAATTTGAGTCCATATTCTCTCATAATGTAATATAAAATGTATTTATAAATCTATTGTCTCTGTATCAAATGATGCTCCTTGGTCTCTTAAAGTGAACCCAAACCTATTCAAAGAAAAAGTTTGCTACTTCTTTCCCACTGATGGTAGTTTTTAGAGGACACCTGAGTGCACATATTAATGAACCTGCTAAATACCATGAGAAGGTAGTTATATCCCTTCCTAGTTGTTGGTAAACCTCCCACTAAATCTATGGAAATATTTACCCAATGATGAGTGGGTATAGGTAAGAGATGGTATAGACCTTATTTCTTGTTACTAAGCTTGTTGGTATAATAAAACATACATCCTCTTATGAACCTAGCTACATGTTCTTGCATCTTGGGCCATTATGCATAAATATGTAAGTTGGTCGATGTCTTCCCTACACTAAAATGCCTTTCAACCTTGGAGGTGTGAGCCTCTTTGATTAGCTACCTTTTGTAACACCCACCTCCCACACTTACCCAAGTTCACCAGTTCACCAGGGTAAATATGTGACGAAGAGTTACTATGATATGAATCAACCTCCTAGGTACAAATAAGGAAGTGGAATCGACAAAATAAAACTATACTCACCTTCCTTAGGAACTACAGGACCGCCAGAGGCTAAACAATCACTCCAGGTGCCCAGACCCTTAGCTCAATTTCTTTTTAACTGACTTGGACGCCTAGACACAAGCATAAAATTACCTAAAATTGACTGTAATCCTCTAGTCACAAGGATGACCCTTCCTCCTAGAGACTGTAGTATTTTTCTCCCAGTTCTATGCCTACGACCACAAGATCTGAGCCACTCTTTCAGGGCTAGTATCCATACCACTGCCCAAAAATTGATGAAACTTTCCAAAACAATATTTTACACATAGGAAAAGTATTTAACATAAAACTTAGACAAGAACTTGACCTAACAAGGCTTGACTGTGACATTGATTTCATCAAACACATTACAAACATGTAATCTATAGGCTATAAATGCATATCTGAAAATAGGGGTCTCATACTTATCTGAAAATCATAAAGAAGGTCTGACGCCCTCTCATAATAACTACAATAACATATATTAGGTCATGCATTAATTAACCATTCATTTACTATTAAAATTATGATGAGATCCATAAATAAAGTTTGTCATAAAACCATGCCTATAACCAACATATAACCATAATAATAAAAATGATAGAACAACCATCAAAGACAAATAATAACAAGTAAATTTACTCATTAAATACAAGAGGAAAAGAGCTCTAATTAACATATGCAAAAGCCAACCAAGTCAGGGACTTCCATGTACCACCCGACCATAGATTGGGGCTAAACCAATTCTTTCTTTCAACTAATCACCCCAGTGGCATATTCCAACCATCAATGTGGGACTCACAACAAAAAAACCAGGGCTTCATCAGGCTTTAACGTGTATCCCACCATTATCAATCAAGGGATTTCTAGGCCCGAAACCCTCATCTATACAACCATGCTTTATTTCAATCCTTCCATTACTAGTCGAGGGATTCCTAAACCCAAACAAAGAAACGTACACTACCAGACTTTACCGTAATCCTGCCAAAACTGGTCAAAGGATCAATAGGCCCTAAATATGCATGGATGCCTCTAGATTTATTCACCAATACCTTGAGGAATTTTCTTGTCTCCACCCTCAAGATTTACCGTGTATCCCACCATTACTGGTCAAGGGATTCCTATGCCCTTGGGAATTTTCCTAAGACCACTTCACCCGGTTCCAAAACCATCTGGAAATCCAACTCAACCAAATGAAATAACCTCATCAAACTATGGCTATTCAAAAATTCCAAGGGAAATCTAAAACCATTGTCACACCTAGAAAATCCCATGCCAATGACATCAAGAGAACAAAATACACACATGCATATACCATGCATGCCAAAACTAGAAGGGAAATCATACATGCAACCTGATACTTGCAACTAATTATGATATAGTTGCTTGATCCAACTCTTCCTTTCTTGATATTTGTTTCCCTTTTCTTTCTTGTGTTTCCTTTGCCTTCCTTTCTCAAATGCTATAGCGCTCCAAAAATGCTCTAAGTGTGTAAGAGTATGAAAGAATATAAGAATAGGGAGAGCGGTCCAAAAATGAACTGACAAAAGCTGTGAACTGATCCTCAGAAGACCTTTTATCATTGAGGCCTCTATTTTATTCATTTTATTCATTTTCCTCCTCAAATGAAACTCGTGACCTTTCACCTTCCTTTTCTCCTATTTTCCATTGTTTTCATAAATACAATGCCAATTAATGCATCTTTTCCTTTTCAATGCCTTTTCCAATTTCCCCTTAGCCATAATAAACCAAATGAACACCCACTGGGATGTTTCCTCAACATTCAACTTGGAATACATGTCCCATGACCTTGGTCTTATTTTTCCTTTATTAAAGTTATCACATGAAATTTTAACCTGAGGTTGTTACACCTTTAGGGACACATAACTTGTTTAGCCTATAGAGTGACCCATTGTGGAGATGATAGTAAACTATGACATCTCCATTGTCTGCATGAATATGGCTTTGAAACTATTGAAATGCCTCTTTTAATTTCTCATGCTTTGTATATTCTTCTCTATATGCATCATGGGTGAAAGGATCCATGTGCGTAAGAGTTCCAAATTGGTGATCTTTGATGTGGGTGGCCTTAAAAGCATGTCGTCCAACTTGTTCTTGTTTCCCTTCTCATACTTGATCACTAAATGAAACTAACGTAACAACCCCATCTAGTTGTAGTTACTTGTATGTCGTAAATTACTCTAGGCCTACAGGTGTTGTAGGTGTTGGTGATCCATGTGTATTACTATCTCCTTTCCCATTAAATAGCGTTTCCATTTTTTGACAACTTATACCAAGGCATAGAGGTCCTTGTTTTAGGTATGGTAGTTGAGAAATGCCCCATGAAACACTTCATGACGGTAGCATACATGTATTCCTCTTTGCATCAACAATACTTCCATATCATACCCACTCGCATATGTCTACATTTCAAAGGGTTATTGCAAGTTTGGTAAAGCAAGAATCAATGCCTAAATGATTTTCTTCTTCAACTCTTCAAAGGCATTCTCTTGACCCTTCCTCCACTAGAAATTCTTGCCACTCACTATGGCATGGACTGGTGTGACTATTACTGAAAATGAGAGTATGGATTTCCTTAGGTACTATGTTACCCCAACAAAACTCTTGACCTTAGAAGCATTGGTAGGAATTGACCACTTCATGATGGTATCCATCTTGGCAAGATCTATCTTGATCTCTCTTCCACCAATCACATAGCCTAAATATACCAAATACTATTGCGAAAACTCACATTTCTTGAGATTTACCAATAGTTGGCGCTTTTTCAATGTCTCTAGCACCTGCATCAGCTATGAGATGTACTACTCTTAGGTAGCATTGTATACTAGCATGTCACTGAAATACACAATAACAAATTAATCTAGAAAAGGGATCAATATGTGATTCATTAATCTCATGAATGTAGCTAGTGCATTGCGTAGAATGGGTGGTGACTAACCACTCATACAAACCTTGTCTAATTTTGATGGTAGTTTTCCAGGTACCTTATTCTATAAATTGAACCTGCTGATACCCTGATTTGAAGTCTAGCTTGGTGAAGTATTTCACTTGCTGCAACTAATGAACAAGTCACTAATATTTGGCAGGAGGTACCCGTTCGTTAGTGCAATTTTGTTTAACACCCTATTAGAAATACACATTCACCAAGTCCCATACTTCTTTGGCACAATTATGATAGGTAACCCACATGGTGCGGTACTTGGTCAAATAATACCATAGTCCAATAGCTATTGCAACTTATTATTCACTTCGTTTGATTCTAGAATATACTACTTGTATAGCTCGATGTTTGGTAATTGAGAGTTCAACAATAGTTGGATCTCACACTCCCCTATCTTCCTATAACAATTCTTCCAGTTCTTGCCTATATTCCTTAGTGTGCCCCTTGAGGGATGCCTTTTCTCTCATTGACTTTTTTACACTCTAGGTTTTTCTTAAAAATAATAAAACATACTTCTTTCTAGAACTTGGCTTGGTTGGCACTTACTAGTGAAATTTTAGACTTGCCCTTGTGCATGTTGATGATGAAGGATTTTCCATCCTTGATTGGGAAATATTGGTTAGCTCTCTTCTTGAAAATTACATCACACATGTACATATAAGGAATCCCAAATATCACTCCACATGCATCAAGTGAGTTGGTTGTGGAGCCTTGTTATCTTTTTTATTTAGAGGTCTTTGTTACAGGGAAAAGTGTCTATTTAGAACTGCTCTATCCCACTAAGGTGTGACAACTGCCTTAGAAACAAACAGAGAAAAGCTACTTTTGTTTTTCCTTTATGAATTATAGATAGAGAGGAACAAAAAGACCAACCTCTGTCTTGCGCCAATCTCTTGATTTGATCCCTCTCTTCTTTGATAGTCCTCAGCTACCTGCTCCCTTGCACGCCCAGCTTCACAAAGTACCTGTAAGATCACAGAAGCATAGAACTATACAAAGACATGGATCTATAATCATAAAAAATCTAAGGTCAGATGTAAATTGACCATACAAATGTAACAAGCATCAATGAAACAAAAGCATGGAGGAAAACTCAAATAGATTTTATTGATAAGCAAGAAAAGAGCCAAGAGGAGTTACAACCGGTTGTTCTGACCCAACATCAACCTCCCAGCAAAGAAGCCCCTCTTCACCTCAAACAAAGCTTAGATCACCCAACAATCTGATGTTTGTCTCAGGAAACCAACATCAATTCCTTACAATATGCAAAATTCCAGCCTCTGGATCTCTAGGATGAGGGATCCATATATAGATATCTGTAAGGGGGATGAGTCAGCTTGTGATTTGATTAGTGTCTTCTCTCTGATAGTTCTTGCTTCCACTTGGAGACTGAGGGCCTCTTACTCATCCTTGGTCGAATTCAGTGAGGCAAGTGTCACAGGAGAAGATTCTGGAAGCTTCCATTGCCTCTCCACCTTGCGGAATGACACTGCCATTTGTCATTTCTCGCCCATCGCACCCCACAGAAGGGACTTTTGCAATGCAACACACCCTCATAGTGTATTTGGGTGAGATGTAACGCACTTAGCGAGTGGAGCAGCTGCAATGATCCTGTTTTGACCAATTCTGAGCAGTTTCTCATGGAGAACTTCTGGGAGAAGCTGTAATCTGTTGACCTTGTTCCTTTAGGGGTTAGAACAAAACTTTTAGGGACTTAGGAGCCCTTGGTTTATGGACATTTCATGCTTGGGGTTGTAGGGCCCAAAACTGTCTATAACAGTTGCCCCCTAAAGTATGAGGCCGTTAATCTTTTAGTGTCGGGTGAAATGCTTTATTATGAGGATCCGAAGTTCTTTCAATGCTGGGAGGAGACCTGTAATAAGATACAATACAATACATTATCTTCATACTATTTTCATGATCTAGCTGAGGTGGGCATTCCCATGCTCAACTTTATAAATTCATTTTCATGTACATAGGATAGACAATCGTCTGAGTGTAGACTGATGATTTTGATAGAGCCATCATCCTTTTGAGTGGATGATTATCTGTGCAGCCATGATGTACATTTAATGTCTTTATTTCCCTGAATATATATCGCAGCCCAGATGGATGAAACTAGATCCGGGGTCTTCAATCTCGTCTGATCTTCATTCAAAGTACAAGTCGATCCATGTGAGAAATGTTCTGAAGTCAAACATAGAAAGACATCGCTTGATTACCAGTCAATGATGTAAACTGTTAACATGCGCGAGAGGAATCATCGATAATGATAATGACCCTCAAGGTACTGCAGTACAATTCACGTGGTGTGAATAAAGGACTTGGTTTTGAACACCACGCAAAATATTTCGGTCGAAGGCCATTGATGTAAACTTGTCGCCAGAAGTGAGAAACTTGCCATTGAGGCATGCAAGCTTCAAAGTACTGAATGGGGTGTTCCTAGATCAACTTCTTGGATAATGAGTTGATGTCGACAAGAAGTGATCTGTCACAGGAGGGCATTAATGAATCCCACATCAATGACATGGAACGGAGCAAATGATTTTAATGGAGGTGAAAACGATCTGGTGATATAAGGTTCAGGGTGGCGGTTATGAAAGAATGGAGTATAATGTATGGTAGTGGGTGAGACACAGGTGAATTCTCTGAATGACTTCTCTTGAACATATCGGCGACACTGATGTGATGGATTGGTAGCATTAACCCCAAATGTGGAGGGTATGGCGTGACCATGGTGATGTGACTGGTGAATGAAACAACCCAACCCGACTCGGACACGGAGTGGAAGTGTCATGTTCAAGAGCGACTTGCTACCAACAAAGTTTCTTTAAGTTTTCTTCCCAATTTTCCCTAGTCATTGCTGACCAGTACCTCTTTATTTTTTTCAAGCTTGAGGAGGATAACATATGCTTGTTCTATAATTTTCCCTTCGGGCAAACCCATCGCTATGTTTTAACGAGCCTAGAGATAGTGAAACTCGTTCTCGTCTATAGACAAGTTTGTCGCTATTAATCTTTTTAACGAGTTTAACGACAAAGATAACTCGGTCCTTTTCAATTTTAGAGAGTCTGAAAAGGGACGTAAAGGTAACTCCAAAATTCCTTTTTCGTCATCTAATCCCTTAATTCCGAAAAACTATAAAACAATACAGAAGGGATGAATTTTTGATACTTTTAATGAGCCGAACAAAAAAAGTGCTCGATCATTTTGTGTAATAATCCCTTAGGTCTAAAAAGATTAAAATCTAGAGGAGGGATAACACTTCCTGTCCCTTTAACGAGCTGGAGAGGCCAATGGCTCGGCAATCTTTTCATATTTTACGAGTCAGTTGAAAAGAGCTTAAAGGAGACTCGTCTTTTGAGGAACGAGTGATAAAACGGGTAGCAGCTAATTCCAGGTAAGGTTTGGAATTTTCCAATCACGGCAGTGTCACAAGGATGGCTAGTGAAATCACTCTTCACAGCTGTTCCTCAAAATGGGTAAACAATCAAATGGAGGTGAATGATCGGCCATTGAAAAAGTGGAGGTGACGGTGCAAACACGACCAAGGATTTAACGGCTGTAGTACTACATTCACGATGGTTATTTACCGGGGAATAGTTCATTTTTTAACGAGCTTAAATGCGGGGGGAAACATTTGCTCATGTCTTATGTTTATTTTTTAATGAGCTTGAACTATGTGCTAAAACTGCTCGATTAATCCAGTCGTGTGATAAGAATGTCTCATATAAAATGACAACTTTTAGAGTTTTTCCCCACATTCTTTCTTTATGCAAGTTAGGAGACGACCGATGCTATGAGTTTAAAGGGTTAGAGGTCCTACAAATTTAAAAAAGTAAATAGTCGCTCTTCGCTTGCACGCCAAAAGGCTTGCATGACCCCAAGTATAAAACAGAGTTTCAAGGTTACCCCTTCTTTAGTCCGTTAAAACATTTGTTTTACCGAGAGAGGCCTACCTCTTACAGGTTACCAAATATTGTTCCATTTACAGAGCAAACAAAATACTTCTTCGACGATGTCTACTGAAATAGACAAAGGTGAGTGAAGGAGGCTACTCCACTCACATAACTTTGACAAGAGAATCTTGTTCTAGAATAACCCCCTCTTCCAATCACGGACGAGGGTACAGACTAGTCATATTCTCTCGCGGAAACCTACCCTATACCTTGTTATCACTTGAAATTTCACCTCAGGCCGAGAAAGGTAAACCTCAAGGCTACATCAAACCATTCAGCCTCGTAGCTAGCCCTACGGGGCAGGACAAGGCTCTCTCCGGTCAATCTCGATAGATCTTCAATGGAATGAGATGACCAACAAGGTAACACTGATATTAGGCTAGTAAACTGATTAAAAATGTTGATTTGGGGTTTTTTGGGGTTTTTGGTGGCAAATTGAGGAATTGCAATTTTGGGTGCGAGGATTTGACACAGTTTCTGCAGCGGGTTCCTTGGGACGATGAAGGAAACAATATTGATGCCTTAAATCGAGATGGATGATCAGGAAGGAAAGATAAGGAGCTAAAGAGAGCAAAAAATGACTTTGAATTCCCTTTAGACAGTAGAAAACATTGAAATTAAACAAATTTAAAAGCAGAGCATGGCTAGCATGAATTCATACTTTAACACTTCATTTGTTTAATGTGCAGCAGTAAAGAAAGGAAATGAATCACATAACAAAGCTTACAAGAACATTAAGAAGCACACCATCTATTGGATACCTATACCAATAGGTTTCATATTTCATGATTGGCAAGAGAAAGTCCAAATATGCTCTGCTTTGAGTTCACAAAGATCCCATATTTCCTAGAGAACAAGAAGGTGTGTAAAGTGTTTCAATGTTGATGACCTGATTTCAAATTTTGATGGATGATCCAACAGTTTAATCTGGATCATGCCATGTGTTCAATTTTGTGCTATAGACTAGAGAAAGAAGTCTGTCCAAACTGCTTAATCTTGGCAGACAACTAGTTTAGGTAGAGAAGAAAAGGATCCCAACAGCCTAATCTGGGACCTTGGAAGAGATAAGGGCAGAAGTAGATAGAAAAAAGCAAAAGAAAAAGCCAAAGAAAAGAAAAGGCAAGTAAGGGTCTGCAAGTCTAAGTGCACCCCCCAAGAAGAAATAAAATGCTAGGTAAGTAGCTGGGTAGGCAGTTGGGGTTGCAGAAAGGTTATCCCTACTATTGCAAGAATGGTGATGGTAGGTATCAAAGCAAAGTTGATTAAGTGACAAGGGTGTCCTTCTTCATCAATTTTCAGCAGGAAGCATGACTAATTTCCTCCTCTCCCCTCCAATTTCATTTCTAACATTCCCCTATCAGCTAAGATTCATGGAAAAGACTAAGGTTCCATGGTGTTTCTTAAATCTTTAAGAAGCCACATTTCTTGTCTAAAGTTCTTTTCATTTTGATCTACTCTTAAAACCAAGTTTGTTTCATATAAACTTAATGGTATCCACATCCACTTACCCTCTTCCCCATATTAACACTAATTCTACTATATAAATCCTTTACATCCCCTTTTCCCCCTAATATTACTAACACCAAGGTGTATAAATCCCAAAATCTTATAAACACCCACCCTTTGGCATTATAGCCAATAAGGTCTCGAGTCAGGGATCAAATGACACCAGGTCATATTGATAAACCTATGCTAAATACCCCTTCCCCCTCATGAGCTAATTCCTCTATTTTTACCCCTTTTGCACATAAAAAACCTATAAAAAGCCCTAAACCCCCACCTTACCCGCTTCAAAGGGCAAACAAGCATGAAAACCCACTTTCCGCCCTTTAGCCAAGGTTGGCGCAAATAAGTTATTTTTGGAAATACATTGAAAAATCGTGCAAAACACCAATTCTTATACCCCCGCCCGCTTCCGTATACAGCGCCCATGTCAGCCCATCCGATGACCGTTAGATTGCACCCTCCAGATCTGACGGCCCTGATCGCGTCGGGCTCCTTCCGACATCCGACAGATAACCTGTACTATCCCCCTGTCATATCTGCCATCCGTCCGCCGTCCGATTCACATCCGTAGATCTAACGATCATCGTGACGTCGGAGCTCATCCGATGACCGAAAATTATCTCCCGACGTCCGTATTTTGAGGACGTCACTCCGCTGCTACGTGTCCTCACCACCATACGTCGGAGGTACTACTGACGGATACCGCCCCCGTACAGGAGGCGGTGCGATATAAAACCATTGGCGGTTTCCGGATTCCCCCATCCCGCCTACCTGCGTCAGCAACGTGTCAGCGCCCCGTCACCCCGGTACGCTGCCCCGTCAATCCCTTGCCCTGCCATTAGTCCACCTGTCCTGCCATGTCACCGCCACTGTGGACCAACCAGACCCCGCCACGTCACCCGATGACGTCAGCATGACGTCATCCGACCTTGACCCCACCAATGACGTCATGCTGACGTCAGCACGAATTCGCGCCAAAAGCATCAAAAGGTCTATTTTAGCCAAAATTTCGCGTTTTTTGCCATTTTGGTGTGTTCGTCGTTGTTCTGCTCCGCATGCAAACTACGTCCAAATTTGCTGCCAACCTGCTAAATTGACCAGGAGACCTCCAGCGCGCCAGTTCAACCTGCAGTCACGACCTTTGCTCACTATTTTACCAGGTATTCTTCATCGTTCGTCCTCTGTGCGCCTGCAATTCTCTGTTAAACACTTTGAAAGCTTAAAGAAAGTCGAAACTTAGAAATTCACCACTGAATTCCTCGGCAGAGCCTTAAATTTCCAACTCTCACCTCGAAAAACACCAGCCGAGCCTTTTCCCAGCGACATTCTATTAAGAAACCAGGTCCTGTCTGCATAATCGCGGCAGGCACATTTGAAACCAAATTTCACCATTAAAAGACACCAGAAAAGGCTAAACTTTGGTCTTAAATTGCCATTAAGCAGCGTTTCAACTGCTATAGACCCTGCATTCACCTTTTTCCCAGGCATTTCCTTTTTTCTGCAAACAAATCTTGTTGGCGTTATTCTGCATAATAACACAGTCTTTGAGCAGACGGAAATCTTAAAACAAAAGTCATGGACCCCCCTGTAGCTCCTATAGCCCTCAATGTGGCTCCCCTGAATGTTCCTAATTGAACATTTGACACCAGAGCATTGGCAGACTTGGACTACAAGATAACAGAGGAAATGCTGAGCAGAAGCAGGTTCCATCTGCAAATATTAAATGAGATAAAGATCAAACATGAGAGGGGGACAGACATCCTGGGAATTTGGGATTCATTCCTCCCAATATTCAAGCTTCCTCAGGTTAATCAATTCCCTGAGCTTGTGCACATAGTTGCTGAACACTATGATGCATCCCAGAGGGCAGTGCTAGATGCTAAAGGTTCAATTCTGTTCCTCATTACCCCTGAAGCCATCAGGGAGATGTTGCAATTCCAGACAGATCAAAAGTTGGTCCCTCTGTCACTAGCTGATTTAATAGTACAGGGAGCCAGAACCACAGAGGCCCAAATCACTAAGATCAACCAGCTCTTCATCAAGGCTGACACTTTGCAAATTCCTCCCATCAACTGCGTTTACCTCAACCAATTGGGCCAAGACCTGGTTGACATGATCAGTCCCATCCTGGGATATGATTCAATAGAACATGTGGATGAAACAGTTATACAAATGATGCTTATGTTTTCCCCAGGAAGGAAACCAATCCACTATGATTATGCCACATACATATCAGACAAGATGCATGATCAGTTGATGAATTTGTCAAGAGAAAGGGTGTTTAGATACACCTCTTACCTATATCATCTGCTCCTTTACTTCCAGCATGATAAGTTCTCTTTCCCAAAGAAAAGAGTAGATGCACAGGGCAACCTGAGATCAGTTGTGTATTGGACATCCGTTTTTCATGTAAGAAGCCATTCTCCATACACCTACTGTGAATTTATTGATCTTTTCATCCATCCAGCCTTGACTCTACTGTTGGGTTCACCTCCTCCCAGATTGACAGATGAGATGAAAAGACTCCTTCAGCTATCAAAAGTATACAGTATTGGGGATTGGTATCTCTACCAACACCACACCGTCATCAGAATATATGGGTGTGAGTTGCCCCCATTTAGACTACCCAAATTTGTGCCCATGAGGCTATTTGCCTTAGAATACTTCAGGCAGTTTGGCTTTGTGGATATGTTCCACTTCTCAGGCAGAGGCAAGAAGGCACAGCTGAAAATCAAGAGCCAACTTGGCCATTTCATTTACAATGAAAGGGATGAAGGGTGGAAGGAAGCAGATGCAACACTGGGGGGATTTGGTCTCAAGTACAGTTTCATATGGAAACCCTATGACCCCAACAACTTCATCACAATGAGGAGACTCAAATACAAACTGTCTGCTTATGGTCATTATAGCCTCCCTCAAATAGAAAAATATGCCAACCAAAGCAAGTGGAAAAGAGGAACTTTAGAAGAAAATGTGACTCAAGAAGAGCTTAATCAAAGAGCTCTAAACAACCAAAAGAAGATGGCTGACCTTGAGTTTTATGCACAGGTCCCCTCACTGCCAAGCACACAAATTGGAGCAGCAGCCTCCTCTTCAACCACCCCACAGCAAACTACAAGAGTTGCTGGAAAAATATCAGAAAAAGGAAAGGAAAAGGAAATGGAGGCAGAGAAAGAGATGGAGCAGGAGCAACAGCAGGAACAGCGACAAAAACAACAGCAGCAAGCAGAAGGGCTGCAGCAAGGGCAGCAAGAAGAATCAGGACAGCAAGAGCAACAACAGCAGGAAGAGCAAGGGCAGGAGCAGCCGGACCAACAAAAGAAAACAATGGATACTCCTCTGACCACTGAAAGAACATTGCCTACAGGACAAGATACCACATTTGATGCCTCGGTCCTCCAAACCCCACAAAAGGAGGATACATTTGTCTTTAGGAAAAGGGAAAGAGAAACTCCCCTCACATCCTCCATAGACCAGGGAGAGAAAAGGCAAAGACTTAATGATTTCCCAGAGGATGATGTAGCAATAAGAGATGCATTGGGCATGGGTCCACCCAGTCAAGAAGTTTCAGCAAGTTCCTTCCAGCAGGAATAGGACAGGACCATGGGAGGGGAGGTCAGCTCCTCCAGCCAGCAGAAAGAAGGACAAGTGAGCATAAAGCAGCAGTTTATAGACATTAAGAGGAGGAGTGACCCGATCAAAGTGCAATTGTATAATCACTTACTAAATATGGCTCCTTCCAATCAGCAGAGACTTATGTCTGCTTTTGATGTAAGTGAGGGAAAACTAATAATGAGTCACCTCATGCCTACGGCACTCAAACCACAGTCTTCTGCTGACTACCTCAGGACCAACCTAGAGGTCCTTGCCAAAGACATACACCCCATGGACAAAATTGAGCTACATAAACAAACTGGAGAAATGGTGTATGCTTCATTGGCCGATAAGACTTTGGACAATTATAAATTAACAAGCAGTCTGAATGCCACAGCTTCCCAGCTAGAGCTAGAGAGGGCCTCTTCTCAGGCCAAAGACAACAGGATCAAATCCCTGGAGGAAATCATTATAGAAATTGGGCACAATCCCAATGATATCAAAGGGATACAAGAGATCCTGAAACTTAGAGATGTTGACATGGCTGCACTAAGAAAGAAGATCAAGATTCCAGCCACTATCCATCCACAAACCGATGAGGTAGCAAAGCAAAGGTATGAGCAGGATTCTACTGCCCTGCTAATCTCCATTTACAAAGAGCTTATCAAGGCACAAGAAAAACTGGGGCAATATGAAGCTGCACAAGTACCTCCCCAAACATTATCACAACAAGCACAAGAAGGGCAGACATCTCAGCCTCCTCCACAGGTCATAAATCTTGAGGAGACTGTTCCTACTACTGTACCTCCACCTCAGCAGGCTGAACAACCAACCACATCTACTGCAGCAGCACCCATTAGCACAGATCAGAGCCTAGACATGCAAAAGCTAAAAAATGAAATACAAGCTTTGGAAGCTCAAATGATGCAGCTGAATGAAACTAAGGAGCAGCTGGCTAAGGTAAATGAAAGGCATGACAAAACAAAAAGAGAAGTGGGAGAGAAGGCCAGGGAAATCAAAGCCCTTAAAGACAAAATCAAGGAGCTTGAGAACGAGCTAAAGCTAGATAAAATCATAGCTGAAATCAGAGCAATGATATGGTCCAATATTGGTAAATCCATCAACAACCAATGGCCATACATTGAGACAATCCATGAGCAACTAGAGCTCATTCCAAAGGCACAGAGGGAAATTAGAACATCAAGGGCCTTATTGGGGAATATGCCTGAAATTGCTACAAGAATGATCAATGTGCTCAATCACAAGACAAGTTCTCAGTTGGCCATCATGGGAATTGAAAATAGAACTGAGACTATCCAAATGATCAAGAGGGTTCTTACTCTTAGAAATCTGGTGCAGACATTGGACAGAAGAACCCAGGATATGCAAACAGAGGTAAACAGGTTCATGGAGAGATTCCAGGTATTAGAGAGTAAAGGACTCCCTAGCTTGCTGAACAGCGGAGGGAGATTATTCACCCATGAACAGTATGCCAAAAGAGTGAATGTTTTTGCCTCATCACAGGTAAATGAGAAGGCCAGCACTTCAGAAGACACAGGGCCTATCACAGGACAGATTTTCTATGGTAAGATAGAAAATCTACTCTTTGTAATGAATGAAATAAATCACTTATTTGATATAGTCCCGAATTTTTTCAAGTATACAGAAGCTGAAGAGACAATGGAGGCCATCCTCAGACATCAGCTCCCTACACAGGAATGGTGGACAGATGCCATCCAGAGAATTTTGTAAACATTAAGCCATGCATCAATTCCTGTTTCTTCTGCAAATTTTGATGAAAAGAACAGTCAGCAGAGTCAGCAGGCATCATAAATCAAAGCTGAGCCAACTCAGCAGATGAAGCGGCCAACAAAGCAGAAAAAGGAGAACCACAGCTGGCAAAGCCGAGAACTCATTACGCAGGCAAAAGTAAATGCGTACCTACAGGATTAATGCAGAGCAATGCAACCGACTCAGTGACTCCTTAAAAGTCAAACAATCCTCTGACAGATATAAATGGCATTTACGCTGCATTTAACATTGTAATAACTTCTTGCCTACTTTCTGAACACTACTGAAGATATTTTCTCTCTCTCAGATGACTCAATACCTGAGATATTTTGTATACATATTTCTATATAAACCCCTTCGCATAATGTAGCAAGGGTTGTTGGAAATTTCTCCTGAACGGTCTCTGATGCTGTAATTGTTTTCTGAAAGTCAATAAAGGAAAGCAATGGAATTTCGTGGATGCTATGATGTGTTGAGGATGTTCTGTGCCTGTTTATGACTGCTGGATCCCTGCGTATCTTACCATGCAATAAGTCTCTGTAACTCTCCCCATGTTCATTTTGTTTTGTTATAAATCCATATATGCTATCTGATTTCCAATATTGAGCAACAGAGAAAAAGAATAACTCCCAGGATTTGCTCAATGAGCACCCTGAGTTCAGTCTGTGTTGTTTATAAATGTTTTCTTCAGGTGTAATCTATATAAAGTGTGATTCTTAATCTGCTGCACTTTCAGAATACATCTTTCACATTGGCCACTGTCACAGGAATTCATAACTTTGCTCCTGTGCTCTGTGTTCATTTTCATTTCACCAACATAACAGAAAATTCTTAACAGATTTCTGTTGGTTGACACACATCATCACTCAAAATATTAAATTTGTCTGCTAAGTACACAATAGGCCTTGCAGTTATAACACTACTCAACATTTAAGATCATCTCACAAGCATCTGGACTCCATTGCCCAATGGAAATTCATCATCAAAATATTACATCATAAGAACTGAAAGAGATCCTTCAACCAAAACACAAACAAAACCCGAGCATCATAGCTAGCCTAAAAACACAACTATAAACAAAGATAAATCATAAAGAGAGAGCCCTCTCTGGTTGCAGTTGGGCTAGAAACTGTAACCCAAAGATTGGTTAGTGGTTACCCCGGCCGTATTCCCTTGGGAGTCATAGGGAACAACCTGGGTGCTAACACCATCAACACATGAGTCCACAAGAATCCCAAATATGACTGCAAAACCCTGGTCTTCCTTGCCAAAAATTGCAGAGATACAGTGAAATAATACAATGATAGCTTCTCCCTCAAGAGTCCAACCATGAAAAATGAGCAAGAAAGTACATAATATAGATGATGTAACCTCTTTCCCTACCTCCATGGGTCGAGCTCACTATCCTAGGAGTTGTTTCAACCACCTCTAAACTAAGCACTACAAAATAGGCAGTCAAAACAACTTGCCTCTATAAACTTGGAAACCAGTTCATACATTAAATTTTTACCCTTTACATGAATGAATCTTCTAGAAGAGTTACAAAAAGGTAAAAGTGTCTAAAAAGTGTCACAATTACATCAAAGAGGACTATCATTAACCTCAAAAAGTCAAACCAAGTCAAACTATGCTTTTCCGAGCTGTTACAGTGAAATCTGGCAAAGTTTGCCTGACGGGTCGCGCACATTTGCCCGACGGGTCGCGCACCTTTGGAGCTCTGTTTGAGGCACTTGTAGGTGTCAGAATTGGGTGCAGGATAGCTCGTTGGAAAGGTCTGTGAGTATAATTTCCAACCCAACTATAATTTTTGGATTTGGAGGTCATTTTCCCTGTCAAAACTTAATTCTCCCAAGACTGGTTTCTGCAACTCAAAAAAGGGGCAGAAAGTCAAATTTTGCATGTATTTTGACCTTCTGGAGGCCCAAAACTCCATAAAAACTCAAGTCCATCCATAGGCATATGTAACTTTGCATGAAAAATCTAGAAATGCTGAGTTTTTTCAAAAAGGAGCTGCCATGACAAAGGGTCTCACCGGGGGTGAGACCCGTTGAGGAGCCAAAACCTGTAAATTTCCAAAAATTTCCAAATTACCCAAAATTTTAGAATTTTTTGGGATTTGAGCTGTGGCTAGGCTAATGAGTGCCATGATCCTTGAGTGAAGCCTCAGCCAAGATACGGAGGGGATTTGACCTCTTTCTCCTTTTTTGTGCCTTGGCCAAACTCCTTGGATCCGGCGATTGTAATTTTGGCATTTCGCTAAAACCATAACACCTGTGAAAAAAGTGAAGGAGGTTTTTCTTCTTTGGCATGTTATGGAAAAAAACCTCTCTCAGGTTTCCAAAATTCATCTTTTATTGCTCTGAAACATCATTTGAGTGCAACTTGTCCCGATGTGTGAAACAAGGGATTTTGTCGAAATGGAGCGAAATGAAGGGGATATGGGGCTTCTAAATTCTTAGGGAAATTTTTGGGAGTAGGGAGGGATGTTAGGAAGCAGGGGAAAGTCAAATCTCAGAGATTGAGCGAGGGGAAGGAGTCCAAAAGGGCAAAACACAGGCCAAACCTAGAAAATTGCCAGGTTGTAGCTAGAAACTAGGGTTTGTGCAAAAATGAGGAATTTGGCGGATCTAAGGGATGGGAAGTGTTTCATAAGGTACTTTAAGGATAGGGGAAGGTGTATGAACATCAAGATACAATTTTTGCCAGTGATTTGACCATCCAAGAGAAATTGCCTTCAAAACCCTAGGAGAGGGAAATGACCTTGCCTAGGCACAACTGAAGCATGAATAAGGTGTAAAATGACTCATTAGACACTGACATGATAATGAAAACCCTCTGAATGATGATAGGCTCAACTGAATGATGACATGGACTAACATTTGGGCAAACCCTAGACCTAATGCCTAGTGGCGAAATTTTGCTTGAAGACTCACTGAAATGACAAAATTTGACCTTGACACTCTGAGACCACTTTGTAAGAGCATATTTGATCACTGTAGGAAGGCTGGAAAGACTGACACTAACATACCCGAAGTTTTCCTGCTGAAGCAGACCAGGGTGCATGCCCCCTGGGTTTCAGTCATGTCCCCCTGAATCACTCGCGCTCATCGGGGGAACGGACTGGAGATTGAGACATTTCTTGCGTGAAAAGACCATTCAGGGATGGTATATGACTATTTTCTATGCGTGATCCAGGAAATGAAAGCTGGTCTATGAGCTTGACCACTCTTCCTTCGTGCGGAAAACACATCACTCTAAAGAGTGATGAGACAATGGCTCTCATGCAATAAATATAGTCTTGTCCAAGGAGTAGATTGTAATCCAGGGGTCCTTTAACTACCATAACGTTCATGTGAACGGTTTTCCCTCTCAATTTTATGGGCACATTGGGAAGGATCCCTAACGATCGAATGGTTCCTTTATCAAAGCCTGTTATATTTCTCATCTCACGCAAAAGCGATGGCGAACCAAGCGCTTTCCAAGCAGTTGAGGAAAGGATACTCACAGAAGCCCCTTGATCTATGATGGTACCAGCCATAACCATTCTATATATTTGAACACTGATTCAAAATGGTATACTAGCTGGTAAACGGGGTCTGCCTAGTTGATTCCAGTCGAAAGAGACAACTAGGTTGCTTGGAGGTGGGACCGAATAGACGGCTGGGTACGACTCTGACGAACTTCCTTCCTGTGGTAAAGGAACGGGTAAATTGCCCCCATGTTCGTTGGAGTCTGTGCTTATGAAAAGAATTTGGACGGTGTCATCCTTGTTCTCTTCAGTGACTGTATCATCTGAAGATGGAACCTCTGAGGCAAGACCGGGTCAACTGCCGCCTTGACCTTTTGAATTTTGTCTGGTATGGATTCAGATGGTTTATCTTCAATGATAGATGCCTCGGCTGACCACCTGAGTGGGCCAACCAGATTTTCAACTAGTGACGGACTCGGCAAGAGTTTTTTATATCCAGGAGGAAGTCGTAACGGTGAAACCGGACGATCGTCCAAAACTCTTTTAGCTTCGTCTAATAAGGGACAACGGTGGACGACATGATCGCCTTCACACAGTTTGCAAGGAAATCTATATTTTCCTTTTTGTCCTGGGGCTTCACTTTCACTAGTTGACGGTGTGTTTTCAACATGATCATCAGAGGTTGACGACACCGGGTTGTGAAAACAAGGAGACCAGTCCCTTAAGATCCGAGGGATCCAAGGACAATCTCTGTGAGTGGTCTCCTTTGCAAATGACACATGGTGATTTAGGCCTGGTTGGTGCGGTGTGTGGTTTTTCGCTAGACGACACTCGTTTGCCCCCATTCACTTTTGGCTCCTTCTTCTTCTATTTCTTCTTCTTTTCCTTCTTCTCCTTAGGTACTTGAATTTTGGCTTTACCAGCCCCATCAAGTGAAGAGGAAGGAGGAGAGGAATAATTAGAGGAAGTAGAAGGTTGGTGGGTAAATATGGACTCGTCTAATTGCTGATTCGATTGTTCAGGAATTATGGTGTTCTGAACGACAGAGGTTGAGAAGAGCCATACAGGAAAACCAATTGTCAGTCCTGGAAGCGACAATGTGGCCATATGGGGTGCACCAACATCTCCCCAAGAGGAGAAGGGACTAGGATTTCCTCCAAGGGGAATTCCTTGGTTGGTGGATTCCATTTTCTCAACCCAAGATCAACATTGGAAAGGGTAATGAATGTTCCATTTAAAATAAATTTTAGACGCTTTGACACAACTTTTTTTTTCAGTTTTTAAGAGTCGAGAAAAAACAAAAGATGACTCTAGTCTCCTTCGATTTTTAATGAGCCTGAAGTGACAAGTGCTGAGATGGACCTTTTCCGTTAAGGAGTCTAAAAAGGAACGAAAGGGACTGCTCTGGAAATCTAGGTAGAGGGATTACCAAACCAATCGCAAAACTACATAATACTTTTTTACGGTACGACAGTCAATCTTCCCGAATGCTGTGTTCAGTGCATTGCGATCGATAGGGCGGCAGAAACGGCTTCCTATGGATAAAGGATTAAGCTTATTGGGGTCTCCCAAAATATACTCGACGGTACGTGGGAGCACAAGTCTGTACTGGCACTTATCGTCTCAAAGTGGAGGAATCACCCAACCATCAGTGAGAACAACAGTTACCAGGCTTTACGACGTCGGAATACGTCTCTAACATAGACTTCTAAATGTTGTGCGTTAAGTTCCAAAGCGTTGTTAGATTCATTGAATTTATTTTAAGTTGATCTTGTTTATGAAGTTTGCCTTTCGGATTCACCACGAGATATAGATGTAATTCCTAAAATGCAATCTAAGATGATAAACAAACTTTTATCTCCTTTATGCAATGAAAATCCTAGCTACTAGGGAAAAGAAAGACATAATCTTTTCACAAAGAGCGAAGAGCACACTCTAAATGCACTTTCCTAAATCAAGCCAATCAGACTGTCTATATGCAAATGCACATGCATGTATTTGTTTTCAACTTTCTTAGTATATGAATGCTAAAAAGAAAGTTGATGCACAAATCTGAATTTCTTTCCAAGCGACAAATATCAACAATTTTCTTTTCGAACTAAAAAAAAATGGAGACGATCACAAAACCTTACGATTTTGAAATGAATACTTGTTCTAGACACTAGAAAATTACAAATTCAGACCAAAAGCAACAATAATAGGATAATCGACCATCAACAACAATTAAACTTTTTCCTATGATTGAAATCGACACTTGCGACAGTTTCAAATCAAAGGACGACAATACGATTACGTTACTTTTGCAAAGGAGAACTGTAAACGACTCAACAAACACACAAAAACATCTACAGTTCTTTTGTACAAAGGAGGCAGAATAACAACAAGGAAAATGGGTTTCAAACAGACATATACTGATCACAAGCAGCAAAATTCAGGAATAGAACTGGAAAGAATGAACCACATAAGCCACAACTGCACAGAGCTAGTCTGATCAGTGCACCTGTAACACAGAGAATCTAAAATGCAGCACAATTTGTCCACTCGGGAAGTGCGCTGAAAATCAGAATCTCTGAACAGTACCTGCGCTGGGCCAGAAACGAGACTCCGTTCGGGTTCCGGGTCACAGTTTGCAGTTCAGTTCTTGGGTTTTGGCCGAGAAAAAAGCAATCAGTAATGCAAAAATCAGGGGTAGATCTAAGGAGGATCTAAGAGCTATCACAAGGGCAATCAGATAGTTTGTGAATCAGTTGTTTAAATCATAAACATATCCAGTAGATGAATTGAAGTAGCAGTTTTCTACTTTGCATTTGTTATGGCAAATGCAGTTCGAATGCTACTTGTAAGTTTATGAAACAAACAACAAAGAATGATAAAAAAACAAACTAATTAGCTCCCCAGCGGAGTCGCCATTTTGTTACAGGGAAAAGTGTCTATTTAGAACTGCTCTATCCCACTAAGGTGTGACAGCTGCCTTAGAAACAAACAGAGAAAAGCTACTTTTGTTTTTCCTTTATGAATTATAGATAGAAAGGAACAGAAAGACCAACCTCTGTCTTGCGCCAATCTCCTGATTTGATCCCTCTCTTCTTTGATAGTCCTCAGCTACCTGCTCCCTTGCACGCCCAGCTTCACAAAGTACCTGTAAGATCACATAAGCATAACACTATACAAAGACATGGATCTATAATCATAAACAATCTAGGGTTAGATGTAAATTGACCATACAAATGTAACAAGCATCAATGACACAAAATCATGGAGGAAAACTCAAATAGCTTTTATTGATAAGCAAGAAAAGAGCCAAGAGGAGTTACAACCGGTTGTTCTGACCCAGAATCAACCTCCTAACAAATAAGCCCCTCTTCACCTCAAACAAATCTTAGATCACCCAACAATCTGATGTTTGTCTCAGGAAACCAACAACAATTCCTTACAATATGCAAAATTCCAACCTCTGGATCTCTGGGATGAGGGATCCATATATAGATATCTGTAAGGGGGATGAGTCAGCTTGTGATTTGATTAGTGTCTTCTCTGTGATAGTTCTTTCTTCCACTTGGAGACTGAGGGCCTCTTACTCATCCTTGGTCGAATTCAGTGAGGCAAGTGTCACAGGAGAAGATTCTGGAAGCTTCCATTGCCTCTCCACCTCGCGGAATGACACTGCCATTTGTCATTTCTCGCCCATCGCACCCCACAGAAGGGACTTTTGAAATGCAATGCACCCTCACAGTGTATTTGGGTGAGATGCAACGCACTTAACCAGTGGAGCAGCTGCAATGATCCTGTTTTGACCAATTCTGAGCAGTTTCTCATGGAGAACTTCTGGGAGAAGCTGTAATCTGTTGACCTTGCTCCTTTAGGGGTTAGAACAACACTTTTAGGGACTTAGGAGCCCTTGGTTTATGGACATTTCATGCTTGGGCTTGTAGGGCCCAAAAATGTCTATAACAGTCTTGTTTTTAGTTGTGTTTGGATTCTTGATGGGGTTATGGGGGGGGGGGGCGGGGGAAGGGGGGGTGAGGGTTTCCCCCCTACTATTGTTGCTAGGGGGTCTAGGGTGGGTGATGGAAATTATTTGAAACCCCGTTAGCATGGGTTTAGGGCAGTGCACATAAAGATATTTTTTTTGAAAATTTCCTTGTGAAATATTGTAATTTCATAGTCAATCTAGACATTAGATCATAGATCTAACACTACATGTTATATTAGTTTTTATTTTCATTTTTTATCTATAATGAAACTCTATTTTATATGAGGGAATTGTATTGCGGTTGTGTATTAATGAAAAAACATTATAATTGAGAGGGATGAGACTATGAGAGAGATAGAAACAAAGGTTTTAGCAGATGTGTTGTAGGTTGTTTCCCTTCACTTTTCAACATGGAATTAAAGGAAGAACTACCTATTTCTCCATGGAGGTAACCAAATCACGCGAACCACATATATTGGTGTCTCATTTGTATTTTTTAATTCAATGTTTTATTTTTCCATTCATTTTGATTTTATTGTTCTATGATTTTATTCCTAATAATTGGTAGAAGAGCCAAAGGTTTACTTGGTTTATAAAACTTATGGGAAATAAGGGCTCATGGTTTGAGTGGGAGAAATGGAAGAATAAGGTTTCATGGGCGAGGAGTTTAATGGGCATAAATACTAGCTATAGATGATGAAAATGGGAGATTATTTATATCAGAAAATTACTTTTCTACCACTCGGTAGAATAATAAAGAAGCTAATGACTATTAAAGACAAAGAATGGGAGATTCTTAACAAAAAGACACTGGGAAAAATATGATTGTGCTTGGTAGAAATGGTGGATTTTAACATTTTGAAAGAAAATACAACAGAGGGTTTGATAAAGGCATTTGCTAAAATGTACAAAAATCCATCCACTTCCAACAAGGTATTTTTGATGAATTATTTATTTAATAAGAAGATGTCAGAAAGTGGCTCTATTATTGATCATTTAAATGAATTTAACACGATCATTAGTCAACTAAGTTCTACAGGAGTAAAATTTGATGATGATTTAGGGATATTTTGATTTTGTGCTCATTTCTTGAAAGTTAGAATGGCTTGGTCAAGGCTATGAGCAATTATATCTCTGGTTCAAACACTTTAAATTTGTTGATGTTGTTGGTGTTATCCGTAGCGAGGAAATGTGACAAAAAATCACAAGTGAGACATCAAGTAATGCTTTAACCATGGATAATAGGGGAAGACAAAGGGATAGAGGAAAGATCCCAAGGAATCATGGGAATTCTAAGAAGGGAAAATCCAAATCTAGAGGGATGCTAGAATGTTGGAGTTGTGAGAAGAAATGACACAAGAAAAAAGACTCTTGGTATTTAAAGAAAAAGTAAAAAGGTGATGGATAACAAGATAATATAAGGAAGAAAATGTAGCAAGTGATGTATTACAATATGATTTAAACCTTTCAGTACATAAAATTATTGATTCTTAGGTGATAGACTTAGGGGCTTCATTTCATGCCACACCCCATAAGAAATATTTTCAAGATTATGTTCAAGGTGATTTTGGACAAGTTTATTTGGGTGATGATGAACCATGTAAAATTGTTGGAAAGGGTAAGATATGGATAATTTTTTAGAATGGAAACTAATGGTTATTGAAATAGGTAAGACATGTTCCTAATTTAAGGAAGAATACAATTTCAATAGGGTAGTTGGGAAGTGAAGGTTGTATAGTCACATTTACAAGAAATTCATGGAATGTCACTAGATGATCTATGATAATAACAAAAGGAGAGAAGGTAGGCAAATTGTATTTACATATTAATAATGCTGACCTTTCTATTTTTTAGCTGTTATAGGACTGGATACATCATTATGGAAGCATAGGCTTGGGCACAAGTGAGAAGGGTATGCAAATTATCCACTCAAGTAAATTATTCATAGTTTTAAATAAAATTGATTTGGACTTCTGTGAGCATTGCATTTATATAAAATAGAAAATAGTTAGATTTGTCAAAGTTGGGAAGCAAAATAAGAGCAAAAAGTTAGAGCTTGTGCATAGAGATGTGTGGGGATGGGATCATGTATCATCTCTTGGTGTCTCTTATTATTGTTACATTTATTGATGATTCAACTAAGAAAATGGATTTATTGCATTAGAAACAAATTTGATATCTTTGATCATTTTAAGAAATGGAAAGATTTGGTTGAGAATGAGACAATTAATAAGTTGATGTGTCTCTAATAAGATAATGGAGACAAGTGTTGCAACAATGAGTTTGATATTTATTATTCATAATATGGGATTCACAAATAGAGGATAGTTCCAAAAACACCACAAGAAAATGGCGTGTTAGAAATGATGAATAGGAAAATCATGGTGTGGGCAAGGAGTATGAGATTGCAGGTATGATTGCTCTTACAATTTTGGGAAAATGTTTCAGATATTGTTGTTTACTTAATAAATAGAGGGTCTTAAATTTCATTGAATGATGACATTCCAGAGGAGGCATGGATAGGTAAAAAGGTAACTACTCATTCCTAAAGAATTTTGGTTGTGAAGCATTTTTCCATATTGATAGAGAAGCTTGAGGCAATATCCAAGAAATGCACTTTTATTGGACATGGAGTTAATGATTTTGGCTATTGCTTATGGGATTATAGAAATCACAAAATCATTAGGAGTCTGAGATGTGGTATTTAATGAGAAGGTCATGTAAAAAGATTAGTTGGAAAGAAACGGGAAAAGAAAAACACAAAATACACCATGCTTCATGAAATCATAAAAAAAAAAATTCAAAAGGTGCAAGAAAATCAAAATGTTCAACAAAAACAACCACAATAGGTACCTCAAATTCTTGCAAGTGTTGGTAGAATATCAACTAGGTTAAGTAGATTCCAAAAATGATATTGTCCTTCATTGTATTATGTGTTGTTGATTGATTTTGGTGAACCATCAAGATATGAAGAATAAATGCAAATAGAAACTAGAAAGATGGGAGCAAGAAATGAAAGAAGTAATGGACTCTTTGGTACATAACTAGATTTGGGACTTGGTCCCCTTGCTCGCAAGTAAAATAACATTGTAGAATAAATGCCTTTACAAGTTGAAGGAAGAAGATGGAGGCAAAAGGAGTACAAGGCCAAACTTGTTGTAAAGGGGTTTGCACGTAAGAAAGGTAGATATTTTGATGCAAGAGCATCTGGACTTAGCCAACAATGTGAAGATCTGTTCACATGTTGTGGCTAAACCAGTTGAATTTCACTGACCTGAGTGGTCAAAAGACAGTTTTAACCGAGAGGGTTGGATCTCTCAAGAAATTATTTGTATCTTGTTATTGTAATAGTTAGAAATTGTCTTATTTTAGATTGAAGGATAAGTTGTTAGCATAGGTGTGTGATAGAGCTTGAAAATAGAGATTTGACTGTTAGATTGTTTAAAAATAGAGATGAGTTGTTAAGCATAGTCTAAGTAGGATTCGATTGATAAAAAGAAGAAAAATGTAATGTAGACGAATTGGCAGAGATAAAGGAGGATTGAGGAAGCGAGAATCGAAAGCTAGAGCGAGGACTACCATATTGAAATAGGGGTCTTTTAAATTGCTGCAATCGAGCTTAAGGGTCGAGACTCTATAACCATTATTGTAATGAATAATTGATGTGTGAGTGATTATACATATCAATTCTATGGAGTCTCTCATTTTGCCTTTGTTTGTTTGTATTCGGGACAAAATCAATTGTTTCTCTATTTTTATGCTTTATGATATAAAACACAGAGTTCAACGGGAATCACAGTCCTTAGTATTATTAACATTGTTGACACCCGCTTAAATCCCAACCGTTGATCTAAGTTCCAACCAACGGTGCGAAATCACGCAAACCGTTGGATCACCCCTATCGCATCGCAATATTTTTTTACAAGGGGCGGACCTCAAGCCTTAAAGAATTGCGATGTGCGATCGCCGAAATATCATATCACAACAAAGCATTGGTGTATGGTAGGACCTCCAGCGGTAACATTGTGATCCATCGCATTGCCATATTACAATTGGAAAGGAAATGAGCCTTGAGTATTGGGAACTTGCGATATGCGATGGGCGACGCGATCACTAATAAAATCGCATCACAACGTTCCATATGTATGTACCGAGCCATAAACGGTTGCCCATAGCGATTTGCGATTGCGATATAATGTGGATCGTCAGATCAAAGGTGCGGTGATCTATGGTGTACCGTGAGCATTTCTATTAGAAAGGGGAAATATCAGTTTCAGCTTATATCAAGGAGGAAATTAGAATAGCGCCGCAAAAAAAAAACGAATGTAAAGGGAATAGCAAACGCGGCGTCGATTGTTGATACTTCTTGAAACAATTGATTCTTGTGTCATTTGTGGTATCAGAGCATAGTTTAACTGTAGTAAACATGTTGCCGAGGAGAGGAGCTCGCATAGGTCAAGGAGGAGATCCGAAGTCTGCATACGAGGATGGAAACAATTGAAACTGCTCAGAGAAGAACACCGAATGAAGGGGATGACAGTGCTAAAGAAGAATCTTCTGAGGAAGAAGAAGAGGAGGATAATGAAATTACCAGAGTTATTAAGATGTTGGCGAAAGTAGGAGGAAAATCAAAGGTGGAATTTCCTACGTATGAGGTGAGTCTCAATGCAGAAGAGCTAATGGACTCGATCAGGTCATTAGATAAATATTTTGACTATGAAGAGGAGGCTGACGACAAAAAGAAGGTGAAATTCGTAGTTACTAGATTGAAAGGTCATGCAACTATTTGGTGGGATGAACTACAAACATCCAGAACAAGGAAAGGAAAGTCCAAGATCAAGCAATGGTACAAAATGGTGAGTAAGAATAAAGCCAAATTTATGCCTAAAGATTATCAGTTAAATCTTTTTAAACAATTGCAGAATTTAAGGCAAAAAGGAATGTCTGTTAAAGAATACACAAAAGAGTTTTATAGATTGAGTATTAGAGCAAGACATGCAGAGGATGACGTGGAGAAGGTAGCCAGATATATCAATGGCTGAAGATATGACATACAGGACGAGATCAACTTGCTAAGTCTGAAGACTATTGAGGATGCCTATCAAGCAGGTTTGAAGGTAGAAGAGAAGATGTTGAGAAAACAGAATCAGAGGAATAGAGGAAGAAGCTGAGTAATAGGTAGAGGAACTACCAGACCAAGGGGACAGCAACATCAGCATGAAATAGTCAGTTCAAGTAGTAGACCACCACAGAGAGGAGATTTTAATAGAGGGAGATTTGTGCCCAGAGGAAGAGGCCGAGGTAGAGATATTCGGTGCAAAACATGTGGAGAATGGGGACATGTGATCCAGGTGGATATTGGTGGCCACCTGCCAAGTCCACCTGGACCCCCACCATTGTCTTTCTCAGCATTTTCAGTTTCCTTAATTGTAGCACAACTTACTATTTTTAGCAGTTTTTCGGGTCCTGAACTTCCGGAGCCGTTTTGAGGCCCTAAACGACGTTATTTTGGGAAATCTGGGGGCAACATTGGTCCATGGACTGATGTTTCCCTTCCCAAAGTGGTAGTGCTCGGATAGATCTTTCTAACGAGCTATTTTACGCGTCAAACGGAGATCGTATGCCAAAGTTACGACCCCGGGAAGTTGATGTACCAATTTACCCAAACGGGGCCCACAGTTTGGCATTTCATCTCCTAGGGTTAGGTTTTGGAATGTTAAGGGTTGTCCATTGTTTCTCAACAATAAATAGGCCTTCGAGCCTCATTGTAACATAGTTCAGAGGCATGTAGCCATCACATCTCTTCTCAGAGATAAGCTACCATCGCCCTAGCTAGTTTATTGCCATTTCTGTTTGTAAGCATATTTCAGTATTTCCCATTAATGAAATGAAGTATTATTTCCGCTGCATCTTTGTGTATATGGTTATCTCTGTAATTTTTTGCGTTCCTGTTTAAATCCGGATCAGTGGTATCAGAGCGGTCTGCTTTTTCTCTGTTTTTCTTTGCATGTCCCCAACAAGGTCGGGATATAAGGAGTTAGGGCTTGAACTGGTTGAACCTTTGCAAGACCAGCCCCGCAAATCCCGACGGCCTCCCATGGCGGACGAGAAGAAAGACGAGGGGGCAGGAGATCCCATCAAAATCTTGCTCGAAGAAGTGCTCGAGCGACAACGGAACGCGATGATGGACAGCTTTGCGCAGATCCTTCAGCGGCTACCCCGAAGCGGCGCATCGGCTTCCAGTAGCTCCTCTGGAAACGCCACACCCTTTAAGGTACAAGTTAATTTTGAAATCCCCATATTCGAGGGTCAGATAGACGTCGATGCCGTAGATAAATGGTTAAATCTGCTAGAGGGTTATTTTTCTGTTCATGAATTTTCGAGTCGGGAAAAGATTGTTTTTGCTCTTCTCAAAGCAACCCCCCACGTCAAGGACTGGTGGGAAACCTACTGCGAGCAGAAGGATGAAAGTACTGGCTCACTATTTTCAGTCGCACCCACCTGGGATTCGTTCCGGGATGCCATCAAGGAGCAGTACTACCCTGTCGGAAGCTATGAGGATGAATACATAAAGTGGACCACGCTGCGGCGGGGAAGGGACCAAGACGTGCCGGAGTTCACCAATCTTTTCCATACCCTTCGCACAAAGTTGGGTATCAAGGATTCGGAGCAACATTTGATACTCAAATACCGTGGCTGCCTGCACAAGTACATCCAGGACGAAATACAGTTCTTAAACATCCCCTCGCTCGGCGCAGCATACCGGTATGCCGTCAAGGTCGAGCAGAAGTTTAAACAAAAGAAGCGAGACTTTGGATCTGCGAATCCAAATCAGGGGAAAGGTGCCCCTAAACCACAGAACAAAGGACAAAGCCAAGGCGGGACATCCCAAGACAACCAGCCGAAGCTGCAAGCAAAGAGCAACGCCGCGAAGCCGAGAAAGGACACTGGAAAATGGTGCGAGTTCCATAAGAGCTCCACTCACAACACAACTGAGTGTCGGGCCAAGCAGTCACTGGTGGCTGAGCTAAAGGTTTCAGAATCAGATGCATGTTCCGACTCTGAGTCAGAACCCGATAAGGGGTATGAAAAAGGGAAGCAGATCATTGATGCGGATCCCAGCGCCACTGTTGCTACCGCAAAGATCCAGAAAAATGAACCCGAAGATCCAGAGGAGGAGGAGCGTCTCTTCCACTCCCAGATGTGGGTAAAGGGCTCCCCGATACAGTTCATTGTTGATAGCGGGAGTCAAAAGAACCTCATTTCGGCAGAGGTCGTGAAGCGGTTGGGCTTACCGACCACAGCACATCCACAACCATACACCATTGGGTGGCTTCACCAAGGGCGAGATCTTCGCGTGAGCCAGCAGTGTCGCCTTCCATACAACATCAAGCCCTTCACGGATGAGGTATTGTGTGACATTGCTCCCCTTGAAGTTTGTGATGTATTCCTAGGACAACCATACTTGTGGAAGCGACATGCTGTGTATGAATCAAGGCCCCGTGCTGTTATTATTACATTGGGAAATAAGTTGTTCAGGATACCAGAGGTAGCACCACCTGCCGCCATCTCTTTGATTACTGCAAAACAATGAAGTAAGATCATTTCCAAAACCAGGAAATTTGTTTTCCTGATGATACGCCCTCAAGGGAAGAAGAAGACAGTGGCCGCGGCCTCCAAACGGGGTTCCTCTGCACGGCAGCTACAGATGGACAAGATTGTGGAGGAGTACGAAGACATCTTCACCTCCCCGGCAGGGGTTCCTCTGCACTGTCAAGTCAAGCACTCCATCGATCTGACCCCAGGTGCATCGCTACCCAATGGACCAATTTATCGGCGCTCCGTTCTGGAGAACAATGAAATCAAGAGACAGATTCAGGAGCTCCTACAGAAAGGTCACATCCGTCCGAGTTCTTCGCCCTGTGGGAGCCCGATAGAGTTGGTACAGAAGAAGAATGGGACGTGGAGACTCTGTATTGACTATCGGGCGCTGAACAAGATCACTGTCCATAATAGGTACCCGATCCCGCGGATTGATGACCTCCTAGACCAACTAAAGGGGGCGAAATATTTCACCAAGATCGATCTGAAGTCAGGATATCACCAAGTACCAATTGAACCCTCAGATGTGTGGAAGACTGCCTTCAAATCCAAGGAGGGCCTCTTCGAATGGTTGGTCATGCCTTTCGGATTGACGAATGCTCCTGCAACCTTTATGAGGCTAATGGATGACACCTTGCAGCCATTCACCAACTCCTTTGTAGTAGTATACTTGGATGACATTCTGATCTTCAGCCAGAGTTGGGAAGAGCACCTCCACCACATCCGACAGGTTCTCCAAACACTGCGACAACACAAGCTATGTGCCAATTTGGAGAAATGCACTTTTGGCATGACCGCGGTTCAGTATCTGGGATACATCATTGATGAACAGGGGGTGCATGTCGATCCAACCAAGGTCCAAGTCATTCGGGATTGGCCCTCTCCAACCACTCTAACAGAGCTCCGCAGCTTTCTATGTCTTGCCAACTTCTACCGTAGGTTTGTGTTGGGATTTTCTCATATTTCTTGGCCCTTGAGTCAAGTCACCAAGGGCGGGGCGAAAGCAAAATTCTTTTGGTCTGAATCTCAACAGAAGTCATTCAGGGAGTTGAAGGATCACCTCTGCACGGCACCAGTGCTCGCATTACCAGATTTACAACAACCATTTGAGGTCGAGACAGATGCCTCTGACGATGCTGTTGGGGCAGTCCTTACTCAACATGGACATCCAGTGGCATATCACAGTGAAACACTTTCAGACACAGTCCGGAAGTACCCCACTTATGATAAAGAGATGTATTCCATTGTACAAGCCTGCCGACAATGGAAGCATTACATTTTGGGGAAGGAAACGGTCATCCACACAGACCACCGACCTCTGCAGTTCATACAGACCCAAGGGAAATTGCAGAATGATCGCCATCAGAAGTGGTCTACATACCTGCAACAGTTTCACTTGAATATCAAGTATAAAAAGGGCAGCACCAATAATGTTGCAGATTGCCTCAGTCGACCACCGATCATGGCGCTAACCACCGTGCTCAACTCTTGCAGGCACGAGACTTCTGATTGGCCACTTCTCTACAAAAGTGACCCAGAATTCGGCCACACATACCAGACACTCTTGGAGGGTCGGCAGGTGGCAGATTTTCACCTCTAGGATGCCCTATTATGCCACCTCGGTCACCTCTGTGTTCCTTCAAGCGAGCGTGCCAAGATGATTTGGGAAGCACACTACAGTCGGGCTGTTAGGCATTTCGGGGTCGAGAAAACAGTGGCAATACTGCAAAACTATTTCTATTGGCCGAATCTTCGACAGGATGTTGGGAAGTACATCCGATCATGTACTGCCTGTGCCATTGCCAAACCGACCATTAAGAAGCAAGGCCTCTATACCCCGTTGCCTACCCCTAGTCGACCTTGGAAATCCATCTCCATGGATTACATGTCAGGCCTTCCTTCCACTAAGCATGGAAATGACTGTGTTTTTGTGGTTGTCGACAGGTTCTCAAAGATGGCCATTATGATGGCCTGCAAGAAGAATATCACAGCAGAAGCCACTGCTAAACTCTTCTTTGAACGAGTGTGGGTGCACTTTGGGATCCCACAGTCTATCATCTCAGATCGGGACAGTCGGTTTCTCAGCACCTTTTGGTCCAGTCTCTGGTCAATGCTAGACACCAAACTCACGAAGTCCACAGCCTTCCATCCTCAAACTGATGGCCAGACGGAGGTTGTCAATAGGATGATTGTGTACATTCTACGCATGTATAACTCAAAGCATCCACGCAGATGGGACGAGAGCCTTCCCTACGTTTAGCACAACTACAACCGAGCTCTTCACAGCTCCACTGGCCATAGCCCTTTTCAGGTGGGTTTGGGATTCCAGCCACTATGCCCCATTGATGTGGCCATGCCACTTGCAGCTACTCACATGAATTCAACTCATGTCCAGTCCGAAACAGATAAGGCCACCAGCTTCATTGAGCGAATCCAACATATTCGCCAGCAGGTCCATGACATTCTTGAGAAATCAAATGCCAAGTACAAGCAGCGACATGATCAACATCGGGTGCCACACAAGTTTCAGGTGGGCGACAAAGTCTGGTTGCATTTACAAAAGGAACGCCTTACTGGAGCCTATCGGAAATTGAGACCACTCCGATATGGTCCTTACACCATTACTAAGGCTATGGGAGACAATGCATTTGAGCTCATCATTCCCCCATTCCTTGGCCTGCACCCAGTATTTAATGTGGACCGCCTTCAACCATACTTTCCACCATTGCTAGACACATCCGACATTGCAGAACAACTCAAACCCACAGAATTAAATCCAGATTGCATGGAACAAGCTGCAACTGATCGGATCATGGACACACAGATCAAGAACACTCGCCAACAGAATATCCAATTGTATCGAGTTGTCAAAGCGGGCCAACTCCTTCAGCAGGGCAAGTGGCTCACCAGGGAACAAGTTCAGCAGAAGTTTCCTCATCTCATGGAGGAGCTCAACGCAATGGGGACCATTGCTTCCTAAGGGGGGAGGAATGATCCAGGTGGATATTGGTGGCCACCTGCCAAGTCCACCTGGACCCCCACCATTGTCTTTCTCAGCATTTTCAGTTTCCTTAATTGTAGCACAACTTACTATTTTTAGCAGTTTTTCGGGTCCTGAACTTCCGGAGCCGTTTTGAGGCCCTAAACGACGTTTTTTGGGAAATCTGGGGGCAACATGGGTCCACCATGGACCAATGTTGTCCTTCCCAAAGTGGTAGTGCTCGGATAGATCTTTCTAACGAGCTATTGTACGCGTCAAACGGAGATCTTATGCCAAAGTTACGACCCCGGGAAGTTGATGTGCCAATTTACCCAAACGGGGCCCACAATTTGGCGTTTCATCTCCTAGGGTTAGGTTTTGGAATGTTAAGGGTTGTCCATTGTTTCTCAACAATAAATAGGCCTTCGAGCCTCATTGTAACACAGTTCAGAGGCATGTAGCCATCACATCTCTTCTCAGAGATAAGCTACCATCGCCCTAGCTAGTTTATTGCCATTTCTGTTTGTAAGCATATTTCAGTATTTCCCATTAATGAAATGAAGTATTATTTCCGCTGCATCTTTGTGTATATGGTTATCTCTGTAATTTGTTGCGTTCCTGTTTAAATCCGGATCAACATGTGTCATGGGACTGTCCTCATAATAAACTAGCAAGTCAAAGGAATGCGAATGTGGTTGAGGCAAAGCCAGAAACACCCCGACTTATGGAAAAGGAAGAATCCCCTGAAGTAGGAGAATCCCTGTTGTTGAAAAGGGCATTGTTGAAGGCATAGAAAGAAACTGAAGAACCAACGTAGAGGAAGAGTATATTCAGAACTACATGCAAATCCAAAGGTAAATGTTGTAAAGTGATAATTGATAGTGGAAGCATTGATAACCTTGTTTCTACATAGATGGTGGACAAGCTTGGATTAGCGAAAACAATACACCCTACTCCTTACAAAGTTTCATGGTTGTAGAAAGGACATCAGATTATTGTGACAGAGCAATACAAAGTCGAGATACAGATTGGTACGTATAAGGATGTGATATTATAAGATGTAATGCCCATGGATGTATGCCATGTATTTTTGGGAAGACTGTGGCAGTTTGATCGGAAAGATATTCATGATGGGAGGAAAAACACTTATACTCTAGAGAAGGATGGAAATAAACATACATTGCTGCCATTGAAGGATGACGCTGACAAAGGAGCACCTGGAAATAATGTTATGCTGATGAGCGGAAAGGAGTTGTTACAAGAGGTTGGAAAAGGTGAAGAAATGCATTTTTCTATCATAGGGAGATCGAAGGTAATTTTAACTTCCACAAACTTAGATGATTTACCTAAAGAAACCAAAATTATTTTAAATGATTTCGCTGATATTATTGTGGATGAGTTGCCAAATCCATTGCCACCAATCAGGAGTAATAGTCATCATATTTATCTAATACCAGGAGCAATTTTTCCAAATAAAGCAACATACAGATTAACTCAAGAGAATGCAGAAGTTGGGAGACAAGTGCAAGAACTGATGGATAAGGGACTAATCAGAGAAAGTCTTAGTCCATGTGATGTACCAACAATACTCAATCCAAAGAAAGGAGGTGAATGGCATATGTGCACAGATTCCAGAGCCATAAACAAGATCACAATCAGGTATAGATTTCCTTTTCCACGCATGGATGATTTGATGGATTGTTTGAGTGGGTCAAAGTATTTTACTAAAATAGATCTGAAAAGTGGATATCATCAAATAAGAATTAGAGAAGGAGATGAATGGAAGACTACATTTAAAATAAACAGTGGGTTGTATGAGTGGTTAGTGATGCCTTTTGGACTCACTAATGCACCTAGCACGTTCATGAGATTGATGAATGAAGTCTTGAAGGAATATGCAGGCAAGTTTGTTATTTCTTATCTTGATGATATTCTAGTTTTTAGTAAAAGTAAAGAAGAACATCTAGAGCATCTTAAATTGGTTTTAAGAACTCTGCAAAAAGAGAAACTACTGATAAATCTGAAGAAATTTAGTTTCATGAAAGAAGAATTAATTTACTTGGGATTTGTAGTTTCTAAAGAAGGGTTGGAAATGGATCCAAAGAAAGTCCAAGCAATTTGGAATTGGAATATTCCCAAAAATATATCTAAGGTTAGAAGCTTTCATGGTCTTGCAAGTTTTTACAGGAAATTTATTAGAGGTTTTAATCAAATTTGTGCACTAATTCTTGAAACAATCAAGGAGACTAATCAACCATTCAAGTGGACAGAAGCAACAAACATGAATTTTAAATTGCTGAACAGGAAAATCACAAAGGAACCAATTGTAGCTTTACCTGATTTTGAAAAAGTATTTCAAGTTGAAACCGATGCTAGTGGAGTTGAAGTTGGCGCAGTTTTGAGTCAGGAACAGAGACTGATAGCGTACTTCAGTGAGAAATTGAATGAAGCGAAGAGGAAGTATTCTTCTTACAATAAAGAGTTTTATGCTATTGTACAAGCCTTGAAAAATGGAGACATTTTTTGTTTCCAAAGGAATTTATATTGTATTTTGACAATCACGCATTGCAGTTCATAAACAACCAACCGAAATTGAACCAAAAACATGCCAAGTGGGTAGAATTTTTGCAGAGCTTTACTTTTGTGATAAAGCACACAAGTGGTAAGTTGAATAAAGTCATTGATGCATTGAGTAGGGTCAGTTTTATTGTGCAAGAATTCAAAGTTGGTGTTGTAGGTTTTGAAGAAATGATTGAAATGTACAAAGATGATGCAGATTTCAAAGACATTTATACAGCAGTACAAAATCCGATAGTTCATAACAGAATTCAGTGGTTAGATTATCTTATCCAAGGAGGTTTGTTGTTTAAAGGCAACAAGTTGTGTATTCCCAAATGTTCTATGAGGGAAAACATAATAAAGGACAAACATAGTGGAGGATTATCTGGTCACTTTGGACAAGACAAAACCTTTGCTCAGGTGAATTATTTTTATTATTGGCAAAAATTGCAAACTGATGTTAAGAGATTTGTTGAGAAGTGCAGGATATGTCAGCATGCTAAAGGGAGAAGCCAGAACACAGGATTGTAATAGCCATTGCCAATACCAGACCGACTGTGGGATGCAGTTAGCATGGATTTTGTTTTGGGATTACCTTAAACTCAGAGAGGGAATGATTCCATTTATGTTGTGGTAGATATATTTTCCAAGATGGCACATTTCATTGCTTGTAAGAAGACTAGTGATGCAACACACATAGCTAATCTATTTTTTTTCTTCAGAAATTGTAAGATTACATGGATTGCCCGTAAGTATTGTGTCTGATAGAGATACAAAGTTTGTAGGGAATTTTTGGAGAACTCTTTGGAAGAAACTAGGATCTAACCTTAGTTTCAGTTCAGCATACCATCCTCAAATATATGGATAGACCGAAGTAGTAAACAGGAGCTTGGGAAACATATTGAGAAGTTTAGTGTATCAAAATAATAAACAGTGGGATTTAGCACTAGCTCAGGCTGAGTTTGCATATAATGACACTCCAAACCGAAGTACTAGAATGAGTCCATTTCAGATTTTTTTGGGATGAATCCAAGAGGTGTGTATGAGCTCATAAATTTGGGTAAACAAGAGACAAGAAGCGCAAAAGGTGAAGAGTTTGCAGAACAAATGCAAAGACTACAAGAAGATGTCAAAATTAGATTGCAGGATAGCAATGGAAAATACAAACAGCGAGTAGATATGAAAAGAAAATAAAAATAATTCCAAGTGGGAAATTTTTTAACTAATGCATATGAAATTGAGTTTCCAGAAGGGATTGGAATATCGCCTATTTTCAATATTACAGGTTTGTATCCAATCATGACTGGAAGAAATGCATAATTACATATATAATGAGATATATTTGTATACGATATTACAGATCGATGATTCGAGCTACGATCCCATACGACACTAAAGCGTAATGACATATATTATTCTATGCATTATCTGCCTCCTGCTCTAACCGGAAATAACAAGTCTTTCCCTCACCACGAGCCCTGCCGGGGGCATGATGGCGGCCCTCGACCTCCTCTGTCGGTCGAGCGATAAATCCCTCACACATATGAATGTATGAGTCCCTTAAGGACCCTTTAGGGGGCTCGACTGATAAGGAGAGGAAAGGTCGATCAAATCAGAATCAAGGAAGGCCGCTCTACCCATCTTCCGACTGAGTGAGACAGCTGGTACAGGGCCTGATCGACCCACATAGACCATAGTTCGGCACCCATGGATGCAGCTAATTCCGGCTGTGTCATCCCAGCTTCCGATTCCCTCTACTCGGTATCGCCTTAAGTTCGATGCTTTGCACCTCTCGACGTCCGTTAATATGTATATAATAGAGTGAGCCATCACTCATAGCATCGACATAGATTGGTGGCGTTGGAGAGTGGTTTTTTCACAGTCGGTCGAGTCTGGCCGTTAGGGGGCCTTATGATTCAATCCCCTTTCCCATTGACATTGGTTCTCGTGCCCACCCTGCCAGGCAAGGAAAGTCAACTCGGATGCGAGACCCTGCTTCGTGCCGCTCCATTGATCATCAATCAGAAACAATGGTTAGGCAAGCCCCAACACTGGAAGGTTCCTCGAACGCTGGCTGAGATGGATGGCTCGAGGTCTTGCTTACTGGTACGGCTGGGATTGCTGGGACAGCTGGGATGGGTCTGAGGGTGAGGGTGAGGGACGAACTCTCGACGATAGGAGAGGGATAACCCTATGAAATGGGTCGGTGCTACAGCGTACAAATATAGCCTTATAAAGAGACTTTCGAGCTTGCTTGAGACCCAACCCCTATCGAAGTTGAAAGTGGGGATACAGCGTGCGTCAATGGCCTTGGAATATAAGAGGTAGGTTTTGACTTTACCCGCCTGCTTATAGCTGCCCCTCAGAAGAAATGGATGTGCGCTACCATGTGAGTGTGTTCCAATAACCAGCGGGGGTTCTTTCCTTCGCGAGCCCGCGATTTCTCCTTTTTACCGCCCGGTAGTTCGAAGGAGAAAAGATGGATGGCTATCAGTGATAGGGGCAGCAGCCCCTCATTCTATTTGGTCCATGGCAAGGCAGCTGCTGGCTGGGATTATTGCTGAACGAACGTGTCAAGAGGAAGTTCAGCGCAGACTTCGTTCCTTGGGGCGGGAGAGATACTAATTAGGAAGGTAGTGGAGTTATTAAAGAATTCAGTTTACTTTAGACAAAAAGTTAGTTATTTACCCCAGATGGGGGATCATAGCCTAGGACCCTCAAAACCAATCTTTTCTTTCTATAATACGCGGAGGGGTTTTCTCGACCGGAACAACCCCAATATAGCAGATTTATCAAATAGGATTAGATTTGGCTCCGCTCATATAAAGGGACAGAGACAGAGCTACATGATGAAACTACAGAAGATGAAGTTCAAACTTTGAACTGGGAAGAACAAATGCCAAAGACCGTTAAGAAAGAAGTGGAAGATGTTTTAGAGAAAAGAGTATCCAAAAGAACCAGAGGACAGACTTATTTTCAATATCTAGTCAAATGGAAAGGACAACCAGTGGAGGATGCTAGCTGGTTGACAACAACAGAGTTGCAGAAGTATGAAGTAAGTCCTAAAAGTTTGAGGGACGATTATTTCTTCCTCGGGAGTCTGATGCAGGCATCCGGACTTAGCCAGCAATGTGAAGGTCTGTTCACATGTTGTGGCTAAACAAGTTGAATTTCACTGACTTGAGTGGTCAAAATCTAGTTTTAATCAAGAGGGTTGGATCTCCCAAGAAATGATTTGTATTTCATTATTTTAATATTTAGAAATTGTCTTATTTTAGATTGAAGGATAAGTTATTATCATAGGTGTGTGATAGAGCTTGAAAATAGAGATTTGACTATTAGATTCTTTAAAAATAGAGATTGAGTTGTTAATCATAGTTGAAGTAGAATTCGATTGATAAAAAGAAGAAAAATGTAATGTAGATGGATTGGCAAGAGATAAAGGAGGATTGAGGAAGTGAGAATCGAAAGATAAAGTGAGGACTACCATATTGAAACAGGGGTCTTTTAAATCACTGCAATCCAGCCAAAGGACCAAGACTCTGTAACCATTATTGTAATGAATAATTGATGTGTGAGTGATTATATATATCAATTCTGTGGAGTCTCTTGTTTTGCCTTTGTTTGTTTGTATTCAGGACAGAACCAAATGTTTCTCTGTTTTTATGCTTTATGATATAAAACACAAAGTTCAACGGGAATCGCAGTCCTTAGTATTATTAACATTGTTGACACCCGCTTAAATCCCAACCGTTGATCTAAGTTCCAATCAATGGTGCGAAATCCCGCCAACCGTTGGATCACCCCTATCACATCACAATATTTGTTTACAAGGGGCGGACCTCAAGCCTTAAAGAATTGTGATGTGAGATCATCGAAATATTGCATCGCAACAAAGCATTGATGTATGGTAGGACCTCCGGCTGTAAGACATTGCGATGTGCGATTGTGATCCATCGCATCGCCTTATTACAGTTGGAAAGGAAATGGGCCTTGAGTATTGGGAACTTGCGATATGCGATGGACGATGCGATCATTAATAAAATCGCATCGCAACATTCCATATGTATGTACTGAGCCCTAAATGGTTGCCCATAGGGATTTGCGATTGCGATATAATGTGGACCATCGGATCAAAGGTGCAGTGATCTATAGTGTACGATGAGCGGTTCTATTAAAAAGGGGAAATATCAGTTTTAGCTTATATAAAGGAGGAAATCATAATAGCGCAACAAAAAAAAAGTTGGACTGTAAAGGGAATAGAAAATGCGGGGCTGATTGTTGATACTTCTTAAAACAATTGATTCCTGCATCATGTTTTCTCTTGTTGTCAAAATGACTTTAATTAGAACTATTTTAAGTTTAGTGGTAGTAGAAGATTTGCATCTTGAATGATTAGATGTCAAAAAAACTTTTCTCCATGGGGACTTGGAGGAAGAGATTTATATACAACAACCATAAAAGGTATAAGGTAAAAGGGAAGGATAATTGCGTATACAGATTGAAGAAGACGTTGTATGGTTTAAAGAGAGATCCAAGGCAATGGTATTTGAATTTTTTTAGGTTTATGGAAAAACAAGGTTATTGTAGATGTCAGTCTAACCCCTGTGTTTATTTTATAAGACCAAATAATGATAGCTATATTATCTTGTTATTGTATGCAGATGACATGTTTATTAGAGGGTCTAACATACGTGATATAAATGTGCTCAAAATAAAGTTATATAATGCATTTGCTATGAAGGATTTGGGTGTTGTAAAGAAAATCCTTGGTACGTGAATAATAAAAGATAGGAAAATTCATAAAGTAACATTATCTCAAAGTGAGAACATACAAAAGGTGTTGAAATATTGAAAACGAAAGATGCACAACTAGTTAGTACACATTGGGATAGCCATTTCAAATTGACAAAGAAGATGTGTCTGAAGACATAGGAGGAGATTAATGGATGTCCGAGGCTCCATATTAATCTATTGTTGACAAATAAACGTATGTGATGGTGTGCACAATGCCAAATATTTCACATGCAATGGGAGTAGTGAGTAGGTATATGAACAATCAAGGTAAATATAATTGAAAGGTAGTAAAGTAGATTCTCAAGTATTTGGGAGGTACTACTATTTAGGATATGCTTTGGAGGTTCAAACAATTTTCTATAAGGATATGTTGACTGAGATATGTTAGGTGATATAGATAGCGGGAGGAGCACCGTAGGGTATGCTTTTACTATAGGTGGAACAATAGTAAGTTGGATTTCAATTACAAAGGGTTATTGTGGTTTTAAAAACATAAGGAGAGTATGTTGTTATAGATGCTAGTAAATATATGATTTGGTTATAGAGGTTCATGGAGGAATTGGGAAAGACGTAGGAAAATAACTAGTGGTCTACTGTTAGCAAGATATTCATCTTGCAAAAAACTCAACCTTTCATTCTAAGATTAAGTATATATAGCTCAAGTACCAATTGGTACGATGAATTTTGGAAGATGGATAGTTGAAGTTGGAAAAAATACATACTAGCCAAAATCCTACAACCATGTTAATGAACGTAATAACTAAGGAGAAATTGAGTTTATGCTCAATTTTAGTTGTTCCTCAAGCATGATGATGAAGATAAGAAGCTACCCAGGTTCCAACGTTGAAGCATATTCTAGCAAGTGTAATAGTAGTAGAGTTGTTGTAATCATTCTCCAAATTGAAGATTGTTGGTTCTGAAGCTTTATTATTTTCTTCATTTAAAGCACTTATTTATAATTGTGTTTGGACCTCAATTTCTAATAGGGGGTGTAGGGGGGACTCCCACCAAAGCCCCCTCCCCCCCACTATTGTCGCTAGGGGGTCTAGAGGGTGGCGACAATTCTTTGGAGCCTCCTTGGCGGGGGTTCAAGGCCAATTCCCCAGACTTTAACTCTTTTCTTGTGACTTTCTATCCACACATTGATCTTATTTTCAAAAACAATTCCCAATAACTTGGCTAGGAAAGGGTTTAATCATAATATTCCTATAGTTAGAAGGATTTTATTTATCACCACTTTTGAAAATTAGTAGAACAAAAGCCTTACTTAATTTTTAAATTGAATAGTTGTTGAAGTGAATGACAAGGATACTTCCTCCAATTTTTAGGATTTTAACCTAGTAGCCTTTGTTGCCCTTAGCTTTCCCTTTTGTGAGTTGCTTAAATCCAAACATGATGTCATCTATTGAAAAAACTTCCTTCTTTTCTAGAAATGGTTTGAATGTTGTCCATGATATTAGGAGATTCATAAACATGTTTAAAGTACTAATTCTAGTTCCCAAAGAAAATCATATTATTTTCTTTAGTTTTATGTGTCAAAATTCGCCTCTAAAATTCCTCAAACTCTAACTTAGATAAGTGCAAAAACTTCTCATGTTTTCTATTTATTTAGTACCTTTTTCTTCCATTTTGATTAAAATTTTGCATCTATTTGTTTTGTTGATTTTTAAAGATTCATTAAAGCTATCTTTGATAGCTTTACTAACCATCTTACATTTATTTAATACTTTTTTTGCCATTTTAATTAAAATTTTACATCTATTTATTTGGTTGAATTTTAAGGATTCATTAAAAGTATCTTTGATAGCTTTACTAACCATCTTACCTTCTATATCATACTAAAGAATTGTTATCCTATTTTCTTTTTAAACCATCATTGTTATGAAATTATGATTTAAAAAAAAAAACAATCATAACTAAATTAAAATAAAGATAAATTATTATTATTATTATTATTATTATTATTATTATTAATTTTTTACAATTTATATAAAAAAAAAAATTAACCAAAAATAACATAAATATAACATAAAAGAAGGTTAAAAAACTAAACCCTTCTTTTGATCCAATATTGAAATATATTAGCATTATATGGACAACTCAACATAAAATATCCACCTAAATCATCATAGAGTATTAACTAACATTTAATTTGATTTGATTTGATTGTTGATTGATATAAAATAAAATTGGACATATTTTATCAAAATTTTGACAGAATTTTCATTATTTTTCTGACAAAATTGTCATCTTGGACTAAGTTTTCTAAAACCCTTACTTTAATAATTATGTTTTTTTGTCGGGAAAGTTATGGAAATTCCTAAGAGATTTTGTAAATCCAAATAAAATTGTCAAAATTCATAATTTTAAGGGCCTTGGAAATTTTTGATGGTGTTGAATCCATTTCCACCATCAAAAACATGGTTCAAACATTACCTCTACAAGATATTTTGAATTTTTTTTGCCCACCACTTTTCACCCTTCCTACCCGCCACCCTTCCTCCCCCGCCAGCTAGTAGGCGACTCCTTTTCAAAATATTCTTGAAATGGAAAATCAAGATAAGATAGCTGTCAATTATACCTTTCGGTAAGCATGGCGGTTGATTATTTCCGCAAAGTGGATTACCACCTGGACATGCCATGAAAAGGATTACTACCCAGACATGCCAGCAGGAGCCAGCAGGAGCGATAATGCGCTTGTATGAATTTTATTTTTCCAGAACATTCGTATGAATGATGTTCGGCTGGCGTGCGCAATAATAACTTTATGGAAGTATCCGAGGTCCTGCACAATAATAACAATGTCTGTCATTCGTTGTCTGGACTCTACTTTTTGACTTCAGAGATTCTCCTGGGCATTGTCGGTTATCGTAGGGTTTGTGTTACTTTTCTCTTTTGAATTGGCCTGCACAGAGAAGACAACATCAATCATAATTGTCCACCTCTTCTTCCTGGTGTGTTCATGGCCACTACGAAAAGAATCTGCAATCCCCTGTTTTATATATATGTAAATTCATACGCCACTAACTACTCACACAGGTGCCTGTAAATTCTTGTTCATCTCTATAGATTTCAGGCAGAAGGGTTCGAATCCAGATTTCGGAAGCTCTAATTCTTGTTCAGCAGAATCAGCCTTCAAATCCGATGCCGGTATTCTTCTTCTTTCCCTTTCGTTTGCTTCCATTTGCTTTCCATTTATTCGTCAACAGAGTGGAATCATTGATGGCTATATATATATTTTTTCACTTGCAGACAGTTGAGCTCAGAGTAGGCATGCACTGCGATAAATGTATGAAAGAGATCAAGAGAGCACTCAAAAAAGTGGAAGGTAGGGATTGATAGTAGTTTCGTTTATTTTATTTCATTTTAATTGATTTGTTTGAGTTTGAAACCATTTAGAGATAATCTGGATTGAAGTTTGTTTTTTTTGTTGGCTAATTTATGAGATTTTTCAGAGGAGTTTTTATTTTTTAAATTAAAATTAAAATTTATTTTGTTAAATTTTGATTTTTATAGTCCAAAATTGGGTTTTTATTGTACATATAGATTCAACGCTATGAAAAAGGAGAATAGATTTTATAATCTACATAGAGATTGGTTGGTAGTATTAGATATCTTTGGAGAAATGCACCTGGTGCAGTAGCTAATCTGGTTGCTCTAGAAGCTTGTTTGGAGAGTTCACAACTTAAACTTGTGATTTTAACAAATCTTTATAGAATTCTGAACAAATTAGACTGTAAAATATGATGGAAAAACCTCCAAACTTACAACAGATAAACTACAAATTTTTATGTTTATTTTTATTTATTTATTTTGTCAAATCTTAATATTTTTTTGTTTAAAATTTATTTTTGATTGAGTATATGGATTCAGCACCCTAGAAGACATCTAATACAATCAAATTGTGAGGAGTTCACAACTTAAATTTGTGATTCCAATAAATCCCTGCTAGATTCTCATCAAACTAGATTGGAAATATGTTGAAAAAACTTTGAAAATATATAACACATAAACTACCACCTAAAAGAAGAGAAAAAATTATTGACATTATTTCCACTCAGGTTCAAACTCTTACAAATGACAATAAAAACTTTATTGTAATAAATTCAAGTCTTATAGTTAAATATTAACAGTCTTATATTCTTTGTATAAAATATAAAGATATTTTTCTGGAAAAAAAAGATAAATACATTAACATCCAAGTGCAAGATACAACATAGAATTTTTATTTTTAATTAATTTGGGATTATTTTTAATTAATTTGCGATAATAATAATCAAAATGAACAATGTTTTGAAAAATTTGAAGGAAAACTTGTGCTTTGAGAGTACAGCTAAACACCTTATGCAGTAAAACCCAAACCTGAAACTTAATGATGATTTTTAATTAAAACCAACTGAACCAAGCTATATGGCAAGGTACTCACTATTTTTTTTTCATTTTATTGTATCCTTGGGATAACTTATTACGGCCATTGATGTAGTTTTGAACTGCGAGTGACAGGAATAGAGACCTACAAAATGGACACAGTCCAGCAGAAGATGACGGTTACAGGGGACGTTACAGCCAAGGAGTTGATCAAAACGCTGGTGAAGTCCGGGAAACCTGCATGTAATTGGGATGATTATCCTGCTACACAGTAGTTATCATAGCCAGGGAAGCCATGAACCGAGTTTACAGGAAATTTAGTCCAATTTTGCAGCCATCTGTGAATAGCTAGTTCAATCATATACAATTATGTTTAGAGTCTATTTTCAGCTTAATGTAAGGTAGTAAATTGAATACCAAATTTTCACATCATTCTTTCTCTATCTTTTTCCTCTTGTTATTCATAGCAGTAACATTCTCTGCAACAGAGGCCTGACTGTTCTTTCCCTTTGGGTTGTTGTTCATATATCTGAATTGAAGAATTATCTATTTGTCTCAGAAATGTAACAAGTAGAATAAGGAGTTAACAATTTTAGTCCACTTTGTTTTTATTGTGGTTCAAACTTCATATATCTTATTTACAGAACCATCTAATTGACTCAGAATAAGTATTTATGAGAAATGAGAGAGCACAGTTTTTATGGGTAAGGAAATTATATATTTTTATGGAAATGTAAATTTGAGGGATACAGATTGCACAATTTTAAAATGTGAAGATAGTGAAAATGATTGATTTCATTAGGATAATGAAATTAAATAGTTTGCACGTGAGTGCATGTTGTAATTGTAGGGGTCTCTGTTTCGATTCCTGTGAGGTACGCTGCACTGTATTTGGGTCATGGCCGATGATGATTGTACTATGTACAGATTGTAAATATTTGTAGACATATAACTTTTTCAGCAAGGCCCAGTCCCCCTTAAAAAATAATCAAATTAAATAGTTTCAATTAAATTTCAGTAAAATCAATATCAAGCTATATAGTTAAAAGTTGAAAGTTGTCTATAACGCCACTTTTTGAAAGCCTTTCCGGCTGGTTTTTCTGTCTAAATCCGACAGGAATTTATTGGAATCGCAAGTTTGATAGCTAGTTTCTGCACAATGAAAGCGTCCCAGGGGTTTTCGAGGGTGCTGAATCCAAATATGCAGTTAAAAAACCATTTTAACTGCAACAGATCAAGATTTAACCTCAATTTCTTCAGCCGGATTCTGTCACCGGAATTTCCAAAAAATCCCATTATAGACAACTCCGAAATATTCTGACCGTTGTGATTTAATTAGGTGAAAGCAAGACAAGATACACTTGAATGCTGCTTTAACTGCAATTATTTTAACTGAAAAAAATAATTTTTTTTTTTTCAACAATCGATTTAACTGAAGTCAAATTAGAAAAAGGCCGCTACCGCAAAGACCAGCACGTAATAATGTTCAAATTAGAAAAAGGCCCATTGGCCTACCGCAAAGACCAACATGTAATAATGTCCTTGTGAGTGTACCCTAAGAGTAATTCTGTCTAATTTGAATGTAAGAATTGTAGATATGCTCTTCCATTTTGGAAAATAGTTCAGCTCTATTATTATTATAATACTGACTTCAGTCTTATTATTATTATAATATTGATTAAATATCGTTTAAGTTTATATTAAAGATATTAGAGTTAAGTTTATATTAAAAATATTATTATGAGAAGTAGATATGTAGTATTGAAATTGTTTCAGGGCTATATCTTTTTCTAATTAGTAATTATTAATTTATTGTTTAAATGATAATTTATTTAAATATTTTTTAATCATAGTTTACTAATTACAATTTTAAAATGGTAAAGTTTTAATTTTTATAATTAGTTTAGAGTTTATTTGTGCTCTAAAAAATTATTGGGAAAAAAATGGTTTGAGTGTCCTTATATCTTATAACATCATTAAATAGTTTTAATAAAAAAAACTTCAAAGCTATTATGGGATTTTCCCAAATAATACATGTGATTTTATGTTTAGATATTTTCTTTGAGTAATAAAATTATATCATGTGAGTTGAACGTGGAAGAGATGCAATTGGAAATTCCATTAATATGGAATGGAAAACCTCTCTCTAGGTAATATAATAAGTGGAGTAGATATATCAAATCAAGTTCCATCATTTGAATTTATTCAATCAACTTTCATCTTTTCAATTAATTTAATTATGAATATAATGATTAACATTATTAGAAACCTTGAGCACTAGGTGGGGGGGAAGAGGAAGGGCCGTGAATTAGTGGTGTGACTTATGAACAATTTTTACTCTTTCTTAAACTTTAACTGAATCACACACTTGATTAGCATTAGTGGTGTGACTTATGAACAATTTTTACCCTTTCTTAAACTTTAAATAAATCACACACTTGATTAGCAGTACATTACCTTATGTTAGCAACACATAGCATGTGCATAACCATCAAAGCAAATAACCATGAGCAACAACAATCACAACACCCCAATCATACACATGAGACACAAGATATAAGGTGGAAACCAAAAGGGTAAAAACCACTGTCAACAGAGAGTCTTCGTCTCCATCTCTTCTATTAGGTAAAAATACTTTTACATTTGATTCACTGGCCACTACCAGTGTGCAAGCCACCACTTGCTAATCGTGCGAGCGGCTACTTGCTTCAAACAACAACTTGTATGAACTTTGCAAACCACCACCTACAAGAAGCCACCACTCCATCGACTTTGCAAGCCACCACCTGTTGGAAGTCACCACTCTCAATAAGTCTTTCCCAATGACTACTGGACTATTCAACCACCACTAGATGGAAGCCACCACTCCTAAGTTCTCAGGCCACCACCTGAAGGATGTCATTACATCCTGAATATGAAAGCCACCACTTGCTCACTGAAAGCCCCAACTCTCAGCTCATCTCAGGGACCTCGTTTCATAATTTTCATATTGGATCCATGCTACAAACTCATATAGTCATCATGGGCCTCATTTCATACCATTTTCATACTAGACCCATACAAACAGTAATCTCATCAACATCAACACAATCTACAACAATCACTGAATACAAACCCTGCAATAAAATACTCTTCAACACAATCAATCTCTTCAAACCAATCTCAAACAATACATCAGCCACATAAATAATCTTCTCATCCAAACAAAACTCTACAATAACAAACTCATCCAAAATATGCTCAACTGAATCAAATCGTACAACAACACATAATGGCAATCTGATCTACAAACTCAACCATCAATAGAACTCATGCAACCATAAAAATAACTCATATACTAAAGCCACAACAAATGTCTCTCCAATAAAATACCTGTAACAAAAATAAATCAGCAAAATAAACTCTGATCTAAATCTGCAATAACTCTTCTCTCCATATTAACAGCTACAACAATAACTCTTATCTCCATGCTAGTAGCAACTGTAATCCATAATCTACAAAACAAATGTGTTAAACATGTAGATCTATTGTAGCTCCTTCATCCTCTAAAATATGCTCCAAGTATGAGCTTTGATCTGCTCTGCAACTTTGCAAACATGTAGCATACACTCTCTCTCCATCCAACCATTTCTTCTTCACACTTCGAGATTTTATAATTAATTTTAGATGCAATCAATATCCATCACTAAGCCTCCTCATTTTTTACTTAATCACCTTCTAGATGATTGTTAACCTTTTCCGACCATTTGAGCAAAAAATTCCCAACAAAAAAAACCCTATAAAAGTCATTAAAACTTTAAAGTGTACACATTTTTAGGGATTTTTCCTTTTCAAAATGCATAAGTAGGTTTCCTTCATAGGACCTATGTATATGCTATTTTCATGAAGGAAACATGTGTATATGCCATAAAAACCAAGTTTCTCAACAATTCAAGCCACAACTTGGAGCTCAACTTTGGGAGAGTGTGAGGGACGACATGACAACCTTCTACCAACAATTTGAAATCATGACAAAGTGTATATGAATTAGTACAAGGCATCAAACCATGATTACAGAGCATGTACCAAGTGACATCAATCTCAGCTTCAAAACTTCACAACTTGTTCATCAATCTCATCAAGCACCTCTTGAACCTGTAGGACCTCTGCAAACGCATGTTAAGTATCTAATAAACATGACAAAGATTCCAAACATGTTCTCTGCAAGAAAAAGTACATCAACATAATGATAAAACACCTCCGCATCAAGTCAAGTACATGAAGACCTAGATGTCCTAACAACTCTGCATGGATCAACATCTCTGCATCAGATCAATGATAACTCATCATACATCATGAGGGCTACTAACATAAGCTTGACATCAATGATATGAAAAACAATACCAAGACTATGTTGACATCAATGCCAAAAGTACAATGCCAACAAACATATATCATTAAATTATATGACTAAAAAAACTCTTAATAGATTATGGTTAAACCTAAGTTCATTACACTTTTTCCATATGAATCTCATTGTCCTATAGTTAATTTATACTTCAATTTGAGTCCATATGAGAAACATGTACCTCTCATAAGTTTTTCTATGCTTTTGATCACCATGACATTGAGTGGATGCCACATCAACTACTATTAGTAACACTTGTGAAGTGTTGAACTATGAACACTCAAGAATATTTTAGAGGACCCAAAACCTTGATCTGACTAGAAGTTGACACATGAAAAAATCCCCAATTATAATCTTGGATAGTTATTAGGACATGTTAAATATTGGGTTGCTAGGAAAGGAAGAGGTTTCATTCTTGTTGCATTTCCTTGTTCCATAGTTGAGAATGGCATAAGAATGAGATATTGTGAGAGAAACACAAGAAGTTGAAGATTGTGTAGTATTCATTTAGGCCACAATATCCACTATGGCTCCATATTGAGATTGTCTACCTTTTGTATTTGCATTTCATTTCGAGAAGAAGGCACGGTCCTCATTATTTGGGTGGGTTTTCTATTATTGGGTTTCACAAGATTCATCTTTTGTTCATCATGTGGATCATGTGGTGTTTATTGTTTTATTGCATTCCTTGATTATTTTTAGTGATTTATTCCTATGATTATAAATATTAATTAATATTAATAGATAAGCACTTCATAGTAGAAAATTTGTAAAGTTACATCATGACAAATTGTATTGGTGGATTACTCATCGAACTTATATATCACCAACTATATTCACTTCTATACCACTAGTAGGAATATTGCATTACAAACTAGTTGCATAACAAAATGAAAAAAAGGTACATTCAAACTATGAAGTAAATTCTAAAAGAATTTGTTTTAGCATTCCTAGTCAAATAGGGAAGTAGATAGTGTGGACTACGGCTATGGGGCCTTATTTGTTTTCATGTATCACTCTTTAATAGACTCCTTTTTTTATTTCCTTCCTCTTGCAAGGAACACTAAGATAGATTGAGAGACCAAAATATTCATTGATAGCTAGGAATTCATGTGAAAATTTTTCAAACTCCATGAAATTAATTCCACTCAACTTCTTTATTTAACTTATTTTCTCTAATTAAGTCTTTGGTTTTTTATCTCTAATTCCTTCCCAAAGATAAGTGATTCTACCAATTATCTAAACTTCTTTAGTAAGTCAATAATGAGAGTGGTCCACATTTTCTCCACCACCTCATTATATTCTATATATTTCTTCTAGGGAACTTTATTGCTTTGCTCATAATCTTCTCAATTCATTAAACCCAACAAAAAAATATTTTTTATCTCCTATCTAGGTTCCCTTATTTTTCCAAATTTTTATCATTAAAATTATTTTTTATGATTTTTCCTATATTATCATGTTATCTACAATGTAGATTTGGCTATGAAGCTTATGGATCCAACTCCAAAACTTTGAAATCATTCTTCCTTCTTAAGCAAGAGTTCATGGATGACCATGAGTGATAAACTCCTTTCAATGGTATTCTCCTTTTTCCAATGGGTGATAAACTCCTTTCAATGGTCTTCTCTCTTTTTTTCCAAATGGTTTGGACACCTTTTGGAACTCATCCTTTGATTCCTTGGTGGGTTAAAGAGTCTTGTTTAAATGATATTTTGCAAAAATGTCAAACTCATGACAACTGTTGTAGCATTTTTTGGTTTTGGTAAGTTAGTATCGATTAGTCAAAAATGAAAATATATTTCAAAATATGTTAAGTTAGGTTATGGACAAAAAGAATATTAAAAAAATGTTAGGGATATTTTTATGAATGAGTCAATATCAAATAAAATGTTAGAATAGATTTCCTAAAAAATGAAGGCAAAAATAAAATGTTAGGCAAAAAAGAAAAGAAAAAACAATAAACTCTGAAAGTGTTGCAAATCCAAATGCCACTACTCTTAGTCAATTTTGTTTTTGCAAATAAAAGTTGTGTGCAGATTGTTTAAATGTCACATTAGTTCATACAATCCAATTATACAGTTTAATCATGATTGGATTTGATTTAAATTATTTTTCAATAGGTAGCAAACAAAATTGGCTCAACAGTTTAATCTGAGCCAATGGAGGAAATATGGGATAGATGTAGATTAGTCATTAAGAGAAAAAAATTGAGTTGCTAGCCTAAATGCACTCATAAAACTAACTGAGAAAATTTTAGGAAAGATAAGGGTAGGTAGACAAACGGAATACAATTGGAACATGAAAGGATTTGATCCTAGGTTATAACATTGAAAAAATGTGCATATGGTATGGGCTTTAATTAACCATATTCCTAAGTATCAATGTAACTTTATGAATATCCTAACTTCGTTCGTTCATTCGCCCATAATACCAAATTTTCACATCCACCATAAAGCTTGACCCCACCATCACTCTCAACTTCATGATGTTAAATCCCTTTCATCTCACCTTACATCCCACACACTCCCCCGAGATCCGATGGCCCACATCGCTCCTCGACCCTCATTTGTTGTCTGAACTTTATCAGCACGAGGGGGGTCCGAAGTGGGAATTTTTGGAAACCACCCTCTTAAACCACTTTTCCCTCATTTAGTCTTTTGGGACTTAAAATCCTGAAACATCTTACCACCTCAAGTTGCTCCGGAACGCGGTTTCCGTTTGAACGTTTATTGCCGCTCCAACGTCATTGTCCACGTCCACTCCATGTCACCTCCTTCATCCAATCAGCTTTCACCTATTCGTTATTCATTTAATTCGCACTCCCGCAAATTTATGCCCCATAGACCCGTTTAATAATCTCGTTGGATAATTAATGAATACATAGTCATTCATTAAACAGTCCCACTCCATTTTTTCCATTATAAGCCCTTTTCCTTCATGAAAACTGTTACACAGTGCATTTCTATAACTAAATTGATCACTGAAGATTTCCTCCTTACAGCTCAACGACTGTTCAACACTTAAGCAGTCACTTTGTCCTGTTCAGAAGAAAGCCGACATACAGGTCCACTTGTCTCTTTTCAGTCATACTGTTTTTACTGTTATCACTTAGTTTCAAACTATTTTTTTCTATTTCCATCACTTTTAGTCTGTAATTCATTTGATAAGATTCCTCCTAAGGGAAAATAAATTGCAGAAATCCCAAATCCTCTTATTCATCCGCAAGTGGACTTCCATCATACTCCACTGATCAACAGAGATTGTAAAATCATTGAGTCTTCTTCTCAATTTGATTTATATGAAATTTACTGCTAGATGGAGGATCAATTAATTGATCAGACAGATGAAATAAGACTGTGAGACTCCCTCCTTCCCCACTACATTTTCCCTCAGATACACAGAGCACCTGAATTTGTCAGGAAATGCCACGAGTCTTATGATCCCACTCAAAGAGAAATAATTTCACCCACAAGATAATCCTTTGTTTCATCAATGCTGAGTCCATTGAAAAGATGTTGCAAGCTTTAGCTATTATACCAACCCATCCTTTTTCTCATGAAAGCATAATAGAAGCTTATCAAAAGCTATATTTTACTAAAAGATCCCGGACTCTTGAACTTTTCCTAGCTATAGATAGTCCTCTACCGAAAAGAAACCCTCCATATGATTCATCCATGTTCCCTGAAAGAACCAAGCAAATCACCACTATTTTGTCCTATCTGCTTGGTTACAATTCTGATCAATATGTTAATGAAGCTATCCTAGGTTTCTTGTCAATATTTTCTATTGATTCCAAACCCATTGTTTTCTATAACTTTAGCCAATTCCTAGATGAAGCCATACATGAGAAATTTGTCCAGTTTAATGCTGAAGAAGTATTCAAGTATGTTTCAGTACTTGTATACCTTTTTATATATTTTCAGGGAGACAAATTTCCATTCACCTTATAGAAGCTAGATGATGAAGGAAATCAACAATCAGTGATCTTTTGGACCGCAATGAGAATGAAGGAGAAAGAAGAATTTACCTATAAACAGTTCATAGAATTGTTTACTCATCCAAATATTAGTCTTATGAGCAGCACTCCAGTACTAAGAATCAGTGATGAAATTGTGAAAGTTTTGCAACTAGTTGATCAAGACATAACAGTAGATTGGTATCTTTACCAAAACTATACAGAAATCAGGGTTTATGGTTGTGAGATTCCACCATACAAACTTCCCAAGTACCTCCCCATCAGAATATTTGCACTAGAATATATTAAGCAGAGGTTAAATGCAGATGAGGTGCACTTTGTGGTAGCAAGGAAGAAATCTCAATTCAAGCTAAAAGCTCAGGTCGGTCCATTCATATACAATACCAAGGCAGTAGGAGAAGAAGCAGACAGGTTATTAAAGGAAATGACGTTTGGTCTCAGTTTCACTTGGTCTTATGACCCAATGGGAGTGATTTCTAAACTCAGGGTTGAAATAAGTTTACAGCATATCACCACACAGCCAAACTTGAAATAGAGCAGTACAAAAATCAATTGGAATGGAAAGAGAACACCCTTCAACAAGCTGAAGAGCAGGAAGTTTCTACTTCAAATGTGCAAACTCCACTTGCACAGGAAAAAATAGCTAAAAGAAGAAGGGAAGAACAGTCATCTTATACAACTGAAGCATCAAGCCAGGGGTTTAGGATTGTGCATAGGAAAAAGAGACTTAGGATCTCTGTGATTGTTGGAGCAACAAATGAGTCTCAAAAAACAACATTTGATGGACTGGAGAGACTGTGCTCTATACACAATCTGGTGGGCAGTCTACCCAATCCCCAACTTATTCCACTTATTCTCATGAACAACAAGTAATTTAGACCAGTGCAAGAATTCAAAAGGACAAGGAGGAGGACATCTTTCATGTTTTCAGTGAGATTAAAAAGAAGAATTAAGAATTGAAATTTAACACCTATACCTAGTTCTGGAAATATTCCTCTAGCTCTTAGGCCAGACTTCTTTCAGTATTTGACTCTCAGAAGGAAAAAATGCAGATGTCTTTCCTACAAGCTCAAATTCCACAGCCCAGGACTCATGCACATTATCAGAAGCAATCCTCATTTGAGTTTAATGTAAAAGATGTGCATCCAATTGATCAAATTGAGATGCACAAACAAACTGGACAGATGATTTCTTCCACTTTAACTCACACTTCCATGAGTTTGTCAAAGTTGCAGGTCACCTTAGCCAATACACAGTCACAGCTCAAGTTGGAAAAAAGTTTCCTCACTGGCAAAGGACACCAAGATCAAATCCTTGGAAGATATGGTGCTAAATATGGGATATTATCCCTCAAACATAAATGTAGCAAAAGAACTTATTAAGAAGAAAAATGTTGATCTCTCATAATTAAGGAAGTAGCTCAAACTACTAGCTTCTGAGGATCCAATGACCAAAGAGACTGAAGAAACCGAGACTCAGAAATCTGACATGATGAATCTCATCATGGAACAGAATCCGCAAATAAAACAGATGGAGGAGCAAATGGAAAAATTGGTCAAAGATAAAGAAGAATTTTTCAAGAAGGCTCAGGTTCCAGTGGATATAGTTCCTCTTTCAACACTCTCAATAACCAAGGTTTCTACTTCAAGAACAACATCAACTATAGGTACAACATAAGGAGTTGAAAAACATGCAGAAGTTGTTCCAAATATCTCGATTCAAATAGTTGAAATGAAGAAGTTGTAGGATGAATTGAAGGAATTAAAACATATGAAGGCAGTTGCAGACAATTCACATGCAGCTGAGTTGCAGAGGCCAAAAAGTCAAAATGAATTTTTTCAGAAGGAAATCAAAGATTCCTACCTTGGAAAGAAACTAGGTTTGGCAAAGGAAATTCTATGGGAAGAAATTACTGAATCAGTCAAAGATATATGGCCCTATATCAAGATAATCTTTGATAAAAAAGACTTGTTGGAGAAAGCTCAAGAAGCTATCGAAATTATTTCTAAAGAGCTTGAGGACATGCTTCAAATTGCTTCTGAAATAATCAAGTTCCTCAATTCTAAAGACAACTATGAGCTTGAGGAATTGGGTAGCAATGACAGGACAACAACCATACTGGAAGTAAAGAAGATCATTACCAAGAAAAACCTCATCCTTTAGTTGGAAGAAAAGTGCAACAGCGTGAATACTATAGTTCAAATATTTTTCGGTAGGTTAGAACCCTTGACCAGCAAGGGTTTTCCCTCTATGTTAGTGATAAATGAAAAATTAATTCCCATTGAAGACTGTGTTCGAAATCTTACAGAGGTGGGTACTAATGTAGCAACAGCAAGGGTTGTCCTGACTGCACTCAGAGATTCCTTTTTCATGCTAGATGAAATTAGGCATATAATTTTAGTAAAACCAACTTTTACTAAGTATACAAAAATGGATGAATTTTATAGGAGGGTAACTAAGTTATCTATCCCAAATTAGAAATGTTGGGAAGAATTAACTGATTTACTTGACTAAAAGGGTGATCAAACAACATTCAATATTTACAAGGACAGTCATCACCAGCTCAACTGTTCTCAATTTCCAGCAACAATCATCAATAGCTCAACACTAAAATAGTGACAGATCGACTATCAATTTATATTCCTGATTTTGTATTTATCTATTTTTGTAAAATAGTTTAAGATATTTTCTCAGTTCTAAAATTGTATAAATAACTCTCTTTCACGAGTTATTAAGGGTTGCACCCTTGAAGAAGCGTTTCTAAACATTGAATGTACTTGACTTTTTATGAATCATTAATACAAAAGAAAATGGATTCTAAATTCTGATTCATACAGTTTCGTTTTTACTGTAAGTTTTTCTAGTTTTATTTCACAGTGTTTTCTTCATATTCTTATGTTTTACAAAGATAACTAGGCCGGAGTAATTGTGTTTCAATTATCCTTATAAGTTTCTGAAGTGATCATCTATAAAGAAAATGAATTATATAAACGATTTGTTTTATTAATTCCCTCTAAAACATAAAATCATCAACATCTTTTGTAAGCTTAAGCATATTTTATTAAACCTTCTTAACATAGTTTAAAGGTTTTCTTACTTATGATTATTTCGTTTTCAATTTGAAGACTGTGATAGTCATACCATCTCTCTATTTCTGCTCACCACCATGCAAGCTATATCACTATGTGAATTTTAATAGCAGCCCTCTATTTAAATATTAATACTATTCAAAAGGTTGGGAATCGTTGTTTTAAATCTATTTCATACATTGGTCCTCCAAACTAAAACAAAACCCCCAAAACAAACATCTTAGATGCCCTGGCATGATAGCTGACCATTATCATCTCATAGATACAACATCAATCTGACGTCATTGCCGGGGATTCAAATTTCATTAAGATTTCCTGGGTCAACAATATTATTCCTATTCCTTTAAGGTGATGAAAGGTCTAGATAGGTAAAAATCCTTCACATGGCGACTCGACTGTACCAAACTAGCACGTTTTAAGCATACTAAATCCCATTCTAAATTTGACACAATTAGTCATCTGTCAGATACAAGAGGACTTGTGAGAAAGGCCAATTCTAGAAGAAGACATCAACCATCTTCTTCTACTTCAGCCTTGCAGTCTGAAGATATATTACAATTTGATCCCGATAGGAACATCTCATTCAATCCAGAGTACACTCACCTATCACCTAGGGTTTCTGAACTATTAGACAGGGGAGTTGATTTCAAATTATCTTTCCTTATTCATTCACTTGAATCTCATCCAGAACCCCATTTCCACCGATATCACCTAAATCCGAGTCTGATTTGGGCATTCATCTACCTGAATACAAACCTACAAAATTTATATCCCCCACAACTTATTCATTTCATTCCACCTCTGAACCACTAGAATCTTCTACTTCTAAACAACCTAAAGGGACCTTTGCTATATATTCAAATCCACTCTTTGAAACTGAAGAGGATATTCATTCTCAGGTCCACAAGTTGGTTATTAAAACTCCTTTAAAATAATTTAGGAAGTCTCCACCTTATTTATCTCCTCCTTCTTCAACCCCACATAGTAATTCTCCCACTCTTTCACCATCTCCCTCTTCCTTACCATCATCTTCACAAACATCTCATTCATCATTTTCTACTATGGCATTTCAACCCATTATACATGCAATATATGCAGCTTTAGTTTTACCTCTAGTCCTTGATGCTTTCCCTAATGGATATTTAAAGCACCTTCCTAGATATAATGGAGAAATTGGTCCCTCAGCTAAGGATCACCTTCAAGCCTTTCTAGAATTTGTAGATAACATGAACATAGAACAAGAACATGTTTACATGAGGTTGTTTGTTCAGTCTCTTGAGGGAAATGTGAGGACTTGGTTTAGGCAGTTACCTGCAAATTCCATTAGAAACTGGGAAGAATTAACAAATATATTTAAAAATGAATGGGGGGTAAAAAAATATGCTCTTTACTTCTTAACTAATTTTGAAGAACTTAAAAGAAACTTTGGTGAATCTGTCTCTAATTTTATGAAAAGGTTCAACAAAATTTATCATAATATGCCCCCTTATTGCAAACCACCTGTAGCAACAGCTAACTCTAGGTTTTCAAAAGCTTTTGAAGATGACTTTGTTGTGATGTTAAGAGAAAGAACTTTGAGGACTCTTGAAGACATGAAAACTAATGCTATAGAGGTGGAAGCAAATAGGCCTGCCCCAGCCACTTTAAAAGATAAAGAGGAAAAAGCCCAAATAAAACTTAAATCAAGTCAAGAGGCCTCAACTTCCTCTAAGACTAAAACTGAAGACTCTAAAATAGATGAAATAACTTCACTTCTTAGAAATTTGTCCAATAAAATTTCCAATATTGAGACTCAACCTAGAACAGTTCAAAAAATGGTCACTCAACCCCAAAATCAAAATCAAGGTCAATAAAAAAGAAATCCACGATTACAAATTATTTAAAGGCCTAGTACTGATCAACAGGTTCCAACTCCTTTACTAATAAATGATCAATAACTTGATGACAATACTATGACTATAACTAAAAATATTAATAATATGGATACCTATTTTGGTCAAACTGCTATTATTCCTCTGTCACAACAAAAGCATGTTCAAGAAGATCAAGACCCCTCATAAGCTTCCAATTACCATGCCTTCTCTAAATTCCTAATTGCAGAACTACACAAAAGATATGATCTTAGGCCTAGACCTGGTCCTGGAAGACCCCCTAAGGAACCTCCAACAATTGAACCTCATACCAAAGTTTTTGAAACTCAAACAACTATTATTCGACCATTAAATCAATCAACTAATACTAATCAAATTGAAAAAAATGTTTTAACTACATTTAATGTCGAAAAGGAATTAGAAAGAGTTAAAATCCCTATCCCACTTTCAGAACTTTCCAGAAACCCTGTATATAAAAATTAAGTCTCCAAATGGATACAAAACACCTCGGTTGATGTTGAAAGTGATATCCTTAGTCTTCAAGATGAAAAACCAGCAGTTGTTCTTGGTCCTAGCTCAAATATGGTAGATGAAATAGTACCCCTTTCTATGTGACTCTTAAAACAAATGATTCTATGTTATACAATTGTATGCTTAATTCTCGAGCATCACATAATCTTATGCCAAAACTATCATGGATCATTAAAATCTTGACATAACTAGATCCTATCATGATTTGCACACCTTTGATTCCGAAGGGTGCCTTGTCTGGGATTGATTAAGGATTTAGTAGTCACTCTCGCCCAAATCCGAGTAACAAGTGTAGTATTAGATATACTTGCCATAGATATCCCTCCCAAATTTGGAATGCTCCTCTCAAGGTCTTGTTGTACCAAATTAGGGGGAACTCTTCATATGGACATGTCTTATGCCACTACTCCAGTTTATGGTGGAGAGAAACTAAGGTTGTATAGAGAGGCGAGATTTGTGCACACTGTTTGCAAAACACATGAGCCAAGAAACCATCCCATATATGCAATTGATCAATATTTTGGTTATTTCCAACTTTCTTTAAACCAAACACATGAAAAGCAAGAAAAAATTGAAGATGTAACTGAAAGACCTTTACCAAATCAGACTGATGTCTGGAAGCTATTCTTTGATGGTTCTTGTACAAAGGATGGAGCAAGAGCTAGGGTAGTATTAATCTCGCTGGAAAAATAAAACATTACACAATCATGCAAACTTGATTTTGAAGTTACAAATAATGTAGTTGAATATGAAGCGTTACTTTTAGGACTACAGTTAGCCAAGAGCTTAAAAGTACAAACCTAAGTGTTTTTACTGACTCAAAGCTCATTGTTAAACAAGTTAGAAATATTTTCCAAACAAAACATCCTAGGCTTAGATCTTATCGAAATGATGTTTGAGATTCAGTTGAAAAATTCTTCAATGCTTTTAATTTGACTTATATCCCAAGGGATCAGAATATTCATGCAGATTCCCTAGTTGTTTCTGCTAGTTCATTTAAAATCCTTGATCGGAATAATGTGCTCTATCAAATACAAGTCAAATACAAGCCATCCATCCCAAATAGCATAAAACACTAGCAGATAGTTGAAGATGATGAACAATTGAAATCTTTTCTGCAGATTATAGATGAGTTTTTAGTTCTACAAATTGATGAAATTTTTGAGTTGATCCATGCTTGATGGCTTTTCAAGTTACAATCAGATAGATGTTGATCCAGCAAACAGAGAGAAGACAACTTTTACTACACCCTCGAGTACATTTATGTACTCTAGAATTCCCTTTGGCTTGTAAACAAATTTGTAGTCATTTATCTTGATGACATAACTGTTTTTTCTAATTCTGATCAGAAACATCTAAAGCACTTGATGAAGGTTTTTTACAGGTGTAGGAAATTTGGAATATCCCTCAATCCTAAAAAGTATCTTTTTTTATCAAAGAAGGAAAGCTATTAGGCCATATAATATCAAAAGAAGGAGTCGTGATTGATCCAAAACGTGTTTCTGCAATAAAAACATTGCCATTACCTAGAAATAAGAAGGAGATCCAAGCTTTTCTAGGCAAGATTAATTTGTTGAGGAGGTTCATCCTAGATTATGTTGAAATTGTGAAAGACATAACTGATATGCTCTGAAAGGATCATGAAGTTAAATGGATTGTCTTTTCCAGGTATGCATTTGACCAAATCAAGAAAGCTATCTCTGAAGCCCCAACTTTGGCCAGTCCTGATTATACCAAACCATTCAATATCTTTTCCTTTGCCTCTGAAGCAAACCTTGTTGTTCTTTTATTACAAAAGAATGAAGATTACCATGACCAACCTATAGCCATTTTCAGTAAGGTTATGAGAGATGTCGAGCTTAAGTATGACATAATTGAGAAGCAAGCCTATGCCCTTACACAAGCTCTAAAATCATTCAGGATATATGTCCTACATTCACCTATTACCGCGTATGTTCCTAACGGTGTTGTCAAGATTGTTTTAACCCAACCTGACACTGATGATAAGAGAGGTAGATGGATCACTCAAATACTGGAGTTTGATCTAACTATCAAAACTACAAATCTATTCAAAGGTCAAGGATTAGCTAAGCCTCTAGATGAATCCAACTATAAAGTGCTTGGCATCAATTATGTTTTGGAAATACAAGGGAAGAATCCACAATAACCTTCTCAAAATTCAGATAAGAAGAATCCACAAGAACCATTTGTTCTTGCAGAAGGGGAGAATCCATAAGAACCTTCCCTAAATTTGGAGGAGAATCCATGAGAACCTTCCCTTCATCCTGAAGAAAAGAATCTACAAGAACCTTTACCTTCAGACTAGATCATCCCTTTACACATTGATGACAAATTTATCCTATCAAATTGGTATGAGGCTATTGTAAATTTCTTGATCCATTTTGAGTGTCCAACATCATTCTCCAAAATTCAGTGTAAAACTCTCAAATTGAAAGCAGTCAAGTACTGTATCATAAATGCAAATCTATATTGGAAACACCCACTAAATATTTTGTTATTATGTTTAACAGAATCAGAGACTGAAGGAATCATTAATCAGTTTCACACAGGATTTTGTGGAGGACATTAATAATGCTTGGAGAGAAACAACATATAAGATATTAAGGGCAGGATTTTATTGGCCCGCATTGTTCTTACAAGTAGGAGAATAGGTAAGAAGTTGTGTCCCTTGTCAGATGTTTGCTGGTAAGCAAAAAGTAGCAGCTCTTCCGCTGATCCCAACAATAGTCTCAACACCTTTTCTCCAATGGGGACTAGATTTTATTGGAGATATTTATCCTACTTCAAGCAATCGACATAGATGGATTCTCACTGCAACTGAATACTTTACCAAATGGGTGGAAGCAATTCTAGCAAGAAATGCTACTTATTCAGTAGTAATCAAATTCATTGAAGAAAATATCTTATCTAGGTTTGGTTTCCCAACACAAATTGTTATTGATAATGCAACAACATTTTCCAGTATTAAAATGATTGAGTTTTTCCAGAAATATCAGATTTTGTTACATCATTCAACTCTATATTACCCTTAAGGTAATGGTCTTGTAGAATCCTCAAATAAAAGTCTGGTGAAGGTGAGAAAAAATAATTTAGCAGATCATAAAAAGAGTTGGGACTCTCATCTCACTTATGCAATGTGGGCAAATAGGATTACTCCAAAGAGATCTACTAGAACATCTCCTTTTCAGTTAGTCTATGGGAAAGATGCAATCTTTCCTACCAACTTGGCCTTCCCTGTTTTAAAATTCCTGCAAGATTCAACTGATGAACCTGATGATTTTTCAAGGAAAATAAATCAGATTATTGAACTAAATGAAAACGGAGATGAAGTTCAATACAAATTGAAAAAATATTAGAATAAAATGAAGAGCCTATTTGACAGAAGAGCCAAGGAAAGGGACTTCAAGGAGGGTGATCTAGTTCTAAGATGGGATTCCAGAAAAGAAGATAAGGAAAAAAATGGCAAGTTTGACAACCTTTGGTTTGGACCTTTAGCCATTGTTGAAGTAAAGGGAAATAACACTTTTGTGCTAAAAAATCTTGATGGAATATATTCCACTTTTGCTGTTAATGGAAGGTTTCTCAAGCATTACATTCAGTACTGAGAATTTGAAGTAGATTTCACTACTAGCATTGTAAAAACTCTGGTTTATTTTACTTTTCAAATTGTCAATGTGAGTTTTTACAGCAAAGACTCCATAGCCTGAGGAGAAGGCACATGGATCTGTAGGTTCTCTGCATTCTACAAGAGAAAGAAGTCCCCAATTGGATCCAATGTTGTAGCATTTTTTGGTTTTGGTAAGTTAGTATCGATTAGTCAAAAATGAAAATATATTTCAAAAAATGTTAAGTTATGATATGGACAGAAAGAATATTAAAAAAAAAATGTTAGGGATATTTTTACGAATGAGTCCATATCAAATAAAATGTTAGAATAGATGCCATAAAAAATGAAGGCAAAAATAAAATGTTAGGCTAGAAAGAAAAGAAAAAACAATAAACTCTGAAAGTGTTGCAAATCCAAATGCCACTACTCTTATTCAATTTTATTTTTTGCAAATAAAGGTTGTGTGCAGATTGTTTAAATGCCACACTAGTTCATACAATCCAATTATACAGTTTAATCATGAATGGATTTGATTTAAATTATTTGTCAATAGGTAGCAAATGAAATTGTCTCAACAGTTTAATGTGAGCCAATGGAGGAAATAAGGGATAGATGTAGATTAATCATTAAAAGGAAAATATTGATTTGCTAGCCTAAATGCACTTAGAAAACTAAGTGAGAAAATTTTAGGAAAGATAAGGGTAGGTAGACAAATGGAATACAAATTGGATCATGAAAGGATTTTATCCTAAGTTATAACATTGCAAAAATGTGCATATGGTATGGGATTTAATTAACCATAATCCTAAGTATCAATGTAGCTTTACGAATATCGTAACTTCGTTCATTCATTCGCCCACAATACCAAATTGCACATATGCCATAAAGCTTGACCCCACCATCGCTTTCTGCTTCACGATGTTAAATCCCTTTCATCTCACCTTACATTCCGCGCACTCCCCCAAGATCTGATGGCCCACATCGCTCCTCGGCCCTCATTTGCCGTCCGAACTTTATCGGTTGGGGGGGGGGGTCCACCCTCTTAAACCACATTTCCCTCATTCTAGTCTTTCGGGACTGAAAATCACGAAACAACTTACCACCTCAAGTTGCTCCTGAACACAGTTTAAGTTTGATCGTTCACTGCCACTCCAACGTCACTGTCCATGTCCGCTCCATGTCACCTCCTCTGTCCAATTAGCTGCCGCCTATCCATTATTCATTTAATTCACACTCTCATGAATTTATGCCCCATAGATATGTTTAATAATCCTGTTGGATAATTAATGAATACTTAGCCATTCGTTAAACAGTCCCACTCCAGTTTTTCCATTATAAGCCCTTTTCCTTCATGAAAAACGTTACATAGTGCATTTCTGTAGCTAAATTAATCATTGAAGATTTCCTCTTTACACCTTAACGACCGTTCAACACTTAAGCAGTCACTTTCTCCTGTTTAGAAGAAAGCCGACATCCAGGTCCACTTGTCTCTTTTTAGTCATACTGTTTTTACTATTATCACTCAGTTTTTGACCAATTTTTTCCATTTCCGTCACTTTCCGCCTACAATTCATTTGATAAGATGCCTCCTAAGGGAAAAGAAATTCTAGAAATTCAAAATCCTCTTATTCATCTGCAAGTTGACTTCCATCATACTCCCCTAGTCGACAGAGATTGTAAAATCATTGAGTCTTCTTCTCAATTTGATTTATATGAAATTTACTATTGGATGGAGGATCAATTAATTGATCAAATAGATGAAATAGGACTCCCTCCTTCCCCACTACATTTTCCTTCATATACACAAAGCACCTGAATTTGTCAAGAAATTCCATGAGTCCTATGATCCCACTCAAAGAGCAATCATTTCACCCATAGGAGAAATCCTCTGTATCATTAATGTTGATTCCATTAAAAAGATGTTGAAAGCTCCAGCTATTACACCAACCCATCCCTTTTCTCATGAAAACCTGATAGAAGCTTATCAAAAGCTAGATTTTACTAAAATATCCTAGACTCTTGAACTTTTCCTAGCTATAGATAGTCCTCTACCTAAAAGAAACCCTCCATATGATTCATCCATGTTCCCTGACAAAACCAAGCAAATCACCACTATTTTGTCCTATCTACTTGGTTACAATTCACATCAATATGTTAATGAAGCTATCCTAGGTTTCTTGTCAATCTTTTATGTTGATTCCAAACCCACTATTCTCTATAACTTTAGTCAATTCCTAGTTGAATCCATACATGAGCAATTGTCCACTTGCATAGGAAAAAATAGCTAAATGAGGAAGGGAAGAACAATCATCCCCTACAGCTGAAGTATCAAGCCAGGGCTTTAGGATTGTGCATAGGAAAAAGAGACCTGGGATCTCCGTGATTGTTGGAGCAAAAAAGGAGTCTCAATAAACAAAATTTGATGGACTTGGAGAGACTATGCTCTATACACAGTCTGGTGGGAAGTCTACCAAGTCCCCAACTCATTCCACTTCTTTTCATGAACATCAGGTAATTCAGACCAGTGCAAGCATTGAAAAGGACAAGGAGGAGGACGTCTTTCATGTTTTCAGTGAGATTAAAAAGAAGAATGAAGAATTTAAATTGAACACCTATACCTAGTTTTGGAAACATTCCTCCAGCTCTCAGGCCAGAATTCTTTCAGTCTTTGACTCTGAGAAGGGAAAATGCAAATGGCTTTCCTACAAGCTCAAATTCCATATTCCAAGTCTCATGCACATTATCAAAAGAAATCCTCATTTGAGTTTAATGTAAAAGATGTGCATCCAATTGATCAAATTGATATGCACAAACAAACTGGACAAATGATTTCTTCCACTTTAACTCATACTGCCATGAGTTTGTCAAAGTTGCAGGTCACCTTAGCCAATACATAGTCACAGATCAAGTTGGAAAAAGTTTCCTCACTAGCAAAGGACACCAAGATCAAATCCTTGGAAGATCTGGTGCTAAAGATGGATTATGATCCCTCAAACATAAATACAACAGAAGAACTTATTAAGAAGAAAAACACTGAGCTCTCAGCATTAAGGAAGCGGCTCAAACTGCCAGCCTCTGAGGATCCAATGACCAAAGAGATTGAAGAAACCAAGACTCAAAAATATGACATGATGAAGCTCGTCATGGAACAGAATTTGCAAATAAAACAGATAGAGGATAAAATGGAAAAATTGGTCAAAGAGAAAGAAGAAGTTGTCAAGAAGGCTCAAGTTCCAATGGATGTAGTTCCTCTTTCAACAGTCTCAATAACCAGGGTTTCTACTTTGGGCACAACATCAACTACAGGAACATCAGAAGGAGTTGAACAACTTGCAGAAGTTTTTCAAAATCTCTCCATTCAGACTGTTGAAATGAAGAAGTTGCAGGATGAATTGAAGGAATTAAAACATATGAAGGCAGGTACAAGCAGTTCACAAGCAGCCGCGTTGCAGAGGACAAAAGGTCAAATTGAAGTTTTGCATAAGGAAATCAAAGAGTCCTACCTTGGAAACAAACTTGGTTTGGAAAAGGAAATTCTATGGGAAGAAATTACTAAGGTCAAAGATATCTGGCCCTATATCAAGATTATCTTTGCTAAAAAAGACCGGTTGGAGAAAGTTCAGGAAGTTGTTGAAATTATTTCTTGAGAGCTTGAGGACATGCCTAAAATTGCTTCTGAAATAATCAAGTTCCTCAATTCTAAAGATAGCTATGAGCTTGAGGAATTGGGTATAAATGGCAGGACAACAACTATACTGGAAGTAAAGAAGATCATTACCAAGAAAAACCCCATCCCTTAGTTGGAGGAAAAGTGAAATAGTGTGAATACTATAGTTCAAAGATTTTTCGGTAGGTTAGAACCCTTGACCAGCAAGGGTTTTCCCTCTATGTTAGTGATAAACGAAAAATTAATGCCCATTGAATATTTTGTTCGAAAGCTTACACAGGTGGGTACCAATGTTGCTTCAGTTTCAAACATAAGAGGTACAGCAACACCAAGGGTTGTGTTAAATGCACTCAAAGATTCATTTTTCATTCTAGATGAAATTAGGCATATATTTCCAATAAAAACCACTTTACTAAGTATACAGAGATGGATGAAGTTTATAGGAGGGTAACTAATTTATCTATCCCAGATAAGAAACATTGGGAAGAATTAATTGATTTACTTGACTAAAAGGGTGATCAAACAACATTCAATATTTACAGGGTCAGTCATCACTAGCTCAACGGTTCTTGGTTTTTCCAGCGACAATCATCAATAGCTCAACACCAAAATAGTGACAAATCGACTATCAATTTATATTCTTGATTTTGTATTTATATATGTAAAAAAGTTTAAGATATTTTCTCAGTTCTAAAATTGAATAAATAACTCTCTTTCACGAGCTATTAAGGGTTGCACCCTTGAAGAAGCATTTCTAAACATTGAATGTACTTGAATTTTATGAATCATTAATACAAAAGCAAATGGATTCTGAATTCCGATTCATACAGTTTCGTTTTTACTATAAGTTTTTCCAGTTTTATTTCATAGTGTTTTCTTCATATTCTTATGTTTTACAAAGATAACTAGGTGGGAGTAATTATGCTTCAATTATCCTTATAAGCTTCTGAAGTGATCATCTATAAAAAGAATGAATTATATAAACTATTTGTTTTATTAATTCCCTCTAAAACACAATCATCAGCGTCTTTTGTAAGCTTAAGCATATTTTTTAAACCTTCTAAACATAGTTTAAAGGTTTTCTTACTTATGATTATTTAATTTTCAATTTGAAGACTGTGATAGTCATACCATCTCTCTATTTCTGCTCTCCACCATGCAAGCTATATCACTGTGTGAATTTTAATAGCAACCCTTTGTTTAAATATTAACATTATTCAAAAGGTTAGGCATCATTGTTTTAAATTTGTTTCATACATTGGTCCTCCAAATTAAAACAAAACTCCCAAAACAAATATCTTAGATGCCCTGGCATGATAGCTGACCATTATCATTTCAGAGATACAACAACAACCATTAAATTTAAAAGGAGTTATTTTTAATCCAAATTTTGAACATGAAACAAAACATCTATTTGTAACTTGGCAACAACCAAAAGTTAATTTCCAAATATACATCCACACACATTCTAATCCATGAAAACATATCAATTTAGGTCCAAAATTATCTATAAATTTTCAATTGTATTCCTAATTGCCTCAAGAAGCCCTCCATCCCATAGGTTTAATGGAAGATGGGGAAACCATCCTAAATTTGAATAATGAAGAGTAGTTCCTTTTTTGTGTGAAAATCAAGAGTCCACATATTTAGTATAACCAATAAACCCCAAAATCTATGGGTCACTTATGAAAATAACATTGTTGTCCTATTTAAATTTAAAATAAAACACAAATAAAGAATTACTATAAAATTAGATTTGGAAGATACTTTTTAGAAGGGCACCCCAAGACATGGATACAAGAATAAGAGCCTTCTCATTTGTCCATGCCCCTATAAATTTATAAAATAATTTGATCCACATAAAATAACACTTTTCTCCCTGGACCACCAAGTAGGATATCCAATTTGAGAATTTTATTCAGATTATTCACAAACTTGTTCAATAAACTCATTTTTTTGGATTTTGTGGTTGAAATAAATACTTATGAATGAAAGCACCATAATTTTACATGAGGGTTAAGTGATCCTTGTTATCTAATGCCTCTAATACCTCCATATATTAACAATTATTAAGGTAAAAAATATTTCTTTCAAATAGTAGTAGAAATATTTTCCATGACATAAGAATAGAGCACAAACATAAACTCCTAAGCGATGGAATAATAAATTAATATGTTGGTGATCCATGGAATCTATGATAAATCCAATTCACACTCAACAAATGTAAAGATTTATGTTTTTTAAATTACCAATAGCTAGTCATTTTCTTTATATGCTCTATGTTACATGTCAACAATGTGGACAATAATTTTAGTTCCATTGTCACACTAAACAAGTAATGCCAAAAATAAAAGTATACATCAAACTAATATGCAATTCAATATTTTCAAACCATATCTCAAGTAAGAAATCAATAAAATATTACCATATATCTCAAATTAAAATGTAAATTGACAAACTACAATCATATGTCAAGTAGTGATATGTAATTGATAACTGAAGGTGATATATAAAATGCAAGTGAAATTTTATGTGTTTTGGATAATTGATCAAGTTACTAAACACATTAACAAGTGTTTTTTAAACACAATTAACATCCAAACGGAGACAATAAACCATTTCAAAAACACATAACAAAAAAACATGATAAAGGATTTCACCCCTCTCCTGAGCTACATCTCCTGGTCCAACTTCCAATGCAAGGCCTCTTTCATTATTCTCAAAATTATGTGTTTACATGAATTTGAAGTGCTTATAATTCAAAAAAAATGTCTCCAATGGATCCATAACTATCAAAAACCCCCATCTGGGTTCTTTCTGCACCTCATTTGGCCAAAAATTTAGAAAGTTATGCATGTTACCAGTTTTTACCCCATTCCATAGCTAATCATCCTCCAATTCGAGCCAAACCTGGCTTCAGCGCCCCAAACCTGGAACCGACGCACAAATCTAGCCTAAAATCCTACCCGACGGGTGAAGTTGTAGGACAATTAAACTATCCTCTAACGCCCAATTCCAAAAAACAGGGTCGGGGCGCACATATGATTGGGTTTAGCACCAAAGATTATGGGTCGAGGGCTTAGAAAGCGCACCCCTGTCTCCATTGGTAGGTGGTCACATTGAAGGCCATGTGGCTTGGGGCTAGCCCTTCCCTACACCGTGCTCCTGGTCCTGTGAAGGGTCATATGATCCCAAGGTTGGCTCTTGGGCTTGGCCCCATTCCATTATGTTTGCACACCTAGTTACATGGTATCTCTGTGACTTGGGGCTGAACCCCTATTAAACTCCACTGATGGTTTTTTATTTGGCCCGATCAGTGGTTATATTTGGGTGCCATTGGTTCCGTGGGTTGGGCTAAGCCCTATCCCTAAGCTAAGCGATAAGGCTTAGCTTGGCCCCCTCCCCCAAACCATGCGCCATTAAACTTTAAATAAGACCTTCGAACTATAGAGGTTAAGAAATTTTGTGCAATGAATTCGTAAAGGCCTTGTGTTGCTTGGTAAAGGTCTCGATTTTGACTCGTATGAAGTGCTTTGGCCCCTTAAAAAAAATTGATGCGTTGCCTGGAGGCCAGGTGGCAGCCAACCATTGGCCCACGTGGCCCTCGTTTATTGGTCCACATAAACAAACCTCTAACCAATAGAATCATTCCATTCACATGCCAATCAACAAGAGCCACTTTTCAACATACCATTGGCCGAGTTGTACACAATCAACTATTGAGTCACCTGCCTAGTTAGAGTACGAACTGCTGACTGGGCATACTTGCAACCCAACTTTTAAAATTTTAGTTGTTTGGCAATTTGATCAAAACACGATATCATGAGGATACGATATCAGTTTTGAGTGAAATGAGTTATGTTGGATTCAAGTTGTCGAGATATACGTATTGATATAGGATTCGAGCATTTTTGAACACTTTTAATTTTGAGCAATAAACTGATCCCTTAGATCACTCCTCCCCATTGGAAACTTTTGGACCTCCAAAATAATATTTTTAGCCAACAAATAGATGAGGGTACTATTCCTTCACCCTTCCAACCTCAACCCATTTGGTTTTGTTTGCTTTTGTCACTTTGAACTTCTCATCAAGGTACTTCACTCTTGGATCCTTCATCCTTTTGTCAAAGATAGAACCTTGCTGCAATTCTTCAAGATGTTTAGATGAGAAACTTCTGCTAAAGAAATATGAACATTCTCTCCTCAACCTTTAATAAAAAATTACTTATTCATTTTCAAGTTCATGCCACCTTGAACATTGTAGTCATGACGATGCTTAGCATGTCTAGCCTTGTTTTTGGCTCGACTCTTCACCAAATGTGAATGCCATCACCATGCACCATTCTTCCTCAAAGCCAAAACATTATGAAACCCACAAGAAGATATTTTAGAATCAATTTACTCTTTGTCAAATAGCTTTTGCATCTGATTTTTGACCCTTGCATTCTTTAACATTGGCGTCTTGTTCATACTAATGTTCAACAATGATGCATCTTGCTGCAAATGAACTTCACATTGTTTTCCTCTTTTCAGAGGCAACATGTTAGAATCTTGAAACATATTATCGCATGGATTAGAAACCTCAATGAAATAAGATTTCAAACTTGATTAGTAACCTTGAAAGACTTCAGATTCATAAGCATATTTATGTTCAATCATCAACAATGTAAAATTCTGACTAGCATTTGCAAACCTCTTCATTTGTCTAGCATTCACAGGAGATAATTCATCTTCTTACTATGTTTTATAACAATATACTCAATCCAATTTTTAAAAAAGTGGTACTTTTTCTCATGGCGATGAAATATGGCTTTCCTGTCATATGTATGGGCTTCCCAAAACAATCCCACAAATGTCAAGTGGTACCACATCAAGTTCTACCTCATCAATAAAATTTGCAGTGATGGAAAATCTAAGTATGCATTTTCTTGTCACTTGCAACTTGGAATTGTCACATACCCAACCCAAAGTATAAGGTTTAGGGTGAGGAATAGTTTCCAAATTTAATTTCTTGAAAATGTCTTTTGAAATGAGGTTTTCCTGTGAACCACTATCAAACAAAGTATTTATCTTGTTATGTTTTGTGATGATTGTAATGTGGAACAACTCTATTCTTTCTCTTTCATTTTGAGTTTCAATGGGTTTGCTAGAAGAACTAGTACTTGCAATTGAATCCTTACCTTTCAATCCCATGGCTATGATTTTTGTTTCATCTCCGGAATCAGATCCTAGATCTTGTTGTGTAGTTGCAACAATCTTTTATTTCTCCTTGTTATTAAACTGTTTGGGTCTCATCTTAGGATGAAGTTTCCAACATTGATCTTCATCATGGCCTTCTTTAGAATAGTGTTTACATGTCAGATTTTCTCCCTCTCTATTAACTAAATCATTCTTCTTATCTTTTCCTTTAAACTTCCCTTTTCCTTTTTCTCCATACTTGAATGAGTTCTCACAAGTTTCTTCAAAAACATTTTTCCCTCTTGCCTCTAAATGTTTCCTATACACAAACTTCATCTAGTTTTGTAGGGTTAAACATAAGAATGGTGTGTCTCAAGTAAATACATAATCCTCCAATGTATTTGAGGAAATTATCTTGAGAGGACAAATCTATACCCAAAATCAAAGCCCTTTTTCTAAATTCCCTAGTATAACGTTGCACATTTTTCCCTATAATTTGTCTAAAGTTTTTCCAAACCATGATAGCTTTCTGCATGTATGCTAATGGATACAACTGCCTTCTTAATGCAACAACAAAATAATTCCAAGAGGATAAAAGCTTACAATGTTTCTTCATGCAATCTTGAGTTTTGGCTTCCCACCAAATGAGTTCTGGACCTTCCAATCTAATCCAGATCTTGGGAGGATTCCCTCAAGATCTAAAAGATTGAAATGGATCTTGGGGGGTGGGATCAAACTAACTCCCAATCAGTGAATGTTATAGACATTTTTGGGCACTGCAACCCCAAGCATAAATTTCCATAAACCAAGGGCTCCTAAGTCCCTAAAAGTTTTGTTTCATACCCTAAAGGAACAAGGTCAGCTGATTACATCATCTCCCAGAAGTTCTCCATGAAAAACTACTCAGAACTGGTCAAAACTGGATCATCTCACTTGCTCCATGGCCAGGGTGTGATTCATCTCACCTTGTACACACGGGGGGTGCGATGGATTTCAAAAAGCCCTTCTATGGGGTGCGATGGACGAGAGTAGAAAAATGGTGGAAGCAGTTTGCTAAGTGGATGATCTTGGAATCTTCCAGAAACTTCTCCTAGGACACTTGCCTCTCAGAATCGCCCAAGGATGAGTAAGAGATCAATGAGATCTCCAAGTGGAATCAAGAACTATCAGAGAGAAGACACTAATAAAAAACCTAGAGCTGACTCACACCTCTGCAAATATCTATATATAGATCTCTCATCCCAGAGATCCAGGGAGGAGAGGTTGGAATTTTGTATCTTGTAAGGAAATGCTACTAGTTTATTGGTGCAATATCATAGTGTTGGGTGATCTAAGCTTTTCATGAGGTGAAGAAGGGCTTCTTGCTGAGAGGATGATGTTGGGTCAGAACAATTGGTTGTAAATCTCTTGGATCTTTCTTGATTATCAATAAATATATTCAAGTTTTCCTCCATACTCTTGTGTGATTTATGTTTTATACATTTGTATGGTCAATTTACATCTGATCCTAGATTGTTTATGATAATAGATCCATGTTCTCGTATAGTGTTATGCTGCTTTGATTCTATAGGTACTCTGTGAAGCTGGGTATACAAGAAAGCAAGTAGCAAAGGACTATTGGAAGAGAGAGGAATCGAGCAAGGAACCAAGCGCAAGAAAGAGGTTGGTCTCCTTTATTCTTCTCTCATGTATCTCTCATAAAGGAAAGCGAAAGTAGTTTTACTTTGTTTGTTTCTAAGGTAGCTACCAGCCTTAGTGGGATTAGCAGCTCTGCATAGACACTTCTCCCTGTAACAAAATCGCGACTCCGCTGGGGAGCGACTAGGTTGTTTGTTTATCTAAATTTGTTTACTTTATAAACTTACAGACGAAGCCTGAAGTTGAGCCAGGTAGCCATCGAACTGCATTTTCTATGCAAATGCAAAGTAGATAAATTCTGCTTCAGTCAATCTCTGGGTTTTGTTTATGAATTAAACAACTGATTTACAAAATCTCTAATTGCCCTTGTGGTGGCTCTAGTAGCCTCCTTAGATCTATCCTTGTGATTGATTTACTGATTACCACTTGCTCGGCCAAAATCCCTGAACTGAACTGCAAACTGTGACCCAGAACCCAATCAAAGTCTCATCCCTGTAACAACGCACTGTATGTTCTGTGAATCTCAAATTAAGCCCACCTCTCGAGTGTAGTAGGTGCGCTGCATTTCAAATTCACTGTGTTACAGGTGCGCTGATCAGACAAGGCCTTGTTCCTGAATTTTGGTTTCTGTGTTCACTTTTTTCAGATCTATTCAGGAGTTTTTCTGCCTGTAGTCAGTACACCTCTGTTTGAAACCCCTTTCCTTGCTGTTATTCCGCCTCCATTGTGAAAAGAATTGTGAATGTTTTTATGTATTTGTTGAGTGATTTTCAGTTCTCCCTTACAAAGAAGTAACGTAATTGTATTGTCGTTTCTTGATTTGAAAGTGTTGGAAGAGAATCTGATTGTTCTTGATAGTCGATTACCCTGTTACTATTGTATTTGCCTGAATTAGTAGTTTTTCTAGTGTCGAAAGCAAGTTTTCATTTCCAAATCGCAAAGTGTTGTCATTGTCTTCATTTTGATTTTGAAAAGAAACTTGTTAGTAATTGTCGCTTTGAAAATAATTCAGATTTTCACATTAGCTTTCTTTTATCATTCACATATTAAGAAGTCTGAAAACAAATACATGCATGTGCATTTGCATTTAGACTGTTTGATTGGTTTGATTTAGGACGGTGCATATAGTGTGTGCTCTTTTCTCTTTGTTGAAAGAATAGTGTATCTCTTTTCTTAGTAGCTAGGATTTTCATTGCACAAAGAAGATAAAACGACTGTTTATCATCTTAGATTGCATTTTAGGAATTGTACATCTACATCACGCGATGAACCTGAACGCAAATTTCTTAAGCAAGATCAACTATAAAATAAATTTAATGAATCTAACAACGCTTTGGAACCTAACGCACAACATCTAGAATTCTAGGCTAGAGACGTATTCCGTCGTCGTAAAGCCTGGTAACTGTTGTTCTCACTGTTGGTTGGGTGATTCCTCCACTTTGAGATGATAAGTGCCAGTATGGACTTATGCTCCCACGTACCGTCGAGTATATTTTGGGAGACCACAATAGGCTTAATCCTTTTCCATAGGAAGCCGTGTCTGCCGCCCTATCGATCGCAATGCACTGAACACATCATTCGAGAAGATTGACTGTCATACCGTAAAAAGTATTCTGCAGTTTTGCGATTGGTTTGGTAATCCCTCTATCTAGATTTCTAGAGCAGTCCCTTTCGTTCCTTTTCAGACTCCTTAACGGAAAAGGTCCATCTGAGCACTTGTCACTTCAGGCTCATTAAAAATCGAAGGCGACTAGAGTCATCTTTTATTTTTTCTCGACTCTTAAAAATTGAAAAAACAAGTTGTGTCAAAGCGTCTAAAATTTATTTTAATCAGAATAATGTCACTTTTCCCTCGTTGGTCTTAGAAGTTAGTCTCCCTTCATCGCAAGTTCTTGTAGAATCGCTAGGAAATCTTTTGTATAGACTAGATATGTCTGAACAACCGTCGACATCCAGGACTATGTCATCTGACGCAGCAACGGTAGAGCCTCCTGCTGCTACTCCAACGATGTTCGCTAGTATACCATCTATCCCGGCAATTTAACAACAACAAGCCGGAGTCCAATCAGGGACTGTTTCGACGACATGGTCAGTTCCTATTTCTTCATCCAGATTATCATCTGGTATTTCTTATGTTGAAACTCAACAAATTGATCCAATGTGTCTTCAAAGGCCAATCTACCCTTTATGTACTGGATTGCCACCATATGGAGGGCAGTATGCCTTTTCATTGTTCTCTCCCGGAGAACAACCATATGAGAGTTTATAACAAAGTTCAGGTCAAACTGGAATTACATCCAGCGGTTGGGTACCAATACTGCCTCAGCAACCAAGGGTTGTATATTCAATACAACCAGTCCACCTTGTGTCGAATATTCCCACTATACATGTTATGGTGACTACGTCGCAAGTACAAGCGCTACATGTTGTATGTCAACCCCAAGTTTCTCAGGTTGTAATACAACAGCCTCTTGTCTCAACGACTCTATCACAACCTCAGGTTAGTACCTCCTTATCTGGAGCGACTCAGGCTCAAACAAGTACCATGACTCCTCATCTTGGTCAATCATCCAGTATTGGGCAACAACAAATGGTCCAACAACCATGGCTGGTTCAATCTCAACAACCGCCATTCCAACAATCATATCAAGGACTTGAGCAACAAGTCTTTGTAAGTAATGGGCAACCGCATTTCCAAAGCAGTTATCAACAACCATATTATAATGGTTATGCCCATCAACCTTATCAAAGTTACCAGTATCAAATACATTATGCTGGTATGCAAAGCCCCACTGCTCAGGCGATTCCATCTTATCTTAGGTGTTAACACCCAGGTTGTTCCCTATGACTCCCAAGGGAATACGGCCGGGGTAACCACTAACCAATCTTTTGATCACTGTTTCTAGCCAAACTGTGACCAGAGAGGGCTCTCTCTTTATGATTTGTATCTGTTATGATAGTGTTTTAGGCTAGGTATTAAGCACAGGTTTGTTTATGTTTTGGTTGAAGAATTTCTTTCAGGTCTTTGTGATGTAGTTTTCAAAGAGTCAAATATCATTGGGCAATGGAGTCTATGGCTGTAGGTGTCTAGAAACCTTGAGATGAATTGGTGAAACCCACAGGGCCGTTTGGATACTTCATACAACAAATTTTTGATTTATAACATAAACAGGTAAAACAATCAGTGAAAGCATTTAAGAATTTTCACTAAGTGTTTAAGTATTTCCACCAAACTAGTTATGAGAAATGGATAGATGTCTCAGGAGCAAACTTGAATCCCTCGGAATGTCTATCACTGTAAAAGATATAGTTTTAAAGTGCAGCAATTAAGAATTACACTTCTGTTACTGTATCTGAAGAAAACATGGATAATAACTTAGTTTGAGTTCAGGGTAATCATAGATTAAATCCTGGAACCATTCTTCTACTTTTCTATTAAGTGTAAAACATCTAATCAATAAAAGAGAACAAAAGACTCGAAAAACATGTAATACAGAGATTTAAGAAAGACTTATTGTTTTATGAAACATTCTGGAATCCTGTAACATTCACCATTCATCACAATGCATCAAGGTACGCCAAGCTTTGGAAATTCCATTCTCCCTTTGTATTATTTCTCTGAGAATTTTACAGCAAGTGAGATCTCCAAAAGGAAAATAGCAACAACCCCTTAATCTTCTGTGAGGGGTGAATATATACTTGCGTTTTTTACAAAAATATCTGAGTTCTAACTTATCTCAGACTTAATATTCTCACCAACTTTTGAGATATTATTATCAGAAATTTATTACAGCATTGAATACAAAATAAAGGCGTCTTGATGTTCTGTCAGAAGATATTTTGGCCTTTGGGAGCTGCTGAGTCGGTTGAGATACTTTGATCAAATGCTGGAGAACTCGACTTTATGGCTTGTGCGTTGTATTTTGGGTCTGCTACCTTGTGATGGTGATTGCTGCTGTGGTGAGTAAATAGCCCTGCTGAGTTGGCTCAGCATCTGTCTTTTCCTTGTGGATTTATCCACCAACATTCTGCCTGTGCATAACTGCTCAAAAACTGGAGAAAAGTAGCGCTACAGGTTCTGGCCTGATAAGATCATCTGTGTCAAATTCCTCCATACTTCCTGTGTGGGCAATTGGTGTCTTATGATTGCCTCCAAAGTTTCATCTGCTTCTGTATACTTGAAGAAATTTGGTGGTGTATCAAACAGGTGATCAATTTCATTCATAATAAAAAATAGGTTATCCACCCTGTCATACAAATTCTGCCCTGATGCTGGCCCTGTTTCTGCTGAGGTACTGGGCTGTTTTGCTATTTGTGCTGCAGCATGGGCATCGACCCTTTTGATGTAATTTTCCAGGGTAAGCAGCCTTCCTACACTGCTTAATATGCTGGGGAGGCCTCTGTTTTGTAATGCCACAAATCTGTCCAGGAATTTGTTGATCTCGGTCTGCATATCCTGTGTTCTCCTCTCCAGCGTTCCAACTAGGTTTCTTAGTGTCAGGACTCTTTTAGCTACTGAAATTGTTTCAGTCCTGTTAGTAATTCCCATGGTAGCTAGTTGAGAGCTAGTTTTGTTATTCAAAATATTGATCATTCTGTTGGCAGCATCTGGCATGTGGCCAAGGCTTGCTCTAGCTCTCTGTATTTCCCTGTTTGCCTTGGTAATGAGTACTATTTGCTCATCCATAGTCTCAATATACTGCCACTGATTGGTGATGGACCGACCAATGTTACCCCAGAGGACTGCTTTTAGCTCTGCTGTTACCTTTTCTAGTGTGAGCTCCTTTTCAAGTTCAGTTATCCTCTTCTTTAGAGCCTTTATTTCTCTTTCCTTTGCAGCCTCACTCTGCTTGCTCTTATCATATCTTTCATTCACCTTAGTCAAAGATTTTTTGACTTCATCAAGCTCTTTCATTTGAGCCTCAAGAACTTGGATTTCCGCTTGCAGCTTCTGCATGTCCAGACTAGGAGTCTGCTCTGTTGGTGGTGTAGCTGTTGCTGGAGTTGATGTTGTAGGCCCTGTCTGTTGAGGAGGAGGAGTAGTTGTTGGAGGGGCTTCCTCAAGATTGATTATCACAGGAGGAGGCTGGGAGGGTTGGCCCTCTTCTTTTTGCTTTAATGCTGTTTGTAGTGTTGCCTTTGCAGCTTCTGATTGTCCTAGCTGGTCTTGAGTCCGAACTAGCTCCTTGTACAGGGATATCATTATATCTGTGGCATCCTTTTCCTGCCTTTGCTGGGCAACCTCGTCTGTTTGTGGATGGATGGTAGCTGGGAGCTTGATTTTCTTTCTTAAGGCCGCCATGTCTGCATCCCTTAGCTTCAAGAGTTCTTGGATACCCTTAACATATTTAGGATCATGTCCTATTTCTATGATTACATCTTCCAAGGACTTGATTCTGTTGTCCTTGGCTTGTGATGATGCTCTCTCCAATTCCAGCTGAGAGCCTGTGTTATCAAGGCTGCTCTTCAATTTGTAGTTCTCCAATGTTTCATCTGCCAAGGAGGCATACACCATTTCACCAGTTTGTTTATGCAGTTCGATTTTATCCATCGGGTGTATGTCTTTAGCCAGAACCTCCATGTTGGTTCTTAGGTAATCCGAGGTAGATTGAGGATGCAGAGTTGTGGGCATGAAGTGACTCATGATCATCTTGCCTTCACTTACATCAAAGGCAGACATGAGTCTTTGCTGATTGGTAGGAGCCAGGTTCAGCAAATGATTGTACAGCTGTACTTTAAAAGGATCACTCCTCCTTTTAATATCAATAAATTGTTGTTTAATGCTTACCTGTCCTTCTGTGTGCTGGCTGGAGGAGCTGACCTCTCCTCCTATAACCCTATCATGTTCATGCTGGAATGAACTGGCTGAGACTTCTCCGCTGGGTGGGCCCATGCCCGTTGCTTGTCTAATTGCTATGTCATCTTCTGGAAAGTCATTTAGCCTTTGTCTTTTCTCTCCCTGATTGATGAATGAAGTCAGGGGAGTCTCTCTATCTCTTTTCCTGGTTAAGTCCTCCTTTTGTGGGGTTTGGAGGACCGATGTGTCAAAAGTGGTTTCTGCCCCAGGAGGCACTATTTTCTGAGCCTGTTGCTCAGAGGAACTTGGAGCATCAATAACTTTTTCTTGCTGCAAGGGCTGCTGTTTATCATATTGTACCTCTTCTTGTTGCTGCCCTTGTTCCTGCTGCTCCATCTCTTCTTGCTGTTGTAGTAATGTCTCCACTTGTTCTTCTGTCAATGGAGGTGGCTGCTCCACCTGTTTCCCTTTATCTTTGCTGGCAGTCTGTGGTGCTTTTTCGGCAGTTTGTTGTTGTGTTGTTGATGATGTAGTAGCTGCTCCAAGCTGCTTTTTGTAGGAGAGGGGCACCTATCCACAAGTTTCCAAGTCAGCTTCCTTTTGCATATTTCTAGCCTCTCTCTCTATTAGCTCTTCATTAGTAATTTCCTCTTCTAGGGTACCCTCTTCCCAACTTGATGCATTGGCATATTGTTCAATCTCAGGTTGTCTCTTGTGTGCATAGCTACCCAATTTATATTTTATCCTCCTGAGGGAGAAAAAATGATTGGGGTCATAGGGTATCCATTCAAAACTGGTTTGCAGTCTGAGGCCCTCCAGGATATTGGCTGCCTCCTTCCACCCCTCCTCTTTTCTGTTATATAGGAAAGGACCCAGCTGGCTCCTTACCTTTAGCTGTGACTTCTTGTTTTTGCTCTGAAAATGGAGGTAGTCTGAGTTCCCAAACTGTCTGAAATATTCCAAGGCAAAGAGCCTCATGGGGACATACCTTGGCAACCTAAAAGGGTTCAACTCACAGCCATATATCCTGATGACTGTGTGGTTTTGGTAGAGGTACCAATTACCAATGCTGTAGGACTTATTCAAATGGAGAATTCTCCTCATGTCATCAGTTAGTCTAGGAGGAGGAGTACCATGCAATACTGTCAGGGCTGGATAAATGAATAAATCAATGAATTCAGAGTATGTGTAAGGTGATACAGAGGAATGATGAAAAACAGAGGTCCAGAACACAACTGACCTTGGACTTCCCTGGGCATTGAGTGGCTTCAAAGGAAAAGAGAACGTGGTTGGCTGATAGAACAAGAATAGGTGGTATATATATCAGGTATACCTGAATAGTCTTTCCCTCTTCAAGTTCATAAACTGCTCATGGATTTTTTCTGCAATGTATGTAGCATAGTCATAGAGTACAACTGGGGGTTTACTAGGAGAGAATATAGACAGCATTGCCATTATGCTATCATCCACATCCTCCATTCCCTTGAATCCTAGGGCATAGCTGATCAAATCCACTAACATCCTGCCCAATTCATTCAAGTACTGATATCCAATAGGAGGAGTTCTGATGGATTCAGAGCCTGGTTTTACAAACAACTGATTGATTTTAATAAGTTGGTCACTTGACAACTTGCTCCCTTTCTTTATCAAATTCTGCATATGGAGGGGGGTCAATTGCTTGGCAGTATGGAAGTGCAGCATTTCATTTATACTCTCTGGGGTAATCTGGAACAGGACTGAGCCTGTGGGGCTGATGACAGCTCTTTGGTTTGGGTCATAGCATTCCTGGCAGCTGTAGACCAACTCTGGCATAGGATTTACTTGGGGGAGGTTGTAGATGGGCAAGTTTGAGTCCCAAATTCCCAAGATGTCTGCCCCACTCAGGTGCTGGGCTTTCAACTCATTCATCATCTGGATATTGTATTTGGAGCCCATAAGGAACCAGTCCAGCATTTGATAATCCATATCTCCCAGGGCTTTCCATGCTAATTCCTGGTGAGGAGCATTGAGGGGCTTGATATTCAGAGCAATAGGAGTGTCCATGGCTTTCTGTAAGCTCAATAACTCTAATTAAATGGCTTAAAAGCACCAGCACAGAACAGAAGTGCTTTTTGTAAAAACAGTCTTGAATTTCAGGTATCAGAGGAGGAATTTACACAACAGCAGTTGAAATACTGTTTGTTTCAGGAGCAGGGCTTCTCTATGGTCTCACTATGTCCTCTTTTAGCGGGTGAATTGAGTTTAACAAGAAATTTGCCGGGAATACGCGGTGAATGTTGTTTTTGAGCGAATTTACAGGTATTAAGGCTCGGCTGGTGTTTTTGGACTTCACAGTTGCAAATGTGGACGTGCAGAGGGAAATGGCCGGTGAAAATATAATTTTTAAGGTCTCCTTAGCCCTCTGAGTAACTTTAATTTCAATAACAGGCGTATGGAGGGCAGCAAACGGTAAATACCTGTTAATTTACGAACAGAGGTCGCATGGGCGTGCACGGTTGGAGCTCTGGAGGTCGCCTTGGTTAACTGAGCAGGTTGGCGAAAATTTGGACGTAAACAGCCATGCAGAGCCGAAGTAGCGACAGGAGTAAAAAGTGAGAAAAACACGGTTTTTTGGGTTAATATGGACCTTTTTACCATTTTGGCGCTTTTTAGTGATGACGTCAGCATGACGTCATTGGTGGGCCAAGGTGAGGTGACGTCAGCTGACGTCATCGGGTGACGTGGCGGTAAGCTATTGGTCCATGGGGGCGATGAGGTGGCAGCCATGTCATCAGCGAGGTGGACCAATCAACGGCAAAAGGATAAGCAGAAATGACGTGGCGATATGACATAGGAGGGCAGCTGGCGGTCAGGACCGTAGCGGTTACGGTTAAGGCTAGCCGCTACGGTCTCTCGGGGCGGTTTGGGTACGGCGCTGAAAGTGTCAGGCATGGCTCCGAGAGCCCTTATTGTTTGACGCGTGGCCTGCCCGTGACGTGACGCAACGTCACTTTCTCGGGCGGTAAAGGACCACCATGGGGGCCGCTCCGATATCACTGTGGATCGTCGGATCCTTAAGATCTGATCCGACGGTGGGTGAGGTAAAAAGGTGCTTGATTTATAAGCGTAGGCGGAAAACTTTGTAATATGGTTTTTTAATGGTTTTTCAATGTTTTCCATTAAAACAAACTGCGCGCTAACCTTTTGGAAATGTGCCAGAGGCGGGATTTTTAGACTTTGGGTAATTTTTTGCAAAGGATTTAAGGGTAAAAGAGGGTTTATAAGGGTTTTTTCAATGCAAATGGTGGTTTGAGGAGCAAGTTGGCTTGTAGCAAGGGGGAATGGGATGTGATAGGTTCACCAAGGTGACCAGAGGTCACTTTGGTTCCTTTTGAAGAACATATGGCTATAATGCCAAGGGGAGGAGTATTTATAGAATTTGGGGCTTTATACACCATAGTGTTAATATTATTAGGGGAAAAGGTAAGATAGGGGAGCTATATAGTAGAATTAGAGGTTAATATGAATGAGGGGGGGCAAATGAGGGGGATCTCACTGAGTTCATGTGAAACTGCTTTAGTTTAGAGGCTAGATCAAAATGAAAAGTTTTTAGACAAGAAATGTGGTTTCTGAATGAACAAGAACCACCATAAAACCATGATCTCTCTCCATGAATCTCAGCTGAAAAGGGAATGTTAGTAATGAAATGAAGGGGGAAAGGGAGGTTAGTCATGCTCCTTGCTGCAATTTGATGGGATTAACCACTTTGTTCATTGATGGATTTTGCCTTGGCAAAACACCTTTTGACATATGTGCAATGGTGAAAATACCCTTTCTGCAACCACACTACCTACCCAGCTATTTTCCTAGCATTTTTTGTTTCTCCTTGGAGGGTGCACTTGGACTTGCAAACCCTTTCTTGCCTTTTCTTTTCTTTGGCTTTTTCTTTATTCTTTTCTATCTACTTCTACCCTTATTTCTTCCAAGGTCCCAGATTAAGCTGTTGGGAACCTTTTCTTCTCTACCTGAACTACTTGTCTGCCAAGATTAAGCAGTTTGGACAGACTTCTTTCTCTATTCTATAACTCAAAATTGAAACATGGCATGACCCAGATTAAACTGTTGAATCATCCATAAAAATTGAAATAAGGTCCTCAACATTTGAAACCATTTACACACCTCTTGTTCTCTAGGAAATATGGGATCTTTGTGATACCAAAGCAGAGCATATTTGGACTTTCCTTGCCCAATCATGAAATATGAAACCTATTGGTATAGGTATCCAATAGTGGCTCCACATGGGGATGGTTTTTCTTTTGAAAGACCAAGAACAGCAGGTTAGATTGCCTTGTTCTTTGACTGCCCATCTTAATCTTTGAAATCTGCTGCATTAATATGTCAAAATTGTGTGCTTCTTTCTTGGAAGACCTCTGATTCTATTTGCCTCTTGCTGGTTGGTGAATCACTTGGAAAACTGTATTTTACAATCTAAAACAGAAAATAATATGTACATCTGCATATATACAATGAATCCTTGGATTCCACTCATGGTGAACAGTCAAAGTAGTGCTTCAGCATCCTGCCATTGACAGGACCTTCATCCAAGTCAGTTTCAGTCAGACTTTTGAGGAAGTAGGTGTTGTTACCTTGCACTGCTTGGACAGCAAATGGTCCTTTCCATAAAGAGTCAAACTTTCCATGTTTCCCTTTCTCTTCTCTTCTTGCATCCCACTTTAAAACTTTGTCCCCTACATTGAAATCTTCTGCTTTGGTTCTTCTATCAAAGGCCTTTTTCAGTTTCTCTTGTAGTATCTGCACTCTGCTGAAAACTTGTTCTCTGGTCTACTGTAGGCAAATTATCTGGTTAATCCGTCTTTGTATGTCATTTGGCTCTGCTTGGCTCTCTTGCAGAAGCTTCATAACCGGCACTCCTAGTGATGAAGGAAATTTGGCTTCTAATCCATAGACTAACTCATATGGGCTGGTCCCAATTGATCTTTTAGTTGTTAGTCTATCTGCCCATAAAGCGTTTACTAGTTTCTTATGCCAGTTCTTTTTGTTTTCTTCCAGCACTTTCTTTATGATATTTATTAAACTTTTGTTTGATGATTCAGCAAGGCCATTTCCTTGAGGATAGTATGCTGTAGAATGGCCCAAAGTAATGTGAAATTTATGGCAGAAGTTCACCATTTTCTTGGATCTGAAAGCAGCAGCATTGTCTGTTATTATCTTGTCTGGACAGCCAAATCTAGCCAGTATATTGTTTTCCAAAAACTGAATAATTACTGAATCATTTGCTTGTCTGCATGGGGCAGCTTCAATCCACTTGGTGAAGTAGTCTGTTGCTGTTAGAATCCATCTGTGTTGCCCTGAAGATGAGGGATGAATTTCCCCAATGAAATCCAAGCCCCATTGTTGGAAAGGTCTCTCTGTTGCAATGGGCTTCAAAGGAAGTGGCAGCAACTGTCTTTTGCCTTCAAACAGTTGGCATTTGTGGCATGAGGCTGTAAATTTCTTAACATCAGAGAACATGGTGGGCCAGTAATAACCAGCCCTCAATATCTTGTCCACAGTGGACTTCCAGTACAAATGTCCACCACAGTCTCCAGCATGGAAATCTTGCATGATATTGTTAGTTTCATTCTCTATTAGACAGTGCAGCAAAATACCTTCATGGTTTTTCCAAAGTAGATTTCCATCCATCACACAAAATCTAGATGTTTTCATTTTTAGGAACCTACACTTAGTTCTGGACAGTCCTGGGGGAGCACACAGGTTTTGTAACACATAACAGATATCAGAGTACCAAGGAGATTGTTCAAAGGCTACATTGATCTTTGGAGTCGCCAGCTCTGTTTCACTGTCCAGTTGATTGATATCTAAGGCTTGGAAATTTGCTTCTGTCATTAATTTGGCTAAACCTTGTCCTTTTATCAGCTTTGTAGGTTTTATTTCAATGTCAAATTCTAGTATGTTGGCAATCCATTTTCCTCTTCTGCCCTCTAAGTTTTCTTGGGTGAGAATGTCTTTGACAATAGGACTTGGTACATAAGCCACAACATGGGAATAAAGGATGTAAATCCTAAAGTCTTTAATAGCTTTGATCAGAGCATAGGCTTGTTTTTCCATAATTTGATACTTTAGATGGGCATCCCTAAGAGCTCTGCTGAAGAAGGCAATAGGTTTCTCATTCCCTTGGTCATCTTTCTGTAATAAAACAGCAGCAATAGTATGCTGGGAGGCAAAAGAGAAAATGATAAAGTCTCTGTCAAACTGAGGATTAGTTAACACTGGGGTCCGAGTCAAGGCCAATTTTATACTTTCAAAGGCTTGTCTTGCTTCAACAGTCCATTTTACCTTTGAATCTTTCTTTAGAATATTGTTTAGTAATCTGATTAATTCTGCTAAATTCGGGATAAACCTTCTTAAAAAGTTGATTTTCCCTAAGAATCCTTGCAACTCCTTGACATTCCTTGGGTGAGGCATTTGTAGGATAGCTTGTATCCTATCTGGATCAATTCTTATGCCATCTTTTGAAATAATGTGTCCTAAGAGTTTCCCTTCCTCCAAACCAAATAATGACTTCTTGGGGTTTAAGGAAATACCATATTTCCTGCATGTTATGAAAATCTGTCTCAAATGTTTCAAGTGTTCTTGGTCAGATTTTGAAAAGGGTGTGAGATCATCTAAGTAAATGACCAAGAAGTCATGAATCTCTTTTGCAAAAGCAATGTCCATTGCTCTTTGAAACATTGCCCCTGCGTTTTTCAATCCAAAGGGCATTTTTACATACTTGAAAGTTCCCCATGGGGTTGTAAATGCAGTCTTGTCTTGATCATCAGGGTGTACTAGGATTTGATTGAAGCCTGAGAAACCATCAAGAAATGATATCCTTGAAGCCCCTACTACTCTTTGAAGAATGTGATCCATTTTGGGTAAAGGGTAGTTATCTTTGAGTGATACTTGATTCAAATTCCTTAAGTCTACACAAAGTCTAATCTCACCAGTTTTCTTTCTTGTAGGGACCAAATTTGAAATCCACTCAGAGAACCTGATTGGTGCTATGATACCAGCTTTGAACATTTTATGTAATTATTTTTCAATGGAAGGAAGGAGCACAGGATTGATCCTTCTCAATTTCTGTTTGAATGGTTTTTTATTAGGCTTGAGGGGAATGGTGTGCTGGATGACAGAAGTATCATAGGACTTTAGATCCTCATAACCCCAAGCAAAAACATCTTGAAATTCTTTAAAGAGATCAATGTATTTGGGCTTTTGATCAGGGGGCAAAGAGGCAGATAGCTTTATTATTTTAGGCTTGTCAATAGTACCAATGTTGCATTCTTCAACTGCTGCATCTAATGGCTGTATCTTTGGTTTCCTAGGGACATCATTTGAATGAAAAATGTCCTCTAGTGGGGTGAGGCCTACTGGAAGGAAGTTGTCTTTGAGTTGTATGATTTCAGCTTCAGCGCTGCTCATCTCTTCACAGTCAATTTGGTTAATTTGCTGAATGTTTTCATTGTTGAAAATGGTTGGACTCAGTAGTTGTTTTGCTGTCCTAGGTGACATTGGGTGAGCAGACTGTTGAAACTGTATTTGTGATGGACTTGCTCCATCAAGTATTTGTGATTGACATGCTGACTCAATTATTTGTGATTGACTTGCTCCATCAATATCAATATTTAATCCTGTGAACTCTTGTTGCAAGGTTAAAAAATTGTTTATTTGCATGTCATCCTCAAATACTTGCCATTCTTTGACATTGTTTGGAATAGAGGGTTTGTATTTGACCTCGGCTGTGAAACAGTTATTGGGTTCTAGCGGGAATTTGAAGGTGCTGGCAAATGTTGCTAAGTTGTGTGCATGGAGATTGTGGCCCCTTGAAATTTTTGTGATAACAAACTCAGAGAAGGTCTCTAATATTTCAATTACAGCAGACCTGTAGGACCTCAATCTTTTGTCATTGGTGACAAAATTCCCTTTTACTTGTTGAATTACTAGATCAGAGTCCCCCATGATGGAGAGCCTAGGTGCTTGTAATGACTTTGCTATCTTGAGGCCTAGCAACAGAGCTTCATATTCTTCCATGTTGTTAGTGCATCTAAAATTCAATCTGTAAGCCCTGCCTTCTGCATAATCTTTCTCTTTGTTATGTATCCACACTCCAGCTCCTGCCCCTAACTTGTTAACTGAGCCATCAAATTCTAGGACCCACAGGGTATCTTGCTGAGCTGGAGATTTAGAATTTTGTTCATGGGATGGCAATGTGAGCATGAGTTGGGGTTTCTTTTCCCATTTGTTTTCTAGGACAATTTCATCACTTGTTTGACAATCTTTGACAACTAGAGGAGGGACAATGTGTATTGTTGGGCTGCTTAATGTTTGGCAGGTGCTACTTACTTGACCAGTGTTTTGTTCTTGTATGAGTGTTTCGGTCCTAATGTCATTGTTTGAGAGGCCTGCGCTGTCATTAAAGAGGATGAAGGAGTCTATGTCCGAATGAACAGCATATATTGGAAAATTTTGAGGCTTTTCTTCACTGCTGACCATATACTTCATGAGTGTTTCCCTATAAAGTCTTTTTGGTTGCCCAAAGACAGAGATAGTTGCATATGACATGTCTAATTGCAGGGAGCCTTGGAGCTTGGCTCCCCATGATCTTGATAACAGCATCCCATATTTGGGTGGGATATCAGCGACTACAACATCCATTAGAATGGTTTTGTTGGGAAATTGAACCAGGGACACACATAAATCCTTTATTAGGCCCAAACATTTGACTTGGCTAGAATCAAAGGAAAACAGGTCTTTGTATGGTCTTGTTATATCCAAGTTTAATCTTTCCATGACTGCTTTTGGCATCAGGTTGTGAGAGGCACCTGAGTCAAACATTGCATTGTGCAGTATTTTATCATGTATATGCAAGCTGACATAAAAAGGTAAAACCCCTGTGACTATTGCCTTTCCATCTACCTCTGGACCAAACAGTAATTCTGGGGTGTCATCTAGCACGTTTACATCATCTTTACTATTAGTGAGTTGAAGGGATTTCTTGATCTGTTGTTTATAAATGTCATGCTTGGCTAGCTCTGAGAGGGGAATTGCTATCTTTAACTTGCCAATCTCTGTACCTAGGTCAAAAGGTTTTTCAACTTGGGTTTTGGAGTCACGGATAACAGTCCTTTCTCTGTTCATTAAATCTTCTTGTTGGATTTCATCTTGACTTTGAAACCTGCCCCTTGTACTCATGTCTTGAGGGGTAATGTTTGGATTAGGGTGAGAGGACGAAGTTGCCATGGGTTGTTGTAGTGGGGACAGTAGTTCAGTAACCTCCTCAACTACAATTTCTTCTGTAGGCAAGTTCATTTTGTCATTAGGTTCTGTGACCATGGTTTCTTTAGACCTCTGTTTATCCTTCATCTTGTCGGGCTGGTTTACATTCACAGTCCTACTCCTCAGTTTATATTGTTTATGGACTTCATAGACAGCAGTATCATATCCTTGTTTAAAGTCAAAGGACTCTCCTGATTTAGTTTGGAATGTTTTTCTTTCATCCTCCTCTTGGTCTTCTTGTGTTAAGAAAACATGGCTTTTACCATCCAGACCCATTAAGTTGATTTCAGGATCTTCATTGAGCTGATTGGCTGTGGAAGTTTCTGCATAGTTTTCTTGAAAAGGGGGTCTAATGTCTTGGTCAGCACTTGTCTTTCCTATGTTTGGATTCCGAGTTCTCCTGAAATTCAGGTTTCTAGGAGGGTTGCTTTGTGATGCCTCCTGTTATCACAAAACCAGTACTAGGGACTGCAACCAAGCAAGGTCTCATGTAACTGTTTCAGACCATACTTTAGATTAGGAATTAGCCTTCCTAATCAGAGAGGGCTCTCTCATGACTCTTGACAAAATCCTTCAAACACTAGAGGGCTAACTCTTCACACATTTATAAAAATATAGCTGGCTGGACATACATCAAATTAGTCTTCATTGGGCTATGGAGTCTCTCACAGTTAATAAACCAAATCACAGTCATCTCATAGAAGCCAAGGCTCTTTGCATCATCAAAGGTTCAAACATAATTTACCTAAATCAAAGCCTGCTGAACATACAGGAAGTCAGAGCATTAAAAAATGAATTCTGAGTGATGTTCAAACATGCTTCACCAAAACCCACAGCCTGTCAAGCACACAGGAAGTCAGAGCATATAATATGAATTCTGAGGGATTGTACCATAACAAGGCTGTAAAAAGAACATTAAGAAACTAAAACCACCATCACATTTGAACAAAGAGATGCATTGAGAATCTTGGGAAGAAAAAACTCTGTTTGCTATTACTGTAACAGTCTTTTCATAAGCTCTATAAAACTCTGTTTTTGTACATACAGTCCCCCCGCGCAAACATTATGGTAACCATTTTTTAGATACTGAATGCGGTCTTCCTATCTGTAAACACTCGAACAAATGCTCCATCTCCTGTGGATAGCAAACTACTTTGTAGTCCCTTTGCGCTAATCTTGAAGACATGACCTCTTTTTATCCTCTGTAATCAAAGATACTCTAACATATTCCTGTGGCTTAAATGGGCATTTTCATCCAAGCCTTAGCTGAGAAATCTTCAATATTTAACTGATAAATAAAACTATCAAGAGTACCACCTGCAGCTTACATTACTTTGCTTGATGATTGCTCATGTGTGTTTGTAAAGGTGTTCCTTGTTTCGCTGACTGCCTTTGCTCCAGGGGTCACAAGTAATCTTGGGTCAAGACCATCTGCAACAGGCTAGGAGAAATAGCCCACCTAAGGAGCCATATATATATCCTGCCTATAGTTAAGAACATCACCGGAATGTCTGTTTATCTTCAAGCCCGAACTCATGTATAACCCAATGGATTTTGATAAATATGACAACTGGGTGAAAATGGTAATGATTTCAGACAAATTCCCAATTTGGTAGCGCGGTCAGTGCAAGATCAGTGTTTTCGCTACGAAATCACTAAAACATATGGCGCTGCGAAACTGCTAAAGAATTCAGGCGCTGCGAAATTACTCGGTCTTTAAGCTCGGTTAGAAAAATTTTGACATCATCATTTTCAGTGATAACAGTGGCTCCACTAGGGATAGTGTGCCCTTGTGGTGCGCTAAGAACATGCAGCTCCAGTGCCTTATCCATTGGGCAAACAAAACTTTACTTGACAAGCATGACTGTAGGAGAAAGAAACTTCTGCTACTGAAAAATAAATGCTCAGCCAACCTTGAGCTTATTTGCAATCTACCTACCTACCTACCCTAACCATTTCAACTTCTTCAGCTCAATCAATATGAAACTTCCAATGCAGCCAATCATTAGCCTCATCTGATATTTGATTTCTTTGACTATCCTGGGGTTCAGGGCCAATGAGATAGTGTGATGACCGCTGCCACTGAAACTGTCTCTGACTGTATCGGATTTCAAATCCAATGTGATAATGTAAAGACCACTGCCACTGAAATAGTCTCTGATCTTCATATGAAAACTGAAACATTGGAGAGTAAAACTCTTCCATGTAATCAGCTACAGGATCCCAGAACACATGATCAGCTTGTTCTTCCACGACACTTTCCAGCTGTGCAAACTGATCTTCAACCACAGTGTTCAGTTCCTCAAACGTAAAAGAGAGGGGAACCAGCATAGTCTCCTTGCGTTCAGCCATAAAATATTTCTGAGAATCATGATCATGAAAATTATATTCCTGAATTTGTCCTTCTAATCCTTCAATTTCTTTCTCAATGTCTTTAGAATATTCATCAAAAAATTTCATCTTATCCTCTGACTTGCAGTCAAAAGATTCCAGATATGAGGACAGGGACAAAGAAAAGGATTCATTTGTTTCTTCTTTATTATGACCATCATTCCACTGTTTAAAACCTTCAACTGAAGGAGATTTTACTTCCACCTCTGGCCTATCTATCCATTCCTCCAAGAACAAAAGCCAAAAGTCTGGCAATGACTTAATGGACTTGGCAGGCAAGCATTCAACCCACTGTTTGCATTTCCCTTGGAAAGAATCATAAAATAACCTTATGCAAACATCCTCGTGTTTAATTCTAAGAACCTCAGCAAAATGACAAAAATCTGAGATATGATCCAAGGTTAAACTCAAATCTTCTCCGTTGTATTTTGGACCATTCTTTAGAAAATAAACATCCTTGGGAAAATGGTTTGGGAAACCATGAAGTCCTGAGAAATCGATGCATGCATACCTTGAACAAAGAAGGGCAGCTTCTGGGTCTTTCATAACTCCAGTGGAATCACCATGAATATATAACTTTGAATTCTTCAACAATGGAGTCGCCAAGGTAGTTTTGCAGCCTTGAAAATCATTTGAACTCCTGCTACCTTCAGAAATTCAATCTTAAGCTCCCGGCAGACGCACCAAAATGTTATCACAAAACCAGTACTAGGGACTGCAACCAAGCAAGGTCTCATGTAACTGTTTCAGACCATACTTTAGATTAGGAATTAGCCTTCCTAATCAGAGAGGGCTCTCTCATGACTCTTGACAAAATCCTTCAAACACTAGAGGGCTAACTCTTCACACATTTATAAAAATATAGCTGGCTGGACATACATCAAATTAGTCTTCATTGGGCTATGGAGTCTCTCACAGTTAATAAACCAAATCACAGTCATCTCATAGAAGCCAAGGCTCTTTGCATCATCAAAGGTTCAAACATAATTTACCTAAATCAAAGCCTGTTGAACATACAGGAAGTCAGAGCATTAAAAAATGAATTCTGAGTGATGTTCAAACATGCTTCACCAAAACCCACAGCCTGTCAAGCACACAGGAAGTCAGAGCATATAATATGAATTCTGAGGGATTGTACCATAACAAGGCTGTAAAAAGAACATTAAGAAACTAAAACCACCATCACATTTGAACAAAGAGATGCATTGAGAATCTTGGGAAGAAAAAACTCTGTTTGCTATTACTGTAACAGTCTTTTCATAAGCTCTATAAAACTCTGTTTTTGTACATACAGTCCCCCTGCGCAAACATTATGGTAACCATTTTTTAGATACTGAATGCGGTCTTCCTATCTGTAAACACTCGAACAAATGCTCCATCTCCTGTGGATAGCAAACTACTTTGTAATCCCTTTGCGCTAATCTTGAAGACATGACCTCTTTTTATCCTCTGTAATCAAAGATACTCTAACATATTCCTGTGGCTTAAATGGGCATTTTCATCCAAGCCTTAGCTGAGAAATCTTCAATATTTAACTGATAAATAAAACTATCAAGAGTACCACCTGCAGCTTACATTACTTTGCTTGATGATTGCTCATGTGTGTTTGTAAAGGTGTTCCTTGTTTCGCTGACTGCCTTTGCTCCAGGGGTCACAAGTAATCTTGGGTCAAGACCATCTGCAACAGGCTAGGAGAAATAGCCCACCTAAGGAGCCATATATATATCCTGCCTATAGTTAAGAACATCACCGGAATGTCTGTTTATCTTCAAGCCCGAACTCATGTATAACCCAATGGATTTTGATAAATATGACAACTGGGTGAAAATGGTAATGATTTCAGAGAAATTCCCAATTTGGTAGCGCGGTCAGTGCAAGATCAGTGTTTTCGCTACGAAATCACTAAAACATATGGCGCTGCGAAACTGCTAAAGAATTCAGGCGCTGCGAAATTACTCGGTCTTTCAGCTCGGTTAGAAAAATTTTGACATCGTCATTTTTAGTGATAACACCTCCCATGCTGATTTTCTTTCTACTGATTCCACTCTTTCACCCAATCTCTTCATGTTGTTTAGTATTGCATCCAGCTTTTGATCAAAACCAGAGGGTTCTTCTCTGAAGCCAGTCTTCTTTTCTAACTTTGCCCTGTTTCTTTTGGCAATTAGGTTAGCCTCTACAGTGACTGCAACCCTTTGAGCTTCTGCAAGGGTTGGAGGATCTCTTTCTTTCAACTGATAGGCCATATCAGAATCAAAACCGTCAGGGAAGTTATACAGGGCCAAATCAGGAGGGGGCCTTAAGTTCTGGGGGATAGCATTATATACATTGTTAAACCTAGCACAATATTCCAAAACTGTTTCTTGGGGACCTCTTTTAATAGTGTTATATTCACCAAGTATGTGGAGTGGGTCTTTCTTTTTCTCCCATCTATTGGTAAACTCTTGGTACAGGTCCTCAGGGGTTGCTATGGAGTTTGCATTTAGGGATCTAAACCAAGTCCTAACATCCCCAGTTAAGCTTTGAACAAAAATTCTCATCCTGACACTGTCATCATCTATTTCATAGGTCTCAAAGTGGTCTTGCATCTTCTTTGCATGTTGGACAACTGTCAAAGGGCCATGGGAGTCAAAAAATGAGATTTTGGTTTGGTAGTCTTGAGGTAGGGCTGGAGCATTAGCTGGTATCTACAGAGGTGCATACCTGTTAGCCATGTTTATGAGGTTTAAAGGGTTAACAGGAACAAATGGAACAACAGGGATTACAGGTGTAACAGGGTTAATGGTATGGGTAACAAGCGGGGAACTGGTTGAAAGAGTATGTGCAGATGGTGAAGATGGAAGAGGAGGGCTTTGAGGTGTTGATGGTGAACTATAAGGACTAGGTGTCGAGCGGAAAAGAACTCTGCAAGGAGTTGGAACGGGGATGGGTTGATCTGAGCTTATATCTAAATCAGCAGGCTTTTCCTGCTTTTGCTGTCTCCTTATGTTCTTTGGAATGATATTTGGATTATCAACAATGATGGGTTGATTAGGGTCAGGGTTTGCCCTAGTGTGCCTTGGGTTTCTTTTGGGAGCCAGCTTCTAATTATTCTTTTAGCGCTTATATAGGAGGTTTTATGTGTGCAAGGACTGGATCAGAATTTTGAAAAGACTATATATGTTTCAAAGCTAGGATGAAGATTCCCTAATTAGCTCTTCCCTAAAGCTGTCCCTGTGTTACAGAAACAGTCCTAAGGCCTCTTGGCTAGCTTCAGGCTTGATGGTAGCTTTGGAAGATAGATAGTAATTAAAAAAAAATCTTAAGAAGTCCCCAGTGGAGTCGCCAATTATGTTAACACCCAGGTTGTTCCCTATGACTCCCAAGGGAATACGGCCGGGGTAACCACTAACCAATCTTTTGATCACTGTTTCTAGCCAAACTGTGACCAGAGAGGGCTCTCTCTTTATGATTTGTATTTGTTATGATAGTGTTTTAGGCTAGGTATTAAGCACAGGTTTGTTTATGTTTTGGTTGAAGAATTTCTTTCAGGTCTTTGTGATGTAGTTTTCAAAGAGTCAAATATCATTGGGCAATGGAGTCTATGGCTGTAGGTGTCTAGAAACCTTGAGATGAATTGGTGAAACCCACAGGGCCGTTTGGATACTTCATACAACAAATTTTTGATTTATAACATAAACAGGTAAAACAATCAGTGAAAGCATTTAAGAATTTTCACTAAGTGTTTAAGTATTTCCACCAAACTAGTTATGAGAAATGGATAGATGTCTCAGGAGCAAACTTGAATCCCTGGGAATGTCTATCACTGTAAAAGATATAGTTTTAAAGTGCAGCAATTAAGAATTACACTTCTGTTACTGTATCTGAAGAAAACATGGATAATAGCTTAGTTTGAGTTCAGGGTAATCATAGATTAAATCCTGGAACCATTCTTCTACTTTGCTATTAAGTGTAAAACATCTAATCAATAAAAGAGAACAAAAGACTCGAAAAACATGTAATACAGAGATTTAAGAAAGACTTATTGTTTTATGAAACATTCTGGAATCCTGTAACATTCACCATTCATCACAATGCATCAAGGTACGCCAAGCTTTGGAAATTCCATTCTCCCTTTGTATTATTTCTCTGAGAATTTTACAGCAAGTGAGATCTCCAAAAGGAAAATAACAACAACCCCTTAAGCTTCTGTGAGGGGTGAATATATACTTGCGTTTTTTACAAAAATATCTGAGTTCTAAGTTATCTCAGACTTAATATTCTCACCAACTTTTGAGATATTATTATCAGAAATTTATTACAGCATTGAATACAAAATAAAGGCGTCTTGATGTTCTGTCAGAAGATATTTTGGCCTTTGGGAGCTGCTGAGTCGGTTGAGATACTTTGATCAAATGCTGGAGAACCCGACTTTATGGCTTGTGCGCTGTATTTTGGGTCTGCTACCTTGTGATGGTGATTGCTGCTGTGGTGAGTAAATAGCCCTGCTGAGTTGGCTCAGCATCTGTCTTTTCCTTGTGGATTTATCCACCAACATTCTTCCTGTGCATAACTGCTCAAAAACTGGAGAAAATTAGCGCTACAGGTTCTGGCCTGATAAGATCATCTGTGTCAAATTCCTCCATACTTCCTGTGTGGGCAATTGGTGTCTTATGATTGCCTCCAAAGTTTCATTTGCTTCTGTATACTTGAAGAAATTTGGTGGTGTATCAAACAGGTGATCAATTTCATTCATAATAAAAAAACAGGTTATCCACCCTGTCATACAAATTCTGCCCTGATGCTGGCCCTGTTTCTGCTGAGGTACTGGGCTGTTTTGCTATTTGTGCTGCAGCATGGGCATTGACCCTTTTGATGTAATTTTCCAGGGTAAGCAGCCTTCCTACACTGCTTAATATGCTGGGGAGGCCTCTGTTTTGTAATGCCACAAATATGTCCAGGAATTTGTTGATCTCGGTCTGCATATCCTGTGTTCTCCTCTCCAGCGTTCCAACTAGGTTTCTTAGTGTCAGGACTCTTTTAGCTACTGAAATTGTTTCAGTCATGTTAGTAATTCCCATGGTAGCTAGTTGAGAGCTAGTTTTGTTATTCAAAATATTGATCATTCTGTTGGCAGCATCTGGCATGTGGCCAAGGCTTGCTCTAGCTCTCTGTATTTCCTTGTTTGCCTTGGTAATGAGTACTATTTGCTCATCCATAGTCTCAATATACTGCCACTGATTGGTGATGGACCGACCAATGTTACCCCAGAGGACTGCTTTTAGCTCTGCTGTTACCTTTTCTAGTGTGAGCTCCTTTTCAAGTTCAGTTATCCTCTTCTTTAGAGCCTTTATTTCTCTTTCCTTTGCAGCCTCACTCTGCTTGCTCTTATCATATCTTTCATTCACCTTAGTCAAAGATTTTTTGACTTCATCAAGCTCTTTCATTTGAGCCTCAAGAACTTGGATTTCCGCTTGCAGCTTCTACATGTCCAGACTAGGAGTCTGCTCTGTTGGTGGTGTAGCTGTTGCTGGAGTTGATGTTGTAGGCCCTGTCTGTTGAGGAGGAGGAGTAGTTGTTGGAGGGGCTTCCTCAAGATTGATTATCACAGGAGGAGGCTGGGAGGGTTGGCCCTCTTCTTTTTGCTTTAATGCTGTTTGTAGTGCTGCCTTTGCAGCTTCTGATTGTCCTAGCTGGTCTTGAGTCCGAACTAGCTCCTTGTACAGGGATATCATTATATCTGTGGAATCCTTTTCCTGCCTTTGCTGGGCAACCTCGTCTGTTTGTGGATGGATGGTAGCTGGGAGCTTGATTTTCTTTCTTAAGGCCGCCATGTCTGCATCCCTTAGCTTCAAGAGTTCTTGGATACCCTTAACATCTTTAGGATCATGTCCTATTTCTATGATTACATCTTCCAAGGACTTGATTCTGTTGTCCTTGGCTTGTGATGATGCTCTCTCCAATTCCAGCTGAGAGGCTGTGTTATCAAGGCTGCTCTTCAATTTGTAGTTCTCCAATGTTTCATCTGCCAAGGAGGCATACACCATTTCACCAGTTTGTTTATGCAGTTCGATTTTATCCATCGGGTGTATGTCTTTAGCCAGAACCTCCATGTTGGTTCTTAGGTAATCCGAGGTAGATTGAGGATGCAGAGTTGTGGGCATGAAGTGACTCATGATCATCTTGCCTTCACTTACATCAAAGGCAGACATGAGTCTTTGTTGATTGGTAGGAGCCAGGTTCAGCAAATGATTGTACAGCTGTACTTTAATAGGATCACTCCTCCTTTTAATATCAATAAATTGTTGTTTAATGCTTACCTGTCCTTCTGTGTGCTGGCTGGAGGAGCTGACCTCTCCTCCTATAACCCTATCATGTTCATGCTGGAATGAACTGGCTGAGACTTCTCCGCTGGGTGGGCCCATGCCCGTTGCTTGTCTAATTGCTATATCATCTTCTGGGAAGTCATTCAGCCTTTGTCTTTTCTCTCCCTGATTGATGAATGAAGTCAGGGGAGTCTCTCTATCTCTTTTCCTGGTTAAGTCCTCCTTTTGTGGGGTTTGGAGGACCGATGTGTCAAAAGTGGTTTCTGCCCCAGGAGGCACTATTTTCTGAGCCTGTTGCTCAGAGGAACTTGGAGCATCAATAACTTTTTCTTGCTGCAAGGGCTGCTGTTTATCATATTGTACCTCTTCTTGTTGCTGCCCTTGTTCCTGCTGCTCCATCTCTTCTTGCTGTTGTAGTAATGTCTCCACTTGTTCTTCTGTCAATGGAGGTGGCTGCTCGACCTGTTTCCCTTTATCTTTGTTGGCAGTCTGTGGTGCTTTTTCGGCAGTTTGCTGTTGTGTTGTTGATGATGTAGTAGCTGCTCCAAGCTGCTTTTTGTAGGAGAGGGGCACCTGTCCACAAGTTTCCAAGTCAGCTTCCTTTTGCATATTTCTAGCCTCTCTCTCTATTAGCTCTTCATTAGTAATTTCCTCTTCTAGGGTACCCTCTTCCCAACTTGATGCATTGGCATACTGTTCAATCTCAGGTTGTCTCTTGTGTGCATAGCTACCCAATTTATATTTTATCCTCCTGAGGGAGACAAAATAATTGGGGTCATAGGGTATCCATTCAAAACTGGTTTGCAGTCTGAGGCCCTCCAGGATATTGGCTGCCTCCTTCCACCCCTCCTCTTTTCTGTTATATAGGAAAGGCTTACCTTTAGCTGTGACTTCTTGTTTTTGCTCTGAAAATGGAGGTAGTCTGAGTTCCCAAACTGTCTGAAATATTCCAAGGCAAAGAGCCTCATGGGGACATACCTTGGCAACGTAAAAGGGTTCAACTCACAGCCATATATCCTGATGACTGTGTGGTTTTGGTAGATGTACCAATTACCAATGCTGTAGGACTTATTCAAATGGAGAATTCTCCTCATGTCATCAGTTAGTCTAGGAGGAGGAGTACCATGCAATACTGTCAGGGCTGGATAAATGAATAAATCAATGAATTCAGAGTATGTGTAAGGTGATACAGAGGAATGATGAAAAACAGAGGTCCAGAACACAACTGACCTTGGACTTCCCTGGGCATTGAGTGGCTTCAAAGGAAAAGAGAAGGTGGCTGGCTGATAGAACAAGAATAGGTGGTATATATATGAGGTATACCTGAATAGTCTTTCCCTCTTCAAGTTCATAAACTGCTCATGGATTTTTTCTGCAATGTATGTAGCATAGTCATAGAGTACAGCTGGGGGTTTACCAGGAGAGAATATAGACAGCATTGCCATTATGCTATCATCCACATCCTCCATTCCCTTGAATCCTAGGGCATAGCTGATCAAATCCACTAACATCCTGCCCAATTCATTCAAGTACTGATATCCAATAGGAGGAGTTCTGATGGATTCAGAGCCTGGTTTTACAAACAGCTGATTGATTTTAATAAGTTGGTCACTTGACAGCTTGCTCCCTTTCTTTATCAAATTCTGCATATGGAGGGGGGTCAATTGCTTGGCAGTATGGAAGTGCAGCATTTCATTTATACTCTCTGGGGTAATCTGGAATAGGACTGAGCCTGTGGGGTTGATGACAGCTCTTTGGTTTGGGTCATAGCATTCCTGGCAGCTGTAGACCAACTCTGGCATAGGATTTACTTGGGGGAGGTTGTAGATGGGCAAGTTTGAGTCCCAAATTCCCAAGATGTCTGCCCCACTCAGGTGCTGGGCTTTCAACTCATTCATCATCTGGATATTGTATTTGGAGCCCATAAGGAACCAGTCCAGCATTTGATAATCCATATCTCCCAGGGCTTTCCATGCTAATTCCTGGTGAGGAGCATTAAGGGGCTTGATATTCAGAGCAATAGGAGTGTCCATGGCTTTCTGTAAGCTCAATAACTCTAATTAAATGGCTTAAAAGCACCAGCATAGAACAGAAGTGCTTTTTGTAAAAACAGTCTTGAATTTCAGGTATCAGAGGAGGAATTTACACAACAGTAGTTGAAATACTGTTTGTTTCAGGAGCAGGGCTTCTCTATGGTCTCACTATGTCCTCTTTTAGCGGGTAAATTGAGTTTAACAAGAAATTTGCCGGGAATACGCGGTGAATGTTGTTTTTGAGCGAATTTACAGGTATTAAGGCTCGACTGGTGTTTTTGGACTTCACAGTTGCAAATGTGGACGTGCAGAGGGAAATGGCCGGTGAAAATATAATTTTTAAGGTCTCCTTAGCCCTCTGAGTAACTTTAATTTCAATAACAGGCGTATGGACGGCAGCAAACGGTAAATACCTGTTAATTTACGAACAGAGGTCGCATGGGCGTGCACGGTTGGAGCTCTGGAGGTCGCCTTGGTTAACTGAGCAGGTTGGCGAAAATTTGGACGTAAACAGCCATGCAGAGCCGAAGTAGCGACAGGAGTAAAAAGTGAGAAAAACACGGTTTTTTGGGTTAATATGGACCTTTTTACCATTTTGGCGCTTTTTAGTGATGACGTCAGCATGACGTCATTGGTGGGCCAAGGTGAGGTGACGTCAGCTGACGTCATCGGGTGACGTGGCGGTAAGCTATTGGTCCATGGGGGCGATGAGGTGGCAGCCATGTCATCAGCGAGGTGGACCAATCAACGGCAAAAGGATAAGCAGAAATGACGTGGCGATATGACATAGGAGGGCAGCTGGCAGTCAGGACCGTAGCGGTTACGGTTAAGGCTAGCCGCTACGGTCTCTCGGGGCGGTTTGGGTACGGCGCTGAAAGTGTCAGGCCTGGCTCCGAGAGCCCTTATTGTTTGACGCGTGGCCTGCCCGTGACGTGACGCAACGTCACTTTCTCGGGTGGTAAAGGACCACCATGGGGGCCGCTCCGATATCGCTGTGGATCGTCGGATACTTAAGATCTGATCCGACGGTGGGTGAGGTAAAAAGGTGCTTGATTTATAAGCGTAGGCGGAAAACTTTGTTATATGGTTTTTTAATGGTTTTTCAATGTTTTCCATTAAAACAAACTGCGCGCTAACCTTTTGGAAATGTGCCAAAGGCGGGCTTTTTAGACTTTGGGTAATTTTTTACAAAGGATTTAAGGGTAAAAGAGGGTTTATAAGGGTTTTTTCAATGCAAATGGTGGTTTGAGGAGCAAGTTGGCTTGTAGCAAGGGGGAATGGGATGTGATAGGTTCACCAAGGTGACCAGAGGTCACTTTGGTTCCTTTTGAAGAACATATGGCTATAATGCCAAGGGGAGGAGTATTTATAGAATTTGGGGCTTTATACACCATAGTGTTAATATTATTAGGGGAAAAGGTAAGATAGGGGAGCTATATAGTAGAATTAGAGGTTAATATGAATGAGGGGGGGCAAATGAGGGGGATCTCACTTAGTTCATGTGAAACCGCTTTAGTTTAGAGGCTAGATCAAAATGAAAAGTCTTTAGACAAGAAATGTGGTTTCTGAATGAACAAGAACCACCATAAAACCATGACCTCTCTCCATGAATCTCAGCTGAAAAGGGAATGTTAGTAATGAAATGAAGGGGAAAAGGGAGGTTAGTCATGCCCCTTGCTGCAATTTGATGGGATTAACCACTTTGTTCATTGATGGATTTTGCCTTGGCAAAACACCTTTTTACATATGTGCAATGGTGAAAATACCCTTTCTGCAACCACACTACCTACCCAGCTATTTTCCTAGCATTTTTTGTTTCTCCTTGGAGGGTGCACTTGGACTTGCAAACCCTTACTTGCCTTTTCCTTTCTTTGGCTTTTTCTTTATTCTTTTCTATCTACTTCTACCCTTATTTCTTCCAAGGTCCCAGATTAAGCTGTTGGGAACCTTTTCTTCTCTACCTGAACTACTTGTCTGCCAAGATTAAGCAGTTTGGACATACTTCTTTCTCTATTCTATAACTCAAAATTGAAACATGGCATGACCCAGATTAAACTGTTGAATCATCCATAAAAATTGAAATAAGGTCCTCAACATTTGAAACCATTTACACACCTCTTGTTCTCTAGGAAATATGGGATCTTTGTGATACCAAAGCAGAGCATATTTGGACTTTCCTCGCCCAATCATGAAATATGAAACCTATTGGTATAGGTATCCAACACTAGGTATGCTTCGCCTAACCTAAATCAACAATTTCCCTTTGTAGAAACTCTAGAATTACCATATCTAAACCGGCTGACGAATGATCCAATTACTTATGCCCCTTGGTGGCCAGTGATTCCACATAAACTTTCGTCAGATATTCCTAAATTTAATGGAAATCCAGGTGAAGACCCGTCAAATCATGTGATGACCTTTCATCTATGGTGTTCATCTAACACTCTAAACGATGATTTGATTAGGCTTCGCCTTTTTCACCGAACGTTAACTGGTCCGGCAGCAAAATGGTATATCGAATTGCCTAGAGCTTCATTCGATAACTTCAGCACCCTAGCCACAACCTTTTTAACCCATTTTCAGTTACCAATAAGGTACGAAACAGGAACAGAGCTTCTTACCAATTTCAAATAGACAACAGCCACTCACATATCTGATCATATTCATGAGTGGCGATGTCGTCACAGAATGGTAAAAACATATGTTCCTTATCAGCTGCTAGCTGAATGGTTTATTAAGTCATTATTACCTTCTATCACAGAAGATGTGGCAAAGGGAGGAGTCATCATTGAAGAGAAAGTTATTTCTCGTGCAAAATGTCTAGACTTGATCTATACTCAGTCTGGCACGCTCTACGATAAAATACCTGATGCTCCTAGACCGGAATTTTCCGTTCCTCCCCCTCCTAAATCAAACAAAGACTCTCATTCCGGTGATGGCGTGATAGGTACGACAAGCACGAAATCGATAAAGGCTACATCTAAGAAAGCCCATAAGATTTCTGATCAAAATGAAAATGAAGAAATTCTCACCTCGGAGGTAAATGCCGTGTTGACCGACAAGGGCAAACAACTGAAGCAACCAGGGGGAAAGAAAAAAAGAAAGGGAGAAAAAATAAGTAGGATGAGTCATCTCCTGAAAAACCTTCTGCAAACCCTTATGGGCAAAGGAAACCCCCTGCCGGGTGTCAGATATGCGATGAGGATCATCGGACGAGAGATTGTCCACATAAAGCTGAAGTTAAGAAACTCTTTAAGAGTTCAAAAACCTCAGCAGTATTGACTGATCCGTTTCCAAACCCGGGAACCAAACTGGTTGCTAATCAAAATGCTTCCCGATCCCAAGTGCTTATGTTGTCTATCTCAAAGCAGCAAAATGATGCTTTGACAAGGAATAAAGATTACGGGAATCCATAGCTGTCGAATAACAAGGCTAATGAACAACCTAGTAGTTCGACAACAACTTTGATCGAAGTTGTGCCACCCATCATTCCTGAACCAATGATAAAGCCACCAAAGGGAGTAGTACACAAATCGACATTTAATCCTTGTGCCAAAGTAGCACAACATTATAATATAGTAGGGGACTTGGCCCAATCGTCATCCGCTATGTCGACACTTGAGGTACCACAAAATTGCCCCTCCCAAAAGCAAGCTTTATTATCAGCAATAGGTGGGATTGACCCAATGGATTCCAATCTTGTGGCCTTTGATCATAAAGGATATGACCCTCAGTTACCAGCTCAACTAGCTTTCCTTATTCAAGTGAAAGCCCTCAACAAAACTGTTCATCGAAGAATTATTGATGAGGGGGCATCTTTTTGTATTATGTCGATGAGTTGCTGGAAAAATTTAGGCTCACCACCCTTGTCGCAATCGTCAACAATGTTAAAAGCATTTGATGGATGATCATACACTCCATACGGGATTTTAAGTAAGTTGCAAGTTGAACTAGGGGGAAAAACAGTAGAAATTGATGTTGAAGTAATCGACAAAAACCTCGATTACAACATCCTACTGGGAAGGCCCTGGATATATGCCATGGCCGCAGTTGTGTCGACCTACTTCAGAAAGATTGCATTTCCCTTCCAAGGAGGAATTACAATCGTCGACCAACAAACGTTTCTCCCCGATAGTTCACAAGTTACGGGAAGCATTCCAATGATCCATGGAAGCAATCATTCGCTTCAAAATATTGGAGTAGGTCTCCTAAAAGACCCTGCCTTAATGGGTACTTTTTCCCTACCACCTCCGAGTAATCTAGCGGAAGTGGCCACAATGGAAACCTGCAATATGAAATCTTCTATATCTAATGGATTCAGAAGATTCCTAAACATTTTGTCAGCATGGATCATCGCCATTTTAGAAATATTGTAGCAATCAATTTTCTTGGCCTGGGGGACAAACCCAAATCAATGCTCATCGAGTGTTTGGATAGATAGGTCTAAGGAATATGGTACCTCTTCAGATCCTTCGTCGCATGTACATTCTACAAACGAAGGAATCATTCTGTCAATGATGATAGGAGAGGCACCATGGGAAGATTACCACCATCTCTCCCATCTTCCGGATTACCACGAAGATTATTCCAGCAACCTTAATCATCCTTCAGTTTTTTTATTTTCTATCAAATACTATAAATACGGTGGATTTTGGGGATGGTTCTTATCTCGTGTTGACCTCGTTAAAAAATGAAACAAGGAGTCACGAGGATAGTTCTTTTACTGTGTCAACCTCATTAAAAAATGAAACAAATCCCCTTTCCAAATCTCAAAGGTAAACCTTCATTCCAACCACCGAGTTGAATGCAATAAAGCTTGGGGGGCATGCACCTCGATTTGCGTTATTATGCTGGGGGCATGCAAACTTATCACAAGCAGTGTTAGTGCAGGGTTAATTCTTGTTAAAAAATAAACCCACCACGAGCAGTGTTACTGCAGGGTTCAAACTCATTAAAAATAAACCCGCATCGAGCAGTTTTATCACAGAATTCAAGCTCGTTAAAAAATAAACATAAGCAATGAGCAAGTGTTTCCCCCAGCGTTTAAGCTCATTAAAAAATGAACCAATTTCCGAGAAATAACCATCGTGAATGTATCACTTCAGCCTTTGAAGCCTTGGTCGTGTTCTCATCATCACCTCCACTCTGTATTGGCCGATCATTCACCTCCACTTGACTGTTTACCCCTTTTGAGGAACAGCTACGAAGAGTGATCTTGTTAGCCATCCTTGTGACACTGTCGTGATTGGAAAATTCCAAACCTTACCTAGAATCAGCTGCTACCTGAATCTATCACTCGTTCCTCAAAAACGAGTCTCCTTTAATCTCTTTTCAATTGACTCGTAAAATATGAAAAGATTGTCGAGCTATTGGCCTCTGCAGCTCGTTAAAGCGACCGGAAGTGCTATCCCTCCTTTAGATTTTAATCTTTTTGGACCTGAGGGATTATTACACAAAAATATCGAGCGCTTATTTTGTTCGGCTCGTTAAAAGTACCGAAAATTCATCCCTTCTGTATTGTTTTATACTTTTTCGGACCTAAGGGATTAGATGACGAAAAAGGATTTTTGGAGTTTCCTTTACGTCCCTTTTCAGACTCTCTAAAATTGAAAAGGACCAAGTTATCTTTGTCGTTAAACTCGTTAAAACCTAATAGCAACAAACTTGTCCATAACAAACAAGAACGAGTTTCACTATCGCTAGGCTCGTTAAAACATAGTGATGGGTTTGCACGAAGGGAAAATTATAGAACAAGCATATGTTATCCTCCTCAAGCTTGACAAAAATAAAGAGGTACTGGTCAGCAATGACTGGGAAAAATTGGGAAGAAAACTTGAAGAATCTTTTTTGGTAGCAAGTTGCTCTTGAACATGACACTTTCACTCTGCATCCAATTCGGGTTGGGTTGTTTCATTCACCGGTCACATCGCCATGGTCACATCACACCATCCACATTTGGGGTTAATGCTACCAATCCATCATGTCAGTGTCGCCGATATGTTTAGGAGAAGTCACTCAGAGAATTCACCTGTGTCTCACCCATTGCAATACATTTACGCTCCATTCTTTCATGACTGCCACCTTGAACCTTATATCACCAGATTGTTTTCACCTCCATTAAAATCATTTGCTCCGTTCCGTGTCATTGATGTGGGATTCATTAAGGCCCTCGTATGATGGATCGCTTCTTGTCGACATCAGCTCATTATCCAAGAAGTCGATCTAGGAACACCCATTTCAGTACTTTCAAGCTTGCATGCCTCAATGGCAAGTTTCTCACTTCCGGTGACAGGTTTACATCAATGGCCTTCGATTGAAAGATTTTACGTGGTGTTCGACGCCAAGTCCCTTATTCACACCACGTGAATTGTACTGCAGTACCTTGAGGATAATTATCATTATCAATGATTCCTCTCGCACCTGTTAACAGCTTACATCATTGGATGGTAATCAGGCGATGTCTTTCCATGTTCTACTCTAGAACATCTCTCACATGGATCGACTTATACTTTGAGTGAAGATCGAACGATATTGAAGACCCCGAATCTAGTTTCATCCATCCGGGCTGCGATATATATTCAGGAAAATAAAGACATCAAATGTACATCATTACTGCACAGATAATCATCCAATCTAAGGGATGATGGCTCTACCAGAATCATCAGTCTACACTCAGATGATTGTCTGTCCTATGTACATGAACATGAATTTATAAAGTTGAGCATGGGAATGCCCGCCTCAGCTAGATCATGAAAATATTATGAAGATAATGTATTGTATTGTATCTTATTACAGGTCTCCTTCTAGCTTGAAAGAACTTTAGATCCTCATGATAAAGCATTTCACCCGACATAAAAAAGATTAACGACCTCATGCTTTAGGGGAAACTGTTATAGACATTTTTGGGCACTGCAACCCCAAGCATAAATGTCCATAAACCAAGGGCTCCTAAGTCCCTAAAAGTGTTGTTTCATACCCTAAAGGAACAAGGTCAGCTGATTACATCATCTCCCAGAAGTTCTCCATGAAAAACTACTCAGAACTGGTCAAAACTGGATCATCTCACTTGCTCCATGGCTAGGGTGCGATGCATCTTACCTTGTACACACGGGAAGTGTGATGCGTTTCAAAAATCCCTTCTATGGGGTGTGATGGACGAGAGTAGACAAATGGTGGAAGCAATTTGCTAAGTGGATGATCTTGGAATCTTCCAGAAACTTCTCCTGGGACACTTGCCTCTCAGAATCGCCCAAGGATGAGTAAGAGATCAATGAGATCTCCAAGTGGAATCAAGAACTATCAGAGAGAAGACACTAATCGAAAACCCAGAGCTGACTCACACCTCTGCAAATATTTATATATAGATCTCTCATCCCAGAGATCCAGGGAGGAGAGGCTGGAATTTTGTATTTTGTAAGGAAGTGCTGCTGGTTTATTAGTGCAATATCATAGTGTTGGGTGATCTAAGCTTTTCATGAGGTGAAGAAGGGCTTCTTGCTGAGAGGATGATGCTGGGTCAGAACAATTGGTTGTAACTCTCTTGGCTTTTTCTTGATTATCAATAAAGCTATTCAAGTTTTCCTCCATACTCTTGTGTGATTTATGTTTTATGCATTTGTATGGTCAATTTACATATGATCCTAGATTTCTTATGATAATAGATCCATGTTCTCGTATAGTGTTTTGCTGCTTTGATTCTACAGGTACTCTGTGAACCTAGGTATACAAGAAAGCAAGTTTCAAAGGACTATCGAAAGAGAGAGGAATCGAGCAAGGAACCAAGCGCAAGACAGAGGTTCGTCTCCTTTATTCTTCTCTCATCTATCTCTCATAAAGGAAAGTGAAAGTAGTTTTACTTTGTTTGTTTCTAAGGTAGCTACCAGCCTTAGTGGGATTAGCAGCTCTGCATAGACACTTCTCCCTATAACAATGAATCTAGCTTATACTACTATTTATCCATAATATTTACAAGCCATGACATCATTTACATAGGTAAATTATCCACCATGAGAGATAATCCATGATTACAGCCAAAAACTGGAAAAATAGCAGCCCTAAGCAAAAACTGTGAAAAGCGCAGTGCCACTGGGCAAAAGTGCACCTCCACTTTTAGGTCCCTTTTTGAGACCTTACTGGCATCAAAATTGAGCCCATGATATCTCATTGGAAATTTCTTCAAGTCTACTTTCCAGAAAACTTGTAATTTCTATATTTGGAGCTCATTTGACCCCTCAAAACTTGATTCTCCCAAGACTGCTTCTATGTGTTCAAAAAGTGGCAGAAAGGTCATTTTTAGGGTCTTTTTTGACCTTTTGGTGGACCAGTTCTGCCCCAAAACTTTTGAAACTTGCTAGGGTGCATTTACTCATCACTCTAAATCCAAAAAGGCAAGCCATTTCTTTAATGGGTGCCCTTAGAAAAAGCGCAGCGTCGGTGGCACTGCGCTTTTAGGCAGTTTTTCTGTGTAATGAAATTCAAAATTGCAAATGACAAAATTTGTTTAAAACTTTCCCAAAATTGGTGTGAAGCACCACCATCATGTGATTTGATGAGCCAAGGAGGCTTTAGCCAGCATTCTAAGTCTATCCTCATCTTTCTTTCCTTTCAAGGCCCGCCTTAGCCTAGCTTTCGTTCTCTTGACCCTCATATTGCAAATCTTGTTTCGGGTCTTGTAATGATAAGCCATGTGTCTAATCATCTGATTGTCTCTGTTGGCCTTCTGTAACTGCTTCTCAAGGTGCAATTTTACTCTCTCAAGCCAAGTCTCCCTATCATTTTGCAATCTCCTGCTCAATATGGGTCAAAGTGACTTGTGCCTCTTTGCCTCTTTGTCATTTCATCTTGAGCATTTCTAGATCCATGAGGACTTGTTTGTTAGCCAATTGCTTGTTTTCTTGCTCCAAATTTGTGATGAAATATTTGGCCCTCTCCAAATTGTCTGCCAAAGCTAGCACTTGAGCTTCCTTTTCCCGTATGATGATGTCTTTAATGGTTTCTTCATCTTGAGCCTCCAAGTCAATGATATCAAATCCATGATGAGTATAACATTGCTCCGGCTCATCATGCTTAGTCAAGTCAAAATCTCTTTCCTCCTCATCATCATCCGGCATCTTTTCCTTTCCTTTGTGCAACTACTACACCTGTACCTGTTGTGTTGAAGAAGAAGGCAAAGCCCCTTCCACATCTTGTGGAGTTAGCATTTGCCTATGAGCTGATGAAGAAGGCAAGGCCCCTTCCACATCCTATGGAGAAAACACTCGCCTATCTACTGCAAATAATCTCCTAGTGCCCCTCTGATATGTCATGAAAACAGGCACCTCAGTAGTTCTTGTCTCCTTGGGCTCCTAATCTATTTTAGCTGGGCTAGAAGGTCCTCCTGCTTCTTGAGGCACTAGTGGAGGAATTTGAGGACCCTTGAAGATCTCATGAGAAATGAAGGTCTCCCAAGGGATGTTAAGGAGACTGAGATGATGAAGCACAATGACCTTGATCAGGGAGTAATGATAAAGGTTGCTCATCTGCTGAGGGTAAGGCTTCCTTTGGACAATAAAAGCCATCTTCTCAATACTCCTAAACAAGTAATAAGGGATGTTTAACATCCTCACCCTGGTAAAATGCATGAGGAGCCTGATATGATAAGTATACAACCTAGAGAACCGACCCTCACAAGTGAAATACTTCATGATGATTTTCATCATGGGGACATACTTTTTCTCAAGAAACTTGAAAGGAAACAGTCTCTTCACCTGATTTCTGTACTGGGGTTTGATATAAGGTTCATAATAGTACTCATCTAGATCCTGGCACTTGAACCACTTCTCCCATACATTAGGAATCCCGGTAGCATCTACAATAATAGAAGATGAAATGGTGAAAGTTACCCCGGCAAGAGTCATCCTGTTGTCATGAAGATGTGCTACAAAGACCCTAGTGAGCTCTGGGTGATATTGCACTCTCTCAACCTGTTCACAGAATTTATAGTAGCCAAGGTACTTGAAGCATGTGACAACCAACTCTAAGGCCTGCAATTCCCTAAGGTTTGATGGTTCTTCTCTAATAATCTTTCCTCCCTTGTGTGGTTTTCTCGGTTGCATGGCTCAATCAGTTGAGGTATCACTAGTTGTCTTCTCCTCCTCATAGTCTTGGTCTTTCAGGTCCATGTTTGTAAGGTTGAGGTGTGTGGAAATGAGAAATGAGGGGATGGAAAATGAGGTTGCAACTAGGAAATGAATGGAATTGAGAAGAAGGGTTTTGTGCCTTGAGCTCTTGGGGAAAAGAGACAAAAGGGAATGTGAAGGAAAAGTGGGAAAGAGGGAAAGGGGATAGGGTGATTTTAGGACTGTAGGGTTGGGTATCGAGAGAAGTAGGAAGGAGTTGGGGTTTAGGTAGAATTGGGGAAAAGTTTAGGGTTTCAAGATTACAACTGAACAATGATGCTTGTAACTTTGATTTAGCAACCCAAAACGAAGATGAAGGACATATACTTACCAGTAATAAGGGAGAGCAAAACAAATTTGAGGTCTGCTAGAAGATTTGGAGGTTTTTGGTCACTTCTGGGAAAAGCATAGCGCCTTCCCTCAGAATCGCAGCACCATGAAAAAAGCACAACGCCCGTTCAGTTTTGTTCTAGAAAAGTTGGGGAAACGTGTAGCACCTGCCTCCAAAAGCACAATGTCAGTCTCTCTCGACCAAAAGCGCAGCGCCGGACTTTTTCGCTAAAACTCACTCAAACTTGACTTTCTTTCTTCTCTCTTTCACTTTCTTGCTTGACAAATGAAGATAATGAATTTGAACATGAAGTATGAGGGTTTAAATACAAGAATAGTTTGATTTTTTCACTTGAAAAACCCACTTTTTCAATGTTTCTAGTTCTTTTTTTCAAAACCCTGTTTTAATGCCCTTTCTTCTTGTTATCTTTGCAGGTGGATAAATGCTCAATTTGACTTGAATTTTGTAGTGTTTTTTGGTCTTGCAACAAGGAGAAATGCTCTGGTGCAACTGAGATCAATTATTACATATAGGAACTTAAAATTACATATGAAATACAAATAAATTAAAATACTCTGTTTTCACCTCAAAAACATGTTTTTGAGGTGAAAATTACATTAGGTTAAAAAGATAATAATTTTAGTAGCTATGACTTACAAGCCATCATGCTTGATTTATCGATCATCCTCATACCCTTGCTAACCTTTATTTACACTTTGAAATTAGTTCCTTGACCTTGGTGATGAAACCCTAGACCTAATGAAATCATGCCCTATGACCTATTGAAATGAACTGCAGATTAATTATGAAACCCTAACTGAAGACAACCTGAAGAAGGATCAGCAAGTATAGTCTATGAGGGAAAGATTTTCTGAAGAGAAAACAACCATTAGTGAATTAGTATATCATGAACTAATGGAATGATGCAAAATTTTCAGTATGGTACTCCTAAAATGAAAATACAAAGAGTGAATTTTGATCCCTGATGGAAGTATGCAGATACACTAACAGGGCCCTAACCAGTGCATCCTGAATTTCCTTGGAAATTTATCAAACTTACTATCATATAGCAAAAGAGGTCATTTACCTTAAATGTGCTCAGCTTAATGTGTCGATCATGCCATGCTCTTTTGCGTTGCTTTTGGACCTGCTGGTGAAATCCTGTTAAAAATCTTTCTTCCTCTAGTTCATACAGTTGGACGAGCCTTTCTTCTAGGGCTCTGTGATCCGTCATGCCTGTGAACATTGTTATGCGTAGGCTAGGCAAAATATACTCCATAGGCATTACCACTTCAACACCATAGACAAGCCTAAAAGGGGTTTGTCCAGTCAAGTTCTTGCATGTCGTTCGATAAGCCCATAGTACTGCCGGTATGCGTAGGTCCCAATCACTTCGTTGAACATTACAAACCTTGGTCAGTGCATTTTCAAGCACCTTGTTGAATGCTTCCACCATCCCATTAGCCTGCGAGTGATAAGGCGTACTCTTCTGGTGTTATACCTTAAATTCCTTCGTCAGCGCGTTAATCATCTCATTCAGGAAGTGTGTACCACGATAACTCATCAAGATCTTTGGACAGCCAAATTGCGTCAGTACATGCTTAAATAGAAACTTCGCAGTAGTCACGCCTGTGCAATCCTTCACCGACTGCGCTTCTGCCCAACAAGTCAAATACTCCATTGTGGTGATAATATACCTTGCTCCCGTCTTTCCTTGTGGCTAAATAGATCGCACAAAATCTATCGCCCACTTCTCAAAGGGTTGCAACGTCATCTGTGGATTCAAAGGCATCTCATCCCTCTGCAATGACCTACCAGTCCTTTTACACACATTGCATGCCTTCTAATATGCTTTTGAGTCCTGATGAAGGGTCGGCCACCACAACCCTGCGTGTAAAATCTTCTGCGCAGTCGCTCTCCTTGCATATTGGCCTCCCATGGCACCCCCATGAGCATCCGCAAGGATGCTGCCTCTTTCAAACTCAAGTACATACCGTCATAATATCTCATCAGTCTCGTCTTGTATAGATTCCCAACAATAACAGAGAAATTTGTCGCACGCACCACTAATTCCTTCTTTTGTTGGATAGCGTATCCTTCTGGTGCAGTTCCTGTTGTTAGGAAGTGTATTATATCCTCGAAATTACCATCTGCAATGCGCACTACAAATAGTTGCGCGTCAAGCAATCCTTCTTCCAAGTTAGTAGGTTCGTCCCCTGTTTTGATGCGTGACAGATGGTTTGGTCCCGCATTCAATCATCAAGGCTTCACAACCACTTCAAAATCATACTCTTGGAATAATAACAGCCACCTGCAGATTCTCCCCCCCAACATAGGCTTATTGACCAGGTACTTTAGCATGGAGTGATCTATATACATATTAAAATGGCCTCTGAACAAGTAGTGCATATACTTCTAGAGTGCATACACCATAACTAGCCCCTTGCGCTCGATGGTGGAATAATTCTTCTCTGCTTTAGCCAAACGCGCGCACGGATCATCCTTCCCATCATACTTTTCTGTCATTCACATCTTCGGCTTCCCAAAGTGATTTCTCATCATTCTCCTACATTTGTACCAATAATCAAAGCTTCCCTTATGCGTACCCCACCATCTTGTGGGCATAGCGCGTAGTGCCCAGTCCAATGCATAGAAGCGCTGCTTTTCTGGTACCTCCCTTTCAAATGCATCCAAAAATATATCTACCTCATTCAGACCATCATAAGTAGGCATATTTCTTACCTCTAAGGACACACAACGTAAGGATCAGGTCATCATGTTGCAATTCAGCGTAGTTACTTCATGTAACCAATTCTGCCAGCGTTCTATTTCTTCATCGGAGTCCGAAGTGCAAAAACTCTCACGATCCCATGTAATCCGTCCATCCCCTGTGGGATTCACCCAATCTTGGTCTCGCAATGTTATCTTATAAATATAGTCTATATCCTCATTACTTTCATAATCGCAGACTAGTTCCATATAGCGTGATCCTTTAGCAAGATCGAGGGGTACTACTATGCGCATCGATTTCTTCTCAAAGATCATCTTTCGCTTCTTCAAATTTATTACCCCATTCATATCAGTAGCCCAGTCAATTCCAAGGAGCGCAGGATAGGGATTGTTTCATCCACTATCTCTATTACTTCAAAGTCATCCAGCATGCTCGCTCCCTCAATATCCATGGTCACCCCCTGCAGCTGCCCTGTGGGGATGATCTTCTACTGATTCACCATCCTTAGCTGAATCAGAGACCATTGCAGCATAGGTCTCCCCATTCGCTCCCAAGTCTGCTTTGGTAGGAAGTTCGCGTCTGACCCTAGGTCCAAAATAGCCTAATCCATTTCATACTCTCCTATCTATGCGGTCAGTCTCATATCTCGTACCATCCTTGTTTTATGCTTGCCAATATTTCGTACTACACGCCGCTCACCTGGCGCGGTTCCAACACATCTATTGATGAGCTCTTGTAACCCTTTCACTGCCTTATTATCGCGCAGTAGTTTCATACAGGTCTCCAGGAAAGTTGTGAGCATATAGGGGTCCATCTCCTGCTCAAGATTATCCTTGCTTCTTGATGTAGAGGCCTCAGCAAAGCGCTTCTTAGCTTCCATGACAATTTCACATGCGCACTCCAAATTGAACTCAACTTCCTTTGTTGAAGCTTTATGAACCCATGTACTGTCTTATGGTTGTTTCCCCTTGTCATCTACTTTCGTGATTCCACTTCTGAGCACTATATTTACATTTAGATCCTTTTCGCATGGCTTAGACCTCATCATCAGTGTAGGACAGTCTTGCATTTCATGATCAAGCAATGTGCAATACTTGCACGACAGATGCATCGAATTAGTGCAATCGTGGACATAGTGTCCTAGTCCTTTGCAATTGTAGCAAATCAACTGTCCTCGACCTCTACCATGTCCTCCTCCACCTCGGCCTCTTCCGCGCCCCTAAAATCTTGTCTGTGCCATCCCTACGCTCTGGTCAAGGGGACGTGTTTCGGCATAAACCCTATAGGCAGGAGTTCTATCCATCATCAATTCATAACTCCTGCAAGTACGCTCATCATGTCCTACCAACCTACAAAAGTTGCAAAACAGATGTTGCAGTGCCTGTACAAAATTTTGTAACAAGTGACAATTATCTGTGGCATGTTTTTCAGCTACCTGATAGATAGCGCACCATAATGCAGGCCCCACGCTAGGTCCTACTTGAGCTTCTGGCCTTAAAGGCATCGGTCCTCCTCCTACAATATAGTTTGCAAAGATCGGGCAATGGTCTTCTTCATGACCCTGACTCTTGCATTTCAAGCAGCATACCTCCTCGCGCACCTTTGGTCGAACCATCCTATCCTTCTTCAGACTTTTCATCTCAAGGCACAGATTCTTCAACTACGCATGGATTTGCGAACCTCTTAGATTTGGATCTTGCATCAGAGTTTCATGTAGTGTCATGGCACTCTCCAAGGCCTCTGCCTGAGTTGTTATCTTCTGCTGCGACAGCACACTCCTTAAGTGTGGTAGTAGCGAAGCTACAAACCACTCACGATGTTTTCCATCTATCAAATTCATGTTGGCTTCGTAGATTTTACACTTCAACCTCTGATTTAGTTCCCAAGGCATCTCGCCTGGTTGCATCGTGATTTCTTTAAATCCAACAATCGACTGCACGTCATATTTAGGCCTACTGAATTCTCTATTCAGGGCTGCTTGGATTTCTACCACTCCAGCATTCATATTATCATTAGAGTAATTAATATACTAGGTTATCACACAATCTTGCAGATCACTAACCAGTGTCGCCTTCTTTATAGTATCATCTGTAACACCTTGAGCTTCCCATACAACCCTTACAATGAACCAAAATTGGTTCGGCTCCTCATTTCCAAAGCCTTTGAATAAAGGTAGCTTCATTGTATTTGCCATATTGAACTGTGCTGGAGGTGGAGGTGGTACGGGTGAAGTTGGAGGTGATGGTGGTGAAGTTGGAGGTGGTGTGGGCAGAAGTGGTATTCACGGAAATCCTTGTCTTATTAACTAAATATCACTTCGTGGAGAAACCTTCGCTACTCTTCCTCATCACCTCATGGAGGTGAAATAAATGGAATATACTCTGGGCCCTTTTTTCCTTCATTCCTATAATTGTTTTCGCTCTGTGTTGTCTCGAACATCAAGGTAGTTGCATAACGTGTTTTTCACGCAATAGCATTTTAATCCACGTATTCAAATATTTTACGTACTTACCTCGTGGTCCTTTGAAAAAGTGTCGCTCTGCCTCACTGTAGTTGACTGAGGTATCGACCGTGAATTCAGTCACAAATCCTCCTATGACGGGATTGAGCCAATGATCGGCAGCGTAGCCGATCTTGTCCTCAGATGCTTTCAATTTATGTATCAGCTCCGGGGTCCACACAATAGGACCATCAAGTTTCCACCTTCCTTGGCTATCTGCTAGCTTCGCGATCCACTCATATAGTTCAATAGGGAAGGAGCAGAAAAATATCTCGTGGATCTCTGTATACAGGTATCTATCCAACCATTGTTCCTTTGTCAATCACGGGTTTCTACTCTCCTGTCCCACGAATTCGTGGATCTTCTTATCCAACCAGTCTCCAATCTCCTTCTTAGTTGGATTCCAGTCATACGACATCACACTTCTCTTATGCAGATTTTGGTCCCGGTAACGGAACCATTTGTTGGCTTGAGGGGGCCTGACCTAGGTTCAGTGTTAATTAGCTAAACAAATCCCTACACTACTAGCCCTTTCGGCATCAACCCACAGAGTGTGGACCGAAGTCTCACCCGAAGCTGTATGGGGGGATGCTGGAACTAAGTTTCTGCACCCTAAGATGGTTGTGATGTCGTTTGATTCATTCTATCCCTGCCTTTGCGCAAGTTGCTTCTTTCTAGGGATTGCAAGATGAGCCCTCTATTCTGTTCTTCTATACCATCGCGAAAGGGTACGATCAACCTTCGCGCAGCCCTAACCTGCTGCTGAGGTACTTTCGCATTGCTATGGCAGTGTGTCATGCAGATTCCGCAATTAGCCTAAGCGATTTTCTTATCTCATCAAATACTTAAAGTTAGCACCGCGTAACAAGATATTCGTAATTGCGTTCAATTATTCAATGTAATTGCATTCATTCGTTCATCATATAAGTATAATAAAGGAAATTCATATATAAAATATCCAAACACATCAACAGAACAAAGACACAGAATTTGCAGAATAGCTCCTTTTATTAATATCTTCCAAGTGTTACAACTTTTGTCCGCCATGTGCACACAGCTGCAGGGGTCCGCGCACTCAGCTACGGACTTCTATCCTAGGCCTTTTTGCACTCAGCTGCAGAGCCTCTACCTACGTTACGACCCAAGACTTAGACTTCTTTCTCCAAAGCTATGACTCTATTACATCGTGTGTCTCCCTCTATGTCCCTAGAGCTTAGCTCTTTTTATACAATCCCATGGTCCGCAGACCATGGGTAGATCTCTTACAGTCGACTTTACTTTACAAAACTAAGGGTGGACTACCCTTTTTGACACATAACACCTTCGCGCTCCGCGACCACAAAATGCAGATTCTTTAGAATTATATTACAAAAATTGACTTAAACATGGGATTTTAGCCCCAAAACTGCCCTTGGGGGATCCTGCTCCCAACACTCCCAATCCTATGAAGGGTCATGTGACCTAGGGTTTGGCTCTTAGGTCTAACCCCTTTCCACTATCTTTGCGCACCTGGTTACATGTTATCTCCTTGACCTGCGACTGCCCCCCTAATAAACTCCGTCAGTGGTTTTGTACTTGGCCTAAGCAGTGGTTATATGCCAATGTTGTTGGGTCCATGGGTCGGGATAAACCCTAGCCCTAGGCCCCCTTTCCTATGATTCAGTGGGCGCAGGGTGTGGCCAAGGGCTAAGGCTTAGCCTGGCCCCCTCCACCAAACCATGCACCATTAAACTTTAAATAATACCTCTGAACTATAGAGGTTAAGAAACTCCATGTAGTGCATTGGTAAAGGCCTTGTGTTGCATGGTAGAGGTCTCAAGTTCGACTCCTGTGGGGTGCTTCGACCCCTTAACAAAATTTTGATGTGCTTCCTAGAGGCCACATGACAACCAGCCATTGGCCCATGCGATCCTCCTTCATTAGTCCACATAAACAAACCTATAACCAATAGGATCATGCCATTCATGAGCCAATCAACAAGAGACACTTGAAAACATACCATTAGCCAAATTGTACACAGTCAACTACCCAATCATCTGCCTAATCAGCGTATGAACTTCTGATTAGGCGTACCTACAACCCATCTTTTAAAATTTTAGCTATTTGGAAATTTGATCAGAACATGATATCAGGAGCATACGATATCGATTTTGAGTTAAATAAGTTGCATTGGATTCAGGTTTCCAAGATCTACACACTGGTACAGGTTTCGAGTATTTTTGAACACTTGTAATTTTGAGCACTAAATTGATCCCTTGGATCAAATAGTTAATGCACTAAATGCATACTATTAAATTCATATTCAAAAAATATGATTGTAAGTCAAACATATATATTCATATATAAGTAAATCAACAAACATACACAATCTATCAATGTGTTCTAAAATAGACAATGCATGATAAAAAGTATTATCTGTATCAATTAATTTCGACATAGGATGATAAGTAAATGAAACAAGTGGAATGATGACATTACTATTTGCAACAACAATCTCAAAAATAGGAATTGCATCATTATTTCTACCACCATTTCTACCACCATTTCCTTGAATAACACTATGTTGGAGTCTCAAGTCTTCAAATTTCGGTGTTTCTATAATAATAATAACAACAACAACAAGCCTCATCAAGTAGACTTTGCTCTCCTTTGGCTTTAATTTAATGATTATGTGTTATTGGCTAAAAATGCTTTGATATTTTCAAATGTAGTCTTCACAATTTACATAGTTGGAAAAGGAAGTTCATTTGGTTTTAAAAGACTTTTCTTTCCTCATCTTTCCCCTTATATGCATGTGTGTCCTTATTTTGGCATCTTATGGATTTGATTGGATTTAACTTGCTTGAATGTGCTTTTTTTTAAATAGTAAATTAAAGGTTCAATTGATATATCAAAAGAAGTAAAATTTTCATGGTTTTCTCTAGACTGCCATTAGGGAAGTTGGATTAGTGGAAAAACCTTAAGTTCTTCAAAAATCGTACATGAGAATTCAGGGTTCTCACAAAAGGTTATGAAATTCTAGTTATAATACCTACACTATTTAGCCTGACAGCTAAAATATTTAGATACACAAAAAACCCACACGAAAAATTAGAGCAATAACATAATATGATGTTGAAGGAGAAGAGTTAGAAAGGACTACTTTGATGAGCAATTTTCCCTTGTTTGGAGAGTATATCAATTTAGAAGTATGACCAAGTTGATCTTGTATTTGTTATAGGCGTCAATCCAAAGATTTCATGGACAATTGTATATTCTCCAACGTTAGCAGAACCTCTTCCTTGGATTCATTTCGGTCCAACAAGACTCTCCCCGGCAGCTTCTTCATCTACTAATGAACATCAATTATCTACATATATTGATTATGTTTGCGACAGGTAGGACCAGTGCAAGGGACAAAACAACCACTTCTCCAACAATATCTATATATGATAAGTAGCCTCATTCTCCTTTGATATCTCTCTTAGCCTACACTAGCTCAACTTGAATTATTAGCAATTTCTAAGAATGATATTGGTTGTGTTGAAGCTTCATCTCTCTGACAATATTCTTATTAGGTTGAGCCTCTGTGAAAAATGGCCCTTTTTCAAAATATGGAGGGTACCTTTAGAATCGAAGAGGATGGAAAAAAATACAACAATGTTTTCCATGTCTAGAAGGGGAAAGGTTGTGAGCGCATTGTAGAAGGAGAAGACAAAGTAGTCGAGACATGATTGGTGACTTTAATGAAAATCCAAAAACATAATTTTTTTCATGCTCACTGAAGGGAAACGGGATTGGAAACCACATTAGAGAGGCACCACCTTGAAACTTCTAACAATGACAACCCTAAAATTAAGAGGATAGTGAAGGAAAAAACCAATCCATATGGTAGCCAAAGCAGCGGAACCCAGAGGTATTTTTGTTGAGACACACCATTCAAATTGAAAAGCCATCAGAGAGAAAAACAAATGGGGATCAAAAATACTTTGGAGAATCATGGAAATAGGTAGGGTTGACACTGCAGTAAATCGTGTGGCATGGAGAGAGTTGTGTTTGCACATGAGGCAAAAAATCCTCATTATGAATAATGTTAAGCATCTCATCACCACACAAATGAATTAAACCACTATGGGTAGTTTCTTAGCATGTCCCCTAACATTAGTTCTAGGAGGGATAACTCACGTAGCCCATCCCATGTGTTGTGTATCATCCCACCCCATATAGAGGGTGAACATCTATTTGTCTTATTTGATCAAATTAATCTTGTAAATTAGAGTTTGGGGGGTCTTTCCAAGTTTCAACTAGCAAATCATAGGCTAAATGGAAGCCTTCATTGGCGAGTGTATCCTCCATCCTATTACCAGGTCTTGTTATATGTGAGAGGAGGACTACTTGAAAATTGTGGAGAATGAAGACCACTATGGTTAGGCTAGTTTTGAGTCACCAAATGTTGGAGACTCTATTGGGATGGGAGCCATTGAGAACCTTTTGGATCATTAGGATAATTCATAGTGAATCCCCTTCAATAATAAATTTGTGAATATGTGATAGTGTTGGACCCTCCAACATTCAGGGTATCTCCTTGATATGAAGTCCCAATCAGACCTCACACTGTTTGGTGTAGGAGTCGCATCTGATATAAAGGACCGGTTTCCAAATCTTTAAAGACTTTCCTTGGCTCTAGCTGTCAACACAAGAGAGTGATGCAATGGCATCTTCGAAAAGAAAGGGGAGTGTGCCTAGTGAGTGTGTAGTGCAACTGTGTCAAGGTTATTCTACTACAAAGGGGGAGAGAAAAGTGATCCTCTAAGTGAGAGGTAATAGCACCACCCAGGAAGAGACACACATGAACCTAAAGGACCCATCTAACATCTAGTGGAATAGTTCATAGTGGATGTGACAGTCATTACAACCAACAAACAAGGAAAGATATGTCTAACATCTAGCAGAATAGTCCATAACGGATGCGATGATCGTTACAACCAACAAACAAGGAATTATCTATCTAGTATCCCATAGAATATTCCATGAGGAAGGGACAACGATAACAACCATTGCAACACATTCTCAATTATATAAGCACTAAAATAACTGAAATAGTTCAACTATCTTAGTACATGTGAAAGAAAACATGAAATACAAATGTCCACAGAATATTCTTACAAACATTCATAGTCCATGCATGAAGAAAGTGTTGGCCTTAAAAGCTTCTCTTATTAAGCAAAAGTTCTAAGACACATATTTACAATGTACATCACTAGCCCCAGTAGTGGGACATTAGAGCCACTCCTTGCTCCTCAAAGAGCTAGTTGATCACTCTAATGCCTTGCGAGAGGAACCAAGATGAAAAGTTCCTATGCTCATACAATGAGAGGGTATATATAACCAAGGGGTGATGCTTACTCGTTGTGACTCTTTGACTACCCTCACTATTGTTCAATTTCCTATGACTTTTCAACTTACATGACTCTTCATATTCATGCGTATCCTTCAGACTTCCACTTTACGAGACATTTTATTATAATATACATGGTCCACAATAGTGATGTGGCATATGAAAACTCATGATACACTTAACATGACACTGCTAACTTGGACTGGCTTGATGATGTGGCAATGTCAAGTCATTTTTGTTGTTGAGTGCTAGATGTGTTCTTGGATATGCTTTCCCTTCTCCTCCACATAGCTTGGTTATGTGGGGTATTCAATGATCTTCAGTCTTGGAAGATGGTTGAAAATTTGTGTCCCTTTGCTTGCTCTTGATAGGTCCACTCATAAGTTTAGCTATAAATGAGTCTTTAGGCATTCTTCCCTCCTCCTTCATCATCTCACCATGACTTGATAGTGTACCTGTTTTTCAATTCACTCCTGACAGGATGAAAACAATCCAAAAACTCGCTAGTCTAAGATGATGCACTACTATCCATAAACTAAGCCTAGGAAAAGTGACAAACTAGGAGAAAGGGCTCAATGACTATGCAGTTCGTAGTTCCAGTTGACAGGGAGAGAGCTTGATCACTGAGACTTTGCAGAGAACAACTCAGGCTTGATTATGGAAATTTTTTGCACAATCCTCACTGAGGAGAAAAATTGTGCAGTGCCCACTGAGGGAAAAAAATTTGTAGTTCAATAAAGCAGTGGATGTTGCAGGATGAGGCCTTGGGAGGACAAATTGCAAAGTTTCAAGAGGAAAGGGGGGACTGAGAAACAAAGAGGCTTGAAGGGAAAATTTGTGCAGTTTCTGAAGGCAGCGAGCTTCGGTTGAGGGAAGGGCAATAGAGGAAGCATTTGTGTAGTTTTGGAGGCCTAGGGAGACTAGGTTTTCTATGCATTATGCAGTTCCAACAGGAAAAGGAAAATCTTGAGGGTTGAACATGTGAAGTTCAAGGCAGACTGGGAGGCACAACTGCGCAATTCTGGAGGTCAAGGGAGGTTGTTGGGATCTGAAATTATGCATAACGAAAACCCTGGAGGACAATCACTAAGTATTGCGTATTTCTGGTTAATGATATCACATCCAAGCGAGTTGAGATCACGCAATGCACAGCTCAATCAGGGCCCGATGAAGTCGAGAAGATTTTTTGAAAATGGCTAAGTGCGAGAAGGGAAATGGATTCGTGATGAACTTGAACTGTGATTACACACTTAGCATAATTTGACTACATGACAACATAGATTATCGAAACACACAAGCAAAGCATTCCCCTTTGTGTGACTACCTCTTGATAAGATACGACAAGTGTGACACTTAAGTTAAACTTTAGGATGACCTTGACGACACTTGTTTGATAGTGCTCAAGACTTTGTGTATGAGTGTGAATAATGTCTACATGTTTAGGAAAACTCATATACACAAAGATCGACCTTCAAAACCACTAAAATAGGCTCGTAATCATTCCATAATGGTCAAACATTCCAAAAGACGACAATTAATCCAATAAGCAAAAGGGGCCAAAGAATTTAAAGAACGCTCATAAAATGAGCTTGAGTGTTTGCAACAATCAAGGAAAATACCAAGGAAGGCTAAAAAATTTGAGTGCAGGCCAAAATTTTAGCCGTGTTGCAGCAGCTACAACACTTGGCTAGACATTGGTTGAACTCTAGGTTTCTCTAGCTTGGTTAGTTTCTTTTGTGCAGGGCCTTGGTTCCTAAGAGAGTATTGATTCATTATGAAAATCACTTTGGCCTTCCCACTTACCCCATGGGTGGACATGGTTTTCCCTATACCTTTTCAGTTGAACACAACATAATATTCAAAATAATCACAATGTTTCAAGTCAGGAAGGGTAGTTTGGATCATGAGCTTAAGATTTTTAGAGTATATTTTTTTCATCTCTGGTGTTGCTTTGCTACCAGAAGGCCTGGATAGTACCCTGATGGAGTCATGTAGGAACAAAACCATTGCTCCGCTGCCAACGATCCTGGACAGTACCCCAACGACATTGCTTGCTTCACCTCTCTGTGCAGGAATCCTTTCTCTTCTTTTGCCTTTATTTATTTATTTAAAGAGAACTGTGCATCGAAACTTATTTATTTTGGGGTGGAAGAGGGATCCTAACTTATTGAGAGCAGAAGAGGTTGTTCCTTTATAGAAGCATATAGATACCTTTGATTTTGGTTTTCTTGTTTAGATTTCCTCCCTTCTCTGTTTCTACTAGTTGGATAAGCTTGAAAACACCAGTAGAAAAAATGAGTATAGGCATGAGGTTCCCAGGCTAGACACCAGTTCATGGTTGCACCAAAACTCTCAGAACTTCATCGCCCAAAAGATGTAACCAACACAAGGAAGACAGAAAAAAGGCTATCCAAATACTGCAATGTCACAAAAATCTTTAGACTTTAGACACACAAACACTTAGAAGCCACGACGCAATCATGCACAACACTTATTCACATGACAAAACCAGCACAAAAATCAAGCAAAGAAACAAAAGACTATGTACATAGTGCAGGGCACGAATCCTGATATTCATTGAAAATATTGTTTTAAATCTTGACCATTGACAAGGAAAGAGTCAATCTTCTCGTCAAGTGATTGAAGATGATATGTGTTATGGCCAAGCTTCTTGTGTACTATGTATGCTCCAATCCACAAGGGCTGAAACTTAGTGTGTTTTCCTTTGTCCTCGTGGGATTTATCCCACTTTAAGACTAAGTCACCCACACTAAAGTTGTTTTTCCCTGCAAACTTCCTATAAATCCACCTCTTGATACAACTCTGGTGAAGTAAAAAAAAATCTTTTGCTTTCAACCTTTCTTCTTGTAGCTTGTGCAAAGTGTGCATCCTACGCTGAATGAAAAGACAGAGCTTGCCTTAGGAATCTTCTGATAGTTGGAGAGCGGGCAAGTAGATGTTCGACAGGAGGATGGCTTATTTTCCATACACCAAGAAGTAATGTGTTCAGAGAAGGCTTAGGCACGACTCAGTCAGCCCATAAGGCATTCACCAAAGCAGAGTGCTAGTTTCGCTGTTTAGAGAATATGGTCTTTTTTATGATACAAATAAGGTTATTTTTTGTGGATTCAATGAGACCATTCCCCTAAGAATAATGATTAGTTGAGTGTTTCAATATGATACCATTTTCCAATGCAAAATCATAAAGTATTAACGATGAAAAATACGTTGCATTGTCAAAAACAAGTGACATAGGAATGTTGAACCTCGAAATGATGTTTTGTTACTGAAAGCTGATGAATTCCTGATCGTTCACCTATTTAGTGGAACTTCCTCTGTCCACCGCATGAAAAATCCATAGCGGTTAGAATGTAGCCGTGTTGCTTTGATGAGTGCAGGAAAATTTCCCCAATGATATCCAAGCCCCATTGTTGAAAAGGTTCTTCCACTGCAACGGGCTGCAGCAGGGCTTCTCACTTTTGATTTTTGTCAACACACATTTTACAGACCAGACACTTGTGGGCATAGGCACGGTCATCTTTGAATAATGAAGGCCAATAAAATCTATCCCAAATAACCTTATGTGCTTTAATGTTTCCTGCAAAGTGTCCCCCATTTGGTCTTCCATGGAGATCGCACAATACCTTTTGTGAATCATGCACCTCCAAACACCTAAGAAATACTCCATTGTGGTGCTTCCTCAACAACACCCCATGCACCAACTGATATGATAATGATTTAATTCAGAGTGCCCTCTTCTGTCATGTAGAGAAGTGAGAGGGTATTTTTCCATGCTCAAGGTATTGTCGCACATAGGTGTAACCCAATCATCCAGTTCACCCTCCTTTCACCCATCTCTTGTTGAACAATTAATGATCTGACTACTCGGTGTGGAACAAAATTAACAAAAATATTCTTTAACAGATATGGTATGAAGTGCTTTACCGCCTTGTACACTGCACAAGCCTTTTTTTCCACAATGAGGTAATTAAGCTCTGGTCGTTGCAGACTTGCGCTCATGAAGGAGATAGGATTTTCATTGTTCAACTCATCCTTCTGAGTGAGTACAACAGCAAGAGAGGTATCATAAGAAAAAGTGTAGAGCAAGAAGTCTTTACCGAAGTTTGGGCTATACAACGTGGGTTCCTCTACTATAGCTTTTTTGATACGTGTGAACACATCCTTTTCCCTTTTATCCCATTTGTAAACTGCGTCCTTCTTCACCATCTCCTGTATTGGTTTGACAATTTGAACATATTCGGAGATGAACTTGTGGAGGAAGTTGATCTTCCCCAAGAAATACTGCATGGCTTTCTTATCCACTGGGAAGGGAATCTGTGTGATAGTCCTAACCCTATTCGGTCCACCTTGATCCCACTTTTAGCAATGATGTGTCCCAAGAGATTACCCTCGGACACTGCGAATATACTCTTCTTGGGATTCAAGGATATCCTTTACTTGTGACAGCGCTCAAAAATATTCTCCAAATGGCATAGGTGGTCTGACGTTTATTTGGAGAATATTGTCACATCATCAAGATATACCACTACAATTTGTCCAATAAGCCCATGAAAGGTTATGTCCATCGTACGTTGGAATGTTGCATCAACATTGACAAGCCCAAACGACATTCGCCGAAATGCGAACATGCCCCACTTCATTCCAATAGTAGTATTTAGTCTCTTATGCTCTACAACCAGAACCTGGTTGTATCCTGATAATTTGTCAAGCTAAGAAAACATTTCAGACTCTGATACTGTTTGAATTATTTTCTCCATGGATGGCACAGGGTAATTATCCTTGTCTGAGGCGTGATTCCAGAAATCTACACATAGGCAGATCTCCCGAGACTTATTCCTCATAGGAACCAAGTTTGATACCCACATTGAATGCCGCACCTTGTAAATGATCCGAGCATCCAACAATTTTCTCAACTCTTTTTGTATGAGTGACTCAAGTATTGGATGAACTTTCCTCAGTTTCTATTGAAATGGCTTGGCCCCTTCCTTGATTGGTATTAAATGTTGGATGATTCTTGTGCCATATGTCTTGAGTTCATCATACGTCCATGCAAGGACATCACAGTGCTGCTTGAATAAGAGGATGAAGGCTTGCTTCTCTTGTGGTGTGCAACAAGTACCAATATTTACATATTTTGGATCTTTCTCTGTTCCCAAGTTGATTTGCTCATGCGATAGAGTGGAACTGTGGGTCTTCGCATTGATAGGTCCCCGAAAGCAGTTCTATAGATCATACAACTTCTCCAATGATACCACACCCTTCGGGATGAGGTTCCCTTTACTTGTGTTAGTTGTATCTTACAGTGCCTTTTCTTGCTCTTCCTTGTCGATCGTTGCGTCTTTAAATACATCAATGTTTGCCATAAAATATAGTATCTATCAGTTATCATTAAAAACACATAAGTTAGTGATATTATCCAGGATATAAGGTTTATATAGAATTTCACTAGAAAATTCATCCCTTAATGGTGACATTCTAGCAGTAGTGTTTGCCAAGGCATCCATAGTTGCATTACTCGTTATTGGAACTAAAATAATATTAAAATCCTGGAAGTGTGAGATCAGTCACCATACCTCTTGTTGAAAAATTTTAAGATGAGGTGACACACAGTGTATGGTGTTACGTACCTAATGCACCACAATTTCTGAGTCACCTACCACATTCAGAATGGAAACGTTGATGTTGATGGCCTTCTATAAGCCCAAGACGAGTGTTTCATACTCTGCAGTGTTATTCGTGCACTCGAATTCCAAGTGGCTAGAGATCAAATGTTTTCTCTACAGTGGGTCTATTAAAACACAACCAGTTCCAGAACCCTCTGGCAAATTGGATCCATCAAAATACAATCCACATATCATATGTACAGGAACCACTGACTGCACTAGTACTATTACTACTACTACTAACTATGCATAGTTCATTATCGCTAGTTGGACATGGAAGGAGATCCAATTGTGTGTCTGGTGAGACTAGGGATGGCTCTATAAGATAACACCCCAACTGAGACTCCATAAAATAATTTCCAAATAATACTTCTGCGAAAGCCATTGGCTCGTTGTGTCCGTTCAAGGGAGTCACTGTGTGCTTCATGTATCTCTTTGATTCTACCCAGATCTGATTGTTCCTACCCATGTAGAGAAGCCATAGGTTTGACGAGTCCGTGGAAAAGTAACCTTGAATCTTGCTTGACCAGTCTCTACTTAATAACACTTTGTATGCTTGCGGAATGTCCACAATCACTATGTTGATACATTAGTGAACTCGTCTGACATCCCTCAGTTCAATAATTTCCTGGACATGAGTTTTTTCCAGCTGAATAATCTATGCGTTTGTATTTTCCCATTTAGCATTGATCTTCTTGGCAATAGTTAATGGCTTGAAATTCACTGATGCACCCAAATCAACCAAGCAATTGTGTACAATGAAATTGAAGATTTCAAATGTGAACAAGAACGATGGGCAGAGTTTGTTTGCATCCATCATGAGTGCATTAACTACAAATGCAGGAGTGTCAGGAGACTTACTAGATCCCTTATCCGAAGAGGTAGAATTACCTGAAGAGGTTTGTCCAAGTGCTTGTAGAAGGATGTCCTATTGGCTCATGATCTTTGTGACTTCGAACATGGAGATGTTTGCATGAACCTCCTTCATATCATATTCTCCCATGGATAGCTTGATATTATGGCACTTTCTAGAGCAATTTATGGTTCCTCCATTTGCAAACATTAATTAACACTCTGGTGTTGGATATAGGAAGCAATTAAATTCCTTGTCTCTCTTAGAACGAATAAAATTATGGGTAATACCAAAATCAATCAACATTATTACCTTTTTCTTCTTGATATGTCCTTCTATCTTGAGAGTTTGAGGAGTGGTAATTCTTGTCAATGCATTACAAGATATGGTCAGATTCATTTCTTCTTTCTCTGGGGTTGGTTCCTAGTGTATATCCTCTTCTTTTGACATTCCTTGTTCCTTTTCTTCCTCATATTCCCCATCTATGTAAATTAATTTCTTCTCAGCACACTTATGACCTTCAGTGTATTTTATATCACAACTGTAACAAATCCCTTTTACTATTTTTTCTTCCAATTATTGTGGTGTCAACCTTGTAGGTTTTGGAAGGCTAGGAGAAACAATAGTTTCATTTTATAGTTATGAGAGGTAGGCTTCCTTGTTCCCATAATTTTTCTTTCAATTTTTCTTGCCAACCTGTATGCCTTCTCCAATGAATCAGGTTACCAAAGTTGAACCTCATGTTGGATGTTATCCTTTAAAGTCTCTACGAATACTTCAATTCTATGCATCTTTGGAATATCATTTACCCTTATATTCAATTTTTGGAAGTCCTCAATGTGCTCTCCATTGAACCCTTTTGTTTGGGATTTAACAATTGGCTAAAGAAGGTGCTGCTCTTTGTATCCTCATAATGTGCTATCATTTCCTATGTGAAAATTGACCAAATCAAGTGGTTTATGAGAATAAATCCATCTATACCATACAAAATTGTGTGGTTCTAAATATAAATATGAAATATGTACCTTTTGTGGTGGTCACACATCATGAAAATCAAAATATTGCTCCATCTTTAGTATCCAAGTTATCGGATTCTTGCCATCAAACTTCCTCATATCTATCTTTGGAATATGGTGGATCTTCAATTCAACGTTAGATTTTATGAAATCATGATTAAAATTTCTTTTTTTCTCATCATGAGTTTCCTTTACTACCTTTTCATCACTAGGAAGCTTTTCTTGTAGCAACTTTGTCCAGCCTTCCTTCAAACCATCCCTATCTTTATTCAAATATTCCATGTTTCCTTTCAATTTTGCTTCTATACCATCAGTCTTAGCTTCCCTTCTATAGATAAAACCATTAATCTTAGCTTTGATTGCATTCTTCAAATCATCCATCCAATTTTGCTTACTATGTGTTTTTATTTTCTTGATTTGAGTCATTCTTTTTCTTGCTTTTAGGAGTTATATCTTGAAACGACTATATATCTATAATATAAGATCTTCAAGGTCTGAAATTTCAACCTCTGCTAGCCCTCTATGTCCTTTTTCCAAGCCCATAAGTCTGATTGATATTGGATTCTCCAAGAAAGAGTTACGCCTAATCTCCCATGATGGCCTGATTATAGACTAGTTCAATAGAGAAAACTTATACAAGTGTCACGTGCCATTGTTTTGACCTTCGGCCCTGAAAATGATACCTAACAAACTAAATTTTGTCCTATCTCTGGAATATCATTTACCCTTATATTCAATTTTTGGAAGTCCTCAATGTGCTCTTCCATTGAACCTTTTTGTTTGGGATTTATCAATTGGCTAAAGAAGGTGCTAATCTTTGTATCCTCATAATGTGCTATCATTTCCTATGTGAAAATTGACCAAATCAAGTGGTTTATGAGAATAAATCCATCTATACCATACAAAATTGTGTGGTTCTAAATATAAATATGAAATATGTACCTTTTTTGGTGGTCACACATCATGCAAATCAAAATATTGCTCCATCTTTAGTATCCAAGTTATCGGATTCTTGCCATCAAACTTCCTCATATCTATCTTTGGAATATGGTGGATCTTCAATTCAACGTTAGATTTTATGAAATCATGATTAAAATTTCTTTATTTCTCATCATGAGTTTCCTTTACTACCTTTTCATCACTAGGAAGCTTTTCTTGTAGCAACTTTGTCCAGCCTTCCTTCAAACCATCCCTATCTTTCTTCAAATATTCCATGTTTCCTTTCAATTTTTCTTCTATTGCATCAGTCTTAGCTTCCCTTTTATAGATAAAACCATTAATCTTAGCTTCGATTTCATTCTTCAAATCATCCATCCAATTTTGCTTACTATGTGTTTTTATTTTCTTGATTTGAGTCATTCTTTTTCTTGCTTTTAGGAGTTATATCTTGAAACGCCTATATCTCTATAATTTAAGATCTTCAAGGTCTGAAATTTCAACCTCTGCTAGTCCTCTATGTCCTTTTTCCAAGCCCATAAGTCTGATTGATATTGGATTCTCCAAGAAAGAGTTACGCCTAATCTCTCGTGATGGCCTGATTATAGACTAGTTCAATAGAGAAAACTTATATGAAGTGTCACGTGTCATTGTTTTGACCTTCGGCCCTGAAAATGATACCTAACAAACTAAATTTTGTCCTATTTCTGTTACTTTTTACGAAATTTGAATCAGATGCTCAGAGAGAAAGTTATTACAATTTTCCCAAGGTCACCTATTTAAGATGGAATTCGGGATCCTACAAAAACCCTAACTTCCTTGGATCATATATCCAAAAATAGAGCAAGACAAGATTTGAAATTTGGACACATGATTCATCAAGATTTTTACTCAAATGGGTTTTAATTTCCACTTCTAAAACTTTGTATAAAAACATTTATAGCAAAAATTCCACGATGACCTGTTTGGAGCAAAGAAACCCTAGAATCCAAAACTCTGATACCAAATGTTATGCAACTAGCTCTCAAAATAGAAGAAGAAGTAGATCAACGACTTCAAAATTATCCTTTTCAAGGGGTAAACCTCGTTTACATTACATAAATGAACAATTATTGGATGATACAAATGACAAGGCCTCCTTTCTATATATAGGAGTCTAAGGGGTCGCAATATAATCAAAGCCTACATAACAATAATATTGTAAGGGCACCCGGATGCAGGTGACTTCACTGCTCATCAATGTGATTAGATGGTCGACCGACAGACAGGATGGCCATATGGCTGCCAGTGTCCTCCCCAACGCCAACCTCAAGCAAATTCACACCACCTTGCAGAGGACACTAAATGCCTCTGAATGCCGAGCCACCTCCATCATTCTCATAGACATGGCCTCTGAAGAATAGTCTGCAATTCCTCCCCTAATCCATTGCGTCTACCGTTTGCAGGCTGTAGAACCTTGCATTCACACTGTGATTGGCAGTAGATGCTGGTTGCTTCCTTTCCTTGATCTCAGCAACGGTTTTCATTTCTCTCACTCCAGCCTTTGCATCTCATACCAGGCCTAGCCCTCCCCTACTCACTCTCTGCATCGGAACTCAATCAATTCCTTTGTTGTCACCCCAACTCTTAATCCTGCTATGGCTCGCATTAGGCATCGTATGCGCGGCAGGCATGGCGGAACTCGTGGAGGCATCATCCTCACTCCGGCATTGACTAGCTCTACCACCATTTCACCTAACTCCTCCTCTAATATGCTTAATCCTCTCAGCTCTCCCTCTCTCCACTACCTAAACACCAGAAGCGGAAGTGGTTGTGTTATTCACTCAGTGAATTTCCCCCTTCCACTGTCTCCTGCTCACCATAGCACTCAGTTCTACTTCCGTAGCTCCTTAAACTAGCATGTTATCACTGTTACTATGACCTTCTCCTTCTCGGAAGAGACTGAGCCGCAAGCTCCTCCGTCTGGGAACAATGACAAGAAAAGTAGAGCAACTCCAAGCAGTTGTGGTATTAGCATTCCTGGAGATCAGCATCCTGGCGAAGGCAAAGCGGCTTTGCATGGAAAAGTTGTAGCTGGCATTTCACCAGATGAGGACGGCAGACATGGTGACACAACGGCATCGGGAAGCAGACAGCCTGACACATCTTAAAGGCAGATAGGCACAAGTGGCACTAAGGAGGCTCCTCTAGCTCAAGGTAGTGGCGTGCCTCCAGCTCAGGGTAGTGATGTGCCTCCAGCTCAGGGTAGTGGCGTGCCTCCAGCTCAAGGTAGTGAAGTGGCTCCAGTTCAAGGAGTAGTGTGCCAGATGCAGATGATGACTGGTACCAATTCGCGTGTCGGATCGAAGAGGAACTAGCACCAGAGAATCTCCATTCTTAACACGTGGATGTGTTTAAGTTTGAACAGTCTTTTTCAGTTAACTGTTTTTTATTCTAACATGCAATATCTCTCTCTGATAGTTTGGATAAACAATGATTACCATGTATGGGTTCTTTGTGGTTTACTAGACTAGTTTCCCCTATGTTGGGGCAGCCAAAAAAAGAGAGATTCTTTTTTGTGATGATTGATGCTCAGCAAGTTTGAGGTCAAGATTTTCTGTAACTTTTTTGTATCATATTAATAGAACAATATTAATTAGAAATATATATATATATATATATATATATATATATATATATATATATATATATATATATATATATATATATATATATATATATATATTGTAAGGGTGCAACAATAAAAATAGTGGGTTCCTATGGGGAACACTAATAATAATATGGGGACTACATGGGCACAACAATATAATAAGGGAGTTTCACTAATAATAATAAGCGGCTACCCTAGTAGTATAGGGACCTAACAAATTCTAAATGAGCATTTTGGTAAACAATCAATAGTAGTGTTGAAAAGTCGCATACATACTCATACACCAGAAATGATATTTGAAAGTTGAAGCATTTATTTTCAATAACATGGAAAACAATAGTTCTATGCAATCAATTACTAAAATAAATATTATTATAAATATGAATCAAGTTACAGAAAACAATAGAGAGTTACAGTAGTGCAAGTCCTCTGCTGCCTCTAAACTCAGTTCCCTGCCTGCAAACATGGATCGACTCTCTCTACAATAATGTAAATTAATCCCAAACTCCCTCCTTATAAACAGATCATAAGCCCAAGCATTACTTTCCCTCTCTTCCTCTTAGATTCCAAACCCCTCTTTCCTGTCGAGGAGATTGTATTTATACAAGGCTTAAAGTGAAATTGTGAAAATAACAGCAGCTCCATGTATCTCTCAACAACCGTGATAATAATAAAAGAAATTTAATTAGGTTTGTGCTTCCTGTTGAATCACAAGCCAAATGTAGATCACCTCTGTTTGATAAAGTGCCCAATTTAGCTTATTATTGAGTTCGATTTATTTTATGTTCATAACCATTGTGCATATTTCCTGACAAGATCACGCTCTTCACGGTATTAATCTTTGTTTAAGCTTTTTCTTTAACTTCCTCTAACTATTTTGATTTCGATATCGACACATGTGTTATCACTGACAAAATTTTAATGCTAAATCTTTTACATTTGTTTGATGGTAAAACACCTAAATCCTTTAGCAGTTTCGCAGCGTAACCTGTTTTAATGATTTCGTAGCGAAAAGCACCGACTTTGCACTGGTTGCGCTACGAAATTGGTGGAGCTATCTAGGATACTGTAGAATTAGAAACAAAACAAAATGATAAAAGCTACTAAAGCAATGCAAGACACGATGAAACTGCTGTTTGGCCACAATGTTAAGTTGAGGAGCAAGGACAGTGGAAATGTCATCAACAAAGAAAATATTTTAATTGCTAAGAATGATGAGAAAGGCAATGTAAGGAATGCAGTTGAAGCTACTTCAATGTTTGCTGGCTTTAAGATTGTCCCGGAAACTAACTATGACACGCAAAATCTGGGTGAAACAGAGACTGCTTGTATTTCAAATAATGGACCTGTTGATGTCATTAGTATGAATGGTGGATTTGTTTCTTTCTTGAATAAGTGGGAGCAGGTTCATGAATCTTGTTTTGATCTGCATTTCAGTAATGCAAGTGAGCGGGATTCATCACCAATGTTTGAAGTCCAAGGTTGGCTTTTTGCTGGGAAAATTCTCCGAAGCTATAGATATTTGTATTGTAGCATGGCTGTTTTGGCCAGATGAACGCTGGAGCAAAAAGTAAGCAGTCATCACGTGCTAGAAAAGGTTTTTAGTTAAAATCATCAAAAAATACAAATGTAAATGAGAACATTGCAAATGGGGAAATTACAAAGGGAATGAGGATCAAATTGCATGCAGGTCTAGGAGGTCACAGTACTGCTGCTTCCTGTATGGCGTTCTCAAGGTTTGGTGAGGCAGGCAAGTTTATTATTTCTGGCAGCAATGATGCATCTGTCAAGCTATGGAATTGGACAAGTCGGGTTGGAAGTAGCAGCAGGAGTGAAGGTCCTTTAAGTTTCAGCATCAACAACTTCTAAACAAAATTCTAATAGTCAACAAATAATCGATCATTTATCTCCGTCAGTGCCTTCTATAACATTGTCTGACACATCAAAAGTTTCAAATGCGAAATCTGCTGTTGGAGTTTCTCAGGTTCCCACCGAAACATTGAATGTAGACTTGTCAGTTATATCTCCAACTAAGAAGCGTGGCAAATAGAAACAACATGAGACTCTGAATTTGATTGAAATGTGTGGGAATATGGAAAATAGGTTTAAAACAAAGAAGGAAAAGGTAATCTGGGAAGAGATTTCGGCATCTTTGTTCGAGCATGGAGAATGCACGTAAACTGTTTGACAATATCAGCATTAGAATTTTCTCTTACGGAATGCAACGATTAAATGCCATGTGTCAAGTGGTCTTTATAAGGATTTGATTGCCATAAGGCCGCCACTATTAGTGACACCAGGATAGAGATGTGGCACTTCTGATGGCCAGCTGCATTAGCGAAATCACCAGAATCACAACGCCAGAGGCTACTTATAATGATGATGTGTTGAGCGATGTCTTTCATTTGATTGTTACAGCTTTCCGCGGTTTAGATAATGTAAATAGTCCCCTTGCAAACTGCCTACTATGCTATTATTTATGATATATATCAGTGTGCACCCCGAATGATGCAGGGTGTTATTCCAAATAAGACACGGGAGGTGCGCCTACCACTGAAAATACATCTCCATGGATGCTCATCCATCAGCTATGGAGCAGCACAAGAATTGGGTCCGTTTCTGGTGAAAACGAATGGGACAGGATTTTCCCTGAACAGATATTCCTGGAACAGAGAAGCAGATTTGTTCTTTTTAGAGTCTCCAGTGGGTGTGGGATTTTCATATACCAATATTACTTCTGATTTGCTGGCGCCAGATGATCAATTTACTGCTGAGGATTCATACGAATTCCTTCTGAGATGGTTACAGAGATTCCCACAGTATAAAACCCATGATTTCTACATAGGAGGAGAAAGCTATGCAGGCCATTATGTACCTCAGCTTGCAGAGCTTATCCATGACCGAAGCCACAAGCACTCAAAATACACTTCCATCAATTTGAAAGGCTTCATTGTGGGCAATCCTAAAACGGATGAGTTCCATGACTGGGAAGGAATAGTAGCTTATGCTTGGACCCATGCTATCATTTCTGATCAAAAGTATAATCTGATCAAGAGCATTTGCAATTTCAAAGTGTACAACTGGACAGATGAATGCAAAAATGCTGTGAATTCGGTGATGAACGACTATCAGGAGATTGACATATATAATATCTATGCACCTCGTTGTCTAGAGAACTCGATTTCAGGAGTAAAGACGAGCGACAAGCTTACAGTTTCACAAAATAAGGTCTCGAGGAGGGCATTGGGGTTCCTATACGGTGGATATGACCCCTGTTTTGAACTATACACAAATGAATATTTCAACAGGCCTGATGTTCAAGAAGCTCTTCACGCAAATGTTACAAAGTTTCCTTTTAAATGGGCAGTCTGCAATAATTCTGTGTTCAATGCATATAATTACACAATATTCTCAGTTCTTCCAATCTACACAAAACTTATCAGAAGTGGTCTAAAGATTTGGGTTTACAGTGGAGATATTGATGGGAGAGTACCTGTAACTGCCATGAAAGATAACATCAATGCATTACATTTGTCCATAAAGCAACAATGGCATCCGTGGTTCCATGACAGACAAGTGGCAGGATGGTTTATACAATACCAAGGATTAACAAATATGACATTTAGATGAGCAGGGCACGCAGTTCCTTTAGACAAAAGTAGCGCAGGAGATAGCTCTTGTAAAGGATTCTATAACAGTATCGAATGAAACTTCTAAAGAAAATCACTGTGGATATAAGGAAGCGTTTGCTTCTCATAAGCATGCTTTGGGGCATGTCAAACATGAGATTGAAGTTTGCGATGGCATTGAGGTTCAAAGAAAAATGGCACTGTTTCTGACTCACCTTGTAACACTACCGACAGTGGACCAAATGTTGATGTGTCTTTCCGAGTTGTTGAAGGATTTCGCAGTGTTGATGTGACTATGGCTGTCAATAATAATTTCTGCCATGATGATGAACCTGGTTTAAAAGATGAAAGCCTGGGCATGGTTGAAGAACCCATGGCAATTGATGAGAGTATTTCTACGGTTGACACTCCTGTGAGACTTGATTTGAATGTCTGCAAGGGTGGTGTGTCTATTTTAAATACGCATATTGATGACAAGGTCCATGATATTGTTGCAGTTCGTGAGAGTGTCTCTAAGGTTGATGCCCCAGTAACTGGTAATGAGAGCGCTTGCAATGTAAAAGACACCGTAGCAATTAGTCTAGGTGTTTGTATGGTTGATTGTCATGTGGTTGTTGAACAGAGTGTCTGCAAGCTGGATGCTCTTGTAGCTGTTGATGCATGCACCAACATTGGGAAGTCTAAAGGTCAGGAGGAGGCATTGGATGAATTTTCGGTAGAAATGGTCTCAGAAGTCGCCAGTGATGATGTTTATGAAGAAGATGATGAACCTATTTCTTATACCTGAAGGATGATGGATGGGCAAGCAGATGATGATTCCCAATATGAAGATGGAGAATACAGAGATCAAAATTCTTGTTATTGGGATGAAGATATAATAGAAGAACTGGAATGCCCTCTGTTCCTCGTGATAAACTTGAAGTGAAATTATCAAGCTCTGTTAGCCCTTCAAGTTCTGGAGTTTTTCTCCTTGCTCGAATATATTAAAAGAAACTTGGAATATGATAGTGGGCATAAACCCTGAACTGGATGAGGCATTACAATTTCTTCAATCATTGAGATCTGTGTTGCATGCCTTCAACAAAGATATTGCCAAGGCAGAGGATATTATTGCTGAGATGTTTTGTTTAACTATAGAGAGCAGATTACATTATTATCTGGTGTTTGTTTCCGGCACTTTGGTGGTCTGTGCAAGTCTTATTTCAAAGTTGTGTTTTGTGATTGCACAGCAGTTTCGTAGCGTGCTACGAAACTGCTGTAGCTGCATGTTTCAGTTTAGCCAATCAATTATGATTGACAAATCAGCGAATCTTTCTGAAAGGTGTTGTCTTCACACATGGAAAAATGGCCAGCACATCGAAGACGTGGCAGCCTATGCTATTTTGAGTTATTAAAGATTTGGGAACATGCTGCTACATTTTCGGAGGATGGTAGGAGACAGGGACCGTGAAAATAGGGTAATCATGTTTACTAATTAATGAGCCATCTACACAGCTAGCACCCGAGGCCAGCTTGTTCAGTGAATGTTCCTCTAACACATCTCAGCCACAACAAAAATGTACAGGTGTCAAAGCTCAAGAAAGGAATCAGGCATACGAGGAGATGAAGTTAAAGTTGTAGTGTGATTAGGAGTCTTTGTATTTACAGTACAATACCTTATTTATTTAATAAGTTTGTTTAGAAATAGATAAGGTTAGTTAATGATAGAGCATCGAGCTCTCCCCTCATGCTTGAGGAGGAGACTCAAGGTAGTTTTAGTTTTGGTTTTCCTATATATAGTGAAAACTCTGATGTAAGTAGGGTTGGAGATTTATGAAAAAACAGAGTTTTTATCAGCTTGTGTAAGAAGACTTTTGACAGTAATATAAGAATTACTTTTTCTTCCCAAGATTCATCATGTTTTCAATGCTCAGAATATGTATGGTTTTGTTATTATCCTTTATGTATTTTACAGCTCACTAAATATGCAATCACTCTGAATTCACCTAGTGCTCAGACTTCCTGTGTATATTTATGAGTTGAGGTTCTTTTTGAGAGATGTTTTGAGTGTTAAACATTATATGCCTTGGCTTCTATGATTGAGTGATTAATAGTTTACTGCAGAAGTGTTTGACTCCATGAGCCCAATGGAAGAAGTGTTATTTTGTTGTTCCAACCAGCTTGTTTTCATAAACTGTTTGAAGAGTTAGCCATATTTTCTTGTTAATATTTCCTATCAAAAATCAGTGAGAGAGCCCTCTCTGACTAAGGAGGCTAAGCCTTAGTCTAAAGCCTGGTAGAAATAGTTACATGAGATCTTGCTAGGTAGCAGCCCTTAGTACTGATTTTGTGATAACAACGTGGTTGAGTGGTTGTTGATTGAATGATCTATTCAATTGGGCCCAAGTGTTTCCCTGTAATAGAGAAATCGAAATTAACCATTAAAAATAATGGAAAACTCAATACACATGTGACTTTTAATTATGCCCTAAGACCTTTTAATTTTAATTAAGTGGCCTTATATAATAATAATAATAATAATAGTGGCCAGAGTAGGAGTGACATGTGGCAAGATATGAGTGGTAGCACTGGTATGGATATCGGAACTTTCAACAATGGTTACACCGTAAAACTCCAATATTGGGAAGTTGCGATATGGGGCGAACGCAACATCTTATTGAACTTGCTTTAATAACTTTATTGGATCTGTAATATCAGAGGTTAGGGTGGAAATTGAATGCGATATTATATTAAATCAATTCTATAAACATATCTGGTCCGAAGGTGATGACATAAGCAGAGATCAACGATCGAAGAGATAATCATGTCGAAGGTCGAAGATTGAAGGGAGTGGATTATATCGCTATTGAAAAATCGACGGGACTGGCATATCGCAATATCAACAATCAAAGGTAATTGGAGGTCGGAGTAGGAGATGTATTGCAAATCAAAATTCGGAGGGGTATGATGTATCGACATATCGACGGAATGACATATCATATTTTTAAAGATGTGTCACAGTTGAAAACCTCTGATCACCAATACTCAGGAATGAATAGCCCTGATATAAAGTTTTCTAGGTGATGTGGAAAGCAAGGACCACAAATCATGATTGTGAAACAAGTATGTTGCGTAAACCCTTTATTAAACCTCGTTAAATTATTTATCAAGTGGAATAGAAGTGGTGTCATATCGGGGTTTTAATATATTGTAACATTAAACGTTGTAACCCTAATATGTGATCTTTGCGATATGCATAAATTACAACCACTTGTTGTATAAGATGAAGGCCTTGGATATTGGAACTTTGGATATCAGAAGGGCTTATATCGTAAATTTTTGGTTGAGCCTCCCTGATATCCAAAATATCTAGGTTTGTGATATGTGTAAGTATGATTGCCACTTGTATGAAGTTTATGAATGTAGTTTGAATGTTTCAAAACAACTAGCCACTTGTAATATAAACGGCTTAGCCCTAATATTACTTTGAAATAATAAAGCCACTTTAACATTGAAGCTTGGTCTCCGGGGCTATGTAAGGGATAAAAATAAAAATACTATTTACAAATATAAATAATTTTTTTATAAAATAAAGAAATAAAATTTATAAAACAAAAGGTAATGCACATTATATACTTCCTACGAGGCCAAAGTGGTAAAAAAAATCGAATATTTGTTTAGGCACTTTTGCAAACCAAACAACCAAATGAGATAAAACAAGTTTTGATAGGAAGACAAAAAAAAAATCAAACTCATTGAAGTAATCCAAACTCAGAAAATGACATGACCAAGTTTTAATCAAAGGGTCCCCATAATGAGAATTAAGTGAAAAATGGGGAGTTGTGTTTTTACTACAACAGGTCAATGCTACCAACTCCATTCAGTGTCGTCGGTGTGTTCAAGAGAAGTCATTTAGTTGATCTCCGCTAAAATACTCTTAAGCCTTCATTTCATGTATGCCTTTCCTGATCCAGTTCCACGTCAACATCATTCTGATCATTTTGTCTCAATCGTGATACTCTTTTCATGTCATTGATGGGGGATACATCAAGGCCCTCCTGTGATAGGTCGCTTCCTATCGATATCAGCAAATCATCCAGGAAGTTGACTTAGAAACACACCTTAGAGATACTTCTGTGGGGGAACTTGTGCCCAAGACATTTTGAGATTAATTAAAAACAATTTAAATTCTATGGTTGGAATAGGCCATAAGGGCTTGCAAGAAAATATTCCAATTCTGAAACCCTAGCCTTCTAAAGCAGAATGGCCAAAGAGGCTATGGGAATTGCAGGGTAGAGATGTAAACCAGAAAATGGAGGAGACATAATTTTGAGATGTAAACCAGAAAATGGAGGAGACATAATTTTGGCATAGGAAATTAAGAATTTGTGCTTTAACTTTGTAGAAAATAATGATGTAAGATTGAGAAAACATGAATGAGGTTCCTGGATGTGGAGCGCCCATTAAGGGCTTCAGGATTAATTTTAATGAGTACAATTAAGTAAATTCATCAAAAACTAAACCAAATCACCCGCTACATCTTACACTATCCAAGAGAGGAAAATACATAAATATGAATGTTGAAACTCAAGAAAAATACAATCTCTGCAACTTCCCAATGTTGGAATCAAACTGCAATTTCATCTTCAGATTTCAGAGAGAATGATTTATTTACATTGCCATTCATGGATGACTGTGACCTTCCGAACCCTTTCAAAATCTAATTTCCCTCATTTTATCATGCTACCTAGCCCTACTACCTAACTACTATGATCAATTGCAACACTACCTAACTACTATGATCAATTGCAAAACTGATTCTTGAAACAGTTTTAGGAATTGTTTCTTTCCTTTTGTAAAAAAAACTTCCGAAATAATTTAAATTATAAAATGGTAGCTTTGACATTATGTGTGTGTTCATAATATATATAATATTAAACAAAACTTTTAAAAATAAAAACCCTGCCTCCTTTATAAGTCAAAACAGAAAAACCAACACATTTCAGGTCACCAACAAACTACCAATGAAATAGTTATAAACCCAGGTTAGGTCAAAAATCTCATAAAATATAGTTGTAATTGAAGAGCTAGAGCACGGATCCCACTATCATACCTATGTATAAATTGACAAAACTACATACAATCTTAGAAAATCCGATACTGCCCATGGGACCACTCATAGTGGTTTATGGAAGTCAAGGAGGGTGCTCCCATAATTAATCTAGTCCATTGATCATACGATGTGCAATTTTAATTAATCTACTTACAGGGTGATGCTTTATCATAATCTCTATGAAATTCGTGCCACAGGGTGCCGCTGATTTAGAATATTGTTATCATGAGATATTGATTTGTAATGTTTAATGTTGTCTACAATTTTTAATCCCATCGGTTCAAGGCTAGAAATCCATTGGTATATTGTAACCTTAAATTTATCATCCATACCCATGAGTCTTCCAGACATTGGTCCATGTGACCAGAATATATGCCTTATAGAACAACTTCTTCAAATGTATTACAAAACAAATTTGTCATTGTAGATATTGCTTGTTGAGCAACAGCTGGAGTGTCATTTGCGTGACAGTATCTCCTTCGATTGCCTTGAAGGCCCCATTTCAGAAATTGTATCAACATTTATTTTTAGTGGGGAGAAGATCCCTGCTGAAGAATCATCATACAACATATGTCGTCGAAGCGAGCAGATTTACATATATCGCCGATACAAATATCACTGTAGCGTGAGGTGATAACTTGATAAGTCATCACCAAATCAAATGTGTTGCAGCAACACGCAGCTCCCGCAGAAATCGAACATGGTTGGGGGTGTGAAAGCCAACCCCCCAACCAACACATCATGCATGTAGTGTTGAAGAGTCTCACTGATTCCTCACACTAATCAGTTAACTTTAATAATTCCCATCAGTTAACTTTAATAATTCCCATATGTTGTAGTTAGAGCCCATATGCGTAGGATTCATGTCTATTGAACTTGAAATAGAACCATTCTCAGGAGAAGATGTTGCCCAAAATTTACAAGCTCTAACTGGTTCAACACTCCCTGGGTGGTTACTTTGGAAACTCATTAACTCACTACATCAGTATGAGCCCCATTTATCATCGTTCGGTTATGAAAATTATTTTCTCTTTCCCACATTAGTGAATGGATTCTAGTGACCCCAAAGTATTTAATAAGTTGATAATAAGTTCGTCTCTGTGATGGATTATACCCTTTCCATGGACTCGGGAAATAGCCTATCCATTTTTGTAACTTCTTTGAAGGACCACAACTTGAAGTAGAGACGTCGGATTAGGAAACTCCTGGATCATAGCATTGAAATTTCTATGGATCACACTCTTAATAATTAGTACTTCATCTGTATGTCCATTGGCAATTGTGATCATGTTTCTTTCTCCTCCCCTTTCCAGAAAAAGAAACTTTCTCTTCATGCCTACGTGCTTGGCATATTTTTCATTCACAGGAGCTTCATTGTATTGAATAACCACATCATGGTCATATATTTCTAAACCAACTCACTTTTTCAATAAATCTCCAGTAACTGCAAGGAATTTAGAATGGTGTGTAGGAAAGTGGACCAAATAAGCCATAACATATTCTGGAAAACAGGTGATGGAATTCCCACCTAATGGGGCATCCGGTTATTGTAACTATGCCTCCAGAAGCTTATTGAGGAAATTCCTCTGTAATATCAATGCTATCCAGAATATGTTGCCCTCCATGGCCATTCAAGTTAACTTTTAGGCTTTGAAATTTAAAATTGAAAAAAAATCAGCATGTGAATACAATAAGCCAGAAAGAAGCAAAAGAAATCAGTGACCAACATCACTGGCTCTGCTAGCACTGAAATGGTACTAAATGTATAACGAACCTAAAAGAACATCTTATGTTCAGGCACCATATTATTTTTTGATAGTATCACAACATTCCTTTTAATCACGTCAAGATAGAAGTACTTTAACTCCCGATGTTGGACTGCAAAAAAAGCAACAGAAGCATGAGAATATTTAGATCTCTATGGTAGTGCAACCTTCACAATAAGCCTATCAATGACCACATAACTGAATGAGGATGCAAAAATAATATTAAGATAATGTCTGTCATCAGTTTCTTGAAAGAGAAGATCTTGTAGAAGTAAGAAGTAGTCTACTACAAAAGTGGCTTGCCAGCCTCCAAACATAGGATATTGAGGTCCAATTTCTAGTTTTGTCTTTGACTTTTTCTAGATTCAACCCTCAAATGTGAGATCTAAATAATCTCAATTTCATCATGGTTATAAACCGAATGTGCTTTAGGTAGCAGTCTTGTCACTAAATTATTTAAAGATGATGCACCTATAGCATTGGATATTGTTTGATATCCGGTCCTTAAAAATCCACCTTTGATATAAGCACCACCATGAAAAAGATGATAATTTTCCTCAATATGAAAATTTGTATTTTTGGCACCAGCTCCTTGTTAACTACAAATGGTTGATAATATTCAGAGTGAAAACGTAGCAGCATTCCCATATGGACTGTATTTAAGTTCAGTATCTAGCAATTTTGTGAGATCAACTTTGGAATATGATTCTATTCTAGGACTTGCAATTTTGATGGTTGTAGTTTGCACTATCACTAGATAAGAAGAAAGAAAGCAAGGATTATCACGAAAAAGAACAAATTAAATGTGGGCCTGAGATATCTCTTTAAGGAAAAGGCTTCATTGAATGTGTGAAGACTAAAAGCACTTCTATAGTTACAGTGTCACCTTTTAGTGCCTTCACCAAAGAGATTGAAAATAAAATTATACCACTACGTGCATCCTCTGATTTAGAAATGCTTACTATAAGTGGAATAGAAACCTTATTTTTACTCTTTCCTTCATGGGAAGCTGCTTTGAGACACACCAGATTTTCAACCTGGTCAGGAGGAAAGGTAAGAAGAACTTCTTCAAGGATGTAACAACCTGTATAATGTGTGATGTCAAGTTAATATTGTTACACTAAAAAATGTCACCTTGACTACTTACAGTTAGTATGGCTCAAATCAACAGTCATGCTACCCTCTTAGGCAAGTCTTATGCCTCTGTTATCCATCTCAAACTCAAAGAAGAGAGAAAGTCTTGTAAAAACTATGTTTATCTCTGGGGTCGCAGGTTCTCTCTAGCCTTACCTGCGGGGACGCTGACCATGTTCACAAAAGCTGCGTCCATGGACGCTCTGTATGTTAAGGAACAGGTGGGTCCTTCTGTAAAAGGCAAAATGCGCGAGTTTCATCTTAAAAAAGTTACTTGTGGTTACTTCTAGAACCTTCTAGAGGTCGGTTTGATGAAATGGATGCGCCTCCAGTTGGTTCATGTATCTCTATTAAGGGGGAACTTATCCCATCAATAAGGGAGCTATCCCACCCAAAGAGGGGGATTATCCCATTGATGGTGGACCTGAATAACCTCTTTACAGCACTATAAATAAAGACATTGAGCCAGAGGGAGAGGAGGTTGAAGCTATACATTTTCTTTGGGTAAATGCTGCAGGATTTAGGTCTTCCATTAGAACCTTTGTGAGGAGAGATTGTCTTTACATGATTCTACTTGGAAGTGGATGAGCTTTGTCAAAGTAGAGGAAAACACTTGATGGACCCTGGGAGGAACTTGCACAACACCAAGGCCAGGTTGTAAGAGTTTCTTTGTTTTGTTATTAATACAAACTGGTTTATTTTTCTCAATAGCTTATGTTAATGAGTTATTTCATGTGTTCCTTGGTCTGCATGTTGAATGTATGTTTTATTATATGAAATACAAGTGCTTGGTAATTGTTTGATTGTTTGTGGTTGCAGGAATTGACTTGAAGGAGGAGCTCATCCGGATCGGCAAGGACGGACTACAACAACAGCGTTTTGGAATAAGGTAAGCCTAAACACTTGTAGTTTTCATGTTGTAAAAGGTATATTTAGAGAAAGATTACTCCATTTTGTCTTGTTTGTCGCTAGAGAGTTTAGACTCCTAGGGAGGTCAGTTGTGTCCGCCCAAATGACTTTTTCCGCCACGACAAATTGGCGACTCCGCTGGGGAATCCATTAATGATAGAGTCTTTTCCTTTGTATGAACTTTGCTTTGAGAAAATCATTTTTATTTTCTGGTTTTTGACTGTGAGAATTAGTATTTGGGTGGCTTAGCTTTAGATTTAGTTAGATTTGGTTTTTCTTCCTTTTTCCAGAAGGACGCACCCTCTGAGTACTGCACAGTGCGTCTTTGGACGCGCTGTTGCCGTTTGCACAGAGCGGGCCCGCACCTGTGATAACGGGTGGCCTGCGTCTTCTTGTAAAATTTAAGAAGATTCCAATTTTGCTTTAAATTGCTTTTAGATTTTGATTTTCCTTAGTGTTTTCTGCCCAGATCCTTTAGTACCCTGTCAGAAAATTTTCACCTGAACTTGTTTTGTGAGATTTGAGTGTTTTAGTGGATTTCAACGAAGTTTAGACCTAGGGTTTGATTTTTGGATAGGTTCTGTAGTGACTTTGATAGTAGAAAGTTGTCCAGCCTTAGATCTCTCTGGTTAGTCAACCTTCTTAGAAGTCGGGCCTGTAGTAAAGTCTCCTTGTGTGAGCAGCTAGCCATTTAAGTTGTTTTGGGTCAAATTTCGAATTACTTGTTTATAAAGTATTGATTTCCATTTTACAAAAAGAACAAAAAGATTAGAGTTTTGTTTTGGCTAGTTTTTTATTCTGCAATAAGCTAGTCCTTGATTTAATTGTGATCAAGTAAAACACCTTAGAATAATCATTGTTAGTTTTGACCTCGTTAAAATTGCTTAGAATAAATTTGCCCTTAGGTTTACTTATGAGTGGATTTTCATAGATTTTAATAGTCGTTAAGATTGATTTTTGGTTATATTAGATTTATTTGCTTTATTAAAAGAAAAATACAAAAATATCTTCTTTAAAAGGTCTTGTTTCAAGTAGCTTTTTGTTTTTTGAAAGAAGAAAAGAGTTTTTTCGTGCATGTAAAGAGAGGTTATGTTTTTATGCTTGGAAAAGAAAAACGAATTGTTTCTTTGATTGTCTTCAATTAAGAAGTTGCTTTTATAAAGATTGCATTCTCTCAACTTTTTAGTTAAAACAATTCATCGAAAAAGCAAAGTAGTGGGTAAATCATCCTAGGTGCATTTTGTAGTGGTTTCGAGTCGAGTCAACACACCACTGGTTTCACTTCCATCACCTTTTGACTTAAGAAACAACCTTAAAAGTAACGCTTAAATTAAAATTGAACTAGTAACTTTTATTTTCTAGGGCTCTGAAGCACCAACATAGTTTAGGCTAGGGTCTTGGAGTAGGTGAGTACTTAACTCTCCAAGACTACAAAACCAAACAGATAGTCTATCTTGAGTAGAACAAATCCAATTGTTTCAGTTACATTCTAGGAAAGCTCCTCTTAAAGGAGAAGCACGAGCTCGTGTCCGAACCAGTGAGGGGATCATTCCTCCCTCGTTGGGAACGACGCCAGACAGTACGTATTACAAACGGTAAACCTCGGATTAACCATTGTCGAGGAGCCAGGGGTCACTTATCGGTAAACCTTGGATTACTGTCAAGGAGCCGGTAAGGGGATTGAGCTTGTTACTCTGCCCTTGCATGCTGTCGGAGTTTAGACTGTTCCCCCAGGTGTAATTGTTGTGATTGGTAACCTTAGTGGCCATAATATCTAGGATTCTACCCAAGGTGACGGTGGAGGGAAGGTCCCACTGTACCTGGAGCAGACGTCGGCTATACTCACTTGGATTTTCTGGGGGATTCGCTTCACTTCGAGACGGTTAAAGTGGAGGAACTTGGTCCAGTCTATTCATTAAGCAGGTTGTCGGCGTAACTGTTCCACCCGCCATTTCTGTACTGAATCCTGCGAGGTTGGACCTAATCACCAACTAGTGCTTTTGGTCCGGAAGATACTGTTTGTGTGTGGTTTGATGCTCTAGATTCTTTAGGCGTGTGCTTCAAATTTGTTTGCTTCTTTAGAAGACTTTAGGTGGTTTGATTTGAAATTTTCACTTTGTTTTCGTGTGTTGTAGTTAAAAATCATTAATTGTGGCGGAATTACCGAGACGGTCCCGTCGAATTGCGGGCCAGTCTCCTGAAGTTGTTACTGTGGCCGAATTGTTGAGAAGATCCCGTAGACTTAGGGGATCACCTCCTCGAGACGACCCAGGTAATCTAGAAGGTTTAAATGTCCTTGTAACTCCTCCTAGTGGCAGTAGAGTAGGTTCACCTGAAGAAGGAGAATTTTCCTTGGTAGTCCATCCAGATTACCAAAGTTTAGAAACAGGTTACAATCCCGAAGCTGTTACAGTTTCCGAGCTTACTGGTAGTTTTTCATCTGCCAGTGAAACAGGCGAAGAACCTGAAATTTCCGAACCTGTTACTCCAACTCCTAGTGTTCCTGATTCACCAAGAATAGAAAGAATTATCACCGAAAATCTTCCTGTTGGATTAATTGCTATAGAAGAACTTGTTCCAGAGGAAGGAATAGGCGTTTCTGATTCTGAAGATCAAATTACCCTTGATTTAAGGGAGCGTGAATCCATCTTTTACAGTCCTCCTAGAAGTGAACCTTGGTACCTTGCATTAACCAATTTTTTAGACAACTCAGTAGGTTTTTCTACACCTCGTACTCCTTTTCCACCTGGAGGAATTCATACTCCTGTAAATATGTCTGGTCAGTCATCTGTGTTTACGCAAAGTCCTGAATCATTTTTACATGGTGGTCCTTCTGTTCCTACTGGGTATCAATCACTTTCTGGTACCTTTGCGGGAGCATCTCCTCGACCCATTGATCATGGGTTATTAGTTGGAAACAGTGGTAATGTACCATTGAGTATAGGCGACATTTACATGATGTCAGGTTCAACTCCCATTACCCAACCTCAAGGTGGCCAATTACCGCCTGGGGGGCAACCTTCGTTAATGCCTGGGGGGAAACCTCAAGGTACTTCATTCGTGTCTGGGGGGCAACCTCAAGGGTATCAACCCCAAGGGTATCAACCCCAGCCTCAATATGTACCCCAAAGTCAACCTCAGTATCAGTATCAACCTCAAGGATGGCAACCTCAAGGATGGCAACCTCAAGGGTATCAACCCCAAGGGTATCAACCCCAAGAGTATCAACCTCAAGGATACCAACCTCAAGGTCAAGGTCAACCCCAGTACTCGTATTTACCTCAAGGTTATCAACCTACGGGTCAATACCCTGGTCAAACTTATCAACCACCTCAAGGGCAATCATATGGGACTACACCTTACAATTATCAACCCTATCCTCAATACGGCTATGGATCTCAGTATCCTCAACCTGTTACGAGTCAGTACCCTGGATTGTTAACATGGGATCCATCACAGGGTCAACAGATGTTGCAGCCAAGTATACAGTCGGTACCTCAAGCAGGACAACCTGTAGTTCCTGGTCCACCCCAGCAACCGCAACCTGTCCAGTCAAGTGTTCAAACCCCTGTAACTTCGGTAGTTACTCAGCCGCCAATTGCACCTGGTACTCCACCTCACACGGCTGTAGCAACTACCGCTACATCTACCATGCTTACTTGTGGAGTATCGGCAGCTCTGGTTTCTATTGTCCCTGTAACCACTCCTCAGACATCTGTACCGTTGTCTGGATCTACGGTTCAAACCACAGTCCAGATGCCTGTAGGCCAACCTGGTACAAGTACGGTTGTTACTACTCAACCTCAATTTGTTCAACCTCCGTACCAGGGACCGTATCAACCTGCGCAAGCTGCCCAACAACCGGCTTACCAGTATCAACCGTATCCTGGGTACACTTATCAACAACCTCAGCAACCCCAGTACGGTCCGGTTAATCCTAGTTTTCCAAGAGGATATAATATCCCAAATGCGACTCCTGTTCCTAGTTATCCTGGATATCCTCCTCCTGGGGCTGGTATTGTGACTCAGAATTTTAGAGATCCTAACCGGCAGTTACCGTTTATTGCAACTTTAGATTTACCCGACTTGACGCGCCTAACGAACGATCCAATTCAATATCTTCAGTTCTGGCCGCCAATGCCAAATAAGTTGCCCAGCGATATACCCAAGTTCGAAGGTAAGTCTGGAGAGGATCCGTCCAATCACGTGATGACTTACCACCTCTGGTGTGCTTCAAATTCTATCTCAGATGATTCTATCCGCTTACGTCTTTTCCAGCGTACTCTCATTGGTCTCGCGGCCAAGTGGTACATTGAGTTACCACGGGCCTCTTTTTACAAATTTAGCCAGCTAGCTACCTCGTTCTTAACTCATTTTCAGTTACCAGTCATATATGATAATGGTACAGAATTATTAACTTCGCTAAAACAATCGACATCCACGTACATTTCTGATCACATTCATGAGTGGAGACGTCGAAGGAGATTAGTGAAAGTTTTTATCCCGGACCAAATCTTAGCTGAATGGTTTGTCAAATCATTATTACCAAGAATTACTGAAGATGTAGCTAAGGCCGGAGTAGTTACTGAGGAGCAAGTCATTGCTCAAGCACAATACCTTGACTTAGTTTACACTCAGTCGGGTACGTTACACGAGAAAATTCCGGATCTTCCAAAGTCAAACCAAATCGTTGCTGCTCCTTCGGGATCTCATGCCGCTGATGGTATGATTGGTATCGTGACTGCGAAGAGCAAGAAGAAGTCTTCCAAGGCTTCGACTACTCCAATTATCATTTTTCCTGATTCTCCGACAGGAGAGTCTTCTCCTGAACTCACCACCGACATTCACGCCGTAGAGTCATCTACGGCCAAACCAAAAAACGGTGGAAAGAAGAAAGGAAAGAAGAAGGCCAAAGCAGACAAGGCTCCCAAGGAGAAAACGGAAAAGTCGGAAACCAATGACGAAAAGCGCAAACCTCGTTATCCTTGTCTCATTTGTGAAGAAGATCATTTTACGAGAGACTGCCCTCATCGGGCCGAGGTAGTGAAAATAGTCAAAGGTTCTCCCACTCCTGCTGTGTTAAAGAATCCATTTCCAGAGCAGGAGAATAAGATGATAGGTTCTTCTTCGAATGCCAGTGAAGAACCCATTTTGATGATGTCTCATGTCAGGATTGCGACTCGATCGCAAGATTATGGTAGTAAGGCTCCTGTTGATGGCAAGGAAGCAGAATCTTCTCACTCTAACCCATCAACCTCAGCTCCTGGTTCCGATCCACTACAGATCGAAAAACCTAACCCAGACTTAGTGATTAAGCCGCCCGCCAAGGGTGTACTTCGAAGGTCTGCTTTCAATCCACATGCGAGAGCAGCCCAGAATTACAACATTGTTGAAGACTTAGCTGTTTCACCTTCAGCAATGTCGGCACTCGAAGTGCTGCAATCATGTCCAGCGCAACGAAAATTGCTTTTGTCGGCTATCGGAGCTGTCGATGTTCAGGACCCGAACCTAATGATCTTTGATCTAGAAAATAGTACACCACGTCTCCCCCATCAAATGGCTTTCCAAATCCCAGTGATAGTCAAAAACAGGCCTATTCATCGGACTGTGATTGATGAGGGAGCTTCTACGTGTATTATGTCGATTCAATGTTGGAGATCGCTTGGTTCTCCTTCGTTGAACCAATCCCCCACCATCCTTAAGGCCTTTGATGGCCGTGGGTTCCGTCCGTTTGGTATTCTACAAGAATTGCCTATAGGGGTCAAAGGTAAAACCGTTAGTCTGGATGTGGAAGTGGTTGATGCCCCTCTAGACTACAACCTTCTTTTGGGTCGAAGTTGGTCATATGCTATGACAGCGGTCGTTTCATCGGTCTTCAGAGTAATTAAGTTTCCACATAATGGTAAGATCGTGACTATTGATCAGCTGACATACTTTTCATCCGACCCAACCTCTTCAGAGACTATCCAACATGTTGGTAAGACGAAAATCCCTTATAGGGACATTGGTGTAGGTTTAGTTAAGGATTCCGGTTTACTGGGAACTTTTCCTCTCCCTCCACTCAACGTAGACCCTTCGTCTGCAACGATTCATATGATCACGTCAGAAAACATTATTCATGATGATCCTTGGTATGTTCCCTCTGACTCTGAGCTAGATTCATTCGGTGATGTTATGCCGTTGAGTCCGTATGAAATTGCTTATGAAGCTCTTATCTCTTTTACCAATTTTCATTCAACCGAAGCCAACCAAATGAATGTGGTCAGTGAAGAGTCACTTTTCACCTCACCCTTAGAACGGATAACGTTTCCCGAAGACGTGTCATCTGACGAACGACTTCGCGAAATCCTAAGTGTAGATGATCTACCATGGGAAGATCTCCATCACAGATCTTCGTTTTTACCTAAGGGCGATGCATTTGAAAATGATTTTTCATCTATCTTTACCGCTGAATATGTCAAAGACGCTCAGGATCCAACGAAACATTCTGATTCAGAGTTGAATTTAGGGAATATTTCTCGTACTATTCCCATTGATATATCAGTGAAGCCCGGAATCGAGGAGAACATTCATATAGGTGCCGCATGTACTGCAAAAGAAATCCAAACTTACAAGGCCCTATTCCAAGAATTCCGCGACGTGTTTGCCTGGTCTTACGAGGAAATGCCAGGAATCGATCCTGCCATTGTTGTTCATGAAATCAAAACCTACCCGGATGCTAAACCCATTCGGCAACGGTTGCGTCAGATTCACCCTCGAAAAGCAGCTGCAATTAAAGCAGAAGTCGAAAAGCTGTTGAAAGCAGGTTTCATTTATCCGATCCCGTTAACGGATTGGGTATCGAATATTGTTCCCGTCAATAAAAAACAAGGAACAATAAGAATCTGTATCGACTATAGGGATATCAATCGAGCTTGTCCAAAAGACAACTATCCTACGCCTTATATCGATCAAATTATTGATGATTGTGCCGGAAGTGAGATGTTTTCCTTCATGGATGGTTTCTCAGGCTATAATCAAATCAATATTCTACCTGCCGACCAACCAAAAACGGCATTCATTTGTCCATGGGGGACATTTGCTTATTGCAAATTACCTTTTGGGCTTAAGAATGCCGGTGCTACTTTTCAACGGGCGATGTCTTATGCATTTCATGACATCAAGCACATTGTGCAACCCTATCTCGATGATTTGCCTGCTCATTCTTTACATCGAGCTGATCACCTTGTCCATTTACGAGCAATCTTTATGAGGTGTAGGCATTATCGAATTCGGTTGAATCCCCACAAGTGTGTTTTCTGTATAGAAACAGGTCGATTGCTGGGATTTGTTGTTTCCAAAGCCGGCATTCGCGTCGATCCCTCGAAAGTCGAGGCTATCATCAAATTGCCTCCTCCTTCGAGTTTGCGCCAACTCCAAATTTTGCAAGGGAAAGCGAACTTTTTACGCCGATTCATCCCAAACTACGCCGAGGTCACTAAAGGTTTTACACGGTTGTTGAAACAGAACGTACAATTCTTTTGGGACGAGATTGCCCAACAATCTTTTGATGCATTAAAACACGCGTTGACCCATGCACCGTTATTGCATCCTCCCAACTACAACCAGGACTACTTCTTATACCTCGCAGCTTCGCATTCCACCATTGGAATGGTGTTAGTTCAAGAAGATGAATTCAAGGCAGAGCATGTGATATATTATCTTAGTAGAACCTTAAATCCCACTGAGTTAAAATATTCGCATGTGGAGAAATTGGCCCTGGCAGCCGTTCAAGCTGTCCAGCGTTTTCGTCACTACATTCTTCTCCGCAAAACTACGGTTATTTCGGATTGCAACCCTATGATTTATATCTTGACAAAACAACTGCTAGGGGGCAAGTACTCTAAATGGATTGTCATCCTGCAAGAGTTCGACTTGGAGTTCGAGAAGTCCAAGTCTAAGAAATCTTTAGTTTTTGCGGAATTAATGTGTGATTTCCCGAGTGCTGACACAGAGACTGTGGCAGAGGAGTCCATTGCGGACGAATCTTTGTTTCTTATTAGAACTTTAGATCCGTGGTATGGGGATATAATCATCTATCTCCAAACCCAAACCTTTCGGCCTGAAGCTTCCAAGGAAGACCGTCGAAAAATTCGGTTTCAATCCCAGCAATACAGAATTATTGGAGATACACTTTATCGCCTGGGGGCAGACTTAGTTTTTCGACGTTGTTTAACTCACGACGAGGCTAAGAGAGTTTTGAATGATTGTCACTCTGGAGCATGTGGCGGTCATATGTCTGGGTATGCCACAGCTCAGAAGGTGTTGCGCGCTGGCTATTTCTGGCCGTCTATGTTTAAAGATTGTATCCTTGCCATCAGAAAATGCCACAACTGTCAAGTGTTTGATCGAAAGATGCGCGCTCCACCTGCTCCTCTCCACCCTATAATTGTCGCTGGTCCATTCGCCAAATGGGGTATTGACTTTATTACTTGTAACCCTCACTCGGCCGGGGGCATGCGTATATCATCCTCGCGGTTGATTATTTTACTAAATGGGCCGAGGCGATGCCTACATTCGACGCAAGCGGCAAGACAGCTGCAGTTTTCGTATTCAATCATATCATAACTAGGTTTGGTGTCCCACAAGCAATCATCACTGACCATGGAAGCCACTTTCGAAACGTCATGATGACTGAACTTACAAGCCAGCTTGGTTTGCGCCACGATAGCTCTACTCCTTATTATCCGCAAGCCAACGGTTTGGTTGAGTCAATCAACAAAGTTCTAGTCATCATGATTCGACGGATCATTGGTATCCATCGAACGAATTGGCATAACATGTTATTTTCGGCGCTATGGGCATATCGAACTTCAGTGAAAAATTCAACAGGTTTCACTCCTTTCCAGCTAGTTTATGGCTTAGAAGCTGTGTTACCTATTGAATGCGAAATCCCATCACTTCAAATGGCTGTCGAATTACTTCCAGCTACTTCCGAAGAGGAGAAACGGTTATTATACTTGGCTAAATTAGATGAGACTCGACGTGACGCTACTTTAGCTATCGAGACTCACGCGAAACGAATGAAAGCTCAGTACGATAAAAATGTAACTCCTCGAAGTTTTTCGGAAGGAGACCTAGTACTATTATATGATCAAGCTAACGATAAGCTAGGTGCCGGAAAATTCGTTCCCATGTGGCATGGGCCCTACATTGTAAAGCGAAAGCTAGCAAAAGGGGCTTATGAGCTAGTTGATTTTGATGGGGACTCTTTGGGTAAACCCAGAAATGGACTTTACCTAAAGAGGTATTATGCTTAAAATGATGGGTATGGAGAAATTTTTAGATAGGTTAGATTTTCTTTCTAGCTAGCAATTGTGTTAGTTTAGTCAGTGTGCTTAGCTTAGCGAGTGTGGTTTTTCGTCATTATTCTAGCTTATCTTGGTTTTACTCTTGATATTGTAGATGTCGACGCCTCTCAAAACATACATTGGATTTGTCGATGGTGCTTGTCGTAGTACACGGAATATCTCTTCCGCAGCTTGGGTTATCTATTCGCCCTCTAACGAGTTAGTTTCTATGCATGGGGTAAGCCTCGGTCAAACAACGAATAACATTGCAGAATACAGTGCAGTGGTTGAATTATTATCCGAATCTATTTCATTTGGAATTCGACGTTTGATAGTGAGGTTAGATTCTGAACTTGTTGTATTACAGCTTAATAGAGTTTATGCCATTAGAAATCCTGTGTTATTAAGGTTGTTTTTGAGAGTGCGTCTCTTGGAACGTGAATTTGATTACATTGAATATCAACATATTCCAAGGTCCTTGAATACATTAGCAGATGCAATTGCTTCTCGAGTGTTGGACAGACATTTACAATAATCATGCAAGTAAATTTAAAAACATTTCATCATACATGTTAAACAAGATAAAGCCGGTAATAGTGATATATATATATAGATAGGAGTGTGTCAAAAATATATACATCGTCTTCGATCATAGGTTGAAAACACCTTATGATCGGCAAAATGATAGTACAAAAAGTCAAAAATGTCACATGTGACTACAAAAAGTGACTAGTCAATCACTGGTGGTGCTCTCTGTACGACACCACTGCGCGGGCTACCTTACGCAAAAATCTCCTAAACGGTCCAGGGACCGCGACTACAAAACGCTGAAGCCTGATAGGAATGTCGTCCATAGTAGTCTGAGGTATGTCTACCGTGAGACGCTCTAGATCATGCTCCAACTCAGCTAGTACGTCTGCAGCCGCATCCTGTGGGGCCGGTACCGGTGCAGCTGGATGTAGTCTATCATAAGGCCGGAGGTTGGCTGGACGCTGTGGACCAACATATGCATTTTGAAAATTTTACTGTTAGTTTGAGACGATATATATGAAAAATAAAAAATACATAATTAGGAAACTTGTGAAAATAAAAGTACCTCTGTCGTCCCATTGTTCTCCCTGTGGAAGAACCATGTCCGGATCACCTCTGAAATCCATTCCGGCATACGGAAAGTCCTGTATCACAAAAAGCTGGCGCTCTAACCAGTCAAAGTAACTGTCTAAGAATCGAACCACTGCCGCACCCTCGTCAGGATGCCGGGCCATCACCGCAACCCATCGTATCAGCTTTGGCTCCCGAGGACCCAAGTCATCAACAGTGAGTTGCTGAGGGATCAGCATTGGAACTCTCTCCAAGGCAAAGCTCACGACTATAAGCCCATATCCAAAAGTCTTTAGTCGTCTGTTCTTTGCCTTGGTCAGTTGGCTCTTCATATGAGCCGACACAGCTTCACACCAGTTGAAAATGGTGCCTTGGTAACAGTCAATTGCCATCCGCATTTGGGATCCGGAAGTAATGTGTAAAGCGACCGCGCCGCAAATCCTGGTGACCGTGAACGCTATGACTTTGAGTTCAGGCAGAGTGATGTGCTTTATCTCTATGCCTTTTGAATGGTGAGCCCCACGTGTGCACCAATCCTCTCGGAGACTATCAAGGGGTTGGCCACCCGGCCTAGTCCCCGCAAGATTGAGTTGCTCACCTCTGTTTGGCAAGCCAGTGAGAAAGTATACATCCGAGGGCTCTATCTCGAGCTGGTGCCCTCCTATGCAAAAGCATTGTTCTTGAACGTTCCATCGCTCAACCAGCCATTCCAAGAATCTTACCTGGCCCCTCATGCCCGGTATGGTCCAATATTTGTATAACCCGCATGTTCTTAGGGCATCCAGAGAAGGTTGGTGATTTATTGCAGCTTCATCTTCCTCTACATGCTCTCTCTCTCTCTCCAGTCTAACATGATTAATGACCTGCATATCAAAAAAGGCAATTAGAAATTGATTTGAGGATTTTTGGTAGTTTTTTGAAGGAGTTGGGGTTTTGAAATGCACACTTCTCGGAAGACGCACCCCAGCTTTGTAGCACAGGGCGTCCGGACGCAGCTGGCCTGAAGGCGGGCTGCGTCGCCCGACCGTTTTCCTGTATGAGAAAAAGTCGGGGGACGCAGGTCACCCGAAGGGCACCTGCGTCCGCCGAGAGGCGCATTATAAAACCAAAACCCCCCCAAAAAATGAAACTAAGACCTAAAAATTAATTCTAAATGGATAGAAATGCAGAGTAGGATGTGTAAAATACCTGGATGAAGCGGCGTTCGATTCCGACGGTCAAATTTTCCGCAGCAACCACGGGAAGTTTCTTGTCAAAAGCTCCTTTTTCAACCTCCAAAGTCAAACGGTAAAAATAACATGGTAAAAGGTCTTTTTATAGGTTTTTTGGGTGAATGAGTTCATTTTTTACCATGAAAAGATGTTTTTCGACGTATTTTTGCCTATTTTAAACAGGTATGAGTGATGTGTTGCTTTTGTACAGGACAAAAGGACTTCAAGGGAAATTGTCATTTTTCACAAATAAAATATCAGAGTCATCTTTTAAGCCCTTTTCTGACTCCTAAAACATGAAAAGATCGCCGAGTGTTTCTTTTTCACTCGTTAAAACGGAATTAAAAGACGGTCCCCTTTTAGCTCTTTTCTAACCGTAAAATCAGGAAAAGATTGCCGGGTTTTTGTCGTTTCAAACTCGATAAGGAAATAAAACGACGTGTCCTTGATCGCTTTTTAATTTTCAGGTCGACGACACTATTATGAAAGTACTCCTTGGTCGCAAGATCAAGCGGTTCCCCCAGGTATTATTTTATACTTTTTCGGGCTTGAGGGACACAAATTTACGAAAAAGTTCAACGTGGAGTTTTCTTAAGTTTTTCAGACTCTCTATAATTGAAAAATGCCGAGTTTCTCCTATACTGGGCTCGTTAAACTTTTACAGTAAAGGACCTGTTCAATTACAAACAGGAACGAACCACTCCTTCCTAAGGTTCGAATTTAAACTAGGTTGGACTCGTCCGAAGGATGAGCTTATAATCAAGCATATGTTATCCTCCTCAAGCTTGTTAAAAATAAAGAGGTACTTGCCAGAAATGGTGGGGGAAAAGAGAGAAGAATGAGCCTATTTGTTACCTTTTGTCTCAAAAGAAACTTTATTACCACTCTTGAACACGACACTTTTCATTCACCTGGGCTTGGAAATCTTTTACCTCACAGTTGACCAAATCACTTTGAAAGTCTTTAACCGGGTTCCAGGGATTAACTTTGAGTTATTCGTCACCAAACCATCTGTCGTGTCGTTATGTGTTCAAGAGGTCTGCAAGCAAAACTTTCATCTGCAAAATACTTATCATCCATTTGACCATCCCTGAGTCAGTCCTTACAGCAACATTTCTTCAACTTGAACAATGATTTCGTGTTGCAGGCTTGCCTGCAACGAGTCGCTTTCTATCGACATCAACACATTATCTAGAAAGATGACTTAGGAATCGACAGTACCTTGAAGTCTGCATGCATCAATGGCAGGTTTCTCGCCTTTGACGTCAGTTTACATCATTGACTTTCGATCAAAGGATTCCGTGAAGTGTTCGACATCAAAACATCTATTCACATTTCACGGGTTGTGCTTGGTACTTTGAGAACCATTGACATTACTGGTGGTCTCTCTCACGCTTGTTAACAGTTTACATCATCGACTGGTAATCAAGTGGTTTCTAACATGTTCGACATCAAATCATTTAATCACATGGTTAGAATCGTACCAATTCGGGAAGTAGAAGTGAAGACCCTGGATCTAGTTTCTACCATCCAGGCTGCGAGGAGTTTTGTATTCATTATCTATGTAGACTAATCATAAACAGATGGCTGCGTCCATACTGTGTCTACAAAAGTCTATAAAAATGATGTACTGCAAGACCATTCCTGTATCAGAATAGTTAGTCCATTAGTTAAAGTTTTGAATCTGAGTATGGGAATGCCTACCTCAGTGATGATATAACCTTATCCATGTATTTTGTGTTGAAAATTGCAGGTTCCAATCAGGTCATCCTCAAGACAATCCTTGAAATGATAAAGCGCTTCACCCTTCCTAGAATTACAAAACCCTAATCTATTCCAGGCTTCGCACTTTAGGGGGCAATCTTTTACACTAAAAAATGTCACCTTGACTACTTACAGTTAGTATGGCTCAAATCAACAGTCATGCTACCCTCTTAGGCAAGTCTTATGCCTCTGTTATCCATCTCAAACTCAAAGAAGAGAGAAAGTCTTGTAAAAACTATGTTTATCTCTGGGGTCGCAGGTTCTCTCTAGCCTTACCTGCGGGGACGCTGACCATGTTCCCAAAAGCTGCGTCCATGGATGCTCTGTAGTTAAGGAACAGGTGCGTCCTTCTGTAAAAGGAAAAATGCGTGAGTTTCATCTTAAAAAAGTTACTTGTGGTTACTTCTAGAACCTTCTAGAGGTCGGTTTGATGAAATGGATGTGCCTCCAATTGGTTCATGTATCTCTATTAAGGGGGAACTTATCCCATCAATAAGGGAGCTATCCCACCCAAAGAGGGGGATTATCCCATTGATGGTGGACCTGAATAACCTCTTTACAGCACTATAAATAAAGACATTGAGCCAGAGGGAGAGGAGGTTGAAGCTATACATTTTCTTTGGGTAAATGCTGCAGGATTTAGGTCTTCCATTAGAACCTTTGTGAGGAGAGATTGTCTTTACATGATTCTACTTGGAAGTGGGTGAGCTTTGTCAAAGTAGAGGAAAACACTTGATGGACCCTGGGAGGAACTTGCACAACACCAAGGCCAGGTTGTAAGAGTTTCTTTGTTTCGTTATTAATACAAACTGGTTTATTTTTCTCAATAGCTTATGTTAATGAGTTATTTCATGTGTTCCTTGGTCTGCATGTTGAATGTATGTTTTATTATATGAAATACAAGTGCTTGGTAATTGTTTGATTGTTTGTGGTTGTAGGAATTGACTTGAAGGAGGAGATCATCCGGATCGGCAAGGACGGACTACAACAACAACGTTTTGGAATAAGGTAAGCCTAAACACTTGTAGTTTTCATGTTGTAAAAGGTATATTTAGAGAAAGATTACTCCATTTTGTCTTGTTTGTCGCTAGAGAGTTTAGACTCCTAGGGAGGTCAGTTGTGTCCGCCCAAATGACTTTTTCCACCACGACAAATATTATAAAAGTTTCCATAATAGGTAGATTACAACTCCATCCTCCATCAATTAATAGGAAAGAAACAATACATATATCCAATGAAAAACCAAATGCCATTGCAGATACACCAATTCAAAACATGACAATACTAATAATGAAATCATTTACTGGAGTTTTTAAATCATGCTAGATTGAGATACAAAAATTACATTGGTACTTTCATACATCAATGGCAAGTTTCCTCACTCTCGGTGACAGGTTCACATCATTGGCCTTTGACCGAAAGATTTTGTGTGGTGTTTGACATCGACTCATTCATTCACACCATACGAATTGTACTATAGTACCTTTAGATCCATCAACATCATTGATGGTTTCTCTCGCGTATGTTCTTGGTTTACATCATTGGTCGGTAATCAAATGGTGTCTAACATGTTCGACTCCAGCTCATTGATTCACATGGTTAGGCTCATACATTCTTTGGTCATGTCAATGAAATAGAAGACCCCGGATCTAGTTTCATCCATCTGGTTTGCGATTTCAGGAGTTAGACAAAGATCACAATGTATGATTGTCGTTATCATATAAACAATCATCCAGTCATGAGTCCACTAGTTGCATCTGTGGACTCATATTTTTATCATTATACATGTTATGTTAGCTTATGATGTGAGTATGGGTATTGCCTCCCTCAGCAAAAAAATATGTCATGTTTTAAATTTATTGTAACATATGAAGCTCGTTGGTTATCCTTGATCTCGACTTGTCATAAGGTAAAGCACTTCAGTCATTAGTCATCATGTCTGACTTTGTGCTTCAGGGGGCATTTTTTTTAGGATATTTTGTCACATCCGATCAGTGAGCCTCCTAATGGGATCAATCAACATCCTATTCCCCCTTGTCACCATTGTGCACAAATTCCTAAGCATGTTCCCTTCATCCCTCAGAGTTTCAGCCCTAAATTGCTTTATCTGAGCCAGTTTGAGGACCAACGCTCCCTGTAAGCCTACTAGGGTGCATTAACCAACAGGTTTCTCCATTATAGCTTGCATTCGTCACCAGCAGGTTTCTCCCCTTTGCACCGGCATTGGTTCTAGAAATCCAGGAGAATTATCGGGATTCTTGAAACTTCCCCTTCTAGGAGTTTCCAGGAGTTGTTTCAACTACTTACCTTGGATAAAACATTCATATGTTATCCTTCCCTACTTTGGAGCTTTCACCACTTATCTGTTGATCCTATCCCTCCATCAAAGGTGGATATCTCACCCTAGTTTGGTAATTGGATAAGAACTCCCAACTTACGCTACTTCTTTATATATTCCCAACCTTCTATGTGGTTGGGGGTTAGCTTTTAGAGAGTGATTTTGCCCTTATGTTTTTATAGTGAGTGGTCATAATCTCATGCATTTAGGGTGATTGGAGGTGAATATTGTGACAAGGAAATGACAAGTCAAAAATTTGGAGGAGCTCTTCTACAAGATAAACTACTACTTATGGTTGAAATCTCCTTCCATTTATATTAATGCAAATAATTCTTTATTTTCCTATATGTGATGTTGTTATTTCACTTATTTCAATACCATGTTGATCTATTGAATGAAGTACTTAGATGATATTGCATAGATCTCTTAGTTTCTTGGCTTGTGTTATGTGATTGTGAAGGTTCTAATTTTGGCATTTGGAGATGGAATTGGAGCTTCCAAGCTAAAGAAGGAGCGAAGTGTATGAAGGATTCCAGGTAGGCCTCACTCCATCATCTATTTGCTTTAAGGAAAAGCATTGTGTTCCTTGTCTCTCTATTTTTCTAGGATAGCCACAGACCTATGGGAGATACTTTTGTCTGTGATCGTAAATCCCATATAACAACGACCTTCAAGCGTGAGGAATAAAAGAAAACAAACAAACTCTTCATCATTGATTTCGTAAGATTCACAAAATTTAAGAAAATGAGAAATGTGCATGGTTATGTATGTTCCTCCTCACCATCAAACTTTAACTGAGACAAGTGATAGAGAGGTTCATCAGGGATTGAAAATTGATAAATTGATAAATTAGAGAAACACCACGGGAGTAGGATATGAGGATGATCCCTTTGAGATAAGAGGTTAAAAACAGAATCAATGGGCACAACTTATCATCTAGTTTTCCTTTTGTTAGTGTCAGTCACTTCAGCCTGTCACCAGTGATCAAATATGCTCTTACAAGGTGTTGTTAGGGTTTCAAGTCATCATTTCAGTGAATCTTCAAATAAAAATTTGGTTACTGGATAGTTTGTCTAGGAATGTCTCCATTCTTTTGAAAAATCTCACATGCTGGTCACCTACTCCACTCAGATGAACCAATCATAATAAAGAGGGTGTTTTCATCATATCAGTCATCATCATTACTATTTCACTTAATCTGATATCTTCATTAGGTCATTAGGGTTTCAAGGTCCATCCTCATTCCATGCATAAATCCAGCATTAGATGAGTTGTGATAAACAACTCTTTGCACAATTTTTTATGAATTTTCATAAGTTTTTCATGGTTGCAATCTCAAGGTTCCAAAAGAATAAGTCTCATTGTTCAAAAAGATAAAAAGAAGCTCAGGTTTCAACTCTCCAAAATGGCCAAGTTTAAAAGGTTAAAATCATGTTTTTGAAAAGGTATGTGGGGCCCATTTTTATTCAAAAGAGAATCATATTTTGCCTATAAAAGCACAGAAAGTCCCAAACTTCTTTAATTTTCCTCTTAACCTCCTTTTTTCTTCGAGCTCTCCCCTCCATTGGTGAAAAAAATGGGTTTCCTAGGAAAAATTGGACAAAATTTCTTGGTGTTGCACTTTTGGAGACTGCACTGCGCTTCTAGATACTGCACTGCGCTTCTGAAGGTGGCGTTGCGCTTCTGGAAGTTGCGTTGCGCTTGTGCCAGAGTACCCTGAAATGCATCCAAACTCACCCAAATTTTTATTTTGAGCTTGCATTCCTACTTATTTATATTTTAAGCTTGTTCACAAGTAAGTATCATCATTTTGCTCACCTTTTTCCTTTGGCAAGATGAATACAAATACAAGTTTTCTTCACCTAGGGTTTAGGTGAAATTTTCATGCTGCAAGCACTAGTGTAACTGGTGAATTTGATTAGTTATGACATTGAAAACAAGTAAATTTTAAACCTCATACCTCTGTACATGTTTAAATCACCTTTTGAGTCACCAAATAACTTATCAATCCTTAGATTACTCACCCTTATATAAACCCTAGCTCATACCTAGCATTTTGGGCAGATTTCCTAGTAGCATTGTTTCTCAATTTCTCTTAATGATTTCTTCCCCTCATTTCACTCCATTTAAACTTCATAAGTTTCTTGCAGGCCCTATTCATCTCCCAAAATTCACCTACCATCATTTCCATTCCCCAATCCCCTAATTTCATCATTTCACTTATTCCTCGTTGTTTTTCCATTTTCTTGTTATCTAGGGTTTCTGTCATAATGGAGGGATATTATTCACCATCAGAAAGGAGAAAACACCATAAAGGAGGCAAAATCCTCAAATATGAGCCTACCAACTATAATGAAATCAACTCATCACCATTCATCAAGTAGTGTTTTGAAGATGCCAATTGTCTAGGGTTTTGTAAAAGGTATGTGAAGTGGGTTTCCGTGAATAGTTAACTGATTAGATTGCCACTCATATGAAAGGGGAAAGAGACATCATAGCAGGGATTGAGTTTACATTCTCACTAGCTTCCATTTCACTTGCTACAGGGATACCTGATCATGGAGAGTACTGGTTTAAAGGTATGATCTTGGACCTTGAACATTAAAATTCTTTCTTGAAATCACCCTACAGAGAGACCCATACACACATCATCCCATTTAGGTACCTGTTGGAGAAGTATGTGCCATTGATGAAGAGTGTAATGAAGTTTTTCACCTGTGAGGGAAAGTTTTCTAGATTTTATGCATATCACATCAGGCTTCTAATGCACTTCACGGCTCAAAAAACTCTCAACATGTGCAATTATCTATGTAGAAGCCTTGTTAAAATGTCTGAGAAGGTACAGGTGAAAGACAATGAAAACTACCCTAGTCTTTTTCATCATAGCTTGATAAAGATTGTAGTTCTCCATCAGCTAGCGGAAAAGACATGACATGGAATTCATTCATAGAAACAACTTTTCAATGGCATGAAACTACTTTTTCAATTCTTCATCAAAACATATCAACACAACAGTTGGAGGTAGGATCATCAAGAAATTCAGTGGAGGTTGCCAAGGCACCTAGACCTCAAGTGACTAGAATGTATCAAAGACGAAAAAGGCTCGTGTTTACTTCTCAGGTTGAGAAAAGAGCCAAGCCTTCTACATCAGCAAAACAGGGATCACATGCACAGGATGAAGACCTAATTGAGCATGATTTTGAATTGGTGGACTTAGAAGCAGCAAATGAACCTTCAAACATGCAACAAATTATCAAAGATAAATATTCTCATATTAGAGACACATGGACAATATGGAAAGAGCAAGGTTTGTTATCTCCTTCCTTGAACAAGAAAACATGAAACTTAAGGCTAGACAACTCATCATGGAGAAAGAGAAATCTAAGTTGTTGCATCAAGGAGGCAAAGGAAAATTAGTGTTGGAGCGTAGTGAACATGAGGGAAAAAAAAAGGACCAAGGGACTCAAAAAGGCATTAAAGGAGGAGAAAAGACACAATCTGCTAGATGAAGACCTAGACATGGAAGACAAAATTGCCTTGGAGATCAATGAGGATAGATACTGTTGGCTAAATAAGGTCAATGACCACTGAGAAAATATTCTTGACAAATCCAACGAGGATAATTAGCTATTAAGGCACATGGCACATCATTATCAAACCAAAAACATGATATGTAACATCAAGCTCAAGTAGTTGAAAAATAAGCTAAAGGAAACCCTAAAGGACGAAAATGAGAGGGATAACTTGGAGATGCTTTCTGAAGCATACATGAGGGCTTGACATACCTTATTTTGCACCTCATGACCAATTTTCAAGGTTTTTTGAGAATTTTTTTTTTTTACTATTTTGGTGCCAAATTCAGAAATTGAGCTAGTCACAAAAGCACAGTGCCTTGGCACTGCACTTTTTCCTCAAACCTTGAAATGGCAAATATCTTGCATTTTTGGAAAGCTCGTGGCCTCCTCTCAAAACCCATTTCATCATATTTCTTAGAGAGGGCTCAAATTTTGAGAAAAGGGAGAAAAGGGGGTCAAAAATTATCATTCTGCCACTTTTTTTTTACAGGCATTGTGCTTCTTGAGACACCTTGGGCAAATGAGTTTTTGAAGGACTTCCCATGGGTCATGTTCACAAATTCAAGGTTTTCTGGAAACTAGACAAGCAAGGCTAGTTGACGGTTCTCTCATATCTCAATTTGGACTTTAGGAAGGCACCTTAAAGTGGGCTCAATGTTGGAGTTACACTTCTCCAAATTTCTTAGTTTTTATTTAAAATTTCACTGTGTAATTTTTCCTAGTTTTTTCAGTTTGACTTGGTCAAACTCAAAAATCATGATGTAATTGAAGTATTTTGAGTTTAGATGATGTAATCATGAATAAGTAGACATGATAGGTTGTTTTTATGGTTAATTAGGACTCATTAAGGAAGCAAAATTCAAATCAAAATCTAAGAGAAGAGTTTGTATTTGACCTTCTCAATCTTACCTGTTGGTTGAGAGAATCTTGGAAACAGTTCCACCGCCTAGGAATTCGACTCATAAAGGTGGGGAAGTTTTTTAATTTAATATATATGTATCAATTCTCATTCATAGAGAGGGGTTGGACTTTTGTGGAGAAGCTTGTACCTTATGTTCTCTTACAGCTAATATAGGAGCAGTTGCAGCTATATTTCAGGAATTCTTGTTCAATGAGTCTATGGTGTTGTTTTATCTTCCTATTAGTTTCCAATGGAAAAATAATCTCTCTTTTCATGCTTTATCTTATTCCTATGAATTTATTTGCAATTATATAGACATAAATCTTAGATTTAAGCTCTGTTTATCTAGAAATAATGATTGTGTTGATTTTCATCTAAGGCTAATGAATTCATGCTTTTGCATGCTCATTATGCTCTCTCAAACTCTCAAACCTATACTACATTGACAATACTCTAAGTTCATGATAACACACTAATATCTAACTTATTTTTATATTTTTCACTGCATACTTGAAGCCTTAACCTAATTACCTTCTCTAATCCCTAGTCCAGCAAACCAAAAAGCCCTAAATTCACAAATACTCAAACAAGACTTGTATATCTGGCCTAAAACCTATTTCTTTCCAGTTATTCATTGAAAAATACTTAGAGAGATCCCTCTCTAGTTTAGTAGGGCTAGCTACTGAACTTAAAGTGGTTTGAGGTTACCTTTTTCTATCTCCTCCTCAACCTAGGAAATTGTAGAGGATAACACCTTCTAGCGCCATTGTTGCAGTGCTAGAAATCTACCAACTAAGGGGTCTCCCCGGTGTGAAGTCCCAATTAGAACTCACACTAATTATAGTAGGAGCCCCTTCCGGAATATTGGCCCGATTTCCATGTATTCTTAAAGAAATTCCTTGGATCTAGATGTCAACAAGAGAGAGGAGTGTGAGTGCGCCTTCGAAAAGCAAGGGGTTGTGCCTAGTGAGTGTTCGATCATATTTGTGTCAAAGTTATTTCATTGTGGAGGGGAGGAGAAGTGAACCTCTAAGAGAGAGGTAGTAGTATCACCCTAGTAGAGACACACATGAACGAGAAGGGTTCATACAACATCAATCAGAATAGTCCACAGAGATGCGACGATCATTGCAGCCAATGTCACAAGGAATATCTATCTAATATTCAATGGAATACTCCACGAGGATGTGACAATGATCATATCAATTACTACACATTCTAGATATGATAAGTACCAAAATATATGAAATAGTTCAACTACTTTAGCACAAATGAAAGCAAACACGAATTACGAACATTCACATAATAGTCTTACAAATATCCATAATCCATGCATGAAGAACATGTTGGCTCATAAGGCTTCTTATATCAAGTAAAAGTTCCAAAACACATGTATACATTGAACATCACTAGCTCCAATAGTGGATTGTTGGAGCCACTCCTTTCTCCTCAAAAGAACTGGTTTGTCTCTCTAATTCTTTGCAAGAGGATCCAAGGTGAAAAGTCCTTTTCTCATATAATGAGGGTGTATATATAACCAAGAGGTGATGCTTCACCTTCGTTGTGACTCTTTGACTACCCTCATGACTTTTTAACTTCCTATGACATTTCGACTTTACACGACTCTTCATATGTTGAATGTGTCCTTTGTAATTCCACTTTACAATACATTTTGAATAGGTAATTACATAATCCACAATAATGATGTGGCATATGATGACTTGTGACAAGACATGACATGACATTGATGACATGGATTGCATGATGATGTGATAGTGCCAAGTTGTCCTTCTTGCTGCTCATTTCTTTGTTATTCTTGAAAATATGGTACATGTTCTTCTTCTTCCTCCTCCTTATGACTTGAAGATGAGGAGTCTTCCATGTGATCTTGATCATGATCTTGATCTTTTGTTATAGTCTGGTGTTCCTTCATATTCTTTCCTAATGATCATCTTATCTCTTCAGCTCCATATGTGTCTTCTAGCATTTCATCCTTCTCCATCTCCCTCTTCATAATTTTTCCATGGCATGATAAGGTACCTACTTCTGTAATTCACTCATGATGAGGTGACATAAGCCCGAAAAACCCATAGTCTAAGATTGTGCATATTGATCCATTCATTGAGCTGGAACCAAATGGAAATATGGGAAAGGGGATCAGTGACTACGCAGTTGTGCATTTAAAGTAATCAAGTGGATCCTTAAGCCTTGAGATTGCATAGTGCATAGTTTAGGCTAAGTTGAGGGAGAAAACTCCACAATTCTAGAGATTAGTGTGACAAGTTGAGGGGATGAGCACTGGGAGAGAACATTACATAGTTCCAAGAGACAAGGGAGACTGGGATAATGCACAGTTTTATATTTTAGGAGCTGAAGGATGAGCTTGAGGCTAGAAACTATGAATGATCAGTTAAGGCCTCACTGGAAGGCATGAAATGCGCAGTTCTGGGCTTGAACATTGAGGTTGAGAAATGTGCAGTTCTGGGAGGAAGACATTGTGCATTGTGTAGTGCTAAGAGGAAATTTCATTGCTTTAGGGATGATACTGTGCAACGCACAGTTTAGGAGGGCTAGATGAGGCTAGGTTTCCAAGATTTGGCTAAGTGCGGGACCGAAGAGACTGTTGTGAATGAATGATATGACTTGATTGTGATCACACACTTGAGACACTTTGACGACACAACAACATAGATTATCTAGAACATGATAACAACATATTTCCCTCAGTGCAATAAATTTGTGACAAGTGTGACACTAAATGTAAACATTACGGTGACCGTGACGACAATGATTAAAACTTTGGGAATGAGTGTGAATGATGTTTACATGGTTAGACCAACTCATTCACACAAATATAACCCCTTAAAACCACTATAACAAGCATACATACATTGTGCAACAACTAACATGCGTAAAGATGACAATTGCTAAAGTGTGAATGATTCTCTGATATGTGAGTAAACAATGAAAGTAACACATGGTAGACCAAATATAACATGCAATGACACTAATTAAGGTCAAATTAATCAAAAGAGATAGCCAAAAACATGAAAATGACACTTGCAAAAACAAAGGTGTGTTGGAGTGATATTTCTCAAAACTCACCGAACATTGTTCATGTGCATTGACTAATGACATGGATTGAATATCGCACAAGCTTAGTCTTGATGGAACGTGCTATGCTTGTCCAAGCTTGTGTAAAAGAATGTGCTCATGCACTTCTTACGGACTAAGCATGTGTGATCTAGTGACTTTGACACTTCCAATCCAAGAAGGGAGCTCAAAAGCATCAGCTGGCCAAGAAGTGACTATGGAACGACCAATCGCAAGATCCACAATAGGCTCCAAAATTCGAGTGTACACAAAATTTTTGAGGGGATTTGTTGTAGCGAAAACACTAGGTTGACCAGAGTATGTCCCCCACAAGACCATTCTTTAATTGATTCCATCTACTTGACTTAGGGTGTTAATCCTAATTTGCAATAGTACATGACTCTGTTAGGGTCATATGGTTCATAGTCTCAATTGATGATTGGTTATTTCCTTTAAGTGGATGAAATTGTAAATAATATTGTATTCTGGAAATGATTTACAAGATATATATATATATATATATATATATATATATATATATATATATATATATATATATATATATATATATATATATATATATATATATATATATATATATATATATATATATATGATGAAAAGAGGGTATAGAAAAATGTATACTAGAAAAGAAAAATAGAATTAAAAAAAAAATGAAAAACCCCATGAAAAAATGTATGTAGGTGAGCGAATTGAAATGCCACCAAAAAGATTAAAAAAAAATGCATTAAAGTTAATTTATAAGTTTTTCAAATAAAAGTGTGCAGCTTGTTTAGATGCCACAGAGAAATAAATTGCATAATTTAATCATACTACTTAGTCATGATTAAACTAAGTTAAAAGGTTGCATAGATTAGATAATAAATCAACCATTAAGCTTAATCTTGGTTGAAATAAATAAGTAGATTAAAGGAATATTAACCAAAGTGTTTAAACTTGGTTAATTGCATAAATATGCATTAGAATAGGATTAGAAGCAACCTTAGGAAAATAATATGGGCTTGCTAATCAAAACACACCCTTAGGATTAAATTAATTATGTTTAGTGTAGATTAATCCTGATTTAATTAGTTTAATCATGTAATTTAAAAATTATTAGTTAATCTGTAATAACACATTGGGCACTAAAGTTTGGGTTTTATTATAAAGTCAAAAGTGACAAGACTTATTTTTGGGTTTGCAGTATCGAGCATGCATCATCAGGTGGTTGTGATTTACCCTGCCTAGATCAATGGCAGGGAATCAAGTTCGGACTCCCCTGCCCATTCTTTCTTTATCAACAAGGGGCATTCAAAAAGCGGTATTCCCAATCTCGGGCCCCATGATACGTGGCGGGCGCTTGTTATTTCACATCCCCCTGCTCCAAATTGCTTACCACCTACCGCCCATCTTCCCACCAACATTTATCTACACCCATCACATCATTCCTCTACCACTTCCTCTATCAAATATTTCTTTCGTCACAACAATGTAATATTATTCAACTCTACATTATTTTTCTTTTACTCTTCCCTATAGAAAATTACCAATTTCCTTACCTGTTATGGTCCTCTACCATCTTGCGACCATTGTCAGCATAACTGTAAAACATTATGGACTACAATTTTTCTACTTACCTCAAGAAATATTCTATTTAACTTTCTTCCATAAATAAGTTAGAGGCTTAGGGGGAACTACCTACAGAAGGCAGTTCATGGTTGGGAGGATCATGGATGCTTAAGGGCTATATGGGAAACTCAAGGTGTTATAGATGATCACATAAAGAAGGTGACTCTAGTTAGTGCTCTGCAAGATCGCGCGCTAACCTGGTATATTAAGTACTCTAACGATAACCCGAATTTTGGAATAGTAGAAATCCAAGCAGCACTAAATAGGGAATTTAGTAGGCCTAAGTAACAAAATTAGAAGTCGAAGAGGAGGTAACAAACCCTATCTGTCTGTCAACTTAAACCTAATTATCCCACGCAGCTGTGTGATCTGGAACACTGCGTCACCCGTTTTTTTGTTGTGGTTTGTTGTAGAGCTGCATCACAGAAGACACTCAGAACAGTCTCGTAATGCCACCCCGGCATCACCGAAGCCAACGCCCTCTGGCCCAATGTGTGGGTTTGGGTTCCTATTCACCACATGTCATCATACCATCTCCATAACAAACGAGAGATAACAAGAAATTCCAAATTTTCTAATAAAAACCCCCAAATTGTCTAGTGTGGTCCCTTTCTACTCCCCATCCATTTCAGATAAACAGGTACATGATCTTAAACTACCACCTCATCTGCCTAATTTCTCAGTCACCCTACAGATTCTAGTCATCTAATTTCGAAAACATACCTATCACAACAAGCAAATTACTCAGCAGACATCCAAATCTTCTCGGGTAAAAGGCCAAACTTATCACTTATGTTCTTGACATTTTGAGCAGTGGAACCTAAAGAAAAATCAAAGCAAACCCGTGAGAATTAGATTATCCCTTCTACAATTGACATAGACCATATAACATTGGCAAATCACCACTACAAAATTGCAGAGACCAATTGTGAGTTTGACTTTTTTGAACTGCACAATTGGCTCAAACAAACCTTTCTAAACCAAAATGATGAAATCAACCTCTGGGAATCCCTCTTGCCACAGTTCATGTTTCTCCAAACTCATCCTTTTCCAGAATTTGTCAAATGGTGTCAATCCCAATATATTCCTAGCCATAGAGCCATTATGGTGACATTCTGCTGGCCATAACCCTGGAGTCCATTAACCAAGTGTTGCAAATCCCCCAGAATGACTCTTTGAGCCCTTTTTATGTAGATTCCCTCATGGAACTCTACCAGAAGTTGACCTTCCCTTAGAGAGCTAGGATATTTGAGATTTTCCTACCAGAAGATGTTCAACTCCCAAAGAAGAATCCACCATACCTAGCCTCTATGTTTCTTGAAAAAACTAAACAAATTGTGTCATTAGTGTCTTGTCTAATAGGATACCACTCAGATCAACTGGTAGATGAACCTATTTTATGGTTTTTGTCCATTTTTTGCACAAACGAAAAACCTTCTATAATATTTAATTTTAGTCAATTCCTTGCAGACAGCATCCATGACCAACTCCTCAAGGTCACAACAAAATGAATGTTCAAACATTCATCAGTGATAGTGTACATGTTTTTGTTTCATCAGGCATATAGATTTCCAACAACATTGCAGAGATTGGATGATCAAGGTAATGCACAATCAATTATATAATGGACCTATTTAGTAAGGAAGAATTCAAGTGATTTCACCTTCATTGACCAATTTATCTATGCAGTGGTGTGCCTTCTAAACAATAATGTGGAACCTAGAATAGGTTATGAGATTCAAAGAACCCTACACCTCAGTGATCAAGCCAAAATAGGAGACTGCTACTTGTACCAAAACTACACAAAAATCAGGGTGTATGGTTGTGAGCTGCCACCATACAAATTGCCAAAATATGTTCCTATGAGAATTTTCTCATTGGAGTATATCAAGAAAATGATCAATATGAATGATTTTCATTTTGTCTCAACCAAGAAGAAGGCCCAATTCAAGATCAAAATACAGGTGGGACCATGTATATGCAACAACAGGGTAGAAGGCACTGAGGTAGATACAATTCTCAAGCATATGAGTTTTCTGCTAAGTTTCACTTGGTCCTATGACCCCTTCGGCATAATTTCTAGTCTAAGAGTGGAGCTGAAGACCACTCTTTATTCTCATACTCCCAAGCCCGAAATTGAGAAATTTATGAACAAAGATCAATGGGAGGAGAACACCTTGCAGGAATTTGAGGAGAATATTTTATCTACAACCACCTCACAGACACCAATCCCTTAGGAGAAGCATGATAAAAGGCCCAGAGAAGAAGAGTCTTCTCTAGTGACAGAAATTCAAGCCAAGCAGTTCTTAATTTATACAAAGAAGCCTAAAACGAAACCACCACTAGCTTTTATGCAAGATGAAGAATGATAGACTACTATAGTCATGATATGTAAACATGTTTCAACAACACCATAAAATATTTTTGCATTTACAAGACAAAAAGACATTTATCTAAGTTCTCTATCTTCCTCTGCTTCACAATATCCTCCATATGTAGCTCAGACAACAGACTTGGGTCAAGGCCAAATAGAGCCCAATATTTTTGCTAAGTAAAAATCAATAAAACAGAAGAATGAGATGTTAAAGGCCAACACATACACTCAGTTCTGGAAGCAAACTACTTCTTCCCAACACAGGCTTCTATCAACCTTTGATATTGAACAAGGGAGAATGCATACGACTTTCTTGCAAGAACATGTTCTTTTTCCTAAATCACCAGCAGGATACAAGAATACAATCTTCTTCTTTGACACAAATCAAATCCATCTGATTGATCAGGTCAACATGCACAAACAAACTGTAGAGATGTATTCTACATTGACTAACACTTCCATGATAGCTTCAAAATTGCAGGCCTCTATCAACAACATACAGTCACAATTGAAGGTGGAGAAAATTTCATCTTTGGCAAAAGATACTAGAATTAAGTCATTAGAGGACTTAGTCATCAAGTTAGGTTATGACCCCAGTGATGTAAAGGAAGTAGATGAGATTGTAAAGAAAAATAATGTTGATATAGCAGCTGTGAGGAAGCAGCTTAAGTTGCCATATATAGAGGATACAGGGACCAAGGAAATGGGAGAAATAAAAAAGCAAGAGGAAGACACGTTCAAGATAATAATTGAATGGAATGTCCAGATGAGAGAAATGGAGGTGGAACTAGAAAAAATCCTCAAAGAGAAGGATCAGTCCTCACAGTTATCCATTGTTCCACTTACAGCAATACCAATTGCAGTTGCAAGAGCAGCAAATGCTTCAACATCAACAACAACACCACCACCAACTACAGATACTGCCACCAAATTGGTTAAAGCCATTCAGGAGATGTCCATTCAGGGAAAGGAGAATGAGAAGTTGAAAGAACAACGGAATAATCTACAGGAACATAAATTGAAGAATGATCACAGGCTGGCTCAAAGAATAGATTTTTTAGAGAGTGAGTCAATAATGGCTCAAACTCTAGCACAATCTAAAGTAAACATATGGACAGATATCAATCAAGATATAACTGAGATTTGGCCATCATTCCAAATCATTTTCGAGCAGGAGAGTTGACACAGAGGTCAAAAATATTGATAGAATGAGGGAAGTATTCAGATCCAAGCCAACTGAAGTAGCAACATTGATCAAAATCCTAAATTCTAAGACCATAGAAAAATTAGAGGAGCTACAGATTGATGATAGGACTGAAACCATATTAGAAATAAAGAAGGTTTTGCAAATGAGAAACCTGATGGTTCAATTAGAGAACAAATGCCAGACTTTGGAAACTACTCTCCAGAGATTTCGTAACAGGTTTAATCTACTGAATCAGAGAGGTCTGCCAGGTTTAGTTTCTTTGAATGACAGGTTAATTAGTTTCAGTGCTACAGTAAAAAACTTTACACTATTACCAAAGATAAATCCAAGCTTGCAGGGGTAAAAGGAAGTATGACAGGAAAAGCTTTCTTGGAGGCTATAGATTTTGATCTCATCATCAAACATGATATTAAACATATTTTCATCAACAGACTTACCTCTGATAAATATACCAAAGTTGATGAAACATATAGAAAGCTAATAAAACTTTCTATCCCTAGTGAAGATTGATGGGATCACTTGTGTGAATTACTTGAGTGAAACATTTTTCATCTAAAACAATGAGGAAACACCTTTTAGGACCAATCACCAATAGTCATCCTCGACAATAGTTCCAGCAACTCCAACAGTTTCGAATTCCTAAATTTTTGTACTATTTATGTAATTTGTCATAGATATTTTAGGATTTTGTCTTGATCTTTTGACATCAAGATATTTTGTAAATATTTTCCTATAAGTACTTCATAATTCGAAGTAGTATAGGTTGATTTTTATGTAAAGAAAGGACCATTGATGTAAAGTTGTTCCACCAAGTTCCAGTGGACACATTTCAGTAATATAGAAGCTTTTTCAGGATTCCTATGTCATATTTTTTGGTGAAGTGATCTTCTCTTTTTTTATTGTGTTTTCTCTATTTTTCATATGTGTTTCTTTTCTCTATTGTTTTAAAGAAAATTAAGTTTAGGATTTGTTTCAATAGCACCTTGTTCTGGCTTAAAACAATATCAATGTTTTCTACTAAAGTTAAGCAATAAAATTCTTAATTTATTTCTGCTTAGTGGACACTTAATCATTTCTTCTTTTTCCATCTCATTAAACATATAAGATCCAATAAATATGCCTACCTTGCCTTGTTAGATCTATCTATAAATGCTAAAATAGATCCATTTGAAGTATATTGACTCCATTACCCAATGGTGTATTGTTACATTATCAACCAAACAACCAAACCAATTCATAAAACCCAACCATTTAACTTTCATAACTAACCTAATATCTCAATATAAACAAATATAAATTTGAAAGAGAGAAACCTCTCTGAAGCTGGCAGGGCTAGATCCTAGCTTCCAAAGTGGTTTTGTGGTTACCTTTGTATTTCTTTCATAGTATTAGGAAATATAGAGTGCTAACATTTTGGCAACCATACTCGGCAAATCGAACAAACTTGATTCATATTTAGGTTTCCCAAAAAGTAATTTTTCATCTAAGTGCTTAAAATTTCTATTTCTAAAATCTCAGCTAAGACTATCTTTTATTCATAAGATTGTATAAATTTTGATAATTGTACATATTTTGTAATATATCTAGCTCCCAAAATAATACATACTAGAGCCAACCCAGATCTCAATCCCCCACAGATTGTAGACAACCCTGAACTGATCCTTAGAAGGAAAAGCCCAACTAAAAGCCAGGGAAGTAACAACCCTCCATCTAAAGCTCAATCTCTCCCTATAGGTTTTGAGAATTTAGATGAAGTTGATATTGGGTTGGATCTAGCTTTTGAGCATAGTTTATTTAGAACCAAGTTAGATACTTGGATACCTCAAACAGTGGTTGATGAGAATATATTCAAACCTCACATTTTAAAACCTCAAGCTCATAAATATGATCCTGATGATGATGCCATAAAACAATTTGAAAAACTTGAGAAACTAGTATCTGAACTAGATCAAGCCATACAGACATCTTGTGAGTCACCTAAAATTGCATCCTCTTCCTCCACTGCTTCATCCCTGTAACCACTTAAGAGCTCTCCAAACAAATTCACCCTGCCCAAAACTTCCCTTTTTCATATCGCTCATTTCCAAACTCCTATTGTTTATGTTCCCCTAGGATTTCTTTCACTTCCACTACCTCTCCAGTAATTACTCCCATTACCATCCCAATTGTTTCATCTTCAATCCCTACAACTACACCTATTTCATCTTCAATTCCTACCATCCCTACATCTACACATCAAACTATTATTTCATCTCCTTTCATACCTTCCATACCCATAATAGTTGTAGTTCAGTTTGTCCCTCACATACCAGCCATGGCAGGTGTTATCACCTAGAACTATAGTCCATGTACTACAGTCCATGTACATAATGTTTTCCCAAACAAAAAAAAAAAATCATTGTCAAAAAATGTGTGTCAAATGGTTATGGTCCTATGTGTGTTACTTAGGGATCATGTTTTAAAAAGGTATTGATGTGAATCATTTTCAAAAACCGTTAGTCATCCTCCATCATAATTGTTTAAGGCATATCTTGTCTTCTTTGCGTCATTGGTCCTTTGCGTAGTTTCGCAGCGCAGTCTGATTGGCCAATTTGGCAGCGCAATGATGTTTCCGCCTTTTCGTAGTGTGTCATCCACCAGCCATTTCGTAGTGAATTTTGTTTATTTATAGCTATTTGCGCTACGGAATCGGGGATTCGGGGTTTCTGCAGCGCGTTTTCTTGAAATGTCAAGTCTGGGGGGATGAGTCATTAGGTCCGTCCATCTATTGTTAGTTGATGTCCTCTCCAGGTCATTATGGGTCATCATTCCGCCATGAGGTTCAAAACCATGCACATAAACATCATTCAAAGTGATTTTATGATGTGTGGTAGTGTCATGATATTTGTTATTAGTGCATAAACTGACTTGCTTGTATGACAAGATTATTGAAGCGAAAAGGAGCCCGAGTTTTCATTTAAAAGGACCTGATTGCAAGCGAGCCTGCATTCCAAAGTTCGAAGTTGCCTTCTGAGTTGAAGTTGTTGTTAGTTCTCTGTCCGAAAGTTTTCAAAGTAAAATGGAGAAAAGGGAACATCGATCCGGTAGGTGACAAAGAACAGAACCGGAGAAGCTTGATATTACGTTAAAGGATGAAGGTGTAGCAAGAGCTTTTAAAAATGCTGGTTGCTGGAGGTTTTGTGAGAAGTTGCAGGGAGGGCACGCAGAGGTAACAAAATCTTTTGCATTGAATTTTACTGGTTTAAACTCTAAGGTATCAATGCTAGAATTCCCTGTATCTTCAGAATCCATTTCTAATGTGACTGAGATTCCTAGAGGTGGACATGAATGGTTCAAAAATTTCAAATTCGACATGAGCCCCTGTAAGGAATTCTTGAAGGCGCCTTATGTAAATGAGGATCTCACAAAGGCTGTGCCAAGGAGTTACGTGAAGGAACATTTTGCCCTGCTCCTCACAGGCATCCAAAAATATTTAACATGCGAAGAGAGGTATAACAAAGTTTATTCCTATCATTTTAAACTTTTGTTACATTTAACAGGCAAAGCATCAATAGATATCCCTTTCTACTTGTTCAGAAGCCTCAGTAAAATGTGTGATAAAATTCAACTGAAAAAAGATGACTGTGAAACATCACTGTTTCACCATGGTTTGGTAAAGTTGTTAGTGTTAGATGGTTTGTAGAAGATTGGTAGAGATTGGAACTCCTTTATTTTTATGGCTGGCTTTCAGAGCAAGACAGGCCTTACTCCATTGCCTGTTAGGGAAAGAGAAAAAACAATTGAAGAACCTACTCTTGCTGAGCTTAGAAAGGAGGTGAAAGATCAGAAGAAGTCCAAAACCAAGTTGAAGAAACTAGCGAAGCCTTTGGTGATCAAGGAGACACCTCAATCATCATCAAAAGAGAAGGTCAAACAGAAGAAGGATGCACCTGCACCAAGTGAAGTTGAAAAGGTATCAAGAGTAAAAACCAGAGGTCAGTTAAGCAAGGAGAAGGGAAAGTTAAATGCTGTTGAATAAAGTCCTATGTCAAAAGCTAGTTTAACTGATTTACTTGAGGCAATTGAACTTGAACAAGATCAGTCAGTGTAGATTGAGCCAATAGAGTTTGAGCAGGACCAGCCAGTGCAACCAATGCACATTGACTTAACCCAATCGTCACCAGAGAGCATGAAGAAATCAAAGGCTTCGAAAAGGTTACGGTTTGAGGAGCCTAGTGAAGAATATGTGTTCAAGCCACGGAGGCCAATTACAAGAAGACAAATGAAAGAAGCCGAGAAAGTGCATAAAGAGGAGGCAGCTGTAAAAATGCCTAGTACAGAGTTTCTTGAAGTTTTGACTAAAACAGTGCATGCAGCCAGGAGTAAAGACAAGAGTAAAAAGGTTATTATTAGCCAAGGAGGAAATTTCATAGCTATCAAGAACCAGGCAGGAACAACCCAGGAAGAAGTGGCTCAGATAAAGAGTTTTTCTAGAGAACGTGCAGTGAGATATGCTAGTTATAGAAGGGATGTATTAAAAGGCATCACAAGTCTACTGGGGCAAGCTAGCTCAAGGTCTGATGTATTTTCATGGATGGTGTGGAGCTGTAACAAGGGTCTTTTTCACCTCTAGTTATCTCACATTACAATTCAATCCGGGAGCGTTTTGTTATTGTAAGGGACATCTTAATTTGAGGCTATTTGTCAGGATAATGCTTCGTAGTATAGATCTAAAGAATACAAGAGTAAACGGATGCTAATGCTAAATTACTTTTGCATAAAGAAATCACACACGCAGCAACTTCGTCGGTCGAGGGTATGGAATCAATAACCTATCCCTCTAGAAACTGATGAAGGAGTATGGATCATGATCTGGGAGCATTATAGCGTCTGATGTATCTCACAACAGTCTTGAACCTCCTCTCATGCCACTTCAATAAACGCAAGCAAGAAAACAGAATGAAACAGCAATCTTCAGAAATGGAACAGCAATAAAAGGAACGGCAATAAATGGAACAGCAGTAAAGAAACTAAGTCTCGCGAGGTCTACACTTCCAATCCTTGGCACACACTTGCATACGAAAAGGAAAGCAATCGTTTATACAGGTTTGCAGCTTTAACCAAATGCAACAGCAAATTATTAAAACAGGAAACGTCAATCATATATATATCAAATGGAACAGCAAATCATTAAACACATGAAACGTCAATCATACGTATACGATCTGCAATAGTCACCAACAATCCATTAACCCCAATCACCTGTAGCTGAAATATTCTACTTATGAATCCTGTAATTAATGCAAACAACTCAGATCAACAGTATGCGAAGAATCCTGAAAGTATGATATGAACTTATCACAGAGATTTATAACAGGAAAGCTACAGATGAATAAATATGAAACAACATGCAACCATAACAAATTATGAGAAACAAACCACACAAAGCAGAATTGTAATGGTACAAACAACCAGTGTCCATTGGAGTCGGGCCCAAAGCTTCCAATGACGCACTGCCGTAAGCTACTTCAGACGCACGGAGAAATTAACGCCAAAATATTATATTAACGCATCGATGAGAGTACAAAACTAAGTCTCAGAGAGACTCAATAGTCTGAGTTCAACTGACAATAGAATTCATGAACAGAAAGTTAAAGATACCAAAGTCCTCTAGTTTTCAATGCTACCCTCCTTTTATACAATTAACGGCGGAGTTCATCGGTCGACAAAACGATTGATCATAGCGATCCCTCAGGATCGAAGATCCTGAGGGATCCGCTAAACTGTTAACGCTTTCCTTTACTCGGCCTGTATTTCCGAACTGGCAGTCCTTCATCTCGTTCCGGACTGATCTTCCTTGATTTACTCGACCTGGTCTGAACCTTATTTAGAACTGGAGGGACAGCCGTTATCTTCTCGTCAAATCCTCGTTTTGTATTGCGCCTTCCTGCTTTTACCTTTTCCTGCGCAGAGAAGACAACTGTTAGTGATTGGATTATTTTAGACTCGTTCTCGTTGCATTTTCCCTTCTTTATAATAAAGAAAAGATTACAACTATTGCTTAAAACATCACTAAATCATTTATTAAAACATACCTTCCCAATGCTCTACACACCCCCCGACTTACTCTGTTTGATGGCCTCATGAAATCGTTATAATTAACATGGAGAGCAGTAAGAGAATAGGCTGGAGAGGGTACTTCATGAGGGGGTCTGCAACCATGATAGGCAACCAGATTATCAAAGAAATAATGCAACTGTTCTGCAGGCATATCATACAAGGCCTGGTACCCCGGTGCAGGGTGCCAGATAATTGGGCTTCGGAACCGATATCCTAACCATGATGGTCCAGCTTGCAGAATGCACTGGCCATAAAAAGGCAATCGTTCAGCAGCCAAATCAAAGTTCTCATATCTGAAGGGCTCCCTGAGCTGGATGCTTGGGGTGGAAATCCGATAACGGAATTTGGCAGCCTCCAAGGCGGAATCTTTAATAACCAGGAAGTATTCTAAGCTATTTCGGATCAATTCCTCATGCATGGGTACTAGTAGTTTCATAACGCCAGGGTTTCTCATAAGGCTTTTGTGTGATTGCCATAGGCAAACTGGATCTCGAGGCTCAGCCCTGACCCATAGATCTAGGACTATGAGCTCGCTTGGCTCACTTCTGATAGACTTTCCTCCCATGGTTTTGTTTCAGGGTCTAGATGGAACAGCAATGCAAAGAACGTAATTGCGGCAAAAAGAAAAGATACAGAGCATGCATGAATAATTGATCATAAATAACAACTTTTTCAAAAAATAGCATTGTCATGCCGTTAACGCATATCGTACCTCTGTATCATATCATTTCCGAATGATGTGTTAACACGTGGCCGGCGGAGTAATGAAGTCACCTCCCCCCCGTGCGAAATGATAGGCTGCCCCAGCCGTCAAATAGAAGAAGGCGGTCATCCCATCACCGAGTCATAATGGAGCAGCTTTTAAAATTTTGCCATGTTTCAGATTAGACAAAGAAATACCGAGATCGATGCGACAAATAGATCGCGTTTAACATAAGCCTTCGTGATGTGATGCAGAACATAAGGATAGGAAGTCTAACACTCATGGAAAGCCTGAGATTTTCATAGTCAATGCCTTTTCCATAATTGGTAATGATAAATGTTCATGTGACGCATCCACTGAGGTGTAAGATATAATTATTACGAGGATAGAAAGAAAGATTTAATAAGATCCAAATTGGTGTATATGTTTTGACTCCGATACCATTAACAGAGCTCTGCTGCCGACCGGTGTTTATAACCGTGGCAGAGTTGTTTATTTCACCCCGGAACCATAGTCCTTTGTGTAGTTTTGAAGAGCAATTCTTGTCAACATGCAGGCCATCATGCTGGCTTGGTAACCAGATAACCATGACGCCATTCACCAGAGAGGCGCGAAACGTGGGCAGGCTGGCTCGTGATGAGACCCCCTGTTCCAAGGTTTGTTTATATAATGAACCTATTGGACCATATCCCTAGTGTGGTGGCCATGATGGGAATGCCACTTCGCTTCCAATCTTATGATCATAGTAGGCTGGTTCTTAATGAAACCCCTATCCTGCATTTGACAAATAATTTCTTTTGGTTCTGCTGTTGCTTTTTTCTTTTGAGATGGACTTTTGCTCTTGTATAGTTATACATAAGGGTGGTTCAGCCCTCCTTAAGAGTGGGAATGGCGGAAGAAGTCCTGCTATCCCAATAGGAAGATATAAATTTTCTATTCTTATTCCCAAGTAATAATAAAGAAAATTGTAGGAACGTAACATGATAAAGTTTTCCAACAGGGCAGAGGAGGTGAGACTTATGGCTGAAAGAATGATGAGTGTATGGTTCCTTCCTTTGTTGTATCAATACTAGGGCTGTTATAGATAGCGATTTATGATGTGCTGATCTTGATATATCATGCCTTTTATATTTGTTGCATAAATATATAGCTGCTACTCATGGCCTCGGGACAATGTTTTCTTCTTATAGAAAGGACGAGGGCATACTATTTCTTCCTTACAAGGGAGGGTGGGAGGGTTCTTTTTGATGCAATGTCCTAAGATAACAAAATCACTCAAATGCTGCTTGCTAAAAAAAAGATTGAAAAAAACACACAAATGTTGCTCCTTAAAACGTAATAAGAAAATTCACAAGTGCTGTTCCTTTTGAAAAGGAACAGCAAAAATTCAAAAGTGTTGTTCCTTTTGGAAAGGAACAGCAAAAATTCAAAAAGTGCTGTTCCTTTTGGAAAGGAACAGCAAAACTCAAGGGTGTCGTTCCTTTTGAAAAGGAACAGCAAAACACACAAGTGTTGTTCCTTTTGAAAAGGAACAGCAAAACACACAAGTGCTGTTCCTTTTGAAAAGGAATAGCAAAACACACAAGTGCTGTTCCTTTTGAAAAGGAACAACAAAACACGCAAGTGCTGTTCCTTTTGAAAAGGAACAGCAAAACACACCAGTGCTGTTCCTTTTGAAAAGGAACAGCAAAACACAAGGGTGCTGTTCCTTTTGAAAAGGAACAGCAAAACACACCAATGTTGTTCCTTTTGAAAAGGAACAGAAAAACACACACTTGAAACATATATACAAAATGTACAATCTTATATACAAAATGTGGTAATAAAGAATGAAATTCTTACTCATCTATAGGGGAGGAAGTTTTTGCTTCCTCTCCCATAATCTTGATGTTAGTATCTTGGCGTAACTGCTGGAAAAATGATTCCCGAGTGAGCGGTTTGCGATACAGACGAACTCGGTGGCCGTTTACCTTAAATGTATATCCAGATCCATCGATTGTAATCAAAGTAAGGGTCCCATTGTCATGGACTTTTTGAATCTCGTATGGTCCCAACCATCGAGTCTGAAGCTTCCCCGGGAAATCCTGAAATCTAGAATCATATAACAGAGCCCAGTCTCCTTCGTGAAATATCTTGTTTTTGATGAGCGCATCATGCCATTTGGCTCGCTGCTGCTGGATGAGTGTTGTATTCTGTAATGCAGCGAGCCTTGTTTCGTCCAACTCATTAATTTGCTGTAATCGATTTTTCTGTGCTTCACTTAAATCCAATCCGACTTCCTGGGCAGTTCGCAGGGTTTGGATCTCAAATTCTATAGGAAAAATGGGTTGCTTTCCAAACACTAAGTGATATGGTGAATAGCCAGTGGTACTTCTCCATGTGGTTCGATAAGCCCACAGTGCCTCCGGTAGTCAGGCGGCCCAATCGCGGCGGTGTGAAGCAACAATTTTTGTCAAAATGGACTCTATTATCTTATTACTGTTCTCGACTTGCCCATTTGCCTGCGGATGGTATGGGGTAGTAATTTTGTGATGGATGTGATGGTTATTGAGCGTTGCAGCTAATTTATGTCCCACAAATTGTGGTCCTCCATCTGTAACCACTTCCCTTGGGAGACCATAACGTACAAACAAATGGAACAAGAACTGAATTACCGACTCCTCTGTAGCTCTGGGTAATGCCTCCGCCTCAACCCATTTGGTAACATATTCAGTTGCCACCAAAATGTAAGTTTTTTGGTTTGATGGGGGGTTGATGGGTCCGACAAAGTCCAGAGCCCAACGTTCGAAAGGTTCGATCACCAATTGAGGCCGCAAAGGCATTTCGTCTGCTGGGCCAGGTCGTCCTACACGCTGACAACTATCACAGGCCTGGACAAATTTTTTGGCATCTTTGAAGATTGTAGGCCAGTAATATCCCATTTGTAATACTTTGTGTGTTGTCCTTCGTTCAGCGAAATGTCCTCCACATGGCCCGTCATGGCAGGCTTTCAAGATATCAAAGATTTCGTCTTCTCGAATACATCTTCTGATTTCCATATCTGCGCCTGTGTGAAATAGATAGCCCCCAACCCACGAAAATCGATTGCTTTTCGCAACGATCTATTTCCGTTCGTTGGGAGTTAAATGTTTTGGAAGCTTACCTACTGCAAGATAATTAGCCACATCAGCGTACCAGGGAGTCTGAACAGCAACTGCAAATAAGTGTTCATCTGGGAATTGGTCCTCAACTGCTGTTGTTTCAACTGATTTTGGTATTCGTGAAAGAAAATCAGCTACAGGGTTCTCCTTCCCTGGTCGGTCTCTGATTGTAATGTCGAATTCCTGCAACAAGATCAACCACCTGGTTATTCTTCCATTTGTAACAGGCTTATTTGCTAAATACCTAATAGCAGAATGGTTTGTATACAAAATGACGGGATAGCCTGTAATATAGTGTCTAAATTTATTAATAGCATGTATCACATCTAAAAATTCTTTTTCGGTGACAGTGTAATTTAATTCAGCCGGAGCCAAATTTTTGCTGATGTAATAGATAGCGTATGGTATTTTCTCTTCTTCTTTGCCCAACACTGCACCGATTGCTGTGTCTGAGGCGTCGGTTGAAATCTAGAATGGTAACTTCCAATTAGGTCCTCTGAGAACTGGAGCTGTAGATAGCAATTTTTTTAATTCAGTGAAGGCTCGATCACATTTTTCTGTCCACAAAAAATCAACATTTCCAGTTAATGCATGTAGAGGTGCGGCAATACGTGAATAATGTTGTATAAATCGTCTATAATACCCAGAAAAACCAAGAAAACTGCGTACCTCTGTTTGATTAGTGGGGGTTGGGATAAGCATGAGTATTTGGATTTTAGCCGGGTCTACCTGAATGCCATCTGCTGAGATGTGATGTCCTAGAATGAGTCCTTCTGTCATCATCATGTAACATTTTTCGTGACTCAAGCAAAGCCTGGTAGCAATGCAACGCTCTACAACTTTTTCGAGAGTGTCCAGGGCTGGATCAAAGTCATCTCCATATGGTGTGAAATCATCCATATAGACTTCCAATCCATCATTAATTAAATCTGCGAAGATGCTAAGAACAGCCCGTTGGAATGTAGCCGGAGCATTACATAATCCAAAGGGTAAGACTCGGTAAGCGAACGTTCCCCAGGGACAAGTAAAGGTGGTCTTGTCCTGGTCTTCAGGGGCAATCTGAATCTGGTTATATCCGCTGAAGCCATCCAAGAAAGAAAAAAAATTCTTGCCTGCTAAGGTGTCCAATACCTGGTCCATGAAAGGAAGAGGGAAGTGATATTTTTGTGTAGCTTTGTTTAATTCTCTGTAATCAACACAGATCCTCCATTTCCCGTTCTTTTTAGGTACTACCACAAGTGGGGAGACCCATTTGCTGTCAGAAATAGGATAAATAAAATTAACGTCTAATAATTTCTGCAGCTCATCTTTTACAACATCTTTTAAATGGGGATTGAGTCTTCTCTGTGGCTGGAGAACTGGTCTTGCATCTTTCTCGATATAGATACGATGTGTACATAGCTGGGGATCAATCCCCTTCATATCGGGATAGTCCCAAGCAAATGCCTCCTGATACTTTCGTAGGAGCTGGATGAGTTTGGTCTCTTGCTCAGATGTCAGATTAGCGTTAATGTTCAAAGTTTTGCCCGGTTCAATTTGTATTACTTTGTTGTTGGCAACAGAGGTTACGGGTATATTTGGGTCATTGTCATCTTTTAGAGGATCTTCCTCTAATTCGTCATCAAATGCCGCTTTTATCATAAAGCATTGTGTATACGATGTGGACTCTGTTTGATTAATGAATTTATTGATGGCATCATCTTCCGTTTGATCTTTAAAATCTAGCGCTTCCTGAACTATTAATAGTGGTCTAATATTATCAGTAATATATGAGGCAGGGCGCAGATTGGTCATCGATATATGAGGTGTGATGCTTGGCTGGGCTGGCGGGTACAAGATTAAATTTTTGATATCCGGTCCTCTGGTTATGGTCATGTTTCCCTGCCGGCATCCAATGTAGGCGTCAGCAGTAGCGAGCCATGGTCTACCTAGAATTAGCGGATGTCCATCTAGTCGGGTTTTTGGATTAATGACCAGAAAATCGGTCGGGTATTCCCAAGAGTCTACTGAAACCATGACATCATACAAGGTGCCTTCTGGTCTTATTACTGATCGGTCAGCTAGCTCTAGTAAAGTGGAAGTAGGTTCTACCGATGTGATTCCAAGCTTCTGGCAGGTTGATGTTGTCAGGATGTTAATTGCAGCCCCTAGATCTACTAAAACGTTGGTCAGGGTCTGCCCACAGACTTGAACAGTGACAATTGGGTTTCCAGGATCCTCATATTTAATTGGTGTTTCTTTTCCTGATAAGAGGTCGGATAAGGTGCCGACTACCTGGACTCTAGGGTTAGGGGTTATATTTCTTTTTGTTTTTCTGCTACACAGGTCTTTTATGGTTCTTGCATATATGGGGATATCCTGTATAGCCTGAAGGAATGGAATTCGTATATACAAGTTTTGGAGTTCTCCCAGAATATCAAAATCCGGATATTGCATTTGTCTCGGAATGGCCAGTCGTTCTGGGAAAGGTGGAGAGGATGTAAGTTCTTGCTGATGAACTTGGTCTTTACTTACTTCTTCTTGTTGTGACGGTTGTTCTATCGGTAACTGGTTTTCAATATGTGCGGTTCTATGTCCCTCAGTTTCTATTATTCGCCCAGATCTCAACTGAAGATCATTGCACTCCTGCAGAGCAGATTCAATCTCGGAAGATTCTATAATTTGAAGAGATTGAACTGGTCGATTATTTGGGTTCGGGTTGGGTTGGGCTGGGAGCTGCGGTCTTAGGTTGGGCTGGGGATTTTGTTGCAAGGCTGGCAGAGTTGGTTGAGGGAGCGGAATTGATCCTGGCGTTTGATATGTCGATCTTGGCCAGTTGCTCTGCCAGGGTGAACTTTGCGAAGTGGAAGGGGTCCACTGTGGAGGATATGAATTATTTGGCCAATATGGCGGAGGATAAGGAAAGTTTGGCCAACCAGCTTGGTTCATCCAAGGGTTCGGAGTAGGAAACATTTGAGGCTGCCAATTTGAAAATGGGTGCTGAGACTGATTCTGCCACATATTCTGTTGCTGAGCATTAAATTGCGGCGATTGAAAAGAAGAGGAGGGATCTTGAAACATACCAGGTTGCCTAGGTTGCCATTGACGACGCTGGTTGATAAAATATGTTGATTCTGGTTCCTCTTCTGCTTCTTTGTACACCGCCTTTAAACCAGGGAGCGAGGGATAGCTTTCAGTCGGATGGTCCTTGGTACAAATAGCACATATTTGAACTGTATCAATCGGGCATTCTTTCTGGCTATGTTTCTTCCTGCACCGCGGGCAGAAAATTGCCAGATTCTGTTCCGCCTCTGCTTGCTTCTGTTTAGCCTGCACAATATCAAGCTGTGTAGTTAATGTCCCCATGATATCAGTTTTAAAATTCTCTAACAGATTTCCAAGTTCCACTCGTGATACTCCTTCTGTTGATATTCGATTGTCTCTAGTGAAGCGATCATATTCTGCTGGTTTTATCCGTGTGCTGCCTCTTGAGCTCCTGATACACAGATCAATAATGTCAGCAAAATTTTCCTGATAAATGTCTCCTTTTCCCATAATATTCAACGTTTCAATCCATTGCTCCTTCATACCTCTAATCAATGCAGTTTTCAACACGTTATCGGGTAGAGGTAACGATGCATATGGAGATCTCTGCAAGTTATATTGGAAACGTTCTACATATTATTCTAAAGTTTCATTTGGTCTGGCAGACATTTGAAAGATTTCATCCTTTAGTTCTCTTGATCTACAGTAATCCTGATATTTTTTTAAGAAGGCCGCTTTCATTTCATCCCAATTGTTTATGACTCCACCCCCTAGACCCATGAACCATCTCAGAGCTGCTCCCTTCAAGGTAGAGGGAAATAGTTTTAGCTTCTGGGGATCAGTGGTGTAATCGTATCCCCTGCATAACACATCAAATTCGAATAGAAACGCATCAGGGTCTTTTGATGTGAGTCCATGAAACGTTGGAATATGTTGAAGCGGAATTGCCTTCATTGGCGCATTCGCAGCAGAATCTACTATGGGATATTGCAAAGTAGAGGTTTGGGTATTTGGCTGAATCTGCACCATGGAATCAAATATATGCCAGTAATCTTCAGGAATTTCCAATAGTGTATTCCTTGGTTGCGGAGGGGTAGTCTTAGCAGGAACTATTTTTACAGCACTCCCTTTATCAGGGATAATGATGGCCCCTACGGTCTGAGGTGAATGAATTCCCTCAACAAGGATTTTTGCAGCACTTCCTTTATCCAGACTATTTAAAGGCTGGTTTGGTTCAATAGGAGATCTAGGTTCCTCGATTTCCCCTGTTTCTCCTTCTCCTTCGCAAAGGTTGCTAAAATTTCCTTCGTGCACTGGTCCAGGAGTCGAATTGTAAAATTCTTGAAAGTCCTGCTCCTCTGTCTGACTGTGCACCTCCGCAAAGGCTTCAGATGGTGATTCTGAGGCCTGAAGGGAACTAGCAGGTTGTTTAGAGTTTACTTTCTTATAACCTACTGATGGCGGAGATCCGGCTTTCTTGTAAATTTCGTCTATAAAGGTCTTTCGTCCAAGGGTCGCCGACCCCTTGGCTTTTTCGATTTTGGATGGAGGCTTTTGATTCTTTTCTGGCTTTTTCTGCTTAGTCATGCACTCCAATTACATTACTAAATCAATTCTGCTAGGAAAGCGGATGGTGGAGCAGGGCTTTTACATGCTCCGCACGCAGGTTCTTACCTCCCGTTTTTAAAATCCAGTTCTCCCCTAACAGATTCACACACTACCCTGTTAAAAAAACAAATGGCTATGCCCCTTCCCCGGCAACGGCGCCAAAATGTGGAGCTGTAACAAGGGTCTTTTTCACCTCTAGTTATCTCACATTACAAGTCAATCCGGGAGCGTTTTGTTATTGTAAGGGACATCTTAATTTGAGGCTATTTGTCAGGATAATGCTTCGTAGTATAGATCTAAAGAATACAAGAGTAAACGGATGCTAATGCTAAATTACTTTTGCATAAAGAAATCACACACGCAACAACTTCGTCGGTCGAGGGTATGGAATCAATAACCTATCCCTCTAGAAACTGATGGAGTATGGATCATGATCTGGGAGCATTATAGCGTCTGATGTATCTCACAACAGTCTTGAACCTCCTCGCATGCCACTTCAATAAACGCAAGCAAGAAAACAGAATGAAACAGCAATCTTCAGAAATGGAACAGCAATAAAAGGAACGGCAATAAATGGAACAGCAGTAAATGGAACGGCAGTAAAGAAACTAAGTCTCGCGAGGTATACACTTCCAATCCTTGGCACACACTTGCATACGAAAAGGAAAGCAATAGTTTATACAGGTTTGCAGCTTTAACCAAATGCAACAGCAAATTATTAAAACAGGAAACGTCAATCATATATATATCAAATGGAACAGCAAATCATTAAATACAAGAAACGTCAATCATATGTATACGATCTGCAATAGTCACCAACAATCCATTAACCCCAATCACCTGTAGCTGAAATATTCCACTTATGAATCCTGTAATTAATGCAAACAACTCAGATCAACAGTATGCGAAGAATCCTGAAAGTATGATATGAACTTATCACAGAGATTTATAACAGGAAAGCTACAGATGAATAAATATGAAACAACATGCAACCATAACAGATTATGAGAAACAAACCACACAAAGCAGAATTGTAATGGTACAATCAGCCAGTGTCCGTTGGAGCCGGGCCCAAAGCTTCCAATGGCGCACTGCCGTAAGCTACTTCAGACGCACGGAGAAATTAACGCCAAAATATTATATTAACGCATCGATGAGAGTACAAAACTAAGTCTCAGAGAGACTCAATAGTCTGAGTTCAACTGACAATATAATTCATGAACAGAAAGTTAAAGATACCAAAGTCCTCTAGTTTTCAATGCTACCCTCCTTTTATACAATTAACGGCGGAGTTCATCGGTCGACAAAACGATTGATCATAGCGATCCCTCAGGATCGAAGATCCTGAGGGATCCGCTAAACTGTTAACGCTTTCCTTTACTCGGCCTGTATTTCCGAACTGGCAGTCCTTCATCTCGTTCCGGACTGATCTTCCTTGATTTACTCGACCTGGTCTGAACCTTATTTAGAACTGGAGGGATAGCCGTTATCTTCTCGTCAAATTCTCGTTTTGTATTGCGCCTTCCTGCTTTTACCTTTTCCTGCGCAGAGAAGACAACTGTTAGTGATTGGATTATTTTAGACTCGTTCTCGTTGCATTTTCCCTTCTTTATAATAAAGAAAAGATTACAACTATTGCTTAAAACATCACTAAATCATTTATTAAAACATACCTTCCCAATGCTCTACAGATGGTACCAGCACTTAAGCAAGCAAAACTCATGAGAAAGCTGAACATGAGCCTGAGATCAGAAAATAAGGCTTTGAAGAAAGAGGTTAGCAGTTTGAAGAAGAAGCTAGGTAAACTAGCTCACTGATTTAAGAGGAAAGGTGCTTTTCAAATTTTGATAAATTTTGGTTCAAGTTCCATCATTTTGAAACTATTTAAGGTCCCTAAAACCTGTACAAAATGTCTGAAGAAATCATGAGTTTAAGCAGAAAGCGCTTCAAGATAAATATGTTTTGTTTTGACAAAAACAGCAGTTTCGTAGCGCGCTACGAAACTGCTGTAGATGTTGTTTTATAAGAAAACAATGAATTTGATGATGAAGTCAGCGAATTTTGAAAGGAATGCCTCGAGGACAGGAGGGAGATCATACAAGGCTATCATAGCAATTCAAAGAGTGACAGGTGTAAGTTTTGGAGAAAAGGTGAAATATTTTGTTTTTTGCTAAAGTTTTCTTAAAGGTACTTTATGACCGAATTACTAGGGTTCTGGTAGGGTTACCGGGATTTTTGGTTTGTACACCTGTTCAGTCCAAAAGGCATCCAGATCACGAGGCATATGGTGTTATGCGTTGTTATTGAAGGATTAAAGAGCTTGGAGCGTGGTCTTTAAATAGTAAATAATAATGGAAGACAGGGACCGTGAAAACAGGGTACTCATCTTTACTAATTAATGAGCCATCTACACAGCTAGCACCCGAGGCCAGCTCGTTCAGTGAATGCTCCTCCAACATATCTCAGCCACAACAGAAAATGTACAGGTGTTAAAGCTCAAGAAAGGCATCATGCATACGAGGAGATAGAGTTAGCATTTCAATGTAATTAGGACTCTATGTATTTACAGCACAATACCTTATGTATTTAATAAGTTTGTTTAAAAATAGATAAGGTTAGTTAATGATAGACCATCGAGCTCCCCTCATGCTTGAGGAGGAGACTCAAGGTAGTTTTAGTTTTTTTTTCCTATATATAGTGAAAACTCTAATGTAAGTAGGGTTGGAGATTTATGAAAAAACAGAGTTTTTATATCAGCTAATGTAAAAGACTTTTGACAGTAATAGAAAGATTACTTTTTCTTCCCAAGATTCATCTTGTGTTCAATGCTCAGAATATATGTGGCTTTGTCTTTATCCTTTATGTTTTACAGCTCACTAAATATGCAATCACTCTGAATTCACCTAGTGCTCAGATTTCCTGTGTATGTTTATGAGTTGAGGTTCTTTTTGAGAAATGTTCTAAGTGTTTAAACATTATATGCCTTGGCTTCCATGATTGAGTAGTTAATAGTTTACTGCAGAGGTGTTTGACTCCATGAGCCCAATGGAAGAAGTGTTATTTCATTGTTCCAACCAGCTTATTTTCATGTACTATTTGAAGAGTTAGCCATATGTTTTTGTTATTAATTCCTATCAAAAATCTGTGAGAGAGCCCTCTCTGACTAAGGAGGCTAAGCCTTAGTCTAAGCTTGGTTGGAAATAGTTGCATGAGATCTTGCTAAGTAGCAGCCCTTAGTACACGATTTTGTGATAACATTTTGGTGCGTCTGCCGGGAGCCTGATGATTACACATTCCCGAAGTTTGAAGATTGAATTTCTGAAGGTAGCAGGAGTTCAAAATGATTTTCGAGGCTGCATTCTACCTTGGTGACTCCATTGTTTCTTAAAGCTTAAAGGTGGCTTCGAGAGGAAGATATACAAGGAGCAATCCTGACCCAAACCCACCTAGTCATGTGGAGAATCCTAATATCATCTCAAGGAGTAAACAAAGATTTTCTGATATACCAGGTACTTCAAGCATTTCAAAGTCTTTATTTCCTGAGTTTTCTAGAATTCCTGAGGATAAACTTGTTGATGATAAAGTTCAAGAGGTTTTATTAAGGTCTGAGAATGAACAAGAATTGATTGGTATCATTTTGGATCTACAAAATAGAGGTATTGATACTTCATCTCTAGTATCACAAAAAGATAAAGAGGAGTTTTGGGAAATTGTTACTTCTGAATTGTTATTAGAGGAAGAGGACTTGAAACAGCTCAAGGAGCTTGACCCTTTTGAAATTTTGCTTAACTCAAAGACTGGTTTACCTCTCCCAAATTGGAGTTCCTTTGTCAGTGGTTTACAAAGCCCCAACAGTCCTTTTTGTACTCATACTTTGTCTTCTGCCTCTGCTAGTCGAAACAGCCCTCAGACAACATCTCATACTAGTTTTGGTCCTTCTGGTCATACAGTACCTATTGTCACTGTTCCTCCATTTATTATGGTTGTACCTGCTAGGTATGCTCCTCTAGCTCTCCCTGCTGTTTTGCATGATATCCCTAGCAAATATGCTGCCAGGATTCCAACATGGGGAGGAGATGAAGACATTACTGTTGAAGAACATGTGGATAGATTCAATGACTTTGTTGACAGAGAAGAGGTGGATGATGAAGATGCAAAATTAAGACTATTTGCTCAAACTTTTATTGGAGAAGTCCGAAAATGGTTTAAAGCCTTGGGAGCTGGTAGCATTCATAGTTGGGCTGAGTTTGAAGATAGTTTTCTGAGGAAATGGGGAAATAGAACTAATCCTGTTCAGGCCCTCACTGAATATAATAATTTAAGAAGAGCTCCAGATGAGACTGTTCAAAACTTTTCTAAGAGGTTTAATAAAATTTATAATTCCATCCCAGCACATTTGAAACCTCCTGGAGCCTTGGCACAGTTAAGATATGCTGAGTCTTTTGATTCAGATTTCTCTCTTTTACTCAGAGAAAGAGAGTCTGCTAATTTGGCTGAAATGCAAAATGATGCTATCAAAGTAGAGGTGAATATACTTGCTGCTAAAAAGTCCAAGATGGCTAAGGCTAAGATAAAGGAAGAGGAGAGGCCTTCTACCTCTGCTCAAGAAGATAAATTTGAAACCATGATGAAGACTATGGAGAAATTGATGGATCAATTAGCACTTGGGAATACTGCTGCTCCCCAAGCACAACAAGAACCTCGGTTCAGGAATCCTCAATTTAGAAGGCCTCAAAATCAGCAAAGGCCAAGAGAAAATAGAAATCAACAAGTTGATCCTCCTGTGAGACCTCCTTTTCAACAAAACATGGTAGATGAGGAAGAAGAACCTGAGGAACCTGAGGAATCTATTCATTGTCTTGGTGAAGAAGATTCAGAGATCTTCCTAACAAAGGAGGAACATGATGAGTCCAGCCAACTAAAAGCTGAGGAGGAACCCTCAGATTTCTTAAAGGGTTATCAACATGCCATATTTGAAATCCAAAAGCAATACAACCTCAGAAACAGAGATGTTCCTATTACAGCAAACAAGGCTCAGCCCAAGAAAAATGTTTCAAAAGTAGTGGGAGATAAAAAGGAAAAGCCAAAACAAGCTGATGGAAAAAGTGATTCTCCTCTTGAGAAAAAGGATAATCAAATCCCTGCTTCTCCTAAGGAAATTGAAAGGTCTACTTCTGTGTTTAATATAGAAAATGAGATTGCTAAAATTAAAATATCAGTCCCATTTAATGAAATCTTGAAAGTAGACAAGTATAGAAGTAAGATTGTGGAAATGCTTAATTCTCCACCAGGAGGGGCTGATATTTTGAATGTGCAAGAGGATAATCCTATTATTTGTTTAGGTCCAAGACTTGAAGATGAGCAAAATGATGAGTTTCCTCCTTTCTATATAAGCATCAATATACATGAGATGACTCTACATAATGCCATGTTGGATTCAGGGGCATCCCATAACCTCATGCCTGAAGTCATTATGGAAAGGTTAGGATTAGAAGTAACTAGACCATACAAGGAATTATTTTGTTTTGATTCAAATAGGGTTCATTATATTGGGCTGATAAAGGATGTGGTTGTGGCACTCACACAAATCCCAGCAAAAACCACTGTCATGGACATTGTTGTTGCAGATGTTCCACCTAAATTTGGGATGTTACTTTCAAGGTCATGGGCAGCAAAAATAAAGGGTACCATGCAAATGGATCTGACTTATGCTACCATTCCAGTGTTTGGTGAACAAAGAAGGTTATATCGTGAGACAAGGATGGCATATATGGTGAGCAGCAAGGAAAAACCACAGAATTTCCCTATTTATTCTTGTGATACAGGCCTTGGATCAGCCATTCTTTTCAATGAAACAGTTGGAAAGGAACCACAAGAAGAACATGCAGAAAATCAGTGTCAGGAGGTGCAGCAAAGCAATGAAGAAGACATCACTGGTTGCTAGTCTTTATACTTTGATGGAGCAGCAGGAAAAGAAGGTGCAGGAGCTGGGATTTGGATCATGAGTCCAACTGAAGAAAGTAAGTTTCTATCATATAAACTTAATTTTGATTGTACCAATAATATGGCAGAGTATGAGTCTCTGGTATTAGGCTTAGAAACCTTGATAGAGTTGAAGGCAAAAAACATTGTTGTTTATGGAGATTCTGAATTAATCATAAAACAAGTTCAAGGTGCTTATCAAACAAAGGATGCAAGGATGAGAGCTTATAGAAACTTGGTGTTGGAATTGTTGGAAAAGTTTCAGTCATATACTTTCAGTATAAAAACCAGAGATCAGAATTCAATTGCAGATTCCCTTGTTGTTGCAGCTAGTCTTTTTGTTATCCCTAAGCATTCTTCTGATATCTATGAAGTGAAGGTTCGCCATAGGCCAGTCATCCCAGATAATATCTTAAATTGGCAAGTCTTTGAAGATGATCAGCAGGTAAGAAGTTTCCTAGAGTTGAAAGGAGAATTTGAACATAGTCAAATTGATCAGCAGAACATGTTAGTGGAGACAAAAGAAAAGCCTGAGGTATTGCAGCTGCAAAATAATCTAATTCCTAAAGGTCTGATTCCTCTTGAGAAACTATTTGATCAGAATGATGTATTTAAAGCACCAAGGTTGCAAGCCAATGAAGAAGAAATAGAGAGCTGCAATTTAGGTGACTCAGTGGTGCCTAAATTAGTCAAAATTTCAAAGTTTTTATCAGCTAATATAAAAGTCAAATATGTTGAACTGATGAAGAAGTTTATTGATGTTTTTGCATGGAGTTATGCTGATTTGAAGCAGTATGATTCTTCAATCATACAGCATACTATCCCAATTAAGAAAAATGAGAAGCCTTTTAAGCAAAAATTAAGAAGAATTAATCCTCTTCTAATGCCATTAATTGAAAAGGAAGTGAAGAAGCTTTTTGATGCAAAGATTATTGTTCCAATCAGATTTTCAAATTGGCTTGCTAACTTGGTACCAGTTAGGAAAAAGAATGGAGAGATAAGGATTTGCATAGACTTCAGGAATTTGAACAAGGCTTCACTGAAAGACAATTATCCTCTTCCTAAAATGGATCTTATTTTGCAGAATATTGTTGGCTCTCAAAGAATGTCAATGTTAGATGGCTTCTCAGGGTACAATTAGATCCTTGTTCATCCAGATGATCAGGAGAAGACAACTTTCACTACACCATGGGGCACATTTATGTATGCAAAGATGCCTTTTGGCCTCATGAATGCAGGGGCGACTTTCCAGAGGGCTATGGACATTGCTTTTGCAGAGGAAAAAGATAAATCAGTGGTGGTATATCTTGATGATATCACAGTCTTTTCAAAGAGGGAGGAAGATCATTTAAAGCACCTTGAAAGGATACTACTGAAGTGTAGGAGGTTTGGTATTTCTTTAAACCCAACCAAAAGTATTTTTTCTTTGACTTCTGGTAAATTGCTTGGGCATATTATTTTTGAAGAAGGAATTAGGATTGATCCTAATAGAGTCAGTGCTATTCAAAAGTTAGATTTGCCAAGAAGCAAGAAAGAGGTTCAATCTTTCCTTGGTAAAGTTAATTTTGTTAGAAGGTTCATCCCTAACTTTGCTGAAGTGGTAAAACATATCACAAAAATGCTTAAGAAAGGAGCAGACTTTAAGTGGACAGCTGAGGCAAGGAAGTCATTTGAAGAAATTAAGAAATCACTTACTCAAGCACCAGTCCTCATTAGCCCGGATTTCACCAAGGAATTTCTAATCTTCACATTTGCTTCTGAGGATACAATTGCTGGAGTTTTATTGCAGAAAGGAAGTCAAGGTACTGAACAACCTATTTCCTTCTTTAGTAAGACATTGGCTAATGCAGAATTGAAGTACAACATTTTAGAGAAGCAGGCATATGCATTGGTAAAGGCAATCAAAGATTTTAGAATTTATGTGTTGCATTCTCATATTGTTGCATATGTGCCAAGTGTTGTTATTAAATATATCCTTACACAAGCAGACCCGGATGGAAAAAGAGGAAAATGGATAGCCAAATTGTTAGAATATGACATTGAAATTAGGCCCACCAAGTTGGTGAAGGGTCAAGGTTTGGTAGAGTTGTTAACTCATTCAAATCTGGACAGCAGTGATATAAATTTTAACGCAGAAATATCAGAAATTTTTGAAGAAGAAGAAGAGTTGGTTCAAATCAATGAGAAATTTTTGACATCAGAATGGTATACGGATGTGTCATTTGTTTTACAGCACAATAGAGCCCCTGATAACCTCTCCAAGTCTAAATCTCGGTTCACCAAGCTGAAATCTCTTAGATACTTTGTATATGAGCAGAATTTATTTTGGAAAGATGCAGCTGGGATTTTGCTAAGTTGTCTCATTGAGGAAGAAGCTGAAAAGCTAATTGATGAATTTCATAAAGGAGATTGTGGAGGCCATCACTATTGGAAGGCTACTGCAAATAAAGTTTTAAGAGTTGGGTATTTTTGGCCAACTATGTTCAGATACATTTATAAAAGAATAGCCTCATGTCATGAATGTCAGATGTTTGAGGGCAAAAGAAAACTTATGCCCATGCCATTGGTTCCTATCTATGTTGAAGCCCCCTTCCAGCAGTGGGGATTAGATTTCATAGGGGAAATCCATCCTCCTTCATCAGGGCAGCATCGGTGGATTCTCACAGCCACTGATTATTTTACAAAGTGGATAGAGGCAGTACCAACCAGGCAAGCAAATGATTCAGTGATTATTTCCTTTTTAGAAAACAACATCTTGTCAAGGTTTGGATGTCCACTCAAGCTTATCACAGACAATGCTCAGGCTTTTAAGTCTAAAAGAATGATAAATTTTTGTCATCAGTACCATATTTCCCTTGGTCATTCCACAGCTTATTATCCACAGGGTAATGGTCTAGCTGAAAGTTCAAACAAAAGTCTTGTGAGGATTATCAAAAAACTGCTGCAAGAAAACAAAAAGGCTTGGCACTTAAAGCTGAAGTATGCTTTGTGGGCTGATCGCATCTGCACAAAAAGGTCTATTGGAACATCACCTTATGAGCTTGTGTATGGAGCAGAGGCTATTTTCCCAACATCTCTTGGGGTACCAGTTATGAAGCTAATTCAAGGACTAGAAGAGGAACCAAATGCCATACAGCGAAGGATTAATCAATTGATAGCTTTGCAAGAGAAAAGGAATGAAGTGTTTGAAGGCCATCAACAAAATCAGAATCGGGTCAAGAGAGCTTTTGACAAGAAGATTAAAGATGTTACATTTCAGATTAATGACAAAGTCTTGAAGTGGGAAGCTAGAATTGAAGAAAAAGGTAAACATGGCAAATTTGAGAATTTATGGAAGGGGCCATATTTGATTTCTGCTTTCCATGGGAATAACACTTACATTCTGCAAGAAGTTGATGGATCACCATATGCTGGAGGACCTGTTAATGGCAGGTTCTTAAAGCATTATAATCAGTGAAAATCTGCCAAGTATCTCATGATCATTGTAAATAACCATTTTATGAATGTTTCCTGTTGAAAATAAATGACAAGCTGAACAAGAAAACTTTAGCCCGAGGAGAAGGCCCACGAAGTTTAAAAAGGATGCTTGTCAGCGGTGTGTGTTTAATAAAATGGATAAGGCACTGGTTCTACGAGTTCTTAGTGTACTACAGGAGCACACTATCCCAAGTGGAGCCACTGTTATCACCTAGAACTACAGTCCATGTACTACAGTCCATGTACATAATGTTTTCCCAAACAAAAAAAAAATTCATTGTCAAAAAATGTGTGTCAAATGGTTATGGTCCTATGTGTGTTACTTAGGGATCATGTTTTAAAAAGGTATTGATGTGAATCATTTTCAAAAACCGTTAGTCATCCTCCATCATAATTGTTTAAGGCATGTCTTGTCTTGTTTGCGTCATTGGTCCTTTGCGCAGTTTCGCAGCGCAATCTGATTGGCCAATTTGGCAGCGCAATGATGTTTTCCCCTTTTCATAGCATGTCATCCACCAGCCATTTCGTAGCGAATTTTGTTTATTTATAGCTGTTTGCGCTACGGAATCGGGGATTCGGGGTTTCTGCAGCGCGTTTTCTTGAAATGTCAAGTCTGGGGGGATGAGTCATTAGGTCCGTCCATATATTGTCAGTTGATGTCCTCTCCAGGTCATTATGGGTCATCATTCCGCCATGAGGTCCAAAACCACGCACATAAACATCATTCAAAGTGATTTTATGATGTGTGGTAGTGTCATGATATTTGTTATTAGTGCATAAACTGACTTGCTTGTATGACAAGATTATTGAAGCGAAAAGGAGCCCGAGTTTTCATTTAAAAGGACCTGATTGCAAGCGAGCCTGCATTCCAAAGTTCGAAGTTGCCTTCTGAGTTGAAGCTGTTGTTAGTTCTCTGTCCAAAAGTTTTCAAAGTAAAATGGAGAAAAGGGAACATCGATTCGGTAGGTGCCAAAGAGCAGAACCGGAGGGGCTTGATATTACGTTAAAGGATGAAGGTGTAGCAAGAGCTTTTAAAAATGCTGGTTGCTGGAGGTTTTGTGAGAAGTTGCAGGGAGGGCACGCAGAGGTAACAAAAGCTTTTGCATTGAATTTTACTGGTTTAAACTCTAAGGTGTCAATGCTAGAATTCCCTGTATCTCCAGAAGCCATTTCTAATGTGACTGAGATTCCTAGAGGTGGACATGAATGGTTCAAAAATTTCAAATTCGACATGAGCCCCTGTAAGGAATTCTTGAAGGAGCCTTATGTAAATGAGGATCTCACAAAGGTTGTGCCAAGGAGTTACGTGAAGGAACATTTTGCCCTGCTCCTCACAGGCATCCAAAAATATTTAACATGTGAAGGGAGGTATAACAAAGTTTATTCCTATCATTTTAAACTTTTGTTACATTTCACAGGCAAAGCATCAATAGATATCCCTTTCTACTTGTTCAGAAGCCTCAGTAAAATGTGTGATAAAATTCAACTGAAAAAAGATGATTGTGAAACATCACTATTTCACCATGGTTTGGTAAAGTTGTTAGTGTTAGATGGTTTGCAGAAGATTGGTAAAGATTGGAACTCCTTTATTTTTATGGCTGGCTTTCAGAGCAAGACAGGCCTTACTCCATTGCTTGTTAGGGAAAGAGAAAAAAAAATTGAAGAACCTACTCTTGCTGAGCTTAGAAAGGAGGTGAAAGATCAAAAGAAGTCCAAAACCAAGTTGAAGAAACCAGTGAAGCCTTTGGTGATCAAGGAGACACCTCAATCATCATCAAAAGAGAAGGTCAAACAGAAGAAGGATGCACCTGCACCAAGTGAAGTTGAAAAGGTATCAAGAGTAAAAACCAGAGGTCAGTTAAGAAAGGAGAAGGGAAAGTCAATTGTTGTTGAAGAAAGTCCTATGTCAAAAGCTAGTTTAACTGATTTACTTGAGGCAATTGAACTTGAACAAGATCAGTCAGTGCAGATTGAGCCAATAGAGTTTGAGCAGGACCAGCCAGTGCAACCAATGCACATTGACTTAACCCAATCCTCACCAGAGAGCATGAAGAAATCAAAGGCTTCGAAAAGGTTACGGTTTGAGGAGCCTAGTGAAGAATATGTGTTCAAGCCACGGAGGCCAATTACAAGAAGACAAATGAAAGAAGCCGAGAAAGTGCATAAAGAGGAGGCAGCTGTAAAAATGCCTAGTACAGAGTTTCTTGAAGTTTTGACTAAAACAGTGCATGCAGCCAGGAGTAAAGATAAGAGTAAAAAGGTTATTATTAGCCAAGGAGGAAATGTCATAGCTATCAAGAACCAGGCAGGAACAACCCAGGAAGAAGTGGCTCAGATAAAGAGTTTTTCTAGAGAACGTGCAGTGAGATATGCTAGTTATAGAAGGGTTGTATTAAAAGGCAGCACAAGTCTACTGGGGCAAGCTGACGCAAGGTCTGATGTATTTTCGTGGATGGTACCAGCACTTAAGCAAGAAAAACTCATAAGAAAGCTGAACATGAGCCTGAGATCAGAAAATAAGGCTTTGAAGAAAGAGGTTAGCAGTTTGAAGAAGAAGCTAGGTAAACTAGCTCACTGATTTAAGAGGAAAGGTGCTTTTCAAATTTTGATAAATTTTGGTTCAAGTTCCATCATTTTGAAACTATTTAAGGTCCCTAACACCTGTACAAAATTTCTGAAGAAATCATGAGTTTAAGCAGAAAGCGCTTCAAGATAAATATGTTTTGTTTTGACAAAAACAACAGTTTCGTAGCGCGCTACGAAACTGCTGTAGATGTTGTTTTATAAGAAAACAATGAATTTGATGATGAAGTTAGCGAATTTTGAAAGGAATGCCTCGAGGACAGGAGGGAGATCATACAAGGCTATCATAGCAATTCAAACAGTGACAGGTGTAAGTTTTGGAGAAAAGGTGAAATATTTTGTTTTTTGCTAAAGTTTTCTTAAAGGTACTTTATGACCGAATTACTAGGGTTCTGGTAGGGTTACCGGGATTTTTGGTTTGTACACCTGTTCAGTCCACAAGGCATCCAGATCACGAGGCATATGGTGTTATGCGTTGTTATTGAAGGATTAAAGAGCTTGGAGCGTGGTCTTTAAATAGTAAAGAATAATGGAAGACAGGGACCATGAAAACAGGGTACTCATCTTTACTAATTAATGAGCCATCTACACAGCTAGCACCCGAAGCTAGCTCGTTCAGTGAATGCTCCTCCAACATATCTCAGCCACAACAGAAAATGTACAGGTGTCAAAGCTCAAGAAAGGCATCATGCATACGAGGAGATAGAGTTAGCATTTCAATGTAATTAGGACTCTATGTATTTACAGCACAATACCTTATGTATTTAATAAGTTTGTTTAAAAATAGATAAGGTTAGTTAATGATAGACCATCGAGCTCCCCTCATGCTTGAGGAGGAGACTCAAGGTAGTTTTAGTTTTGTTTTCCTATATATAGTGAAAACTCTGATGTAAGTAGGGTTGGAGATTTATGAAAAAACGGAGTTTTTATATCAGCTAATGTAAAAGACTTTTGACAGTAATAGAAAGATTAGTTTTTCTTCCCAAGATTCATCTTGTGTTCAATGCTCAGAATATATGTGGCTTTGTCTTTATCCTTTATGTTTTACAACTCACTAAATATGCAATCACTCTGAATTCACCTAGTGCTCAGATTTCCTGTGTATGTTTATGAGTTGAGGTTCTTTTTGAGAAATGTTCTGAGTGTTTAAACATTATATGCCTTGGCTTCCATGATTGAGTAGTTAATAGTTTACTGCAGAGGTGTTTGACTCCATGAGCCCAATGGAAGAAGTGTTATTTCGTTGTTCCAACCAGCTTATTTTCATGTACTGTTTGAAGAGTTAGCCATCTGTTTTTGTTATTAATTCCTATCAAAAATCTGTGAGAGAGCCCTCTCTGACTAAGGAGGCTAAGCCTTAGTCTAAGCTTGGTTTGAAATAGTTGCATGAGATCTTGCTAAGTAGCAGCCCTTAGTACACGATTTTGTGATAACAGCACGTAGATATGCTCCTTTGGAATTGAAAGCACCTTTAAATGCTATGCCACAAAACTATGCTCAGAGATTGCCACAATTTGATGGTACAGGTCTTGTGACAACACAACAACATATTGATATAATGAATGACTTCTATGACTTAGAAGAAGTCTATGATGATGTTAAAATCAAGTTGTTTACTCTGAGTTTAATGGGAGAAGTTAAGAAGTGTTATAGGGCATTACCAGCTGGGAGCATAGTTGATTTACCTCAGTTTCACAAAATATTTCTTACTAGATGGGAAACTAAAAGGAATCCCCTTCAAATTCTAAATGAATTCAAAATCTTAAAGAGGGCTCCAAATGAGACTGTTGAAGATTATTGTGCTAGGTTTAACTGTGTCTATTATGTCATTCAAACTATTACAAAACCCCCACCAGGATTATCCCTTATTCATTTCCTGGAAGGATTTGATGTACACATGGCCTATCAGTTAAGATAAAGAGACCCAATTGTTGTCTAGGTAAATCCTTTCTGCGGACGGAGACGGTCCCTCTAGCCCAATAGTGGGACTACAATTTACTCGTCACTTTCCTAAGTTATAATTGAAAAGAGAGACGAATAAGATGGCCTACCTCGTTCTGATGCTACCACATCTTCTTTGTTGAAGACCTTGAATCACTTGCGTCACGGGCTCATTCCTAATGCTCACAAGGTTTATACACCTGCACAAGAGATCAAGACACAACAAGGCATGAAAATACAAATAACATATTCAAAAGTAACCTACTTAATAGATCAAGGAGCGTTGATAGAAATGATACATGAACGTACACATTTGTGGAAAATGAACCAGTAGTTGTATATTTAAATAGAATAAAGGAGGAAGCATACAACTTGTTAGAGGCTGTCTGGTCATCCCTCCGTCAGAGATCATTTCTCTTATTGCATTTCATTTTTAGGTGTCTCATTCAGCTCGATCAGTTGCATTCCGCTAGGGGCATGCCATAATCTGACGGGAGGGTCTTGTTATTCATTACCCCTCATGCCTTATACCTGCTGGCTCAGGTCTTTTAATCAAGCTTTTAAAGTCACTTACAGTCCTGTTTTATTCTTTTGATCAGCAGAGTCATTTCAGTCACTAGGTCTAGGGTTTCACAAGTTGTGTCTTCAAAGTGTCCAATAATGCCAGCAGGCCAGAGGGAGGTTTTATTTCACAAAATTTTATCATCATATGGATGGATTATGACTTTTCTTCAAAACTCTCTTTTGAAGAAAAGATATTTTGACTTTTCTTCAAAGATATTTTTGTGTGTATAATGTCATTTGCATCCAAGAAGATCAAGGAAAGTCGAAGTTAGTGGTGAGAAGGCGATTTTCAAAGCCAAGACTGTGTTTATTGGCTGTGCGACGCATTGGGTTAGAGTGCGGCGCACATAGGCTGCGCGACGCATTGGGCCTCCTGCCACAGTGCTTTTCTCCACTGGCACAACGCATCCACGAGGTGCGGTCCACTGGGCTTGTGAGCAGCGCACAGAACCTCCAAGACGAAAAATCATTGTGGCTTCAATAAAAATCAAATCCATCATTCCATTAGACATGTTCATTGCTTGAAACATCCATTGCTATGTCAAGAGGTCAAAGGATATCGACTTGAGGGTTAGAGGAGCGAATTTTGTGTTTGAAGGGCCGAGATTGTGCGTTGAAGGACCACACGGCGCATTGGAGGAGGTCGCGGCCCACACAGGCTGCACGACACATTGGGCGCAAATTCTCAGTGTAAAATTCCATTGTTGTGGCACATCTAGGAGGTACGGCGCACTTGGTTTGTGCGCGGCGCACAGAGCCTACAGGCCTGTTTTATGCCGCTTCTGTCATCAAAACTCACAAAAACGCCATTTTTTCTGCTCCAAGTAAGTTCAAGTGTGCTTATATTGAATTTCACTTGTGTTGGGTGCTGTTTGGAGGGAGAATTCAAAGTTTTGAAAGTTTGAAAATATAAACCCTATGTGTATATCAAAAGCTGCTCAAAGGAGGAGGATTGAACTCTCTTCATTGGACTAAGAGATTAATGATGATCGGGAGTCTTGGCTCGAAAGAATCAGCATCCACTTGGAGAGACTGTTGGACAAGGCCGACAGAGACAAATCATTGCTGAGACACATGGCTTTCCACTACATGGCGCGGAATAAGGTTTGCAAGGCACGAATAAGGAATCTAAAGGCAAAATTGAAGAAGGCAATAAGGAAGCAAAAGAGGCAAAAGGAGCATGATCGTCTTCAAATATTGGCCAAAGCCTCTTTAGCCTAGCATGAAAATTGATAGAGAAGGTCCAGCTCAAATTTCAAGAAATTTGGAGAAACTTTTGTCAATTTTGAAAATTTTGGTTCAAAACAGGTTTTCCTGCCCAACGCGTAGCACCACTTGGCGCGCGCTTATAATTGGGACTCTCTAGAAGGAAAACTTTACATTTTTGGATTTCTCATCAAAATTTATGTATTCTCATGGATTACCTAAGGATTTCATCAAGTTCTGGGTTGCCTAGAGGGTCAAAAACACCCTAAAAATGACCTTTCTGCAACCTTTTGCACCCACAGGAAGCAGTCTTGGGAGATTGAAGTTTTGGAGGGGAAAATGACATCCAAATTCAAACATTCCACTTGGTTTGGAAAGTGGACAGGTAGGGATTTCCAAAGGTAGTGGACTTCGGGAAGTGCCTCAAACTCAGCTCCAAAGTTGTGCTACGCATACAGGTTTCAGGCGCGGCGCATAGAGGATTTTTGCCTATCTTTCACTCAGCAGCTAAGAAATTCGCCCAGTTTTGACTAGTTTTACTTTTTGATATAATTATTGATCTATATTGATATAAATTGATGACTATGATGTAATTTTGGCACATATTTACTTGTTCTAGAAGATTCATTCACTAAAATGTGAAAACTTAATGAATGAATCGATTTCCTATCATATAGAGGCAAGTTGTTTGATTGCCTAGATTTCAGTGCTTTGTTTAGAATTGGTTGAAACAGCTCCTAGAATGATAAGCTCGACCCCTAGAGGCAAGGGAATGGGTTGGTCTAGTCTATATCATGTATTTTCTGAGTCATTTCAGGGTTGGACACTTGGGATTGCTTGGCACTCTATTGTACATTTCACTTTCTGCATTTTTGGCTAAAGAAAGACCAGGGTTTTGCAGCACTTGTTGGGATCCATGTGGCTCTGTGTTTTTATGGTGTTTTTATCTATGTACTTGTAAGTTCATTGATTTTTATGTGTATCATTCTCCCTTCTCTTTGCTTCTTACATTAAACAAATGAGTGATTAAGGTAGAATTCACTGGACTGTTGTGCTCTGCCTTGAAATTTTGTTTGATTTTCAACGTTTTCATTTGTTTAAGGAGGACTCTTGAGACTCTCTCACCCTCCTTGGCTCCTCACCAGTCTGATCCATCCATACATTCAATCTAAAGCATCAAAACGATTGCCTTCCTTGCCCCAATTAGATCTCTGCAAAAATTTGGCGTTATCCCCGAACCCAAAATTGCCTTTCCCTTTTTCCAACAAAATATCTCCCAAAAACTCAAATCAATCCTTGCACTTCATACCTAGCCTAAGATTAGTTGTTAAATTGGTCATCTCAAGCCCCATCTTCTTATCCTTTGTTAAGATTTACCCGGAGAGAGCCCTCTCCTGTCCTCGTAGGGCTAGCTACGAGGCTGAGCGTGGTTTGATGTGGACCTAGAACCTTGCCTTTTCAGCCTGAGGCAAATCTAGGCTCTAACATAGTGGCGACCATACTAGGGATGAAAAAGTTTAATTTTTTGTTAGTATTCTTCATTTTGAAACCACATACGGAGTCTGAAGATTAGCCAGGTAGCCTTCAGAACGCTTTTTCTCTGCATTAGCGCAAGTAGATAAACGCTACTTCAGTCAATCTCCGATCTAGTCTCATTAACGGAAAATCTAACCTGAAAACACCCCAGTACATTTGATGATTCTAAGTTGTGGATGATAATCTTAGGATTTGATAGGCTGAAAAAGTTGTTTATGTCCATCTGATCTTTTGAAAATAGCACACTGGCTTCAAAGAGATATACCAGAGCTAATCTAGATCCAAATCCTCCCCCTGTCTACGAAAATCCCAATTTGATTCCAAGACTCCTTCGTCAAGAGAGCTTTGTGACTCCCGTGTTTAAATCTCATTCATGTCCTACAATTTTTAAGTATCTTGAAGAGCTTGATTTTGATGAAAAGTTTGAATTGTCATTGTTTGAAACCAAATCCGAAAGTGCTCTTGGTTCTATAGTCCTAAATCCTGACATTGTTGTAGCTCTTGAAGTTGAAAGAAACAATAAATCAATTGATAATTTTATCTTGAAGCACCTTGAGAGTGAAATTCACGCTTCAAATATCACTGATTTCCTAGAAGCTGCATTTGCAACCCTCAAATCTTCCATAATGGCATCCACCTCAAGAATTCCTACCGAACTGCCCTTCATTCCCACCATCCCGATGCAGCCTATTATCCCTGATCAAAAGTCTATTGTAAATTCACCTCCATCTACTCCTTCTACATCCAAAATCACTTCTCCTCCGAACACCCCTCCTTATACACCTCACACATCAGCTGCACCCACTCCCCCAACTTCACCAAGACCGATTGCAAATCCACCAAGAGCAATGGATGCTCGGTTTGCACCTCTCGCGCTGCCTCAAGTTTTGGGTGACATGCCCGCAGATTATCAGAGTAAAATTCCTTTGTTTGATGGCACTCCTTAAGGTACCACGGCTCAGCAACATGTGGACAAAATGACGGATTTCTTCGAGCTTCATGAGACTGACACTGAAAACGTGACCATGATATTATTCGTGCAGACTTTTGCAGGTGAGGTAAGAAAATGGTTTAGAGCTTTGATAGCTAGAAGTATTCCCACATTAGAAGAGCTTCAAAGACAGTTCTTGGATCGCTGGGAAGTAAAGAAAGATCCTCTTCAAATCACTTCTGAAAATACCAAGATCAAGTGGAATGATGGTGAGTCTGTGCAAGACTATTGTATTAGATTCAGTGCGGTTTATAATGAAATTCATGATGATTTAAGGCAATCTAGAAAGTCAGCTTTGCTTAAGTTCCCGGATGGTTTTGATCCAGACATTGCTTATCAATTAAGAGAGAGAGATCCAGCTATCTTAGAAGAAATGCAGAAAATTGTCGTTAGTGTTGAGTCAAATTTGAATGACAAGAGAGCTAGATTGAAAGCCGAAAAGAGAGTCTCAATAAAGGAAGAAGCTTCTACCTCAGATCAAGTGCTCCACAAGGTAGAGAAAATGATTGAAAGGTTAGCACTTGATAAGCCTGAACCGTAGATCCAGAATCCTAATTTCTGTGGCCAGTAGCAACCTCAATTCAGGATCAAACAGCGTGAGCAACGAGAACAAGAATCGGCATCACAACAGCAGCAAGTAAAGACACCTCTTCAGCAAAATTTTGTTGGTCCCGAATCTGATGATGAAGATAATGTAATAGGGGAAGAAAATCACTTCTTTACTCCTGATGATATGCCCACCGTTATCATGGAAGACGATGAGTATGCAGAAAGTTCAGCTGTACAGCAGGATGCAGATTTTATCTTGGCAAATGACACAGCTCTTGAAGATGAGTCGGATGAGTATCAGAGAGGTTATATGCATGCTTTGTCCGCCTAGCAGTGTCAATATTCACTTAGAAACAGAAATGTCCCCATCAATCCAATCCAGAAGAGAAAGGAAGTTCCAGCATCTAAGAATGAGCCTCCTATTGTGCCAAATAAAGGAAAAGAAATTGTTGATCCTACTCCTAGTAAGTCTCCACCAGCAAATGAAAGAGTAAATCAGCCAATTGTATCAAAAGATAAAGCTGAAAGGAAAGATATTCCAGCCAAAGAGGTAGAAAAAATTTCTACTTTTAGTTTAGAAAATGAAATTTCTAAATTGAAGGTATCCATTCCCTTGACTGAACTGATGAGGAACAGCAGTTATGGAGGTCAGGTCTCTAAAATTTTGAATTTTGATCCAATGTCTGATATGGTGAGTGTGGAAGATGATCAACCTAAACTGATTTTTGGACCAGCATTAAATGGTGAGTCTCCAGACAATGATGTACCTCCTTTTTGTATCATTTTGAGAGTGCATGATTTTGTCTTGCATAATGCTATGTTTGACTCCGGTGCCTCCCACAATCTTATGCCGAAGGCTATCATGGAGAAGTTGGGTTTGGACATCACTAGGTAATACTATGATCTTTATTCATTTGATTCTAGCAGGGTGAAATGTATTGGGCTCATTAAAGACTTGGTGGTCAGTTTGGATCAGATTCCAGCTAAAAATGTTTTGATGGATGTGGTGGTGGTGGATATACCTCCTAGATTTAGCATGCTTCTTTCCAGATCTTGGGGAGCAACGATTAAAGGAACAATGCAACTTGATTTCTCCTATGCAACGATTCCTGTGTTTGGTGAAATGAGAAAAATTTATCGGGAGCAAAAAATGAAATACATGATTACAAGCAAGGAGAAACCCATTAATCATCCGATTAATTATGTACATACAATTTAGAGTCTTTTGTTTTGTATTCAGATAGTTTCAATGAGATTGATAGTCAGTTAGTTGCAGCAGATCATATTCCATAAATAGCAGAGGATTTCAGAGAAGTTTTGAAGAAATAAATTCAAGAACAGGATAGTACCATTCAGCGATCAGGAAAAGATAATAGACAGCAAGCAGAAAAAATACAGCAAATAGAGTTTCAGCACTTGGAAGAAGAGGAAGATGGTATGTGGACCATGGATTTCAATGGAGCAGTGGGGAATGATGGTGTTGGAATTGGTATTTGGGTACGCAGTCCTTTTTCTGCTCTGAACAAAGTGCCTAGTAATGTGTGGGTATGTTCTTACAAGCTTGCTTTTGATTGCTCAAACAATGAGGCTGAGTACGAAGCTTTAATTGCTGGCCTAAAAATCCTAAGAAAATTGAATGCTAAGAGGATTTTTGTATATGGCGACTCTGAATTGGTGATTAAGCAAGTTAAAGGTGAATATCAAGAAAAGCATCCTCGGATGCGGGCATACCAAAATGTTGTTCTAGAAATCTTGAAGCTGTTTTCAGATTATACCTTGACGTGTGTGCCTCGTATTCAAAATAGTATTGCAGATGCACTTGCTAAGGCAGCGAGTAATTTGAAGATTCCTAGAAGAGGAAGATGGCCTATGGACCATGGATTTCGATGGAGCAGTGGGAAATGATGGTGCTAGAATTGGTATTTGTGTACGTAGTCCTTTTTCTGCTCTGAACAAAGTTCCTAGTAATGTGCGGGTATGTTCTTACAAGCTTGCTTTTGATTGCTCAAACAATGAGGTTGAGTACGAAGCTTTGATTGTTGGCTTAAAAATCCTAAGAAAGTTGAATGCTAAGAGGATTGTTGTATATGGCAACTCCGAATTGGTGATTAAGCAAGTTAAAGGTGAATATCAAGCAAATCATCCTCGGATGCGGGTATACCGGAAGTTGTTCTAGACATCTTGAAGTTGTTTTCATATTATACCTTGACGTGTGTGCCTCGTATTCAAAATAGTATTGCAAATGCACTTGCTAAGGCAGCGAGTAATTTGAAGATTCCTATGAACTCAAGTAATAAATTTGAAATCCATTTGAAACATCGTTCGACTATCCCAGACAATCAGAGATATTGGCAAGTTTTCCAAGATGATGAGGAAAATGATAATTTTCTGCAAAACAAAGGTAAGTTCAAAGATACCTCAATTGATGTAGAACATGATGATGAAAAGGATGATGTGCAGATCAATCAAATGGAAGTGTTTAAGCTCAAGGATAATGTGATTCATAAAGGCTTGATACCTTTAGAAGAACTCTTTGATCATGATGACGTAGCCCGCAAACCAACATTACAGCCAACAGAGAAGGAAGTCGAAGAGGTGAACATTGGAACAGCTGAACATCTGAAGATGGTAAAGTTTTCCAAAGCATTGCCACAAAAGGTAAAGGCCAAATATATCAGTTTTTTGTCATCATTTGTTGATGTGTTTTCTTGGGACTATTCTGACTTGAAGATATATGATACCAATATAATTCAGCACACAATTCCAATTTTTTTTCCAGGGAAAAAAGCGGTAACCTTTTATTTAAAAAATGAAAAGTTACACAAAGCATATGCATTAAAGCATTTCCAGAAGTTTCCCATTGGGTTGTGTGCTTTCGCACACAATGCAACGTAGCGAGGCTACCGTGCATTTAGAAAGAATGAGAGAAAATAATAAAGGAAAAAGAAAGGAGAAAAGGACAGAAAAAACTGAATCCCAGGGGGTGAAAAAATCACACCTCATGTTTTTCTCCCCTTCTTCTTTTTGACCTTGCGCCACTCTCCTTGAGTGGGCTCGATCGAAGCTAGGACTATTTGTGTTTCTGCTTCCTGTGGAGCTGTATCCTTGTCTGAGTCTGAAGTGTCTGAGGAGTGTTGCCATTTGATCCCTCCCCTACTCAGATCCTTGCTTGTCTTATCTACCTGATTTGAGTGGAGTTGTGAAACCTTGTTGGCTGATATGTTTTCCTTTTGAGTCTCCTTTCCTTGGGTATGCTCGGTATTCTCTGTGGCGGTAACTTCCTCCTCTGCTTCTGATTCATCGTCCTCTGAATCAGGAGGGGGGAATTGCCACCCTTTCCTCTGCTTCCCCTTCTGCTTCTTTTTATTGTTTGCTTTTTTGGCTTCTGGGCATGTGCTTTGCAAGTGTCTTGTCAGCCTACAGTTCCTGCATCTGAAAGAAGTGTTTTCATAGTCTATTCCTTGCAGCCAGTTTTGTTGCTTATATACCAGCCTTATGCTTTCCGGCAGTCCTTTACTTAGATCTACTTCCACACAAATGCGTGCAAAAGTGTAGATCCTCTCATTAGTCCTTTCTAGATCTGTTTTAATGTATTTCCCTATGTTGTTCCCAATTCCTTCCAAAACGCGTTCGCTCCAAAAGTGAAGAGGAAGGTTATATAGGCAGACCCAGACCGACATTTGGAGACATTCATTTTGTTTGGATCAAAATCTGGAAACCATGGGATCATAAAGAGACCCGAAGTTCCCCAAATCCAAGGCCCTGTACTGATGATTATATCTCTGACTTCCGTGGATGCAAATTTTACAATGAAAAACCCCTTGGAGCATAGATGTATATCACATTCCATGGTCCAATTGGTGAATATCCAGTGAAATAGATCCATTGGCTTTGGCTAAAAACTATTAAAACGGCATATTAGGGCCTGTGTTTCATATGACTTGACGTAATCTTCAAGTCCTGTAGAATCAAGGTTTAGGGTTGGGGTTTGCCCTAGCTGATCTACTATGTATGGCCTAGGTGTATATCCATCTTGATCTCGAGGGGGCCCTGGATCTGTGTTACCTTGTAAGATGTTTTTGTATGAGGAACCTCCCTTGGGCTGATGTTGAGCTGCTGTCTTTTTTCCCTTGTCTCCTCTTGAGGAGCTTGGACCCTGGGCCAGAGCACCTCCTCTCAGCCTAAGGTTTAAAGAAATAGATATTTTTGGGGTAATATCATAGCTTCTCAGGGTTCTGTTATCTTGAAGAGACCGCCTACCACTGATCAAATGTTGGATCTGAACAGGGTATCCCATCAATGCCCATATTTGTTGTTTCAACTGCATAATGGTGCTTTCTACATGTACCCACACTAGGCTAGTTTTCCCCAGAGGAGGTTTAATAAAAATCTGAAAACAAGGTGATTTTACCTGTTTTCTGGGTTCTGGCTGTGAACCTGTTCCGCCTAACCCGGTATCGCGCATATATCCCTTCTGCTGTCGGTCTGCCTTAGGGATCAGTTCTGTGTGCTCTGGCTGTGATTGATCTTCCGGATTTGACCATATATGGGGTCGTTCTTCCATTTGCAGGTCTAGATCTACAAGCCCGAGGCTCGATCTATACTCATTGCCACAGATATGTGGGTATATTGCCTGATCGAGGCTCAATGGAGGATGTTTGAGCCTATGGGTGTCAAGAAACACAGCAATATAATACAGATATGAAAAAAACAAGATTATTCCTTCATACCTATGGCCGAATCGGCTATTTTCCGTCCTGAGGGTTCATTGTTTGATAGAGACTGTGATTTCACAGAGCGTGATCTCGGTGCCGTTGACAGAGATCTTCTGCGCCTGAAGCAACACCCTGTTCATCAAATCTGGCAGGTCTGATTTTGTATCAATGCTCTCCTTCACAAGATTTGAGGCCGATGCGATTGCAGGCACTGGATTTGGCATCGACGGCTTATCAGGCAGATTGATCAAGGAGACAATGATGACATGGTTGCTTAACCTATTGAGGCGGGCATGCTGGGCAGTGTCGATGGGTTCAGGCTTCGGTGACTGCGACTGTTCCCTGGCAGCGTTTGATTGTAGTGACGGGACAGAACCCGTTAATCCATCCGGTCAAGAACCAGGTTCCATGGCTACGATCGTCTCCGTCTTCCCTTTTTTCTCTTGTTGACACTTAGTTCAGCACACAATTCCTATTAAGCCTAATTAGAAACCTTTCAGAAAAAAAATTAAGAAGTCTTCATCCAAAATTTCTTCCATCAATTGAGAAGGAGGTAAATAGGTTGTACAAATTAGGAATCATCGTCCCCATCATATTTTCTGATTGGATATCTAATTTGGTGCCCGTACGAAAGAAGACAGGTGAGATTCATTTGTGTATTGATTTTAGGAATCTCAACAAAGTTTCATTGAAGGATAATTATCTGCTACCAAAAATGGATCACATACTTCAGCGAGTAGTTGGAGCATCTCGTATGTCACTACTGTATGGTTATTCTGGATATCACCAAATTTTGGTCCATGAAGATGACCGAGACAAAACAGCATTCACCACTCCGTGGGGGACTTTTCATTACACTAAAATGCCTTTCGGTTTGAAGAACGCAGGTGCCACATTTCAGTGGGAGATGGATATGGCTTTCGCAAAAGAGAAGGATGTCTTTTTGGTGGTGTACCTTGATGATTTGATGCTATTTTCTAATTCAGATGAAGAACACATGTATCATTTGAAAATTTTCTTTCAAAAGTGTAGAAAATATGGTGTGTCGCTGAATCTGAAGAAGAGCTTGTTCGCCATGGATGAAGGCAAACTACTTGGACACATCATATCAAAATATGGCATTCGTATTGATCCAGCACGTGTAGAAGCGATTCAGCAAATTGATCTTCCCCTGAACAAGAAGGAGATCCAGTCTTTTAATGGTAAGATGAATTTTTTACGCCACTTTATACCTAATCTTGCTGAAAATCTAAGAGAGATTACAAACATGCTTAAGAAGGAGAGCCAAGCGAAGTGGACCGAAGAGGCTATAAAATCTTTCAATCTAGTAAAATTGGCTCTTTCTTCAGCTCCAGTTCTAATCAGCCCGGATTACACTCAAGATTTTATATTGTTTTCATTTGCTTCGGAGCATACTATGGCAACTGTATTAATGCAGAAAAAAGATGAGCATGAAAGACCCATTGCTTTCTTCAGCCAAACTATAAGAGATGCAGCCTTGAAATACAACATTATTGAGAAGCAAGCCCTTGCACTTGTAAAAGCATTGAAATATTTTCGCGTATATATTCTACATTCCCATATTTTGGCTTATGTTCCTAGCACTGCTGTCAAAGATATTTTGGTACAAATAGATCCAGAAGGAAGACGAGGCAAGTGGATTGCAGATTTGCTGGAGTATGATGTGGAGATAAGGCCCACAAAGCTTGTTAAAGGATAGGGATTGGCAAAGTTAATGGCTGAATCAAATTTGCACGTCTTAGACATAAATCTGATCGCTGCTATGTCCGATGAAAACGAGGAAGGTCCGTCAATTCAGGTAGCTAAAATATTTGTTCTTTCTCTGTGGTATTCAGATATCATATATGTGCTTCATAATTTGTCCTCGCCACCTAGTATGGCTAGAAACAAAGCTAGAACTCTTAAGTTAAAGGCTGCTAAGTTTTGTCTTTTGAATTCTACACTTTATTGGAAAAATCCCGGTGGTGTTTTGTTAAATTGTTTGGTGGAAGAAGAAGTGAACTAGGTCGTGGAGGATTTCCATAAAGGAGATTGTGGTGGTCACCTTTTTTGGAAAACAAGGGAAAATAAAATTCTGAGAGCCAGATACTATTGGCTGACATTGTTTGTTGATGTGTACAAGACTGTCAAGAGCTGTCATAACTGTCAAATTTTTGAAGGAAAGCAGAAATTACAGCCTTTGCCACTTAAGCCCATTGAGGTGAGTGCTCCTTTTCAGCAGTGGGGGTTGGATTTCATTGGTGAAATTCATCCGACTTCTTCAGGTCAGCATAGATGGATCCTCACGGCGACAGATTATTTCATGAAGTGGATCGAAGCTATTCCCACTAGGCAAGCTACGGATGCGGTAATAATTTCATTCCTTGAGAATAATATTTTGTCTCGTTTTGGTTGCCCGAATAAGTTAATCACTGATAATGCAGCAGCTTTCAAATCAAAAAGGATGGTGGAGTTTTGTAATAAATATCACATTACTTTGGGGCACTCAACCGCCTATCATCCACAAAGCAATGGATTGGAGGAGTCTTCCAACAAATCTTTGGTTAACATCATTAAAAAGTTGCTAGAAAAAAACAAGAAAAGTTGGCATAAGAAGTTGGTACATGCACTTTGGGAAGATCGAGTGATTCAAAAGAAAACCATTGGTGTGTCCCCCTTTAAGTTAGTTTATGGAGTTGATACAATGTTTCCTACCTCTCTCGCATCTCCGGTAGTCAAACTTCTTCAGGAGGCTGGTAGTGAAGATGATCCAATGCAGAGAAGACTAAATCAAATTATTCATTTGCAATAGACACGAGAAGAAGTTTTTCAAAACATGTTCAAGCTGCAGGAGAGAATTAAGAAGATTTATGACAGAAAAGCAAAGGCGGACAAATTTCAGTTGGATGATGTGGTGTTGAAGTGGGATGCAAGGAATGAGGAAAAGGGCAAGCACGATAAGTTTGAAAATCTCTAGAAAGGTCCTTTTAAGATTGCAACATATCGAGGTCAGAATGCCTTTCTTCTGAATGAGATGAATGGGGAAGATTGTCCAGGAGGACCAGTCAATGGTCGGCTACTCAAGCAATATCATTTCTGAGTTGTTTCTGTTGTTTACATTGTCACTGTAAATACCATTTCATTTCAGTTTCATTGCAAGTGTGTGATGTGATCTTTTCTTCAGTATGGGGCCTGAAGTGAAGGCTATAATTCTGAAGAAAGATTTTAGTTTTAAGTTCAATTTGTCGAGTTAGTTTCTTAGTCATTTCAGTTTAACAATTGAGTCGGTTTAAGTCAAGTTGCAGTCAATAAATGAGTCAAAGTCTTGTGTTGTTTGTCGAAATAATGGACTCCATAGCCCAATGGACGAAGGCACTGTTTAGCTGTTCCAGATATCTACCATTCTTGGCACCTCCTTGGAGCTACCATCCCCATTGGAGCCAATGTTAGAGTCGGTCTGGTCATCCCTCCATCAGAGATCATTTCTCTTATTGCATTTCATTCTTAGGTGTCTCATTCAGCTCGATTAGCTGCATTCCGCTAGGGGCATGCCATAATCTGACGGGAGGGTCTTGTTATTAATTACCCCTCATGCCTTATACCTGCTGGCTCAGGTCTTTTAATCAAGCTTTTCAAGTCACTTACAGTCCTGTTTTAGTCTTTTGATCAGCAGAGTCATTTCAGTCACTAGGTCTAGGGTTTCACATGTTGTGTCTTCAAAGTGTCCAATAATTCCAACAGGCTAGAGGGAGGTTTTATTTCACAAAATTTTATCGTCATATGGATGGATTATGACTTTTCTTCGAAACTCTATTTTGAAGAAAATTCGTCATTTCAATAAATTGCCATGTAAATTTCAAAAAAAAAATCAGTTGTTGAAATCTCCAGGCGCAGCCCTAGTCTTCCTTTGTCAAGACATGCCACTATCCCTGCAAAAATAGCCAAAAGATTCATTATTCAAGTCAAATAATCAAAGAAGAAACAAAAGAACATGGTTTGTATTAAAGTGAAAAAGTTCCAAAAGCTAAGACATTACAAAGATGGGTTTTTGAGAACCAAAAATCAAAGCCATGTCTTTATAAAGATATTTCTGTGTGTATAATGTCATTTGCATTCAAGAAGATCAAGGAAAGTCGAAGTTAGTGGTGAGAAGGAAATTTTCAAATCCAAGACTGTGTTCATTCGCTGCACAGCGCATTGGGTTAGAGCGCGACGCATTGGGCCTCCTGCCACAATGCTTTTCTCCACTGGCGCGGCGCATCCACGAGGCGTGGCGCACTGGGCTTGCGCACGGCGCACAGAACCTCCAAGACAAAAAATCATTGTGGCTTCAATAAAAATCAAACCCATCATTCCATTAGACATGTTCATTGCTTGAAACATCCATTGCTATGCCAAGAGGTCAAAGGATATCGACTTGAGGGTTAGAGGAGCGAATTTTGTGTTTTAAGGGCCGAGACTGTGCGTTGAAGGGCCGCATGGTGCATTGGAGGAGGTCGTGGTGCACACAGGCCATGCGGCGCATTGGGCGCAAATTCTCCGAGTAAAATTCCACTGTCGTAGCTCATCCAGGAGGCGCAACACATTGGGTTTGTGCGCGGCGCACAGAGCCTACAGGCCAGTTTTATGCCGCTTCTGTCATCAAAACTCACAAAAACGCCTTTTTTTCTGCTCCAAGTAAGTTCAAGCATGCTTCTATTGAATTTCACTTGTGTTGTGTGTTGTTTGGAGGGAGAATTCAAAGGTTTGAAAGTTTGAAAATATAAACCCTATGTGTATATCAAACGCTGCTCAAAGGAGGAGGATTGAACTCTCTTCATTGGACCAAGAGATTAATGATGATCGGGAGTCTCGGCTCGAAAGAATCAACATCCACTTGGAGATACTACTGGACAAGGCTGACAGAGACAAAGCATTGCTGAGACACATGGATTTCCACTACATGGCGCGAATAATGTTTGCAAGGCATGAATAAGGAATCTTAAGGCAAAATTAAAGAAGGCAATAAGGAAGCAAAAGAGGCAAAAGGAGCATGATCGTCTTCAGATATTGGTCGAAGCCTCTTTATCCCAGCATGACACTTGATAGAGAAGGTCCAGCCCAAATTTCAAGAAATTTGGAGAAAATTTTGTCAATTTTGAAAATTTTGGTTCAAAACAGGTTTTCCTGCCCAACGCGTAGCGCCACTTGGCGCGCGCTTATAATTGGGAGATCTCCAGGAGGAAAACTTTACATTTTTGGATTTTTCATCAAAATTTATGTATGCTCATGGATTACCTAAGGATTTCATCAAGTTTTGGGTTGCCTAAAGGGTCAAAAACACCCTAAAAATGACCTTTCTGCCACCTTTTGCACCCACAGGAAGCAGTCTTGGGAGATTGAAGTTTTGGAGGGGAAAATGACATCCAAATTCAGAAATTCCACTTGGGTTGGAAAGTGGACAGGTAGGGCTTTCCAACGAGCTATCTTGGGCTCAATTTGGACTTTGGGAAGTTCCTCAAACTCAGCTCCAAAGTTGTGCTACGCATACAAGTTTCAGGCGCGACGCATAGAGGAGTTTTGCCTATTTTTCACTCAGCAACTAAGAAATTCGCCCAGTTTTGACTAGTTTTACTTTTTGATGTAATTATTGATCTATATTGATGTAACTTGATGACTATGATGTAATTTTGGCACATATTTACTTGTTCTAGAAGATTCATTCACTAAAAAGTGAAAATTTAATGAATGAATCAGTTTCCTATCATATAGAGGCAAGTTGTTTGATTGCCTAGATTTCAGTGCTTTGTTTAGAATTGGTTGAAACAACTCCTAGAATGATGAGATCAACCCCTAGAGGCAAGGGAATGGGTTGGTCTAGTCTATATCATGTATTTTCTGAGTCCTTTTCAGGGTTTGACACTTGGGATTGCTTGGCACTCTATTGTACATTTCATTTTCTGCATTTTTGGCTAAGGAAAGACCAGGGTTTTGCAGCACTTGTTGGGATCCATGTGGCTCTGTGTTTTGATGGTGTTTTTCTCTATGTACTTGTAAGTTCATTGATGTTTATGTGTATCATTCTCCCTTCTCTTTGCTTCTTAAATTAAACAAATGAGTGATTAAGGTAGAATTCACTGGACTGTTGTGCTCTGCCTTGAAATTTTGTTTAATTTTCAATGTTTTCATCTGTTTAAGGAGGACTCTTGAGACTCTCTTGCCCTCCTTGGCTCCTCACCGGTCTGATCCATCCATACATTCAATCTAAAGCATCAAAACGATTTCCTTCCTTGCCCCAATCAGAACTCTGCAAAAATTTGGCCTCATCCCCGGACCCAAAATTGCCTTTCCCTTTTTCCAACAAAAAATCTCCCAAAAACTCAAATCAATCCTTGCACTTCATACCTAGCCTAAGATTAGTTGTTAAATTGGTCATCTCAAGCCCCATCTGATTATCCTTTGCTGAGATTGACCCGGAGAGAGCCCTCTCCTGTCCTCGTAGGGCTAGCTACGAGGCTGAGCGTGGTTTGATGTGGACCTTGAACCTTGCCTTTTCAGCCTGAGGCAAATCTAGGCTCTAACATGACCAAGACTTGATGTTAATAGGCTCTCCTTGAACGAATGTCCAAGTCCAAGCTAGGCTCTCCAAGCACTCCTTCTCCAAGCCAAATGAGTAGCATATAGGCACAATCTTAGCATGAGGGTGGAAATAGACATAGACCAACCATTTGGGAATGGAAGAGGATGAATACAGGGAAAGGGAGTTAAGATCTCTCCAAAGATAGGAGTAGGCCCTCATCTTAAGGAGGTAGCTCATAGGTATAAGACCAAGAGGCCAAGTTGGGATAACTCGACCTCATCTACGCCGAACAACCTCCATATTTCCACTTTGGAAGCTGCTAGATCACGAAGCTTATCGTCCTTTTTGGGAAAATTTCCTTTTTGTGATCATCGTTGGTATACAAATAAACATAGCGATGGCATCATGGGTCAAGTATAATACAACAGGTGACCATTGTTTTTTTAGTCTCATAAGAGTGATGATTCTCCAATTAGGGTTTAAGAGATATTTCCTTCAGGGGAAGCTCATGGCACTTTCCAATCAATCTCTTAGGGAGGATCTAAGCTACATAAATGAATGAGTACACTACATGATGGTCATGTTTCGGGCACTTTGGGTTATGTCACAAGGAATTGCAGGAGGAGCATGAAGGCAGAACGGGGAGTGATGGGTGAGATGCTTTACGAGATTTTGCAAGGACAAGAAAAAACATTTTTAGGAGACCTGCAGATCAATGACGCATATACATGTACATATCTGATATCAAAACATGAATTGCGGCATGGAAACAACCATATAGATAGTAAGGACTATGTGAAAGGATCCATGGTATGGGCGCAACCATCCAAATGAAAAGGATCATTTATAAATCTAAGATCCAAGGTATGGACGCAGTCATCCAAGATAGACGGATCACCATAAATGCAAAATCTTGTGGTATGGTCACAGCCATCTGTATATCATAACCATGTGTACAATCATGAATAATAAATAACTCCACACAACCTGAGTCATATCAAACAAGACTCAGGGTCTTGCGCTCCATCCCAACCCGATCAAACTTTGAATTCTAACATGTGAATGAATGTGTCGAAGCTGAACATGCTAGAAAACCACCTGATTATCGACAAATGAGGTGGATCGTTAACAGGTATGAGAGGAACCACCAATAACGACAATGGCTCTCAAGGTACGACAGTACAATCCATGAATGTGATAATGAAGTTGAAGTCAAACACTCGTGGAATCACCCGATCGAAGGTCAATAGTGAAAACCTATCGTCGGATGCAAAGAACTTTCCATTAAGGCATGCAAGCTCTAAGGTACTGAAAGGGAATTTCTAAGTCAACTTCCTGGATAATGGGTTGAAGTTGATAGGAAGTGACCCATTGAAGGAGAGCCATCATGAGTCCCCCATCATCGACAAGAAACGAGGAATAAAGTGGAATGAAATGAGTAATGTCCAGGACTATAGAAAAGGGTTAGACAATGTATAGGTAATAGACTGCAGATAAGACTTCTCTTGAACATATCAGCGAAACGACTCTAGAGTGTGGCAGTATTTGACTCAACATAGGACCAAGGGCCATAATGACGATGTGGAATAATCAAATGAGAGGCGAAATGGGTTACCCAAACCGGAAGGACAACTGACTAAGTGAGGATATCCCAAACCCAATACGAGAAATAGATTAGTGTCATGTTCATGAGTGCATGCTGCCTATACAAGAGATGTTTCACTTTCACTTTTCCCCCACTATTTCTACTGAGTACCCTTTTATTTTTACACAAGCTTGAAGAGGATAGCACATGCTTGTCATATAATTTCATTCTTCGAATGAATCCATACTAGTAAGATTTACGAGTCCTATGAAGGAGAAATTGAGTCTCATCATGGTGACGAGTCTTTCGTCGTAAAATTTTTAACAAGTCCAATGAAAGAATAACTCGGTATCATTTTCATGCTTAGAGAGTTTGAAAAATAGATGAAAAATAAAAAATCAATCGTGTCCCTTTTCGTAATTTGTCCCTCGAACCCGAAAAGGTAGAAAACAATATTCGAGAGAAACTCTTGACCATATTCACCAAGGTGTACCTTTTTCGTAAATAGTCAATCTCAGCATGAAAAATGGGTAAATGTATACTGAGATGATGTCAATTCATTTAATTTAACGATTTTTAAATGACAAGTACTCGAAAATCTTTTCATTTTTTGAGAGTCAGAAAAGAGCTTAAAGATGACTCCAGGTGGAGGAACGAGTGGTAGAGAAGGATAGCAACTGGTTCCAGTAATGATCGAATTGCTCAAAACATGTAATGGTCAAGAGGCTGGCTAATAAGACCACTCACCACAGATGTTCCTGAGGCAAGGGTAAAACAACCAAGTGAAAGCATATGATCGGACAAAGAGATGGTGACGATGGAATGAACAAACCAAGGCTCATCTAGCAAAAATCGGCTGATAAAAATGGCAATCACAAGAATTAAAGTGGGAATGGTTTCATTTTTACACAACATTGAAACATGGCAAACTGTGCTTGAGGATACTTGAAACAGAAACAAATGGTTCTTAGATTTGGTTTCATTTTTACACAAGCTTGAAACAAAGATAAACTATGCTTGAGATAAGTTTTCATGCCCCCAGCATAATGACTCAATTTGAGGTACATGCCCCCCAAGCTTCATTGCATTCACCTAAGTGTATGGAATGAAGGTTCACATACGAGATCAAGTGAAAGACTCCATTGGCATTTTACAAGATCTAATCAAATACTCGAATTGGAAGGGGATTTTTTTCATCTTTTAATGAGCTTGACATAGGAAAAGAACCATGTTCATGACACTTTGTTTCATTTTTTACCGATCTCGACACAAGTAAAGGAACCATGCTCATAAACTACTTCATTTTTAATGAGGTTTACATAGTAAAAGAACTATCCTCATGGTCCTTGTTTCATTTTTTAACGAGATTGACACAAGACAAGGAACTCTGCTCCAAGACCCTTTATCACAACCCAAAAGAGGTCATGGCTTCCAAGAGATTCTAATCATATGAGAGAACAACACACTATAAGGGATAAATGTCTAGGCATCCAAAGGAAAAATCAGCCTCCAATGCCCCCAGTACATGGCGTACTATGTCACCTACTAGATCACAAGTAGATTTGGGCATGGAACAAGTGGCCACATAATTAACCTATGGTGGGGGTGATACCGTTTGCAAATAAGAACCATTTAGGGATGATGGTTGATGGGGATTTGATCCAAGACTGGTGAATGTAAGTTGATCAGTAATCACAATTCTTCCTTCATGTAGGAAACACATCACTCGAAAGATGGAAGAGACAAGAGCTCCCATGACATAAACATAGTCACAGCCAAGGAGTAGATTAAAATCTAAAGGGCCTTGGACAACCATCACGTTTATATAGACAGTCTTTCCTCCCAAAGTAATAGGTAACTTAGGAAGGATCCCTAATGGTTGACTGGTTCCTCTATTAAAAGCTAACAGATTCTTAGTGACGGGGACAAGATGAGGAGAATATAAATCTTTCCATGCAGTTGAGGATAGGATGCTAACAGATGCGCCCTCATCTATGACTATGCTAGGTACGGACATATGGTAAGCATGTACCGTAATCTGGAAAGGCACATAAGACGGAAGACGATATCTTTTCAATCGAATCCAATCAAAAGAAGTGACTAAACTACTCAGAAGGGGTGTCGTAGGAATGTGAGAGCTATCCTCTTGCTCTATGGGAATAGGAGAACTACTCTCATGCACCTCAGGAACAGGAGGATTCCCTCCAGTTAATTTTAAACTAAAGAAACTGGAAGAATCTGAGCAGTATGGGGTTCACTCCCTACCAAAAGGGTACGGTTAACTGAAGGTGGATTCAAGTCTACTATTTTTCAACCAATGTTTGGTTGAGAACGACCTCACGAGACTCAATTTCAGAGAGATCGGGGTTGACCAAAGATGACTTTTGATCAATCACTTGATCAACTAGTGAAGGATCATGGGAAAGCTTTCGATACCCAGTCATAAGACAAGGTTGAGAAGTTGTAAGGTTTTCCAACTCTTTGGAAGCTTCATCCATAAGAGGACAAAGGTGAATGGGATGATTACCTTCACACAACTTACAGGGAAATTTGACTTTTCCCTTTTTCCCATAGGCTTTATTGTTACTAGTTGAAGGTTTATCATCGACGTGATCACCAGAGTCTGATGACAAAGGTCGATGTGAACCTGTAGACCACACTTCTAAGACCTTGGGAATACCAGGACAATTCCGAAGAAGGTGGTCACCCTTACATAACATGCAAGGGAATTTTACTTTCTGGGGTTGGTTGGAATATTTTTCTACATCAATTACATCCGTAGAAATGACTACTTGGCTTCCCCCTTGCTTATTTTTCTTCTTCTTATTCATCCTCTTCTTCTTATTCTTAGCTTCCTGATTACTAGAATCTAGACTTTCACCAAGCCAAGCGGAAGAACGGGGCGAAGAAATAGGTGAATAAGGTGGGGGGTCAACTTTAGGATTAACATGAAGTTCATGTTGTTCAAGTGGAGGAGAACTTGGTTGAAAAGCAGTCTGGACACTTGGAATCAACGAGGTCAAAATAAACAAATTGGCAGACCAATGGTCAATCTAGGAAGGGACAACGTTGCCATATAGGGAGCACCAACATTTCCAAAAGAAGGAAAAGGAATAGGATTCTTTTCAGAGGGGTTTCCTTCGTTGGTAGACTCGATAAATGTTTCCATCAGTATCAACCTAAGATCTACTAAGGAGTATTTCCACAGGAAGGATGTTTTTTCACGGTCAATTAATTTTATAAATTAGCAACAAATAAATAAAAAAGGGGTAACTAGGAAAAAGGGTTTACCAAGTATATGTGAACCGCAATATACAACCTAGCTAAAACCAAGGACTTAACGTATGATGACCAATCTCCCTTAATGTTGTGTTCAGTGTATCACGTTTACAAGGTGGATGACTCAGTTACCTGTGGCTAAAGGATAGCAACCTAATGGGGTCTCCCAATATATATGTGATAATACGGGGAGCACAGGTCCGTGTTAGTGTTGTCTAATGTAGAACCATTCAATGAGAGCATCACTATATATTTATCATACTGAAGTGCCCCCGAGATACATTGCAGGTAGTTAACGCCAGTTGCTATGTTTTAAGATGCTAGAACACATCTCTAGCCTAGATCTCTAGATTTTTTAATTAAGATCCAAATTATCCTTAGGTTAATTGAGGTAAATTTTAATGTTCATCTTCAATTAAGTTTTGGTTTTAAGGCTCGAAACAATGTCACCTGAACACGTAAGATGCAACTATATGAGAAAAGGAAAACTTTTTGTTTCTATGAAAGCTAGACTAATCAAGGGAAGGAATTTCAATCAATAATGCATCATGTAAAATGCCTTCCACTAACTTTCACAATGTAAAATGTGAAAACGAAATCTAATCTTTTATTTCACTAAATGCAATGCCAAGATGTGATCCTTTCATTAAGATGCAATAATGATTTTTCTTTTCACTTTGATTCCATCAACGCAATCTAATGCAATGAGCGAAGGAAAATGCAATCAACTCAATGAAAATGAAAATTTCTTTCACTTTAGTCTTCCAAACATAATGACGAAAGAAAAAATGATTTCCACTTTTCACTATCCTAAATGCAACTTTTCCGAAAGCAAAATCATTTTACTTTACAAAGATGCACTTATATGAATTATGTTTTTCTTTTCATTTAGAATGATTTGATGCACCTAATACAATTTTTAGCTTTCAACTGAAAAATGTGATCTATTTTCAATGGTGAGTCTCAAAAAATAAATTTTCAATGCAACCAATCTAACGCAATTTCACAAAAAGTAAATTTCGAAAAACAAGCTAAAAAAAATGTAAAACAATGTTTCCAATGATTTCCACAGAAAACAACACTCAATCAATCAGCAAAACAAACATCTCAACAAAACCAACAAACAGTGAGGGATGACCAATTGACTAGAAACCCTAGAACTCAATCAGATTTCACTTCAAAGTCACTGAGACAAATTTTGCAAATTAATCAAGACAATCAATCAAAAACTAACAAATCCAAGAATACAGGAAGAAAATACCTTATGGGCCAAGACATACTTCATTCTAAGGAAGAAACCTTAAAAATTATCACATTCAAGGATCATCGCTACTTTATATACCCAAACCTGTGATGATTGGGTTATCATCGCTACTTTTCATAGCCAAACCTGCGATGGTCAGGGTCATCATCACTATTTTGTATAGCAAAAGTAGTGATGATTTCAATGCGACCAAAAAGTGAAGAAATTTTTTTCCACCACAATTGTACAGGTAAAAACTCGCAATGTCATCGCAACTGTTAGAGCTAAACCTGAGATGGGTGAGGAATATGGGAAAAGACAAAAAATATTCCAAGAAACAATCTAGACTTAGCACTCTAAGGCAGTAATCAGTGATGGTATAAACCTAGACTGATGCAGACAAGCTGAGAAATCGACAATTGGTCTAACTAGTCAAAAGATTTGATTGAAGGAATTGGATGGAAAGGGTTATAGCTTCCCCAGCAGAGTCGCCATTACTTTGTCTAGGTAAATCCTCTCTATGGATAGAGACGATCCCTCTAGCCCAATGAATGGGACTAGCAACCTACATGACAATCTACTAGACAATTTCCTAACCTATAATTGAAAAGAGAGACGAAGAAGATGGCCTACCTCATTATGATGCTACCACGTCTCTCTTTGTCGAAGAACTTGAATCACTTGTGTCACGAGCTCATTCCTACTCCTCACAGTGTTTATACACCTGCACAAGAGATCAAGACACAACAAGACATGCAAATACAAATAGCATATTCAAAAGTAACCTACTTAATAGATTGTTGTAGCAGCTACAACCACCCCCCAAAATTTTGGCCTGCACCCAATTTCAGAGCTTCCCTTGAGAGTTTCACTTGATGACTACACACACTCAGTTTCACTCTGTGAGCACGTGTGAGTCCTTGCATCCACCTTGCTTGTTCATTTCATTCAAGTTTCTACATGTTGGTGTCTAATTCATGCTTGTAACCATGTTCTGGCTCTGCTCGAAGTCTTCACTTTGTGTGTACTTGTTTTGTTTGCTATGAAGGCATCTACCACACTCACACATGGAATCAGATTCACTGTCGCACAACCATTGTCACAGTCGATCAACGATCAGTCATGAGTGTCGCTCTTGTCACTTGCACCATTTGTTAGTCATGTTGAGCATGTGTGTTTGGATGGCTTGAGTTGTCTCGTCATAAAGTCATGAGAGTGTGTGTTTGGATGATCACATATGCATCTTTCGATCATTCACACACTTAGTCATTTTTGTTGAAGTTCTGACAATAGAACTCCCCTCTGATAGTTGGACCATCACCCTGCCATCGAATTGATCGACTGTCACCCAGAATAGCACAGAAGCACTAAGCAAGTCTTTCCAAGATGCGCTAACTGCAAGCAATTCAATCATCTTTCATGTTGGTCACCTGGACAGTCGGACCTGGCAGCCACCCCGGAACTGACTCCCCTCCAAAATTTCACAGAGGCTATTGACCTTGCCCACTCTACTAACTGAGGAAATTGCACAGACATGCTAGACAGAAACCAAGTGCCTGTCCATGTCTCCCTCAGAAAATTGTGCGATTTTCCCAGTCAGTCCCCCTAATAGTCAACAGGTTTCTCATCTAGGAAATTGCGCAGTTTCCATGAGCATGCCTTCTACTGGGTAGCAGTCCACTCCACACAGAAACTGCGCAGAGATGATCAGTAGACTAGCTTGTCAGCCTTAGTGTAGTTTTCCTAGCCAGCAGCTCCTAGTAGCAGATTGCCAGTTCCCTCCAGGAATTGGGCAGTTTTCGCTACTAGTGACCCCAACTGCTAGTTCCCTTTGGGAATTGCATAGTTTTGGCTATGAGTGACCCTGTAGCAACCTGCCAGCTCCCTCTGGGAATCACATAGTTTTGGCTGCCAGGATCCAGGGAAGTTCCTCCCAAAAACTGTGCAATCTCTGCCTATTGGATCCTCCTTGCAACCTAGCATGTTCCTCCATAAAATTGCACAAATTTTTCCTTCTAGCCCCTACTGCCTGCTCATTCTGGAAATTGCTCAGATCCTGCCTACCTTGCCTTCCTGTAGCCCGAACTGTCCCTCCCAATATTTGCGCAATTTTTCCTTCCAGCCGAGCCAGACCTTGCAGGAAATCACTATCATCTTGGATTGCCCAATATCTATCACTTAGTGACTCTTGCGCAGTTTTCCTCAATAGTGCCCAGAGCCATCACCCCGCTTCACAACCTTGTTGCCTCTTCTGGTCACCTGCATCCAAAATGATCATGTGTCATGGTAGACTAGGAGGTTTTGGATTTGATCTCATCTCATCATGAGTGATTGCAGGTATAGGTACACCAACAAACATGGCACAGCGACGAATTCGATGAATGAAGGGAGCACATGCGGAAGGACAGGTTCACCAACGGATGAACAAACGATGAATGAAAAGAGATGTGCTCACGAAAAAATGATCATTCAAACATGTGTTTGTAGACAAAGGGATGAGAAAACATGCAAGATGTGCTCACGGGCATACAAACGAACAAACATGCACTTTTCGTGAACAGATGATCCTGTCAAGCCTTCCAACATGCAAGCAAAGAACAACATGCAAAAGCTTCATCAAGAGAACCAAATACCATCGAAGACTTTGTGCACTTTGCCATGCGGAGGTGAAGTTGTGATACACCATGAAGACATCCATAACCCAACAGAACTCTAGCTCGATATGCACTCCAGCAGTAGCACGAATGTACCAACATTGTCATGTTGAATCATGTCATGAGTCATGTCACCCATATCTCTACGATGGGTTATGTTGTCAATGAATGTAATGTAACGTGGAAATCCAAGAGACCCACTTGTTGTACAAAAAGTCATGCAAAGTCGAAAATTCATGGAAGTCAAACAATCATGAGGGTATTCAAACAACCACAAGGGTCAGTTTCACCCTCCGCTATAAATACCCCCTCATTTGTACATGGAAAGGAATTTTTACCTCAGATCCTCCCACATAGCCAAGAGAGTCTGTAATCTTTTCTTTGAGGACTAAGTAGTGGCTCCAATGCCTCGCTCATGGGGTTAGTGATGTATGGTGCAACAATGTGTCTTGGAAATTTCGCTTAATTTAGAAGCCTTCTAATAGGCTAGCACGTTTTCACACATGTATTGTAACTGTTGTAAGACTAATCTTGAACACTTGTAATGCGTGTTTCTTTAACTTGTGTTGAACACTTGAACTATTTCACTTATTGAAATACATAATCCATTAATGGAAAAGTGTTGTATATGTTTTCAATTTTGTCTCGCCTGTGGTGGCCATCTCCTCGAAGATCAGAAAGACCTTTCACCTAAAGCTCATTGTAATAATTGTTGCACTCATTCGGACTGATATGTTGAGTGTTGTACGTGTTATCTTGCCTTGTGTGTTGTGACTATCGCATCCGTGTGGACTGCTCCTCTGGAAGTTGTTCATGTCCTATTGTGTTGTGTGTTCCTAGCCGAGTTAGAACTTCATCCCAACCAACCTGGGACTCACTCTCGCCCTCTCCCTTTATAGTGAAAGAACCATTGACACAAGTACACTAGCATTCACCAGGCACACGAACCTCACTTCTCGAAGGTAAATCAAACCACTCTCCTATGCTGACAAGCAAGAGTTGAGGCAAATCCTTAAGACAATGGAAACTGAGCCAGCATACCGGATGGGACTCCCACACCAAACGGTGTGAGGTCTAGTTGGCACTTCATACCGAGGTGATCCCCTGAATGTTAGCGGGTCCAGCACCTTCAACATTTCTGGCACTAAAAGGAGGGAAGCCAATTGTATATGGTTGAACATTCCCTCACACTCATTCATCAACCATCCATTCAAGGCAGTAACTCACATTCCCTCTCACCTACAGCAACTCCGCAGTTGGTTACTCCTCACCACCCAAGATTGAACACAAGATTTGGTATCAACACCTTCCCTCCATCTGTCCCATCACTCACTAGTTCGGGAAAGAAGTCGGACTAATCCTAGGAATACAACATCTTGCATGCACATCTAGGAAGACAAAAGCCACTCCCACATGAGTTGTTGTATCATCGATGGAATAATCATTCCTTGCCACACTTGAAGTTCTAGAAGAAGCTATTGAAGACGGAGAGGAACCTCCAATCTTCTGGTAACGTGAACAAGGCACTCTTGTGATCTTGGGATTGAAATCCAATATAGGAGGCAAAGGGGAAGGCATCGGAGGAGGTGGAGGTGGAGACAAACCATCGGACTCAAAGTCGGAACCTTTAGATTCTGAAAGAGAGGAAGAGGACAAGGAAGAAGAAGATATGTCTAACCCAAACTTGGAGTGGATGACTCACGGACCATTAGCTCTCCTGGTTGTTCTACACAAGATTTCAAAGCGAGCGGAGAGAATGAACATCAAGTTCAACCCTGACAGCATGGTGAAGGTAGAAGACCACTTAGACAACTTCTAGCTATAGTTGCAGACCCTTGAGGTACAACATGAAGATGTAGCATGTAGATTTTTTCCATGTACCTTGGATGGTCGTGCAGCTGCTTGGTATCACAACCTTCCACCGAACTCTATACATAACTGGGGTGCATTCAAACGCATGTTCCTTGAGAAGTTCGCTTATGACAAGACCCTAGCCATGCTACTCAAAGAGTTGGGAAACCTCAAGATGGAGGAAAAAAGAGAAAGTGAAAGATTTCAATCATAGGTTTATACGTATATTGAACAAGTTTGCAGTAGACACTAAACCTCATGACTCCATCACTATCAATTACTACACATCTGCACTACTGACCATTGTTGCGTAGTTCGTCAAGTGAGCTATGAAACCAACACTTTTGGAAAACTGTGAGGATGCTATCACTGTTGAGAAAGACCTACGCGCAATCGGAGTCATCAAGGATGACAAATCAGCAAAGGACTCCAAGGATGCGAGTAGGAAGTCCCAAGTAGTGGTAAGCAAGGGTAGAGACAAGGAAGCAACTGATATTGACACCCTCACTCATCTTGTAAAGAGCTTGACCACTGAAGTGGCCGAAATCAAACAACGTAAAACAAACACATTTGCAAGTAGTCATCTGTCGAGGCAAAGACAGGCAAGCATATCATCAAGCATCAACCGGTTTGCTTAAAAAACTGCGCAGAAGCCTGTGTTCCAACTCGAACAGCGCGCAGATCCTAAGTTCTATTCTTTCCATGAAGAACATCACCCCGAGAACTCTTGTTCGGACTGGAAGCGAGTCACAAGTGATTTCTACAGTCATACGCTCGATGCAGGAAGAAATATGCAGGAGTAGCCAGAAGACACTAACAATCACGAAGAAGTTTTACCTAATGAGCCATCAAGCTCTGGGCATGTGGTGAATGTGTATCAGTGCTCACAAATGATTTCAACCATGAACATTGAGAAGCAACCCTGAAAGAAAACTGACCATTACAATCTTAGGAGTAAAAGGGCTCCCCCCACACTTCCGAAGATACAAGAAAAGGTGAGACTATTGATAAATAAGGTCGATCCACTGGCCACACCAAAGCAGAAAACTGAAAGCAAGTCTAGGAAGACAGCAGCAGATAAGAGTACATCCATGAGAAGAAAGTTGCAAAACACTCCGTCGGACAACACGAATGTCTATTCCACCCCGGACACCTCGGTAAGTTTACCACCTCTGGACTACAAAATTGTTCAAGACATGAAAAAAACTCGAGCGAACATCAGTTTGTTCAAGTTAGTTAAGATCCAGAGTCAACAAGATTTCCTATTGCGCGCATTGGGACAGACAGCGCAGCCTCTACCAGCAAGGGAGCAAGCACACCTCTCGGATCACTTTCCACACTACTCAGTACACTCCGAATGGGAGAAGCATGCTCAAGTTTACCTCCATTCATACTTTCATTTGAAGTTATTAACTACAATGTTCACAACTGCTTGGTTCATTCTAGCGTGGCAGCCAACGTCATGCCACTCTCCATTGCTAAGAAGATCAATGCGCAATGGAGCGAGACATCCGTGTGAATCATCCAACTTGATCGAACATCAGTACCAGCCATTGGTGAACTATGAGACGTGATCATCCGACTATCCCATGATAGTCAAGTCCACCAATGCATCAACATAGTTTTTGTGGACATACCAGAAGCATATGGTCTATTACTCAACAAAGACTAGTCCAACAAGCTTGATGGATATTTTTCTACAGACTCGTATCACATGTGGCTTCCATACAAGGGTAAGTGCAACCGAATCCAGGTAGAATCTAAGAGGTACATGAAACAAAATGTCACTCCCCTCAATGGAGAGAATGAACCACTGGCCTTCACAGAACTCATGTTTGGCAACTGCCTCCTTGAGACAACATTTGGGTGTTATCCTGCACAGCCAGCTCCAACTCCACCAGATGCTTAGTTGGGACTCCTTCCTTGCCCAACTAATGGTAATGAAACTTGTACAATACATTGTACCAATAGTAGAAGTAGTAGAAGCAACAGTAGTAGCAGTAGTACTATCACATCAAATGGTCTCTGTACAGATGAGTTGTGGATCATGTAATTTGACGGATCAAAGACATAGGATGGCTCAGGAGCGGGGTGAGTTTTGATCAACCCTTACAACAGGAAGCATTTGGTTTCAAGTCGCTTGGAGTTCGAGTGTATGAACAACGTAGCAGAGTATGAAGCACTCGTGTTGGGCTTATAGAAATCCATCAGCCTCAACGTGGTCATGCTTAAAGTGGTAGGTGATTGAGAGATAGTGGTGCAGCAGGTACATAACGCCATTTACTGTTTATAACCGCATCTTAAAAGTTACCAACAAGAGGTATGGCGACTAATCTCAAACTTCCAAGCTTTTAATATTATTGTTGTAACACATACGCGTAATGTAGTTGATAATGCACTGGAAAATGCAGCTTTGAGAATGTCACCGATTAGGGATAGGTTTACTATTGAATTTTGTACAAACCATCTATCCCGGACAACATAACTAACTTACACATGTTTAATGATGACCAACAAATACTTCATTTCATGGCCAACACTGACGTCTTCAAAGATGCAGCGATATATGATGACGAGCATGAGCGCTCTATGCAAGTAGAAGCTAGTAACAGGAAAGGCCACCTTATCACGAAAGGTGTGGCAACATTGGAAAAGCTTTATGAATTGCAACAACATTTTCAGGGGCCAAGGAATAGAAAGACCCACAGTTCCACCATGAGGCACAAACTGATAAACCTGGGAAGAGAACAGGATCTGAAGTTTATCAATATTGGTACATAATGTACACAACAAGAGCAGCAAGCCTTTATCCACTTGTTCAAACAGTACCGAGAAGTGTTCGCATGGACGTATGATGATTTGAAAACTTATGACACTATCCAACATATCATCCCAATCAAAGAAGTAGTCAAGACATATCAACAGAAGTTGAGGAAAGTACATACGTCGCTTGAACCCCTCATACAGAAAGAGCTTACTAAGCTGTTGGATGCACGGATCATATACAAAGTTTGCCATTCCACATGGGTCTCCAACCTTGTTCCTGTATGTAAGAAGTCTAGGGAAATCCACATGTGTGTTGATTTTTGTAACATAAACCATGCCTCAGACAAAGACAACTACCCCGTTCCATCTATGGACCATATTTTGAAAATAGAATCTGAGGCACATATGTTTTCTCTTCTTGATGGTTTCTCAGGATAAAATCAGGTTCTAGTAGAAGAACCTGACAGACTCAAAACTACTTTCCATACCAAGTGGGGTACGTTCGCCTATAGAGGAATGTCGTTTTGGCTTGTAAATTCAGGTGCAAAATTTCAGTGCGCCATGGGCATCACCTTTTGCGGACCCATTGGACAGAGCGTGGTGGTATACCTCGATGATGTGACTGTGTTCTCAAGAAGATGAGAAGACCACGTATGCCATCTGAAGAAAATCTTTGAACGATGTCGGAGATATAGGATTTCCTTGAATCCCAAAAGGAGTGTATTCACAGTGACGGAGGGGAACCCCCTCCGACACATTGTTGCCAAAAGTGGGATCAAGGTGGATCCAGACCGAGTCCAAACCATTACACAGATCCCTTGCCCAGTCAACAAGAAATCCATGCAATCCTTCTTGGGAAAGATAAACTTCCTCTGGAAGTTCATCTTGGATTACGCGCAGATAGTTAAGCACATGCAGGACATGTTCAAGAAAGATGGAGTCTACAGCTGGGGTAAGAAGGGAAAATATGCATTCACTCGGATCAAGCAAACTGTTGCATAAGAACCTATGCTCTACAACCCAGATTTCAAGAAATGTTTACTGTTATACACATGTGCTTCCGATAATTCACTAGCTGCAATACTCACTCAGAAGGACGAAGCTAATGATGAACGTCCCATCTCCTTCATGAGTGCAAGCATTCAGGGACCAGAGTTCAACTACCCTGCCATTGAAAAGAAATCTTATGCAGTTTATAAGGCAGTGAAATACCTTAGGCCCTACTTGTTGAAGAACCACTGCATATTCTACGTCCACCACCCAACAGTCCGCACCTTGCTTGTACAAAAAGAACCGGGTGAACGACGTGCGAACTGGATGACAAGCTTGCAAGAGTATGATCTTGAAATCAATCCAGTGCACACGATCAAAGGACATGGGATCTGTAGACTTGCAGCTGAAGAAGTACATGCTTAGGAGAGCGAAGAAGAGCTCGTCGGTTGGGAGCAGGAAATTGAGATGTATGACATAAGGTAAGAAATACCCATTGAAGACAGAACCTCTTTGTACACAGATGTGCACTATTACCTTGAGCATGGCACCATACCCTCTCACTTTTCCATCAAAAAAAAGAGGGCATTGCACATGAAAGCCTTAGCATATCAATCGGTGCACGGAGTGCTTTACAGAAAGAACAGTAATCGAGTTTTTCTCAGGTGCCTGGAGGCACATGAATCAGAGAAGGTACTTCAAGATCTGCATGACAGACCCATTGGGGGTCACTTTGCGGGAAACACCACTACACACAAAGTTATGCAAGCTGGTTTTTACTGGCCCACATTATTCAAGGATGCACATGCTTATGCCTGCAAGTGCCCAGTCTGTCAGCGATGCGCCGACAGAACACGAAGATCAGCAGCCCCACTGCACCCTGTTGTAGTGACTGAACCATTCCAACAGTGGGGCCTAGACATCATTGGGGAAATTTTCCCTCATTCATCAAAGCAACACCGCTACATTCTAATAACAACTGACTACTTCACGTGGTGGATAGAAGCAGTTCCACTCAAATAAGTGAACGACCAGGAGGTCATCAGCTTCCTCCAGCAAAACATCATCTCACGCTTCAGCGTTTCGGTATCACTTGTTTTTATAATGCAACTTATTTTTCATGTTTGAAACTCTATGAATTTTCATTACAAAATGGTATTGTGTTAAAGAATTCATCTAACTATTACCTACAAGGAAACAATCTAGCAGAATCCACGAATAAAAATCTCATCCGTATAGTCAAGAAGACCGTTTTCTCTGAGCAGCGCAACTGGCATAGCGCCTTGACGAATGCATTATGGGCTGACCGTGTAACTCCAAATCCCTCTTTGAATACCTCACTCTACTTCATGGTTTATGGTAAAGAAGCCATCCTTCCACCAAATATCTACTTGCCTGCACTTCAGCTTTCCTAAGAATCCCAAGGCAGGCCTTACCAGCGAGTTCAGCATAAAATGGATGCCCTCCATAAGCTTCAGGAAGAAAGGATGAAAGTAAAAGAAAAATTCGCACTCCACCAAAACCATATTAAGAGATGGTTTGATAAGAAGTTTGTAGGGAAAGCTTACTTCGATGTTGGTGACTTAGTTTTGAAATGGGATGAGCCCCATGAAGACCAAGGCAAACATACGAAGTTCCAGTCCCTGTGGATTGGTTCATACACAGCCCACGAGAAGCTTGGCCCACACACGTATCATTTTCAATCACTTGATGGGAGGATTAACAACCTTCCTATCAACGGCCAAGATCTCAACCATTAATTTCAGTAGGTCGTGTCGTGCCCGTGCCTTGTACATAATCTGCTTGCTGCTTGTTGTTTTCATCTTGTTTTCTTTGCTTATTATCTTTGTTTTTACTTTGTTTGATTATGCTTACTATTTTTGTTTACATTGTCTTGTTTGCTTGGTATATTACTATTTTTGTTTTCGGAAATAATTGTTGCCAACTACTACGTTCTGGCTTTTGAATAGAGTATGTGGCTGAAATTTGAAGAGACTTGTGACACTGTAGCACTTAGCCAGACTTGTGTCCATCTTCTCTGTTCTTGGTTATAACCTTTAGTCGATGAAGTCTTGAAAGAAAATATGAGTTGTCTGCAAGGGAATTTTTGGTCCAACCATGAACCTATGTCCAAACTAGGAAGCCCCATGCATGTACTCAGCCTTATACTCTGTGTTCAAGCTCATCTAACTAGTAGAAATAGAGAAGGGGAAAATCTAAATGAGCAAAACTATGTCAGAGGTCTACATGCTTATCTAAACGAACAACCTCTTCTACTCTCAATAAGTCGTGATCCCTCTTCCGCCCAAAAAATAAATAAGTGCCTATGCACAACCTTCTTGAAAAATATAAAGGTTAAAGAAGAGAAAGGCTTTCTGCGTAAAGAGGTGAAGCATGCAACTCCACCAGGGTACTCACTAGGCTCGCTGGCAATGGAGTAATGCGTGTGTTTCTGCATGACTCCGTTGGGGTACTGTCCATCCCTGCTGGCAGCGGAGCAACACCAAAGATGAAAACTCATCTTCGGAAAATCTTCAACTCGCAAGCTAAACTACACTTGCCGAATTCAAAACACTAAGATCAAGCTAAACTTTTGATTGTGTTTGACTGACTTGGAAAAGGGTGAACCATGTGTGTCCATGGGGTAAGCGGGGAAGCCGAAGTAACCCGCACAGTGATCCAATACTCCCTGAAAGACCAAGGTCATGTGCTAGAAATGAACCAAAACAGAGAAGTTGGAGTTCTACCAGTGTGTCGCCAAGTGTTGTAGCGACTACAACCACCCTCCAAAATTTTGGCCTACACCCAATTTCAAAGCCTCCCTTGAGAGTTTCACTTGATGACTTCACACACTCGAGTACACTCCATGAGCTCGTGTGAGTCCTTGCATCCACCTTGCTTGTTCATTTCATTCAAGTTTTTGCATGTTGGTGTCTAAGTCATGCTTGTGACCATTTTTTGGCTCTGCTCGAAGTCTTCGCTTCATGTGTACTTGTTGTGTTTGCTATGAAGGCATTTGTCGCACTCACACATGGAGTCACATTCACTATTGCACAAGCACCATCACGGCCGATCAACGATCAATCACAAGTATCGCGCTTGTCACTTGCACCGTCAATAAGTCATGTTGAGCATGTGTGTTTGGATGGTTTGAGTCGTCTCATCATCAAGTCATGAGAGTGTGTGTTTGCATGATCACCTATGCATCTTTTGATCGTTTACACACTTAGTCATTTTTTGCTGAAGTTCTGACGACCAGACTCTCCTTTGATAGTTGGACCATCACCCCATTGTCGACTCGATCAATTGTCACCAAGAACAGTGCAGAGGCACTAAGAAATTCTTTCCAAGCTGTGTTGACCGCAAGAAAGTCAATCAGCTTTCATGTTGGACACCCAGACAGTCAGACCTGGTAACCAGCTTTGGACTGACTCCCTTCCAAAATTATGTAGAGGCTACTAACCTTGCCCACTCTGCTAACTGAGGAAATTGCGTAGACAGACCGAACAGACACCAAGTGCCCATCCTTGCCTTCCTTAGAAAATTGTGCATTTTTCCCAGTCAGTCCCCACAACAGTCAACCAACAGCTCATCCAGTAAATTGCATAGTTTTCATAGTCAGTGCTGCCAACAGTCGACCAGCTACTCATCCAGGAAATTGCACAATTTTCATGAGAATACCTTCTGCTGGGAAGCAATCCGCTCAACCCAAAAACTACGCAAAGATGATCAGCAGACCATCTTGTCAGCCTTAGTGCAGTTTTCCTCGCTAGCAACTCATAGCAGCAAACTGCTAGTTCCCTCCAGGAATTGCGCAGTTTCTGCTGCCAGTGACCCAGCAACCAACTACCAGTTACCTCTAGGAATTGTGCAGTTTTGGCTCTCAGTTCCCTCTGAGAATTACGCAATTTTGGCTGTCATGCTTCCAGGCAATTCCTCCCAAAAATTGCGCAATCTCTTCCTGTTGATCTTCCTTGTAGCCTAGCCTGTTCCTCTAGAAAATTGCGCAAATTTTTCCTTCCAGCCCTTCCTACCCACTCGTTCCGAAAACTATATAGATCCCGACTATATTTCCTTCTTGTAGCCCGAACTGTCCCTCTCAAAATTTACACAATTTTTCCTTCCAGCCGAACCAAACCTCGATGACATTCATTGTCATCTTGGATTGCCCATCTCCATCACTCAGTGAATCTTGCGCAGTTTTCCTCAATAGTGCTCGGAGCCATCATCCCGCTTCACAACCTTGTTGCCTCTCCCAGTCACCTCCATTCGAAATGATCATGTGTCATGGTAGACTAGGAGGTTTTGGATTTGATGTCGTCTCATCATGAGTGACTGCAGGTACAGGTACACCAACAAACATGGCGCAACGACGAATGGGATGAACGAAGGGAGCAAATGCAGAAGGACAGGTTCACTAATGGATGAACAAACAATGCATGCGAAGAGATGTGCCCGTGAATAGATGATCATGAAAATATGTGTTCGCGAACAAACAGATGAGAAAACATGCAAGACGTGTTCACAGACGAACGAACAAACAAACATGCACCTTTCGCGAACAGATGAGCCTATCAAGCCTTCCAAATTGCAAGCAAGGAACAACATGCCAAAGCTTCATCAAGCGAACCAAAGACCATCAAAGACTTCATGCACTTTGCCATGCGGAGGTGAAGCTGTGATACACCATGAATACATCCATCACCCAGTAGCACTATACCTCGACATGCACTCCAGCAGCAACACGAATGTACCAACACTGTCATGTCGAGTCATGTCATGAGTCATGTCACCCACATCTCTACGATGGGTTATGTTTCCAATCAATGTAATTTAATGTGGAAGTCAAAGAGAACCACTTGTTGTACAAAGAGTCATGTAAAGTTGAAAATTCATGGAAGCCAAACAATCATGAGGGTAGTCGAACAATCACAAGGGTCAGTTTCACCCTTGGCTCTAAATACCCTCTCATTTGTACATGGAAAGGAATTTTCACCTCAGCTCCTCCCACATAGCCAAGAGAGTCTGTAATCTTTTCTTTGAGGAGTAAGTAGTGGCTCCAACGCCCCACTCACCCTCTCCCTTTACAATGAAAGAACCATTGACACAAGTACACTAGCATTCACCAGGCATGTGAACCTCACTTCTCGAAGGCAAAGCAGACCACTCTCTTGTGCTGAAAAGCAAGAGTTGAGGAAAATCCTTAAGACAATGGAAACCAAGCCATCATATTGGATGGGACTCCCACACAAAAAGGTGTGAAGTCTAGTTGGGAATTCATACCAGGGTGATCCCCTGAATGTTGGTGGGTCCAGCATTGTCAACACAGATCAAGGAGCATTAACACAAATGATATATAAATGTACACATTAGTGGAAAATTATCCAGCAGTTGTCTATTAATAGAATAAAGGAGGATGCATACAACCAAGCCTTGATGTCAATAGGATCTCCTTGAATGAATGTCCAAGTCCAAGCTAGGCTCTCCAAGCACTCCTTCTCCAAGCCAAAGGAGTAGCATACAGGCACAATATTAGCATGAGGGTGCAAACAGACATAGACCAACCATTTGGGAATGAGAGAGGATTAATATATATGTAGGAAAAGGGAGTTAGGATCTCTCCAAAGATAGGAGTAGGCCCTTATCTCAAGGACGTAGCTCATAGGGATAAGACCAAGAGGCCAATTTGGGAGAAATCGACCTCATCTACACCGAACAACCTCCAGCTCGTCGCTCTAGAAGCTTTTAGATCACAAAGCTTCTCATCCTCTTTGGGAAAATTGCCTTTTTGGGATCATTGCGGGTATACAAGTAAATAGAGAAATGACATCATGGGTCGAGTATAATACAATGGGCGACCATCGCAGTTTTTAGTCTCATAAGAGCAATGATTCTCAAATTAGGGTTTAAGAATTATTTCCTTCGGGGGAAGCTCATTGTCCAATCAATATCTTAGGGAGGATCTGAGCTGCATATATGAATGAGTACACTGCATGATGGTCATGTTTCGGGAACTTTGGGGTATGTCACGGGGAAGTGTAAGAGGTGTGACAAAATGCTGTGATCAACCTCCTCTTCATCAGATTCAAAACTAGATAATCTAATTAAAACTATGGGGAAATTATGGAGAGGATGATAGTGGTATATAGAACACCTCCTAGAGAACTCCAGGGAGGACCTCAAAATCGAAACTCCAACTTTAGGAGAAACCCACCACAGATTAAACAAAGGGAACAAAAAGGCCCTTGTGATCAACAACCAATGAGACCTCCATTTCAGGAAAATTATACTGATGAAGAACTTGAATCATCTAAATAACTCGAAGAAAATCAAATACATCTATTTGAAGAAAGTGAGATAGATCACATCTTCCTGACCAAAGAAGAACAAGACCAATTTTTTCTCTCTCAATTAGAAGGGCTCCCATTAGAATCAGAATATTATAAAAAAGGATACCAACATGCCATTATGGAGGTGCATAAACAATACAACTTAAGAAGCAAAAAGGCTATTGGAACTTCCTCCAGTAAAACTCAAAATGATGCCCCTTCCTCTAGTCAAACAAAACTTGATTCTCAAAAAGAAATTCTTAAAAACCTTATGTAAATGTAAAAGAAATAGATACATCTCATACATCTTTTAATATGGAAACTAATTGGCTAAGGTAAATATCTTGATTCCTTTAACAGAATTAATGACCATAGGTGTATACAAGACTCAAGTCATGAAAGCCTTAAAAATAGGAGAAGGGTCAGACACAGTCAATTTGACTGATGACCGTCCTGAACTCTTGTTTGGACCCAAAGTTGAGGGTAAGCCTCAATATGGGATTGTTCCACCTGTTAACATAAGCTTGAACATCCATGATAAAATCCTACATAATGAAATGATTGACTCTAGAGCCTCTCACAATTTGATTCCCAGAGCTATCATGGATAAATTAGGGTTAGACATCACCAGACCATACAAAGACTTGTACCCCTTTGATTTAAATAAAGTTAGATGTCTTGGTCTGATAAAATATTTATGTGTCACTCTAGTTCAAATACCTTCTAAGAGTCTAGTCATGGACATCGTAGTAGCAGACATACCTCCAAAGTATGGGATGCTACTGTATAGGTCATGGGGTGCAAAGTTGCAAGGCACTTTATAGATGGAAATGACTTATGCCACCATTCTTGTGTTTGGCCAACCTAGAAGACTTTATAAGGAAACACTCATGAAGTACATGGTCAACAGTCAAGATAAGCCTAAAAATTATCCCCTCTATTCAATACATTCACACATGGACTCTGTTGTCTCATGAAATGATGACTGTGTGGAAAATGAAGTTTCGTCGTTAGAGGTCAAAGTCGGTAATACATAAATAAAAAAATTTAATACTGAAGAAACAAATCCAAAGGGAGAATCTTTGTGGAATATGAATTTTGATGGAGTTGTGTGTAAAGATGGAGCAGGGGCAAGTGTATTTGTTGTAAACTCAGCAACAAACAGAGCAGAAGGACATGGTTACAAACTTAATTTTCAGTGCACAAATAACATTGCAGAATAACGAATTTATGTGCATGGAGATTCTGAGCTAATTATAAAACAAATTAAGGGTGAATATTCTGCAAAACACCCTAGATTAAGGGCTTATAGAAATGCAGTTTTGGATTTTTTACAATGTTTTCTTGAATATGGTTTGTTTGTGATACCTCGAAACCAGAACATTTTAGAAGATGCCTTGGTTGTTTCAGCCAGTACTTGCAAGATGCCTTTCCACTCAAATAGGAAATATGTTGTAGAAGTTAAGCACGGGCTAGTTGTGCCTGATAACATCAGATACTGGCAAGTTTTTGGCAATGATGAACAAATTGAAAAATTATTGAAATTAGAAGATGAATTTGAATGTACACATATAGATTTAGATAATGATGTTGAAATAAATGAGTGAAATATTGTTAAAAGAAGCTAATGAGGATTCAAAACCTTTAGAAGTGTTGTAATTAAAGGATAATTTGTTGCCCAAGGGGCTAGCACCTTTAGAAGATCTATTTGATTTCAATGATGTACCAAAAAACCCAAAATTGAACCAGTAGGGGTTGGGGTAGAAGAATGCAACATAGGGACTGCAGAGAGCCCTAAGATTATTAAATTATCCAAATCCTTGCCTCCCGATGAAAAACATAAATACATTGAACTTTTGAAATAACTTTTTGATGTTTTTGCCTCGAGTTAGGAGGACTTCAACATACTATTCCCCTTAAAGAAGATCAGAAACCTTTTAAACAAAAGCTAAGAAGGGTCAATCCACTCCTATTGCCTCTAATAGAAAAGGAAGTTAAGAAGTTATACGATGCCAAAATTATTGTACCTCTTAGATTTTCTAAGTGGGTTTCAAACCTAGTACCTACAAGGAAGAAAACAGGAGAAATTAGGCTATGTGTAGACTTCTAAAACTTGAATAAAGCCTCTCTTAAAGACAACTACCCCCTCCCAAAAATGGATCATATATTACAAAAGGTAGTTGGGTCGAGTAGGATCTCTTTATTAGATGGATTTTCAGGTTATAACCAGGTCCTAGTTCACCCTGATGACCAACAAAAGACAACATTTACTACACCATGGGGTACCTTTATGTATGTAAAGATGCCTTTTGGTCTGATGAATGTTGGAGCCACCTTCCAAAGGGAAATGGATTTTTCCTTTGCTGATGAAATTGGCAGGTTCATTTTCATTTATCTGGATGATATCACTGTATTTTCAAAGACTGAGGAAGAACACTTGCTGCATTTAAGAAGAGTCTTTGAAAAATGTAGGAAATTTGGCATCTCACTGAACCCCAAGAAAATACTATTTGGTTTGGAAGAGGGAAAACTTATAGGCCACATCATTTCCAAGGAAGGAATTAGAATTGATCCTAGAATAGTTGAAGCTATCCTCAAAATTGACCCTCCCAGGAATAAGAAAGAAGTTCAATCCTTCATTGGGAGAATAAATTTCCTCAAGAGATTTATTCCTAATTTAGCAGAAATCTTAAGGTCCATCACAAATATGTTGAAAAAGGATACTGAAATAAAATGGAACTTTGAAGCCAGAAAATATTTCAGTGAAGTAAAACTAGCTCTAACAACTGCTCCTGTATTGATTAGTCCTTATTTCACCAAATATTTTATGTTTTTTTCTTTTGCATCTAATCATACTATTGCAGTTGTTTTATTGCAGAAGAACAGTGAAGGATAGGAGCAGCCAATAGCTTTCTTTAGTAGGGCTTTAAGGGATGCTTCATTGAAATACAATATAATGGAGAAACAGGCTTTTGCCTTGGTAAAAGCACTAAAGGACTTTAGAGTTTACATTTTACACTCCCATATAATTGCATATGTCCCTAATGCTATTGTAAAAGATATTTTGACACAAACTGATCCTGATGGAAAAAGGGGCAAATGGATTGTTGTTATGTTAGAATATGATCTTGAAATCAAGCCTACCAAGCTAATCAAAGGTCAGGGATTGGCAAAATTGATGGTAGAATCTAATTTCCATGCACTTGATATAAATTTCATAGTTGAACTGGATGAACAGGAAGAGCAGGCGACTCCACTGTATCAGAAGCATTTGCTACCTCTCCATGGTATGAAGACATTCTCTTTGTACTACAAAATTTACAAGCTCCTCCAGGTTTGACTAAAACTAAAGCCATATTTCTTAAGTTAAAGGTTGTGAGATTTTGTATTTTGGATAATAATCTATATTGGAAAGATGCAGGTGGAATTTTACTTAATTGTGTGCTAAAATATGAAGCATATAAACTTATGCAGGAATTCCATGAAGGAGATTGTGGAGGACACTTGTATTGGAAGACAACAACAAACAATATTTTAAGGGTTGGGTTCTACTGGCCCACCTTATTTGCAGATGTCCACAGGAAAGTCACCACATGTCATCAATGCCAAATATTTGAAGGAAAAAGAAAATTGCTACCCCTACCCTTGAAGCCCATATCAGTTGAAACTCCTTTCCAGCAATGGGGTTTGGATTTCATTGGAGAAATACACCCTAGTTCCTCAGCCCAGCATAAGTGGATTCTTACAACCACTGACTATTTTACGAAATGGATTGAAGTTGTACCTACAAGACAAGCCATAGATGCAGTAATCATCAAATTCATGGAAGGTAACATTCTTGCTAGATTTGGATGCCCAAATAAGATCATTACTGATAATGCAACTACATTCAAATCAAAGAATATGGTGGACTTTTGCAACAAATATAACATAAGATTGGGTCACTCTACTGCCTATTACCCACAGGGAAATGGGCTAGCAGAGTCTTCAAATAAAATTTTGGTTAATATCATTAAGAAGTTGTTTTAGGATAAAAAAAATCTTGGCATAACAAATCAATCAATATTTTGTGGGCTGATAGACTCACTACCAAAAAATCCATTGGTATGTGCCCTTTCCAACTAGTTTATTCGATATATGTTGTTTTCCCCACATCCTTAGGAATCCTTGTTTTGAAGTTATTGCAAGAATCCCAAGTTGAACCTAATGACCTGCAGAGAAGAATAAATCATACCATACATCTGCAACAATCAAGAGAGGAAGTCTACAATAAAAACCAAGTCATCCAAGAAAACATCAAGAAAAATTATGATAGGAGAACCAAATATAATGATTTCCAAATATAAGATATTGTACTGAAATGGGATTCAAGAAATGGGGACAAGGGTAAGCATGGAAAGTTTGATCATTTGTGGACGGGACCTTACAAAATTGAAGCTTACAGAGGGAACAATGCCTTTTTTCTTAAAGATATGTCTAGAGTAGAGCTGCCTAATGGACTTGTAAATGGAAGAACGCTTAAACATTACTTCCCTCAAATAAATCACATTTCACTCAAACCATTGTACATGCCATTTTATTTTTCTACTAACAGTGTGGGTGGTTTCCATCAGAAGTTGAATCTCAAGGAGAAGGCATAAGGTCCTGATGAGATGTTGTCATATCTACAGCAATAAACAAATCAATTCAGATGCAGAACGAAGATTGAAGGCAAAGGACCAAGGCTACTGATCCAAGTGTTCTTGACACCTCATAGGGAGGATGTCATCCCCAACTGGAGTCATTGTTAGGGTCCTATGATTCATAGTTTCAATTGATGATTGGCTATTTCCTTTGAGTTGATAAAATTGTAAATAATATTGTATTCTGCAAATGATTTTAAAAATTATATATATATATATATATATATATATATATATATATATATATATATATATATATAGATGAAAAGAGGGTGTAAAAAAATGTATGTGACAAAAGAAAAATAGAATAAAAAACAAAAGAATGAAAAAACTCCCTGAAAAAATGTACGTATGTGAGCAAATTGAAATCCCACCAAAAAGATCAAAAATGCATTAAAGTTAATTTGTAAGTTTTTCAAATAAAAGTGTGCAGCTTGTTTAAATGCCACGGAGAAATAAATTGCATAGTTTAATCATATTGCTTAATCATGATTAAACTAAGTTAAAAATGTTGCATATATTAGATAATAAATCAACCATTAAGCTTAATCTTGGTTGAAATAAATAGGTAGATTAGAGAAATATTAACCAAAGTGTTTAAACTTGGTTAATTGCATTAATATGCATTAGAATAGGATTATAAGCAACCTTAGGAAAATAATATGGGCTTTCTAATCAAAACGTGCCCTTAGGATTATATTAATTATGTTTAGTGTTGATAAATCCTGATTTAATTAGTTTAATCGTGTAATTTAAACATGAGTAATTAATATGTAATAGCGCGTTGGGCACTAAAGTTTGGGTTTTATTATAAAGTTGAAAGCGACAAGAATTATTTTTCGGTTTGAAGTATCGGGCACACATCATCCGGCGGTAGTGATTTACCTCGCCCAAATTGACGAAGGGGAATCAAGTTCAAACCCCCTGCCAATTCTATCTTTATCAGCAAGGGAGGTCCAAAAATTGGTATTCCCAATCCCAGGCCCCACTATATATGGTAGGCACTCGTTATTTCGCACCCCACCTCCCCTCCGAAATCCGCCCATCTTCCTGCCAACGTTTATCTGCGCCCATCACGTCATTCCTTCGCCATGTCCTTACTTCTCTTCCACTCCTATTCCACCACATGGCTTTCACGCTCCACTATAATGGTGCATATCTGATTCTATTATGCTTTGCCTATTACATCATAATTGGTTACTGTCTAGAAGTTCACCACCTGTCATCATACTCGCTCCATAATGGACTAGAGATAATGGTAAATTCCAAATTTGCTTATAAAAACCTCCAAATTGTCCAGTGTGGTCCCTTTCTACTCCCCGTCCATTTCAGATAAAAAGGTACAGGACTTTAAACTGCCACCTCATCTGCTCGATTTCTCGGTCACCCTGCATATTCTAGTAAGATATTTTCGACCACGTACTTGTCACAATGAGTAGATTACTCGGTAAACATTCAAATCTTCCCAGGTAAAAGATAAAACCTCTCACATTTGTTCTTGATATTTCAGCAATGGCACCTAAAGAAAAATCAAAGCAAACCATTGAGAATCTCATGATCCCTCCTATAATCGACTTATACCATATACCATTGGCAGATAAACAATACAAAATTGCAGAGACCAATTGTGAGTTTGACTTGTTCGAACTGCAAAATTGGATCAAACAAACCTTTCTGGACTAGAGCAATGAAATCAACCTCTGGGAATCCCTCTTGTCACAGTTCATGTTTCCCCAAACTCATACTTTTCCGTAATTTTTCAAATGATGTCAATCCTGATATATTCCTAGCCATAGAGCCATTGTGGCCGAGAATGGTGACATTCTGCTGGCCATAACCCCAGAGTCCATTAACTAAATGTTGTAAATACCCCAGAATGACTCTTGGATCCCTTTTTCTGTATATTCCCTCATGGAACTCTACTAGAAGTTGACCACCCCTCAAAGAGCTAGGATATTTGAATTTTTCCTACCAGAAGATGTTCAACTCGGAAAGAAGAATCCACCATACCCAGCCTCTATGTTTCCTAAAAAAACTAAACAAATTGTGTCATTAGTGTCTTTTCTACTAGAATACCACTCAGATCAATGGGTAGATGAACCTATTTTAGGTTTTCTCTCCATCTTTTCCAAAGAAGAAAAAACTTTTGTAATTTTTAATTTTAGTCAATTCCTTACAGACAACGTCCATGACCAATTCCTCAAGATCACAACAAAAGGAATGTTCAAATATTCATCAATGTTAGTGTACATGTTTTTCTTTCATCAAGCAAATAGATTTCTAACAACCTTGTAGAGATTGGATGATCAAGGTAATGCACAGTCATTTATACATTGGACCTCTTTAGTAAGGAAGAATTCAAGTGATTTCACCTTCAGTGACTTCATTGACCAGTTTATAGATATAGTGGTGTGTCTTCTAAACAGCAATGTGGAACCTAGAATAGGTTATGAGATTCAAAGAACCCTACACCTTAGTGATCAAGCCATAACATGAGATAGGTATTTGTACCATAACTACACAGAAATCAGGGTGCATGGTTGTGAGCTGCCACAATATAGATTGTCAAAATATGTTCCTATGAGGATTTTCTCATTGGAGTATATCAGGCAAATGATCAATATGGATGATTTTCATTTTGTCTCAGCCAAGAAGAAGGCCCAATTCAAGATCAAAACACAGGTGGGACCATTTATATGCAACAACAGGGCAGCAGGCATTGAGGCAGATACACTTCTCAAGCATATGAACTTTCAGTTAAGTTTCACTTGGTCCTATGACCCCTTTGACATAATTTCCAGTCTAAGAGTGGAGCAAAAGACCACTCCTTATTCTCATACTCCCAGGCCCGAAATTGAGAAGTTTATGAACAAATATCAATGGGAGGAGAACACCTTGCAGGAATCTAAGGAGCATATTTTATCTACAACCACCTCACAGACACTAGTCCCTCAGGAGAAGCATGATAAAAGGCCCATAGAAGAAGAGTCTTCTCCAGTGACAGAAATTGAAGCCAAGCAGTTCTTAATTTATACAAAGAAACCTAAAAAGAATCCACCACCAATTTTTATGCAGGATGAAGAAGGACATACTACTATAGTCATGATAGGTAAACATGTTTCAACAACACCAGAAGACATTTTTGCAGGTACAAGACAAGAAGACATTTTTCTAGGCTCTCCATCTTCCTCTGCTTCACAAGATCATCCAGATGTAGCTCAGACAATAGACTTGGCTAAAGGACAAATAAAGCCCAATATTTTTTCTAAGTACAATGAAATAAAGTAGAAGAATGAAATGTTAAGGGCCAACACATACACTCAGTTTTTGAAGCACACTGCTTCTTCCCAACACAAGCTTTTGTCATCCTTTGATACTGAATAAGGGAGAATGCAGATAGCTTTTTTGCAAGCACGAGTTCCTTTTCCTAAATCACCAGTAGACTACAAGAAGAAAATATTCTCCTTTGACACAAATCAAATCCATCTGATTGATCAGATGGACATGCACAAATAGACTGGAGAGATGTTGTATTCTACATTGACTAACACTACCATGACAACTTCAAAATTGCAGGCCTCCATCAGCAACATACAGTCACAATTAAAGCTGGAGAAAATTTCATCTTTGGCAAAAGATACTAGAATTAAATCATTAGAGTAATTAGCCATCAAGCTAGGTTATGACCCTAGTGATGTAAAGGAAGTAGAGGATATTGTAAAGAAAAATAATGTTGATATAGCAACTCTGAGGAAGCAGCTTAAGTTGCCATCTACAGAGGATCCACAAACCAAGGAAATGGGAGAACTAGAAAAGAAAAAGGAAGACATGTTCAAGATAATAATTGAATAGAATGTTCATATTAGATAAATGGAGGTGGAACTAGAAAAATTTCTCAAAGAGAAGGAGCAGTCCTCACAGTTAGTCGTTGTTCCAGTTACAGCAGTACCAATTACAATTGTAGGAGTAGCATAGGCTTCAACATCAAGAACAACACCAACACCAACTACATATTCTACCATAGAACTGGTTAAAGCCATGTAGGAGATGTCCATTAAAGGGAAGGAGATTGAGAAGTTGAAAGAACAGTTGAAGAATCTACAAGAACAGTAATTGAAGAATGATAACTCCTATATAGCATAGTTACAGAAAGCTCACAGGTTTGCTCAAAGAATAGAATTTTTAGAAAGTGAGTCAGTAATGGCTCAAACTCTAGCACATGCTAAAGAAAACACATGGATAGATATAATTCAAGATATAATTGATATTTGACCATCAATCGAAATAATTTTTGAGCAGGAAAAGTTGATACAGAGGTCAAAAACATTGATAGAACAAGTGAGGGAAGTATTGGGAGACAAGCCAACTGAAGCAGCAACATTGATCAAAATCCTAAATTCTAAGACCAGAGAAGAATTAGAGGAGCTACATATTGAATATAGGACTGAAACCATCTTAGAAATCAAGAATGTTTTTCAAAAGAGAAACCTGATGGTTCAAGTATAGAACAAATGCCAGACTCTGGAAACTTCTCTCCAGAGATTTCATAGCAAGTTTAATCTACTGAATCAGAGAGGTCTGTCAGGTTTAGTGGCTTTAAATGACAGGTTAATTAGTTTGAGTGACTATAGTAAAAAATTTACACTATTGCCAAAGATAAATCCAAGTTTGCATGGGTAAAAGGAAGTATGACAGGCAAATATTTCTTGGAGGCTCTAGATTTTGATCTCATCATCAAACATGAGAAATATACCGAAGTTGATGAAACATATAGAAAGCTAATAAAAATTTCTATCCCCAGTGAAGATCGATGGGATCACTTGTGTGAATTAGTTTTGTGAAACATTTTTCATCTCAAATAGCGAGGCAACACCTTTTTCGGACCAGTCATCAACAACCCTCCTCGATAATAGTGTCAACAGCTCCGGTAGTTTTGAATTCCTAAATTTTTGTACTATTTATGTAATATGTTTTAAATATTTTAGGATTTTGTCTGGATCTTTTAACATCAAGATATTTTGTAAATATTTTCCTATAAGTACTTCATAATTTGAAGTAGTAGAGGTTGATGTTTATGTAAAGAAAGGACCATTGATGTAAAGTTGTTCCACAAAGTTCCAATGGACACATTTTAGAAATACAAAATATTTTTAAGGATTCCTGTGTCAGATTTTTTGGTGAAGTGATCTTCTCTTTTGTTATTGTGTTTTCTCTATTTTTCATATTTTTTCTTTTCTCTATTGTTTTAAAGAAAATTAAGTTCAGGATTTGTTTCAATAGCACCCTATTCTGGCTTAAAACAATATCAATGTTTTCTACTGAAGTTAAGAAATATAATTCTTAATTTCTCTCTGCTTAATGGACACTTAATCATTTCTTCTTTTTCCATCTCATTAAACATATAAGATCCAATAAATCTGCCTACCTTGCCCTGTTAGATCTGTTTGTAAATGCTGAAATAAATCCATTCGAAGTATATTGACTCCATTACCCAATGATGTATTGTTACATTTTCAACCAAACCAATTCATAAAACCCAACCATTGAAATTTCATAACTAACCTAATATCTCAATATGAACAAATTTAAATCTGAAAGAGAGATCCCTCTCTGAAGTTGGCAGGGCTAGATCCCAGCTTCCAAAGTGGTTTTGTAGTTACCTTTATATTTCTTGAACAGTCTTAGGAAATACAAAGTGCTAACAGACTCAAAAAAAAAATTCCAAAATGCTTATCCAATCAACCATTCACCCTATCCATTTCCCCATACTCAAGTTTTGCCTATTACTCCTAGCCACAGTACATGACACAAGGAGAATTAGGTGTCTAACCTCACTACCTCTCAACCTGGGAGGAGGAATACACAAGTCCAAGCTTGTATCGGAATTGCTCATATTTTCCTTACATCAAATACCTCTTCATCATTTGAGATCTATTTTATCTTATTGGCTTCCATTGGATCATATCTCAAATCATAATGTGCTTCAACCTCTTATGAAAAAACAAGTTCTCTGACAATCTTCATACAACTTAGATCATTACAAAGTATCACGTTAAATCCATCATACCATCAAACAATCCATCAAACATTTTTAGGATCCAAAATTATTTACAGCTAACTACACAAACTATCATGTCTTCCTTCTCTTTTCTCATCATCAGCACTGTCATCCCAATAATCGAATCAAATACATCAAAAGACCAATCAACTTCCATCATCCAAATTTTGGGAGGATATTGATCATATGCTTCCCTTGACCAAGGAATTTCTTACTAGGTTTCTGCAAAACCTCAAGTCCCAAGTAGTAGTATATCAATCCAAGATCCTTCATATCAAATTATGCTTCCAGCCCCCTCTAAAGGCAACACCTTTTCCTTTGATACAAGAGCCCTTTTTTGTCAAAAACAAGTCATTTAATCAATCCTAAAGTACGAGATATTCTTTAATCATGAAGTTGCTTTTTCATGCTCTCAAAACCTTTGGGTAACTCTTCTAAATGAGGTAATCATTTTAACATGATATTTTCCCTCTTATTGGGAGAATCTAGGCTTTCTTTCATGTTGTTGTCTGTTGTATGCTAGACCTTGATTTTTCTTGGGCAAGGTATACTTCAAATTATTTTCTCTTCCGGCATTCAAGTATTTCTATAATTTTGGAAATTCCTATAGTTATGATTCATCCTTCCATTTATTTATTCTTCTACCAAAGCCTAGGAAACCCTCATTATGTGCTTGCAATTCTCACTAGGAGGCCAAGGAAGAGAAATTAAAAAGAAATAAGAAACAATAGACTATCTAATAGAAAGAGTAACAATAATAAAGGAGAGAGATATAAAAATACTTATCTTTTAGAAGAGTGTGAGCTTCCTCTTGACCTTTGGACTCCTTGCATTCATAATCAACTTTATTGACTTCATGATGATGTCATTTATCCTTTCAAAATCTAGGTATTCTTCTTTCGGTGGAAATGTATAAATGTGGGGCTTTCCAAGCTTTATCGCTTGCTAGGATTTACAAACCATAGATGTCAAAAACCCTATAATTTGATGAAACTAATCAATGTTTCATTCATTCATTGACTTTGGTTCAGGACACTCAGATATAAAGTTGATTTTTAATCTTAAAGATAGATTAGGCCTTATGACCTTGTCATATCCAATGAGTCGGTTTCATCAAGAATATAATAGTGACAGAGATCCTTCTCCTCATTTCAAACATGGAATGTAGGACTGTGTATCCAAATTTCTATACACCTAGTAAATCTCTATACACAGATCAATGTGTCAAAAAATCTCATTACTCCATTTTTACTTCAAGATACCAAACAATGTTCCCAACACAAGACATTTGGTCTTTAATTCTATCTTTTGGACTCATCACATCTTACATTTCAGGTATTAAATAGACCTTTTGTACTTTGGTGGTCTATCTTGTTCGCATACCTTTAGTGTTTCGATGGACTTCTTTGAGAATCATGATTCATATGGAAAAGGATTATTAATATGTTTTCCCTTGTCAAATTTGTCATGGATTAAACCCTTCTCATGAATGACATTTCTGATTTGGAAGACAAGTTTTGGGATTCTTCTTACTCACTGAGATATTTTTCCTTCAACAGAGATACCCGATAGAGATCCATTTGTTCCAAACCATAAGAAAGGAGCCACATATATTTTCATAGGTTGCTTTCAAAGAGATACCAAATCACCTCCTTGCAATGCACCATAGATCTAATTCCTTCTAGTTCAAAGATTAAGGGTACACAAAGATCCTTTCAAGTTAACACCGGATAAATTTCTCAAGTGATTTAAGGATTCGACTTCATCAATTTTGAAGATGATTCGGTTAAGCTTGCACAAAAAAGATTAGACTTCCGATATTTTTCCAACCTTTCTGAGGTTCTTATAATTAATGCTTTTATCTCTACTATGACACTTCCAATATAATGTGTTTGAAATATTACTTAAGACAGTTCTTGTATTTACACAGTCTTAGATTTGTTAATATAATTAAATTCTTGAGAGTTCCATGACATTAATGTATTATAAGACTAGATCATTTTAAACCTGAACGTTTCGATCTACTCTCAATAAGAACTAGCTGACCTAGGCTTTTGAAATAATTGATTGTGATTGCCTTCTCAATTTATTGAGGCTCTCGAACCTCTACATTTATGAGGAAACTCTGACCTGAGGGTTGATATTTGACCTTATGCAATTTCAACCAATTAACTACAAACGTTATTGTATGTTTACCTTTCTATTAGATAAGAATATATGAGCTTCAACCTTCTTAGATTTACACCTTGTAGGTTTTAACCGTGTACATAAATTACTTGCAAATAAATTATTAAAACAAAAAATATACAATGGAGAGAACATAAAGAAATATATATGGAGATTTTCCCCTAGATCACAAAACCAAGAATACCATATTTATTTTTCATTATTCCTTTCAATGATACAATACATATATATACATGCAAAAGCATTCATAAACCCAAATCCACTAACCTTGGATTAGAACATAACTATAGTTTCCTTGACCAGATCTACAAATACCATGGGAAAAAACAATTGTGCCCAAAAACCATGAGTGAAAACCATGTGCAAAACCATGCTTGTCATAATATTCCCTCCCTCTCAATTGGGGAGACATACCCTTTATTCTATCCAGGCTCCCTCTTAACTTAGGGAGCTCAACCACTTCCTTTTTCTAGAACATTAGAGAACCTTTTTGTTGGCTTATAGGGGCCTGCCCAGGTTCGGAATAGTTATTTAGCCAAACAAATCCCTCAGCTACCGGCCTTTTCGACAACAGCCCGTGGAGCACGGACTGAGGTCTCACCCAAGGTAGCAGGGGAGGGTGTCGGAACCAGGTTTCCACACCCTTGGGGTGTCTAGATGTGGTTTGTGAGGTTCGTGCGCCATTTTGTAGCCTCGCGCTATGCAGATTCGGTTACCCTTATTTCGCTTATTACAAATTGCATCAATTATTACAAATTTGATCTAGTTAGAGCCGTCTTTAAGAAAACTGTTATTATTTCTGGTTACTTTCGCGCATCAAGAATAAACCTAGTTCACAAGTATCCAACAGTAGAAATGCATAGATCATAACAATTCAAAAAGATCAAAGTCACATTTAACACAGAGTTCAGGGTAAACTTATCTTTATTATCAATCTTCACTAATACATCCAGATCCACCCTGCGCACTCAGCTGCAAGGGTCCGTGCACACAGCTGCGGACTTCCCAGGCCTCTGCGCACGTAGCTGCAGAGCCTCTACCTACTACCCTTATCCCTCGACTCGGACTTATAGACACTTTCAATTTTTCTACTTCAAGTACCCATTACCATTCATCTTCTCCAAAAACAACTGCCTTTCCCTCATAGATCCGCACTCTATTTATACCCTTCCTGGCCCGCGCTCCCTATGCGAGTCGACTCTGTTTACATTAATTTTTATTATTCTTGGGTGGACTACCCTTTGACTCAACCTATTACAATTCGTGTTCCTCGCTTTCAACGGAGTCTTTACCCTAACTTTACCCAAAATGTCTAGCTTCGCGCCCCTTAATTGTTGCACGGGGCTTCCGCTGCCCAACAGTCCCCCAACACAATCATTGTGACTCGTCTCGAGTCACTGAGCTGGTGCATCCATCTTTGCGGGAAGGTCATTTAACAATGTCTACGCCATGCGTGTTTCTTCAACAAATTATATGGCAGTCCGTTGTACCAGTGCCACTCAGATCGCTAATGTATCCGAGTCTAGTGGGTTCACTTGCTCAGAATCATAGACTGCCTACATCTGTGCTATCTTGCCCTCCATCATTGTAGAAACGATAAACACTTCATCGAGCCATGGCTGAATGCGGTCTTTAAGCTCTACCTCCTTTTGTTGTGCAACGTAAATTTGGGCCTTGAGAGTCTGGGCCTCCCTCATTTTAGCTAGCCTTTGTGTGATAGTGACCATTTGTACATCTCCGCGAGCTGTATCATAGGCTTGTTGTAACACACGTACCTCAGCTTTGATGCACTGAATGGTGGGATCCAATAGACTGATCCAAAAGTACTGAATATTCTTGGACCACGCTTCTCATGGTTTCCATGCCTTCTTGGCCAGATCCCAATCTTCAAATTTGAGGGTTGGAACGCATCTTGACGGCAAGCCTTCAAACCTTATATCATCTGGAAGAAGCGAGGCCTGAAGCTCGGCCTTCGCTACGTCTAAGTCCTTCGGTATCTTAGTTGACCCTGTCCATGGAGACAGATATGGGGGTAATGACGGGATTTGGAATGCATCCACTTCGTCCTCATCGATTTGGTCAAGGAGCTCCTGAAGAGCCTCATCCTCTTCATAGTTTTCTGTCGAAACAGATTTACCCTTATCAGCTGCATCTTGTTTGGTGAGTTGTGTTCAGGCTCGGACTGTGTGGGTCTTCTGCTTAATCTTCTACCTCTGTGGTGTTCGTGGGGATTTTGGAACCTGTTGCGCCCAACTCACACCTGCTAACTCTTCCTGATTCAACTGCATCTCTTCTGCGAATCGTGCTTGAGTTCTAGCCATAGTACGTATAGGTTGATTTGTGGTCGGATGCACGCTACTTGATGTTGATGTATAGTGCCAATGTGCCCGTATACTCCCGCAATCATAAATTGAAGCCGTCACCCTGAACAACTCTATTTTCTTGTGTTCCGGTATCGTACCAACGTTCCCTCAGTTGATCTTAATGGATCCACCTCGGAACTTTCGTCTTAATGACCCGCCACCCGCTCCTTCCTGCTGTACTGTCACGTCTCTGCTATGGGTAGAAGTGCTAACGGTTATCTTTTGACTAGGTTGCGCGGTAGTGCAGCCTAGCAACCACTATTGCGATCAAGAAGATAGAAGAGTGTAGGTGGAACTCATTACACCAAGTTGGCTTCCTGCAGACTTGTTTATAGTCCTTAACCTTCTTTCAGCTGCTTGAGGCACTGAGGTTGTGGCCTTAACGACTAGTTAGGTGTCCGCACCATCGGTGCAGATCTGTACTATCCCTGCCACCCCAAGCTGCAAGCATTGTCCGAGCGCTTAGACAGCCAAGGTTTTGTGCCACAGCTATGTGTGCTATCCTGATAGCCTTGTCCAAATTCGGTTGTTCCTAGCAGTATTTTGCAAGGGTCCAAGTCATCTTAGGCGAAAGAGGGCTAAGCTTCTGTAAGCATCGTGGCGTGATATCCTCCTGAGTTTAGTCCTCTCTACCATGCTTCGATCTCCTGGTCGTGCCTCAAGGGTGCTGTCAGCGCGGTACCGGTAGCTACCCGGCTTCTTCTGATTTCTCTTCCATTGCCTAATGCAGATCCATCTAGGTCGTAGTATCCGCAGCTTCCAAGAAAGTCGTGTTAGCGTATCGTTGTGATGTATGTTGTCTCTTGGGCTTCTGCGGACCTCGTGGTCAGCGTCTGGCGATCCTAGTTGTTGTGGGTTGCTCTTCTTAGTTTGTCTGACTACCAGTGTTAACGTGTGATGGCGATTGCTGCACTTTATGCTATGCTTAGCCACACCTGCCTTTCTTGTTGATGTTCGAGCCTCTCGGGATGCAAATACCTTTGGTGCACCGGATTTTGATTTCACTGAGACAACTGGTTCTTTTGCAGATGACACTACGACTCCTACTGCGACCATTCTGTTGCAATTCAATTTGGTTACTTCGTGCAGTCGATCTTTCCATCGTTCAAATTCTTCATCTGAATCTGACGTGCAAGAGCTATCGCAGTCCCATGAGAGTCGTCTATCAATAGTTGGGTTCACCCTGTCCCCATTTCGCGTTGTGAGCTAGTAGATGCAGTCTACTTCCCTATCACTATCGTCGTCAGGCACTGCTTCAGTATAGCAGGCTCCTTCAGCTTGATCCAAAGGAATGACTACTCGAAGTGCATTATTTTCGAAGATTATTTTCCACTTTTTGAGGTTGATAATTCCATTCATATCTATTGCCCAATCTATTCCTAGTAATGCCGGATAGGGGTTACTGTCATCCATGATTTCTATGACCTCAAAATCAGCGTGTGTGCGAGCACTGTTGATATCTATGATAAGTCCTTGCAATCTTCCAATTGACAGGATCTTTTGTTGGTTTGCCAACTATAATTGAATTGGGGACCATTGCAGTGTACGCCTACCCATGTGTTCCCAGGTCTATATTGGTAGGACATTCATGTCATAACCCAGAGCTAAGATGACCTGGTCCATCTCATAGTCACCAATCTGGGCAGTCAGCTGCATCTCTCGTCCGGTACGTAAAACGTGTTTTCCCAATTTCCGGATCATGCACGGTTCGTCTGCCCCCACACATCTAGCTATTAACTCTTGTAACCCTTTCACCACATTGGCATCCCTCAAGAGCTTCATACAGGTTTCTAAAAAGGCAGTTATCAAGGAATTATCCTGTTGCAGGTCTGGTTGCCCCTTACTACCTGAAGTCGATGCTTCTGTAAAAAATTTCTTCGCCTGCAAAAAGGTTTCCTTAAGAACCCACGTATCCTCTTCTGACTTCTTCCCCTTATCTCCCCCTATAGCTGCACCGCTTCTGAGCATCATATTTATGTTGGAGTCTTTAGTGCAGGGTTCAGCCTTCATCATCTAGACATTCTGGGTGGAGCTAGCTGGAAGTACTCCTTTCTCCCTTATTTGAGCAATCAACGTGGGGAAATCGACTGCATCACAATCGAACTGGTAGCATGACAGACAACAAACTTTAGTCGAATTCGCACAATCCCGCGTGTAATTTCCCTGTCCACCATAATTATAATAGATCAACTATCCACGGCCCCATCCAAGCCCCCATCCTCCGCGCCTTCGTCCATGCATCAGGAATCCCCCATGCACGAATGATGCAGTCGGGTCCTATCCACGCGTCTCTATTTGCATCCCATACGTAGGTGGTTGATCCATCAACATGCGGCAATCTCTTTCCTCGTGACCCATTGTTCTGCAGAAGTTACAAAATAAGTGTTGAGGAGGTTGTCGTACATTTGGAAATAGATGACAGTTGTCCATGGCATGCTTTCCTCCTACCTGGAAAATCGTGCACTAGAGCATAGGCGGAGCATTCGACCCTGCTTGTACCTCCACTTTTAACGGTAACGGGCCTCCTTCTATCAGATGGTTTGAGAAAACCAGGCAATGGTCCTTGTCATGCGTTTGGCTCTTACAATTGATACAGCCTATCTCCAGGCACACCTCTATTCGGGACATTCTTGCTTGCTTCAGGCTCTGTACTTCTAGTCTCAAGTTCTGAAGTTGCGCGTGGATTTGCTGAACTCCCAACCCTAGGTCTGATATTGGGGTCGCGTGTAGCTTCATTGTTGTCTCCAGTGCCTCGGCTTGGGTTGAGATCTTATGCTGTGACAAAGTAGTCCTCAAATGGGGCATCAAGGATGCCACAAACCACACGCAATGTTTCCCATCTGTTAAGGTCATGTTCGCTTTGTGAATACTACTTTTTAATCTTTGGCCCAGATCCCGTGGAGTTTGGCCAGGAAACATTGCTATCTCTTTGAATCCAATGACCGACTGGGCTTCAAACTTTGGTCAGCCAAACTGTTTATTTAGCACGTCTTGGATCACCACTATTCCCTCATTCGGATGGTCGTTTGAGTATTTTATGTACCATATCAGTGCGCGGTCTTGTAGTGCACTAACCAGTTTGACCTTTTTAATGTTTTCATCTTTATGCCTTGTGTGTCACATACAGATTTTATCACAAACCAAAACCAACTTGGCTCTTCATTCCCTATACCCTGAAAGGTCGGTAACTTTACTGCAGTCGCCATCACGGCTTTTGGTGGTGGAGCGGGTGGCGAAGGTGTTGGTGTGGATGGACTCGACGAGGGTGAAGCGGGTGGCGGTGTAGACGGAGGTGGTATCAGTGGCAAGCGTTCATTAATCAATCGGACCGCACTTCTTGGCGATAACCTAGCGAGATCCTCCTCACTTTCCCGCGAGACAGAAATCAACAGGTTGTTCTCTACTTCTCCTGTTCTTCGATAACCCTTTCCACTCCATGTTACCCTAGACATCAATACACATGCAGAATCTATTTTTCGCACAACAACATCTTAATCGAAGTATTCAATGATTTGATGTACCTTACCCGCGATCCTTGGAGAAAGTGCCTTTCTGCTTCACTGTAACTTATGGTTGTATCTATCGCGAATTTAGTGATAGATCCCCCAATGATCCGATCTAACCAGTGGTCTACCGCATGCACAATTCTATCTTCGATGGCTTCCAGCCTTCGCACTAGTTTCGGAGTCCACACTATGGGTTGGTCCAATCTGTAACTTCCCATGTTATTAGTTAACTTTGCGATCCACTCATACAATTCTATCGGGAATGTTACGAAGAAGATCTCATGTATGTCCATGAATATATAGCGATCCAACCATTGTTCTTCTGATATCCACGAGTTTCTATTCTCCTGAACCACGAACTCATGGAGCTTCAGATCCCACCAATATTTGAGTTCTTTCTTTGTAGAATTCCAGTGTTCCCACATTAGACACCCCTTAGGCAGATCCCAGTCCTGGCAACAAAACCATTTATTGGCTTATAGGGGCCTGCCCAGGTTCGGAAGAGTTATTTAGCCAAGAAAATCTCGCAGCTACTGGTCGTTTTGGCAACAGCCCATGGAAAGCGGACTAAGGTCTCACCCGAGGTATCAAGGGAGGGTGCTGGAACCAGGTTTCCGCACCCTTGGGATGTCTAGATGTGGTTTTTGAGGTTCGCATGCCGTTCTGTAGCCTCGCGTTGTGCAGATTCAGTTACCCTTATTGCACTTATTACAGATTGGATCAATTATTACTATTCTGATCTAGTTAGAGCCATCTTTAAGCAAACTGTTATTATTTCTGGTTACTTTCGTGCATCAAGAATAAACCCAGTTCACAAGTATTCAGTATTAGAAATGCATAGATCATAACAATTCAAAAAGATCAAAGTCACATTTAACACAGAATTTAGGGTAAACTTATCTTTATTAACAATCTTCATCGATACATCTAGATCCACCCTGTGCCCTAAGCTGCAGGGGTCCTCGCACACAGCTGCGGACTTTCAAGACCTTTGCACACACAGCTGCAGAGCCTCTACCTACTACCCTTATCCCTCGACTCGGACTTACAGACACTTTCAATTTTTCTACTTCAAGTACCCATTACCATTAATCTTCTCGAAAAACAACTGCCTTTCCCTCATAGAGCTGCACTCTATTTATACCCTTCCCTGGCCCGCGCTCCCTGCGCAGGCCGACTCTATTTACATTACTTTTTATTATTCTCGGGAAGACTACCCTTTGACTCAACCTATTACAATTCACGCTCCACTCTTTCAGCGGAGTCTTTACCCTAACTTTACCCAAAATGTCTGGCTTCACACCCCTTAACCGTTGCGCAGGGCTTCCACTACCCAACACTTTTCCAACTTCATCAATATCATATTGATTATCATCATCCTTATAGCTTCCTTCATCATGCTTATACAAACATATTCATTATCTTGAATATTATATACCTGCAAAATTTTAATAGCAAGTACACTCTCCCACTTGTTTTCTCTTTCTGCATATGGGGTCATAGGAGAGCTTAGTCATTGGTCCAGGGCTACAATGCCCATTGTTTCTCTACACCAAGAAAACCTCTCAATGCTCATATACTTTTTCAATTCTTATGCAACATTCTTCAGAGTGTTCACCTTTACCAACAACACCTTTTTATCTTCAACCACATCCCTCACAAAGTGATACTAAAATTAATGTGCTTTGTTTTTGAATGATAAGGAGTGTTCTTTGCCAAGAAAAATGCACTTTGGTTGCAACAATATATACTTATAGTTCGTTGTACCAACCCCATAATTGAACACAATCTCTGCAACCAAACTTCTTCCTTGCTTGCATAGTGGATTCCATGTATTTTACCTCTATAGTTGAAAGTGCCACTACAAACTGTCTCTCGCTCATCCAACTGACTGCTCCTCCAAATAGGTTAAACACATGCCCAATTGTAGATCTTCTCTAATGCAAATCTCCAGCCCAATTTTCATCAACAAAGCCATGTATTTACAAAAATCTATCCAATCGTGGTCTTCCTTGGTAGCACAAACCATAATCACTAGTTCCACACAAATACCAAAAAACCTGCTTCGCTATTTTCCAATGCTCCCTCTTTGGTTTTGACATCAACCTAATCAATACTCCCACTGCATGTGAAATTTCTAGTTTGATACAGACCATTGCATACATCAAGCTACCAACTTCACTCACATATGGAACATGAGCCATGTGCTCTTCCTCTTCCTGTGTCTTCGAACACTATTCAACAGCTAACTTTGCACCCACAGGAATAGGAACCTTCACCGGTTTGTTATACTCCATATTAAACCTTTGCAATATTTTATCAACATACATCCTCTAGTTTAAACGTATCTTCCTCTTTGCCCAATGTCATTTAATTTCCATGCCCAAAATATAGTTTGCAGCACCAAGATCCTTCTTTTCGAATTTAGAGGACAATTGGGTCTTCAAATCCTGGATAATTTATTTGTCATTTCCAATCAACAACATATCATCCACATACAAGACCAAATAAATAACATGGTCATCAATTAATTTGAAATACACACAGTGATCTACTTTTCTCCTTGTGAAGCTAATTCCCGTATATATGTATACTTTTTTTTATACCATGTCCTTGGTGACTTCTTTAACTCATGCAGAGACTTTTTTAACCTGCATACTAGCTCTTTTTTACCCTTCACTGCAAATCCTTCTGGTTGCTTCATGTATATCTCTTCTTCCATATACCCATGAAGAAATGTTGTCTTCACATCCATTTGTTCTACCTCAAAATTAAAAGTAACATCAACATATAAAATTAATCTAATAGAAGCTAACTTGGCAACAAGAGAAAAAATATCACCAAAATCAATTATCAGCACCTGGGAATATCCTTTTTCTACCAATCTAGCTTTGTATTTCTCCACCTTTCCTTCTACATTCATCTTCATCTTAAACACCCATTTTATTCTAATGGGTTTCCTTCCAACCAACAACTCCACTAGATCCCAAGCCTCATTTTTTCCCATAGATGTCAATTCATTAACCATGGCCTCCTTCTAGGGTTTTCCATATTTTGAATCCACTACCTTCCTGATAGTTTTTGGATAATCATCACTAATAGATGAATAAAAGTTTGAACATAAACTAGATGGACTATACCTCTTTGGTCGCCTTCTCTCTTGGACTAATCTTTTCAAAACTAGAGTGTGTGGCTCTTCCTCTTATGATTCTTGTTCTGTTGTAGAGTATGATTCTTCCTCCTTTAGTTCAAACTTTATCTTCTCAGATTCCTTTGGTAGGGATTCATGTTTAATAATATATTTCACCTCTCTAAACAACACATCTCGACTATACACAACCTTCCTTCTTTCTGGGTTCCAAATCTTATAACCTTTTAAACCTCCTTATACGCAGTAAAGATGCACCTTTCAGATTTACTATCCAACTTGGTTCTTTTCTCCTTTGGAACATCTACATGTGCATCACAACCAAATACCCTCAGATATGAAAGAAATGATTTCTTACCGGTCCATACCTCATGTGGAGTCTTATCCTCCAATGTTGATGAAGGTGATTTGTTAAATAGGTAACATGCAGTGTCCACTGCCTTTGCTCAAAATTCCTACCCTAATCTAATGCCATTGAGCATGCTTATTTCCTTTTCCATTAACATCCTATTCAATCTTTCTGTAACTCCATTTTTCTTAGGTGTGTATTGTGTTAGGGTCCTATAATAATAGGATTCATAATTATGAATTGGCTATGGTTAGTCTTGTAATATTGTACATACTTTTACTTTCTGCAAAATGTTTTCCATATTAAAAAATTAAAAAAAATGTAAAGAGGGTATGTCCTAAAAGAATAATCAAAGGAAAAAAAAAAAAAAACAAAAATATGAACCCCAAAATGAGATGAAAATAGATCATGAAAGTGTGCAAATTCAAATGCCACTACTTTTTACTTTACTATGCAAAATAAGCTTGTGTGTAGCTTGTCAAAAATGCCACAATCCATGATGGTCAAAGAGCTTAATCTTGACTCATTCATGCTTTAAATTTCATGTTGATAGATAGAGAATAAAGATCTAGCCAAACTATTTAACCTTGGCAGATCATTATTTAGGTAGAGAATAAGAATGAGCTCATCAGTCTCATCTGAGCCATTGGAAGTTATAAGGTTATAATTAGATAGTTTTCTTATCAAAAGAAAAGGAAATAAAGGGTCAGCAAGCTCAAATGCACTGATCCAAAATGGATCTAACATAGACTTCTAAGTCTATGAATTTTCCTCACAGAAGAAAAATGAAAGTCATTGGGTGCTTCTGAAAATAGTCTCTTTGTGTAGATTTCTTCATTCTGAATCCAACACAATTTGAATGGACCAGAATGGACTCTGAATGAAGGAGTTATTGCAGAAAGAAGTTAGCCCAATGTCCCTTTAAAAGGAGGCATTTTCTTGTTAAATTGGTCTTTAAGGGAAAATATGTTTTAATGTAAGTTCCTTAAAGAAATTTTGCTTTATCGCATCGCTCAAATCAATCGAAAAAGGACCAATACTTATGGCATTGAGACTTGCCGATATGCGATGGCACCGATCAAGCAATAGCGTCGATCGGTGATCGACGATCCCTGATCGAGAAAGGATAAGGACCATGGGCCATGGAACCAGTGATAAGCCGACTGCCGATATGCCGAAATGCCAATGGGCCGACTGCGATGAGCATTGTCCACCGTCAGATCAAAAGGAATCAACGGTCGAGATGTGTTCAGTGATCGAAAATCGGAGAGGCAAGACTACAGGCCATGGGACCACCGATATGTCCACCGTCGATAGCCAATGGGCTGATGCGCCGATAGATGATATCCGAAGTGCCGATGGGCCGATGCGCCGATGGGTCGATGCGTCGATAGCTGATAGTCGAAGTGCCGATGGGCCGATGCACCGATGGCCGCTGAGGCGCCAATCAGAGTGATCGGAGATCGAGAGATCGGCGAATCCCCAATACAAAGGGCCAATGCACATGCGCCATGCCAATCCAATATGTGATAAAGAGCACAGACCTGATAAGTTTATAAGTGTGATTTCATAAGTTTTGAAATCCAGATTTACGGGATTTTTGTGTATTCCCGTGTAGTTGGGTTTTTTGGCCATACACAATGCAATTACAATATGTGGGAAATGCGGACCCAATAGGATTTTTAAGCTCAATTACATATTATTTGAAGTCTGGTTAAATGGCTCATGATGGGTTTTCATCAGTTTTCCTGTGTATTGCGTTACGTGTTCGAACGCGGGATTTCTACAGGAGGAAGGCCGAACGGTTGGGTTTCCTGCACCCACCGATTCATTTCAATGGGACACTGATTCTTTTGTGAAAATGCATGGTTTTCCATGATGGAGGATTGTAACCAAATGGTTACAAATACACAGATAACACAATTTGCAGGCATTCGCAGAGGCCAAGAAATAACACAGAGAGCACAATTGACAGAGGGTCGCTTGAGGTCGAGCGAAACCAAAAGCTTAAAGAGCCAAGAGCCAAAGCCAGAGCCAAAGCTAGAGCTAGAGCCAGAGCCAGAGCCAAGAGCCAAGAGCCAGAGCCAGAGCCAGAGCCAAGAGCCAGAGCCAGAGCTAGAGCCGAGAGCCAGAGCCAGAGCCGAGAGCTAGAGCCAGAGCCAAGAGCCAAGAGCCAAAGCTAGAACCAGAGCCAAGAGCCAAAGCTAGAGCTAGAGTCACGAGCCAGAGCTAGAGCAAGAGCCGCGAGCCAGAGCCAGAGTTAGAGCCAAGAGCCAGAGCCAGAGCCAGAGCTAGAGCTAGAGCCGAGAGCTAGAGCCAAGAGTCGAGAGCTAGAGAGCCAAACAGCCAGGGATAATATGGTATTCTAAACCCATAGGTTCAGTTGTAAACCAATGGAGTTGAGTGTGGAACTTGTAAAAGAATTTTACCATAATCCCAAAGAGCCGAATCGAGTTGATTAGTGCTCAGGGAGACATAGCCCAAGAGGTTTGGGTGAACTCCTAATTATATTGTTGTCTTATGTGTTTGTTGATTTGCTGCTTTATTTATCATTATGTGTGTTTAAATATCAGCATAAGAAAATATACATAAACACTTGAACAGTTTAAAAACAAACACAAACATACACCTCTTTCAAGTAGTTATTTATTCTGCAAATTGTCAATTATAAGCATAGATCTGGGAATATATAAGCTTTGGAGTGGGAGAGGTTCTTGTAAGCTTGAAAAGAAGCCTTTAGTGCCCCATTTCAGATCAAGTGGTATTAGAGCTGGTTGATTAACCCCACCTTCAAAGAAGGTGGTATCAGAGCTTAATTTATACCAAATCAAGTAGTATCATGATGCAAGTGGTATCAGATCATAATGCTTGATTGACAGAGCAATCTATATGCTTGTTTGACTTGAAAGGTGTTCAAAGAGTAGAAAGAATTTAGCTGTTTGATTATTTGTAAACTGACTGTTGTTTGAGTTTGCAAAGGTTCAGGGAAAGCTATTGGTAGCTAATTACAAGAGAGGACAAGAAGGAAGAAGGGCTGAAGGCATTCTTCTTATCCCAAAGGACCTAAAATCAATCCTTGAAGAACAAGAGGTTTGTTGCAAAAGGTTGCTTGAATAAGCTCTTTGTTAATCTTGTTTGAATTTCTTTTGTTCATTTTGATAATGACAACTTCTACAAGTGAGTCCTCAAATTCTTCTTTCTTCACAAGAGTCTTTGATGAAGACAAGAAGCAAGACTTGTTCATCATGATGGATATGGTGAAAGAAATGTATGAGGATGGAAGGAAGAGCATCATACTTAGAGAGCAGTTGAATTCCATGAAGGAAGAGAAGCAGTTGCTTTCTGACAAATTAGAGGAAATGGAGAGGCAACTTCATATTACAAATATGAGCATGGAAAGGGTGCATGAGTTGGAGACGCAGCTCTTTGTTTCCAAAGAATCCTTAGTCAAGTATCAGCTTGAAGAAGAGGAAAACAATTCCTGTTTGTCTTCAAATTCTTCTAAGAATATTTATGTTGGTTCTTTTGAAAAACATACCAGAGGCATAGGTTCCAAGTTAATGTCCAAGATGGGCTATGAAGGAAAAGGCTTGGCCAAACATGCACAAGGTATTGTTGAGCCAATAATGGTTGAGGAAAGGCCTAAGTATTTGGTTCTTGGCTATGGACAATCTTATGGAGAAAGTTCCAAAGCTGCCATGAAGACAATTGAAACAGTTCCAAGAAGGAGTTTCATTTCAGGTCTTCTACCTCAAAAGTGTAAAGATTGTATTCATGGGGAATGCAATAGCTTGAAACATCATTTTCAGGATGAAGGTGTTCATAAGCATACACTTGAACCAGAGAGTTGTGGAAACTCTGAAACCATTGAAGAGGTTGATGATGTTCCAAAGGGAGCTACTTCTTCATTCAATTCACTTCCTCATGAAGGTAATAAAGGTGAAAGAGAAAGGTATAAATCTGGTTCTAATCATATTCCTTTTGATTATGTTTAGCATGATAAATTTCCATATAAGTATGGGAAAAGAATTGCATGTTCATTTTGTGGTTTGGATAACCATAATGTTTCTAGATGTAGGAAGAGAATGGCCACCTGCAGGAAAATTTTGAAGGAAAAGAAGCAAGAAGCCAAAGGTCCATTGGACAAGGAATATCATGTTGTCAAGAGGATGCACATGTGTTTCACTTACTGCCATAAGCAAGGAAATATTGCTACAAAATGTTGGACTCTGAATCCAACAATGCTTCCACAAACTTGAAGAAGGTGGAAAGCAAGAATGGCAAGGATGGGAAGAAAGATCCCATGATTGATGTGTTTCAGGATGATTCACATGTTGATGTTGATGTGCAAACAAAGGTAACACCTTTGAAATGGATTGGTAAGAAATGGTTAGAGTTCTTATCCAATTAAGGTTGCATGTCTTTTGAAAATGCATCAAATCAATAGAATGCATTTCTTTGTTAATGAGATGCAAGTTGCAGGATTTTACTAAGAAGGTGAATGGAAAAGTTGAGTAGCAGACTCACTTTATTGCTGAAACATTATATTCATTTCAGCTTCGAAAGTACAGTGTGCTTAAGTGAAAGTTGAAGGATGAAATGCATGCATAAGCATGATATGCATGAACACAGGGATGTTGATGATTTCCTTGTATTTAAACATGTATGTGTGATTAACTTGAAGGGTTGATTACTTTGTTGTAAACATGCATGTAATGTTAATGTTGACTTGGAAAAAGTTGATTTGGTCTCCAAGATGGAGATGATGATGAAGTGTTTCATCTTTGAAAAAGAACTTTAGAATTCTTTTTCTACATGCTTGACTTGAAGGGTCAATTGTTTTAAAGGCATGTTTTGTTGGCTTGTTATCTAGTCAATCATTTGTATGCAGATGTAAAGACATGGAGGTGTTCACAAGATGTGAAATCTATTTGTTTTTTTGAAGCAGAAGTTTAGGCCATCCAGTTGTTATCTGTAATCCTGTTGTTGTTAACAATTGTTGTCGACAGTATGTCAAACAGGTACAAATGAAAATTTTGTGAAGAAGATGTAACTTCACATTGGTTTGAGCCACCTTGGATCAATGATCAAGGAAAATAATTTCAAACTACCTTCTGTAACCTTGCCAACAGGAGTTGTGCAAGAAGTCAAGGAGGAAAATAGTTCTTCCCAGGAGGACAAGCAGATCCAGGAAGGAAAGTGTTTAAAGGCTTTGGTTCAGAGGCACTAGCCATGAAGGAAAGTGTATGGAGGTTGAAATAAGAGGGTGAGGTACTCTCATTTACTGTTTAGATCAGTATATTAGTCTTTTTGAGTCCAAAATATTTTTAGTGGGAAGGCGTGATCCAAAATGGATCTAACATAAACTTCTAAGTTTATGAATTTTCGTCACAGAGGAAAAATGAAAGTCATTATGTGCTTCTAGAAATATTTTCATTGCGTAGATTTCTTCATTCTAAATCCAACACAATTTGAATGGACCAGAATGGACTCCGGATGAAGGAGTTATTGCAGAAAGAAGTTGGCCCAATGTCCCTTTAAAAGGAGGCATTTTCTTGTTAAATTGGTCTTTAAGGGAAAATATGTTTTAACGTAAGTTCCTTAAATAAATTGCGCTTCATCGCATCACTCAAATAAATGGGAAAAGTACCAAGACCTATGGCATTAAGACTTGCCGATATGCAATGGCGCCGATCAAGCGATGACGCCGATTGGCAATCGCTAATCGGGAAAGGATAAGGACCATGGGCCATGGAACCAGCGATAAGCCGACCATCGATATGCTGAAATGCTGATGGGCTGATTGCGATGAGCATTGTCAACCGTCGGATCAAAATGAATCAAAAGTCGATATGCGATTAGTGATCGAAAATCGGAGAGGCAAGACTGCGGGCCATGGGACCAGCGATATGTCGACTGCCGATAGTCGATGTGCCGATGGGTCAATGCACCGATAGCCGAAGTGTCGATGGGCCGATGTGCCGATAGCCGATGAGGTGCCGATAGGAGTGATTAGAGATCGAGAGATCGGCGAATCCCCAATACAAAGGGCCAATGCACATGCGCCATGCCAATGCAATATGCGATAAAGAGCACGAACCTGATAAGTTTATAAGAGCGATTTCATAAGTTTTGAAATCCAGATTTACGAGATTTCTGTGTATTCCCATGTAATTGGGTTTTTTGGCCATACGCAATGTGATTGTGATATGCGATGGAAAGGCAGACCCGATAGGACTTTTAAGCGTGATTATATATTATTTGAAGTTCGGTTAAACGGCTCATGATGGGTTTTCATCAGTTTTCCTATGTATTGCATTATGTGTTCGAATGCGGGATTTCTGCAAGAGGAAGGTCGAACAATTGGGTTTCCTACGCTCGCCAGTTCATTTCAATGGGACACTGATTCTTTTTTGAAAACCCGTGGTTTTCCATGGTGGAGAACTGTAACAAAATGGTTACAAATACATAGAGAACACAATTGGCAGGCATTCGCAGAGGTCGAGATATAACACAGAGAGAACAATTGACAGAGGTTTGCTGGAGGTCAAGCGAAACTAGAAGCTCAAAGAGACAAGAGCCAGAGCAAGAGCCAGAGCCAGAGCAAGAGCCAGAGCCAGAGCAAGAGCCAGAGCTAGAGCCAAGAGCCAGAGCCGGAGCCAGAGCTGGAACCAGAGCCAGAGCCAGAGACGAAAACCGGAGCCAGAGCTAGAGCCAAGAGCCAAAGCCAAAGACAAAGCCAAGAGCCAAAGCCAGAGCCAAGAGCAAGAGCTAGAGCCAAAGCTAGAGCCAAATCCAGAGCCAAGAGCCAGAGCCAGAGCCAAGAGCCAGAGCCAGAGCTAGAGCCAGAGCCAGAGCCAAGAGCCAGAACCAGAGCCAGAGCCAGAGCCAAGAACCAAAGCCAGAGCCAAATCTAGAGCCAAGATCCGAGAGCCAGAGAGCCAAACAGCCAGGGATAAGATGGTATTCTAAACCCATAGGTTCATTTGTAAACTAATGGAGTTGAGTGTGGAACTGGTAAAAGAAGTTTACCATAATCCCAAAGAGCCTAATCAAGTTGATTAGTGCTCAGGGAGACGTAGCCTAAGAGGTTTGGGTGAAATCCTAATTATATTGTTGTCTTATGTGTTTGATGATTTGTTGCTTTATTTCTTGTTATGTGTGTTTAAATATCAGCATAAGAAAATATACATAAGCACTTGAACAGTTTAAAAACAAACACAAACATACACCTCTTTCAAGCAATTATTTATTCCGCAAATTGTCAATTATAATCATAGATCTGGGAATAGATAAGCTTTGGAGTGGGAGAGGTTCTTGTAAGCTTGACAAGAAGCCTTTAGTGCCCCATTTCAGATCATACACCCATTGAAATGAAGAAAAAAATGTTAGGGTAAATAAAGGGTAGGTAGAAGAATTTTTGCAAAGTGCACAAGGTTGCTAAGTCAAAAGCACATTTATCATGCTTAATCCTATGTTTCATGTGCAGGAGGAGTTGAGAAAAAGAAAGGATTTTCACCAAGCTTGTTTACTAATTTCCCCTCATTTCACTACACGCCCACATACTTATTTTCTAATTTCCCCATTATCCCTTCATTACTTATAAATACCTTTCCCTCTCAGTTTGACCTTTACCCCTTGGTTTCACACATTTCCCTAGAAATTACCCTTCGAAAATCATCCTCCTTCCCAAAAAACCCCTTTCCCTAGTGTAAAACCCATTCCCCATTACAAATATCACTTCTCCCCATTATTAATTTCCATTTTCCCACTAAAAACCCTTTATCCTAAGTTTTTTGCTATACCCCCACGTTATCTAATTAACATCCCCCACTTTGTATTTCCTGACAACCCTTTTTAACCCACCAACCCTTGGTGCAGTTAAAGAAAATCCCGCCATATAACCCATGGTCCCACCTTTATTAGCTCGCAGATTACATTAAAAATCCCCACATTATTAATTAATTACAATTTTTTGTAATTAAATCCCGATCCTAGCCAACCACTTTCCCGATTCCATCCGTGCAACTCAACTCCGTGATAGCCCTCCGATCTCCTACCCCTAGATCCGACGGTGTACATCCATATCGCTCGGATTCATCATTCGACCGATAGTAGTCTGAGAGCACATGAGATTTGCAGTTTTGCCTGGACACTGTTTTACTACGTGGCGACACTAGGCTAGATCGTGTCCTCGCAAAAAATACCGCCCGCCCTCCAACACCGGTGTGATGGCCTAGAAAACCATCTCCCTACATAAACCAAAAACTATCCACTGTTCATTTAATAATTTTGCGCCAAAATGTGACCGTTACCCATTAAAAGGCTAAAAAATCCCCAAATTTCTCTTTTTGGTCATTTTTCACTGCAAACTGTTGCTTAGCCATTTGCGACACCTTGAACCTCTACGACCAATTTGACCACCTTCTGCCACCTGAAGACGCTCCGGATACCCAATTCAAGCATCCAGTTGACATTTGAAGCCTCAATACCTTCTACAATTACCATAGAACCCAATTTGCACGCCAAATTGCCAATTTCCAAGTATTCTTGGAAAAAACCAAAACGGCCCTTGAATTTGAAAACGCAGAGTGTAATGGAATGGTTAATTAATTGAACTAATTAAAGAAACCTTCCTGAAATTGAAGAGAAACTTATTTCTACATCCCAAACCCTTTTACAGACTGTAATTACCCTCCCAATGTACTAGAACTTCTAAACCTCACTTCTGAAACCACTGAAAGCCTAATTCAAATCTGTAAACCCAATCATGGCTTCCCAAACCTCTCTGCATGTGAGACCTCTACAAATCCCTCACCTGGACATTGACCACCTTGCCTTAGCAGAACGAGATTTTCAAATTAAGGACTATGCTTCCCCTGCCTACCTTCGAAAGCTCCACAGCTCGAGTAAGGACAAATTTTTAAACTAGAATGATGATATTCACCTTTGGGAGTCCAACTTGACCAAGTATTTCTTCCTAGAAGTACACCCATTCCCATAAATCATTCACTTCTGCTAAGCTTGCTACATTCCCAATCAAAGAGAAATTGTCACCCCTGACCAGCAAGTTTTGTTCACCATCACTGCAGAATCCATTAACCAAATGCTGCAAGACCAACCAAGCCCAAATGAGACTCTACTTTCTATTGAAGGCTTGTTGGACCTCTATACGAAGTTAGACTTTCCCATAATAGCCCAAATTTTCCAAACTTTCATCATAGAGGAGTGTCATACTCCTACAGAAAGTCCTCCATATGCTACCACAATTTTTCTAAGAGAGGCAGACAAATCATAACCATGCTTCCCTGCATTTTAGTCTAGACCTCTGATGAACATGTGGATGAGGTTGTTCTTGCCTTCCTTTCTATCTTTTGTCCAAACAAGCCTCATTCTACAATGTCTAACTATGCTCAGTTCATAGCATACAAAATGCATGAACAATTCATGAGACTACCAACTGAGAGAGTTTTCAAGTACTCATCTGTATTGTTTCATATGTTTTTATATTATCAGTCAGACAAGTTTTCAATCAACATTCAGAAGTTAGATACCAAAGGAAACCCAAGATAAGTCATCTGCTGGACAAGTTTGATCCAAAAATTCTCCACCCTTTTTTCCTATAAAGACTTCATTGATTCATTTGTCCATCCAGTTATAAATATGCTAACTAGTAGCCATCAACCCAGGATCAGTCAGGAAATCAAAAGGGTTTTACGGTTGGCCAAGAACAGTAAAGTGGGAGTTGGTATCTATACCAGAACCACACAGAAATAAGGATATATGGATGCCAACTTTCTCCCTACAAACTACCCAAATACCTTCCCATGAGGATATTTGCACTAGAATACTTTAGGAAGATAATAAACTCTAATGAAGTAAATTTCCTATCAGATAAGAAGAAGACCCAGTTCAAAATGAAAAATAAATTTGGCCCCTTCATTTGTAATACTAGGGAAGCTGGACCAGAGGCAAATAAGATTTTGCAGCAAATGAAATTCAAGAATAGTTTTATGTGGCAATATGACCCTCATGGAGTCATAAATAAACTAAGGCTAAAGGTCAAACTGGTCCATTTCATTCATCATCCTAGGCCAAACATAGAGAGATTTTCCAACCAATCAGAATGGTTGGAAAACACTTTGATAGACATGGACAGTACTATAATTGATGTAGAGAATACATTAATTTATGTGGAAAAATAGATTGATACAAGTTCCTTCCTGCAAGTTCCAAAACTAGGAGAACCAATGAATATTCCTCCTATTTTACAAATTCCAGCCAATGAAGATAGAAATGCAAAGAGAACCGGGGAAGAAGGTTCTAGTTCAGCTATGGAAACCACAAATGAACAATTTGATATCAGTTACAGGAAGAGGCCCAAGATTAATCTTGTAACTAAACAAGAAGACACCATTGACTCAGTGGAAATCACTAACACTGATATAATGGTGGAGAGGAGTAAAGGCTCAGCAACTTCAGGAGAAACACACCAACCCTCAACATCAAACACTCAACTTATTAAGAGACAGCTCAACATGGAGGTCTCTTCATTCACCAGACCTGTGGATAAAGAGAAAGACATCAAAGATAGGTATACGCAAATTAAGTTGAGGAATGAGAAATTGAAGGCTGAGACTTATGCCAATACTTCAAGCAGACACTTGCAAATCAAAACAGATTAATGTCAGCCTTCGACATCAAAACAGGGAAAATGCAAATGACATTTATGCAACCTACAGTCCAGTAGCCAAAAACATCAACAGACTATAGGAAAACGGAATTTGAGGTTTTGGCCAGGGATGTTCATCCCATTGACCAAATTGAGTTTCATAAGTAATCAGGTGAGATGATCTATTCCACCTTGATAGGTAAATGATGCAGGAGCATATGGACTTAGCCAGAAATGTGAAAGTCTATTCACATGTTGTGGCTAAACAAGTTGAATTTCACTGACCTGAGTGGTCAAAAGTCAGTTTTTACTGAGAGGGTTGGATCTCTCAAAAAAATGAGTTGTATTTCATTATTGTAATAGTTATAAATTGTCTTATTTTAGATTCAAAGTTAGCATAGGTGTGTGATAGAGCTTGAAAATAGAAATTGGTTGTTAGAGTGTTTAAAAATAGAGATTGAGTTGTTAGGCAGGATTGGATTGATAAAAAGAAGAAAAATGTAATGCAAAAGGATTAGCAAGGATGAGAGAGGATTGAGGAAGCGAGAGTCAAGTAATATAGCGAGGATTTCCATATTGAAATAGGGGTCTTTTTAATTGCTCTAATCGAGTCAGAGGTCCGAGACTTTGTAACCTTGATAGTATTTATAAATTGATGTCGTGTGGGATTATATATACATATATTGATTCTGTGTGAACTTTCGTTTTACTTCTGTTTATTTGTATTCGGGACAGAGTCGAATGTTTCTTTGTTTTCATGCTTCACGATATAAAATGCAAAGCTAATAGGAATTACAGACCTTGTGTTAATAACAGTGTTGAAGCCGCTTAAAATTCCAGCCGTTGATCTAAGTTCCAACCAACGGTGCGAAATCCCGTTAATCGTTGGATCATCCTGTATCGCATTGCAATATTTGTTTGAAAGGGGTGGACCTCCGACCTTGAATAATTGTGATGCGCGATCACTGTAATATTGCATTGTAGTAAAACATCGGTGTGGTGTCAGACCGTAGACCTTAAGAAGTTATGAAGTGCGATCACGAAATATCACATCGCAGAATGCCTTCGTGTGTTATCGGACCCCGACCATAGAGACACTGCGATATGCAATTGCAATGCATCGCATCGCAATATTTCATTACAAAGGAAATGGGCCTTGAGCATTGGAAACTTGAGATAATGATATAACGTGGAACGTTGGATAATGTGTTGCGATCTACGGTGAACCACCAAGCAATCTCTTTTCAAAGGGGAAATATCAATGTTCGGGCTTTTATAAAGGATATCTGATCAAAGATCAGAGTAGCGCTGTGGAGAATTTAATTCTAAAGGAGATAGCAAATGCGGGGCCAATTGTTGAGATTTCTCAAAACAATTGATTTCTACGTCATTTGTGGTATCAGATCACAGAGAGATTAAATATTGATTGCAGTAAACATGCTGCCAAGGAGACGAGCTAGCATTGGTCAAGGAAGATCGGAAGAAAATGCAGTTCTGTTGGAGGATATCTGAAGTCTGCGTACGAGGATGGAAACAATTGAGACTGCTCAAATTAGAACACCTGATGAAGGGGATGACAGTGCTAAAGAAGAGTCTTCTAAGGAAGAAGAAGAGGAGGAAAATGAAACTATCATAGTTGTTAAGATGTTGGCGAAAGTAGGAGGAAAACCAAAGGTGGAAATTCCTACGTATGAAGGGAGTCTCAATGCAGAAGAGTTAATGGATTGGATCAGGTCATTAGACAAATATTTTGACTATGAAGAGGAAGCTGATGACAAGAAGAAGGTGAGATTTGCAGTTACCAGATTGAAGGGTCATGCAATTATTTGGTGGGTCGAGCTACAGACATCTAGAACAAGGAAAAGAAAGTCTAAGATCAAGAAATCAGAAAAAATGGTAAGTAAGATGAAAGCCAAATTTATGCCTAAAGATTATCAGTTAAATATTTTTAAACAGTTGCAAAATTTAAGGCAAACATAGAAGAATTTTATAGATTAAGTATTAGAGCAGGACATGCAGAGGATGACATGGAGAAGGTAGCGAGATATATCAATGGCTTATGATATGACATACAAGATGAGATCAGCTTGTTAAGTCTGAAGACTATTGAGGATGCCTATCAAGCAAGTTTGAAAGCAGAGGAGAAGATGTTGAGAAAACAGAATTAGAGGAATAGAGGAAGGAGCTCAGTAAGAGGTAGAGGAACTACCAGACCAAGGGGACAACAACATCAGCATGAAGCAGTTAGTTCAAGTAGTAGACCGCCGCAGAAAGGGGATTTCAATATAGGAAGATCTGCGCCCAGAGGAAGGGGCCGAGGAAGAGATGTTTGATGCTACGCATGTGGAGAATGGGGACATGTGTCGTGGGACTATCCTCATAATAAACCAACAAGTCAGAGGAATTCGAATGTGGCTTAGGAAAAGCCATAAACACCTTGACTTATGGAGAGGGAAGAACCCCCTGAAGTAGGAGAATCCCTGCTTTTGAGAAGGACATTGCTTAAGACAGTGAAAGAGATTGAAGAACCAGCGCAGAGGAATAATTTATTCAGAACTACCTGTAAATCAAAAGGTAAGTGTTGTAAAGTAATAATTGATAATGGAATCACTGATAACCTTGTTTCTACAGAGATGGTGGACAAGCTGGGATTAGCAAAGGCAGTGCACCCTACTCCTTACAAAGTGTCGTGGTTGCAGAAAGTACATTAGATTATTGTGACAGAAAAATGCAAGGTTGAAATACAAATTGGTACGTATAAGGATGTAATATTATGCGATGTAATTTCAATGGATGTATGCCATGTATTGCTGGGAAGATCGTGGCAGTTTGATCGGAAAGCTATTCATGATGGGAGGAGAAACACTTATACTCTGGAGAAGGATGGAACTAAACATACATTGTTTCCATTAAAGGATGACGCTGACAAAGGAGCGCTTGGAAGTAGTGTTATGTTGATGAGCAGAAAGGAGTTGTTTCAAGAGATTGGATGAAGAAATGCATTTTGTTGTCATAGGGAGACCGAAGGTAATTTTAACTTCCATGAACTTGGATGATTTGCCTGAAGAAGTTAAAATTTTGTTAGATGATTTTGCTGACATTGTTGTGGATGAGTTGTCGAACGCGTTACCACCTGTTCGGAGTATCAGTCATCACATTGACTTAATACCAGGAGCGAGTTTGCCAAACAAAGCCGCTTACAGGTTGACACCTCAAGGGAATGCAGAAGTTGGAAGGCAAGTACAGGAACTGATGGATAAGGGACTAATCAGAGAAAGTCTTAGTCCATGTGTTGTACCAACAATACTCAGTCCAAAGAAAGGAGGTGAATGGCATATGTGCACAGATTCTAGAGCCATAAACAAGATCACAATCAGGTATAGATTTCCTTTGCCACACATGGATGATTTAATGGATTGTTTGAGTGGATCAAAGTATTTTACTAAAATAGATCTGAAGAGTGGATATCATCAAATAAGAATTCGAGAAGGAGATGAATGGAAGACTGCATTTAAAACAAACAGTGGGTTGTATGAGTGGTTAGTGATGCCTTTTGGACTCACTAATGCACCTAGTACATTCATGAGATTGATGAACGAAGTCTTGAAGGAATATGAAGGCAAGTTTGTGATTGTTTATCTTGATGATATTCAAGTTTTTAGTAAAAGCAAGGAAGAACATCTGGAGCATCCTAAATTGGTTTTAAGAGCTCTACAAAAAGAGAAGCTACTAATAAATCTAAAGAAATGTAGTTTCATGAAGGAAGAATTAATTTACTTGGGATTGTAGTTTCTAAAGAAGGATTGAAAAAGGATGCAGAAAAATTCCAAGCAATGTGGAACTGGCCTATTCCCAGAAATATATTTGAGGTAAGAAGCTTTCATGGTCTTGCAAGTTTTACAGGAAGTTTATCATAGGTTTTAGTCAGATTTGTGCACTAATTCTTGAAACAATTAAGGAGAATAATCAGCCATTCAAGTGGATAGAAGTAGCAGACGGGAAATTTAAATTGTTGGAGAGGAAAATCACAGAGGAACCGATTTTAGCTTTGCTTAATTTTGAAAAGTTATTTCAAGTTGAAACAGATGCTAGTGGAGTTGCAGCTGGTGTAGTTCTGAGTTAGGAAAAAAGACCAATAGCGTACTTCAGTGAGAAATTGAATGAAGCGAAGAAGAAGTATTCATCTTACGATAAAGAGTTTTACGCTATTGTGAAAGCCTTGAAAAAATGGAGACATTATTTGCTGCCAAAGGAATTCATATTGTATTAGAACAATCATGCATTACAATTCATAAATAATCAACCGAAATTCAACCATAAACATGCCAAGTGGGTAGAATTTTTGCAGAGCTTTACTTTTGTGATAAAGCACACAAGTGGTAAGTTGAATAAAGTCATTGATCCGTTGAGCAGAGTAAGTTTTATTATGCAAGAATTCAAAGTTGGTGTTGTTTGATTTGAAGAAATGATTGAAATGTACAAATATGATGCAGATTTTAAAGATGTTTATACAACAGTTCAAAATCCAATAGTGCATAACAGAAGTCAATGGTTAGATTATCTCATCCAAGGAGGCTTATTATTTAAAGGCAACAAGTTGTGTATTCCCAAATGTTCTATGAGGGAAAACATAATAAAGGAGAAACATAGTGGAGGATTATCTGGTCACTTTGGACAAGATAAAACCTTTGCTCAGGTGAATGCTTTTTATTATTGGCCAAAAATTCAAACTGATATTAAGAGATTTGTTGAGAAGTGAAGGATATGTCAACATGCTAAAGGGAGAAGTCAGAATAAAGGATTATATCAGCCATTGCCAATACCAGACTGACCGTGGGATGCAATTAGCATGGATTTTGTTTTGGGATTACCTTAAACTCAAAGAGGGAATGATTCCATTTATGTTGTGGTAGATAAATTCTCCAAGATGGCACATTTCATTGCTTGTAATAAGACTAGTGATGCAACACATATAGCTAATCTATTTTTCAGAAATTGTAAGATTGCATGGATTTCCTATCAGTATTGTGTCTGATAGAGATACAAAGTTTGTAGGACATTTCTGGAGAACCCTTTGGAAGAAACTAGGAGCTAACCTCAGTTTCAGTTCAGCATGCCACCCTCAAACAGATGGACAGACCGAGGTAGTAAACAGGAGCTTGAGGAACATATTGAGAATTTTAGTGTATCAAAATCCTAAGTAGTGGGATTTAGCACTAGCTCAGGCTGAATTTGCTTATAATTACACTCCAAACCGAAGTACTGGAATGAGATCAGAAATTTGGGTAAACAGGAGACAACAAGTGCAAAAGCTAAAGAGTTTTCAGAACAGATGCAAAGACTTCAAGAAGATGTCAAAGATAGATTACAGGAAAGTAGTGGTAAATACAAACAGAGAGTGGATATGAAAAGAAGAGAGAAATAATTCCAAGTGGGAGATTTATTGATGGTATATTTAAGAAAATAAAGATTTCCTGCTAAGACTTACAATAAACTGAAAATGAAAAAATAGGACCATGTAAAATTGTAAGAAATTTTTCAGCTAATGCATATGAAATAGAATTGCCAGAAGGGATTGGAATATCACCTATTTTCAATATTGCAAATTTGTATCCATACAAAGGGACAAAGATAGAGCTACAGGAGGAAACTACGGAAGATGAAGTTCAAACCTTAAACTGGGAAGAATAAATGCAAAAGACAATTAAGAAAGAAGTTGAAGATGTTTTGGAGAAAAGACTATCCAAAACAACTAGAGGACAAACTTATTTTCAATATCTATTCAAATGAAAATGACAATGAGTGGAGGATGCTAGCTGGTTGACTACAGCCGAGTTGCGAAAGTATGGAGTAAGCCCAGAAAGTATAAGGGATGATTATTTTCTTCCACGGGAGTCTGATGCAAGAGCATCTAGACTTAGCCAGCAATGTGAAAGTCTGTTCACATGTTGTGGCTAAACAAGTTGAATTTCACTGACTTGAGTGGTCAAAGGTCAGTTTTTACCGAGAGGGTTGGATCTCTCAAAAAAATGAGTTGCAATGTAATAGTTAGAAATTGTCTTATTATAAATTCAAAGTTAGCATAGGTGTGTGATAGAGCTTGAAAACAGAAATTGGTTGTTATAGTGTTTAAAAATAGAGATTTAGTTTTTAGGCAGGATTGGATTGATAAAAAGAAGAAAAATGTAATGCAAAAGGATTAGCAAGGATGAGAGAGGATTGAGGAAGCGGGAGTCAAGTAATATAGCAAGGATTTCCATATTGTAACAGGGGTCTTTTTAATTGCTCTAATCAAGCCATAGGGCTAAGACTCTGTAACCTTGATAGTATTATAAATTGATGTCATGTGGGATTATATATACATATATTGATTTTGTGTGAAATTTCGTTTTACTTCTGTTTATTTGTATTTGGGACAGAGTCAAGTGTTTCTCTGTTTTCATGCGTCATGATATAAAACGCAGAGCTAATAGGAATCGCAGACCTTGTGTTAATAACAGTGTTGAAGCTGCTTAAAATTCCAGCTGTTGATCTAAGTTCCAACCAGCAGTACGAAATCCCGCCAATCGTTGGATCATCCCGTATCGCATCGCAAGATTTGTTCGTAAGGGGTGAATCTACGACCTTGAAGAATTGCGATGTGTGATCATTGTAATATCGCATCGCAGTAAAACATTGGTGTGTGGTCGGACCACAGACCTTAAGAAGTTGTGAAGTGTGATCGTGAAATATCGCATCGCAGAACGCCTTTGTGTGTTATCAGACCCCAACCGTAGAGACAGTGCGATATGCGATTGCGATGCATCGCATCGCAATATTTCATTACAAACGAAATCAGCCTTGAGCATTGGAAACTTGCGATAACGATATAGCGTGGACCGTTGGATAATGTGTTGAGATCTACGGTGAAACACCAAGAAATCTCTATTCAAAGGGGAAATATCAGTGTTCAGGCCTTTATAAAGGAAATCTGATTAGAGATCATGGTAGCACTGCAGAGAATTGAATTGTAAAGAAGATAGCGAACGTGGGGCCGATTGTTGAGATTTCTCAAAACAATTGATTTCTGTGTCAATAAAGCTATGACTGCACACAAACTACAAAGTTCATTAGCTAATATCACTGCATAGTACAAGCTGGAAAAGGCCTCCTCACATGCCAAAGATAACAAAATCAAGTCACTATAATACTTGGTCATTGAGCTTAGACATGATCCCAATGATATCAAGGCTGCTGAGAAGTTGATAAAGAAAAAGAATGAGTACATTGTTTCTCTCAAAAAACAGCTCAAATTACCTCATTCAGAGCACCCACAGACAAAAGAGGTCTTAGAAAGCCAAATACATCAAGAGGAAATGATGGACATTGTTTTACAACTTAATGATCAACTGAAGGAAATGGAGAAGGAGTTGGGCAGCTTGATACAACTAAAATAGGCCAGCCTTGAGACTACTATTGTCATTCCAACAGTCACCACAGCAATACCATCCACCTTGGCAGCTTCATTGTCTCCTACAGCTCCACTGCCTACAACACTACCAGCTGCCACAACATCTACATCAGCAACAGGTTCGACAACAGCAGCAGCTCATCCAGGTGATGAGGCAAGTAAGTTGGTTAAGGCAATGGAAGACATGTCCATTCAAACCACAAAGATAAACAAGCTTAAGGAAAAGATAACAAGTCTAGAGAATGACAGTAACCTTGCATAGATTATGCACAAAGAGGAAGTACAAAAGTCAACCAGGATGAATGAGAGGATAAAAAGCTTAGAGAAAGAGCTAACATTAAAGGAGCCACTTGGCCAAGCTAAGGAACAATTATGGGCCAATATCATTGACTCTATCAATGATATTTGGCCACCCATTCAAGTCATCTTTGAAAGGAATGACTTAGTCAAAGAAGCAACAGAAGCCATTCAGAGAGTTAACGCTGAACTGGAAGACATGCCAGAAGAAGCCACTAGACTAATCCATTTCCTGAACTCCAAAAACAAATATGAACTGCAAAAAATGGACATACCTGAAAGGAAAATCACCATACTAGAAGTAAAAAAGGTGTTCACCAAGAGGAATCTCATGATGAACATGGAAGACAAATGCCAAACCATGCAGCTGGCTATAGACAGGTTCATGGTTAAGTTTGATGCTCTGAGGCAGAAAGGTATGCCAAATCCCTTGGTGATAAATGATAAATTGATGCCACAAGAAGACTACAACAGAAGAATCAGAGAGGTGGCTAGAGATTAGGTAAATAATTCTTCTATGAAGGGAATTCCTACTGGAAAGGTTCTCTATCAGACCTTTGAGAACCTGTTTTACCTCCAGCGTGAGGTAAAACACCATTTTGTGAACAGACCCACTTTTTCCAAGTTTACAAAAGAATATGAAATTTACAAGAAAATGGTAAGTATTAAATTACCAGATGCAGACACATGGGAAAAGTTAAATGACCTGTTGTAAAAGTGCACAGTAAAATTAAAAACAACATAATAGAAGAAAAGTGACAGGTCAGCCAGATGAAAGAGTATCAGGTAAAAGTGTATCAGGTAAAAGTGTATCAGGTAAAAGTGTATCAGGTAAAAGTGTATCAGGTGAAAGTATATCAGTTGAAAGGTCAAAGTACAAAGAACAACCAGCGTGAAGACCAACAACAAGGCAGAGAATAAACAACAAAATATTAGAGCATAAAGACAGCACAACCTAATAAACAGGGACATCATACAGTAGTTGAACATCTATCTCTATCTTCTTGCATGAAGATATTTCTTTCACCTAGATTAATTCCCAAGACGGTTTGGAATATTTTGTAAACTATTTTTGTATAAATACTTCATAATTCGAAGTATTCTGTGTGAATTGCTATACATTTGTAGAGTTATATTGATCATAAACCTGAGGGTTATTGTACTAATTTTTTCAAGTCATTAGACTGGACTAAGTAATAAAGATATTGCATTACAGGATTCATGTGTTGAGCTATTACAGTGAAGTATTTTCTTTGTCAAATTTTTTATTTTCTTATGTATCTCACAAACTTACATGTTATATAAAGTGAATGAATTAACTGGAAATTTATTTCAGAATTTGTTTAAGTACACTCTGTCTTGAATAGTTAGTCATTTCTATGTTTTCTTCTGATATCGGGATCTAAGAATCCTTAATTGCTCTTCCATCCTGATTGACCTCTTTGACTTCTTTCATAATCTGGTCTAAGGAACCCTTAATTTCTCCTTTAATCTGATTGAAAACCACTTCACCATTCCAGCCTTAAGATCTGAAATAACTCAACTACCTTGCCCTATAGGCACTATTTTTAGAACTTGATCCAGTCCTGTTTACTTGACATTTGACCCCATAGCCCAATGGTAAAAGATATCCCTCTATCCATCTAAGTAAGTGATCCTACCACCAAATCAAAACCAAAACCCAAGTATAATCATAACTAGCCTAAAATCAATTAACTAAACAAAGTTAAATCATAAAGACGGAGCCCTCTCTAAGCATTAGGAAGGCTAGATCCTAATCTCCAAAGTAGGTTTGTGGTTACCTCTATTATTTCTTTCCTAACAACTCAAGAGAAATTTTGGAGTGATAACATATTGGTGACCATACTGGAGAATGAACCCAGAATCCTCAGTATAATAAAACTTTAAGGAAACCTTAGAATTAATCTTTTGCACTTTAAGGTCATTTTTGAGTTGTTAAAAAGTTTCAAAAAAAATTGAAAAATAAAAATTATGGCTCCCAAAAAGACTTGCTATACCAGGGAAAATCCAGATCCAAACCCTGCAACAATACTTGATGACCCAGATAGAATTTTTAGAAAACCAAAAAAGGTAGAAACTCAAGCAAGTAGTAGTCAGTTAGTTAAAGCAAATTCACTCCCCAAGGAATTATCAAGTTTAGAGGATATTCAGTTTGATCTGTCATTTGAGCTTTCATTGTTTAGAACCAAATCAGAAAATTCAATTCATGAAACTGTAATAGACCCTAATTTCATTCAATTCATTGAGTCAAAAAAGGTGCTTATACATCCATATTTAGATCAACTTGTTTTGAATACTTGTGATAAATTAGAAGCTTTAGCATCAACCTTGATAAGCCATATAGATGATGCCTATCTCCAATTATCAGTGGAATTAGCTTCCCTCACTGCTGCTGCCTCTGAACTTTCTACAGAATCTTCAAAAACTATAAATACACCTTCATTTACTACCACCTCACCTATAATATCCACCACAGTTCATTCCCCTAAACCATTGATACCTCAGCTTCCTCTCCAACTGAACATATCAAATTCATCTAGTTCATCTACACCCATTTCAAGTCCTTCTTCTAACACCACTACTTTTCCCCCTAGTCAAACCAAAATCTCAGCCATGGCAGACAGATATGCACCTTTGGTTTTACCAGCCCAATTACATCCCATGCCCCAAGATTACCAAAGCAAAATCTTTTTATTTGATGCTACTAGTCAGTATACTGCCCAACAACATGTGAACAAAATGGCTGACTATTTTGAGTTGCATGAGATTGATGAGTCTGATGTCCAAATGAGGTTATTTGACCAAACATTGACAGGAGATGTTAAGAAATGGTTCAAAGGTTTACCTGCTAATCATATTGCAAATTTAGCTACTTTTTATAGATTGTTTGTTGATAGATGGGAAAGAAAGAAAAACCCTCTGCAAATACTATAATATGATAACATTAGACGAGCTCCTAATGAATCAGTTCAGAATTATTGTACTAGGTTCAATGGCAACTACAATGCAATCCCTGCTAATATTAAACCTCCACTAGACCAAGCACTCATCAAATTCCCTGATGGTTTTGACACTGATATGTCATACCAATTAAGGGAAAGAAACCTTGAAACATTGGAACAGATGCAAAGTAATGTTGTTAGTGTAGAAGCCAATCTGTTAGCTAAGAAAGATCGGACGAGAAATGAAAAAAGAGTTGTTATTAAAGAGGAAACCTCCACTTCTAATGGTAAAATATATAGTTTAGCAAAGAGTGTAGAAAGAATAATGGATAGATTAGAAAACGTGGAAATAAAAACTCAGTGGGAGAATCAACAACCACCCCCAATAAGAAACCCCAACTTTAGGAAGAATCCTAACACTGGAAAAAATGCAAGACCAGATCAGCAAATTAGACCACCCTTCTAGGAAAACTATGTTGAGGGTTCACAAAACCATGAAGGAGAGGATGACACCCAGATAAACCTATTAGGGATTAAAAATGAAGATGTTGTTTTTCTTACTCGGGAAGAACAGGATTGTACATGCTACAACAATTACAATTAGAATATGGAGAAGTCCTTTGACTTCAAACACGGTTATGAATCTGCTATATGAGGTTCACAAACAGTACAGCCTAAAAATAAAAAGGAACACTGAATTTCCCACTAAGAGATCAATCCAAAACCAAACAAAAAAGATAACAGAAGCTCATGTCACCAAAGTTCTACAAATTCTCCCTAGGGGATCTCAGGAAACTTCTAGCCCAAAATTGTAGATATAACTTCATCTGAAACACAAAATGACACTGTTACTCAGACCATTCCAATTAAGAGAATTTAAAACAAAATAGCTGAGACACAAACTGAATTGCCTAGTACTAAAAAAGAAGATAAAAATACACAAACCACATTTGCTAAGGAAGATCTCATCTAATCAAGCAAAACTAAAATGTCGTTTAACATTAAGAATGAGATAGCTATGTTGAAAATATCAGTTCCTTTGACCGAGCTAGTGAAAAATGAATCATATAGAGCACAAATCACTGAAACATTAAATATAGGTGAAGGAGAGGATGTTGTGAACTTGAATGATGATCAACCTGAGTTATTGTTTGGTCCTGAAGTAAATGGTACACATCAGCAAGGGGGTATTCCTCCTTTCTACATTAGCTTGAATGTTCATGATAAAATTTTACATAATGCTATGCTAGACTCAGGGGCATCCCATAACTTAATGCCAAAAGCAATCATGGAGAGATTAAACTTAGATATCACCAGACCATACAAGGACTTGTTTTCCTTTGATTCTAGCCAAGTCAAGTGCCTTGGCCTGATTAAATATTTGTGTGTGACTCTAGTCCAGTGCCCAGCAAAGAGTATTGTCATGGACATAGTAGTTGTTGATATCCCACCCAAGTATGGAATGTTGTTTTCTTGCTCATGGGAAGCAAAATTGCAGGGATCTTTACAATTCGATATGTCATATGCCACCATCTCTATTTTTTGTCAACAAAGGAAACTTTACAGAGAGACCTTGATGAAATACATGGTGAGCAGTGTAGAAAAACAACAGAATTTCGCTATATACCCCATGAATTCTGATATGGGCTATTTTATCTTGTACAATTCGGACAATGACAAAAATGAAATCACAACTATAGAAGAAAAATACAAAACACTTGACAGTGAAAACATTTTCCATGAGTCCCTATGGAATTTAGATTTTGATGGCTCTGTGAATAGCTTAGGAGTAGGTGCAGGAGTTTGGATTCACAACATGGAAAATAATCATTTTGAAGGTCATGCATTTAGATTAAACTTTAAATGCACAAACAACATGGCTAAATATGAAGCTCTAATCTTAGGACTACAAATGATTAGAAAACTTGGAGCCAAGAGATTTTATATCATGGGATTCTCAGAGTTGATTATAAAGAAAATCAAAGGTGAATACTCTGTGAATAATCCCAGACTTAGCCAATATAGAGAAACTGTCCTAGATTTGATCAAGGACCTTCTGGAAACTGATTTTGTTGCCATTCCTAGGAAACAGAATATGCAAGCCCACAGTTTGGATACTTTTGCTAGTACCTGCAAATTTCCTTTTCATCCTAACCATCAGTACACTGCAGAAGTAAGACACAGGCCAGTTATACGTGACAATTTGAAATATTGCCAGATTTTCTCATAAGATTCTCAAATTTATGATTTCATGAATGCTGAAGGAGAGTTTCAAAACTGTAATATATATATTGATTGTACAGTAGATAATGAGATAGATATAAATGCTCTAGACATAGGTAAACCCACTAATTTCACTAAAGTATAAATATATAACTTAGAAAATGTAGAAATAGAAGAAATAATGAATGTTGATCCTAAACTTTAAACCTGAAAGATAACTTTTTGCTTAAGGGATTAGCCCCATTAGAAGATTTGTTTGATTCAAACAATGTTGCTAAGAAACCAAAAATGGAGCCTTTAAGAGCAAATATAGAAGAATGTAACATAGGAACTAAAGAAATCCTAAGCTCATCAAAATATCCAAAGCATTACCTTCACATGAAAAACTAAACTATATAAATCTGTTCAAAGAGTTTCAAGATGTCTTTGCCTAGAGTTATGAAGACCTTAAGTCTTATGATACCATCATAATTCAACATAAGATACCTATCAAAGAAGATCATAGACCCTTTAAACAGAAACTTAGGAGAATTAATCTAGTTCTTATGCCACTCATTGAAAAGGAAGTAAAAAGGATGTATGATGGCCAAATCATAGCACCCATCAGATATTCATATTGGATCTCTAATTTGGTCACTACTAGGAAGAAAACATGAGAAATCAGACTCTGTGTTGATTTCAAAAAATTGAACAAAGTGTCATTAAAAAACAACTATCCTCTCCCAAAAATGGACCACAATCTTCAAAGGGTAGTAGGCTCATTCGACAATTTCATTACTGGATGGATTTTCTAGATACAACAAGATCATAGTTCAACCAGAGGACCAAGAAAATATTGCATTTACTACTCCTTGGGGTACTTTCATGTATTTGAAGATGCTTTTTGGATTGATGAATGCAGGAGCAACATTCCAAAAAGCTATGGATATAGCCTTTGCCAAATAAATCCATGACTTTCTAGTTGTTTACAAAGATGACATCACATTCTTTTATAAATCAAATAACAAACATCTAGATCACCTAAGAAGAGTTTTCATTAAATGCAGAAAATTTAGTATTTGCTTAAATCCCAAAAAGGCACTCTTTGGTCTAGAAGAAGGTAAACTCTTGGGGGACATAATATCCAAATATGGAATTAGAATAGATCTAGCTAGTTAGAGAACTAAATAACATGTCAAGGAAAGATTCAACACTTAAGTGGACAGTAGAGGCTAAACAGTCTTTTGAGGCAATCAAAGAAGCCCTTACCAAAACACCATTCCTCATAAGTCCCGATTTCCAAAAAGATTTTATAATTTTTTCTTTTGCTTCAGAACATACTATTGTAGCAGTCTTGTTGCAAAAGAATGATCAAGGTTATGAGCAACCTATTGCATTTTTTAGAAAATATTTGAGAGATGCTACACTAAAGTACAACATAATGGAAAAACAAACACTAGCTTTAGTGAAAGCTATTAAATATTTCAGAGTATACATCTTGTATTCACACATCATTGTTTATGTTCCAAATTCAGTAGTGAAGGACATTCTGACACAGGATGGACCTGAAGGAAAGAGAGGCAAATGGATTGCCACTATTTTGGAATATGACATAGAAATAAAGCCTACAAAACTTATCAAAGGCCAAGGTTTAGCTAAACTCATGCTTGAATCAAACTGTCAGGCCTTAGATATAAATTTCATTGGTGCCCTAGATGATCAGGAAGAGATGGTGACTCCAAAAATCAGTGAACCTTTTATAGATTCACCTTGGTATGTAGATATGATATTTGTTTTACTAAACTTACAAGCTCCTCCTCGCTTATCTAGAACTAAAGCTAGATTTTTTAAAATGAAATCAATGAAATATTGTATCATAGATAATGCTTTATTTTGGAAAGATAATGGTGGCATTCTATTAAATTGCTTATTGAAAGATGAAGCTGACAAAATTATGCAAGAATTTCATGCAGGAGATTGTGGAGGACACCTATATTGGAAAACAACTGCTGACAAGATTCTAAGGGCAGGTTTTTACTGGCCCACCCTTTTTGAAGGTGTCAAGAAACATTGAACTCCTGTCATAAGTGCCAAATATTTGACGGCAAAAGGAAGCTCTTGCGTTTACCTATCAAACCCATATCCATAGGAGTGTCATTTCAACAATGGGGTTTAGACTTCATTGGGGAAATTCACCCATCCTCCTCAGCACAACATAAATGGATTTTGATAGCCACTAATTACTTTACTAAATGGATAGAAGCCATCCCTTCTAGACAAGCCATAGACTCTATCATTATCTTATTCCTGGAAAACAATATCCTTTCAAGATTTGGATGCCCCCAAAAGCTCGTTACTAATAATGCAGCTGCTTTTAAATCCAAGAAAATGATAGATTTTTGTAACAGATATCACATTACCCTTGGCCATTCCACTGCCTATTACCCTCAAGGTAATGGACTTGCAGAATCATCAAACAAAAGCCTTGTTAATATCATCAAGAAATTACTAGAAGACAAAAAGAAGACCTGGAATAAAAAGTTGGTTAATGTTTTATGGGCAGACAGACTAACTACCAAAAAATCCATTGGTACATCTCCTTATCAACTAGCATATGGAATGGATGCTATTTTTCCATCCTCTTTAGGAGTACCAGTGATGAAGATCATTTAAGACTTGCAGGTAGAACCAAATGATATTCAAAGGAGGATAAATCAAACAATACACTTACAGCAAACCAAAGAAGAAGTCAATGTCAAATCACAAGTGATCCAGGATAAAATCAAAAATATTTTTGATAAAAAGACCAAATCTGTTGATTTTTACATCAATGACAAAGTACTTAAATGGGATTCTAGAAGAGAAGAGAAGGGTAAACATGGAAAATTTGATTTCCTATGGAAATGCCCTTATATCATTTATGGTTACATAGATAACAATGCATTTTTCTTGAGAGAGTTAGATGGAGCAGATCTACCAGGAGGACCTGTCAATGGTAAAATGCTAAAGCACTACTTATCCATAGATTAACACTAGTTCATTTTACTTTGCTCATTGTACATAACATTGCAGAGTTTAGATTGGATTGGATGGTGACCTTTTAAAGTTGAAGCCTGGAGAGAAGGCCCTGAGCTTTGAAGGGTTTACCATCATATGTATGAATAAAGCATAATCATAGAAGAGTTGTTTACAAGCTAACTACAATCACAGTTTCAAAGGCTACTGATCTTAAAGTTCTTAACATTTCACCAGGAAACGTTATCCCCATGTGGAGCCACTTTTAGGGTCCTATAATAATAGGATTCATAATTTTGAATTGGCTATGGTTAGTCTTGTAATATTGTACATACTTTTGCTTTCTACAAAATGTTTTCCATTAAAAAATTAAAAAAAATGTAAAGAGGGTATGTCCTAAAAGAATAATCAGGGGAAAATAAAAAAAAATAAAAAGTGAAAAATATGAACCCCAAAATGAGATAAAAATAGATCATGAAAGTGTGCAAATTCAACTGCCACTACTTTTTACTTTACTATGAAAAATAAGGTTGTGTGTAGCTTGTCAAAAATGCCACAATCCATGATGGTCAAATAGCTTAATCTTGACTCATTCATGCTTTAAATTTCATGTTGATAGATAGAGAATAAATATCTAGCCAAACTATTTAACCTTGGCAGATCATTAGTTAGGTAGAGAATAAGAATGAGCTCATCAATCTAATTTGAGCCATTGGAAGTTATAAGGTTAGAATTAGATAGTTTTCTTATCAAAATAAAAGGAAATAAAGGGTCAGCAAGCTCAAATTCACCCATTGAAATGAAGAAAAAATGTTAGAATAAATAAAGAGTATGTTACACAAAAATATCGTCATTATGATTATTTACAGTCAGTATGGGTCTATCATCACTTGTACTGTCCTCCTAAGCAAGTCTAAGACCTCAACTCTTCAAATCAAGCTTTGGAAATGGGAGAAAGACATTAAAAATCAATGTAACTATGGTTCCGCACTTTCTCTCATGGTCACCTGCGGTCCCGCACCTTCTGTGTACAAAAGCTGCGTACCTACCCGCTCTGTCCCTAACGGTGTAGGTGCGGACCCCTGTGAAAGTCAAAAGGCCCAAGTTTTATCTTAAAAAACTCGCTTTGGGTTAATTCAAGAGTTTTCTAGAAGGAATTTTGACGTGGATTGTTCGCTCTGAGGTGGTTCATGCATCCCAAAAGAGAAGGAGCTAATCCCTTGACTAAAGGAGCTATCCCTTTGAAGGAGGAATTTATCCCTTTGAAGGAGGACCTAGTAACTTCCCTCCATTGCACTATAAATACAAGCATTGGGGTGAGGACTAGAGAGGTTAGAAGCTGAACATTTTGAGGGTTAATGCTGTTGAAATTAAGACTTCCTAGTTGAGCTTAAGAGGAGAGATTACATACCTTTTTGGCTTCATTGGGGAGTGAGTGAAACTTGTCAAAGTAGAGGAGACTTCTTGTTGGACCCTGGGAGGAGCTTGTACAGCGTCAAGGCAAAGGTTGTAAAGTTCTTCTTCTTTTGAATTAATACAATCAAACTCATTTTTCTCAACAAGTATCTTATGTTATTTGTTTCATGGACTCCTTGACTTTCATGTTAAATATGTTTTATGCAATTGGTTTTTCATGTGCTATTTAATTTGTTTACCTTGTTTGTGTTTGCAGATTCGCGAAAAGGAGCTCATTTGGATCAAAGGAGCGAGGGCATCCACAAGCTTGCGTTGGACCAAAGGTAGGCCCTAAAAGCACTTGTTTGGTATTGTTTATTAAAGCATATTTAGAGAAAGATAGTGTCTGGTTGGTTTGCTTGTCATTAGGTCTTCTTTAGATTCTAGGAAGGTCTATCTTGTCCGCAAGATCGACTCATTCCGTGCGACAGAGTAGGTAGAAGAAGTTTTGAAAAGTGCACAAGGTTTCTAAGTCAAAAGCACATTTATCATGCTTAATCCTATGTTTCATGTGCAGGAGAAGTTGAGAAAAAGAAAGGATTTTCACCAAGCTTGTTTATTAATTTCCCCTCATTTTGCTACACCCCCACATACTTATTTGCTAATTTCCCCATTATCCCTTCATTACTTCTAAATACCTTTCCCTCTCATTTTGACCTTTACCCCTTGGTTTCACACATTTCCCTAGAAATTACCCTTCAAAAATCATCCTCCTTCCCAAAAAACCCCATTCCCTAGTGCGAAACCCACTCCCCATTACAAATATCACTTCTCCCCATTATTAATTTCCTTTTTCACCCTAAAAAACCTTTATCCTAAGTTTTTGCTATACCCCCACATTATCTAATTAACATCCCCCACTTTGTATTTCCCGACAACCCTTTTTAACCCACCAACCCTTGGTGCGGTTAAAGAAAATCCCGCCATATAACCCATGGTCCCACCTTTATTAGCCCATAGATTATATTGAAAATACCCACATTATTAATTAATTACAATTTGTTGTAATTAAATCCCAGGCTGAGCCAACCACTTTCCCGATTCCTTCCGCACAACTCAACTTTGTGATAGCCCTCCGATCTCCTAGCCCAAATCCGGCGGTGTACAACCATATCGCGCAGATTCATCGTCGGACCGATATTAGCACGAGAGCACGCGAGATTCACGGTTTTTCCTAGGCACTGTTCTGCTACGTGGCGACACTAGGTTAGATCGCGTGCTCGTGAAAAATACCGTCTGCCCTCCAAAACTGGTGCGATAGCCTAGAAAACCACCTCCTTGCATAAACCAAAAATTGTCCACTATTCATTTAATAATTTCCGCACCAAAATGTGATCGTTACCCGTTAAAAGGATGAAAAAGCCCTAAATTGGCCATAGTTGAGGGTTGAAAATGGATGAGTTCCATAGATGCAGAAAGGAAGATAGCTTTTGGCAGCAATGCTTTTTATATCCACTTTTCTCTTGTTTTTCACTGCAAATTGTTGCTTAGCAATTTGCGACACCCTGAAACTCTGCGACCAATTTGACCACCTTCTACCACCTGAAGACGCTCCAGATACCCAATTGAAGCAGTTAGTTGATAGTTGAAGCCTCAATACCTTCTGCAATTACCACAGAACCCAGTTTTCACGCCAAATCACCAATTTCCAGGTATTCTTGGAAAAAACCAGAATGACCCTTAAATTTGAAAACACATTGTGTAATTGAATGGTTAATTAATTGAATTAATTAAAGAAACCTTCCTGAAATTGAAGAGAAACTTATTTCTGCATCCCAAACCCTTTTACAGGTTGTAATTACCCTCCCACTGTACCATAACTTCTAAACCTCACTTCTAAAACCACTGAAAATCCTAATTCAAATATGTAAACCCAACCATGGCTTCCCAAATCTCTCTGGACGTGATACCTCTGCAAACCCCTCACCTAGACATTGACCACCTTGCCTTAGCAGACCAAGATTTTCAAATTAAGGACACTGCTTCCGCTACCTACCTTCTAAAGCTCCACTGCTGGAGTAAGGACAAATTTTTAAACTAGAACGATGATATTCACCTTTGGGAGTCCAACTTGCCCAAGTATTTCTTCCCAGAAGTACACCCATTCCCATAAATCATTCACTTCTACGAAGCTTTCCACATTCCCAATCAAAGAGCAATTGTCACCCCTGACCAGCAAGTTTTGTTCACCATCACTGTAGAATCCATTAACCAAATGATGCAAGTCCAACCAAGCCCAAATGAGACCCCACACTCTATTGAAGGCTTGTTGGACCTCTATACCAAGTTAGACTTTCCCAGAATAGCCCAAATTTTCCAAACTTTCATCATAGAGGAGTGTCATACTCCTACAGAAAGTCCTCCATATGCTGCCACCATTTTTTTTGAGAGAGGAAGACAAATCATAACCATGCTCTCCTACAATTTAGGTTACACCTCTGATGAACATGTGGATAAGGTTGTTATTTCCTTCCTTTCCATCTTTTTCCCAGGAAAACCTCTTGCTACAATGTATAACTATTCTCAGTTCATAGAAGACAGAATGCATGAACAATTCATCAAACTACCAACTAAGAGAGTTTTCAAGTACTCATCTATATTGTTTCATGTGTTTTTATATTATCAATCAGACAAGTTTCCAATCAACATTCAGAAGCTAGATACCAAAGGAAACCCAAGATCAGTCATCTACTGGACAACATTGATCTAGAAATCTCCACCATTTTTTCCTATAAAGACTTCATTGGTTCATTTGTCCATCCAGTTATGAATATGCTAACCAGTAGCCATCAACCCAGGATGAATCAAGAAATCAAAAGGGTTTTGCAGTTGGCCAAGAACAGTAAAGTGGGAGACTAGTATCTGTACCAGAACCACACAGAAATAAGGATATATGGATGCCAGCTTGCCCCCTACAAATTGCCCAAATACCTCCCCATGAGGATATTTGCACTAGAATACTTTAGGCAGATAATAAACTCTAATGAAGTAAATTTCCTATCAGCTAGGAAGAAGACCCAGTTCCAAATGAAAAATCAATTGGGCCCCTTCATTTGTAATACTAGCGAAGTTGGACCAAAGGTAGATAAGATTTTGCAGCAAATGAAATTCAAGAACATTTTTATGTGGAAATATGACCCTCATGGAGTCATAAATAAGCTAAGGCTCAAGGTCAAATTGGGCCCTTTCATTCATCATCCCAGGCCAGACATAAAGAGATTTTCAAACCAATCAGAATGGTTGGAAAACACTTTGATAGACATGGACAGTACAATAGTTGATGTAGAGAATACATTAATTGATGTAGAAAAACATATTGATACAAGTTCCTTCCTACAGGTTCCAGAACTAGGAGAACCAATGAATATTCCTCCTATTTTACAAACTCCATCCAACGAAGATAGAAATAAAAAGAGAACCAAGGAAGAAGGTTCTAGTTCAGTTATGGAAACCACAGATGAATAGTTTGAGATCTGTTACAGGAAGAGGACCAAGCTTAATCATGTAACTGAACAGGAAGACACCATTGACTCGGTGGAAATCACTAACACTAATATAATGGTGGAAATGAGCAAAGGCCCAGCAGCTTCAGGAGAAACACACCAACCCTCAACATCAAACACTCAACTTATTGAGAGACAGCTCAGCATGGAGGTCTCTTCATTCACCAGGCCTGTGGATAAAGAGAAAGACATCAAAGATAGGTATAAGGAAATTAAGTTGAGGAATGAGAAATTGAAGGCTGAGACTTATGCCTAATACTTCAAGCAGACACCTGCAAATCAAAACAGATTAATGTCAGCCTTCGACATCAAAATTGGGAAAATGTAGATGACATTTATGCAACCTACAGTCGAGCAACCAAAAACATCAGTAGACTATAGGAAAACAGATTTTGAGGTTTTGGCCATGGAGGTCTTTTGGGGCTGAGCGGTTTCGGGACGGGAGGGAGCGAGCACCTCGAATGGGCGACGCTTGGCAGCGGTACAGGGGAAAAACTGTCGGCCCCCCGCGAGTTAAACAACAGTCAAAAGGTGGTCGCAAAATGATCGTCGACCTTTGGATGTTGAGACAGGGATCAAACGGCGGATGCACTTTGGAGTAGGATGGGGGTTTAGTTGTCGCGGGCCAGACGTTTTTATAAATGATTTTAATCATTTCGGGGTTGTTTTTAATGGTCTGGGTTTGGTTATTAATCAACCCAAATGGTTGATTAATCCCTTTGCGCAAGGGGAGGTTCTTAACAAGTTCTAGATAAACTTATTAATGCACGTTTATACAGTGACTATGGTCGTATTCGACTGGGGGAGGGATATGTAGTATTTGGGGTTTTTTATTATATTTACATAATACGAGATAGGGTAATGTTTGTGTGGGAATTATTTAATAATAAAAGTTAAAGATTAATATGAAAAAAACGAAAGTAAGCGCTAAGCCAATGTTCACAAGTTACATTAAAACTTAGGCTTCAAAGTGGAAAAAGGGTTTATATGATGTATTTGCCATTTTCCTAAGAAAAAATAGGGTTTTTACTTAGGCACTTTATGAAATGAGATGGATGGGAAGGAGTGGTTTATTAATGATATTAAGAACAGATTCTTAATATTTTTTGGGGGGAAATTAGTAAATGATTAGGGAAAAGTATGAAGGGGAGTTAGTTATTCAATATTGCCTCGCCTGAGCTGCATTAAGTATAATGTCTTCCTTGCACTTGAGATAGAGATAAATATTAACACATTTTAGAGACATGATCTATCCCAAGTATCATTTTGCAACACCATATACCTACCCTGCCTACTTTAGCCTAGCATTTTTTCCTTTCTCCACTTAGGTACACTTGGACTAGCAAACCCTCATCAATTTTTCTTTTCTTTTCATGATAAGCCTACTTAAGTGCACTTATTACATCCAAGGGCTCAGATTGAACTGTTGAGCTCCTTTGCTTCTCTACCTATCTACTTATCTACCAAGATTGAACAGTTTGGTCAGATTTTATTCTCTATCTCTAAAACAGGAAATTCAAATATGAACTAGCCAAGATTAAGTTGTTTGGTTATTCACCAATTTTGGCATAAATTAACAAGTTGCACACAATGCTTATTACAGAAAATGAAAAGTAGTGGCATTTTGGACTTGCACACTTTCCTGGACTTTCTTTATTTGGGGTTCATTTCTTTCACTTTTTTGACCATTTTATTCTTTTTACCCTTTGATTTTTCTTTTAGGGCATACCCTCTTTACATTTTTTACATTTTCTTGATAATATGGAAACCTTTGCAACAAGGAAAGGAATGAACATATTAAAGAGCTCAACAAGTCAATCATGAAATATGACACCTATTGGTATAGGAGTATAACAGTGGCCCCACTTGGGGATGGATTTCCGCGGTGGAAAGTTAAGAACAGCAGGTCAGATGGCCTTCTGAATAACTTAGACTATGCTCTGAAATTTCCCTTTGATGGTTGCTTTATTGTATATATGATAGCACACTTGTGAAGCTTAGGGCCTTCTCTTCAAGCTTCAACTGCAGCAAGTTACTATCCAATCTGAACTGTGACATTATTAAGGATATAGTATGTACATGTTAGAGTCAGAACACATTAAAAAACTGGATCAAAGTAATTTTTCAACATTTGACCATTCACTGGTCCTTCTTCTGTTTCTATGCCATCCAGGTTCTTCAGAAAGTAAGTATTGTTCCCTTGCAATGCTTGGATGATAAATTACCCTTTCCACAGGAATTCAAACTTCCCATGTTTTCCTTTGTCTTCTCTCCTGGAATCCCACCTTAGAACTTTGTCTCCAAGGTAGAAGTCTTCTGCTTTGGTCCTTTTATCAAATATTTTCTTGAGTTTTTCTTGTAACACTTGGGACCTTTGGTGCACTTCTTCTCTGGTCTACTACAAATGGATGGTCTAATTTATTCTCCTTTGAATGTCATTGGGTTCCACCTGAGCTTCTTGCAGTAATTTCATTACAGGAACTCCTAAATATGAAGGAAACACAGCCTCCATGTCATAGACTAACTCATAAGGGCTAGTTCCAATAGACCTCTTTGTAGTAAGTTTGTCTGCCCATAGTGCATTTGCAAGTTTCTTGTGCCAGTTTTTCTTGTTCTCTTCCAACAATTTCTTAATAATATTAATCAGGCTTTTATTGGAAGATTCAGCTAGACCATTACCTTGAGGGTAATAGGCTGTGAAATGGCCTAAAGAGATATGTTACAAAAATTTATCATTTTCTTGGACTTGAAGGCAGCAGCATTATCGGATCTGATATTTTCAGGACAGCCAAATCTAGACAATATGTTGGTTTCTAAGAATCCTATAATCACTATATCATTGGCTTGTCTAGAAGGAATGGCTTCTATCCATTTGGTGAAATAGTTTGTGGCAGTAAGAATCCATTTATGTTGGCCAGAAGAGGGACGGTGTATTTCTCCAATGAAGTCCAAACCCCATTGTTGAAAGGGATTTTCAATGGAAATTGGTCTCAAGGGTAAGGGTAACAGTTTCCTTTTACCTTCAAAAATTTGACATTTGTGGCAAGAAGTGACAAACTTCTTTACATCAGCGAACAAGGTTGGCCAGTAAAATCCAGCCCTTAGGATTTTTTCTGCAGTTGATTTCCAGTAAAGGTGTCCACCGTAGTCCCCTGCATGAAATTCTTTAAGAACTTTGTGAGCTTCTTCTTTTATTAAACAATTCAATAGAATACCTTCATGATTTTTCCAAAAGAGAGCATTATCTAAAATACAGAATTTTGAAGCTTTCATCTTTAAAAACCTTTTCTTTATTCTGGATAACCCTGGAGGAGCCTGCAGGTTTAATAATACATGAGTTATATCAGCATACCAAGGTGATTCTAAGAAGGCCTGGCTGATTTGTGGAGCCGCCATCTCCTGTTCATTATCCAGTTCATTAATATCCAGGGCTTGAAAGTTTGTTTCAATCATGAGTTTAGCCAATCCTTGTCCTTTTATAAGCTTTGTAGGTTTTATTTCAATATCATACTCCAATATATTAGCTATCCATTTACCTCATTTTCCTTCAATTCCATCCTGAGTCGGGATGTCTTTGACAACAGTATTTGGTACATAAGCTACTACATGGGAGTACAATATGTAGACTCTGAAGTCTTTAATAGCTTTCACAAGTGCGAAAGCCTGTTTTTCCATGGTTTTGTAATTTAGAGGTGCATCTCTAAGTGCTTTACTGAAAAAGGCTATGGGTTTTTCACATCTTTGATCATTTTTTTGTAGTAAAACAGTTGCTATAGTGTGTTCTGATGCAAATGAAAAAATTATGAAGTCTCTATCGAAATTTGGACTTGTAAGGACTCGTGTTCTCGTCAAAGCCATTTTAATTTTTTCGAATGCTTGTTTGGCTTCTACTCTCCATTTAACCTTTCAATCCTTTTTTAACATATTGTTCAGCAATCTAATTAATTCAGCCAAATTAGATATGAATCTTCTCAAAAAGTTAATCTTTCCTAGGAAAGCTTGAAGTTCTTTGACATTTCTGGGGTGGGGTATTTGCATAATAGCTTCTATTCTAGCAGGATCAATTCTGATGCCATCTTTGGAGATGATATGGCCTAATAGTTTGCCTTCTTCTAGACCAAACAAAGACTTTTTAGGATTTAATGAAATACCATACTTTCTACATTTTAAAAACATTTGTCTCAAATGATCTAAATGTTGTTGATCTGATCTAGAAAAAACAGTGAGGTCATCTAGATATATAACCAGAAAATCGTGAATTTCGTTTGCAAAATCTATGTCCATTGCTCGTTGAAAGGTTGCCCCTGCATTCTTATGTCCGAATGGCATTTTAACATATTTGAATGTACCCCATGGTGTTGTAAATGTAGTCTTTTCTTGGTCATCAAGATGAACCAAAATCTGATTATAACCTAAAAACCCATCCAAAAGTGAAATCCTAGAAGCACCTCTACTCTTTGTAAAATATGATCCATCTTAGGTAAAGGATAATTGTCTTTCAAAGAAACCTTGTTTACATTTCTTAAGTCAACACATAATCTGATTTCTCCTGTTTTCTTCCTAGTAGGCATTAAATTAGACACCCACTTTGAAAATCTGATTGGAGCAATTATCCCTGCAACATGCATTCATTTGATTTATTTTTCAATTAAAGGAAACAGTACAGGGTTGATTCTTCTGAGCTTTTGTTTGAATGGTTTTTTATTTTCATTGAGGGGTATTGTATGTTGAATTACAGAGATGTCATAAGATTTCAGGTCTTCATAGCTCCAGGCAAAAACATCCTCGAATCCTTTGATCAGTTCAACATACTTAAGTTTTTGATCATTGGGCAAAGATTTGGATAATTTTACCATTTTTGGATTCTCTTCGGTTCCTATATTGTAGTCTTCGATGTCTATTTTTAGAGGTTCCATCTTGGGTTTCTTTGGAATATCGTTGAAATTAAAAAGATCTTCCGAAGGATTTAATCCTTTGAGCAAATGATTGTCTTTCAAATTGATAACTTCAGATTCTCCTTCAATAATCTCATCAATGTCTATTTCTTTAAGATCTTGTATTTCCCTTTTGGTGAATTTCGTTGGATGAAGCATTTGAGTTTCATTTTCTGCTGAAATGTCTGTTTCTATCTTATTTGTTGGATCCAACTCACTAACTGTATCTACATCTATGTTAGTGCTAGAAAACTCTTCTTCTAGGGTTAAAAAATTGTTGATCTGATTATCATTGTCAAACACTTGCCAGTTCTTTACATTATCAGGTATGGTTGGCCTGTGTCTAATTTCAACTGTGAATTGATGATTTGGTTCCAATGGTAATTTGCAGGTGCTGACAAACATTTCCAGGCTATGAGCTTGCAAGTTATGTTTTCTCGGGATTTTTGCAAGCTGAGTTTCTAGAAATGTATTGAGGATCTCTATAGCTGCTCCTCTGTACTATCTTAATCTGGGATCATTTGTTAAGAACTTCCCTTTTATCTGTTGAATGATTAAATCAGAATCTCCAAGGACTGACACTCTAGTTGCTCCCAATTTCTTGACCAATTTAAGACATAGCAATAGAGCTTCATATTCAGCCATATTATTAGTGCACCTAAAGTTTAAGCTATAGGCATGGCCTTCAGCATGATTGTTTTCAAGATTATGCACCCAGACTCGTGCTCCTGCTCCTAATTTGTTCACAAAACCATCAAATTCTAAGTACCAAAGGATTTCATGTTCATAATTAGTATCTGGAGTTTGGGGGTCTGTTCAATAGGGAGATCTGGTTTTTCAGTTTCTTCTGGTTTATCTGATGTTTCATGATTTTCAAAAATTTCTTGGATTCGGACACTAGACCTTTCATTTGCAATTTTTTCTGTTTCATCTGCTAGAACTTTTATTTCATGTGGGGGATCAATTTTAGCATTATAAAGGATAAAAGAATCCATATCTGAATGTACTAAGTAGATAGGGAAACTTTGAGGTTTCTCTTGACTACTTACTACATACTCTTCATTAAGGTTTCTCTGTATAGTTTCTTGGGTTGACCAAACATTGAAATAGTAGCGTAATACATGTCTAACCGTGGAGATCCTTGAAGCTTTGCACCCCAAGATCTAGACAATAACATGCCATACTTTGGTGGAATATCAGCTACTACTATGTCCATTAAGATGGTTTTTGCGGGATATTGGACTAGTGACACACATAAGTCTTTGATTAAACCCAAACATTTGACCTGACTTGAATCAAAAGAGAAAAGGTCTTTATATGGCCTGGCGATATCAAGGTCTAACCTCTCCATTACAGATTTAGGCATTAAGTTATGGAAGCACCAGAATCAAACATGGCATTATGAAGTATTTTATCATGTATGTTTAAACCTACATAGAAAGGAGGAACTTCTCTCTCTACTGTTTTTCCATTTACTCCAGGGCCAAATATCAATTTAGGCTGGTCATCAAAAACATTTACTAAATCTTCGTTCACAGAAATTTTGAGTGATTTGCTGATTTGACTTCTGTAGACATCATGTTTAGCTAATTCTAATAATGGAACATTTATCTTTAGTTTTCCTACTTCTGTCCTAAGATTGAAAGGTTTTTCGGTCTGAGTTCTTGTATTTCGGACAGATGGATTTTCTACATTTCTCTCCTCCTCAGGAATGGGATTATGGGCTGAAGTTGCTTCCAAATCAAGTTCTAGAGGCTCTCCTATTTTTCCTTTAGAAGGAATAGAAGTGTAGGGTTGTCTGTTAGGTGGCTGATTATCTGATACATCTTCAACAATTGGGTTATTCGGGTTAGGACCTGTTTTAGAAAGAATATGTATAGGGGGGGCACTGATCTTACCTTTGTTAGGCTACTTGGTATCTTTATGTTTATTGTTTTCAGGGACATTTATTCTTCTGCTCCTCAAATTGTATTGTTTGTGGACTTCATAAATGGCTGTATCATATCCCTCCCTAAAGTCAAATGATTCACCTGACTGAGTTTGGAATTGTTTAAGAATGTGAGCTTCTTGATCCTATTGGGTCAAGAAAACTTGTTGTTCATTGTTTAGTCCCATCAAATTAATTTAAGTTTCTTCTATTGGTTCATCAGAAGTTGGGGCTTCAGCATAATTTTCTTGAAATGGGGGCCTAATATTTTGGTCAGGCCCTGTCTTTCCAGTGTTATGATTTTGGTTCTTCTTGAAATTTGGATTTCTCCCAGTATTGCTTGGTTGACCATCCCAAGGGGATTTTCTCTCGATTGTTTCTACTCTATCTCCAAGTCTATCCATTCCATTAATAATCGTATCTAATTTCTATTCAAAGGCAGAACGTTCTTCTTTGAGAGGTGTCCTCCTTTCAGCTCTGGCTCTAGATCATTTAGATATCAGGTTGGCCTCAACACTGACAGCTATACTCTGCATCTCTTCTAAGTTTCGAGGAGCTCTTTCCCTAAGTTGGTATGCCATATTAGAATCAAATGCATCAGGGAATTTGATCAAGGCCAAATCTGGAGGAGGTCTGAGATTTTGAGGAATAGCATTGTAGACATTATTAAATCTGGTACAGTAATCTTGGACAGTTTCTTGTGTGCCTCTTCTTAGGTTTTCATACTCTGATAAAATGTGGAGAGGATCTTTCTTCTTTTCCCATCTGTTCAAGAAGGTCTGATAAAGAGCTTGTGGGTCATTGATATTGTTTGCAGGGAGGGCTCTAAACCAGGTTCTAACATCTCCAGTTAAACTTTGAACAAATACTTTCATTCTAACATCATCATCATCAACCTCATATCTTTCAAAATAGTCGGTCATTTTATTAGTATGTTGTTGAGATGTGTAAGAGCTAGTACCTTTAAAAGAAGGGATTTTACTTTGATAGTCTTGGGGAATATCTCCTGGATTGGTAGGGAACTGCAGGGGAGTAAATCGGTTAGCCATGGTTGCAGAAATAGTTGTGACAACCGGAGGAGTAGGGATAACAATTGGAATGTGTGTTGTAGATGGAGGAGTGGTAAGGGTAGTTTGAGGTGCTGATGGTGAACTAGGAGAAGCTATAGCAATCACAGAAAGGTTTGGTGTTCTTTCATAGGTAAGCTCAGATTGAATGGAATTTTGCAAATGTCTGTCAAGGTGTGAAGTAACAACTTCAATCTGCAAATTTTCATTGAATATTTGATTTTGAACTGTGTGAGTTAACCCAGATTCTGAAAAGGTCTCAAATAAAGAGTTTTCAAAATACTTATCAGAAGGTTCGTCCTCAGGGTAGATCCACCTCACAGGACAGGATCTTGATCTGTACAGAGGTCGAGAACTAGAAGAATTTTCTTGGATCCCTTGTCTTCTAAGAATCCTAGGAATCAGATTAGGATTTTCAAACACAGGTGGGGGATTAGGATCAGGATTTGATCTGGTGTAATGAATTTTTTCTGAAGCCAGTTTCTAGGTGTGTTTTTGGTTTTTTCTTGAAATAGATTTAACAATACAACTTTAACAGTCTCTTCTAGGAGGTTTTATATGTGGGAGTTTTGAACTTTCCTAAAGAATTTTTTGAAAAGAGGAACTGATCAAGTATTTGAAACCAATTGTCCAATCTATAAGCTAGACCGGAGATAGACTGAAGTAGCATTCATTTACTTCTGCAATTGCAAAGCAAAAGCATTTCAAAGGCTACCTGGATAACTTCAGGCTTCGTCTGTAGCTTATGAAATAAACAATAGTAACAAACAATTATTCAGGTCCCTAGTGGAGTGACCAATGATGTTATCACTCAAGTTTTCCCAAAAGTTGTAAGAAAGGGAAGGATGTCGAGGTAACCACAGACCAATCTTTTAGATACAGAATCTAGCCAATCTGTATCCAGACAAGGCTCTCTCTTTATGATTTAGCTTTGTTTTTAAAGGTATTACGCTAGTTATGAAGTTCAAGGGCTTTGTTTGAGTTTGGGTGGTGAGATTCAATAGAACAGAGAGGTAAAACAGAGTAGTTCAGTCCATTGGGCTAATGGATTCAAAGAAGATGGCTTTCTGGATTTGGTTTCTTAACAGAGGATTGTTTCACAGAGCAAGGTGGTCAAACAGTGAACAAATAAAGACTGGAAACAGATGGAATGGGCTCAAACGGGTGAAGGGCAGTTAAGAATCCTTCAACCTATTGAAACAGGGAAAATGGATGATTATTGATAAAGAGCAGTTAAGTATTCTTTAACAAATAATCAACATGAAAGAATTAGGAAACAGGAACAATTAAGATTTCACTGCTTACCCTAATTCTGAAGAAAACAAAAAGAACAATAAAGACTGAAAACAGAGTGAAATCAAGCATTTTCTGAAATTAATCTTTTTTTTGTCATTTAGATTATGAAACATAGATGATAATATAAACTAAGACAACTTTAAAACACAAGATATAGAGGACTTATTGATCTAGTGGTTGATTCAAGAAATATGTGACAAGTCCTCTGCTTCAATTCTTCATCCAGTAGGCCATGCAACAGTTTGATTCCAACAGCACTTTATTCTGAAAGTTCAATATTACAGCAGAGTCTAGGAATCCACCCTCAATACTCCAATGGAGGAGGTATTTATGCTCAAAATTGTAAAACAAATATCTCATAACCGCTGTGAGATAATATCTAGGATGACTAATAATAGCTTATAAGTAAAATAGAAACAGCTAGTCTTCTTCAGTAACTCTGCGCTGGCTGCCTGTCTGTTGTGGGGAAAAATGCCTATGCAAGACGATCCTATCCACCTAAGGTGTGACAGTGCCTTAGCAACAAACGAATACAGCTACACTGGTTTCTTCCTTTATGCAATGTAAAAGAGGGGAGATCAATAGACTTACCGTTGTCTTCCGTTTGTCCCTCGATCTAAATCCTCTTCTCCTTGGGTGTTCACAGCTACTTGCCTCCTCGCTTGCTCAAGAGAACAGCTACTTGATTCCCACGAGATCACAAGAGAACAGCTACCTGTGACAAGAGAACAGCTACTTGCGACAAGAGAAGAACACAACACAAAGGCATATATTCATATTCATAAATGATTCAGGATTAGAAGTAAATCAAATACACTAATGCAATCATACAAATACACCAGTATATAGGAGAAAACCAAGATAGCTTTATTGATTGATAACAAGGTTCAGGAAGAGATACAACCCAGAGGGCTCCAATCCAGCATCTCCTTCCCAGCAGAATGGAATTCCTTCTTCAGCTCCTTTCAAAGCATTAAGCACCCAATGTTTCCAGTCTCAAACCAACAACAATTCTTTGCAATGACGAAATTCCAGCCTCTAGATCCCATGGAGGTGAGATCCATATATAGATGTTTGGAGAGAGGATGAGTCAGCTTGAGATCTGACTAGTGTCCTCTCCCTCTTTCAGTTCTTGAGTCCACTTGGAGGTTCTTGCTTCCACTTGGAGATTTGGAACCTCTTACTCATCACCAGTCGAATTCCTTGATGCAATTGTCATTTTGGAAGCTTCCTGGGCATTGACACATTGAGGAATGAGCCTGCCACTTGTCCAATTACGCTCAGCGCAGGTAGCCTTTGTTGGAGTTGACATTCAATGCAGGTAGACAGTGGAGCAGTTGACATTCAGCACAGATGCTCAGTGGAACAGTTGACATGATCCAGAATTGGCTTGTTTTTTAGTGTTTTCAAGTGGAGAACTTCTGTGAATTGCTGTGGTTAGTTTGCCTTGTTCCTCTAGCGGTAGGAACAACATGTTTTAGGGACTTTGGATCCCTTAGATTATGGACATTTCATGCTCGAGGCTATAAGGCACAAAAATGTCTATAACAGTTGCCCCCTAAAGTATGAGGCCGTTTATCGGGTGAAATGCTTTATCCAGGAGGGTCCGAAGTTCATCCATCTACTGGGAGGAGACCTGTAATAAAATACAATACAATACATTATGATTCATACTGCTTTCATGATCTAGCTGAGGCGGGAATTCCCATGCTCAGCTTTATAAATTCATTTTTGTACATAGAACAGACGATCGTCTGATGGTAGACTGATAATTTTGGCGAAATTATCATCCTTTGAGTAGGATGATCATCTGCTGCAATGATGTACATGTCAAATGTCTTTATCTTTCCTGAATATATATCGTAGCCCGGATGGATGAAACTAGATCTGGGGTCTTCAAACTCGTTCGATCTTCACTCTAAGTACAAGTCGATCCATGTGAGAATTGCGCTGAAGTCGAACATGGAAAGACATCGCTTGATTACCGGTCAATGATGTAAACCGTTAACAAGCGCGAGAGGAATCACTGATAATGATAATGACCCTCAAGGTACTGCAGTACAATTCACGTGGTGTGAATAAAGGACTTGGCATCGAACACCACGCAAAATCTTCTGGTCGAAGGTCATTGATGTATACCTGTCGCTGGAAGTGAGAAACTTGCCATTGAGGCATGCAAGCTTCAAAGTACTGAAGGGGTTGTTCCTAGATCAACTTCTTGGATAATGAGCTGATGTCGACAAGAAGCGATCCATCAAAGGAGGGCCTTGATGAATCCCACATCAGTGACACGGAACGGAGCTAATGATTTTAATGGAGGTGAAAACGATCTGTGACATATGATTCAGGGTGGCGGTCATGAATGGATGAAGGATAATGTATGGCAGTGGATGGGACCCGGTTGACTCTTTCTGAACGACTTCTCTTGAACATATGGCGACACTGATGCGATGGATCGGTAGCATTACCCCAAATATGGATGGTATGGCGAGACCATGGATGTGACCGATGAATGAAACAACACAACCTGAATGTGGTACGGAGGAAAAGTGTCATGTTCAAGAGCGACCTGCTACCATCAAAGTTCTCTTTAGTTTTCTCCCAATTTTTCCCCAGTCATTGTTGACCAGTACCTCTTTATTTTTGTCAAGCTTGAGGAGGATAACATATGCTTTTTCTATAACCTTCCCTTCGGGCAAGCCCATCGCTATGTTTTAATGAGCATAGCGATAGTGAAACTCGTTCTCGTCTAAAGACAAGTTTGTCGCTATTTAATAATTTTAACGAGTCTAACGACAAGGATAACTTGGTTCTTTTCATTTTTAGAGAGTCTGAAAAGATACATAAAGTCAACTCCAAAATTCCTTTTTCTTCATCTAATCCCTTAAGTCTGAAAAAGTATAAAACAATACAGAAGGGATGAGTTTTCGATAGTTTTAACGAGCCGAACAAAACAAGCGCTCGATCTTTTTGTGCAATAATCCCTCAGGTCCAAAAAGATTAAAATCTAGAGGAGGGATAGCTCTTCCTGTCCTTTTAACAAGCTGGAAGGCCAAAACTCGGCAATCTTTTCACGTTTTACGAGTCAATTGAAAAGAGCTTAAAGAAGACTCGTCTTTTGAGGAACGAGTGATAAACAAGGATAGCAGCAAATTCCAGGTACAAGTTGGAATTTTCCAATCACGGCAGTGTCACAAGGATGGCTAGGTGAAATCACTCTTCGCAGCTGTTCCTCAAAATGGGTAAACAATCATATGGAGGTGAACGATCGGCCAAATGAAAAGTGGAGGTGGCAGGTGCAAACACGACCAAGGCTTTTATGGCTGATAAATTTACGATCACAGTGGTTATTTACCGGGATAGGTTCATTTTTTATTTAAAAATGAGCTTAAACACTGGAGGAAACTCTTGCTCACTGCTTATATTTATTTTTTAACGAGCATGAAGACCGCGTTAAAACTGCTCGGATCTTGCGTTTATTTTTTAACGAGCATGAACTTTATGCTAAAACTACTCGATTACCCAGTCATAAGATAAGAGTGTCTCATCAAGATTCTATTTTTTATGGAGCTTCATCTCACTAAGCTTTGCTCCCCATCCTTTCTTTATGCAAGTTTGGAAACGACTAATCCTACGAGTTTAAAGGGTTAGAGGTCCTAAAAATTTAAAAAAATAAATAGTTGCCCCTTGCTTGCACTCCAAAAGGTTTGCATGCCCCCAGGTATAAAACAGAGTTTCAAGGTTACCTCTACTTCCCTTCCGCCAAAACATTTGTTTTAATCGAGAGAGGCTTACCTCTTTCAGGTTACCCAAAGATTGTCTCGTTACTCTTTCAAACAAAACACTTCCTCGGCAATGTCTACCGAAATAGACAAGGGTGAATGACTCTGGCGCCAAACACGTAACTTTGACAAAAGAATCATATTCTAGAACAACCCCTCTTCCATCCACGGACGGGGTACGGACTAGTCATATTCTCCCGCGGAAACCTACCCTATACCCAAAGTTTTCCTGCCGAAGCAGGCCAGGACGCATGCCCCCTGGGTTCCAATCATATCCTCCTGGATTACTCACACTCATCAGGAGGACAGACCGTGGGTTGAGACACTTCTTGCATGAATAGACCATTTAGGGATGGTACATGACTATTTGCGATGTGTGATCCGGGAAACGAAAGTTGGTGCACGAGCTTGACCACTCTTCCTCCATGCGGAAAACACATTACTCTAAAGAGTGAGGAGACTACAACTCCCATGCAATATATATAGTCTCGTCCAAGGAGTAGGTTATAATCCAAGGGTCCTTGAACGACCATCACGTTCATTTGGACGGTCTTCCCTTTCAATGGTATAGGCACATTGGGGAGGATCCCTAAAGGTCGACTGGTTCCTTTATCAAAACCTGATAGATTTCTCATCTCAGGTAAAAGCACTGGCGAACCAAGCGCTTTCCAAGCAATAGAGGAAAGGATACTCACAGATGCCCCCTCATCAATGATAGTGCCAGCCATTACCATTCTATATATTTGACAAATAATTCTGAATGGTATACTGGCTGGCAGTCGGGGTCTGCCTAGTTGGTTCCAGTCAAAGGACACAACTAGGTTGCTTGGTGGTGGGACCGAATATACGGCTGGATAGCGCTCTGATGAACTTCCTTCCTGCGATAAAGGAATGGTGGCATTGCCCCCTTGATCATCAGAGTCAGTGTTGATGAAGAGAATCTGGACGGTGTCGTCTTTGTTCTCCTCTGTGATAGTGTCATTCGAAGATGGAGCCTCGAAGGCAAAACCGGGTCAACTGCCGTATCAACCTTTTGACTTTCGTTAGGCATGGATCCATACGGTTCATCTTCAATGACAGGTGCTTCGGCTGACCACCTGGGCGGGTCAGCCGGATTTTCAACTAGCGAGGGACTTGGCAAGAGTTTTTGATATCCAGGAGGGAGATGCGCTCGTAAAATCGGGCGATCTTCCATAACTCTTTTCGCCTCATCTAATAAGGGACAATGGTGGATGGCGTGATCGCCTTCACACAGTCTGCAGGGAAATTTGGCTTTCCCGCTCTGTCCTGGGGCTTCACTCCCACTAGTTGACGGTGAGCAGTCGACATGGCTATCAAAGGTCGACGCTACCGAATTGTGCAAACGGGGGGACCAGTCTCTTAGTATCCGGGGGATACAGGGACAATCTCTATGGAAGTGGTCTCCCTTGCATATGACGCATGGCGATTTAGGCCTTACGAGTGCGGTGTGTGGATTTTTGTTAGATGACCCTTGTTTGCCCCCAGTCGCCTTAGGCTCCTTCTTCTTCTTTTCTTTCTTCTTATTCTCCTTCTTCTCCTTAGGAACATGGTTTTTTGATTTACCAGTTCCGTCAAGCAAAGAGGAAGGAGGGGAGGAAGATGAAGTGGAAGGCTGGGAGGCAACTCTTGTCTGATCTAACTGTTGACTCGACTGTTCAGGAATTGTGGTATTCTGAACGACATTGGTTGAAAAGAGCCAGACTGGTAGGCCAATTGTCAGTCATGGAAGCGACAATGTGACCATGTGGGGCGCACCAACATCTCCCCAAGAGGAGAAGGGACTAGGATTTCCACCAAGGGGAACTCCTTGGTTGGTTTGCTCCATCTTTTCAACCTAAAGATCAATGCAGGATTAAAGGGTGATTGTTCTGTTTAAAATAAATTGTTAACGACGCTTTAGACACAACTTGCTTTTTCACTTTTAAAGAGTCGAGAAAAAGCTAAAGATGACTCTAGTCTCCTTCGATGTTTTAACGAGCCCGAAGTGACAAATGCTCGGATGGAATTTTTCTGTTATAGAGTCTGAAAAAGGCCAAAAGAATCTGCTCTAGAGATCTAGGCAGAGGGTGTGCCAAACTTTTCGCAAAACCGCAGAATACTTTTTAGGGTACGGGCGGTCAATCTTCGTGAATGCTGTGTTCACTGCATTGCGATCAGTAGGGCGGCTGACACGGCTTCCTAAGGATAAAAGATATATGCCTATAGGGGTCTCCCAATATATACGAGACGGTACGTGGGAGCACAATCCGTACTAGCGCTACCGTCTCTCAAGAGGAATCACCCACCTTCTTCGAGATTGACAGTCACCAAGCTTAACGACGCCGGAACACGTCTCTAGCCTAGACCTCTATGTTGTGCGTTATGTTACAAAGTGTTGTTAGGTTCATTCAGTTTATTTTAGGTTGATCTTTTTAAAGTTTGCCTTTCAAGGTTCACCACGAGATGTATGATACAAATTCCTAAATGCAGTCTAAGATGATAAGCAAGCTTTATTATCTTTTCAACTTTGAAAATCCTAGCTACTAAGGGAAAAGAAAGACAATATCTTTTCTCAAAGAGCAATCAGCACACTCTAATGCACTTTCCCTAAATCCAACATGCAAACTATCAAATGCAAAATGCACAATGCAGGTGTTTGTTTTCCACTTTCTTAGTATAAATGCCTACAAAGAAAGCTTTTTGCACAACTTTGAATTTGCTTTTAAAATGATCAATACAAACAAGTTCACTCTTTCGAAAACAACAAGGGTAGAAGAGATTACAATCACTTTGCTACTTTCGAAATGAAGACTTGTTTTGACACTTAAAAGAGACAAATTCAAACCAATAAGCAAAAGTAAATCTATAATCAATCTGCAAACAGCCAATGAACTCTCTTCTAAGATCACAATCAATCAGATCTGAATCAAAGGCTACAGGATGACTACTTTACTCATGCAAAGGAAAACTGTAAATGACGCCACAAACACATAAAAACATTCACAGTCTTTTTGTACAAAAAAGAGGCGGAATCTAAGCAAAGAAAAGAGGTTATCAGACTGGTACCTATGCTGGTTAAAGGCTGCAAAAAACAGAGATCAAAACAGGGCAACAGAGGACAGAGAACCCCAGCTGCACAAGGCTAAACTGGTTCAGCGCAAGTCCAACACTGTGGAGTTGACATTCAGCGCAGGTAGCCTTCACGGGACCTGCGTTGAAATGCAGACTGCCTTCACAGTGCCTGCGCTGAAGGAGAAACTCTCGTTTCTCATGGGTTCTGGGTCATAAAATGCTCAAAAATCAACTGTTTCAGGCCAAATCAGAAAAAGCAAGGTATAAACAGAGGGATGCTTTGAGAGGGTACTAAAGACTATCACAAAGGATCATCAAATCATTTGTGGATCTAGTTTATATCATAGACAAGTCCAGCAACTGGATCAAAACAGCAACTTTCTACTTTGCATCCGGGAAAGATGCAGTTCGATAGTTGCTGTCAAGTCTATGAAGTAAACAAATGACAGAAACACAAAAGAAATGAATAAACAAGTTCTCCCTAGTGGAGTCGCCAATTTGTTGTGGGGAAAAATGCTTATGCAGGACGATCCTATCCACCTAAGGTGTGACAGTGCCTTAGCAACAAATGAATACAACTACACTGGTTTCTTCCTTTATGAAAATGTAAAAGAGGGGAGATCGATAGACTTACCGTTGTATTCCGTTTGTCCCTCGATCTAAATCCTCTTCTCCTTGGGTTTTCACAGCTACTTGCCTCCTCGCTTGCTCAAGAGAACAGCTACTTGATTCCCACGAGATCACAAGAGAACAGCTACCTGTGACAAGAGAACAGCTACTTGCGACAAGAGAAGAACACAACAAAAAGGCATATATTCATATTCATAAATGATTCAGGATTAGAAGTAAATCAAATACACTAATGCAATCATACAAATACACCAGTATATAGGAGAAAACCAAGATAGCTTTATTGATTGATAACAAGGTTCAGGAAGAGATACAACCCAGAGGGCTCCAATCCAGCATCTCCTTCCCAGCAGAATGGAATTCCTTCTTCAGCTCCTTTCAAAGCATTAAGCACCCAATGTTTCCAGTCTCAAACCAACAGCAATTCTTTGCAATAACCAAATTCCAGCCTCTAGATCCCATGGAGGTGAGATCCATATATAGATGTTTGGAGAGAGGATGAGTCAGCTTGAGATCTGACTAGTGTCCTCTCCCTCTTTCAGTTCTTGAGTCCACTTGGAGGTTCTTGCTTCCACTTGGAGATTTGGAACCTCTTACTCATCACCAGTCGAATTCCTTGATGCAAGTGTCATTTTGGAAGCTTCCTGGGCATTGACACATTGAGGAATGAGCCTGCCACTTGTCCAATTACGCTCAGTGCAGGTAGCCTTTGTTGGAGTTGACATTCAATGCAGGTAGACAGTGGAGCAGTTGACATTCAGCGCAGATGCTCAGTGGAGCAGTTGACATGATCGAGAATTGGCTTGTTTTTTAGTGTTTTTAGGTGGAGAACTTCTGTGAATTGTTGTGGTTAGTTTGCCTTGTTCCTCTAGGGGTAGGAACAACATGTTTGAGGGACTTTGGATCCCTTAGATTATGGACATTTCATGCTCGAGGCTGTAAGGCACAAAAATGTCTATAACATTGTCTTAACTGATAGTCTTTAATTCTGATTTGCTACGCTTTAACTCTGATCTGCTACGCTTTAATTTCTGATCTGATACTCTTTGATTTGCTTCGATACTCTTTAATTCTGATCTGACCCCCACTCATCGTTGTCTGGTAAAACAACTGCTAATGTGTCTTCTTGATCATCTTTCCTCTGGAAATTTGTGTCTGTGAAGGTCCACTGGTTTGGGTAGCAAATCTCCCTGTATCTCTCTTTATTTCTCTCTTCTGCAAGCTTGGAAGTCCCTCGGTGCTGGTAAAAACTGCGTTAAAGAGGAAGAAACGGTAAACTGGCAAGTTGGTTGAGGTCGCGAACTCGTTGCTGGAGCTTTTTCTGGTTAGGAAGCAGCTAAAAAACTAGGGCAGGATGTTGCTTGCACGAGAGCGCGATAAGCGGAAAAATATAGCAAAAATGACAATTTACCCTTTTATTTGACAAAATGTAGTTTTTGCGAGATTTTTTCATTTGATGGGCGGATGACGTAAGTAGTATGGATGACGTCAGTGGAAGACGTGGCAGATGACGTGGCGGGTGACGTGGAAGGTGACGTCAGCAAAGGACAATTGACGTCAGCGGATGACGTCAATAGAGGGCAGTAAGCGGTTTTTCCCGCACCGCTTTTGGGGCTGAGCGGTTTCGGGCCAGGGGGAGCGAGCACCCCGGATGGGCGACGCGTGGCAGCGGTATGGGTGGAAAACCGTCGCCCCCCCATGAGTTAAACAGCAGTCAAAAGGTGGTCGTGAAATTATCGTCGACCGTTGGATGTTGAGACGGGGATTGGACTGCGGATGCGCTTTGGAGTAAGGCGGGGGTTTAACTGCCGCGAGCCCGACGTTTTCATAAATGATTTTAATCATTTCGGGGTTTTTTTAATGGTCGGGGTTTGGTTATTAATCAACCCAAATAGTTGATTAATCCCTTTGTGCATGGGGAGGTTCTTAACAAGTTCCAGATAAACTTATTAATCCACGTTTATACAGTGACTATGGTCGTATTCGACCGGGGGAGGGATATGTAGTATTTGGGGTTTTTTATTATATTTACATAATACAAGATAGGGTAATGTTTGTATGGGAATTATTTAATAATAGAAGTTAAAAATTAATATGAAAAAAGAACAAAAGTAAGCGCTAAGCCAATGTTCACAAGTTACATTAAAACTTAGGCTTTGAAGTGGAAAAGGGGTTTATATGATGTATTTGCCATTTTCCTAAATAAAAATAGGGTTTTTACTTAGGCACTTTATGAAATGAGATGGATGGGAAGGAGTGGTTTATTAATGATATTAAGAATAGATTCTTAATATTTTTTAGGGGGAAATTAGTAAATGATTAGGGAAAAGTATGAAGGGGAGTTAGTTATTCAATCTTGCCTCGCCCGAGCTGCATTAAGTATAATGTCTTCCTTGCAGTTGAGATAGAGATAAAGATTAACACATTTTAGAGACATGATCTATCCCAAGTATCATTCTGCAACACCATCTACCTACCCTACCTACTTTAGCCTAGCATTTTTTCCTTTCTCTACTTGGGTGCACTTGGACTAGCAAACCCTCATCAACTTTTCTTTTCTTTTCATGGTAAGCCTACCTAAGTCTACACTTATTACATCCAAGGACTCAGATTGAACTGTTGAGCTCCTTTTCTTCTCTACCTATCTACTTATCTGCCAAGATTGAACAGTTTGGTCTCTAAAACAAGAAATTCAAATATGAACTAGCCAAGATTAAGTTGTTTGGCCATTCATCAATTGTGGCATAAATTAAATAGCTACACACAATGCTTATTATGGAAAATTAAAAGTAGTGGCATTTTGGACTTGCACACTTTCCTAGTCTTTCTTTATTTGGGGTTCATTTCTTTCACTTTTTTGACCATTTTATTCTTTTTACCCTTTGATTTTTCTTTTAGCGCATACTCTCTTTACATTTTTTACATTTTTTACATTTTTTTATTTTTTGATAATATGGAAACCTTTGCAACAAGGAAAGAAATGAACATATTACAAAGCTCAATAAGTCAATAATGAAATATGACACCTATTGGTATAGGAGTATAACAAGAGGGAAAGTTATGACTGCACACAAACTGCAAAGTTCATTAGATAATACCACTACACAATACAAGCTAGAAAAGGCCTCCTCACAGGCCAGAGATAACATAATCAAGTCAGTAGAAGACTTGGTCATTGAGCTTGGACATGATCCCAATGATATCAATGCTGCTAAGAAGTTGATAAAGAAAAAGAATGAGGACATTGCTGCTCTAAAAAGGAACTCAAATTGCCTCATTCAGAGTGTTAGTGTCAGTATATGCATACTTCCATCAAGGATCAAAATTCACTCTTTCCATTTTCATTTTAGGGGTACCATAATGAAAATTTTGCATCATTCCATTAGGTCATGATATATTGATCCACTGATGGTTGTTTTCTCTTCAAAAAATCTAAATTTTTCCCTCATAGAGTATACTTGTTGATCGTCCTTCAAATTGTCTTCAGTTATGGCTTCATAATCAATCTGCAGTCATGATTTTATTAGGTCATAAGGCATGATTTCATTAGGTCTTAGGGTTTCACCACCAAGGTCAAAATTTTGATGTTAAAAGGTAAATAAAGGTCAGCAAGGGTATGAGGATGACTGATAAAACAAGCACGATGATTTGTAAGTCATAAGCTACTGAGTTATTATTATTTTTAACCTAATATAATTTTCACCTCGAAAACATGTTTTTGATGTGAATGTTATCACTCAAGTTGTCCCTAAAGCTCCTTAAAGGGATACGGCCGAGGTAACCACAAACCAATCTTTGGACTGCAGGTCCTAGCCTACCTGCAATCAGAGAGGGCTCTCTCTTTATGATTTAGCTCTGTTGATGATGATTTTAGGCTAGTTATTGGGTTCAAGGGGTTTTGTTTGAGTTTTGGTGGGAAGGATGATGCTTTCAAGTAGAGAGGCAGGGATATCATGAAAGGTTTAGAACCATTGGGTGTGGAGTCGAGGAGTAGGATTGTTGGTGCTTTTTCTTGGTCACAAGTAAGGAATATGGAGCAAGCTAGCTGCACATGAAACAATGATTCAAGCTTAAAGATGGAATGAGGGCTAAGGAATGAGAGGCAGTTAAGAATCTCTCATTCAGCTTAACAGAGGGAAGGTGAATGAGCTCTATCTAGGAGCAGTGAAGAATCCCTAGATAACTGTCAAACATGGGTGAATTAGGGGAAATATGAGCCACAGGGAATTCATATTCATTACTAATCCAGATGAAAACATAAAGAAACAACAGAAACTGAGCATAGAGGGCAAATAAACCAAGTCTAAACTATTCATTCTTTCTACTATTTTAGATGGTATATCAATGGAAAACAAAGGTAGGAAACACTTATTGAGTTATGTTGCAGCACAAGAATTCCGTATTCATCCTTCAACCATTAAACACACAGCAAACAATCATTCCTCCAAGCTTTTGAGCAGTCTTTTATTAAGTAAAACCTCAAGTATACAGAGCGAGTCTCTCTTGGAGCTATACAATCAACCAACCAACCCTTTAAACAGTAAATTAGGGGGTTTTTATAGGGAAAATTATCCGAAATTATCTATTACAGCCGACCTAAACAGGTCTGATGGAAAATCATTTCTTTAATCTAATCTTTTCCAGAAGTAAATGCAAAAAATATCTTTTGAGCTGCGCTGGGGGCAGCTGTATCAAAATGAGTTAATATCTGTCCTGGTGGCTCAGTGCAGTGTTTCTATAATAACTGTGCTTTGTCTTTTATCTCCACCTCTAAGTCGGTTATGATGTTGTTTCGACGGAATTAATGTGCACTAATCCCGACCATATAAGCTTTTTAAATGGCCTTTACTGCTTCGCTAACTTTCATGGAGGTCTTTAATGTTCACTTGCTTTGATGTTTCCAAACTGATACTCTTTGCCGTTTCATCTTTCCCCTGATACTCTTTCGCAATTGAATCTGGTTGTTTCTCTCTCTTATTGTGTTTGAAACTGTCGAATCGCCCTTTTCTGTCCTTTCAGGCAAAAATAACTGATGTATTTTGTGGCCTCTGGAATGTTATCTGTGCTGGCCAATTAAATATGAACCTTCATGAAGAAATCCTGTCCAATTTGCCAGTTTTTGGGCATGCTGTAGCTGAGCGGAGAGAGGGCTTCCATTTTGGCCCTTTTTCCTTAGCGATGCGCGATTAGCGCTAAGCGCTAATCGCGCATCAAAAACTGCTCAGATTTTGATTCCGTGCTTCCTGTGCTGCGATTTTCGCCTTCGCACCCTTTCTGTGTGATGACGTCAGCGACGGGTTCCAGTACGGCGGTGACGTGGCAGGGTGACGTCGACAGTACGGCCGTGTGACGTGGCGGTATGGTGGTAGCGAAGTGGCAATGACGCGGCAAGGACACGGTGGCATGGAGGTGACGCAGGATGATGACATCATTAGGACATAGCGCTGACGCAGGAGGGGGAAGGCGATATCCGGTTTCAAGCGCACCGCTTTTGTGCGCAGGCGGTTTCGGAGGAGGGGGCTCTGCCACAGCCGGGAGAGCGATGCGTGGCGGGAGTACAACGGGAAAACCGCCCATCTCCTAGGCGCTAACCCTCGGCATGTCGGGGCACGAAAAGACCCACCCACCGTTGATATGTGGCGCGCCAGATCTGACGGCCGACGGGACAGACAAGGCGGCGGAGAGTTAGCGACGGGGCCCGCGTGCTATTTTATTTGTTTTATTCATACAGCGGGGTAAAAACTTTAGGAAAGTGGGTTTTTGGGTTGTGTACAAGCGGGGTTAAATATTTACAAGAATCACCTTAGGAAAAGGGAGGGAAATGAGTATTGTAGGGTTAGGACGTAGGGGAAATGGTTATTAGTATGACCAGATGTCAGACTAACTCCAGGTTAGGACACATAAGGGTTGGTAGGATCCCCAGATGGACTACTATTTCTCGGACTTGACAAATATGGCTATAATGCCAAGGGATGGGAATATGTACATAGGGGAGTTATTAACCTAGTTTTAGTAGGGGAAGGGGAGATAGACAGGGAGCTACATAGTAAAAATAGTAGTTAATATGACAAGTGATAAGAAAGCACTAAGTATGTGAATCTTAGGCTATTAGGGGGGGAAATGATTCATAGAGGAAGTATGAACATTCCTTGAGTAAAGCAGATCTTTACCAAGGCAAATGATATGGAAAATGATGAAACTAAGAGGTATCAAGCAAATCTTGACCTCTTCAGGGAAGTTAGTGAGTGATTTGGGGAATAGGAAGAAGGGGGAGTTAGACATGCCTCGTTTGAGCTCCTCTAAATGAAAAATTCCTTGTACTTTTGATCTGAAGTACAATATCACTTTGAAACACAAAATTGATCACAAATCAACATTCTGCAACCTCAAAACTACCTACCCAGCCTACTTACCTAGCATTTTTTCTTCTTTTTGCATGGGTGCACTTAGACTTGTAGACCCTTCTTTACAATTTTTCTTTTGACTGCCCTCCTATCTAAATCAATCCTGATTTCTGTCAGGGCTCAGATTAAGCTGTTGAGTGCCCAAGATTCTCTACCTATCTACAAATCTGCTAAGATTAAACTGTTTGGACAGATAATGATTCTCTATATTCTAAAACAAGAAATTGAAATCTAGGGAAGCTAAGATTAAGCTGTTTGGACTTCCCTTAACAGAAAATTTCTTCAAAAACAGTTAACTCATAAAAATTGGAATACAGCAGTGGCATTTAGACTGGGACACTTTTATGGCCTCTTCTTTGGCCTCTTTTGGAAATATGGAGCATTGCAGCATGCAAAGTATGACATATTTGGCATGTAAAAATGTCAATCATGAAATATGAACACCTGTTGCAACAGTAGGCTAACAGTGGCTCCACTCGGGGATGGATTTTCCTTGTGAAAAGCCAAGAACAGCAGGTCAAACTGCCTTGATCTTCTATTGTTGTTGTGGACTGAAAATTTTCTTTGTGCTGGCTACTAAAAGTGTGAAACTTTGAAATATGAGCAGCTCTCTCTTCAACTGAAATATTGTGAAATACATAGCACTGCCTGCTTTCTTCTGCGTGCTTGATACTATATACAATGTTGCTTGAGCATTGCCTTTGAAATAGATCCAAAACATGGATTAAAACTGATGTATTTCCCTTAGCCTCTAATCATAGAAACAGTTGCTGATGTGAAACTAAAAAATGCTCCTCTCTTATTGATATTGTTTGACTGAAGACTGCAAGCTGCAAACAGTTTATTTTTACCCTGAACTGTTGTGATATGACAGTGCTACTCTCGCTGTTTTGTTGAGATTAATGTAGAGACAGAGCTTTTAAAAATGGAATACTTGCATTAACTGTGTCTTTACAAACTTTGTTGTTGCTCCTCTAACACTCAGACTGCTTATACAAAAAATAAAAACAAAGTGCTGATATATACAAATATCAATGTACAAAGAGATATATACAGAGGTGCATTGTATCCCTTAAAAGGGATCATGGTAATGTTTTAAAATTCGGCCATTAACAGGGCCTTCTTCAGCAGAGCTGCCCTCTACAGATTTGAGGAAATATGTGTTATTTCCCTGAACAGCAGAAATAACGAATGGCCCTTTCCATAAAAAATCAAATTTTTCATGTTTTCCCTTGTCTTCTCTTCGTGAGTCCCACCTTAGAACTTTGTCGCCAATGTAGAAATCCTCAGCCTTAGCTCTCTTATCAAACATCTTTTTGAGGTTCTCTTGCAAAAAATGAGCTCTGTCATAAACTTGCTCTCTGTTTTGCTGAAGATGAATGGTCTGATTAACTCTTCTTTGAATGTCATTTGGTTCAGCCTGAATTTCCTGTAACAGTTTGATAGTAGGGATGCTCAAGGATGAAGGAAATCTGGCCTCCATGCCCTATACTAGCTCATAAGGGCTCATCCCAATAGATTTCTTTGTTGAAAGTTTGTCGACCCATGGGGCATTTGTGAGCTTTTTATGCCAGTTCTTTTTGTTTTCTTCTAGCACTTTCTTTATGATGTTGATGAGGCTTTTGTTGGATGACTCGGCCAAGCCATTACCTTGGGGGTAATAGGTTGTGGAATGGCCCAAGGTAATGTGAAATTTATGGCAAAAATTGATCATCATTTTGGATTTGAAGGCAGCGGCATTGTCAGTAATGATCTTCTCAGGGCAGCCAAATCTAGAAAGGATATTGCACTCAAGGAATTGGATAATGATGGAGTCATTGGCCTACCTACATGGGATGGCTTCAATCCATTTAGTGAAATAGTCTGTGGCTGTTAAAATCTACTTGTGTTGGCCTGAGGAAGAGGGGTGGATTTCTCCAATGAATTCAAGACCCCATTGTTGAAAAGGCTTCTCGGTTGAAATGGGCTTAAGAGGCAAGGGTAACAGCTTTCTTTTGCCCTCAAAGATTTGGCACTTATGACATGAGATAGCAAACTTCTTTACATCTACAAATAAAGAGGGCCAATAGAAACCAGCCCTTAAAAAATTTTCAGCATTGGACTTCCAATATAGATGTCCTCCACAGTCCCCTGCATGGAATTCTTTTATGACATTGTTAGTTTCATTCATGGTTAAACAATTAAGCAATATGCCTTCATGATTTTTCCAAAATAAAGCACCTTCTATGACACAAAACTTTGAAGCCTTCATTTTTAAAAATCTTTTCCTGGTTCTGGACAATCCTGGGGGAGAAAACATATTTAACAATACAAAGCATATATCAGCATACCATGGGGATTGCAAAAAGGTTTCACTGATCTGTGGAGTCACCAGCTCCTGTTCATTGTCCAGTTGGTTAATGTCTAAGGCTTGAAAGTTTGTTTCGGACATTAGTTTGGCTAAACCTTGTCCCTTTATGAGCTTGGTTGGTTTTATTTCTATGTCATACTCAAGGATGTTAGCAATCCACTTGCCTCTTTTTCCCTCTAACCCCTCTTCGGTTAATATGTCTTTTACAATAGCATTTGGGCCATAGGAAATCACATGTGAATATAGAATGTAGACTCGGAAACCTTTGATTGCTTTAACAAGTGCATATGCCTGCTTCTCCATGATTGGGTACTTCAAAGGGGCATCTCTTAAGGCTCGGCTGAAAAATGTAATTGGCTTTTCAGCTCCCTGGTCATCTTTTTGCAAAAGGACAGCAGCTATGGTGTGCTCAAATGCAAAAGAGAAAATGATAAAATCTTTGTCAAATTGTGGACTTGTGAGGACAGGGGCTTGGGTTAAGGCAGCTTTGATACTCTCAAAGGCTTGTTTGGTTTCAAGAGACCATTTTACCTTGGCATCCTTTTTTAACATGTTGCTTAATAGTCTTATCATCTCGGCTAGATTTGGGATAAATCTCCTTAGGAAATTAATCTTCCAAAGGAATGCTTGCAACTCTTTTATGTTTCTTGGATAAGGGATTTGGAGGATGGCTTGGATTCTTTCAAGATCAATTCTAATCCCATCCTTTGATATGATATGGCCAAGAAGTTTGCCTTCCTCAAGGCCAAAGAGAGACTTCTTGGGGTTCAAGGAAATGCCATATTTCCTAAATGTCATGAATATTTTCCTTAGGTGTTTGAGGTGCTCTTGATCAGATTTGGAGAAAGGGGTTAAGCCATCAAGGTATACAACTAGGAAATCATGTATTTCCTTGGAAAATGCAATATCCATTGTCCTTTGAAAGGTAGCACCAGCGTTTTTAAGTCCGAAAGGCATCTTCACATACTTAAATGTTCCCCACGGTGTGGTAAAGGCTGTCTTGTCTTGATCATTCGGGTGAACGAGTATTTGATTGAAACCTGAAAAGCCATCTAGCAAAGAGATTCTAGATGACCCCACTACTCTTTGTAGGATGTGGTCCATTTTTGGCAAGGGGCAGTGGTCTTTTAGGGAGACTTGGTTTAAATTTCTTAGGTCTACACATAGCCTAATCTCACCTGTCTTTTTTCTTGTGGGAACAAGGTTGGATACCCATTCAGAGAATCTGATGGGTGTTATGATACTTGCTTCAAACATTCTTTTCACTTCCTTTTCAATCAAAGGGAGAAGCATAGGATTGATTCTCCTCAGTTTCTGTTTGAAGGGCTTTTGGTTTGGTTTTAAAGGAATGGTGTGTTGGATTACCGAGGTGTCATAGGACTTCAAGTCCTCATAACTCCAAGCAAATACATCTTGGAATTCTTTGAACAAATCAACATATTTGGGCTTTTGATCGGGTGGCAAAGACTGAGATAGTTTGATCATTTTGGGTTTCTCTGTTGTCCCAATGTTGTGTTCCTCTATAGCAGTATTTAGGGGATGCATTTTTGGCTTATGGGAACATCATTAGCATCAAACATGTCTTCCAATGGAGTGAGGCCAACAGGGAGAAAGTTATCCTTTAATTCAATGATCTCGGCCTCTGTTTTGGCTATTTCCTCCAAATGCATTTGTTTCAGCTCTTCTATGTTTGCATTGTCAAAAATAGTTGGGTTCATCATTTGTTTGGCTGTTACAGCTGTTACAGCCTGCTAATTTTCATTCGTTTGTTGATGTTCATCTGTCATAGCATCCATGTCAATGTTAATATTTGCAAACTCATGCTCAAGAGTGAGGAAATTGTTAATCTGGGTATCATTTTCAAATAATTGCCAATCTTTAACATTATTTGGGATAGCAGGCCTATGTTTTATCTCAGCAGTAAAATGGTGATTTGGCTCAAAGGGAAGCTTGCATGTACTAGCAAAAGTGGCTAGACTGTGTGCATGAATGTTATGATCTCTTGAAATCTTGGCAAGCTTAGATTCAGTGAATGAATTGAGTATATTAGTGGCAGCAATCCTATAGGCCCTCATTCTATTGTCATTGGTAACAAAGTTACCTTTCATCTGTTGTATGATTAAATCGGAGTCACCTAGGATGGACACCTTTGCAGCTCCTAGAGCTTTGAGCAGTTTAAGGCCTAACAGGAGATCCTCATACTCTGCCATGTTATTGGTGCATTTGAAATTCAATCTATAGGCATGGCCTTCTGCGTGATTGTTCTGAGTATTGTGAATCCATACACCTGCCCCTACTCCTAACTTGTTAACGGAGCCATCAAACTCTAAATACCATGTGATTTCTTGCTTGTGATTAACATCAAGAGTTTCAATCACTTTAGGATTGGGCAGATTTGAAATTTCTGTTTGGGGAGGTTCTTATTTTATGCTGGCTGCCTTGATTGTTTTGACAATTTCATCAGTATGGACAACCGATTCTTCATTGATGTGTATGTGCAGTTCTAAAGCCAACGGCTTATCATTAGTGGGAGGATTTGTTTTATCATTAAATAAAATAAAATAATCCATATCAGAATGGATTGAGTGAATACGAAAATTTTGGGGCTTGTCCTCACTAGTTACCACATACTTCATCAGTGTTTCTCTATATAGTCTCTTTGGTTGCCCAAAGACAGATATAGTGGCATAAGAGAGGTCTAATTGGAGGGATCCTTGGAGTTTTGCTCCCCAAGATCTTGACAATAGCATGCCATACTTTGGTGGAATGTCAGCAACCACCACATCCATGAGGATTGTCTTGTTGGGATATTGGACTAAGGAGACACACAAGTCTTTGATGAGGCCTAAACACTTGACTTGACTTGAGTCAAAGGAGAATATATCTTTGTAGGGTCTTGTAACATCAAGGTTCAGCTTTTCCATTACAGCTTTGGGCATAAGATTGTGTGAGGCACTTGAGTCAAACATAGCATTGTGTAAGAATTTGTCATGTATGTGTAAACTGACATAGAAAGGTAGAACAGATCCATATGTTGATTTTCCATTAACTTCTGGACCGAACAGCAGTTTAGGGGTATCATCTAGAACGTTGACATCATCCTTGACCTCTGGCATTTGAAGTGATCTTTGAATTTGTTGCCTATACACATCATGTTTGGCAAGTTCAGACAAAGGTATGGACATCTTCAATTTACCTATTTCTGCCTCTAAATCAAATGATTTTTCAGATTGGGTTTTAGTATTGTGAGAGGCAGGCTTCCCTTTTTCTATTGGAGTATCAGCAATTTGGTCTTGTTTATCAGTGTTATGGGAAGTGATTGCTTGCGGTTTTTCAGTTTTAGGATGGCTTTTTAGAACATTGTTCGAGTTCTCATTCGAGGAAGAAGGTGGCAGAGGCTGATCAACAAAAGGCTGCAATTATGTTATGTCCTCTACAGTCACTTGATGCCGGTTTGGGACAAGTATATCAGCTAGTTCTGTTATGATAGCCTTGCCTTTAATCTTGTTGGGTTGTTTGCCATCCTTTGTTTTGCTCGGTTCAGGAATATCAATGGTCCTAGTTCTCAGCTTATATTGTTTGTGGACCTCATACACAGCGGTATCATAGCCTTGTTTAAAATCAAAAGACTCACCAGATTTAGTTTGAAATTGATTAAAGTCATGCTCATCTTGGTCTTGTTGAGTTAGGAAAATTTGTTGCTCAGCCTTGGAATCCACCAAGTTCATGTGAGTGTCCTGTGTGGGCTCGCTAGATGTAGATGCTTCAGCATAATTTTCATGAAAAGGGCGCCTTATATCATGGTCTGGGCTAGACCTACCAGCATTTGTGTTCTGATTTTTCCGAAAATTTGGGTTCCTTATGGTATTAGGTTGTTGTCCTTCCCATGATGACTTCCTCTCCACACTCTCCACTCTGTCTCCCAGCCTGTGCATGCCACTGATAATAGCATCCAGCTTTTGATCTAAGGTTGAGGGTTCTTCTTTAAAAGTGGTTCTTCTCTTGGTTCTAGCTCTATTTTTTTTGGCAATTAGATTTTCCTCTACGCTGACAGCAACATTTTGCATGTATGCAAGGGTTTGAGGGGCTCTTTCCCTTAACTGATAAGCCATGTCAGTGTCAAAACCATCAGGGAATTTATACAAAGCAAGATCAGGTGGAGGTCTTAAGTTATGTGGTATTGTATTATAAACATTATTGAATCTTTCACAATAATCCAAGACAAACTCCTGAGGGCCTCTTTTGATTGTGTCATATTCAGATAATATGTGCAAGGGGTATTTCTTTTTCTCCCATCTGTTGATAAATGACTGATATAAGGCTTCTGGGTCGGCTATGGAATTGGGTGTGAGTGCTCTGAACCAAGTCTTGACATCACCTGTCAAACTTTGGACGAAAATCTTCATTCTCACGCTATCATCATCTATCTCGTAGTTCTCAAAATAGTCTTGCATCTTCTTTGTATGCTGAAGGGCTCCGCAAGAACCAGTTCCATCAAAATATGTGATTTTATTTTGATAATCCTGAGGCAGAGCCCCAGGGTTTGCAGGTAATTGCAGGGGTGCATATCTATTGGCCATGTTTACAGGAACAACAGGAACAGCTGTAACAACAGTGGTAATGGGAGTATGTGTAGTGAATGGAGGTGTGGAAGGAGTGCTTTGAGAGGTGGATGATGAACACAAGGAAGTGGGGTTGAACGAAATAAAACTTTGACGAGAGTAGGAACACAGCTTGGCTGAACTATTTCAGGACTATTATCAGCAAAATCTTCTTATTGCTCTAGCTTTCTGAGGTTCCTTGGGATTAAATTCAGAATTTCAAAAGCATCTGGGGGATTTGCGTCTGGGTTTGACCTTGTATAACGTGAATTCCTTTTGGGAGCCATATTCTGAACTTGTTTTGGTATTTTCTGTGAATGTTTTTAGAATTAGCAAGGAGCTAATCAAATTTAGGAATAGTTGTCTATAACTTAAAACTAGCATGAAGATTGACTGAAGCAACGTTTATTTACTCCTGAAAATGCAAAGCAAGAACAGTTTCAAAGGCTTCCTGGCTGATGTTCAGGCTTCATCTGTATTTTTAAAGAATATACAGCCATTGGAAAATTCATTCTTTCCCAGTGGGGCTTTCCAACTTGATTTGTGAAATTAACTAAGGATGTTCCCCAGTGGAATCGCCATTATGTTATCACTCAGGTTGTCCCTAAAGCTCCTTAAAGGGATACGGCCGAGGTAACCACAAACCAATCTTTGGACTGTAGGTCCTAGCCTACCTGCAATTAGAGAGGGCTCTCTCTTTATGATTTAGCTCTGTTGATGATGATTTTAGGCTAGTTATTGGGTTCAAGGGGTTTTGTTTGAGTTTTGGTGGGAAGGATGATGCTTTCAAGTAGAGAGGCAGTGATATCATGAAAGTTTTAGAACCATTGGGCTTGGAGTCGAGGAGTAGGACTGCTGGTGCGTTTTCTTGGTCACAAGTAGGGAATATGGAGCAAGCTAGCTGCACATGAAATAATGATTCAAGCTTAAAGATGGAATGAGGGCTAAGGAATGAGAGGCAGTTAAGAATCTCTCGTTCAGCTTAATAGAGGGAAGGTGAATGAGCTCTATCTACGAGCAGTGAAGAATCCCTAGATAATTGTCAAACATGAGTGAATTAGGGGAAATATGAGCCACAGGGAATTCATATTCATTATTAATCCAGATGAAAACATAAAGAAACAGTAGAAACTGAGCATAGAGGGAAATTAAACCAAGTCTATACTATTCATTCTTTCTGCTATTTTAGATGGTATATCAATGGAAAACAAAGGTAGGAAACACTTATTGAGTTATGTTGCAGCACAAGAATTCTGTATTCATCCTTCAACCATTAAACACACAGCAAACAATCATTCCTCCAAGCTTTTGAGCAGTCTTTGATTAAGTAAAACCTTAGGTATACAGAGTGAGTCTCTCTTGGAGCTATACAATCAACCAACCAACCCTTTAAACAGTAAATTAGGGGGTTTTTGTAGGGAAAATTATTCGAAATTATCTATTACAGCCGACCTAAACAGGTCTGATGGAAAATCATTTCTCTAATCTAATCTTTTCCAGAAATAAATGCAAAAAATATCTTTTGAGCTGCGCTGGGGGCAGCTGTATCAAAATGAGTTAATATCTGTCCTGGTGGCTCAGTGCAGTGTTTCTATAATAACTGTGCTTTGTCTTTTATCTCCAACTCTAAGTCAGTTATGTTGTTGTTTCGATGGCATTAATGTGCACTAATCTCGACCAGATAAGCTTTTTAATGGCCTTTACTACTTCGCTGACTTTGATGGAGGTCTTTAATGTTCACTTGCTTTGATGTTGCCGAACTGATACTCTTTACCGCTTCATCTTTCCCCTCATACTCTTTCGCAATTGAATCGGGTTGTTTCTCTCTCTTGTTGTGTTTGAAACTGTCGAATCGCCCTGTTCTGTCCTTTCAGGCAAAAATAACTGCTGTATTTCGTGGCCTCTGGAATGCTATCTGTGCTGGCCGATTAAATATGAACCTTCATGAAGAAATCCTGTCCAATTTGCGAGTTTTTGGGCCTGCTGGTAGCTGAGCGGTGAGAGGGCTTCCATTTTGGCCCTTTTTCCTTAGCGATGCGCGATTAGCACTAAGCGCTAATCGTGCATCAAAAACTGCCTCAGATTTTGATTCCAGGATTCCTGTGCTGCGATTTTCGCCTTCGTGACCTTTCTGTGTGATGAGGTCAGCATGACTTCAGCAGCGGGTTCCAATACGGTGGTGATGTGGCAGGGTGACGTCAGTAGGGTGACGTCAGCAGTATAGCCGGGTGATGTGGCGGTACGGTGGCAGCGATGTGGCAATGACGCGACAAGGACACGGTGGCATGGAGGTGACGCAAGATGATGACGTCAGCAGGACGTAGCGCTGACACAGGAGGGGGAAGGCGGTATCCGGTTTCAGGTGCACCACTTTTGTGCACAGGCGGTTTCGGATGAGGGGGCTCCGCCACAGCCGGGAGGGTGACGCGTAGCGGGAGTACGACAGGAAAATCGTCCATCTCCCGGGCGCTAACCCTCAGCATGTCGGGCCATGAAAAGACCCACCCACCGTTGATCTGTGGCGCGCCAGATCTGACGGCCGACGGGACAGACAAGGGGGCGAAGGGTTAGGGACGGGGCCCACACGCTATTTTATTTGTTTTATTCATACAGCGGGGGGAAAACTTTAGGAAAGTGGGTTTTTCAGTTGTGTACAAGCGGGGTTAAATATTTACAAGCATGACCTTAGGATAAGGGAGGGAAATGAGTATTGTAGGGTTAGGACTTAGGGGAAATGGTTATTAGTGTGACCATATGTCAGACTAACTCCAGGTTAGGACACGAAAGGGTTAGTAGGATCCCCAGATGGAGTACTATTTCCCGGACTTGATAAATATGGCTCTAATGCCAAGGGATGGGAATATGTACATAGGGGAGTTATTAACATAGTTTTAGTAGGGGAAGGGGAGATAGACAGGGAGCTACATAGTAAAATTAGTATATGACAAGTGATAAGAAAGCACTAAGTATGTGAATCTTAGGCTATTAGGGGGGAAAATGATTCATAGAGGAAGTATGAACATTCCTTGAGTAAAGCAGATCTTTACCAAGGCAAATGATATGGAAAATGATGAAACTAAGAGGTATCAAGCAGATCTTGACCTCTTCAGGGAAGTTAGTGAGTGATTTGGGGAATAGGAAGAAGGGGGAGTTAGACATGCATCGCTTGAGCTCCTCTAAATGAAAATTGCCTTGTACTTATGATCTGAAGTACAATATCACTTTGAAACACAAAATTGATCACAAATCAACATTCTGCAACCTCAAAACTACCTACCCAGCCTACTTACCTAGCATTTTTTCTTCTTTTTGCATGGGTGCACTTAGACTTGCAGACCCTTCTTTACAATTTTTCTTTTGACTGCCCTCCTATCTAAATCAATCCTTATTTCTGTCGGGTCTCAGATTAAGCTGTTGAGCGCCCAAGATTCTCTACCTATCTACAAATCTTCCAAGATTAAACTATTTGGACAGATAATGGTTCTCTATATTCTAAAACAAGAAATTGAAATCTAGGGAAGCCAAGATTAAGTTGTTTGGACTTCCCTTAATAGAAAAATTCTTCAAAAACGGTTAACTCATCAAAATTGGAATACAGCAGTGGCATTTAGACTGGGACACTTTCATGGCCTCTTCTTTGGCCTCTTTTGGAAATATGGAGCATTGCAGTATGCAAAGTATGACATATTTGGCATGTAAAAATGTCAATCATGAAAGATGAACACGTGTTGCAACAGGAGGCTAACAGTGAAAACATAGTATTTTAAGTTTATTTGTATTTCATATGTAATTTTAAGTTCCTATATGTAATAATGGATCTCAGCTGCACTAGAGCGTTTCTCCTTGCTGCAAGACAGATAAAAACTGCAAAATTAGAGTCAAATTGAGCATTCATCCACCTATCAAAAAAGGAAAGGGTCGGAAAATCAAGAGAAATTAAATGAAAAGGTGACAGTGACAAAAAACATTAGCAAAGGGGGTTTGAGGAGCTAAATATTAAATTCAAGGGTGTATAAATATCTTCTTGCCTTCATATATTCTTTATTTCCCTTTTACCCTGCATTGAGCAAACCCCAACAGTGTTTCTTTTACACAAATCAATAGAAACAATGGAGGCGCTACACGTTTCCTCTTGGCGCTACGCACTCCCTTCGGCGTTGCGCACTCGCTTCAGGCGCAGTGCACTCCGCAGAAGCGTTGTGCACTTCCTCTGGGCGTTGCGCGTTTAGCCAGTTTTTCCCATATTCATTCTTCAGCGTTCCTAATACCTCCTCAGCCTTAAAACAAGTAAGTATCCTCTTCAAAACATCATTTTCCTTCTCCTCAAAGTTGTTTTCTCAATGTTTGAAGAATGAAATCAAGATTGGTGTTAGTATCACATTCAAAACCCTAGTTTTTCTCCTAAACCCTAATTTTTGCAAGAAAGCTTCCCATTTCCCAAAATATACTTGATCAATACCCTATATCCCCTTTTAGAGACCTCTATCCCTACACCCATCAAACTCCCATCTACCTTTCCCTTCTCTTTTTCCCTTCCTAAACACATGCATTCCCCTACCATTTATTTAGGGTGTCATAACAAAGACACCATGGTTGATGAAGGATATAGGCCACACAGTGAAGAAGAGGGATCAGACAGAGAGGGGAACATAGAGTAGATAAGGCCACATAAAGGAGGGAAAATCCACAGGTTTGAGCCCACAGATCTCAAAGAGCTCCTAGCTTCTACTATGACAGCGAAATCCTTCAAATGGTTTGGGTGTTTTGAGTTTTGTGAGCAAGTCCAAGCAGTCCAGTGCCACCCTGAGTTGAATAGGCTTTTCATAACCAAAATTCAAGATAACCAAGTCACTCTTGCAGGCATAACCTTCACATTGTCTGCTGCCATCATATCAGCTACCACCGGGATTCCAGAAGTAGGGGGGAAATGGTTCAAGCAGGGTGAAATAGAAGCACATTTTTATGAGCCATACATCATACCTAGGAACAAAAGTGAAAGAAAAGGCTATTTCCCTTTCTCATACCTCCTTGAAAGATATGCACCTATGACGAGGATTATAATGAAGTATTTTTCATGTGAGGGTATATTCTCTAGGGTTTTTTCTTACCACATCCAGTTATTTATGCATTTCATTAGGGTTAAAATGCTCAATATACCCTACTATCTTTTCAGGAGTGTTGAGAAGATGGCTTACATTGCCCAAAAAAGAGAATACAAAGATCAAATGAAAAGCTTATTTCACCATTCCCTCATAAAGATCATAGTTCTTTATCACCTTAAAGAACTTAACATTGCATGGAGTACATTTATAGCTAACCCCATTTTCACTCAAGTTTCCACTCAAAATGTTCAAGGCATTCCATCATCATCTCATCCACCATCACCCCCATTATCACCATTCCATGGACCTATTCTTTCATCTGACAGGAAAGAGGACAGTGAGAAAGAACAAAGTGATCAGGGTGAAAGTAGCAAGCCCAGAGGGACTAATTTATGTACTATGGTGCACACCTATCAGAGAGGAAATAGCCAAGTGTTTTTCCCACAGATTGTAGGAGGGGCCTTGCTCTCTTCTTCATCAAAGCAAGTAAAGAAAGGAAAGGAAAAAATGATTAAAACATAAATGAAAAAACAAGAAGAAGACCCTCATGAGACTAAACAAGATTTTGACTTAGTGGACTTAGATGAGGAAGATGAAAAGGAAAACACCAAAATGATCCTCAAAGAGAAAGAAGCATTGATAGGTGAGTTGCAGGTGAAACTACAAAGAGAAAAATACATTATATCTTATTATGAACAGGAAAATAGGCAAATGGAGACCAAGCATGAGCTTATGGAAGTTCAGCTCATCAAAGCTAAAAGGGAAGCTGAAAAGACTAAAATCCAACTTGAGGAAGCCTATGGTGACTATGGTGAGCCCATGGAGGAAAAAATGCCCAGGAGGAGGCCTAGGACTAGAGGCCTAAAGCGAGCTTTGGAGCTTGAAAGAGAAAAAGAAGCTCAACTTGCCAACCAACTCACCTTAAATGAACAATTTGGCATAATGGTGAATGAGAACCGGGAATATTGGCTTGAGAGGGCTAACACTCATCTTGAGGACCTGTTAGCTAAAGCTAATAGAGATATGGAGGTTCAAAGAAGAATGGCCAAATACTATGCCATGAGAAACAAAATTGCTAGAGCCAAGCTCAAAAGGGCTCATGCAAAAATTGAGGCCTTAACTCATTAGAAGGAGAAGGACAAGCTTGACCTACTGGTGGAGGTTTCACTCCATGCTTAGTCACCTTTAACATCAACAATGTCAACCATTTTTGAAGACCCTGAACTCAGTTTTTTGCTTTTGGGCATTTCCTGTTCTCTTCAAGAAAAATTTGTATCAGTCCCTTGGTCAAACGCGCAGCGCCTAGGGCTCTGCGCAGTTTTTTAGGGCATATTTTGGAGTAATGGACACCACCATTGGATTCACAAGACCATTTACGCTCAAGAAAACCATGTTTCCAGATTTGAAAGTCAAAACTACTAGGTGGAAAAGGTAAAAAAACCACCTAAAAATCATGTTTCTGCCTATTTTTTGAGCCAGGCGTTGCGCATTTGAGCAGTCTTGGGAGATTGTAGTTTTGGAGGGGCAAATCAGGCTCAATCTGGAAACTAGGGGAATTTTTTGAAGCTAGATAAGATAAGCTTTCCAATGAGCTATTCTGAGCTAGATTTGGACACCAGGAAGGCAATCAAAACTCACCCTGAATATGGTGTTGTGCACTTCCTTCATGGCACTGCACATTTGACACTGGCACTGCGCATTTGACAGGCAGCCAAATTTTTCACTGTTTCTCTCAGAAAATACTTTTCACCTGTGGGATTTTGATTTTTCACTGATGTAATTCATAATGATGATGTAATTAAAGTGTGTTTTTGTTACCTAGGGTAGATACATCAGATGAATGGCCTAAGTGGCATGTAATGAATCACTTTGCTTCATATTAGGGATGAGTTAGTTTGACCACCCTAGTCTTTAGCTATTTATTTAGTCTTTTGTGCAATTGCTCCTCCTCTCATGGATTCGACCCCTGAGGATAGGATTAGTTGTTTTGAGGCCTATATCATGTAGTTTCTCAATCATTTTACGGGTTGGACTCAGTGTGGATGCTCAAAGCTTGATTGTACACCTTTGTAGGCAGTTTGGCAGGAGATTAATAAGAATTGCAGCTATTTTTATGGGATCCCTATGGTATGGAGTTGTAGTACAGTTTCTTCTTCTATGATTATATGTTTTTATGTTTTACGTATGCCATCAATCATTTCATTACTTCTAGTTGAATGTTTTCAAGTTTGATAGGTAGAATCCATTGCATCAATGCTCTGCCTTGGGAAACCATTCACCATTTCATGTTTTCTGCAGTCCAGGAAGGATCCATGGTTTTCACATGCCCTTCTTAGCTTCTCACCAATATAAAACATCTCACCCCATCAAGCCCTAGAGTGCTAAATCCTATGCATGCCTTGCCCCATTGAACACCCTGCATTTCTGACCTAGTTTCCTAGACCTAAACTACCGAGCTCCTCCTGATCTGGCAGAACCCCTACAAAATCCAATAAAAAAATTTGAGCTACTATACCTAGCCTAAAATCCTTTACCTGATCCAGTCATCTTAACTGAGATCCTTATGGAGAGAGCCCTCTCCCGGCCTAGTAGGGCTAGCTACTTGGCTAAGCTTGGTTTGTGGTTACCCTGGCATTGCCTCCCTTTAGCCTAAGGTCAATCTAGGTGATAACATAGTGGCAATATTATTGGGGAATGAAAGACTAATCACCCTGATAATATATTTCATTTAAATTCTTGAAATTTGGATGATGAGTTTTAGAATTTACTAGGCTAAAATAGAAAGCTGTAAAGTAATATAAAAAACTTCGAAATTTGACCATACTGGCTTCAAGAAAGTACACTAGGGCCAATCTAGATCCAAATCCCGCCCCAGTAGTGGATAATCCTAAATTTATTTCAAGAAGACTCAAAAGACAAGAAAGTTCAGTCAGCTTCACACCTTCAATAAAAGTAGATTCCTGCCCGGACGAGTGGTTGTTCTTAGAAGATCTCTCTTTTGATTTGTCATTTGACCTTTCTCTGTTTAGAACCAAATCTGAAAGTGCACTTGACAATATAGTTCTAGACCCGGAGTTTATTGCAGATCTCGAAATTCAAAAGGCAAACCAATCAATTGATGATTACATCCTAAATTCTCCTCAATCATCCCTTACTAGTGATAAGATCCTTGAGTTTTCTGAAACAGCGTCCACTACCCTCCATTCATCATTATTCCCATCAACCTCTGAAGTTCATTCCCAACTTCCATTTATACATACACTTCCCTTTCAACCTAGCATATCCCATCAAACACCTATTACCCCTACTACTCCATCAACCCCTAGTAGTCCATGTTGAGATTGCAACAAGATGATGGAGCTTAGTGAAAAGAGTCGCCTTCACTAAGTGGGCCCGCAGGCAAATTATGGCGCAAGTTCTATTTTTTATCACAGTGTGAGTGATCACAGTGTGAGTGATCACAATGTGGGTGACCAAAGTGTGGGTGACCACAGTGTGGGTGATCAAAGTCTATTTTTAGACTGGCTGTCAAAAATAGAAAAGTCAAATATTATTGTCTCATAATAATATTTGGACTATAAACTTGATCTTATTCTCTTGGAGCACTTCAGTTTGAGCTACAGATGTGGCCCATGCAGCTGTTAGAAGGAAGTACGCTTTTCTTATGAGTCAGTTGATTTTTTGCATGCATGACTTCAGTTAGAACTCAATCAGTTGAGTTTGGTGGAGTTGATTGTAGAGTTGATGGAGTTGTGTTCAGTTTGACTTGGTTAAACTAGTTGTAGTTAGTCTAACTGCAAATAGACTAATGATGAGTTGTTAAACTAATTATTAACTCATAATACAACTATAGAATACATCAGTTAACTCAGTTGCATGTCAGTGCATGTTCAGTTCAGCAGGGACAGGTGTTAGAGAATCAGATTGCTATCAGTTGTGACTATAGTTGTGCATCAGATCTTGCACAATCAAGGGATTGAGTATGCCAATGAGTTTGCTCATGTATTTGCCCATTTTGTAGCTGTTTCTCACGTCTTACACATTGTGAGTGATTCTTTGGAGGTGAAATACGAGTTTGGTAGACCATTCTCATTCATTCTTGAGCAAGTATTGAGCAGTGGAGGCAGGCAAGCAGTGGAATAGATTTGGAGATCAGATCTTAGCTGTATTGTGTGTAACAGGTGGAGCTGGTACTGGATTTCTTGTGATAAGCATTGTACTTTGTAATGTTACATGGTCTCAATCATTAATATACAGATAGTGTGGGGTTTTTAGCGAGATGCTTTCCCTGGGTTACATACTGTGTTAATGTGTGAATGCTCTTGATGTTTTATTATTATTGATGTTGCTATATTGATGATCAACGTAGAGGAGCTTATGTATTGTGTATGTATTCCGCAATAGTACATGATCAGGATAATCTCTGTTGAATATGTGTTAAATTATTCAAAATTTCTACATGGTATCAGAGCTGCTTGATTTGTAGAAGAGATTTTTACAGGATATCAAGCAAGGATTGATCATCAGATCTACTATTCAGGAAGTGTTTACATTCTATTTCTTCAGGCAGAGACTGTACTCGGACCAGGTAGCCTTTGGAAGGTGAGATATCTGGTGAATGCCCATACAGTCAATCTCTGTACAAGAAATATTTTGTTCTCACGAATCTTAGATCGGAAGCAGTTGAGTTGGAGTTGGTGGAAATTCAAGTTTGCAGCAGTGTTGTTGAAAATGTCTTTTAATGGATTGCAAATGTTATTCCAAAGCAATAGCGACCTGGCGCTCAAGGATAAACTCAGAAACAATAAAGGTGAGAATGGATCTTCATCAAAGGTATCTGATGAAGAGAATTGCGCTTTGGCTGCCAAAGCAAAGAAGGGGAAGAACAAGAAAGCTTCTCATTCCGGTGCGAAAGGCAAGAAGTAGGACATGTCCAAGGTGAAGTGTTTTCACTGTCACCAGCACAGACAATATGCCACTAATTATCCGCAGAAGAAGAACAACAAGCAGGCTGCTGGATCTTCAGCAGGAGAGGCTCTAGCCTCACAGTTTGAGCTTGATTTTTCATTGATCGCATGCTTGGTTTCAAGTGTGATGGGATCAGTGTGGTTCTTGGACAGTGGTGCATCTTTTCACATTACGGGAGATAGAGATTTGTTCTCTGATCTGGAGGACAAAGATCTTGGAGTGCACATCGAGATGGGCGATGATGGTAGATACATTGCGACTGGTATCTGTACCATTTCCTTCGAGAGGGAGTCTGGTAAACCCTTCGTATTGAAGGAAGTCATGCATGTTCCAGGATTGATGAAGAATCTCATCTCAGTGGCGATGTTAGAAGACAAGGGGTATGATGTTGTTTTCAGCGAGGGAAAGGCTTTCCTACGCAGTAAGACAACTGGTGAGACTCGGAAGATAGGGGTTCGAGTGAGGAACCTTTATCAGTTGCATGTATATGGATGCACAGCAATGGCAGGCAAGGCAGAAGGATTGGTGAGCCGGGATGATGGCGAGTTGTGGCACAGGAGATTAGGTCACATTCACCATGGAGCCTTGAAGATACTGCAGCAGATCACTACAGGGCTTCCTAAAGGCACACTTGCGCAGTCAGATCAATGCAAGGGGTGTACTTTGGGGAAGTTTGTGAAAGCCACCTTTCACGAAAAGAATAGTCGCGCCACGACGATCCTTGAGAGAATTCACACAGACGTGTGTGGACCTTTCTCAGTTGCTTTGACAGCAAAACACAGTTATTATGTGATTTTTGTTGATGATTTCTTTCGTAAGTGTTGGATCTTCTTCATGCAGAAGAACAGCGAGACATATTCAAAGTTCTGTGAATTCAAAGCACTGGTCGAGAAGGAGTCGTGGAAGAAGGTGAAGGCTCTTAGGAGCGATAATGGTGGTGAATACATTTCAGACGAGTTCAAGAATTTCTGCAAGGCAGAAGGGATTCGTAGAGAGCTCATAGATCCCCATAACCCACAGCAAAACGGGGTAGCTGAGCGGAAGAATAGAATGATTGTGGGTGTTGCACAGGAAATGTTTCATGATCAAGGCCTACCCCTTCACTTGTGGGCGGAAGCATGCAATACAGCAGTTTATGTGCAGAACCGTTGTCCTCATAGGATACTTGGCATGAGTACACCTGAGGAGACTTATTCTGGTAAGAAGCCTGATGTTTCTCATTTGAGGATTTTTTGTGCTAACGTTTACATGCATGTGACGAAGGATGCCAGGAAGAAGCTGGAGCCGACTGCAGAGGTTGGAATATTTGTGGGGTACACTGATACGCCCCACAACTATCGTGTGTATTTTCCAGATAGTGATAAAACGTTTGTGCGACGGGATATAAAATTTCAGGAGGAGAAAGCCATGAAGTGTTCGCTTGAGAGGGAGCTACACTTGCATGCAGATGAGGAGCTATTAGTTCCTAAGGATGAGCTTCAAGACGTGGATCAGCCATAGGATGAGGTTCATGGAGTGGAAGAGACCACTCATGCAGCGCCAACCATCAGAGGGTAAAAGCGCTTGACAGAAGCTGAGCGACTCGCTCAAGATGCAGAGAAAGTTGTAGGACCACCTACAGCCCAACGCAGGTAGAGACAGTCACCTGATCGGTACACTGGATACATGGCTCTGATGAGCAAGTGTGTTGTGACTGAGCCATCCTCTTTCGAGGAAGCTGTGGAGGATCACACATGGGTAGACGCCATGGTGGAAGAGTATGATTCTATTGTCAGAAACAGTGCATGGGAGATTGTTCCTAGACCGGAAGGGAAATCAGTGGTGGGTTCGAGATGGATATACAAGGTCAAGTAGGCAGCTGACGGGAGTGTGGAGAAGTACAAGGCAAGATTTGTTGCCCGAGGCTTTTCACAGATAGAGGGGATCGATTATGAGGAGACATTTGCACCTGTCGCAAGGTATTCTTCCATACGAACGATTCTTGCTCTCTCAGCGCAGATGGGATGGCACATTCATCATATGGATGTGAAGACTGCGTTCCTCAATGGAGTCATTGAGGAGGAGGTGTACATTGAGCAGCCCGAAGGCTTTGAGGTCTTCAGCAGCGAGTCGCATGTGTGCAGGCTCAATAGAGCGTTGTATGGGTTGAAGCAAGCACCACGTGCTTGGTACACACGGATAGACAGTTATTTCACAGGACTTGGATTCTCCAAGAGCGAGGCGGATCCTAACCTATACCAGATTGTGGTGGAGGGTAAGTTGCTTATCATTGTACTATATGTTGATGATTTTATTCTAACGGGTGATGAGCTGTTGATACTGTCATGCAAGAAGGATCTTGCTACAGAGTTTGAGATGAAGGACTTGGGCCTCCTTCACTATTTCCTAGGATTGGAAATATGGCAGTGCAGTGGTGGACTGTTTGTTTCTGAGGGCAAGTATGCTCAGGAGATACTGGAGAAGTTCAACATGCATGGTTGCAAGCCTGTTGATACTCCTCTTCCTGGAGGTTAGAGGAAGGAGGATGCCACTTCGGGAGAAGAAGTGGATGCCACTATTTATCGACAGTTGGTGGGGTCGCTGATGTATTTGGTCAATACACGACCTGATATATGATATTCATTTAACCAGCTTTCACAAGCTATGGTTAAGCCTACCAAGCTCTTCTCGAAGGCGGGCAAGCATGTATTGCGTTACTTGAGAGGCACATCGGGATATGGTTTGTGGTACAGACAGGAGGATGAGGTGAAGCTATGTGGCTTCACAGATGCAGATTGGGCAGGACAAAAAGAGCACATCAGGAGGGGTCTTCAGTATTGGATCGACAGCAGTTTCTTGGTACAGCAGGAAGCAGAGATACGTGGCACTCAGTTCAGTGGAGGCTGAGTATATGGCAGCAAGTTTGGCTGCATGCGAGGCTATATGGATGAGGAAGATCCTGGTTGGTTTGTTCGATTCTCATTTGGATCCTACTGTGATTTACTGTGATAACCAGGGTTGCATCAAACTCTTGGCTAATCCTGTATTTCATGATAGATCTAAGCATATTGACATCAGGTACCATCATATCAGAGATTGTGTGCAGCGGAGGATCATGTTGCTTTCATACATTCCAACGAAGGATCAGGATGTTGATATTCTGACGAAGGCTCTCACTAGGAGCAAATTCGAGTACCACCGAGGCAGGATAGGGGTTGCTGATAATCCATATCTTGTCGAGAGGGAGTGTTTAGATTGCAACAAGATGATGGAGCTTAGTGAAAAGAGTCGCCTTCACTAAGTGGGCCCGCAGGCAAATTATGGCGCAAGTTCTATTTTTTATCACAGTGTGGATGATCACAGTGTGGATGATCACAGTGTGAGTGATCACAATGTGGGTGACCAAAGTGTGGGTGACCACAGTGTGGGTGATCAAAGTCTATTTTTAGACTGGCTGTCAAAAATAGAAAAGTCAAATATTATTGTCTCATAATAATATTTGGACTATAAACTTGATCTTATTCTCTTGGAGCACTTCAGTTTGAGCTACAGATGTGGCCCATGCAGCTGTCAGAAGGAAGTACGCTTTTCTTATGAGTCAGTTGAGTTGTTGCATGCATGACTTCAGTTAGAACACAACCAGTTGAGTTTAGTGGAGTTGATTGTGGAGTTGATGGAGTTGTGTTCAGTTTGACTTGGTTAAACTAGTTGTAGTTAGTCTAACTGCAAATAGACTAATGATGAGTTGTTAAACTAATTATTAACTCATAATACAACTATAGAATACATCAGTTAACTCAGTTGCATGTCAGTGCATGTTCAGTTCAGCAGGGACAGGTGTTAGAGAATCAGATTGCTATCAGTTGTGACTATAGTTGTGCATCAGATCTTGCACAATCAAGGGATTGAGTATGCCAATGAGTTTGCTCATGTATTTGCCCATTTTGTAGCTTCTGATCACGTCTTACACATTGTGAGTGATTCTTTGGAGGTGAAATACGAGTTTGGTAGACCATTCTCATTCATTCTTGAGCAGGTATTGAGCAGTGGAGGCAGGCAAGCAGTGGAATAGATTTGGAGATCAGATCTTAGCTGTATTGTGTGTAACAGGTGGAGCTGGTACTGGATTTCTTGTGATAAGCATTGTACTTTGTAATGTTACATGGTCTCAATCATTAATATACAGATAGTGTGGGGTTTTTAGCGAGATGCTTTCCCCGGGTTACATACTGTCTTAATGTGTGAATGCTCTTGATGTTTTATTGTTATTGATGCTGCTATATTGATGATCAACGTAGAGGAGCTTATGTATTGTGTATGTATTCAGCAATAGTACATGATCAGGATAGTGTTTGTTGAATATGTGTTAAATTATTCAAAATTTCTACAATCCAATCATTGTTTCAAATCCACCTCAAGTCATGGCTGCTCGATATGCACCCCTTGTTTCACCTCAGAAACTTGGTGACATGCCCGCTGATTACCAAAGTAAAATACCTCTTTTTGATGCCACTCAAAACATTACAGCTCAACAGCATGTTGATAAAATGAATGACTTCTTTGACCTTCATGAGGTAGAGATAGAAGATGTGACTATGAGATTTTTTATTCAAAGCTTTGGAGGTCAAGTTCGAAAATGGTTCAGAGCTTTACATGTAGCCTCTATCACCACTTTGCCAGTCCTACATAGGAAATTCCTGGATCGGTGGGAGGTAAAGAAAAATCCACTCCAAATTTTGTCTGAGTATGAAAATATCAAAAGGAATGTCGGTGAAAGTGTGCAAGATTATTGTGTGAGGTTTAATGCAATATATAATGCTATTCTGACCAACATTAAACCACAGGAGGGGTTAGCCTTGCTCAATTTTCCAGATGGTTTCGATACTGATATGGCATATCAGTTATGGGAACGTGATCCCACCACACTAGAAGACATGCAGAAGAACGTTGTAAGTGTAGAAGCAAATTTGCTAGCAAAAAGAGCAAGAATGAGGTCTGAAAAGAGAGTGACCATAAAGGAAGAGGCATCTACCTCAGATGTCAAGATGGATACTTTGATCCGAACAGTTGACCGGCTGACCATCACAGATAGACCTGAACCACCAGTCAGAAATCCAAATTTTAGAGGACAGCCCCAATTCTGGATCAAGCAAAGGGAACAAAAGGCACCGGACCAACCAGCACAACAACAACAGATCAGAAATCCTTTGCAGCAGAATTATGTTCAGGGAATGGAAGAAGAAGATGACGATGATCTGGTAATTGAATTAAACCATTTTTTCATTGTCGATGGTATGCCCATTTTTCTTACGGAAGATGAATAATATGCAGAGGTTCCATACATTCAAAGGGATGAAGATTACATATTAGCAAACGATGCAGTTTTGGAGGCTAAGTCTGATGATTATCAGTGAGGTTATATGAATGCTTTGACAGCACAGAAAAGGTAGTATTCTTTGAGGAGCAGAGATGTACCGATCAATCTCGTTCAGAAAATAAAGGATCTGCAATCGAAGAATGACTCCTCAAACATTTAGAAGAAAGGGAAAGAGCTTGTCGATCTGAGTTCCAGCAAAGTACCATTAGCAAGTATCATTGCAAATGAGAAGAACAATCAGCAATAAAGCATCAAAAGAGAAAGTAGAGAAAACGGACATTACTTCAAAGAGGTAGAAAAAGTTTCATCCTTTAATTTAGAAAGTGAAATTGCTAAATTGAAGGTGTTCATTCCTTTGACTGAGCTGGTAAAGAATAGCAATTATAAACACCATTTATCTAGAATTTTGCAAATAGACCCTTTGTCAAACATGGTAAATGTCAAAGATGATCATCCTGAACTCAGTTTTGGTCCATCCATAGAAGTTCAGCCTGAAGACAGTGAAGTTCCTCCCTTTTATCTGAGTCTTCTATTGCATGAGTACATTCTCCATAATGCCATGCTTGATTCTGAAGCTTATCATAATTTTATGCCTAAAGCCATTATGGAGAAGTTGGGCTTGGATATTACCCGAAAATATCATGATTTGTACTCCTTTGACTTCGGTAGAGTTCATTGCATTGGTCTTATCAAAGATCAGGTAGTGTCTTTAGATCAAATTCCAACCAAAAATGTTTTGATGGATGTGGTTGTTGTTGATATTCCACCTCGATTCGATATGCTCTTGTCTAGATCGTGGGGTGCTAAACTCAAGGGCATTTTACAACTTTACTTTTCTTATGCTACCTTTCTCGTTTTCGGTAAATTGAGAAAGTTATATCGAGAGAAGAAAATGAAATACATGATCACTAGTAAAGAGAAGTCTATGAATCATCCAATAAATGTTGTACATACTGATTTAGAATCATTTGTTTTGTACTTTGATAGTGGATTGAATGATGTAGATATTGAGATTGTAGAAGTAGATGATGTACCGGAAATTTCCGAAAATTTTAGGGCAGTCCTTAATCAGGAAAGAGAAAAAATAGCATGTTCTTCTGAGTAGTCTACACAACAGCAAAAGGTCAGTGAAGAGCAGAAAAATGAAGTAATTAGTCAAGGTAAGGTAGAGAAGGAAACAGAATTTCAGCATCTAGAAGATGAAGCCGTCCTTTGGAATATGTACTTCGATGGCATTGTGGGTAAGGACGGTGCTAGTATAGGAATTTGCATTCGCGGCCCTTCTTTCCAGCCTACCAAAGTCCCTAATAATGTTAGAGTATGTTCTTACAAATTAGCCTTTGATTGCTCTAACAATGAAGTGGAGTATGAGGCTTTGACTACAGGTCTTAAAATTTTGAAGAAACTAAATGCAAAAAGAATTTTTGTCTATGGTGATTCAGAGCTGGTGATAAAATAGGTAATGGTCCGGTATGTTAGATTACTTTCTAAATTTTTTGATGTGTTTGTGTGGGATTATTCAGATTTGAAGGTGTATGAAAAGGATCTAATTCAGCATATTATTCCTATCAAGCCGGATCAAAAGCCTTTCAGACAGAAGTTGAGAAGGATCAATCCAAAGCCATTTCCATCCATCGAGAAAGAGGTGAACAGATTGTTCAAAGCTGGCATCATTCTTCCAATCAGATTTTCCGATTGGATTTTGAATTTGGTCCCGGTACAAAAGAAGACTGGAGAAATAAGGTTGTGCATAGATTTCCAGAACTTCAACAAAGTATCCTTAAAGGATAATTATCCGCTTCCAAAGATGGACCATATTCTGCAAAGAATAGTTGGAGCATCATGAATGTCACTACTCGATGGTTACTCGAGCTATAATCAGATCTTGGTGCATGAAAAAGACCAAGACAAAACTTCCTTCACAACACCTTGGGGAACTTTTCAGTATGCCAAAATGCCATTCAGATTGAAGAATGTCGGAGCCACTTTCCAACGAGCGATGGACATTGCTTTTGCTAATGAGAAGGATGTTTTCTTGGTTGTTTATTTAGATGATTTGACGGTATTTTCTGGTTCTGATGATGAACACTTGCACCACTTAAGGATTGTCTTTCAAAAATGTAGAAAGTTCGGGATTTCTCTCAACCCCAAGAAGAGTCTTTTTGCCATGAACGAGGGTAGACTCCTTGGTCATATCATTTCTAAAGACGATATCTGCATTAATCCTTCAAGGGTGGAGGAAATTCAGCATATAGACCTTCCGCGCAACAAAAAGGAGATTCAGGTTGTCAATGGTAAGATGAATTTCTTACGCAGATTTATACCCAATTTGGTTGAACATTTACATGAAATGACTAATATGTTGAAAAAGAACAGCACTGTGAAATGGACCGAGGATGCCATGAAGTCATTCAATTTGGTAAAGTTTTCTTTGACCACAACCCCAGTGTTGATTAGTCTTGATTACACTCATGATTTCATTATATTTTCATTTGCATCCGAGCACACCATGGCTATGGTATTGATGCAAAAAACAGATCAGATTGAGCAACCCATTGCTTTTTTCAGTAAGACTATTCGAGATGCTACCTTGCGGTATAATATCATTGAAAAACAAGCATTGGCTCTCATAAAAGCATTGAAGGATTTTAGAGTGTACATTCTGCATTGACATACCATAGCATATGTTCCTAATGCAGCAATAAAGGATGTTATGATGCAAACTGATCCGGAGGGAAGAAGAGGTAAGTGGATAGCAGTAATATTGGAATATGATCTAGAGATTAAACCCACTAAACTGATCAAGGGACAAGGCTTAGCAAAACTGATGGCATAATCAAATCTGCATTCTCTGGACATAAATCTCATTGCAGCAATGTCGGAGGATGAAGATGGTGGCTCGCTCATTCAAGTCTCAGAAATGTTTCTCCAATCACTGTGGTATTCTGATATAGTTTATATTCTTCAACATATTTTACCACCTCCTGGAATGTCAAGAAGCAAGGGTAGATCACTAAAACTCAAATCAGCAAAATTCTGCATTTTAAACAGTGCTCTTTTTTGGAAAGATCCAGGAGGGGTTCTTCTAAATTATTTGGTTGAAGACGAAGCTCAGCAGGTAATGCATGATTCTCATAGAGGTGATTGTGGTGGTCATTTGTTTTGGAAAACAACAGCCAACAAAGTGTTGAGAGCAGGATATTATTGGCTGACTTTATTTTCAGATTTTTATAAGACAGCGATGAGCTGCCATGAATGCCAAGTTTTTCAAGGAAAAAGGAAGTTGCTTCCTCTTCCTTTGAAACCAGTTGAAGTAAATGCACCTTTCCAATAGTGGGGACTTGATTTCATAGGGGAAATCCATCCTATATCATCAGCACAACACCGATGGATCTTGACAGCTACTGATTACTTCACCAAGTGGATTGAAGCCATTCTGACAAGGCAGGCCACAGATACGGTAATTATCCAATTTTTAGAATCTAATATCTTGTCTCATTTTGGTTGCCCTCACAAGATCATAATAGATAATGCAGCGGCATTTAAGTCCAAGAAGATGGTGGAGTTTTGCAACAAGTACAATATTACATTGGGTCATTCCACAGCATACTACCCGCAGGGCAATGGATTGGTCGAGTCGTCAAATAAGTCCTTGGTGAATATAATCAAGAAAATGTTGGAGGCAAATAAGAAGAATTGGCATCGAAAGCTTGTTAATGCCTTATGGGCTGACAGAGTGAGCAGTAAGAAATCCATAGGTATGTCACCTTTTGAGTTGGTTTATGGTACTAATACAGTATTTCCTACATCACTTGCAGTCCCAGTCATGACATTACTACAGGAAGCTGGAAGCGAAGAGGATGATATTCAGTGCAAAATTAATAAAATGATTCATGTTCAAAAAACAAGAGAAGAGGTTTCCCAAAACACTTTCTGGTTGCAAGAGAAGATAAAGAAGATATATGACCACAAAACCAAAGCAGAAAAGTTTTAGTTGGAGGATGAATGAGGAAAAGGGAAAGCATGGTAAGTTTGACAATCTATGGAAAGGACCGTACAAAATCTCAGCCTATCGAGGATAGAATGCCTTTTTGTTAAAGGAAATGGATGGTCAGGTTTGTTCAGGAGGGCCATTGAATGGTAGGCTCTTAAAGCATTACTACTTTTGAGGTTGTTTCCTGAAGTTACTACACCTTCATTGTATATACCAATTTGATTTCCCTTGCAAGTTTTCAAGTACACTGTCATTTGAGCTTGGGGCCAGAAGTGAAGGCTATAAAGTTTAAATGATTAGTGTCAAGTTTGGTCAATTTGGTTTATATTCAAATTTTGAGTCAGTTTGGTTGAGAGTCAGTGTTCAGTTGTATTGAGTCATTTTTCACTTTTTTTGGTTTCAACCGTATTGCCCAATGGATGAGGCACTTGGTCTACGGTGTTCTTGACACCTCCAAGGAGCTACCATCCCCAATAAGGCCAATGTTAGTGTCAGTATCGGCATACTTCCATTAGGGATAAAAATTCACTCTTTCCATTTTCATTTTAGGGGTCCCATACTAAAAATTTTGCATCATTCCATTAGGTCATGATATACTGATCCACTGATGGTTGTTTTCTCTTCAAAAAATCTAAATTTTTCCCTCATAGAGTATACTTGTTGATCCTCCTTCAGATTGTCTTCAGTTATGGTTTCATAATCAATCTGCAGTCATGATTTTATTAGGTCATAGGGCATGATTTCATTAGGTCTTAGGGTTTCACTACCAAGGTCAAAATTTTGATGTTAAAAGGTATATAAAAGTCAGCAAGGGTATGAGGATGACTGATAAAACAAGCATGATGATTTGTAATTCATAAGCTACTGAGTTATTATTTTTTTTAACCTAATGTAATTTTCACCTCAAAAACATGTTTTTGAGGTGAAAACAGAGTATTTTAAGTTTATTTGTATTTCATATGTAATTTTAAGTTCCTATATGTAATAATGGATCTCAGCTGCACCAGAGCATTTCTCCTTGCTGCAAGACAAATAAACACTGCAAAATTCAAGTCAAATTGAGCATTCATCCACCTGTCAAAAAAGGAAAGGGTCAAAAAATCAAGAGCAATTAAATGAAAAGGTGAAAGTGACAAAAAACATTAGCAAAGGGGGTTTGAGGAGCTAAATATTAAATTCAAGGGTGTATAAATATCTTCTTGCCTTCATATCTTCTTTATTTCCCTTTTACCTCGCATTGAGCAAACCCCAGCAGTGTTTTTTTACACAAATCATTAGAAACAGTGGAGGCGCTGCACGTTTCCTCTTGGCACTGTTCACTCCCTTCAGGCGTTGTGCACTTCCTCTGGGCACTATTTGTTTGGCCATTTTTGCCCATATTCGTTCTTCAGCATTCCTAATACCTCCTCAACCTTAAAACAAGTAAATATCCTCTTCAAAACATCATTTTCCCTCTCCTCAAAGTTGTTTCCCCAATGTTTGAAGAATGAAATCAAGATTTGTGTTAGTCTCACATTCAAAACCCTAGCTTTTGTCCTAGCCCCTAATTTTTGCAAGCAAACTTCCCATTTCCCAAAATATTCCTGATCAATACCCTATATCCCCTTTCAAAGACCTATATCCCTACACCCATCGGACTCCCACCTACCTTTCCCTTCTCTTTTTACCTTCCTAAACACTTGCATTCCCCTACCGTTTACTTAGGGTTTCATAACAAAGACAACATGGTTGATGAAGGATATAGGCCACACAGTGAAGAAGAGGGATCAGACAGAGAGGGAAACATAGAGCAGAGAAGGCCACATAAAGGAGGGAAAATCCACAGGTTTGAGCCAACAGATCTCAAAGAGCTCCTAACTTCTCCTATGACAGTGACATCCTTCAAATGGTTAGGGTGTTTTGATTTTTGTGAGCATGTCCAAGCAGTCCAGTACCACCCTGAGTTGACTAGGATTTTCATAACCAAAATTCAAGATAACCAAGTCACTCTTGTAGGCATAACCTTCACATTGTCTATTGCCATCATATCAGCTGCCACCGGGATTCCAGAAGTTGGGGAAAAATAGTTCAAGAAGGGTGAAATAAAAGCATATTTTTATGAACCATACATCAAACCTAGGTACAGAAGTGAAATAAAAGCTTATTTCCCTTTCTCATACCTCCTTAATAGATATGAACCTATGATGAGGATTATAATGAAGTATTTTTCATGTGAGGGTAGATTCTTTAGGGTCTATTCTTACCACATCCGATTACTCATGCATTTCACTAGGGTTAAAATTCTCAATATACCCTACTATCTTTTCAGGAGAGTCGAGAAGATGGCTTACATTGCCCAAAAAAGAGAATACAAAGATCAAATGAAAAGCTTATTTCACCATTCCCTCATAAAGATCATAATTCTTTATCACCTTAAAGAACTTAACATTGCATGGAGTACATTTATAGATAACCCCATTTTCACTCAAGTTTCCACTCAAAATGTTCAAGGCATTCCATCACCATCTCATCCACTATCACCCCCATTGTCACCATTCCAAGGACCTATTATTTCATCTGATAGGAAAGAGGACAGTGACAAAGAACAAAGTGATCAGGGTCAAAGCAGCAAGCCAAAAGGGACTAATTTAGGTACTATGGTGCACACCTATCAGAGAGGAAATAGCCAAGTGTTTGCCCCACAGATTGTGGGAGGGGCCTTGCTCTCTTCATCAACAAAGAAGGTACAGAAAGGAAAGTAAAAAATGGTTGAAACAGAAACGAAAAAATAGGAAGAAGAACCCCATGAAATTGAGCAAGATTTTGACTTAGTGGACTTAGATGAGGAAGATGAAAACGAAAACACCAAAATGATCCTTAAAGAGCAAGAAGCATTGATAGGTGAGTTGCAGGTAAAACTACAAAGAGAAAAATACATTATATCTTATTATGAACAGGAAAATAGGAAAATGGAGACCAAACATGAGCTTATGAAAGTTCAGCTCATCAAAGCTAAAAGGGGAGCTGAAAAGACTAAAGTCCAACTTGAGGAATTCTGTGGTGACTATAGTGAGCCCATGGAGGAAAAAATGCCCAGGAGGAGGCCTAGCACTAGAGGCCTAAATTGATCTTTGGAGCTTGAAAGAGAAAAAAAAGCTCAACTTGCCAACCAACTCACCTTAAATGAACAATTTGGCATAATGGTGAATGAGAACCGGGAATATTGGCTTGAGAGGACTAACACTCATCTTGAGGACCTATTAGCTAAAGCTAATAGAGATACGGAGGTTCAAAGAAGAATGGCCAAATACTATGCCATGAGAAACAAAATTGCTAGAGCCAAGCTCGAAAGGGCTCATGCAAAAATTGAGGCCTTAACTCATCAGAAGGAGAAGGACAAGCTTGACCTATTGGTGGAGGCTTCAATCCATGCTTAGTCACCTTTAACATCAGCTATGTCAACCATTTTTGAAGACCTTGAACTCAGTTTTTTTCCTTTGGGCATTTCCTGTTCTCTTCAGGTAATTTTTGTATCATTCCCTTGGTAAAACATGCGTTGCACACTTTTTTGGGGTATATTTTGGAGGAATGGCCGCCACCATTGGATTCAGAAGACCATTTACACTCAAGAAAACCATGTTTCCAGATTTGAAAGTCAAAACTACTAGGTGGAAAAGGCAAAAAACCACCTAAAATTCATGTTTCTGCCTATTTTCTGAGCCAAGCGCTACACGTTTGAGCAGTCTTTGGAGATTTCAGTTTTGGAGGGGCAAATCAAGCTCAATTTGGAAACTAGGGGAATTTTTGGAAACTAGACAAAATAAGATTTCCAATGAGCTATCCTAAGCTAGATTTGGACACCAGGAAGACAGTCAAAACTCACCCTGAAGATGGCATTTCACACTTCCTTCATGGCGTTGCGCGTTTAACACCAGTGCTGCGCATTTGACAGGCAGCCAAATTTTTCACTGTTTCTCTTAGAAAATAATTTTCACGTGTGTGATTTTGATTTTTCACTGATGTAATTCGTAATGATGATGTAATTGAAGTGCGTTTTTGTTTCCTAGGGTAGATACATCAGATGAATGGCCTAAGTGGCATGTAATGAATCACTTTGCTTCATATTAGGGATGAGTCAATTTGACCACCCTAGTCTTTAGCTATCAGTTTAGCCTTTTATGCAACTGCTCCTCCTCTCATGGATTCGACCCCTGAGGGTAGGATTAGTTATTTTGAGGCCTATATCATGTAGTTTCTCAGTCATTTTACGAGTTGGACTCAGTGTGGATGCTCAAAGCTTGATTTTACACCTTTGTAGGCAGTTTGGTAGGAGATTAATAAGAATTGCAGCTATTTTTATGGGATCCCTATGGTATGCAATTCTAGTACAATTTCTTCTTCTGTGATTATATGTTTTTATGTTTTATGTATGTCATCAATCATTTCATTTCTTCTAGCTGAATGTTTTCAATTTTGATAGATAGAATCCATTGCATCAGTGCTCTGCCTTGGGAAACCATTCACCATTTCATGTTTTCTACAGTCCAAGAGGGATCCATGGTTTTCACATGCCCTTCTTAGCTTCTCACCAGTCTAAAACATCTCACCCCATCAAGCCCTAGAGTGCTAAATCCTATGCCTACCTTGCCCCATTGAAGACCCTGCATTTCTGACCTAGTTTCATAGACCTAAACTACCCAGCTCCTCCTGATCTGGCAGAACCCCTACAAAATCCAATAAAAACTTTCGAGCTACTATACCTAGCCTAAAATCCTTTACCTGATCCAGTCATCTTGACTGAGATCCTTATAGAGAGAGCCCTCTCCCGGCCTAGTAGGGCTAGCTACTTGGATAAGCTTGGTTTGTGGTTACCCTGGCATTGCCTCCCTTCAGTCTAAGGTCAATCTAGGTGATAACATAGTCACCAGTCTTCCAGTCTTCACAACCTGTCACCGGGGATCAAAATGGGCTCTTACTATGTCTGGTTTTCAGAGATGTTTTGCGTATCACCTTTAGTGAAAAAAATTCATAAGCATGTTCATCAGAAGAAGCTCGGAAAAATATTTCCAATGGTATATCACACTCCCAAAACTGGCTCCCAGATCAGAAGATATGATTGAAATGAATTATTGATTCTTGGTTATGCATGTTTTGAGGTCATTTGCTGCACACAGGGACAAGTTTACTACAAAATCAGTTTCTGAAGTAATGGACATGAATTTTACAAAAGTGAAAGAGTTTTTTGTCAATCACATACCAAATAACAAAAACCTCCTTCAGTTGATGCATAGGTGTTACTATGTGGGAGATATGCATTGATATTTGAAGCCTATATTAAAACAAAACAAATTTTTCATTTGTTTTATTGTTTTAGTCATTATAGTTTGGCGCCATTTTACAACATATGGAAAGTAATTTTGAGAAACCCAAGGAATTTTTTTTCAAACATGAGCCATATAAAAAAAAACCTCTTTCAGTTTATTCACATATGTCGTGAATTGAAATATTTGACTAGATATTTACAACCTACTTTTACAGATTTAAATATTTAATGATTTCTTGTTTTAGAGATTATTTTGTGGCGCATATTTCGAGCAACTAGAAATGAATTTCCAAAATTTGAGAGAGTTTTTTCTCCAACATGACCTATCTACAAAACTCTCTTTCTGTTTTGTAGCAGGTGTTATGGTGCAAGAGATACGAGTTCATCTTTGACACCTATTTTCACAAATTCGGTCCAAATTTAATGTAACTGTTTCTATCTTTAGGGAGATGGTTGAGCTCAACTCTCGTAGTACAGGGATGAGCTAATTGTATATATTTTATGAATTTCAGAGTGTAAAAGGTTTGAATTTTTCAGCAGAGGAAAGTTGATTTGGACTGTGTAAAGCTTTTTCTGAATATTATTTTTAATGGAGCAATTTATGCCCTTTAGATTTGGGATCCATCACGGTGTTTAATGTGCAACATGTTTATCTTGTAAATTCATTTTCATGCTTTGTCTTTTCTGCTAGTTCTTGTTACAACATTATCTAAGAGAAGTGGTAGGAATCCATCCATGCAAGATGCTCCTATCACAATGATTTTGTTGTTAAATATAGTGGTTATCTTTGCAAAATCCGTCCTATGTTAGATGCTCTGTTGAGTAACCTGGTGTTTCTTTTTCTTCTAGCGTTGCCGCTGTAGGTCCATCCCTTGATTGATGCCTATAGGGAAGCAGCCTTTCTCCACTTTCTTTCTCTCATTTACATCTTTTATTTGGCTGAACATTGCACTTATTTTGCCCCAAGTTTTCCGGAAAAAGTAGCCTCTATTGCATAGCCGAATGATCCCTTCTCATGTTGTTTTCGACCCACAACTTTCAATCAAATCCCCGTACTTCATAAGCTAGCCTAAGATTCAATTATCATAGCCACGTTTTGTTGGGAAAGAGAGAGCCCTCTCTGGTTTAGCAGGGCTAGATGCCAGATCAAAAGCTTGGTCGGTGGTTACCTCAAAATTACCTCTTCTCAGCCTTGAGGTTCATTTTGAGTGCTAACATATTGGCGCCGTTGCCGAGGACGAGGTGACAGATCTTCTCCAGGAAAGATCGTTCAAGTTGCAGATCTGATTGTTGATGGTGGACAGTAGTCAGACACATATGAAGGTTGAAATCATCTACCTCATGAATCCATTGTTCGAAATCCTGAGTTTCAAAGTATTGATGGTGGCTCCACTAGCTAAATGAAGGACTTAGATGTTGTTTCTATTTGTTCAAGGTATTCATGTATCGATTTTTCTAATCTTCCTAGTTTTCTTAATCAATTACCAAAGATGCATATTTTTTTAGAAATGGCCCTAAATTCAATGGGGAAGATCTAACTTTGACTCTTGAACATGTAGCAAATTTCAAAACATTTATAGAATCTCTTAGAGTCAAAAAAGAGGATATTTTTGTCAGATTGTTCTATGATTCGTTTCAAGGGAAATGTAGACAATGGATCAAAAGTTTTCCTATCATATCTATTAAGTCATTTGCATATTTTTGGCATATCTTTCTTGAAACATGGATGGAGAAAGAGGAAGAATTTGAAATAGAGGCGGCCTCTATTCAAGGCTTTAGAGAATGGGAAGATATGTGCACAAATGATGAGGTAGATGAGAACTTTGCTTCATCTCTTTCTTCTTATTTGAAGTCTTGTTGACGTAGCCATGAAGTTAACCATAATTTTTTGCAAGAGTTTGCCATCAAAATTGAAGAAGATCTAATTGAATTGGAGACCCAAATACAGTCCCGGGATCTGGAATGTCAAGTCCCATTCTTTGGGGACCTTTTCCAGCAGAAGGAAGGAAAGTTAAGGATGCCCTTGGATGTTTGCATTAATAATTTGCAGTTGGAAGCATGCATTGAGGAGTTCGGGCAGCAAACAAAGTCTAGTTTCTTTGATCCTGTTGCGGCATATATGGAAAGAAAATTTAGTTTAAATAACAAGCCAGATTTCCTTTTACATAGCCACGCTCATTTTGTGCATGTATGGTCGTCAACATTTACATTTATGTTCTGTTTCAAGCACTGTCGAGCATCATCATTGCTATAGTTTTTTTTTCTCTGTAAAAGCTAATTCTATTAAAAGGAAGGCAAAAAATATTTACAATGTGGCTGTAGCCTCAGCATAGAGCAACTAAGTCCCTTCTGGAAAACATAACTACCCCAGATTTGGGGAAACCAGTTTGGAATTTCAAAAAACCATATTAAATACTGGGAGAACAACAACAAAACTAGAATGAAGACATGAGAAATCACCATTCTGAAATAGTTGAAAGACCAGATAGAACTAAATACAAAACCACAGAAACCAGGACCTGACCATTCAGCGTGAGAACTCTGAGGTGGCTTTTGGGAGGCCACGTGTCGTCACATTGGGAAATCTTGGTCTGGAGCCTCCTCGACAACTAGACATTTGTTTCCATACCAAACCACACCTTCTGTCATCGCATCACCGTCTGCCCTGCCAGTTGGAGGACCAGTCGCCAGAGGTAAGTCGCTTGAGCCGCCAGCAATGGCATCAGGAGCATTGCCACCTGGGATCACCGTAACCGAAGGAGTGCCGCTCAAGCTACCCATGAAGGCAGACGAAGTGGTGGCTCCCCAAGCGTTGCCACCTAGGTGACAAGTGTAGCCTCCAGAATCACCATCAACATTCAGGTCGACACGGCAGGCAACTCCACCTTCATCCATCGGAGGCTGCTCAGGGCTCGAATATAATTCCATTATGCGAATGTTCTAAGTTTGGTCTGCAGAGAAGTGAGCAGGAGAACTAAGCTGGCTTTCTTCTTCAGAAAATATAATGGTGACATTAACCAAAATTATGGGCCGTTTCAGGTTGCTCTAGAACCTGAAATGGTTCAAGTGGAAGGCAGAGTGAGGGTAGTGACATCTAGGCGGACTGGGAGGGAGAGAGCTAGTCTGAGAAGGCGGAGGAGAAGCAGGAGGCGAAGGCGGAGCCCCATTGCATGCATTCTGAGAGTGCGAGCTGCCTCCACGGTCCCCTCCTTTGCAACTCTGCATACAATGCCGAACCATCCCGCTGCACCGAATGAGAGGCTCTGAAGAATTGAGGGCTTGGGAAGAAATCTAAGAATGAGCAGAGGGTGCTGGGGAATGGCTCAGAGGGTAGAATTGGGAATGAGAATAATGGAATTCATTGCCGAAGGCCAGACAATAGATCAGGCAGCAGCGTTTTCCTACAACAGTTCTATTGCAAGGGATCTCAGCTTGGAGCGGGCAGACACTGCAGGACGGAGGGCAAGAAAAGGGGTTAATAGGCGCCATAATGAATTGTTCTATCTGAATTTCTCGGCCAGAGCGAGCATTTATGAAATTCTGCATGCTGGCCTGCTCTCCCTTGAGGTGAGTATGCAGGTGCCAAGGCCAAGCCTAGGATGGTGTGCTGGCCACCAACTGGCTAGGCTGAGCGTTGTCATTCCATCTCCCTTGCATTAATGCGCAGTTAATTCACCCGCATCTGGGTGTCATCATTGCTACAGTTGCTTGATTGGTTAATTTGGAATTAACATCACTTGATCTAGTGATTTATAGCAAAGTAGGGTAGGGTTGTACATAAATAAGCTTCCTAAAGCAACATTTCAGTTTTCGGCATTGGTTTTAGTTTCCTAATGTACAGGTTGCAATATGTGTGTTTTTTTTGTTGGTATAAGTTGTCCAAGTTTGTAGCTGTTTGTGACCGTATTGCCCAATGGATGAGGCACTTGGTCTACGGTATTCTTGACACCTACAAGGAGCTGCCATCCGCAATAAGGCCAATGCTAGTTCCAGTCTTCACATCCTATCACCAGGGATCAAAATGGGCTCTTACTATGTTTGGTTTTCAAAGATGTCTTGCACATGATCTTCAGTGAAAAACATGTCATAAGCATATTCATCAGAGGCATCTTGGAAAAATATCTCCAACAGTATATCACACTCCCAAAACCGGCTCCTAGATCAGAAGATATGATTGAAATGAATGATTGATTCTTGGTTATGCAAGTTTTTAGGTCATTTGCTGCACACAGGGACAAGTTTACTACAAAATTAGTTTTTGAAGTAATGGACATGAATTTTCCAAAAGTGAAAGAGGTTTTTGTCAATCACATACCAAATAAAAAAAATATCCTTCATTTTATGCACAGGTGTTACTATGTGGGAGATATGCAGTGATTTTTGAAGCCTACATTAAAACAAATCAAATTTTGCATTTGTTTTACTGTTTTAGTCATTGTAGTGCGGCGCCATTTTACAACATATGGAAAGTAATTTTGAGAAAAACAAGGAGGTTTTTGTCAACCACGAGCCATATAATAAAAACCTCTTTCATTTTATTCACAGGTATCGTGAATTGGAATATTTGACTAGATCTTTACAACCTATTTTTACATATTTAAATATTTAATGATTTCATGTTTTAGAGATTATTTTGTGGCACAGATTTCGAGCAACTGGAAATGAATTTCCAAACTTTGAGAGAGGTTTTTATCCAACATGACCTTATCTAGAAAAACATCTTTCATTTTTTTAACAGGTGTTATGGTGCAAGAGATACGAGTTCATCTTTGACCCCTATTTTCATAAATTCGATCCAATTTTAATGTAACTATTTCTATCTTTAGGGAGATGGATGAGCTCAACTCCCTTAGTATAGGATGAGCCAATTTTATATATTTTATGAATTCATAGTGTAAAAGGTTCGAATTTTTCAACAGAGGAAAGCTGATTTGGACTGTGTAAAGCTTTTTCTGAATATTATTTTTAATGGAGCAGTTTCTGCCCTTTAGATTTGGGATCCATCACGGTGTTTAATGTGCAACATGTTTTTCTTGTAAATTCATTTCCATGCTTTGTTTTTTTTGCTAATTCTTGTTACAGCATTATCTAAGAGAAGTGGTAGGAATCCATCCATGCAATATGCTCCTATCACAATGATTTTGTTGTTAAATGTAGTGGTTATCTTTGCAGAATCCATCCTCTGTTAGATGCTCTATTGAGTAACCCGGTGTTTCTTTTTCTTCTAATGCTACCACTGTAGATCCATCCCTTGATTGATGCTTGTAGGGTAGTGGGATTTCTCCTCTTTCCTTCTCTCATTTACATCTTTTATTTGGCTGAACATTACACTTATTTTGCCCCAAGTTTTCTGGCGGAAACTAGCCTCGATTCCATAGCCCAATGATCCCTTCTCATGCTATTTTTGACTCACAATTTTCAATCAAATCCCCGTACTTCATAAGCTATCCTAAGATTCAATTATCACAGCCACGTTTTGTTGGAAAAGAGAGATCCCTCTCTGGTCTGGTAGGGCTAGATGTTAGATCAAAAGCTTGATCTGTGGTTACCTCGGAATTGCCTCTTCTCAGCCTTGAGGTTCATTCTGAGTGCTAACACAGAGCACCCACAGACAAAATAGGTCTTAGAAATCCAAACACATTAGGAGGAAATGATGGACCTTGTTTTACAGCTTAATGATCAACTGAGGGAAATGGAGAATGAGTTGGACAACTTGATACAGCTAAAACATGCCAGCCTTGAGACTGCACTGCCACTATCATTCCAACATTCACCACAGCAGTACCATCCACCTTGGCAACTCCATTGGCTCCTACAGCTCCACTGGCTATAGCACTACCAGTTGCCACAACATCTACATCAACAACAAGTTCGACAACAACAGCAGCTCAGCCAGGTGATGAGGCAAGTAAGTTGGTCAAGGCAATGGAAGACATGCCCATTCAGATGACATAGATAAACAATCTTAAGGAAAAGATAACAAGTCTAGAGAATGACAGTAAGCTTGCACAGATAATGCACAAAGAGGAAGTACAAAATTCAACCATGATGAATGAGAAGATAAAAAGCTTAGAGAAAGAGCTAACATTAAAGGAGCCACTTGGCCAAGCTAAGGAACAAGTATGGGCGAATATCATTGACTCTGTCAATGATATTTGGCCATCCATGCAAGTCATCTTTGAACATAATGACCTAGTCAAAGAAGCTACAGAAGCCACTCAGAGAGTTAAGGCTGAACTGGAAGACATGCCAGAAGAAGCCACTAGAGTAATCCATTTCCTGAACTCCAAAAACAAATATGAACTGCAGGAATTGGACATACCTGACAGGACAAGAACCATATTAGAAGTAAAAAAGGTTCTCACCAAGAGGAATCTGATGATGAACCTGGAAGACAAATGCCAAACCATGCAGCTGGCTATAGACAGGTTCATGGTTAAGTTTGATGCTCTGAGGTAGAAAGGTATGCCAAATCCCTTGGTGATAAATGATAAATTGATGCCACAAGAAGACTACAGTATAAGAATCAAAGAGGTGGCCAAATATCAGGTAAATAATTCTTCTATGAAGGGAATGCCTACTGGAAAGGTTCTATATCAGACCTTTGAGAACCTGTTTTACCTCCAGCATGAAGTAAAACACCTTTTTGTGAACAGACCCACTTTTGCCAAGTATACAGAAGAAGATGAAATTTACAGGAAAATGGTAAATATTCAATTACTAGATGCAGACACATGGGAAAATTTAAATGACCTACTATAAAAGTGCACAATAAAATTGAAAACAACATAGTAGAAGAAAAGTGACAGGTCAGCCAGATGAAAGAGTATCAGGTAAAAGTGTATTAGGTGAAAGTATATCAGTTGAAAGGTCAAATTAAAAAGAACAGCCAATGTGAAGACCAACAACAAGGCAGAGAATAAACAGAAAAATATCAGAGCATAAAGACAGCACAATCTAATAAACAGGGACATCATACAGCAGTTGAACATTTGTCTCTATCTTCTTTCATGAAGATATTTCTTTCTCCTAGATTAATTCCCAAGACGGTTTGGGATATTTTGTAAACTATTTTTGTATAAATACTTCATAATTCGAAGTATTGTGTGTGGATTGTTATACATTTGTAGAGTTATATTGATCAGAAACCTGAGGGTTATTGTACCAATTTTTTCAAGTCAGCAGACTGGACTAACTAATAAATAGATTGCATTACAGGATTCATGTGTTGAACTATTATAGTGAAGTATTTTCTTTGTCAAATTTGTTATTTTCTTATGTATCTCACAAACTTACATGTTATCTAAAGTGAATGAATTAACTGGAAATTTATTTCAGAATTTGTTTAAGTACACTATGTCTTGAACAGTTAATCATTTCTATGTTTTCTTCTGATATTCGGATCTAAGAATCCTTAATTTCTCTCCCATCTCGGTTGACCTCTTCCACTTCTTTCATAATTCGGTCTAAGGAACCCTTAATTTCTCCTTTAATCCGATTGAAAACCACTTCACCATTCCAGCCTTAAGATCTAAAATAACTCAACTACCTTGCCCTCTAGACACTATTTTTAGAACTTGATCCAGTCCTGTTTGCTTGACATTTGACCCCATAGCCCAATGGTAAAATACATCCCTCTATCCATCTAAGTAAGTGATCCCACCACCAAATCAAAACAAAAACCCAAGTATAATCATAACTAGCCTAAAATCAATTAACTAAACAAATTTAAATCATAAATAGAGAGCCCTATTTGAGCATTAGGAAGGCTAGATCCTAATCTCCAAAGTAGGTTTGTGGTTACCTCTATTATTTCTTTCCTAATAACTCAAGAGAAATTTTGGATTCATAACATATAGAGTAGTCTTCTGCTTTGCTATACCACACTTCCTATAGAACTCTTCAAATTCCTACTTGTAGAACTCTCCACCATTATCTGTCCTCAATGCCTTGATCTTCTTCTCTGTCTGATTTTCCTCCAAAACCTTAAATTCTTTAAACCTGTCAAAGACTTAAAATTTGCTCCTAAGGAAATATATCCATGTATTCCTCGAGAAGTCATCTATAAATGAGACATAATACGCAGACTTACCTAGTGATGGAACTGACACAGGTCCAAACACATCACTGTGCACAAGCTCTAATATCCCTTTCACCCTCTTAGCACCATAGGGGTATCTCACCCGATTTTTCTTCCCATATACACAATTTTCACAAAAATCAAAATCCAGAGAGAAATTAGACATACATTCTACCATACCATTACCATGTAGTATTCAAAGACCCTTCTCTCTAATGTGTCCCGTTCTTTGATGCCATAACATAGTATTTTCTCTGAGACCACTAAATTTTCAGCTCCACCTTCAAGAACCATAAAACTATTGCACCCATCAATAACAGTGCTACCCATAAGCTTATAAAAAGTACCAATCTAAACTCCCCACATCAATACCAGTGCTCCCCGGACCATCTTGTAGGTATCTTTCTCGAACATTATTTTTACACCTGCCTCATCCATCTTGCTTACATAAATCAAATTTCTAGCTAATGCAGGAATGTGAAAAACACCAGGAAGTGTTCTAATCCTTCCACCTTGTAACTTCAACTTGAATTTTCCCCATCATATTATTTTTTCCTTCTTGTCATCCCCTAGGAAGAAATCACCACCATCATATTTCTCGTACTTGCATAACCACTCCCTATGTGGAGTGAAGTGAAAGGATGCACCTGAGTCAAGCAACCATGCCTCATGATCTATGTGTGTACTTGAAGAAGAAGCCAAGTACACATACCCACCTTCAACTGAGTTGTTTTTTTCTTCTGGAGAAGGAGCATCATCATATCCATTTCCTTTCTCAGGGGTTTTAGATCTACAATCCTTTTTGTAGTGCCCTTATTTTCCGCATTTCCATCATACCTTTACAGATTTTCTTGGAGATTTAGATCTCCCACTTGATGACTTATTTTTGTTTCTATTATGGGACTGTCATCTCACAGACAAGGCATCTCCATTCTGTATCTCCATATTTTTCTATCTCATCTCCTTCGACAACAAGGATGAGACTATTTCATCAAACTTCAAGGTAGTTGTATTGCTACCTATTGCAATAACCAGACTATCACACGAGTTTGGTGGAGAATACAACATATTGGTGCACTTATCTTCATCTAAAATATTAATATCAACAGATAACAACTTACTTACCACAATATTGAAGGTGTTTAGATACTTTGTCACCGAGTCTCCATCCTTCATCCTCAAGTTATTCAACTTTTTCCGCGGGAAAAATTTGTTCACCGGAAACTAGATTGATACAAAGTCCCTAACTTGTCCCACAAATCCTTTGTCATAGCTTCCCCTGGTACATTCAACAATATTGAATATAATAGACACAATCGTATTGTTCCCTTCACCTTCTTATCTAACTTTGCCCTGTCTTCTATCGACATTCATGTTCGTGTCATACTTGTATCTATAATGATCCATTAATCTTTATCCACCAACAAATCCTCCATCTTGAGCTTCCACGGCTCAAAACTTTGTCAATTGAAATTCTCGATCTCTATCTTTCCATTGTTCACCATCTTCTTTCACCACAAGAATCGAATCTACGGATCTCCCACTGTAATAGGGTCTACCACAAACCCAAGTAAAACCCCTCAGTAGCAAAGGCTTCCCCTTGAAGCTGAAACAACTCTGATACTAGATGTAGGTTTTAACTCTATATACAAATTACCTGCAAACAATTCTTAAATAGAAAAATATACAATGGCGAGAACATAAAACAAATATACAGAGATATTTTCCCCTGGATCCAAAAACTAGGAATAATAGATTCATTTTTCATTATATCTCTTTCAATGTTACAATACATATGTATACATGTTGAAGCATTCATAAACCCCAACCCACTAACCCTGGATTAGAACATAACAATAGTTCCCTTGACCGGATTTACAAATACCATGGGAAAAAACCACTGTGCCCAAAAACCATGTGCAAAACCATGGGTAGGTCCAACCACCATCTTTGGGTTTGTCCCCATCCTTGGGTCCTCCCAACTACTATTGGGTCTGTGATGCTTGGAAAGAATATAACACACACCCAACACACCCTTAGTCACAGAGATTTTGTAATGTACATATGATTATAAAGATAAGCTCCTCTAGACTTTATAAACTTTATAGAATTTTTTTATCTAGAACAGAGACTATTTTTGGATCTGCGGCCTTCTCACTGAAGGTTCTAAGGTTTCTTCGACCTTAGCAAGAACATTTGTAATCATTTCGACCTTTGAAACATTAGACTTCTCTTTGAGGGTTGCTCCTTTCCTTAACTCCGATACCATGTTGAAATTCATTTGCAAGATTGAATTTCTAATCATGATAATTACTTGTGACAATTAAATATGTTTTTATTTTAGCATTTACTTCATCCAATTAGGCCATCAAGCAATTATATATTCACAATGCATGAAAAGACAAGGGACACTAGAAATTAGGCTAGCTAGAAGGCAAAAACCACAAGGGGAAAAACCCAACAATCTTTTTCTTATAAAATATTTGTCAACAAGAGAGAAATCCAATACATAGATAAACTGACTAGTAGTAACTAGATCACTCTCAAAGCACCAAGCCAACCCTCCAAGACTTTCAGAATAAGGTGCTTCAATCTGTCCACAATTAAATCTGTAAGGAGGTTTGCTTTAGTCTTCCATAAGGGCTGAATTTTGTCTTCTGCTTCAGATCATGTCATATGTTATCACCAAAATAGGACCCTAATAGGTTGCTGATCAAACTACCTCAGTGTAACTATTTCAAACCAATCTTTTGGTTGAGGCTTAGCCTCCTCAACCTGAGAGGGCTCTCTCACTAAGTTAAAGATTTTAATTTAAGGACTAGATGGTTAACTCTATGGAAAAATCAAACAAAAATGTATAAATGGTTGAAATGCCAATCAACAAACATCTATTGGGCTATAGAGTCAAAATATGTTTCAGTACAATAGCAAGATCAACTTAACATGGAAGTCAGGGCATAAAGAGTCTTAATATATTAGTAAAAGAGAGACATAGTGCAAGGAACACAGTTTATAAACACATGAAGGAAGTTAGAGCATTATCAATGAATTCTAAGTAACATGTGTCTATACCACTACAAGTAAGTGAATGAAAAAAATCCATGAGAAAATCAAACATTAAAAACCCTCTCTGAATCCTGAGTAGTGAAGCCAATATCTCTGTATTAACATGAAAACATACAATCTGCTACAATAACACAATGTGCTTGTTTCTTTGGAAAATTTCCAACCCCGAGGCATTCCACCTCTTGTCCTTTATAGAGTTATCATTACAATCTTGGATTCCCTAATCCAATATGAGGGGAATTCGAATTTCCTATCTTGACACCTATTCATACCTAAAACAGACTATTAATTACAAGTAGCAGTTATCTAACAATCTTAGAGTCCTAATACAATTAGGAGTACAACTCTTTATTATGATAGTAACAACTTAAAATAGGAATTAAATTCAATACTTGACAGTTGCTCCTCCTTAACTTTGACCTTGGTGATGTCCATAACCCTCTTGCTGGCCTTCAATAACTTCTCCTTCATCTGTCCTGAAAACTAGGAAAATGTCCCCTACAGTGTAGCCTTGTTCTTCAATGGTGTTCCTTGAATCTACTGCTGACCAAATTAGCCTAACATATGTTGAATTAGCCATAAAACCCTGCTCTTACACTTGTGCATAAATTAAACTCCTTGAAGTTGCATGAATAAAGTCAATCTAGATGCGTTATGAAATAAATTGTTGTTTTTATAGCGCAAAACTTTTTTCTTGCATATATATTTCATTCCTTGAGTTTTTCCTTTACATGGGCTTTAAACCTTCTCAAATGATCTCCTCACATTTCTCCAGCAGCATCCTTCTCCAAAAATAGCCCCTTCTTTCCTTTTAAGATTGATAAAAAACAAAAACAAAAAACGAAGCTGATGTGCATGTCACCTACAGCAATTTCGTAGCGCACTACGAAACTGTTGTGTGAATCAATTTACACAATTTTTTCAAAAAACTTTCCTTCAAAGGACTCTTCACAGTTGTTTCATTAGGTACATATACCACATATACCTAGCATCACCCGTCCTTGGAACATATTCAAAAAGTAATGTCTTTGTTTCAACCAAAATTGTTATTAGGGTTTCATCACTTACTTTCTTGTTCATTTGTGCTAAGGCTGACCTCCAGACTTGCTCAGCTGAATTTCAAGGTCTTCAATTTCATCCTCTTGATATTAGTTCTAAGTCTGCCATTTATCCATCTAACATACCTTGCTTCCTTGATTGCAGGGACAGTCCAGGTGAAGTATTGAGCCTTTCTGCTAACTACTTCAAGTTTTGAAACTTTTTCATCTTCCCACATGGCCTTCATTTTTTTGAAATTGGCTTTTTCAATTGCATGTTTCATTGCCCTTTTCTTAAGTTGGGCAATCTCAATATTGGCAAGCTTTAATTTCTTCTTGACTTCCTCATAGTTATTTTCTTCTTCTTGAGTATCGACTGCTCTGTTTCTGTCATCTTTGTGCATGAGTGATGGTTGCATTACTGGAACTACGAGCTCTTCACGGAATCCTGATATCTCCCCTATCTCACTTACCTCCAACAACCTACTTTTTTGAAGCCTTCTTCAATTGTTTTATCCTTTGTGAGAGCATCTAAGCCTTTAGGTTCATTTCTCAGACATTGGCCTAACCTGTGATTCTTTCTTTCTTCTGACATTTCTCCTTTGAAATCCCTATAGATAGAAGACTTGGAAGAAACTACCTTGCTTAATTGGGGAACTGCCTTGCTTGAATTTGATGAAGAGCTGCCTTGCTTGAAGCCTGCAGAAGAATTCTGGTGCTCACCTTGGGCTTTTTTACTCGAACTTAAGAACAGCCTCAAGTGTCTCTTGCATGAATATGACCAATATCAACACGAATATAACCAGGATCAACTAACCCTTTCCTTTTTTTGAAATTTGAAGTGACTGCGGACAAATGACCCTTAACGAATCTAATGATGGATATGAATGGTTGCATGTGAGAGGTAAGGTTCATGGACTGACACCTGATGATGAAATTTTAATGGATTCTAGTGGATTTGACAGCTAGACATGATTGTTCATGAATCCATGATTTTGTAGCGCATGTAGTGTAATTTCAGGACTTTGCGCTACGAAAACGCCTAGACAGTTTTGTGGCACGTTAAAATTTTGAAATGACCAGACACATGAAACTTTAAACATGATATGGGATCCATAAGGAGAAAAACAAGGTTGTTGAACTTTATTTGATGATGGAAATGAGACTCTAACCCTATGACTTAGACTCTAAAAACATAAAAATGACTTGATCATGTCTAACACAAAAACTTTGGAACCATGCGGGTTGTCCAAAATTTTAAAAACTTTTACAGTGATAACATCATAAATTATATCAAAGAGATTTAGAACAGTCGGTGAAGGAGTGCGCTATTAAGGTGCTTCGTAAGAAAAGGTTACCGTTTCTAGTCTCGCCGATACCAAAAAATACAACATAGTTTCAGCTGGTGCGACTCAGGTCAGGTGCGATCCGCGGGTGACTTTGACGACTTATATGCCCTTGAGTTGTGGCCTCTCACCCACAGGGTAAGCGTGATTTTCAGGATTCACCCACTTATCAACCAAAAAAAAAAGATAACATCATAAATTATACTTCAGAATGGGAGCAAGGTTCCACAGAGATACTTAGTATTATTCCACAGATATTGTTCCTCAGAGATACTACCTCATATTTACGCACAATCACAGCCTCAGATTCACGCTATTACAGGGATACATTTGTCCTTAGACTTGTGTATTGTCACAGCCTCAGACTTAAATTGTTACAGGGATACATCTTGCCTCAAACTTGTGTATTGTCACATCCTCAAACTCACACTGTTACAAAGACACATCTTGCCTTAGACTTGCATACTATCATAGTCTCAGACTCACACTCCACAGAGAGATGTATATGCCTCATATTCTTTATATTAACCTCATAATTTTGTATAAGCCTCAAAGATGTATGTGAATCAAAAGTGTGTCATGGAGGAGAGTGATTAGGCTCTATTTATAGATGTTTCATCATGTGAAAAGTTGTGTCCCATGGGAAAGTTTACTTGAACCTTGGACGGTCAATTTTGTCACTTTGAGAGATAATATACCATAAAAAAACATTTCTCTTCCTTTTAAATGTCTAAATGGTACATGACCAATAATTTTTCTTTTTTACTCAAATAAATTCTGATTACGACTTGTTACAAAATCATAATGATAAAAAATTATGAAGATCAAACCTAGTTACAATTTCAACACGAATCACCATCTAGCACGTGGCAGACGTTAATGTGTCATTTCACATGTGGTAGATGTTGGTGTGTCATCTCTCACATGGCACTTATTTTCATACTTATAAAAGCCCAAAAATGACTTATTTCCTTAACATGTGTCTTCCACCTGGTAGTGCCATGTCATCATTTCTGCTAGCCACATCATCATATTATTAAAGGCTCCTGTAAACATTTTATCTTTCTCAATATTATTGTTTTCTAGTAAAGGTAGGCAAAAAAGAGATACATAGTAGATTGTATGTTACTATTGCTTTGCCACTCACGAAATCAGACCAATAGCCTAGTGCTTGGTAATTTAATTAACCTTAAATTACTTGCATAAATTATCTTCTAGGGTTAGTAGGTTGATGAAGTGTAAGTGTATTGTATGCACTAGAAGTCTTTGATTATTCACACCAATTCTAAATTAAGTTGAGGTATCGAAATATAAATTCTAAATTAAGTTATTGAAATGCACATGAGCAAAGCAATTATTCCTAGAAAATAAAATGATCACACTATTTTACTGAAGTCTACTTATGGAAAATCTCACACTTTGCTTCAAAAGCAAATCTCACAACTCTACATATAAATAAATCAATCCCACACTTATTGTAAATAAAATTCAATTCATAAAACACACACACTCTGCTATATATCTTAAATAAGCTTTGTAAGAATCGACTCAATATAACACACTCTTGCATGAAAAACGAAAATAAATTAAATCTCTGCTTAAATGTGTTCACACTTGTTCATTACTTATAAATCACTCGTGCTTGAAATGAAACATCTAATTCTGCAAATAAATCCTCTGTTCTATAAGGCAAATAAAGTTTTGTCTAAGTAAAAATCATATCGTTTCTACCACTGTTGTTAATCTTGATTCATGTGCATCTATAAACAAAAGAGATGATTACTAAAACAATCATATTTTGAATCTGAAAGAAATTAAAAACACATCTACTCAATTGAACGAACATAAATCTTATGAAATTATACAAAAACTCTATCTATTGAAAATGAACAAAAATCTTTACTACTCGAGGGGGCCTTCCATGAGAAGCAAGTAAACAAGCTATCAATCAAACAATTAACCACGCATGGAAACAAAAAGATTCTTCATAAACAAAATATTAAAAACAAAGTTTTAAGTCTTCACTGTTGCACAAAAATCATTGTGTTTCTATCTGCTCTGAGGTCTTTTTATAAAGATTGTATCATTAAATGTTCAGAGATCTATGCCTAACCTTGCTAACAGAATGCTAAAATTAACTATGAAAATATAACATAAAAAAAATTTCTCACAATATGTTATTAACAAAGCAAATCATGAGGTGTATATATCATTCCTCGCTCGCTTCTTATAGCTAACAGAGTTGACTTCATCCTTGACCACGTAACTGGAAGATTCTTTTATCAATTTGGTTCATGAAGGTAGGAGGGAATCATTGAGTGCATTGATCGCCACCTTTCCATATATTTCTCTCTCCAGCTGGCACCTTGGAACCTATCAAACCATGGACTTGGCTGCGGAATCAAAAATTAGCTGCAGAATCATCCCAATTCGATAGCTAAAGCAAATATTAGATTAATAATAACGAGAATTATCAACTTATGAAATACAAGACAATTATATACCTGACATGCCATAAATCTTGTGATTTCATGCCCATTGAGTGATTATGATGGTCAAAGAAGAAGAAAATAGGTGAAAAGGGGTGAAAAGGGGTGTAAAAAAGAAGCAATTGTGAGGCTCAACACCTAGCTTCAAGGTTTTCACATTACATATCAAAACAACTACTAGTGGATCACTTAAATAACAACATGTCTAGAACGAGTGAAAATAGCATGCATAAAATTAAAAAATATAACTAGAACACCATTGCAACATAAAACCACCACATAGAACTTGGCCTAATCGATCATCTCAAGGTGAGGTAGAATCCAATTGGATAGGGGTTGGAGGATCATTGTCATCATCTGATGGGGTGAAATTGATATATGTTAATTGTTTATCTAGAATAGAAACCTTGTTATCCAACTTTTCCACTCTCTCATAACTTTGGCGATGTGCACAAGAATATTTTGATGTGTATTGGATATTTTAATTAATACTCTGCCCATCAATGTTAGGTCCCTATAATACTAGTGTATTCCCTCATTGTTATTGTCATTGTATCCCCTTATTGTTATGTTGCGCCCATGTTATCCACATATTGTTAGTATTGTGCCCCATAGGAGCCCACTATTTTTATTGTTGTGCCCTTACATTATTATGATTATGTTGGCTCTGATTTTATATTGTGAACCCTTAATATATAGAAAGGAGGTTTTGTCATTTGTAACATTGAAGAATTGTTCATTTACGTAATGTAAAGGAGGTTTCCTCCTCAAAGAGGTTGATTTTGAAATCGTTCATCTATCTATTCTTCTATTTTCTGAGCTGGTTTCATAACATTTGGTATCAGAGGTTTGGATTCTAGGCTTTCGCTGCTTCAAACAGGACATTGTGGAATTTTCGCTATAAATTTTTTTCTACGACGTTTCAGAAGTTGAAATTAAAACCCATTTGAGCCAAAATCTTGATGAACCTCTTTTCTAAATTTTTGGTCTTGTCTCGCTATATTTTCATATATATGATCCAAGGATGTTAGGGTTTTTGTAGGCTCCCGAATTCCATCTCAAACAAGTGACTTTGGAAAAATCGTCATAAATTTCTCTTTGAGTATTGGATTCAAATTTCGTAAAAAGTTACAGAAAGGGGACAGACTTAAGTTTGTTGGGTATTGTTTTTTGGGCCAAAGGTCAAAACAGTGACACGTGGAACTTCATACAAGTTCGCTCTACTAAACCAATCTATAATCAGGTCACCGTGGGAGATTGGGCATAACTCTTCCTTGGAGAATCCAATCTCGATCAGACTTGTGGGGTTGGAAATAGGACTCAAAGAGATACCATAGGAAAAAAATTCAGAACTTGGAAATTCGAATTACAAAGATACAACATATTCAATATCGAGCTCCTACAAAGTGAAAAAAGGTGTGTACTTTTTAAAATTTTGCTTAAGTTTTGGTTGAAAAAATAGATTGAAGTGATTTAAAGGGAATAGTGAAGCATGATAATAATTAATTGATGCCCCGAAGAAAGAAAATGGAAACACCTAGTAACAAACCCGAAATATCTACTATGACACATGAAGAAGAAGAAGAAATGCAACATGATATATCAAAATTATGAGACCAAGTGCAACAATTATTGCTCTCAGAAAGCGTAACCAAAAATGAAATGGAAGCTAAGATGGATGGTTTGAAGAATAGCTTAAAATCAGACATGGAAGGTTTGAAGAATGGCATGAAAGCTAATATGGAATATTTTAAGAATGGTTTAAAAGTAGAAATGGATGGTTTCAAGGAAGGTTTGACAATGTTGCTACAAAAAATGCTTCCTAATGGCGAAAAGGTATTAGATGAAACTCATGATGAGAAAAAAGAAATGTTAATCATGATTTTGTAGACTCTAACATTGGATCGAAGACCTACCATATTCCAAAGATTGATATGAGAAAGTTTGATGGCAAGGATCTGGGAACATGGATACTACAAATGGAGCAATATTTTTATCTTCATAATGTGCAACACACACAAAAGATATGCATTGAAACTATATATTTAGAACCCAATCAGTTTGTATGGTATCAATGACTGTTTTCTCATAAACTACTTGTCACTTGGTCAATTTTTACGGAGGAAATGATAGCACATTATGAGGATACAAATAGCAACACCTTCTTTAGTCAATTGGTAAATCTCAAACAAAAGGGTTCAATGGCGGATCACATTGAGGACTTCTAAAAATTGAATATAAGGGTAAATGATATTCTAGAGGAGCATAAGATTGATGTGTTCATAGGGACTCTAAAAGATAACATCCAACATGAGGTTCGCCTTTGGGAACCTGATTCATTAGAGAAAGCATTAAGGTTGGAAAGAAAAATTATGGCAACAAGGAAGTCTACCACTCACAACTATAAAGATGAAAATATTGCTTCCCATGGCCTCCCACAACCTACAAGGTTGACACCATGAAAACTAGAAGAAAAAAGATCAAAAGGAATTTGTTACAGTTGTGATAGCAAATACACTAAAGGTCATAAGTGCGTTGAGAAGAAATTATTTTACATAGATTGTGAAGAGGGGGAACAAAAGGAACAAAAAACATCAAAAGAAGAGGATATACACCAGGAACCAACCCCAGAGAAAGAAGAAATGAATCTGATCATATCTTGTAATGCATTGGCAGGAATTACCACTCCTCGAACTCTCAAGATAGAAGGACATATCAAGAAGAAAAAGGTAATAGTGTTGATTGATTCGGGTAGTGCCCATAATTTTGTTCATTGTAAGATAGCCAAGGAATTGAATTGCTTCCTATATCCAGCACCAGAGTGTCAAGTGATGGTTGCAAATGGAGGAACCATAAATTGCTCTGGAAAGTTCCATAATATCAAGCTATCCATGGGAAAATATGTACTCAATAGTCCAATTCTTTCCATTCAAATGGGTGGTGTTGAATTTCTACTAGGAGTACAATGGCTAAAATCTTTGGGTACAATAGCTTTTAATTTTCAAGGACTTTTCTTGAAATTCTTTTGGGAAGGAAAGGAAGTTTAATTAAGGGGTATCACAAGGAAACCATGAAAGATAATCAGCTCTAATGGCATGACAAAGCTTCTAAAGAAAGAACAACGAGGTGTAATTGCACAATTATGTTCACTAGAGGTTCCCACATTGAAATCATTTTTTTCTCAAGATCTCCAAAAAGTCTTGGACAATCATTCAAAGGTATTTGAGACTCCCAAAGGCCTCCCACCTATTTGTGATCATGATCATGATATTCACTTGATTCCAGGAAGTGTTCCTCCAAACATTAGGCCTTACACATATCCATATGCACAAAAAAGTGAAATTGAACGTATGGTTGCATAAATGCTAGAGGAGGGTATAATTCAACCTAGTCAAAGTTCTTTCTTTGCCCTAGTAGTATTGGTGCACAAGAAGGATGGATCATGGCACATGTGTCCATATTATAGGGAGATCAACAAGCTCACTACTAAAGATAAATTTTCCATTCCTATCATTGATGAATTATTGGATGAATTACATGGAGAAATTTACTTCACCAAGTTGGATCTTCGTTCAGGATATCATCAAATCGTAATGAAGACTGAAGACATTCCGAAAACAACATTTAGAACTCATCAGGGTCATTATGAATTTTTGGTCATGCCTTTTAGCCTTATCAATGCACCTTCTATAGACATTTCAAGGCTTGATGAATTCCATTTTCAAACCCACCCTTAGAAAATTTGTGTTAGTATTTTTTTATGATATACTAATCTACAACAAGTCTTGGAAGGATCATGTTCAACATGTTTACAGGGTGCTCAAAATATTGGAGGAGAAACAATTATATGCAAAAACCTTCAAATGTTTATTTGGAGTACATGAGGTGGAATATCTAGGTCATATTGTATCTCATGAAGGTGTTAAGGTAGACCCTACAAAAATTAAAGCCATTAAGGAATGGATAATCCCCACATCCATAAAAAATTTGCGAGGATTTCTCCAGTTGTTAGGGTATTATCGCAATTTTGTTAAGAACTATGGGAGAATAGAAGCACCTCTAACAACATTACTGAAAAAGGATGCATTTTCTTGGACTCCAGAAGCAATGAAGGTCTTTGAACATCTTAAAGAGGCAATGAGCCAAGAACCGGTCTTAGCTACGCCAAACTTCACAAAAACCTTTATTGTGGAATGTGATGCCTCAGGAAATGGAATTGATGTTGCTTTAATGCAAGAAGGAAGACCCATTGCTTTTGAAAGTCATCCAGTCAAAGGGAAGTATTTACACAAAGTTACTTATGAGAAGGAAATGTTGGAAATACTACATGCACTTAAGAAATGGTGACCTTATCTAATGGGAAGACACTTCAAGGTAAAAACGGACCATGATAGTCTTAAATAATTTTTAGAACAAATATTATCTTCATAAGAGAAGAAAAAATGGGTCACAAAGTTGTTGGGTTATGACTTTGAAATCATCTACAAAAAGGGGAAGAAAAATGTTGTTGCAGATGCACTCTCAAGAAAGGATGAGGATGTGGAAGCATTACTTTTTTCCATTTCTATTATCCAACTAGATTGGATAACAAAAGTAAGGGATGAATGGAAGAATGACGAAGAAGTGTGGGCACTCATTCAAAATTTGCAGTAAGATCCCATTACATCTGATATATTTAGCTGGAAAAATGATTCGTTATGGTACAAAGATCGCTTAAACCTTTGTAATAATTCCCAACTCAAACAAAATATTCTTTTGGAATTGCACACCTCTCCCTTAGGAAGGCATTCAAGATTTTAAAAACATACCACATGGTTCAGAAGGAATTTTTTTGGGATGGCCTTAAATCTGATATTCAAAAGTTTGTGTTGGGATGTTTAGTTTGCCAACACAATAAAGTTGAGACAATTAAGACCTCGAGTCTGTTACGACCTTGATCCATTCCAAGTCAACATTGGGAGGAGGTTTCAATGGATTTAATCACAGGTTTACCCAAGTCCGAACGAAAGAGTGTCATCATGGTGGTAGTTGATAGACTTACCAAGTATGCACACTTTCGTGCACTATCTCATCCATTTAAAGCCAGTACAATTGTTACTGCATTTATGGAAACAATTCAAAAGCTACATGGAAACCCAAAGATTATTGTAAGCGATAGAGATCCCATTTTCACTAGAAATTTTTGGACATAATTATTTTCTTGTATGGTTACTCAGTTATCTCATAGCTCATCTTATCATCCTCAATCTTATGGGCAAACTGAGATAGTGAACAAATGTTTGGAAGGATATATTCATTGCTTTGTATCTGTTAAATAGACACAATGGATCAAGTGGTCGTCTCTAGCTAAATGGTGGTATAACACTTCCTTCCATACTGTAGCAAAAATGACCCCATTTATGGCATTTTATGGATATCATCCACTGCCCATAACATCATATTTAAGAGAAAAATTTAAGGTTCAAGCAGTGGAAGATCACATCGAGCATCAACAACAAGTTCTCCAACTCTTAAAAGATAACCTCACTTTGGTGCAGAATAGAATGAAACAATAGGCAAATAAACATCCTAGCGAAACAAGTTTTGATGTAGGTTACTGGGTATTTCTACGACTACAACCATATAAACAAATTTCCCTCAAACAAGCTAAGAAGGATAATAAATTATCACAAGTATTATGGTCCATACAAGGTGTTGCAAAATATTGGTACTGTGGCATACAAATTGGAGCTTCCCGCATCTTCCCGAGTGCACCCATTTTTCCATATGTCATGCTTAAAGAAGTTTATAGGTGACAAGCTCCTAGTTCAAACAATATTTCCAGAACTTGACAAGGAAGGAAAAGTCATATTGGAACTTTAAGCAGTCACAGAAACAAGAACTCGACAACTACGAAATCGATCAATTTCAGAGTGTCTCATCAAGTGGAAGAACTTACCTGTCGAAGATTCCACATGAGAGGATGAGAATTTTATACATAAGCATCCAGAACTACTCAAGCTTTGAGGACAACACTTTTTTGAAGGAGAGGGGCATGTTAGGTCCCTATGATACTAGTGTATTCCCTCATTGTTATTGTCATTGTAGCCCCTTATTGTTATTGTTGTGCCCATGTTGTCCCCATATTGTTATTAGTGTGCCCCATAAGAGCCCACTATTGTTATTGTTGTGCCCTTACATTATTATGATTATGTCAGCTCTGATTATATTGTGACCCCTTAGACTCCTATATATAGAAAGGAGCTTTTGTGATTTGTATCATCGAAGAATTGTTCATTTTTGTAATGTAAAGGAGGTTTCCCCCTCGAATAGGCTAATTTTGACATCGTTGATCTATCTATTCTTCTATTTTGTGAGATGGTTACATAACAATAAAAGCCTTGATGCTCCACTAAAGGTTAACAACATGCCATGTATGTGGATTGGTGAGACCAAATTGTGTTTCCTATATTAGGAATCCAACTTCTAGTCTCCATGTCAATATGGGATTTGGAACAAACCTCCTATTGAAGCAAACTCCCTCCTCAACCTTTGGAATCACCTTATGAATTGCCTTGAGAATTACTTCCTCATTTCATTCCATTGATAAGTGAGTAGGAACCTATACCTGTGGTTTAGAGGTTTATGGTTGCAGTTACACAGTCCAAGTTGGTGGAGCGGGCCTTCCCCTCCTCCCACCCCTATGACTTGAATAAATTCTTCTTGTCACCATATTCAAAATAAAATGAATTTGAGAGCTAAAATACTAGTAACCTCCAAGAGTTGGAGCCTGTACCCTAAGTGAAACTCAATCTCGATAAAATACCAACTAGATATAGAAATTTGAGACCAACCCAACTAATCAAGACCCCAGAAAGGATGACCAACCAAGGAAATTTCATAATAATTGATTGAGTTACATACAGCTACAAATTTTCTAGGGGTTGAAAGGAAAATGACAGTAATCTTATAAACATTATCCTGAAAACACAAAGGTGACCACTCAAGGAACACATAATTAACCAGGTTAGAAACCAAGACTTGAGATTTCAAAAAGCAAAAGACCAAACTAGAAATTGAAGCTTGGTAAATAAAGAGAGTACCACCAAGTTGATAATGGCTACCACCAAAAACTTTGATGCAATTCTTGTGATGCCCAGTCTACGTATCATTGCCTTTACACAAAATATTAGAACCAGATGTGCAACTAAGGACATTATAGCTCAGGTCACCTAGTCGAATCCATAACCAAAAATATAGGGAAAAAAATAGCCATAAGTTTAGAGAATATTGAGAAAATCCATGGCTATGCCAGACTTGATAAACTCGAAACATAAAGAAAATCAAAATAGTGTTGACCAATAGCAAGCCATACCATAAAACCTAGCAAGATTAAGAAAACTGCCTTGAAGAATTATATCTACCTACTCCTTAATTCTCTGCCATAATGACAACCAACACTAGAATGAGGGGAAACATCAAGTCAGATAGCCATTCAAGGACAACGTATGCTCTGAATTGAATCATGAACCAAACATCCCATGGAGAAACCTCACATTTTTCCAACTTGAAATAATCCTTGGCGATGTTGGCTTCCATATGGGGGGGTACGACAACCCCCTATTAATGCATAGCCAATTATGTCGAGGTGTCGACACAGATCCTATGATTAAGCATCCTCCTCGGGGAATATATTTCTCATTATTACTTAGTCAAATATGGAGACATTCTTTGCTTTTTTGTTATGATATAAAGAATTTATGTAAGTTTTTAATAGTGAATATGGGTTGGAAACCTTTGTACATAGAGCAAGATATTCCTCTTAGTCTAAATTACAATTTATGAAGACCATTTTTCTATGAAACTAAACTTGTGCAATTGGATGATCATATGAGTTACATTTTTGTGAGTTGCACGAGTTATTGAATTAAAGCAATTTTATGTGAAATTATTTTCCATATTTTCATACTAATTCATTGATTTATCAGTAGAAATAAGGACATAATTACTATTTGATTGATTCCTCGCCTGTGGTAAATCTTGTTTTATGCTTAAACATTATTGAAGCAATATTGAATTTCTTTTGTTCTACAACAATAAACATATTTTCTTATATTTGTTGATCCATATTAGCATATGCTCCTAGTTGGGATAGTTAGTTATATATATTAGATTAGTTTTAATCGATATCATTCTTTTTTACTATGTTACTATATATTTAGATAACAATTTAGATTCAATTTATTCCTCTCAAGAGGATTTGGAATTGAAGTTCCATCTCTTTTTATTGTCTAATCGAACCCACATATCGATAGGGAACGATCATACCAAACAAAACTTAGTCTAATTGGGACTTATCATCATATGTTTTCCATTAATTGACATAAAAATTTCTCCACTAGTCAACAAGTAGATACCAACGCTAACCCATATGAATCAAGTTGGGGGTTGGGGGCATTAAAACACAATCATGAGTGGATCAAGCGGAGGGGAGGCTACTCCATTATCTCTACTCGATCGGCATTAAGGAGTTCTAGTCAATAACCTTATTAATTAGTTGGATAGATGGAGAAAAAAGATTAAACAACATTGATTCATTATACCAAAAACCCAATTATGTTTGCATTAATGCGTAACTAGATTTTGTTGTAATCAATTAATCATATAGGGGTTTTAACTACTAAGGGGAAGATATTTTTCTATTTCCCAAATTTTAGATTATTTTATAGTGGAATGGCTATATGGCAAGGGAAATGGGTAAACGAATATATAATAACCAATTGGTAAAAAGAATCAAATTATATCAAAAAAAAGTATGGTGCTTAGCCCAACGGTAACAAGTAGGTGTTCATGTTTGGATGGTATGAATTCCTTTGATCACAACAAGCGTGAGAAATTTCAAACGATTTAGAGCTCAGACATTAGTGATGTGCTCGAGAAAATTTGTTTTTTTGTAAGCAATAGAATGACATTGGAAATTAAACCAACATGTTTCCCTTTTGACACTTTTTTGATGTTTTAAAAAGGTCGATAATAAATTGTTCATGCATATTCAATTTTTTTTTCTTCGAGGGGTGGAATACAAGGTTATTAGCATATTTATTGAAAGTTTTCAAGCTTTTGGTTTATCACGCAATGAGAAAGTTTTGTTTGATGTGACATAGCATGAGTATCACATCATGCGAAGTTTCTTAAGTTTGCAGTGTATCACACCATTAAAAGTTTCATTTGACATGATAAGGCGAGAATGTCATGTAATTTCAATTTTAGAGCTTCATGGTATGTTGCATGACAAAGAACATAGAAAAATGTTTTGTTGCATGGATGTAAAACTTATAAACTTGTGACATGCTACCAGTAAAATCACTTTGTTTATGATGTATCATAATTTGGAAATTTTTCAAAGTTGTGATTTATCACATTAACATAAACTATGAAAATTGTGGTATCTTTCAAAAGGAAAAATGTTTCTAAGTATTGAAATTCCACTAAGTTCTTCTACGTTGCAAGAAACTAAATTTTCTTACAATGTGTTGTGTCACACCAAAACAATTTGTATGGAATTACGATAACTTGCTACTTGACAATTTTTTTTAATTAAATTGCAGTAAGATGGATTTTCTCAAAAAGGATCTGATGAAAAGATCAAAATCAATTTCAAGATCATACGATTTTTTGGATTTTGAACCTCAAAAGACTTGTCTTTTAAATTGAGGTTCAAAATCCAAAAAATAGAGGGGCCCAACTTCCTTTCGCTTTTATCATGTGACAAAGGTAACAAGGCATGAAGAAGTTGTTGCTTACTCAACACGACATGAAGAATTTGTTGCTTGCTCAACATGTGCTTAAGAGTTTATACCTATTGATTAGATTTTATAAAGTTCTTCACTTTATTGCATCATACAAGGAACATTTTATGACACATTGACGTAAAAATGGTATTAAATGTAAACTGCAAGTGTTGGATCTAGTGTACCTAACAAATAATAGAACACTATGGATTATGCATCTGAAAAAGTTACACATTATTGCATATTGAGGTGCTATCACAAAAACAAACATGCATGTGATGACTATATGGACCTTAGAGTGCACTACTATTCAATAACGTCCTTTTGGGTCATTGCCTCTTTAGTTTGCATTGCTCATGGAGCATTGTACATCATGGCATTAAAAATTTAATACTTTTCATAAAGAAAGAAATATTGTAACCTAATTTTTGCAGCAATTTCTACTAAAAAGCTATAAGAATCCTCTACTACATGCATATGCAAACGTAGAACCTAATATACAATTTGAGTTGGCCTAATAATTAATAGTATGTGTTGTCTTAAAAGACCATAAATTCAAATCCATAAAAAACAAAATATATACACATATCTCATACACCAATTCGATATCTAACTTAACTATAAACTTAAGATTACATTATTATTATATAAAAAATAAAATTACATCTAACTCTTTATACTAAACACTTAATTCCTCATATAATTGTATGTTAATAAAATTACATGCATTATTAACATCAAACATCAAACATATAAAAATAGGTAAGAGATTGCCAACCAAAACCCAACCAATTAAGAAAAAACAACAAAGAAAAAACAACAATGGTCATTTTTATTAATGTATAACCAAAGTAAAAAATACTTTGCATACAGAGGGAACAATATAATCATTTAGAAAAACGTTGGTGGCCGACATAGTTATCTATTCTCATTTTTAAGGTCTTCGAATAGATTTCACTACTTCTAGAACCCAAGTTCTTTAACATCTTGGATGTGAAAGTTTACGATAAACTAATGTATTTATCAACGAAGGGACTTATTGTCCACACTTTTCACTATCTTAACATGTGGTCACCTATTGAAGTTTTTGTCCACACCTTTCATTATCCTAACATGTGGTCTCCCAAATGAATTTTTTAAAACTTCAATTATTGTAGAATAAGGTATTTAGTAATGTATGATGAACAGTACGAGTGAGTGAATGATGGGCGCTTAGGATTTCGGATGAGCTTCACAACATCTGACCCTCTCTGAACAACAATAGACCTGCAGAACTTGAGCTTCCCTGGCAGCCGCACAACCTAGCTTATATAGGTCCACTGATATGGGCCCCTTCCGAGGGAGGCTGCAGAGCCTCTCCCAAGTGGCAACAGCAAGATACAAATTCAAAATGAGACTGAACAAGATTTTGACATGGAAAAACCCATCAACAATGTACAACAAACTGACCCAACAAAGCAAGGGAAACAAAAATCACCACAGGACGCAGAGGTACTGCCTCCGACTAAGCAGCAAGATAATCCAACATTGAACAGCGAGATCCCCAAAGCCACCTCGGCCACCTGCAAACCCATTGCAGTAGAGAGACCCAAGATAGAACTACCTGGACACCGGATTAATGCCCAAATTCAATTTATGAAGGACCACGCTCTCATAGGGAAATTTATTGGCTTCTGGCCAACAGAGAAAGCCCTGCAAGGATGGGTTGCGGCCAAATGGAAACCCAAAGGACATGTGACCTTGCAGCTCAGACCCAAAGGCTTCTTTACAGTTGTCTTCAATTGCATAGAAGACCGTAATGGAGTCCTAGACGAAGGTCCATATTTCTTCAACTCCGCCGACTTGTATCTCAGAGACTAGATAGAAAGATTCAATTCGGACAAAGAAGATTTCAGTTGGGCGCCTGTTTGGATCTGCCTGTACTCCCTTCCTTTAGAATATTGGGATGAAGAATCTCTAAAAGACATTGGAAATGGTCTGGGCGACTTCATCAAGATAGCCGAAGAAATGAAACTAAGAAGGTACACTTCCTATGCACGCATTTGTGTTTACATGCATCTGGACAAGGCACTTCCGGACTCGGTAAGTCTTTATCATGATGATTTTGAATGGATTCAGCCAATAGACTATGAACATGTTCCCTTTCGATGTAGAAAATTCCATTCATATGGTCATCTTTCCGTGACTGCCCCCTAAATGTCAACCCCCATCCCAATACTTCCCCAGAAAAAATCGATGAGGAAGGATTTACTAAAGTCAATATCTGGAAAAAAACACCAGAAAAAATCGATGAGGAAGGATTTACTAAAGTCAATATCTGGAAAAAAACACCAGAAAAAATCCGCTTCAGGATCCAAAAGTCCCACAACCAACTCAACCATACCCTCCACCAGTAACAACTTTGATATCCTAGCTCAATCAGCCTCAAAAGACACTGAACCCCCCACCCATATCGAAGACATTCTCATGCCATATGTGGTAATTCATCCCTCTGTCTCTTGGAAAGACCCAAAGCCATCCAAAACCATGACAAGCCCAACATCCAAACCCACCAAGGAATCTGAATCGAGGTTCAATGGGATGGAAATGGTTATCTCTTACCAAGAACCAATCCATTCAAATGACTTGCTAGCAGGAAGCAGTGAGCCAAAAAATATGGAAGAGGAACCGGAAAGTATTGACATTGGGGATCTAGACATATTCAGCCTTGAGCAAGCTTGCAGAAGGAAAGAATTTGATAAAATCCTGGACAGACAACTAGAAAGTTTGGAGGTGATCCTCTCTAGAGCACACCAGCAGCAAACTCTAGGGATTCAGCCGGGCAGTCAATGGGATGGGAAAAACCTTCCCAAGGATACCAAGAAACGAGGAAGAAAGATAGACCTACAAAGAACCATCATCATTGGGGAAATGTTGGTGGAATCAGGAAGATACTCCAAGTTAACAAAGTACTATAGGTCACTACCCAATCTTGAATCATGAAGCTCACATCTTGGAATTTAAGAGGGTTAAATAGCCCTGTAAAGTACAAAATGATAAAAAACATGATACAACAGGAGAAACCTCACATATTCTTCATGCAACAAACAAAATGTAACAGTAACACCATAGGCACCATTCTCACAAAAGCCTGGCCAAGAAGCCCGTCAGTGGCAGTGGACGCTTCAGGAGCTTCATGGGTACTAGCAATGGCATGGGATACCCAAGCTATTTCGCTCTCTGACTTTCATGCGAACCATAATATCATTCAAGAAAATTTTCACATTATTGGAACCAATATTCATGGACATCTCACCAATGTCTACTTCCCTCAGGACGCTGCAAACAAACTGGCACTGTTGAGCACAATTGAAAGGATCAATTCCACCAAAGCCCATCCTCTCTGGATTGCAGGGGGTGACTTTAATATGATCACCAAGCTAGAAGAAAAGAGTGGAGGCCGAGTCAGACTAGAAATGGAAAGTGACCACTTCAACGGAATTTATACCTGGAACAACAAAAGATCAGGCTTGCAGCAAATTGCCTCGAGGCTAGATCACTTTTTATTATCTGACAATGCAATTCATGTAGGAGGAGACTTTACTTCCTCAATTTTGCCGCTTTCAGGATCAGATCACTGGCCCATATCTCTGCAATGGCAAAGACCTGGCAACTCCACCAAGAGACCTTTCCGCTTTGAAGCATTTTGGCTTACCCACCCGAATTTCAGTAATATGGTCACCTCCGTTTGGAAAAGTTTCAAACCCCTAGAAGGATAAAAAATGTACCAATTTCAACAATGTCTCAAACATCTCAAAGCACATATCAAGCGTTGGAATCAAACGACCTTCGGAAATATCTTCCAGGCCCAAAAATCTTTGGCACAAGAAATGATGGAAATTCGGCAAACTATAATAATCGGTGGAAGAACAGAAACTTTAATCGAAAAAGAACAGAACCTACAGAAGCAACTGGATGAAAGAAGAAAGCAAGAAGAGATCCTATGGAGGCAGAAATCTAGGGTAAAGTGGTTAAAAGAGGGAGAGCGGAACACAAGATTCTTTCACCACACCACCATTCAAAGAAGAATGCACAACAACATATCTCAAATCCAGAATCGGCAGGGAGAAAGGATGGAACAACACGAGGATATTGAAAGAAAAATTTTCCAACATTTCAAAAGTGTTTACCAGGAACCACAAATTAATAGACAGCCAACAATAGAAAGGATCCTCCAACATATCCCCAGAATTATCACGGATGAACATAATCAACTACTCCTCAGACTAGTTACTATTTCGGAAGTTGAAACATGTTATGAAACCAACTCAAGAAAAGATAGATCAACGCCTTAGAATTCAGCCTCTTCGAGGGGGAAACCTCCTTTACATTACATAAATGAACAATTCTTTGATGATACAAATGACAAAACCTCCTTTCTATATATAGGAGTCTAAGGAGTCACAATATAATCCAGCCGACCTAACAATAATAATATAAAGCCACAAAAATAACAATAGAGGGATTCTATGGGGCACAAAAATAACAATATGGGGGTAATAGGGGCACAACAATATAAATAAGGGGTATAACTACAATAGTAATGGGGTAATCACTAGTATTATAGGGACCCAAGATGCCCCTCTCCTTCAAAAACGTGTTGTCCTCAACGCTTGAGTAGTTCTGGATACTTCTGCATAAAATTTTCATCCTCCCATGTGGAATCTTCAGCAGATAAGTTTTTCGACTTGATAAGATACTCTGAAATTGATCGATTTCGTAGTTGTCGAGTTCTTGTTTCTGTGACTGCTTCCGATTCCAATATAATTTGTCCTTCCTCGTCAAGTTTTGGCAATCTTGTTTGAACTGGGAGCTTGTCGCCTATAACCTTCTTTAAACATGAAACATGGAAAACTGGGTGCAATCGAGAAGCTGCAGGAAGCTCCAATTTGTATGACATAGTACCAATCTTTTGCAACACCTTGTACGGACCATAATACTTTGGTGATAATTTATTATCCTTCTTAGCTTGCTTTAGGGAAATTTGCTAAATATGGTTGTAGCCGTAGGAATACCCAATCACCTACATCAAAACTTCTTTCACTGCGATGTTGATCTGCCTGTTGCTTCATTCTGTTTTGTGCCAACACGAGGTTATCCTTTAAGAGTTGGAGGACTTGTTGTTGATGTTCGATGTGATGTTCCACTGCCTGAACCTTAGAATTTTCTCTTAAATATGATGTGATGGATGGTGGTTGGTACCCATAAAGTGCCATAAATGGGGTCATTTTTGTTGCTGTATGGAAGGAAGTGTTATACCACCATTCAGCCAGAGGCAACCATTTGACCCATTGTGTCTGTTTATCAGATACAAAGCAACGAAGATATCCTTACAAACATTTGTTTACTATCTCAGTTTTCCCATCAGATTGAGGATGATAAGATGAGTTATGATCTAACTGAGTACCAAGACAAGAAAATAATTTTGTCCAAAAATTTCCAGTGAAAATGGGATCTCTGTCACTTACAATAATCTTTGGGTTTCCATGTAGCTTTTGAACTGTTTCCATAAATGCAGTAGAAACTGTACTGGTTTTAAATGGATGTGATAATGCGCAAAAGTGTGCATACTTGGTAAGTCTGTCAACTACCACCATGATGACACTCTTTCCCTCAGACTTGGGTAAACCTGTGATAAAATCCATTGAAACCTCCTCCCAATGTTGGCTTGGAATGGATAAAGGTTGTAATAGACCCGGTGTCTTAGTTGTTTCAACTTTATTTTGTTGGCAAACCAAATATTCCACCACAAACTTTTGAATATCTGATTTAAGGCCATCCCAAAAAAATTCCTTCTTGACCCTGTGGTAAGTTTTTAAAAATCCTGAGTGCCCTCCTAAGGGAGAAGTGCGCAATTCCATAAGAATCTTTTGTTTTAGCTGGGAATTCTTACAAAGATATAAGCGATATTTGTACCATAACGAATCATTTTGCCATCTAAATGTATCAGAAGTACTGGAATCTTGTTGTAGTTTTCGAATAAGTGCCCACACTTCCTCGTCATTCTTCCATTCCTCCTTTGCTGCGTTTATCCAATCTGGTTGGATAATAGAAATGGCACACAACAATGCTTCCATATCCTCATCCTTTCTTGAGAGTGCATCTGCCACCACATTTTGCTTCCCTTTTTTGTAGATGATTTCAAAGTCATAACCCAACATCTTTGTGACCCACTTTTGTTGCTCTTCAGAGGATAATCTTTGTTCTAAAAAGTATTTAAGGCTATCATGATATGTTTTTACCTTGAAGTGTCTTCCCATTAGGTAGGGTCGCCATTTCTTAAGTGCATGGAGTATTGCCAACATTTCCTTCTCATAAATAGCTTTACTTAAAAACTTTCCCTTGATTGGACGACTTTCAAAAGCAATGGGTCTTTCATCTTGCATTAAAACAGCACCAATTCCATTTCTTGAAGCATCACATTCCACAATAAAGGTTTTTGTGAAGTCTGGTGTAGCTAAGACCGGTGCTTGGCACATTGCCTCTTTAAGATGTTTAAAGGCCTTTGTTGCTTCCGGAGTCCATGAAAATGAATCTTTCTTCAATAATGTTGTTAGAGGTGTTGCTATTCTCCCATAATTCTTAACGAACTTGCGATAATACCCTGTCAACCCAAGAAATCCTCGCAGATGCTTTATGGATGTGGGGATTTTCCATTCCTTAATGGCTTTAATTTTGTTAGGGTCTACCTTAACTCCTTCATGAGATACAATATGACCCAAATATTCCACCTCCTGGACTCCAAAGAAACATTTGGATCTTTTTGCATATAATTGTTTCTCCTCCAATAGTTGTAGCACCCTGTCAACATGTTCAACATGATCCTTCCAAGACTTGTTGTAGATTAGTATATCATCAAAAAATACTAACACAAATTTTCTAAGGAATGGTTTGAAAATTGAATTCATCAAACCTTGAAATGTTGAAGGTGCATTGGTAAGGCCAAAAGGCATGACCAAAAATTCATAATGACCCTCATGAGTTCTAAATGTTGTTTTCGGAATGTCTTCAATCTTCATTCTGATTTGATGATATCCCGAACGAAGATCCAACTTGGTGAAGTAAATTGATCCATGCAATTCATCCAGTAATTCATCAATGACAGAAATGGGGAACTTATCTTTAATAGTGAGCTTGTTGAGCTCCCTATAATCTGGACACATGCGCCATGATCCATCCTTCTTGTGCACCAATACTACTGGAGCTGAGAAAGAACTTTGACTCGGTTGAATTATACCAGCCTCTAGCATTTCTGCAACCATACGTTCAATTTCACTTTTTTGGACATAGGGATATCTGTACGGCCTGATGTTTGGAGGAACACTTCCTGGAATCAGATGAATAGCATGATCATGATCACACATAGGTGGGAGACCTTTGGGAGTCTCAAATACCTTGGAATGATTGTCCAGGACTTTTTGGAGATCTGGAGAAATAGATGATTCGAATGTGGAAACATCTAGCGAACATAATTGTGCAATTACACCTCTTTGCTCCTTTTTTAGAAGCTTTGTCATGCCATTAGAGCTGATTATCTTTCCTGGTTTCCCTGCAATACCCCTTAATTCAACTTCCTTTCCTTCCACAGAAAATTTCATGAAAAGTTCTTGAAAATTAAAAGCTATTGTACCCAAGGATTGTAGCCATTGGACTCCTAGTACAACATCAGCACCTCCCATTGGAATGGAAAGCATTGGGCTAGTCAATACATATTCTCCCATGGATAGCTTGATATTATGGCACTTTCCAGAACAATTTATTGTTCCTCCATTTGCAATCATCACTTGACACTCTGGTGCTGGATATAGGAAGCAATTCAATTCTTTTGCTACCCTACAATGAATAAAATTGTGGGTGCTTCCTGAATCAATCAACACTATTACCTTTTTCTTCTTGATTTGTCCTTCTATCTTGATGGTTTGAGGAGTGGTAATTCCCACCAATGCATTACAAGATATGGTCAGATTTATTTGTTCTTCATCTAGGTTTTGTTCCTGGAATATATCCTCTTCTTTTGACCTTTCTTGCTCCTTTTCTTCTTCCTCTTCACAATCTATGTAGAATAATTTCTTCTCGGCACACTTATGACCTTTTGTGTATTTATCACAATTGTAACAAAGCCCTTTTGCTCTTTTCTCTTCCAATTGTTGTGGTGTCAACCTTGTAGGTTGTGGAAGACTATGGGCAACAACACTTCCGTCTTTATAGTTGTGAATGGTATGCTTCCTAGTTGCCATAATTTTGCTTTCCATTTTTCTTGCTAACCTGAATGCCTTCTCTAATGAATCAGGTTCCCAAAGGCGCACATCATGTTGGATATTATCCTTTAAAGACCCTATGAACACATCAATCCTATGCTCCTCTGGAATACCTTTTACCCTTATGTTCAATTTTTGGAACTCCTCAATGTGCTCCATTATTGAACCCTTTTGTTTGAGAGTTATCAATTGGCTAAAAAAAGTGTTGCTTTTTGTATCCTCATAATGTGCTATCAATTCTTCCGTAAAAATTGCCCAAGTGATAAATTGTTTACGAGAACAAAGCCATTGATACCATACAAACTGATTTGGTTCCAAATATAAAGTTGCCATACGTACCTTTTGTGTGTTTTGCACATTATTGAGATCGAAGAATTGCTCCATCTATAATATCCATGTGGCGGGATCCTTGCCATCAAACTTCCTCATATCGATTTTTGGAACATGGTGAGTCTTCGATCCAACATTAGAGTCTATGGAATCATGATTAACATTTCTTTTTTTCTCATCATGAGTTTCCTTTAGTAATCTTTCACCCTTAGTGACCATTTCTTGTAGCAACTTATTCATATTTATCTTCAATTCTTCCATCTTATCATCCATGCCATCAATTTTAGCATCCATGCCATTCACCTTAGCTTCCATGCCATCCATCTTAGCTTCTACACCTTTCTTTAAACAGTCCATCTTAGCTTCTACACCTTTCTTTAAACCATCCATCTTAGCTTCTACATCTTTCTTTAAACCATCCGTCTTAGATTCTGTTCCTTTTTGTGCAAGGGACAGTTGTTGCACTTGGTCTTGTAATTTTGATATATCATGTTGCATTTCTTCCTCTTCTTCATGAGTCATGCTAGAGCTTTCAGGTTCCTTACTAGGTGTTTGCATTCTATTTCCTCGGGGCATCAGTTACCGATAATAATTCTCTACTATGCCCTTTTAATTCCTTCAAAATAAATTTTCAAACCAAGCTTAAGCAAAAATTTAAAAAAATCTACACACATTTTTTCACTTTGTAGGAGATTGATATTGCCTCTGATGTATCTCTGTACTTTCCAATCATCTAGTTCTGAAATTGTGACCTGTAGTAGCTCTCTGTGTCCTCTTTCCAATTCCACCAGTCTGATCCAAATTGGATTTTCCAAGAAAGAGTTATGCACAATCTCCCAAGATGACCTGATTATAGACCTTTCCAGAAGAGTGAACTTGTATGAAGTTCCACGTGTACAATTTTCGACCTTTGGTTCTGAAACAGATACACAAGAAACTATAGTCCGTCCTCTTTCTGTACCTTCTTACGAAATTTCAATCCGATCCCTAGAGAGAAAGTTATGATGATTTTCCCTAGGTCACCTGTTTTGAATGTAATTCAGGAGTCTGCAAAAAGACCAACTTTCTCAGAGCATATCTCCGCAAATATCGCTCGAAAAGATCTGAAATTCGGAACCAAGGTTCAGTACGGTTTCTTCTCAAATGGGTTTTTTTTTAAACTTCTGAAACATCACAGAAAAAAAAAAAAAAAAATTATAGCGAAAATGCCACGATGACCTGTTTGGAGCAGCGAAACCCTAGAATCCAAAGCTCTGATACCAAATGTTATGAAACCAACTCAAGAAAAGATATAAAAGATAGATCAACGCCTTAGAATTCAGTCTCTTCGAAGGGGAAACCTCCTTTACATTACATAAATGAACAATTCTTCGATGATACAAATGACAAAACCTCCTTTCTATATATAGGAGTCTAAGGAGTCACAATATAATCCAGTCGACCTAACAATAATAATATAAAGCCACAAAAATAACAATAGAGGGATTCTATGGGGCACAGAAATAACAATATGGGGGTAATAGGGGCACAACAATATAAATAAGGGGTATAACTACAATAGTAATGGGGTAATCACTAGTATTATAGGGACCCAACAAAACAACAATGAATCAACTCAAAGAGGGGAAAGCTCCTACACCAGATGGATTCACCTCTAATTTCTTTCGTAAATTCTGGGAACTCATCAAAGTGGATGTTTGGCAGGTAGTGGAAGAATCTAGGACTTTGCATTGGATGCTTCCATCTCTAAATGCAACCTTCATAGCACTCATACCCAAAGAAGAGCATTCTATGACTTCAGACAAATTTAGACCAATAGCTCTCTGCAATCTTATCTACAAAATCATATCCGAAGTTATAGCCTCTCGCTTGAAACTGCTGCTACCCTTGTTAATATCGCCAGAACAATTAGGATACGTAGAAGGATGGCAAATTATTGATGGCATCATCCTCACACATGAGATAATCCATTCTTTAAAGCACAGCAAAAAAGCAGGGATGCTTCTCAAAATTGATCTCTCAAAAGATTTTGACAAATTAAGCTGGACTTACATAGAAAAATGCTTATGGCCTTTGGTTTCTCTCCTACCTAGGTCAGATGGGTAATGAATATGATCTCCTATTATTTTTTCTCCATTTTAGTAAATGTCATTCCCTCTCGTCCTTTCCAACCCTCAAGAGGCATTCGACAAGGAGATCCTCTCTATCCCTTTCTTTTTGTGTTAATGGTTGAGGGGCTAGGATGTCTAATAAAGAATGCTCTTCATACTTATCAGATCATAGGAATCTCTATCCATGAATCTATAGCCATCACCCTGTTAGCGCTTGAGATTTCACCCTAGGCTGAGGAAGGTAAACCTTCAAGGCAACATCAAACCATTTCACCTCGTAGCTAGCCCTACGGGGTATGAGAAGGCTCTCTCGGGTCAGATTCGGTAGATCTTTCAATATGATAAGCTGACCAATTAGGAATAAAGATTTTAGGCTAGTAAATCGATAAGGGAGTTTGATTTAAAGATTTTTGGGGTTTTTAATGACAGGGTTTTTTCTGGGCTGCATGGGCAAAATCACAGCTTCAAACAGGGAAATATAATGAACAACACAGGTTGATGACTGAGGCAAGGTAGGCAAGGAATTTAGCATCAAATCTAGATTTTTAAATGGGATGGCAAGACTGGTCAGGAGCTAAGGAGGGAAAATAATACTTTGAATCCTCCTTAAACATAAGAAAACATTGAAAGTGAACAAACTTATAGGAGGAGCATATAATACTATGAATTCCTACCTAAACACTTCATTTGTTCAGCTGGAAATGGTCATGAAATGAAATGAAACATAACGGTTTACATATGAGACAAAGGAAAAACTTATGCTAAATTAACATACCACATGAATCTCAAAAGAGCCGTGAAATTTCATTAAAGATCTCTGTCATAGACTGTACAATGAAAGCTCTGTTCCAGCATTCAGCACTCAGAAACTCTTCTCCCCCATTTTTTTTACATAAATTTTATCTTTTAATATATGAAATAAACACAGCTGGGGGAAAACAAATCGACCCCAAGACCCGGAATTTGTTTTTATCATTAATAAAATAAACTAAAAAAAACAGTCAGCGCTTCCTGAAAATAAAAATACGCTCCTTCTTCTACTCGAACTGTTGAAAACTGATGAAGCGGTGGCATTAGTGACATTACAGGTGTCAATTTCCATTGCTGAAGACAAATGTAGGCAATCGAATCTTGTTCCCTGCCACTTTGCAACTGCAGTCAAAAAATAGCTTATCGGCTCCTGTTTTCATGCTATGATGGATATCTTAGTTTTAATATAGACATTTAATCTATGACTATTCGCTCTTCCCGTTGCTTGAAACCAATTTTTTCCAATAAAGCTGCTCCTTGAAGCGCATTTAGATAGGAGAAAATCACTGCATCATTAGTAAATCACTGAAACATCGTGATGGTTTGAATGCCTCTTTAATCAAACATAATCCGCCTCTTGGAGCAGCAACACTATATGGGAAAAACGAGGAAGATAATGCCATTGCCACAACACTCAGCTGTACAAGCAACTGTAATGCTACAAGATTTGATAACCAACTCCCCACAATGGGCATCAATAGACCAACACACAAACCAACAATAATTCCAGTCACACAGGCGACAATAATATCTGAAACAAAAAATCCATAGGTTTCTGGGACAACACCAAGCATTCCCATCTTTTCAATAATAAACTGGAAACAGAGTCCACCAACGTAGAGCGAAAACGCAATAGGCAAAATAAGTGGAATAATGTAACCACGAGTGACCTAAGCAAATGTCGACCAAAGAATTTGACAGAGATCGTGAAAACTGGCCACGTTAAAATCAGGAATACTGCCCACCAAAATGTCAAAGAAATTATATCAAGTCCAGGATAAAAGCCAATTGATTCCTATCAAAGGTTTCAGCAATATCCTGGGCGCACCTTTCTCCCTGTTTTGTAACAGTCCAATCCTTGTGCGCGGAGACAACGGAACGATCGTATAGTTGAGGAGTGAATTCTGTGCCTGCCTCTGTAATGATTGTCCAAGAGTTTGTGCAAGAAGCCTCACAGTCAATATATAACCCACCTTCATTTAATCTCAATGAACTACTTTCTGGTGAACCAATTGATGCAGGACAGTTGAAATCCAGCTTTGACGTTAGCTTTCGGTGTAAAGAACTTTGTATCTGGCTTAGACATAACCCCTAGTCTTCCAATTAAATCAACAACGTATTCCCTGTCATCACCACACTGCACAATACAGGATGAACCATCATCCTTCCCGCAATACCTACAGCCTCGAGCAATACGACAGGGCAAGTCAATGGTATCTGCTAATACTCTGAACAACAAAGCCCGATGCCTACAGAGGCCCACAGAAAGACTTCCTATTGAAAAAAACAATGGAAGTTAAATAGTCTCTCAGCATCTTACTGCTGGCATCCCAACGCATCATTAGGTCTCCATGCTTAGTGGAAGCTGCATCCCCCATCAGGTTGCAAACAAGGTTCCCGAGTTGTTCAACAACCTCTTTTTATTAGCACAACCATAAACAAGACTTAAAGCCTTGTTTTGAAGTTCTCTTATATAAGAGTCCCCCCGCTTATCTATCAAAATGACTTCCAACGAAGAATCACTTGCATTAACAGATTTTAGTGATTCCAGTGATGGCATTCGACTACATTCCCTTGAGTCACTCTTTGCGCCCCTTGTGTGTTGCATTCCTTGCCATGTATCAGAGTTTGCCCTCTTTTAAATTGACTACTCCAACACCGCCATCTCCATCTTTGTATTCAATAATGACAACGAACCAGTAAAGGAAGTAGTGGCCCCTTCTTAAACATATAATGAGCTAATTTGTGATGAAGACTGCACCAAACTTCATAAATACCCAACAGCCCTGATAGCAACCTCCGCATCTATTACCGTCTTTGAACAGGCCCGACTTCCTACTGCTATTTTTTATGGGAAAGGAATCCGTTTCACCAACTTACAATTTGAGGTTCATTTTGGGCATCTGCTTTGGTGATAGGCGAGGACCCATCTGGCAAGCGCCATTGTTTTGATATGTTCACATGATGTTCATCATTCCATGATGAATGCCCTTATCTCAATTTCTTGAGCACCCCAAAATGACCAACAGAAATATTTTGTAAATTTCCTTTTATGTATCTATCTTTATTGCCAAAGACATCTTGATCTCAATATCCAGACCACGTTCTTCATCGTAAACCTGTTATTGTACATGCATCTGTCATCTGTCAGCTCCCAACTACCCGTTTAATGAATTAATAAAAAGTTGGTCAACATGTTCCAGAAGGCACTTTACAATCACAAATTCCTCTGCCATCATACAAAAGCATCTCAGCCAGTGTTACATTTTGGTATATTACTTCTAGACAATAAGCCCGGGCATAGAACAATTTCCTAAGTTAAAAGGTTGCCATCATCCTGCAATATGACCAGTCTTGGTGAATGATAACTTCAGATCTACAAAACAAACTCTACAATATATAATTGATATCTCAGATCTTAGCAAGAGCCCTTTTCAGGTGCTAGTCAGAAACTCAAATACACTTTGGCACTTTGTTCATTTGAATTTTAAGATCAAAATATGTACAATGGAAGCCATCAAAGGATATCCCCTTGACACCCTTTGAAGAATATTTAGACAGGCTTCATAAGGCAAGCAGCACCAATTTGAAGACTGCAACCATGTACCAGAAAGAACCAAAGCCCTTTTCAGCTGTTGCCCTTGAACTCCCACAAATGTCACAATAAAATGCTCGAGAGCATTTGCTCAACGAAGAACTGCAGATTCTGACGCTTGCGTCTCAGTCACTATTTGGCCAGAATACCCCACATCAGTCAATGGGGGAATTTGGGGAGCTCAGTTTTGCGGGTTGAGCATCCTGAACAAGACCCAAAACCACTAATGTTGACCTAGGCAAAGCAGAACGAATGTTTGGTTGGCTGACATGAGCAACCAAAGGTACTTTTAATGCAGGAGTCTTGTTAATAGCATTTTCAAGTTGTGCTGCAGGTAACTGTAATAACACATGAAATGAATGTGGCTTTGTTTGGTATGCACACTTGAGAAATCCAACCCACAATTTTGGAAATCTCCATATCTGCTTATTTACTAATCGAGAAAGTATCTCCATTACAAAATCCACCAGAGCAGGAAAAGGGTAGCAATTTCAAGAATTGATGTACCATTCAAGTTGCTGACAAAATCTTTCTTAATCTGCTTGTGAGGATTGAGGCAAGTACTGTAGGACTCCATTGATATATTTTGAAAAGTGAATATTCTAAATTGTGCTTGTGTAGGGATAAGAATTTGAAGTCGCTGCTGCCTTTTGAAGAGCTAGAGAATAAATTACACAAATTTAAACAACACGTTAATGATTTCTTCTTCAAAACCCTGTTTTGAAAAAGAATCAATCTCTGACATGAGACGGAGTCTAACATTGGCTCCATTTGGGATGGCAGTTGCAGCTTCCTGGAGGTGCCAAGAACCGCAGAACTTTGGGAGAGCAGACAGTTCCTCCACCCATTGGGCAATGGAGTCATCATCAACACAACTCTTGACTTATTTTCAAACTCAAACTGAACTCAAACAATCTTCAAGAAAACTAAAACAAGATGCTGCCCTTATGGCTGCTTATTTATTTACAACATCTACTCTAATCTGTTGTATAAACAAGAGATCAGGTAATGCTAAAATGCCATATTAACCATTCGAGTAAACCTAACAATGAAGCCGCTTGAGAATGCTGCCACGAAGTCACAGACGCAAATGCTGGCAGCCCTTCATGCACGCACTGAGCCTGGTCATGGAAAAGACAGCCTGATTTGTCAATAAAACTGAAAAATGTGTCCATGTATGCCGCAATAGGATCACGGACACCGGACTCTGTTGGCTGCCCCAACTCTGCGATGCATACCTCCAGCTGCACATTGTCAATGTATACCTCTATAGGCAAGTCTGTTGTTTCTTGTTGCGAAGGAGGAAGGATTTCCAAGAACGTTTTAGGGTCTTGGAAATCATAAGACTGGATCTGCTCATCTAAATCTTGAATCTCCTTCTCGATTCTTTCAACGAGTAACTCACAGACGCTAGGATGATAATTCGGAGATTTCAAACATTGAAGGAAAAAACTTAAAACTTCTTCATTAATTTCAATATCCACTAAGCATTCTCTAAATTCGTTTAGAGCTTCACAAAGTGCAGGGTTTGCCACATACCCTACCATTGCATGAACATATCAACAGGCACTGGAATGTCTGGATCGAGTTGGAGTCGCCAGGTGAATGATTCAGCCTGCATATGTATCTGACTGTTGTCCACCATCAGCAACAGATCTACACCTTGATTGCATGTACTGGGATAAAATGTGAATGAAGTGTTATATCCACAAGCTCACAGAGATTGACTGAAGCAGCGTTTATCTACTAACGCTGATGTAAAACAAGAGAGTTTTCGAAGGCTACCTGGCGTATCTTCAGGCTCTGTCTAAGCTTATGAATTAAACACATCAATAAGAAAACAATCAATTTGTTCTCCCCAGTATGGTCGCCACTATGTTAGCGCTTGAGATTTCACCCTAGGCTGAGGAAGGTAAACCTTCAAGGCAACATCAAACCATTTCACCTCGTAGCTAGCCCTACGGGGTATGAGAAGGCTCTCTTGGGTCAGATTCGGTAGATCTTTCAATATGATAAGCTGACCAATTAGGAATAAAGATTTTAGGCTAGGAAATCGATAAGGGAGTTTGATTTAAAGATTTTTGGGGTTTTTAATGACGGGGTTTTTTCTGGGCTGCATGGGCAAAATCACAGCTTCAAACAGGGAAATATAATGAACAACACAGGTTGACGACTGAGGCAAGGTAGGCAAGGAATTTAGCATCAAATCTAGATTTTTAAATGGGATGGCAAGAGTGGTGAGGAGCTAAGGAGGGCAAATAATACTTTGAATCCTCCTTAAACAGAAGAAAACATTGAAAGTGAACAAACTTATAGGAGGAGCATATAATACTATGAATTCCTACCTAAACACTTCATTTGTTCAGCTGGAAATGGTCATGAAATGAAATGAAACATAACGGTTTACATATGAGGCAAAGGGAAAACTTATGCTAAATTAACATACCACATGAATCTCAAAAGAGCCGTGAAATTTCATTAAAGATCTCTGTCATAGACTGTATAATGGAAGCTCTGTTCCAGCATTCAGCACTCAGAAACTCTTCTCCCCCCTTTTTTTTACATAAATTTTATCTTTTAATATATGAAATAAACACAGTTGGGGGAAAACAAATCGACCCCAAGACCCGGAATTTGTTTTTATCATTAATAAAATAAACTAAAAAAAGCAGTCAGCGCTTCCTGAAAATAAAAATACGCTCCTTCTTCTACTCGAACTGTTGAAAACTGATGAAGCGGTGGCATTAGTGACATTACAGGTGTCAATTTCCATTGTTGAAGACAAATGTAGGCAATCGAATCTTGTTCCCTGCCACTTTGCAACTGCAGTCAAAAAATAGCTTATCGGTTCCTGTTTTCCTGCTATGATGGATATTTTAGTTTTAATATAGACATTTAATCTATGACTGTTCGCTCTTCCCGTTGCTTGAAACCAATTTTTTCCAATAAAGCTGATCCTTGAAGCGCATTTAGATAGGAGAAAATCACTGCATCATTAGTAAATCACTGAAACATCGTGATGGTTTGAATGCCTCTTTAATCAGACATAATCCGCCTCTTGGAGTAGCAACACTATATGGGAAAAACGGAGAAGATAATGCCATTGCCACAACACTCAGCTGTACAAGCAACTGTAATGCTACAAGATTTGATAACCAACTCCCCACAATGGGCATCAATAGACCAACACACAAACCAACAATAATTCCAGTCACACAGGCGGCAATAATATCTGAAACAAAATATCCATAGGTTTCTGGGACAACACCAAGCATTCCCATCTTTTCAATAATAAACTGGAAACAGAGTCCACCAACGTAGAGCGAAAACGCAATAGGCAAAATAAGTGGAATAATGTAACCACGAGGGACCTAAGCAAATGTCGACCAAATAATTTGACAGAGATCGTGAAAACTGGCCACGTTAAAATCAGGAATACTGCCCACCAAAATGTCAAAGAAACAATATCAAGTCCGGGATAAAAGCCAATTGATTCCTATCAAAGGTTTCAGCAATATCCTGGGCGCACCTTTCTCCCTGTTTTGTAACAGTCCAATCCTTGTGCACGGAGACAACGGAACGATCATATAGTTGAGGAGTGAATTATGTGCCTGCCTCCGTAATGATCGTCCAAGAGTTTGTGCAAGAAGCCTCACAGTCAATATATAACCCACCTTCATTTAATCTCAATGAACTGCTTTCTGGTGAATCATTTGATGCAGGACAGTTGAAATCCAGCTTTGACGTTAGCTTTCGGTGTAAAGAACATTGTATCTGGCTTAGACATAACCCCTGGTCTTCCAATTAAATCAACAACGTATTCCCTGTCATCACCACACTGCACAATACAGGATGAACCATCATCCTTCCCGCAATACCTACAGCCTCGAGCAATACGACAGGGCAACTCAATGGTATCTTCTAATACTTTGAACAACAAAGCCCGATGCCTGCAGAGGCCCACAAAAAGACTTCCAATTGAAAAAAACAATGGAAGTTAAACAGTCTCTCAGCATCTTACTGCTGGCATCCCAACGCATCATTAGGTCTCCATGCTCAGTGGAAGCTATTGGATACCTATGGTAATAGGTTTCATATTTCATGATCGGCCAAGGAAAATCCAAATATGCTCTGCTTTGGTATTACAAAGATCCCATATTTCCTAGAGAAACAAGAGGTGTGTAAAGTGTTTCAAGTGTTGAGGACCTTATTTTAATTTTGTGGATGATTCAACAGTTTAAACTGGATCATGCCATGTTTCAATTTTGAGTTGTAGAATAGAGAAAGAAGTTTGTCCAAACAGCCTAATCTTGGCAGACAAGTAGTTCAGGTAGAGAAGAAAGGGTTCCCAACAGGTTAATCTGGGACCTTGGAAGAAATAAGGGTAGAAGTAGATAGAAAGAAAAAGAAGAAGCCAAAGAAAAGAAAAGGCAAGCGAGGGTTTGCAAGTCCAAGTGCACCCTCCATGGAGAAACAAAAAATGCTAGGAGAATAGCTGGGGTAGGTAGTGTGGTTGCAGAAAGGCTATTTTCACCATTGCACATATGTCAAAAGGTGTTTTGCCAAGGCAAAATCCATCAATCAACAAAGTGGTTAAAACCATCAAATTGCAGCAAGGAGCATGACTAACCTCCCTTTCCCCCTTCATCTCATTACTAACATTCCTTTTCAGCTGAAATTTATGGACAGAGCATGTTTTTAGGGTGATCCCAGTTCATTCAGAAATCACTTTTCCCTGTCTAAACTTTTCATTGTGATCTGGTCCCTAAACTAAAGCAGTCTCACATGAACTCAGTGAGATCCCCCTCATCTGCCCCCCTCATTCATATTAATCTCTAATTCTATTATATAGCTCCCCTATCTTACCTTTTCCCCTAATAATATTAACACTATAGTGTATAAAGCCCCAAGTCTTATAAATACTCCCTCCCCTTGGCATTATAGCCATATTTTCTTTAAAAGGGACCAAAGTGACCTCTGGTCACCTTGGTAAACCTATCACATCCCATTCCCCCTGCTACAAGCCAACTTGCTCCTTAAACCACCATATGCCTTGAATAAGCCCTTATAAACCCTTTTTGCCTTTAAAAACTTGCAAAAGTTACAAAGTCCGAAGACCCGCCTCCGGCACATTTCTTAAAAGGTCAGCGCATTATTTGTTAAATGGCAAACATTCAAAAAATCATCAAAAAACCCACTTCCTATAGTCCTCCGCCTAAATTATTAAAGTGAATATTTTATTGCGCTGGCGGGACCCCCCCCCCCAACATGCTCGACCAGTCGGAAGGCCCGCCAGCCGTCAGATCTCCGTCGCTCAGATCTAAAGGTGGGCGGTCATTTTCAACCCCCGACCTGCCGACCTTTAACGTCCGGGGAAAGCGGTTTTGGCTATCCCGTACAGGGGACGCGTGGCAGGCGGTGAGGTTGTTCGGAGCCCCCCTCCCTGTTACCGCCTTTGCCCAAAGGTGGTGCGGGGAACCCGCTTACCACCACCCCTAATACTACCTTCCTCCCACATCATCCGCACGTCACCCTGACGTCATCTCGCCGGTGTCCGCCCCAGCGTCCCGTGGCCCTCCACGCGGACCCACAACTGTACCCGCCGGCCACCGTGTCATGCCACCCTGGCGAACTCCTTAGCCGCCATGTCACCTCCGGATCTGGGCCCCGCCATGACGTCATGCTGACGTCATCGACGGAAAAGCGCCAAATGCACCTTTTCGCGAAATTTAACCATTTAAACGACTAAATGAGTCGTTTTCGCTCATTTTCATGCGAAAGAGACTAGCCGTTGCTAACAGCTGCTGCCAAACTTCTTACTCAGCTATCGAAATCCGACAATTCGTCCATTTAAAGCTCAGAATTCGACTGCACCAGTCTCCACAATCCGGCCCGCGAGCTTCCAAGTCGATTTTACAGGTATTTTGCCATTTCCTTCTACTCTGCCCGTGCAATTCCAATTCTCTGTAGAATTCACCATTAAAGACTGGTAAATTCACTTAATTCAGCTCCACCTGGTCACCTAAACCAAACCCAAGCAACCTGCCCCATCCCTGAGCCACAATTGGACACTGGAGAAGTCAGTTCGCGGGTTAAAACGGTAAAACTGCCCCCGAAGTACCCGGCATTGTTCCCTTTTGCCAAGTACAAGTTACCTGCGCCCTTCCTAAAGAATTATCACTACCTCTGCAACATCCCCTTAGGCAATCCATATTCCTGAGAAATTACAGCACTTTGCCAGCTTGCTTGCAAATCTTACACTAGAAGAAGACATTACACTGAATATAGCTTACCTGCTGCTCAAGTCTTTAAAGACTTATCAAATTATTACCTCTTCCTGCACTTTCACACTATATCATGGCAGCATCTGCATCCTCCTCCCTCAGTGTTACTCCACTAAATCAAACCAATAAGGAACTGGAGGCCATGCCATTAATTGACAAGGATTGTCTCATTAATGATTTTGAGGGGAGCAGGGACTTTTTGAAGACCTTCACTACACTGAGGGAAGACTATAAGGCTGGACTTGGTACAGATAGAATATGGGAGTCAAACCTGCCCTACTACTGTCTCCCAACTGTGAATGTTTTCCCTGAAATCATTCACTTATGTGCTCAAAATTATGATCTGGAGCACAGAGCTGTCAATACTCCATCAGGGAGGATCCTGATTTATATAAATGCTGACTCCATCAACAAGATGTTGCAGTTTGAGCAAACGGAGTTGCTAGTCCCATTCTCCATGAGGTATTTACTGGAAGCTGGTGATAAGATGACCAGTGAGGAACTGTAGAAGGTCACCAGGAACTACATGTGGGCTGAGTGCCAGCCTACAGGGCCACCCCCTTATCTGCATGAACATTTCAATGACTCAGGCAGGCTGCTTCTGGACATGATAGCCTATGTGTTAGGCTACCAGAACAGTAAGCATGTGGATCAAGCCATGCTCGTATTGCTGTCTGCTTACAGCCCACGTCAACCCCCTGCCCGAAAGTACAACTTTGCTAAGTTCATAGCCAATAGGATTCATGATCAATTGAGAAAATTGGACAGACAGGGGGTCTTTAGATACTCAGCTTACATCTACCACCTGTTCATGTTTTATCACTCTGAAGCTTTCCCATGCTACATCAGAAGGCTGGATAACAAAGGAGAGAGAAGATCTGTCATATTTTGGACCTCAGTCTATCATGAAATCACAAATTCACCCTACACCTACTGTGAATTTGTAGACCAATTTGTATACCCAGTCTCCTGCATGCTTATGAAGTCCCCTCCACCTAGAGTATCTAATGAGATCAAGAAAGCTTTGCAGCTATCTAAGAAGTACAAAATAGGTGATTGGTACCTATATGAACACCATACTGTGTTCAGAGTGTATGGGTGTGAGCTCTGTCCATACAGACTACCCAAGTATGTTCCTATGAGATTATTTGCCTTGGAGTATTACAGGCAATTGATTCAGTCAGACCTTACCCATTTCCACAGCTCCAAGAAAAAGGCACACCTTAACTTCAAAAATGAGTTGGGCCCTTTCATCATGAACAAGAAGGAAGGATGGGAATCTGCAGACGTGATCCTCAAGGACAAATATAAGTTGTCATACAGTTTCCGGTGGGTCCCCTATGACCCTCAAGGTTTCATCACTGCTAGGAGAACTAAGTACAGACTCCTAGCAATTAAACACTGCCACTATCCACACCTAGAAAAGTATGCCAACTTACAAGAGTGGCAGCTGGATACCCTAGTTGAGAGCTTATCTGAAGAGGAAAGAATGCTTAAAAATATGAAAGAACTTGAGAAGACTATTGACCTGGACTATGTGCTCCAGGTACCTTTCAGGCTGCCTCAAACAGTGGGAGGAGGGACCTCAGTTACCAGGACAGCGCCACAAACAGCAGCACCAGGCTTGGATAAAGGAAAAGGAAAAATGGACGCTGAAGATGAAGCGAAAAAGCAACAATCAGAGCAACAGTCAGAGCAAGAAGATCAGTTACCAGAGCAAGAAACAGAGCAGCAAGAAGGACAAACTGTTCTGCCACAAACTGGGCTGCCAGAACCCCCCCTATTGCAAACACCACCACCTCAAATTGAGCCACTGACTACCTCAGTTTTGCAGACCCCAGCACATGAAGAAAGGGGTACTAAAAGACAAAGAGAAGAGTCCACTCCCCTCAGTGGATCCTCCCACCAACCAGAAGCCAAAAGGCAGAGGGCAGATTCCCCAGAAGTAGAAGACATTACTGAAGATGTCTTGAACAACACAGCAAAGGATAGGGAGGGCAGCCAACACACAGGGACAAGCTCCTTTCAGCAGGAGCAGAACTTACAGCTTGGCTTGGAGGTGACATCTTCTTCTCAACAAAGCCAGAAGCCTAAAGGTGTTAAGGCTTCCTTCAAACAGATCAAAATAGCAAATGAATTATTGAGGGCTGAGGTTTACAAACATTTTATAGATGCCACTCCAGCCCAGCAGGAAAGGTTGATGTCGGTCTACGACTTCAAAGAAGAGAAGATGATATTCAGCCATTTCAAACCTAAGGGGCCGCACCCAATGTCAACTGCAGATTTCATCAAAACAAGGGTGGAGGTCCTGGCCAAAGACATACATCCTATGGACCAAATTGAACTCCATAAGCAGACTGGGGAGATGGTGTATGCTACTCTGGTGGAGAAGGCCACATTAGCTCATGAGCTAAAAGAATCTTTGAAGAACACCAACACTCAACTAGATTTTGAGAGGTTGTCTTCTAAGGCCAAGGATAATAGGATAAAATCTCTTGAAGAGATTATTGTTGATCTAGGGCATGACCCTAGTGACCCAACCGGGGTAAAAGCCCTCATGAAGAAAAAGGATGATGATCTTAATGCCATGAAGAAGAGGTTGAAGCTGTTACCTACAGAACACCCTCAGACAGCTGAATTGCAAAAAGAAAAACAGGTTGATCAACAACTTGACCTCTTGTTACAGCAAGATCAAAGGATCCAAGAACTAGAGAAAGAGCTGGAAGGGGCATTGCAGGACAAACAGGGAGAATCAACACTCCAAGCTCCTCCAACAGATTCTACAACAGTAACAGCTTCTGGGGCAGCAGTGGCCCCTACAACAGAAGCAGCAGGTACAACAGCAACTACAGATGCTCACCCCAGTATAGAAGAATTGACCAAAGCTGTCAAGGCAATGGAGCTACAGGCGGATGAAATAAGGAAAGCAAAAGAAAAACTGGCAGAGATAGATGCCAAATATGATCAATCAAAAATAACAGTAGCAGAACAGGGCAGACAGATTAAGGCCCAAAAGGATAAAATAAAGGCCCTGGAGAAAGAGCTCAATCTGAAAAGTACTATGGCTGAAATCAAAAGAATTTTGTGGAATAAAATCACCCAAGGCATTATCAAACAGTGGAAATCACTTAAAACGATCCATGAGCATATGGATTTAATTGTACAAGCCCAGACAGATATCCAGAGGGACAAGACAGCGCTAGGAAATAGACCTGATCAAGCTAGCCAACTGATAGATTTTCTGAACAGGCAAGACAAAGATGAGCTGGCAGCCGTCGGAATCACCAACAGAACAGAGGCCATCCTCATGGCTAAAAAGGTGCTAACTCTCAGAAGTTATGTACAGACGGCAGAAAGGAGAAGTTATGAGATACAGACTGAAGTTGAAGATTACAAACTCAGAATGGGAATGCTACAGGCAAGAGGACTGCCTAGCCTGTTGAGCAGTACAGGAAAATTGATCAACAGAGATCAATTTACAAACAGGATGGCCACGTACATTGAGAATCAAATCACTGCATCCAGCAGTACTTCTGAGGAAGCAGTTCCTCCTACAGGACAGAGTTTGTACACTAGACTTGAAGGCTCATTTTTTATTGAAAATGAGGTAAATCATCTATTTGAAACTCCTCCTAGTTTTTTCAGATATACAGAGCTTGATGAGACTCTAATTAAAATGCGAAGGCATCAAATGCCTAAGGAGGACTGGTGGCAAGCCATGCTCCAAATTCTGCCACGGTAGCTTCAAAACTTTTGGCCAAATGCCAGCTCAGGTCACCAGAAGACAAGTGTAAAAGGGTTAGTGATTGAAAATATCCAAAAAGTGATCCATCACTAACAATGACAGCTAGCCACATTTTGAACAGCACGTCTCCAACCGACTCCAATTGCTACAAAGTCAACAGCATCTGACCGGTTTTGACAGCTAAGGGACTAAAAATTTATTACAACATTTACTTCTTCAGCTGCTGCTCTCTAGGAGTTGGTAGAATATTTATGAGGCATTTACTCTTCTTTCAGATATTTTCCAAATGTAAATTTGTATAGATACCCCCCCTTAGTAACGCATAAGGGTTGTTGTAATTTTCCTTTGAGAACTCTCATTTGTTGTAATAGTTTCAGAGAAATAATACAAAGGGAGAATGGAATTTCCAAGGCTTGCTGTACTTTGATGCGTTGTGGTGAATGGTGAATGTTGCAGGATTCCAGAGTGTTTCATGAAACAATAAGTTTTCTCAAATCTCTGTATTACATGTTTTCGAGTCTTTTGTTCTCTTTTACTGTTTGAATGTTTTACACTTAATAGCAAAGTAGAAGAATAGTTCCAGGACTTAATCCACGATTACCCTGAACTCAAACTGAGCTATTATCCATGTTTTCCTCAGATACAGTAACAGAAGTGTAATTCTTAGTTGCTGCACTTTAAAAACTATATCTTTCGTTGTGATAGACATTCCCAGGGATTCAGGTTTGCCCCTGTGACATCTGTCCTTTCTCATAACTGGTTTGGTGGAAACAGTTAAACAATGAGTGGAAATTCTTGAATGCTTTCACTGTTTGTGCTACCTGTTTCCTGTTATTAATCAAAATTTGTTCTATCAAGCACTCAAATGGCCCTGTAAGTTTCACCTGTTCATCTCAAAGTTCTAGACACATATAGCCATAGACTCCATTGCCCAAGGATACTTAACTCTTTGAAAACTACATCACAGAGACCTGAAAGGAATTCTTCAACCAAAACATAGACAAAACCTGTGCTCAATATCTAGCCTAAAACACTATCATTACAGATACAAAAACATAAAGAGAGAGCCCTCTCTGATCACAGTTTGGCTAGAAACAGTGATCAAAAGATTGGTTAGTGGTTACCCCGGCCGTATTCCCTTGGGAGTCATAGGGAACAACCTGGGTGATAACATAATTGGCGACTCCACTGGGGAAATTAAGTTTTTTCAATTACTATTTATTTTCAAAAGCTACTATCAAGCCTGAAACTAGCCAAGAGGCCTTAGGACTGTTTCTCTAATACAGGGACAGCTTTAAGGAAGAGCTAATTTGGGAATCTTCATCCTAGCTTTGAAACATATATAGTCATTCTAGAATTCTTATCCAGTCCTTGTACATATAAAAGCTTCTGTAGAAAGTTCTAAACAAATACTTGAAAGCTGGCTCCCAAAAGAAATCCAAGGCACACTAGGGCAAACCCTGACCCTAATCAACCCATCATTGTTGATAACCCAAATATCATTCCAAAGAACATAAGAAGACAGCAAAAGCAGGAGAAGCCTGCTGATTCAGACATAAGTTTAGGTCAACCTATCATCATTCCCACCCCTTGCAAAGTTCTTTTCCGTTCCACACCTAATTCCCCTAGTTCATCATCAACCCCTCAAAGTCCTCTTCTTCCATCTTCACCATCTGCACATACTCTTTCAACCAGTCCCCCGCTTATTACCCATCATGTTACCCCTGTAATCCCAGCTGTCCCATTTGTTCCTATTAACCCTATAAACCCCATAAACATGGCTAACAGATATGCACCTTTGCAGATACCAGCCAATGCTCCAGCTCTACCCCAAGACTACCAAACCAAAATCTCAGTTTTTGACTCCCATGGCCCTTTGACAGCTGTCCAGCATGCTAAAAAGATGCAAGACCATTTTGAGACCTATGAAATAGATGATGACAGTGTCAGGATGAGAATTTTTGTTCAAAGCTTAACTGGGGATGTCAGAACTTGGTTTAGATCCCTGAATGCAAATTCCATTGCAACCCCTGAGGTCCTGTACCAAGAGTTTTCCAACAGATGGGAGAAGAAGAAAGATCCACTCCACATACTTGGTGAATATAACACTATTAAACGAGGTCCCCAAGAAACAGTGTTGGAATATTGTGCTAGGTTTAACAATGTATATAATGCTATTCCCCAGAACTTAAGGCCCCCTCCTGATTTGGCCCTCTACAACTTCCCTGATGGTTTTGATTCTGATATGGCCTATCAGTTGAAAGAAAGAGATCCTCCAACCCTTGCAGAAGCTCAAAGGGTTGCAGTCACTGTAGAGGCTAACCTAATTTCCAAAAGAAACCGGGCAAGGTTGGAAAAGAAAGCTGGCTTCAAAGAAGAACCCTCGGGTTTTGATCAAAAGTTGGATGCAATACTAAACAGCATGAAGAGACTGGGTGAAAGAGTGGAATCAGTTGAAAGAAAATCATCATGGGAGGCACCACAAAGCAACCCTCCTAGAAACCCTAATTTTAGGAGAACTCAGAACCCAAACATAGGAAAAACAAGTGCAGACCAAGATATCAGACCCCCTTTTCAAGAAAACTATGCAGAAACTTCCTCAGCCAATCAGCTCAATGAAGATCCTGAAATTAACTTAATAGGTCTGGATGGTAAAAGCCATGTATTTTTAACACAGGAGGACCATGAGGAGGATGAAAGTAATACATTTCAAACTAAGTCAGGGGAATCCTTTGACTTTAAACAAGGATATGATACTGCTGTCTATGAAGTCCATAAGCAGTATAAACTAAGGAGTAGGACTGTGAATGTAAATCAGCCCGAAAAGATAAAGGAGAAACACCAATCTAAGGAAACCTTAGTCCCTGAAACTGATGACAAAACAAACTTGCCTACAAAGGAAGTAGTGGTTGAGGAGGTTACTGAACCACTGTTCCCACTAAAACAACCCATGGCAACCTCGTCCTCTCACCCTAACCCAAACATTACCCCTCAAGACATCAATATAAGGGGCAGGTTCCAAAATCAAGATGAAATCCAACCAGAAGATTTAATGAACAGAGAAAGAACTGCTACCCGTGACTCCAAAACCCAAATTGATAAACCCTTTGACCTAGGAACAGAGATTGGCAAGTTAAAGGTAGCAATTCCCCTCTCAGAGCTAGCCAAGCATGACATATACAAGCAACAGATCAAAAAATCCCTTCAGCTCACCAACAGCAAAGATGATGTAAATGTGCTAGATGACACTCCAGAATTACTGTTTGGCCCAGAGGTAGATGGAAAAACAGTAGTCACAGGGGTTTTACCGTTCTATGTCAGCTTGCATATACATGATAAAATACTGCACAATGCAATGTTCGACTCAGGCGCCTCTCACAACCTTATGCCAAAAGCTGTCATGGAGAGATTGAACTTGGATATAACAAGACCATACAAAGACCTGTTTTCCTTTGATTCCAGCCAAGTCAAATGTTTGGGCTTAATAAAGGATTTATGTGTGTCCCTGGTCCAATTTCCCAACAAAACCGTTCTAATGGATGTTGTAGTCGCTGATATCCCACCCAAATATGGAATGCTGTTATCAAGATCATGGGGAGCCAAGCTCCAAGGCTCCCTGCAATTAGACATGTCATATGCAACTATCTCTGTCTTTGGGCAACCAAAAAGACTTTATAGGGAAACACTCATGAAGTATATGGTCAGCAGTGAGGAAAAGCCTCAAAATTTTCCAATCTATGCTGTTCATTCAAACATAGACTCCTTCATCCTCTTTAATGACAGTACAAGCCTCTCAAACAATGACATTAAGACCGAAACACTCATACAAGAACAAAACATTGATCAAGCAAATAGCACCTGCCAAACATCAATCAGCCCAACAATACACACTATCCCTCTTCTAGTTGTCAAAGAGTGTCAAACAAGTAAGGAAACTGTCCTAGAAGATAAATGGGAAAAGAAACCTCAACTCATGCTCACATTGCCATCCCATGAACAGAATTTTAAATCTCCTGTTCAGCAAGACATCCTGTGGGTCCTAGAATTTGATGGCTCAGTCAACAAGTTAGGGGCAGGAGCTGGAGTATGGATACACCACCAAGAAAAAGGCTATGCAGAAGGCAGGGCTTACAGATTGAACTTTAGATGCACTAATAACATGGCAGAATATGAAGCTCTGCTTCTAGGCCTCAAGATTGCAAAATCATTACAAGCACCTAGGCTCTCCATCAAGGGGGACTCTGATCTAGTAATCCAACAAGTAAAAGGGAATTTTGTCACCAATGACAAAAGATTGAGGTCCTACAGGTCTGCTGTAATCGAAATTTTAGAGACATTCTCTGAGTTTGTAATCACAAAAATTTCAAGGGGCCACAATCTCCATGCACACAGCTTGGCAACATTTGCCAGTACCTTCAAATTCCCACTAGAACCCAATAATTGTTTCACAGCCGAGGTCAAACACAGACCCTCTATTCCAAACAATGTCAAAGAATGGCAAGTATTTGAGGATGACATGCAAATAAACAATTTTTTAACCTTGCAACAAGAGTTTACAGGATTAAATATTGACACTGATGGAGCAAGTCAATCACAAATGCTTGAATCAGCAAGTCAATCACAAATACTTGATGGAGCATGTCCATCACAAATACAGTTCCAACAGTCTGCTCACCCAACGTCATCTAGGACAGCAAAACAACTACTGAATCCAACCATTTTCAACAATCAAAACATTCAGCAAATTAAACAAATGGACTGTGAGGAGATGAGCAGCGCTGAATCTGAAGTCATACAACTCAAAGATAATTTCCTTCCAGTGGGCCTCACCCCACTAGAGGACATTTTTGATTCAAATGATGTCCCTAGGAAGCCAAAGATGCAGCCATTAGATGCAGCAGTTCAAGAATGCAACATTGGTACTATTGATAAGCCCAAAATAATAAAACTATCTGCTTCTTTGCCCCCTGATCAAAAGCCCAAATACATTGACCTCTTTAAAGAGTTTCAAGATGTTTTTGCCTGGGGCTATGAGGATCTGAAGTCCTATGATACCTCTGTAATCCAGCACACCATTCCCCTCAAACCTAATCAAAAACCGTTTAAACAGAAATTAAGAAGGATTAATCCTGTGCTCCTTCCTTCCATTGAAAAGGAATTGCATAAAATGTTCAAAGCTGGTATCATTGCACCAATTAGGTTCTCTGAGTGGATTTCAAATTTGGTCCCTACAAGAAAGAAAACTGGTGAGATTAGGCTTTGTGTGGACCTAAGGAATTTAAATCTAGTATCACTCAAAGATAACTACCCTTTGCCCAAAATGGACCACATTCTTCAAAGAGTAGTTGGGGCTTCAAGGATATCATTGCTTGATGGATTCTCAGGTTTCAATCAAATCCTAGTGCACCCTGATGATCAAGACAAAACTGCATTTACAACCCCATGGGGAACTTTCAAGTATGTGAAAATGCCCTTTGGATTGAAAAATGCAGGGGCCACGTTTCAAAGAGCAATGGACATTGCTTTTGCAAAAGAGATTCATGACTTCTTGGTTATTTACTTAGATGATCTCACACCCTTTTCAAAGTCTGATCAAGAACACTTGAAACATTTGAGACAGATTTTCATAACATGCAGGAAATATGGCATTTCCTTAAACCCCAAGAAATCATTATTTGGCTTGGAAGAAGGGAAGCTTCTAGGACACATTATTTCAAAAGATGGCATAAGAATTGATCCAGATAGGATACAAGCTATCCTACAAATGCCTCACCCCAGGAATGTCAAGGAGTTGCAAGGATTCTTAGGAAAAATCAACTTTTTAAGAAGGTTTATCCCGAACTTAGCAGAATTAATCAGGCTATTAAACAACATGCTAAAGAAAGATTCAAAGGTCAAATGGACTGTTGAAGCAAAACAAGCCTTTGAAAGTATAAAATTGGCCTTGACTCGAACCCCAGTGTTAACTAATCCTCAGTTTGACAGAGACTTTATCATTTTCTCTTTTGCCTCCCAGCATACTATTGCTGCTGTGTTATTACAGAAAGATGACCAAGGGAATGAGAAGCCTATTGCCTTCTTCAGCAGAGCTCTTAGAGATGCCCCTCTAAAGTACCAAATAATGGAGAAACAAGCCTATGCCTTGATCAAAGCTATTAAAGACTTTAGGATTTACATCCTTTACTCCCATGTTGTGGCTTATGTACCAAGTCCTATTGTCAAGGACATTCTCACACAAGAAAACTTAGAGGGTAGAAGAGGAAAATGGATTGCAAACATACTAGAATTTGACATTGAAATAAAACCTACAAAACTGATAAAAGGGCAAGGTTTGGCCAAATTAATGACAGAAGCAAATTTCCAAGCCTTAGATATTAATCAACTGGACAGTGAAACAGAGCTGGCGACTCCAAAGATCAATGTAGCCTTTGAACAATCCCCTTGGTACTCTGATATCTGTTATGTGTTACAAAACCTGTGTGCTCCCCCAGGACTGTCCAGAACTAAGTGTAGGTTCCTAAAAATGAAAACATCTAGATTTTGTGTGATGGATGGAAACCTACTTTGGAAAAATCATGAAGGTATACTGCTGCACTGCCTAATCGAGAGTGAAACTAACAATATCATGCAAGAATTCCATGCTGGAAACTGTGGTGGACATTTGTACTGGAAGTCCACTGTGGACAAGATATTGAGGGCTGGTTATTACTGGCCCACCATGTTCTCTGATATTAAGAAATTTACAGCTTCATGCCACAAATGCCAACTGTTTGAAGGCAAAAGACAGTTGTTGCCACTTCCTTTGAAGCCCATTGCAACAGAGAGACCTTTCCAACAATGGGGCTTGGATTTCATTGGGGAAATTCATCCCTCATCTTCAGGGCAACACAGATGGATTTTGACAGCAACAGACTACTTCACAAAGTGGATTGAAGCTGCCCCATGCAGACAAGCAAATGATTCAGTAATCATTCAGTTTTTAGAAAATAATATACTGGCTAGATTTGGCTGCCCAGACAAGATAATAACAGACAATGCTGTTGCCTTCAGATCCAAGAAAATGGTGAACTTCTGCCATAAATTTCACATCACTTTGGGCCATTCTACTGCTTACTATCCTCAAGGAAATGGCCTTGCTGAATCATCAAACAAAAGTTTGATCAATATCATAAAGAAAGTGTTAGAAGAGAACAAAAAGAACTGGCATAAGAAGCTAGTAAATGCTTTATGGGCAGACAGACTAACAACTAAAAGATCAATTGGGATCAGCCCATATGAGTTAGTCTATGGATTAGAAGCCAAATTCCCTTCATCACTAGGAGTGCCGGTTATGAAACTTCTGCAAGAAAGCCAAGCAGAGCCAAATAACATGCAAAGAAGGATTAATCAGATAATTTGCCTGCAGCAGACCAGAGAACAAGTCTTCAGCAGAGTGCAGATACTACAAGAGAAACTGAAAAAGGCCTTTGATAGAAGAACCAAAGCAGAAGATTTCAATGTAGGGGACAAAGTTTTAAAGTGGGATGCAAGAAGAGAAGAGAAAGGGAAACATGGAAAGTTTGACTCTTTATGGAAAGGACCATTTGCTGTCCAAGCAGTGCAAGGTAATAACACCTACTTCCTCAAAAGTCTGACTGAAACTGACTTGGATGAAGGTCCTGTCAATGGCAGGATGCTGAAGCACTACTTTGACTATTTCCCATGAGCGGAACCTAAGGATTCATTGTATATATGCAGATGTACATATTGTTTTCTGTTTTAGATTGTAAAAAGCAGTTTTCCCAAGTGATTCACCAAGCAGCCAAGAGGCAGATAGAAGCAGAGGTTTTCCAAAAGAGAAGCACACCATTTGACACATTTGTGCAGCAGAGTTCAAAGATTAAGATGGGCAGTCAAGGAACAAGGCAATCTGACCTGCTGTTCTTGGTCTTTCAAAAGAAAAGCCATCCCCATGTGGAGCCATTGTTGGATACCTATGGTAATAGGTTTCATATTTCATGATCGGCCAAGGAAAATCCAAATATGCTCTGCTTTGGTATTACAAAGATCCCATATTTCCTAGAGAAACAAGAGGTGTGTAAAGTGTTTCAAGTGTTGAGGACCTTATTTTAATTTTGTGGATGATTCAACAGTTTAAACTGGATCATGCCATGTTTCAATTTTGAGTTGTAGAATAGAGAAAGAAGTCTGTCCAAACAGCCTAATCTTGGCAGACAAGTAGTTCAGGTAGAGAAGAAAGGGTTCCCAACAGGTTAATCTGGGACCTTGGAAGAAATAAGGGTAGAAGTAGATAGAAAGAAAAAGAAGAAGCCAAAGAAAAGAAAAGGCAAGCGAGGGTTTGCAAGTCCAAGTGCACCCTCCATGGAGAAACAAAAAATGCTAGGAGAATAGCTGGGGTAGGTAGTGTGGTTGCAGAAAGGCTATTTTCACCATTGCACATATGTCAAAAGGTGTTTTGCCAAGGCAAAATCCATCAATCAACAAAGTGGTTAAAACCATCAAATTGCAGCAAGGAGCATGACTAACCTCCCTTTCCCCCTTCATCTCATTACTAACATTCCTTTTCAGCTGAAATTTATGGACAGATCATGTTTTTAGGGTGATCCCAGTTCATTCAGAAATCACTTTTCCCTGTCTAAACTTTTCATTGTGATCTGGTCCCTAAACTAAAGCAGTCTCACATGAACTCAGTGAGATCCCCCTCATCTGCCCCCCTCATTCATATTAATCTCTAATTCTATTATATAGCTCCCCTATCTTACCTTTTCCCCTAATAATATTAACACTATAGTGTATAAAGCCCCAAGTCTTATAAATACTCCCTCCCCTTGGCATTATAGCCATATTTTCTTTAAAAGGGACCAAAGTGACCTCTGGTCACCTTGGTAAACCTATCACATCCCATTCCCCCTGCTACAAGCCAACTTGCTCCTTAAACCACCATATGCCTTGAATAAGCCCTTATAAACCCTTTTTGCCTTTAAAAACCTTGCAAAAGTTACAAAGTCCGAAGACCCGCCTCCGGCACATTTCTTAAAAGGTCAGCGCATTATTTGTTAAATGACAAACATTCAAAAAATCATCAAAAAACCCACTTCCTATAGTCCTCCGCCTAAATTATTAAAGTGAATATTTTATTGCGCTGGCGGGACCCCCCCCCCAACATGCTCGACCAGTCGGAAGGCCCGCCAGCTGTCAGATCTCCGTCGCTCAGATCTAAAGGTGGGCGGTCATTTTCAACCCCCGACCTGCCGACCTTTAACGTCCGGGGAAAGCGGTTTTGGCTATCCCGTACAGGGGACGCGTGGCAGGCGGTGAGGTTGTTCGGAGCCCCCCTCCCTTTTACCGCCTTTGCCCAAAGGTGGTGCGGGGAACCCGCTTACCACCACCCCTAATACTACCTTCCTCCCACATCATCCGCACGTCACCCTGACGTCATCTCGCCGGTGTCCGCCCCAGCGTCCCGTGGCCCTCCACGCGGACCCGCAACTGTACCCGCCGGCCACCGTGTCATGCCACCCTGGCGAACTCCTTAGCCGCCACGTCACCTCCGGATCTGGGCCCCGCCATGACGTCATGCTGACGTCATCGGCGGAAAAGCGCCAAATGCACCTTTTCGCGAAATTTAACCATTTAAACGACTAAATGAGTCGTTTTCGCTCATTTTCATGCGAAAGAGACTAGCTGTTGCTAACAGCTGCTGCCAAACTTCTTACTCAGCTATCGAAATCTGACAATTCGTCCATTTAAAGCTCAGAATTTGACTGCACCAGTCTCCACAATCCGGCCCGCGAGCTTCCAAGTCGATTTTACAGGTATTTTGCCATTTCCTTCTACTCTGCCCGTGCAATTCCAATTCTCTGTAGAATTCACCATTAAAGACTGGTAAATTCACTTAATTCAGCTCCACCTCGTCACCTAAACCAAACCCAAGCAACCTGCCCCATCCCTGAGCCACAATTGGACACTGGAGAAGTCAGTTCGCGGGTTAAAACGGTAAAACTGCCCCCGAAGTACCCGGCATTGTTCCCTTTTGCCAAGTACAAGTGACCTGCGCCCTTCCTAAAGAATTATCACTACCTCTGCAACATCCCCTTAGGCAATCCATATTCCTGAGAAATTACAGCACTTTGCCAGCTTGCTTGCAAATCTTACACTAGAAGAAGACATCACACTGAATATAGCTTACCTGCTGCTCAAGTCTTTAAAGACTTATCAAATTATTACCTCTTCCTGCACTTTCACACTATATCATGGCAGCATCTGCATCCTCCTCCCTCAGTGTTACTCCACTAAATCAAACCAATAAGGAACTGGAGGCCATGCCATTAATTGACAAGGATTGTCTCATTAATGATTTTGAGGGGAGCAGGGACTTTTTGAAGACCTTCACTACACTGAGGGAAGACTATAAGGCTGGACTTGGTACAGATGGGATATGGGAGTCAAACCTGCCCTACTACTGTCTCCCAGCTGTGAATGTTTTCCCTGAAATCATTCACTTATGTGCTCAAAATTATGATCTGGAGCACAGAGCTGTCAATACTCCATCAGGGAGGATTCTGTTTTATATAAATGCTGACTCCATCAACAAGATGTTGCAGTTTGAGCAAACGGAGTTGCTAGTCCCATTCTCCATGAGGTATTTACTGGAAGTTGGTGATAAGATGACCAGTGAGGAACTGCAGAAGGTCACCAGGAACTACATGTGGGCTGAGTGCCAGCCTACAGGGCCACCCCCTTATCTGCATGAACATTTCAATGACTCAGGCAGGCTGCTTCTGGACATGATAGCCTATGTGTTAGGCTACCAGAACAGTAAGCATGTGGATCAAGCCATGCTCGTATTGCTGTCTGCTTACAGCCCACGTCAACCCCCTGCCCGAAAGTACAACTTTGCTAAGTTCATAGCCAATAGGATTCATGATCAATTGAGCAAATTGGACAGACAGGGGGTCTTTAGATACTCAGCTTACATCTACCACTTGTTCATGTTTTATCACTCTGAAGCTTTCCCATGCTACATCAGAAGGCTGGATAACAAAGGAGAGAGAAGATCTGTGATATTCTGGACCTCAGTCTATCATGAAATCACAAATTCACCCTACACCTACTGTGAATTTGTAGACCAGTTTGTATACCCAGTCTCCTGCATGCTTATGAAGTCCCCTCCACCTAGAGTATCTATTGAGATCAAGAAAGCTTTGCAGCTATCTAAGAAGTACAAAATAGGTGATTGGTACCTATATGAACACCATACTGTGTTCAGAGTGTATGGGTGTGAGCTCTGTCCATACAGACTACCCAAGTATGTTCCTATGAGATTATTTGCCTTGGAGTATTACAGGCAATTGATTCAGTCAGACCTTACCCATTTCCACAGCTCCAAGAAAAAGGCACACCTTAACTTCAAAAATGAGTTGGGCCCTTTCATCATGAACAAGAAGGAAGGATGGGAATCTGCAGACCTGATCCTCAAGGACAAATATAAGTTGTCATACAGTTTCCGGTGGGTCCCCTATGACCCTCAAGGTTTCATCACTGCTAGGAGAACTAAGTACAGAGTCCTAGCAATTAAACACTGCCACTATCCACACCTAGAAAAGTATGCCAACTTACAAGAGTGGCAGCTGGATACCTTAGTTGAGAGCTTATCTGAAGAGGAAAGAATGCTTAAAAATATGAAAGAACTTGAGAAGACTATTGACCTGGACTATGTGCTCCAGGTACCTTTCAGGCTGCCTCAAACAGTGGGAGGAGGGACCTCAGTTACCAGGACAGCGCCACAAACAGCAGCACCAGGCTTGGATAAAGGAAAAGGAAAAATGGACGCTGAAGATGAAGCGAAAAAGCAACAGTCAGAGTAAGAAGATCAGTTACCAGAGCAACAAACAGAGCAGCAAGAAGGACAAACTGTCATGCCACAAACTGGGCTGCCAGAACCCCCCCTATTGCAAACGCCACCACCTCAAATTGAGCCACTGACTACCTCAGTTTTGCAGACCCCAGCACATGAAGAAAGGGGTACTAAAAGACAAAGAGAAGAGTCCACTCCCCTCAGTGGATCCTCCCACCAACCAGAAGCCAAAAGGCAGAGGGCAGATTCCCCAGAAGTAGAAGACATTACTGAAGATGTCTTGAACAACACAGCAAAGGATAGGGAGGGCAGCCAACACACAGGGACAAGCTCCTTTCAGCAGGAGCAGAACTTACAGCTTGGCTTGGAGGTGACATCTTCTTCTCAACAAAGCCAGAAGCCTAAAGGTGTTAAGGCTTCCTTCAAACAGATCAAAATAGCAAATGAATTATTGAGGGCTGAGGTTTACAAACATTTTATAGATGCCACTCCAGCCCAGCAGGAAAGGTTGATGTCGGTCTACGACTTCAAAGAAGAGAAGATGATATTCAGCCATTTCAAACCTAAGGGGCCGCACCCAATGTCAACTGCAGATTTCATCAAAACAAGGGTGGAGGTCCTGGCCAAAGACATACATCCTATGGACCAAATTGAACTCCATAAGCAGACTGGGGAGATGGTGTATGCTACTCTGGTGGAGAAGGCCACATTAGCTCATGAGCTAAAAGAATCTTTGAAGAACACCAACACTCAACTAGATTTTGAGAGGTTGTCTTCTAAGGCCAAGGATAATAGGATAAAATCTCTTGAAGAGATTATTGTTGATCTAGGGCATGACCCTAGTGACCCAACCGGGGTAAAAGCCCTCATGAAGAAAAAGGATGATGATCTTAATGCCATGAAGAAGAGGTTGAAGCTGTTACCTACAGAACACCCTCAGACAGCTGAATTGCAAAAAGAAAAACAGGTTGATCAACAACTTGACCTCTTGTTACAGCAAGATCAAAGGATCCAAGAACTAGAGAAAGAGCTGGAAGGGGCATTGCAGGACAAACAGGGAGAATCAACACTCCAAGCTCCTCCAACAGATTCTACAACAGTAACAGCTTCTGGGGCAGCAGTGGCCCCTACAACAGAAGCAGCAGGTACAACAGCAACTACAGATGCTCACCCCAGTATAGAAGAATTGACCAAAGCTGTCAAGGCAATGGAGCTACAGGCGGATGAAATAAGGAAAGCAAAAGAAAAACTGGCAGAGATAGATGCCAAATATGATCAATCAAAAATAACAGTAGCAGAACAGGGCAGACAGATTAAGGCCCAAAAGGATAAAATAAAGGCCCTGGAGAAAGAGCTCAATCTGAAAAGTACTATGGCTGAAATCAAAAGAATTTTGTGGAATAAAATCACCCAAGGCATTATCAAACAGTGGAAATCACTTAAAACGATCCATGAGCATATGGATTTAATTGTACAAGCCCAGACAGATATCCAGAGGGACAAGACAGCGCTAGGAAATAGACCTGATCAAGCTAGCCAACTGATAGATTTTCTGAACAGGCAAGACAAAGATGAGCTGGCAGCCGTCGGAATCACCAACAGAACAGAGGCCATCCTCATGGCTAAAAAGGTGCTAACTCTCAGAAGTTATGTACAGACGGCAGAAAGGAGAAGTTATGAGATACAGACTGAAGTTGAAGATTACAAACTCAGAATGGGAATGCTACAGGCAAGAGGACTGCCTAGCCTGTTGAGCAGTACAGGAAAATTGATCAACAGAGATCAATTTACAAACAGGATGGCCACGTACATTGAGAATCAAATCACTGCATCCAGCAGTACTTCTGAGGAAGCAGTTCCTCCTACAGGACAGAGTTTGTACACTAGACTTGAAGGCTCATTTTTTATTGAAAATGAGGTAAATCATCTATTTGAAACTCCTCCTAGTTTTTTCAGATATACAGAGCTTGATGAGACTCTAATTAAAATGCGAAGGCATCAAATGCCTAAGGAGGACTGGTGGCAAGCCATGCTCCAAATTCTGCCACGGTAGCTTCAAAACTTTTGGCCAAATGCCAGCTCAGGTCACCAGAAGACAAGTGTAAAAGGGTTAGTGATTGAAAATATCCAAAAAGTGATCCATCACTAACAATGACAGCTAGCCACATTTTGAACAGCACGTCTCCAACCGACTCCAATTGCTACAAAGTCAACAGCATCTGACCGGTTTTGACAGCTAAGGGACTAAAAATTTATTACAACATTTACTTCTTCAGCTGCTGCTCTCTAGGAGTTGGTAGAATATTTATGAGGCATTTACTCTTCTTTCAGATATTTTCCAAATGTAAATTTGTATAGATACCCCCCCTTAGTAACGCATAAGGGTTGTTGTAATTTTCCTTTGAGAACTCTCATTTGTTGTAATAGTTTCAGAGAAATAATACAAAGGGAGAATGGAATTTCCAAGGCTTGCTGTACTTTGATGCGTTGTGGTGAATGGTGAATGTTGCAGGATTCCAGAGTGTTTCATGAAACAATAAGTTTTCTCAAATCTCTGTATTACATGTTTTCGAGTCTTTTGTTCTCTTTTACTGTTTGAATGTTTTACACTTAATAGCAAAGTAGAAGAATAGTTCCAGGACTTAATCCACGATTACCCTGAACTCAAACTGAGCTATTATCCATGTTTTCCTCAGATACAGTAACAGAAGTGTAATTCTTAGTTGCTGCACTTTAAAAACTATATCTTTCGTTGTGATAGACATTCCCAGGGATTCAGGTTTGCCCCTGTGACATCTGTCCTTTCTCATAACTGGTTTGGTGGAAACAGTTAAACAATGAGTGGAAATTCTTGAATGCTTTCACTGTTTGTGCTACCTGTTTCCTGTTATTAATCAAAATTTGTTCTATCAAGCACTCAAATGGCCCTGTAAGTTTCACCTGTTCATCTCAAAGTTCTAGACACATATAGCCATAGACTCCATTGCCCAAGGATACTTAACTCTTTGAAAACTACATCACAGAGACCTGAAAGGAATTCTTCAACCAAAACATAGACAAAACCTGTGCTCAATATCTAGCCTAAAACACTATCATTACAGATACAAAAACATAAAGAGAGAGCCCTCTCTGATCACAGTTTGGCTAGAAACAGTGATCAAAAGATTGGTTAGTGGTTACCCCGGCCGTATTCCCTTGGGAGTCATAGGGAACAACCTGGGTGATAACATAATTGGCGACTCCACTGGGGAAATTAAGTTTTTTCAATTACTATTTATTTTCAAAAGCTACTATCAAGCCTGAAACTAGCCAAGAGGCCTTAGGACTGTTTCTCTAATACAGGGACAGCTTTAAGGAAGAGCTAATTTGGGAATCTTCATCCTAGCTTTGAAACATATATAGTCATTCTAGAATTCTTATCCAGTCCTTGTACATATAAAAGCTTCTGTAGAAAGTTCTAAACAAATACTTGAAAGCTGGCTCCCAAAAGAAATCCAAGGCACACTAGGGCAAACCCTGACCCTAATCAACCCATCATTGTTGATAACCCAAATATCATTCCAAAGAACATAAGAAGACAGCAAAAGCAGGAGAAGCCTGCTGATTCAGACATAAGTTTAGGTCAACCTATCATCATTCCCACCCCTTGCAAAGTTCTTTTCCGTTCCACACCTAATTCCCCTAGTTCATCATCAACCCCTCAAAGTCCTCTTCTTCCATCTTCACCATCTGCACATACTCTTTCAACCAGTCCCCCGCTTATTACCCATCATGTTACCCCTGTAATCCCAGCTGTCCCATTTGTTCCTATTAACCCTATAAACCCCATAAACATGGCTAACAGATATGCACCTTTGCAGATACCAGCCAATGCTCCAGCTCTACCCCAAGACTACCAAACCAAAATCTCAGTTTTTGACTCCCATGGCCCTTTGACAGCTGTCCAGCATGCTAAAAAGATGCAAGACCATTTTGAGACCTATGAAATAGATGATGACAGTGTCAGGATGAGAATTTTTGTTCAAAGCTTAACTGGGGATGTCAGAACTTGGTTTAGATCCCTGAATGCAAATTCCATTGCAACCCCTGAGGTCCTGTACCAAGAGTTTTCCAACAGATGGGAGAAGAAGAAAGATCCACTCCACATACTTGGTGAATATAACACTATTAAACGAGGTCCCCAAGAAACAGTGTTGGAATATTGTGCTAGGTTTAACAATGTATATAATGCTATTCCCCAGAACTTAAGGCCCCCTCCTGATTTGGCCCTCTACAACTTCCCTGATGGTTTTGATTCTGATATGGCCTATCAGTTGAAAGAAAGAGATCCTCCAACCCTTGCAGAAGCTCAAAGGGTTGCAGTCACTGTAGAGGCTAACCTAATTTCCAAAAGAAACCGGGCAAGGTTGGAAAAGAAAGCTGGCTTCAAAGAAGAACCCTCGGGTTTTGATCAAAAGTTGGATGCAATACTAAACAGCATGAAGAGACTGGGTGAAAGAGTGGAATCAGTTGAAAGAAAATCATCATGGGAGGCACCACAAAGCAACCCTCCTAGAAACCCTAATTTTAGGAGAACTCAGAACCCAAACATAGGAAAAACAAGTGCAGACCAAGATATCAGACCCCCTTTTCAAGAAAACTATGCAGAAACTTCCTCAGCCAATCAGCTCAATGAAGATCCTGAAATTAACTTAATAGGTCTGGATGGTAAAAGCCATGTATTTTTAACACAGGAGGACCATGAGGAGGATGAAAGTAATACATTTCAAACTAAGTCAGGGGAATCCTTTGACTTTAAACAAGGATATGATACTGCTGTCTATGAAGTCCATAAGCAGTATAAACTAAGGAGTAGGACTGTGAATGTAAATCAGCCCGAAAAGATAAAGGAGAAACACCAATCTAAGGAAACCTTAGTCCCTGAAACTGATGACAAAACAAACTTGCCTACAAAGGAAGTAGTGGTTGAGGAGGTTACTGAACCACTGTTCCCACTAAAACAACCCATGGCAACCTCGTCCTCTCACCCTAACCCAAACATTACCCCTCAAGACATCAATATAAGGGGCAGGTTCCAAAATCAAGATGAAATCCAACCAGAAGATTTAATGAACAGAGAAAGAACTGCTACCCGTGACTCCAAAACCCAAATTGATAAACCCTTTGACCTAGGAACAGAGATTGGCAAGTTAAAGGTAGCAATTCCCCTCTCAGAGCTAGCCAAGCATGACATATACAAGCAACAGATCAAAAAATCCCTTCAGCTCACCAACAGCAAAGATGATGTAAATGTGCTAGATGACACTCCAGAATTACTGTTTGGCCCAGAGGTAGATGGAAAAACAGTAGTCACAGGGGTTTTACCGTTCTATGTCAGCTTGCATATACATGATAAAATACTGCACAATGCAATGTTCGACTCAGGCGCCTCTCACAACCTTATGCCAAAAGCTGTCATGGAGAGATTGAACTTGGATATAACAAGACCATACAAAGACCTGTTTTCCTTTGATTCCAGCCAAGTCAAATGTTTGGGCTTAATAAAGGATTTATGTGTGTCCCTGGTCCAATTTCCCAACAAAACCGTTCTAATGGATGTTGTAGTCGCTGATATCCCACCCAAATATGGAATGCTGTTATCAAGATCATGGGGAGCCAAGCTCCAAGGCTCCCTGCAATTAGACATGTCATATGCAACTATCTCTGTCTTTGGGCAACCAAAAAGACTTTATAGGGAAACACTCATGAAGTATATGGTCAGCAGTGAGGAAAAGCCTCAAAATTTTCCAATCTATGCTGTTCATTCAAACATAGACTCCTTCATCCTCTTTAATGACAGTACAAGCCTCTCAAACAATGACATTAAGACCGAAACACTCATACAAGAACAAAACATTGATCAAGCAAATAGCACCTGCCAAACATCAATCAGCCCAACAATACACACTATCCCTCTTCTAGTTGTCAAAGAGTGTCAAACAAGTAAGGAAACTGTCCTAGAAGATAAATGGGAAAAGAAACCTCAACTCATGCTCACATTGCCATCCCATGAACAGAATTTTAAATCTCCTGTTCAGCAAGACATCCTGTGGGTCCTAGAATTTGATGGCTCAGTCAACAAGTTAGGGGCAGGAGCTGGAGTATGGATACACCACCAAGAAAAAGGCTATGCAGAAGGCAGGGCTTACAGATTGAACTTTAGATGCACTAATAACATGGCAGAATATGAAGCTCTGCTTCTAGGCCTCAAGATTGCAAAATCATTACAAGCACCTAGGCTCTCCATCAAGGGGGACTCTGATCTAGTAATCCAACAAGTAAAAGGGAATTTTGTCACCAATGACAAAAGATTGAGGTCCTACAGGTCTGCTGTAATCGAAATTTTAGAGACATTCTCTGAGTTTGTAATCACAAAAATTTCAAGGGGCCACAATCTCCATGCACACAGCTTGGCAACATTTGCCAGTACCTTCAAATTCCCACTAGAACCCAATAATTGTTTCACAGCCGAGGTCAAACACAGACCCTCTATTCCAAACAATGTCAAAGAATGGCAAGTATTTGAGGATGACATGCAAATAAACAATTTTTTAACCTTGCAACAAGAGTTTACAGGATTAAATATTGACACTGATGGAGCAAGTCAATCACAAATGCTTGAATCAGCAAGTCAATCACAAATGCTTGAATCAGCAAGTCAATCACAAATACTTGATGGAGCATGTCCATCACAAATACAGTTCCAACAGTCTGCTCACCCAACGTCATCTAGGACAGCAAAACAACTACTGAATCCAACCATTTTCAACAATCAAAACATTCAGCAAATTAAACAAATGGACTGTGAGGAGATGAGCAGCGCTGAATCTAAAGTCATACAACTCAAAGATAATTTCCTTCCAGTGGGCCTCACCCCACTAGAGGACATTTTTGATTCAAATGATGTCCCTAGGAAGCCAAAGATGCAGCCATTAGATGCAGCAGTTCAAGAATGCAACATTGGTACTATTGATAAGCCCAAAATAATAAAACTATCTGCTTCTTTGCCCCCTGATCAAAAGCCCAAATACATTGACCTCTTTAAAGAGTTTCAAGATGTTTTTGCCTGGGGCTATGAGGATCTGAAGTCCTATGATACCTCTGTAATCCAGCACACCATTCCCCTCAAACCTAATCAAAAACCGTTTAAACAGAAATTAAGAAGGATTAATCCTGTGCTCCTTCCTTCCATTGAAAAGGAATTGCATAAAATGTTCAAAGCTGGTATCATTGCACCAATTAGGTTCTCTGAGTGGATTTCAAATTTGGTCCCTACAAGAAAGAAAACTGGTGAGATTAGGCTTTGTGTGGACCTAAGGAATTTAAATCTAGTATCACTCAAAGATAACTACCCTTTGCCCAAAATGGACCACATTCTTCAAAGAGTAGTTGGGGCTTCAAGGATATCATTGCTTGATGGATTCTCAGGTTTCAATCAAATCCTAGTGCACCCTGATGATCAAGACAAAACTGCATTTACAACCCCATGGGGAACTTTCAAGTATGTGAAAATGCCCTTTGGATTGAAAAATGCAGGGGCCACGTTTCAAAGAGCAATGGACATTGCTTTTGCAAAAGAGATTCATGACTTCTTGGTTATTTACTTAGATGATCTCACACCCTTTTCAAAGTCTGATCAAGAACACTTGAAACATTTGAGACAGATTTTCATAACATGCAGGAAATATGGCATTTCCTTAAACCCCAAGAAATCATTATTTGGCTTGGAAGAAGGGAAGCTTCTAGGACACATTATTTCAAAAGATGGCATAAGAATTGATCCAGATAGGATACAAGCTATCCTACAAATGCCTCACCCCAGGAATGTCAAGGAGTTGCAAGGATTCTTAGGAAAAATCAACTTTTTAAGAAGGTTTATCCCGAACTTAGCAGAATTAATCAGGCTATTAAACAACATGCTAAAGAAAGATTCAAAGGTCAAATGGACTGTTGAAGCAAAACAAGCCTTTGAAAGTATAAAATTGGCCTTGACTCGAACCCCAGTGTTAACTAATCCTCAGTTTGACAGAGACTTTATCATTTTCTCTTTTGCCTCCCAGCATACTATTGCTGCTGTGTTATTACAGAAAGATGACCAAGGGAATGAGAAGCCTATTGCCTTCTTCAGCAGAGCTCTTAGAGATGCCCCTCTAAAGTACCAAATAATGGAGAAACAAGCCTATGCCTTGATCAAAGCTATTAAAGACTTTAGGATTTACATCCTTTACTCCCATGTTGTGGCTTATGTACCAAGTCCTATTGTCAAGGACATTCTCACACAAGAAAACTTAGAGGGTAGAAGAGGAAAATGGATTGCAAACATACTAGAATTTGACATTGAAATAAAACCTACAAAACTGATAAAAGGGCAAGGTTTGGCCAAATTAATGACAGAAGCAAATTTCCAAGCCTTAGATATTAATCAACTGGACAGTGAAACAGAGCTGGCGACTCCAAAGATCAATGTAGCCTTTGAACAATCCCCTTGGTACTCTGATATCTGTTATGTGTTACAAAACCTGTGTGCTCCCCCAGGACTGTCCAGAACTAAGTGTAGGTTCCTAAAAATGAAAACATCTAGATTTTGTGTGATGGATGGAAACCTACTTTGGAAAAATCATGAAGGTATACTGCTGCACTGCCTAATCGAGAGTGAAACTAACAATATCATGCAAGAATTCCATGCTGGAAACTGTGGTGGACATTTGTACTGGAAGTCCACTGTGGACAAGATATTGAGGGCTGGTTATTACTGGCCCACCATGTTCTCTGATATTAAGAAATTTACAGCTTCATGCCACAAATGCCAACTGTTTGAAGGCAAAAGACAGTTGTTGCCACTTCCTTTGAAGCCCATTGCAACAGAGAGACCTTTCCAACAATGGGGCTTGGATTTCATTGGGGAAATTCATCCCTCATCTTCAGGGCAACACAGATGGATTTTGACAGCAACAGACTACTTCACAAAGTGGATTGAAGCTGCCCCATGCAGACAAGCAAATGATTCAGTAATCATTCAGTTTTTAGAAAATAATATACTGGCTAGATTTGGCTGCCCAGACAAGATAATAACAGACAATGCTGCTGCCTTCAGATCCAAGAAAATGGTGAACTTCTGCCATAAATTTCACATCACTTTGGGCCATTCTACTGCTTACTATCCTCAAGGAAATGGCCTTGCTGAATCATCAAACAAAAGTTTGATCAATATCATAAAGAAAGTGTTAGAAGAGAACAAAAAGAACTGGCATAAGAAGCTAGTAAATGCTTTATGGGCAGACAGACTAACAACTAAAAGATCAATTGGGATCAGCCCATATGAGTTAGTCTATGGATTAGAAGCCAAATTTCCTTCATCACTAGGAGTGCCGGTAATGAAACTTCTGCAAGAAAGCCAAGCAGAGCCAAATAACATGCAAAGAAGGATTAATCAGATAATTTGCCTGCAGCAGACCAGAGAACAAGTTTTCAGCAGAGTGCAGATACTACAAGAGAAACTGAAAAAGGCCTTTGATAGAAGAACCAAAGCAGAAGATTTCAATGTAGGGGACAAAGTTTTAAAGTGGGATGCAAGAAGAGAAGAGAAAGGGAAACATGGAAAGTTTGACTCTTTATGGAAAGGACCATTTGCTGTCCAAGCAGTGCAAGGTAATAACACCTACTTCCTCAAAAGTCTGACTGAAACTGACTTGGATGAAGGTCCTGTCAATGGCAGGATGCTGAAGCACTACTTTGACTATTTCCCATGAGCGGAACCTAAGGATTCATTGTATATATGCAGATGTACATATTGTTTTCTGTTTTAGATTGTAAAAAGCAGTTTTCCCAAGTGATTCACCAAGCAGCCAAGAGGCAGATAGAAGCAGAGGTTTTCCAAAAGAGAAGCACACCATTTGACACATTTGTGCAGCAGAGTTCAAAGATTAAGATGGGCAGTCAAGGAACAAGGCAATCTGACCTGCTGTTCTTGGTCTTTCAAAAGAAAAACCATCCCCATGTGGAGCCACTGTTGGATACCTATGGTAATAGGTTTCATATTTCATGATCGGCCAAGGAAAATCCAAATATGCTCTGCTTTGGTATTACAAAGATCCCATATTTCCTAGAGAAACAAGAGGTGTGTAAAGTGTTTCAAGTGTTGAGGACCTTATTTTAATTTTGTGGATGATTCAACAGTTTAAACTGGATCATGCCATGTTTCAATTTTGAGTTGTAGAATAGAGAAAGAAGTCTGTCCAAACAGCCTAATCTTGGCAGACAAGTAGTTCAGGTAGAGAAGAAAGGGTTCCCAACAGGTTAATCTGGGACCTTGGAAGAAATAAGGGTAGAAGTAGATAGAAAGAAAAAGAAGAAGCCAAAGAAAAGAAAAGGCAAGCGAGGGTTTGCAAGTCCAAGTGCACCCTCCATGGAGAAACAAAAAATGCTAGGAGAATAGCTGGGGTAGGTAGTGTGGTTGCAGAAAGGCTATTTTCACCATTGCACATATGTCAAAAGGTGTTTTGCCAAGGCAAAATCCATCAATCAACAAAGTGGTTAAAACCATCAAATTGCAGCAAGGAGCATGACTAACCTCCCTTTCCCCCTTCATCTCATTACTAACATTCCTTTTCAGCTGAAATTTATGGACAGATCATGTTTTTAGGGTGATCCCAGTTCATTCAGAAATCACTTTTCCCTGTCTAAACTTTTCATTGTGATCTGGTCCCTAAACTAAAGCAGTCTCACATGAACTCAGTGAGATCCCCCTCATCTGCCCCCCTCATTCATATTAATCTCTAATTCTATTATATAGCTCCCCTATCTTACCTTTTCCCCTAATAATATTAACACTATAGTGTATAAAGCCCCAAGTCTTATAAATACTCCCTCCCCTTGGCATTATAGCCATATTTTCTTTAAAAGGGACCAAAGTGACCTCTGGTCACCTTGGTAAACCTATCACATCCCATTCCCCCTGCTACAAGCCAACTTGCTCCTTAAACCACCATATGCCTTGAATAAGCCCTTATAAACCCTTTTTGCCTTTAAAAACCTTGCAAAAGTTACAAAGTCCGAAGACCCGCCTCCGGCACATTTCTTAAAAGGTCAGCGCATTATTTGTTAAATGACAAACATTCAAAAAATCATCAAAAAACCCACTTCCTATAGTCCTCCGCCTAAATTATTAAAGTGAATATTTTATTGCGCTGGCGGGACCCCCCCCAACATGCTCGACCAGTCGGAAGGCCCGCCAGCCGTCAGATCTCCGTCGCTCAGATCTAAAGGTGGGCGGTCATTTTCAACCCCCGACCTGCCGACCTTTAACGTCCGGGGAAAGCGGTTTTGGCTATCCCGTACAGGGGACGCGTGGCAGGCGGTGAGGTTGTTCGGAGCCCCCCTCCCTGTTACCGCCTTTGCCCAAAGGTGGTGCGGGGAACCCGCTTACCACCACCCCTAATACTACCTTCCTCCCACATCATCCGCACGTCACCCTGACGTCATCTCGCCGGTGTCCGCCCCAGCGTCCCGTGGCCCTCCACGCGGACCCGCAACTGTACCCGCCGGCCACCGTGTCATGCCACCCTGGCGAAATCCTTAGCCGCCACGTCACCTCTGGATCTGGGCCCCGCCATGACGTCATGCTGACGTCATCGGCGGAAAAGCGCCAAATGCACCTTTTCGCGAAATTTAACCATTTAAACGACTAAATGAGTCGTTTTCGCTCATTTTCATGCGAAAGAGACTAGCCGTTGCTAACAGCTGCTGCCAAACTTCTTACTCAGCTATCGAAATCCGACAATTCGTCCATTTAAAGCTCAGAATTCGACTGCACCAGTCTCCACAATCCGGCCCGCGAGCTTCCAAGTCGATTTTACAGGTATTTTGCCATTTCCTTCTACTCTGCCCGTGCAATTCCAATTCTCTGTAGAATTCACCATTAAAGACTGGTAAATTCACTTAATTCAGCTCCACCTGGTCACCTAAACCAAACCCAAGCAACCTGCCCCATCCCTGAGCCACAATTGGACACTGGAGAAGTCAGTTCGCGGGTTAAAACGGTAAAACTGCCCCCAAAGTACCCGGCATTGTTCCCTTTTGCCAAGTACAAGTTACCTGCGCCCTTCCTAAAGAATTATCACTACCTCTGCAACGTCCCCTTAGGCAATCCATATTCCTGAGAAATTACAGCACTTTGCCAGCTTGCTTGCAAATCTTACACTAGAAGAAGACATTACACTGAATATAGCTTACCTGCTGCTCAAGTCTTTAAAGACTTATCAAATTATTACCTCTTCCTGCACTTTCACACTATATCATGGCAGCATCTGCATCCTCCTCCCTCAGTGTTACTCCACTAAATCAAACCAATAAGGAACTGGAGGCCATGCCATTAATTGACAAGGATTGTCTCATTAATGATTTTGAGGGGAGCAGGGACTTTTTGAAGACCTTCACTACACTGAGGGAAGACTATAAGGCTGGACTTGGTACAGATGGAATATGGGAGTCAAACCTGCCCTACTACTGTCTCCCAACTCTGAATGTTTTCCCTGAAATCATTCACTTATGTGCTCAAAATTATGATCTGGAGCACAGAGCTGTCAATACTCCATCAGGGAGGATCCTGTTTTATATAAATGCTGACTCCATCAACAAGATGTTGCAGTTTGAGCAAACGGAGTTGCTAGTCCCATTCTCCATGAGGTATTTACTGGAAGCTGGTGATAAGATGACCAGTGAGGAACTGCAAAAGGTCACCAGGAACTACATGTGGGCTGAGTGCCAGCCTACAGGGCCACCCCCTTATCTGCATGAACATTTCAATGACTCAGGCAGGCTGCTTCTGGACATGATAGCCTATGTGTTAGGCTACCAGAACAGTAAGCATGTGGATCAAGCCATGCTCGTATTGCTGTCTGCTTACAGCCCACGTCAACCCCCTGCCCGAAAGTACAACTTTGCTAAGTTCATAGCCAATAGGATTCATGATCAATTGAGCAAATTGGACAGACAGGGGGTCTTTAGATACTCAGCTTACATCTACCACCTGTTCATGTTTTATCACTCTGAAGCTTTCCCATGCTACATCAGAAGGCTGGATAAGAAAGGAGAGAGAAGATCTGTCATATTCTGGACCTCAGTCTATCATGAAATCACAAATTCACCCTACACCTACTGTGAATTTGTAGACCAGTTTGTATACCCAGTCTCCTGCATGCTTATGAAGTCCCCTCCACCTAGAGTATCTAATGAGATCAAGAAAGCTTTGCAGCTATCTAAGAAGTACAAAATAGGTGATTGGTACCTATATGAACACCATACTGTGTTCAGAGTGTATGGGTGTGAGCTCTGTCCATACAGACTACCCAAGTATGTTCCTATGAGATTATTTGCCTTGGAGTATTACAGGCAATTGATTCAGTCAGACCTTACCCATTTCCACAGCTCCAAGAAAAAGGCACACCTTAACTTCAAAAATGAGTTGGGCCCTTTCATCATGAACAAGAAGGAAGGATGGGAATCTGCAGACCTGATCCTCAAGGACAAATATAAGTTGTCATACAGTTTCCGGTGGGTCCCCTATGACCCTCAAGGTTTCATCACTGCTAGGAGAACTAAGTACAGACTCCTAGCAATTAAACACTGCCACTATCCACACCTAGAAAAGTATGCCAACTTACAAGAGTGGCAGCTGGATACCCTAGTTGAGAGCTTATCTGAAGAGGAAAGAATGCTTAAAAATATGAAAGAATTTGAGAAGACTATTGACCTGGACTATGTGCTCCAGGTACCTTTCAGGCTGCCTCAAACAGTGGGAGGAGGGACCTCAGTTACCAGGACAGCGCCACAAACAGCAGCACCAGGCTTGGATAAAGGAAAAGGAAAAATGGACGCTGAAGATGAAGCGAAAAAGCAACAGTCAGAGCAAGAAGATCAGTTACCAGAGCAACAAACAGAGCAGCAAGAAGGACAAACTGTCATGCCACAAACTGGGCTGCCAGAACCCCCCCTATTGCAAACGCCACCACCTCAAATTGAGCCACTGACTACCTCAGTTTTGCAGACCCCAGCACATGAAGAAAGGGGTACTAAAAGACAAAGAGAAGAGTCCACTCCCCTCAGTGGATCCTCCCACCAACCAGAAGCCAAAAGGCAGAGGGCAGATTCCCCAGAAGTAGAAGACATTACTGAAGATGTCTTGAACAACACAGCAAAGGATAGGGAGGGCAGCCAACACACAGGGACAAGCTCCTTTCAGCAGGAGCAGAACTTACAGCTTGGCTTGGAGGTGACATCTTCTTCTCAACAAAGCCAGAAGCCTAAAGGTGTTAAGGCTTCCTTCAAACAGATCAAAATAGCAAATGAATTATTGAGGGCTGAGGTTTACAAACAGTTTATAGATGCCACTCCAGCCCAGCAGGAAAGGTTGATGTCGGTCTACGACTTCAAAGAAGAGAAGATGATATTCAACCATTTCAAACCTAAGGGGCCGCACCCAATGTCAACTGCAGATTTCATCAAAACAAGGGTGGAGGTCCTGGCCAAAGACATACATCCTATGGACCAAATTGAACTCCATAAGCAGACTGGGGAGATGGTGTATGCTACTCTGGTGGAGAAGGCCACATTAGCTCATGAGCTAAAAGAATCTTTGAAGAACACCAACACTCAACTAGATTTTGAGAGGTTGTCTTCTAAGGCCAAGGATAATAGGATAAAATCTCTTGAAGAGATTATTGTTGATCTAGGGCATGACCCTAGTGACCCAACCGGGGTAAAAGCCCTCATGAAGAAAAAGGATGATGATCTTAATGCCATGAAGAAGAGGTTGAAGCTGTTACCTACAGAACACCCTCAGACAGCTGAATTGCAAAAAGAAAAACAGGTTGATCAACAACTTGACCTCTTGTTACAGCAAGATCAAAGGATCCAAGAACTAGAGAAAGAGCTGGAAGGGGCATTGCAGGACAAACAGGGAGAATCAACACTCCAAGCTCCTCCAACAGATTCTACAACAACAACAGCTTCTGGGGCAGCAGTGGCCCCTACAACAGAAGCAGCAGGTACAACAGCAACTACAGATGCTCACCCCAGTATAGAAGAATTGACCAAAGCTGTCAAGGCAATGGAGCTACAGGCGGATGAAATAAGGAAAGCAAAAGAAAAACTGGCAGAGATAGATGCCAAATATGATCAATCAAAAATAACAGTAGCAGAACAGGGCAGACAGATTAAGGCCCAAAAGGATAAAATAAAGGCCCTGGAGAAAGAGCTCAATCTGAAAAGTACTATGGCTGAAATCAAAAGAATTTTGTGGAATAAAATCACCCAAGGCATTATCAAACAGTGGAAATCACTTAAAACGATCCATGAGCATATGGATTTAATTGTACAAGCCCAGACAGATATCCAGAGGGCCAAGACAGCGCTAGGAAATAGACCTGATCAAGCTAGCCAACTGATAGATTTTCTGAACAGGCAAGACAAAGATGAGCTGGCAGCCGTCGGAATCACCAACAGAACAGAGGCCATCCTCATGGCTAAAAAGGTGCTAACTCTCAGAAGTTATGTACAGACGGCAGAAAGGAGAAGTTATGAGATACAGACTGAAGTTGAAGATTACAAACTCAGAATGGGAATGCTACAGGCAAGAGGACTGCCTAGCCTGTTGAGCAGTACAGGAAAATTGATCAACAGAGATCAATTTACAAACAGGATGGCCACGTACATTGAGAATCAAATCACTGCATCCAGCAGTACTTCTGAGGAAGCAGTTCCTCCTACAGGACAGAGTTTGTACACTAGACTTGAAGGCTCATTTTTTATTGAAAATGAGGTAAATCATCTATTTGAAACTCCTCCTAGTTTTTTCAGATATACAGAGCTTGATGAGACTCTAATTAAAATGCGAAGGCATCAAATGCCTAAGGAGGACTGGTGGCAAGCCATGCTCCAAATTCTGCCATGGTAGCTTCAAAACTTTTGGCCAAATGCCAGCTCAGGTCACCAGAAGACAAGTGTAAAAGGGTTAGTGATTGAAAATATCCAAAAAGTGATCCATCACTAACAATGACAGCTAGCCACATTTTGAACAGCACGTCTCCAACCGACTCCAATTGCTACAAAGTCAACAGCATCTGACCGGTTTTGACAGCTAAGGGACTAAAAATTTATTACAACATTTACTTCTTCAGCTGCTGCTCTCTAGGAGTTGGTAGAATATTTATGAGGCATTTACTCTTCTTTCAGATATTTTCCAAATGTAAATTTGTATATATACCCCCCCTTAGTAACGCATAAGGGTTGTTGTAATTTTCCTTTGAGAACTCTCATTTGTTGTAATAGTTTCAGAGAAATAATACAAAGGGAGAATGGAATTTCCAAGGCTTGCTGTACTTTGATGCGTTGTGGTGAATGGTGAATGTTGCAGGATTCCAGAGTGTTTCATGAAACAATAAGTTTTCTCAAATCTCTGTATTACATGTTTTCGAGTCTTTTGTTCTCTTTTACTGTTTGAATGTTTTACACTTAATAGCAAAGTAGAAGAATAGTTCCAGGACTTAATCCACGATTACCCTGAACTCAAACTGAGCTATTATCCATGTTTTCCTCAGATACAGTAACAGAAGTGTAATTCTTAGTTGCTGCACTTTAAAAACTATATCTTTCGCTGTGATAGACATTCCCAGGGATTCAGGTTTGCCCCTGTGACATCTGTCCTTTCTCATAACTGGTTTGGTGGAAACAGTTAAACAATGAGTGGAAATTCTTGAATGCTTTCACTGTTTGTGCTACCTGTTTCCTGTTATTAATCAAAATTTGTTCTATCAAGCACTCAAATGGCCCTGTAAGTTTCACCTGTTCATCTCAAAGTTCTAGACACATATAGCCATAGACTCCATTGCCCAAGGATACTTAACTCTTTGAAAACTACATCACAGAGACCTGAAAGGAATTCTTCAACCAAAACATAGACAAAACCTGTGCTCAATATCTAGCCTAAAACACTATCATTACAGATACAAAAACATAAAGAGAGAGCCCTCTCTGATCACAGTTTGGCTAGAAACAGTGATCAAAAGATTGGTTAGTGGTTACCCCGGCCGTATTCCCTTGGGAGTCATAGGGAACAACCTGGGTGATAACAGAAGCTGCATCCCCCATCAGGTTGCAAACAAGGTTCCCGAGTTGTTCAACAACCTCTTTTTATTAGCACAACCATAAACAAGACTTAAAGCCTTGTTTTGAAGTTCTCTTAGATAAGAGTCCCCCCGCTTATCTATCAAAATGACTTCCAACGAAGAATCACTTGCATTTACAGATTTCAGTGATTCCAGTGATGGCATTCGACTACATTCCCTTGAGTCACTCTTTGCGCCCCTTGTGTGTTGCATTCCTTGCCATGTATCAGAGTTTGCCCTCTTTTAAATTGACTACTCCAACACCGCCATCTCCATCTTTGTATTCAATAATGACAACGAACCAGTAAAGGAAGTAGTGGCCCCTTCTTAAACATATAATGAGCTAATTTCTAATGCAGACTGCACCAAACTTCATAAATACCCAACAGCCCTGATAGCAACCTCCGCATCTATTACCGTCTTTGAACAGGCCCGACTTCCTACTGCTATTTTTTATGGGAAAGGAATCCGTTTCACCAACTTACAATTTGAGGTTCATTTTGGGCATCTGCTTTGGTGATAGGCAAGGCCCCATCTGGCAAGCGCCATTGTTTTGATATGTTCACATGATGTTCATCATTCCATGATGAATGCCCTTATCTCAAGTTCTTGAGCACCCCAAAATGACCAACAGAAATATTTTGTAAATTTCCTTTTATGTATCTATCTTTATTTCCAAAGACATCTTGATCTCAATATCCAGACCACGTTCTTCATCGTAAACCTGTTATTGTACATGCATCTGTCATCTGTCAGCTCCCAACTACCCGTTTAATGAATTAATAAAAAGCTGCTCAACATGTTCCAGAAGGCACTTTGCAATCACAAATTCCTCTGCCATCATACAAAAGCATCTCAGCCGGTGTTACATTTTGGTATATTGCTTCTAGACAATAAGCCCGGGCATAGAACAATTTCCTAAGTTAAAAGGCTACCATCATCCTGCAATATGACCAGTCCTGGTGAATGATAACTTCAGATCTACAAAACAAGCTCTACAAGATATAATTGATATCTCAGATCTTAGCAAGAGCCCTTTTCAGGTGCTAGTCAGAAACTCAAATACACTTTGGCACTTTGTTCATTTGAATTTTAAGATCAAAATATGTACAATGGAAGCCATCAAAGGATATCCCCTTGACACCCTTTGAAGAATATTTAGACAGGCTTCATAAGGCAAGCAGCACCAATTTGAAGACTGCAACCATGTACCAGAAAGAACCAAAGCCCTTTTCAGCTGTTGCCCTTGAACTCCCACAAATGTCACAATAAAATGCTCGAGAGCATTTGCTCAACTAAGAACTGCAGATTCTGACGCTTGCGTCTCAGTCACTATTTGGCCAGAATACCCCACATCAGTCAATGGGGGAATTTGGGGAGCTGAGTTTTGCGGGTTGAGCATCCTGAACAAGACCCAAAACCACTAATGTTGACCTAGGCAAAGCAGAACGAATGTTTGGTTCGCTGACATGAGCAACCAAAGGTACTTTTAATGCAGGAGTCTTGTTAATAGCATTTTCAAGTTTTGCTGCAGGTAACTGTAATAACACATGAAATGAATGTGGCTTTGTTTGGTATGCACACTTGAGAAATCCAACCCACAATTTTGGCAATCTCCATATCTGCTTATTTACTAATCGAGAAAGTATCTCCATTACAAAATCCACCAAAGCAGGAAAAGGGTAGCAATTTCAAGAATTGATGTACCATTCAAGTTGCTGACAAAATCTTTCTTAATCTGCTTGTGAGGATTGAGGCAAGTACTGTAGGACTCCATTGATATATTTTGAAAAGTGAATATTCTGAATTGTGCTTGTGCAGGGATAAGAATTTGAAGTCGTTGCTGCCTTTTTAAGAGCTAGAGAATAAATTACACAAATTTAAACAACACATTAATGATTTCTTCTTCAAAACCCTGTTTTGAAAAAGAATCAATCTCTGACATGAGACGGAGTCTAACATTGGCTCCATTTGGGATGGCAGCTGCAGCTTCCTGGAGGTGCCAAGAACCGCAGAACTTTGGGAGAGCAGACAGTTCCTCCACCCATTGGGCAATGGAGTCATCATCAACACAACTCTTGACTTATTTTCAAACTGAAACTGAACTCAAACAATCTTCAAGAAAACTAAAACAAGATGCTGCCCTTATGGCTGCTTATTTATTTACAACATCTACTCTAATCTGCTGTATAAACAAGAGATCAGGTAATGCTAAAATGCCATATTAACCATTCGAGTAAACCTGACAATGAAGCCGCTTGAGAATGCTGCCACGAAGTCACAGACGCAAATGCTGGCAGCCCTTCATGCACGCACTGAGCCTGGTCATGGAAAAGACAGCCTGATTTGTCAATAAAACTGAAAAATGTGTCCATGTATGCCGCAATAGGATCACAGACACCGGACTCTGTTGGCTGCCCCAACTCTGCGATGCATACCTCCAGCTGCACATTGTCAATGTATACCTCTATAGGCAAGTCTGTTGTTTCTTGTTGCGAAGGAGGAAGGATTTCCAAGAACTTTTTAGGGTCTTGGAAATCATAAGACTGGATCTGCTCATCTAAATCTTGAATCTCCTTCTCGATTCTTTCAACGAGTAACTCACAGACGCTAGGATGATAATTCGGAGATTTCAAACATTGAAGGAAAAAACTTAAAACTTCTTCATTAATTTCAATATCCACTAAGCATTCTCTAAATTCGTTTAGAGCTTCACAAAGTGCAGGGTTTGCCACATACCCTACCATTGCATGAACATATCAACAGGCACTGGAATGTATGGATCGAGTTGGAGTCGCCAGGTGAATGATTCAGCCTGCATATGTATCTGACTGTTGTCCACCATCAGCAACAGATCTACACCTTGATTGCATGTACTGGGATAAAATGTGAATGAAGTGTTATATCCACAAGCTCACAGAGATTGACTGAAGCAGCGTTTATCTACTAACGCTGATGTAAAACAAGAGAGTTTTCGAAGGCTACCTGGCGTATCTTCAGGCTCTGTCTAAGCTTATGAATTAAACACATCAATAAGAAAACAATCAATTTGTTCTCCCCAGTATGGTCGCCACTATGTTAGCGCTTGAGATTTCACCCTAGGCTGAGGAAGGTAAACCTTCAAGGCAACATCAAACCATTTCACCTCGTAGCTAGCCCTACGGGGTATGAGAAGGCTCTCTCGGGTCAGATTCGGTAGATCTTTCAATATGATAAGCTGACCAATTAGGAATAAAGATTTTAGGCTAGGAAATCGATAAGGGAGTTTGATTTAAAGATTTTTGGGGTTTTTAATGACGGGGTTTTTTCTGGGCTGCATGGGCAAAATCACAGCTTCAAACAGGGAAATATAATGAACAACACAGGTTGACGACTGAGGCAAGGTAGGCAAGGAATTTAGCATCAAATCTAGATTTTTAAATGGGATGGCAAGACTGGTGAGGAGCTAAGGAGGGCAAATAATACTTTGATTCCTCCTTAAACAGAAGAAAACATTGAAAGTGAACAAACTTATAGGAGGAGCATATAATACTATGAATTCCTACCTAAACACTTCATTTGTTCAGCTGGAAATGGTCATGAAATGAAATGAAACATAACGGTTTACATATGAGACAAAGGGAAAACTTATGCTAAATTAACATACCACATGAATCTCAAAAGAGCTGTGAAATTTCATTAAAAATCTCTGTCATAAACTGTACAATGAAAGCTCTGTTCCAGCATTCAGCACTCAGAAACTCTTCTCCCCCCTTTTTTTTACATAAATTTTATCTTTTAATATATGAAATAAACACAGCTGGGGGAAAACAAATCGACCCCAAGACCCGGCATTTGTTTTTATCAATAATAAAATAAACTAAAAAAAAGCAGTCAGCGCTTCCTGAAAATAAAAATACGCTCCTTCTTCTACTCGAACTGTTGAAAACTGATGAAGCGGTGGCATTAGTGACATTACAGGTGTCAATTTCCATTGTTGAAGACAAATGTAGGCAATCGAATCTTGTTCCCTGCCACTTTGCAACTGCAGTCAAAAAATATCTTATCGGTTCCTGTTTTCCTGCTATGATGGATATCTTAGTTTTAATATAGACATTTAATCTATGACTATTCGCTCTTCCCGTTGCTTGAAACCAATTTTTTCCAATAAAGCTGATCCTTGAAGTGCATTTAGATAGGAGAAAATCACTGCATCATTAGTAAATCACTGAAACATCGTGATGGTTTGAATGCCTCTTTAATCAGACATAATCCGCCTCTTGGAGCAGCAACACTATATGGGAAAAACGGAGAAGATAATGCCATTGCCACAACACTCAGCTGTACAAGCAACTGTAATGCTACAAGATTTGATAACCAACTCCCCACAATGGGCATCAATAGACCAACACACAAACCAACAATAATTCCAGTCACACAGGCGACAATAATATCTGAAACAAAATATCCATAGGTTTCTGGGACAACACCAAGCATTCCCATCTTTTCAATAATAAACTGGAAACAGAGTCCACCAACGTAGAGCGAAAACGCAATAGGCAAAATAAGTGGAATAATGTAACCACGAGTGACCTAAGCAAATGTCGACCAAAGAATTTGACAGAGATCGTGAAAACTGGCCACGTTAAAATCAGGAATACTGCCCACCAAAATGTCAAAGAAATTATATCAAGTCCGGGATAAAAGCCAAATTATTCCTATCAAAGGTTTCAGCAATATCCTGGGCGCACCTTTCTCCCTGTTTTGTAACAGTCCAATCCTTGTGCACGGAGACAACGGAACGATCATATAGTTGAGGAGTGAATTCTGTGCCTGCCTCCGTAATGATCGTCCAAGAGTTTGTGCAAGAAGCCTCACAGTCAATATATAACCCACCTTCATTTAATCCCAATGAACTGCTTTCTGGTGAACCATTTGATGCAGGACAGTTGAAATCCAGCTTTGACGTTAGCTTTCGGTGTAAAGAACATTGTATCTGGCTTAGACATAACCCCTGGTCTTCCAATTAAATCAACAACGTATTCCCTGTCATCACCACACTGCACAATACATGATGAACCATCATCCTTCCCGCAATACCTACAGCCTCGAGCAATACGATAGGGCAAGTCAATGGTATCTGCTAATACTTTGAACAACAAAGCCCGATGCCTGCAGAGGCCCACAAAAAGACTTCCTATTGAAAAAAACAATGGAAGTTAAACAGTCTCTCAGCATCTTACTGCTGGCATCCCAACGCATCATTAGGTCTCCATGCTCAGTGGAAGCTGCATCCCCCATCAGGTTGCAAACAAGGTTCCCGAGTTGTTCAACAACCTCTTTTTATTAGCACAACCATAAACAAGACTTAAAGCCTTGTTTTGAAGTTCTCTTAGATAAGAGTCCCCCCGCTTATCTATCAAAATGACTTCCAATGAAGAATCACTTGCATTAACAGATTTCAGTGATTCCAGTGATGGCATTCGACTACATTCCCTTGAGTCACTCTTTGCGCCCCTTGTGTGTTGCATTCCTTGCCATGTATCAGAGTTTGCCCTCTTTTAAATTGACTACTCCAACACCGCCATCTCCATCTTTGTATTCAATAATGAAAACGAACCAGTAAAGGAAGTAGTGGCCCCTTCTTAAACATATAATGAGCTAATTTGTGATGAAGACTGCACCAAACTTCATAAATACCCAACAGCCCTGATAGCAACCTCCGCATCTATTACCGTCTTTGAACAGGCCCGAATTCCTACTGCTATTTTTTATGGGAAAGGAATCTGTTTCACCAACTTACAATTTGAGGTTCATTTTGGGCATCTGCCTTGGTGATAGGCGAGGACCCATCTGGCAAGCGCCATTGTTTTGATATGTTCACATGATGTTCATCATTCCATGATGAATGCCCTTATCTCAAGTTCTTGAGCACCCCAAAATGACCAACATAAATATTTTGTAAATTTCCTTTTATGTATCTATCTTTATTGCCAAAGACATCTTGATCTCAATATCCAGACCACGTTCTTCATCGTAAACCTGTTATTGTACATGCATCTGTCATCTGTCAACTCCCAACTGCCCGTTTAATGAATTAATAAAAAGCTGGTCAACATGTTCCAGAACGCACTTTGCAATCACAAATTCCTCTGCCATCATACAAAAGCATCTCAGTCGGTGTTACATTTTGGTATATTGCTTCTAGACAATAAGCCCGGGCATAGAACAATTTCCTAAGTTAAAAGGCTGCCATCATCCTGCAATATGACCAGTCCTGGTGAATGATAACTTCAGATCTACAAAACAAACTCTACAAGATATAATTGATATCTCAGATCTTAGCAAGAGCCCTTTTCAGGTGCTAGTCAGAAACTCAAATACACTTTGGCACTTTGTTTATTTGAATTTTAAGATCAAAATATGTACAATGGAAGCCATCAAAGGATATCCCCTTGACACCCTTTGAATAATATTTAGACAGGCTTCATAAGGCAAGCAGCACCAATTTGAAGACTGCAACCATGTAACAGAAAGAACCAAAGCCCTTTTCAGCTGTTTCCCTTGAACTCCCACAAATGTCACAATAAAATGCTCGAGAGCATTTGCTCAACTAAGAACTGCAGATTCTGACGCTTGCGTCTCAGTCACTATTTGGCCAGAATACCCCACATCAGTCAATGGGGGAATTTGGGGAGCTGAGTTTTGCGGGTTGAGCATCCTGAACAAGACCCAAAACCACTAATGTTGACCTAGGCAAAGCAGAACGAATGTATGGTTGGCTGACATGAGCAACCAAAGGTACTTTTAATGCAGGAGTCTTGTTAATAGCATTTTCAAGTTGTGTTGCAGGTAACTGTAATAACACATGAAATGAATGTGGCTTTGTTTGGTATGCACACTTGAGAAATCCAACCCACAATTTTGGCAATCTCCATATCTGCTTATTTACTAATCGAGAAAGTATCTCCATTACAAAATCCACCAGAGCAGGAAAAGGGTAGCAATTTCAAGAATTGATGTACCATTCAAGTTGCTGACAAAATCTTTCTTAATCTGCTTGTGAGGATTGAGGCAAGTACTGTAGGGCTCCATTGATATATTTTGAAAAGTGAATATTCTGAATTGTGCTTGTGCAGGGATAGGAATTTGAAGTCGTTGCTGCCTTTTGAAGAGCTAGAGAATAAATTACACAAATTTAAACAACACATTAATGATTTCTTCTTCAAAACCCTGTTTTGAAAAAGAATCAATCTCTGACATGAGACGGAGTCTAACATTGGCTCCATTTGGGATGGCAGCTGCAGCTTCCTGGAGGTGCCAAGAACCGCAGAACTTTGGGAGAGCGGACAGTTCCTCCACCCATTGGGCAATGGAGTCATCATCAACACAACTCTTGACTTATTTTCAAACTGAAACTGAACTCAAACAATCTTCAAGAAAACTAAAACAAGATGCTTCCCTTGTGGCTGCTTATTTATTTACAATATCTACTCTAATCTGCTGTATAAACAAGAGATCAGGTAATGCTAAAATGCCATATTAACCATTCGAGTAAACCTGACAATGAAGCCGCTTGAGAATGCTGCCACGAAGTCACAGACGCAAATGCTGGCAGCCCTTCATGCACGCACTGAGCCTGGTCATGGAAAAGACAGCCTGATCTGTCAATAAACTGAAAAATGTGTCCATGTATGCCGCAATAGGATCACGGACACCGGACTCTGTTGGCTGCCCCAACTCTGCGATGCATACCTCCAGCTGCACATTGTCAATGTATACCTCTATAGGCAAGTCTGTTGTTTCTTGTTGCGAAGGAGGAAGGATTTCCAAGAACTTTTTAGGGTCTTGGAAATCATAAGACTGGATCTGCTCATCTAAATCTTGAATCTCCTTCTCGATTCTTTCAACGAGTAACTCACAGACGCTAGGATGATAATTCGGAGATTTCGAACATTGAAGGAAAAAACTTAAAACTTCTTCATTAATTTCAATATCCACTAAGCATTCTCTAAATTCGTTTAGAGCTTCACAAAGTGCAGGGTTTGCCACATACCCTACCATTGCATGAACATATCAACAGGCACTGGAATGTCTGGATCGAGTTGGAGTCGCCAGGTGAATGATTCAGCCTGCATATGTATCTGACTGTTGTCCACCATCAGCATCAGATCTACACCTTGATTGCATGTACTGGGATAAAATGCGAATGAAGTGTTATATCCACAAGCTCACAGAGATTGACTGAAGCAGCGTTTATCTACTAACGCTGATGTAAAACAAGAGCGTTTTCGAAGGCTACCTGGCGTATCTTCAGGCTCTGTCTAAGCTTATGAATTAAACACATCAATGAGCAAACAATCAATTTGTTCTCCCCAGTATGGTCGCCACTATGTTAGCGCTTGAGATTTCACCCTAGGCTGAGGAAGGTAAACCTTCAAGGCAACATCAAACCATTTCACCTCGTAGCTAGCCCTACGGGGTATGAGAAGGCTCTCTCGGGTCAGATTCGGTAGATCTTTCAATATGATAAGCTGACCAATTAGGAATAAAGATTTTAGGCTAGTAAATCGATAAGGGAGTTTGATTTAAAGATTTTTGGGGTTTTTAATGACAGGGTTTTTTCTGGGCTGCATGGGCAAAATCACAGCTTCAAACAGGGAAATATAATGAACAACATAGGTTGACGACTGAGGCAAGGTAGGCAAGGAATTTAGCATCAAATCTAGATTTTTAAATGGGATGGCAAGGCTGGTGAGGAGCTGAGGGCAAATAATACTTTGAATCCTCCTTAAACAGAAGAAAACATTGAAAGTGAACAAACTTATAGGAGGAGCATATAATACTATGAATTCCTACCTAAACACTTCATTTGTTCAGCTGGAAATGGTCATGAAATGAAATGAAACATAACGGTTTACATATGAGACAAAGGGAAAACTTATGCTAAATTAACATACCACATGAATCTCAGAAGAGCTGTGAAATTTCATTAAAAATCTCTGTCATAGACTGTACAATGAAAGCTCTGTTCCAGCATTCAGCACTCAGAAACTCTTCTCCCCCCCTTTTTTTACATAAATTTTATCTTTTAATATATGAAATAAACACAGCTGGGGGAAAACAAATCGACCCCAAGACCCGGCATTTGTTTTTATCATTAATAAAATAAACTCAAAAAAAAACAGTCAGCGCTTCCTGAAAATAAAAATACGCTCCTTCTTCTACTCGAACTGTTGAAAACTGATGAAGCGGTGGCATTAGTGACATTACAGGTGTCAATTTCCATTGTTGAAGACAAATGTAGGCAATCGAATCTTGTTCCCTGCCACTTTGCAACTGCAGTCAAAAAATAGCTTATTGGTTCTTGTTTTCCTACTATGATGGATATCTTAGTTTTAATATAGACATTTAATCTATGACTGTTCACTCTTCCCGTTGCTTGAAACCAATTTTTTCCAATAAAGCTGATCCTTGAAGTGCATTTAGATAGGAGAAAATCACTGCATCATTAGTAAATCACTGAAACATCGTGATGGTTTGAATGCCTCTTTAATCAGACATAATCCGCCTCTTGGAGCAGCAACACTATATGGGAAAAACGGAGAAGATAATGCCATTTCCACAACACTCAGCTATACAAGAAACTGTAATGCTACAAGATTTGATAACCAACTCCCCACAATGGGCATCAATAGACCAACACACAAACCAACAATAATTCCAGTCACACAGGCGACAATAATATCTAAAACAAAATATCCATAGGTTTCTGGTACAACACCAAGCATTCCCATCTTTTCAATAATAAACTGGAAACAGAGTCCACCAACGTAGAGCGAAAACGCAATAGGCAAAATAAGTGGAATAATGTAACCACGAGTGACCTAAGCAAATGTCGACCAAAGAATTTGACAGAGATCGTGAAAACTGGCCACGTTAAAATCAGGAATACTGCCCACCAAAATGTCAAAGAAATTATATCAAGTCCAGGATAAAAGCCAATTGATTCCTATCAAAGGTTTCAGCAATATCCTGGGCGCACCTTTCTCCCTGTTTTGTAACAGTCCAATCCTTGTGCACGGAGACAACGGAACGATCATATAGTTGAGGAGTGAATTATGTGCCTGCCTCCGTAATGATCGTCCAAGAGTTTGTGCAAGAAGCCTCACAGTCAATATATAACCCACCTTCATTTAATCTCAATGAACTACTTTCTGGCGAACCATTTGATGCAGGACAGTTGAAATCCAGCTTTGACGTTAGCTTTCGGTGTAAAGAACATTGTATCTGGCTTAGAAATAACCCCTGGTCTTCCAATTAAATCAACAACGTATTCCCTGTCATCACCACACTGCACAATACAGGATGAACCATCATCCTTCCCGCAATACCTACAGCCTCGAGCAATACGACAGGGCAAGTCAATGGTATCTGCTAATACTTTGAACAACAAAGCCCGATGCCTGCAGAGGCCCACAAAAAGACTTCCTATTGAAAAAAACAATGGAAGTTAAACAGTCTCTCAGCATCTTACTGCTGGCATCCCAACGCATCATTAGGTCTCCATGCTCAGTGGAAGCTGCATCCCCCATCAGGTTGCAAACAAGGTTCCCGAGTTGTTCAACAACCTCTTTTTATTAGCACAACCATAAACAAGACTTAAAGCCTTGTTTTGAAGTTCTCTTAGATAAGAGTCCCCCCGCTTATCTATCAAAATGACTTCCAACGAAGAATCACTTGCATTAACAGATTTCAGTGATTCCAGTGATGGCATTCGACTACATTCCCTTGAGTCACTCTTTGCGCCCCTTGTGTGTTGCATTCCTTGCCATGTATCAGAGTTTGCCCTCTTTTAAATTGACTACTCCAACACCGCCATCTCCATCTTTGTATTCAATAATGACAACGAACCAGTAAAGGAAGTAGTGGCCCCTTCTTAAACATATAATGAGCTAATTTGCGATGAAGACTGCACCAAACTTCATAAATACCCAACAGCCCTGATAGAAACCTCCGCATCTATTACCGTCTTTGAACAGGCCCGACTTCCTACTCTATTTTTTATGGGAAAGGAATCTGTTTCACCAACTTACAATTTGAGGTTCATTTTGGGCATCTGCTTTGGTGATAGGCGAGGACCCATCTGGCAAACGCCATTGTTTTGATATGTTCACATGATGTTCATCATTCCATGATGAATACCCTTATCTCAAGTTCTTGAGCACCCCAAAATGACCAACAGAAATATTTTGTAAATTTCCTTTTATGTATCTATCTTTATTGCCAAAGACATCTTGATCTCAATATCCAGACCACGTTCTTCATCGTAAACCTGTTATTGTACATGCATCTGTCATCTGTCAGCTCCCAACTGCCCGTTTAATGAATTAATAAAAAGCTGCTCAACATGTTCCAGAAGGCACTTTGCAATCACAAATTCCTCTGCCATCATACAAAAGCATCTCAGCCGGTGTTACATTTTAGTATATTGCTTCTAGACAATAAGCCCGGGCATAGAACAATTTCCTAAGTTAAAAGGCTGCCATCATCCTGCAATATGACCAGTCCTGGTGAATGATAACTTCAGATCTACAAAACAAACTCTACAAGATATAATTGATATCTCAGATCTTAGCAAGAGCCCTTTTCAGGTGCTAGTCAGAAACTCAAATACACTTTGGCACTTTGTTCATTTGAATTTTAAGATCAAAATATGTACAATGGAAGCCATCAAAGGATATCCCCTTGACACCCTTTGAAGAATATTTAGACAGGCTTCATAAGGCAAGCAGCACCAATTTGAAGACTACAACCATGTACCAGAAAGAACCAAAGCCCTTTTCAGCTGTTGCCCTTGAACTCCCACAAATGTCACAATAAAATGCTCGAGAGCATTTTCTCAACTAAGAACTGCAGATTCTGACGCTTGCGTCTCAGTCACTATTTGGCCAGGATACCCCACATCAGTCAATGGGGGAATTTGGGGAGCTGAGTTTTGCGGGTTGAGCATCCTGAACAAGACCCAAAACCACTAATGTTGACCTAGGCAAAGCAGAACGAATTTTTGGTTGGCTGACATGAGCAACCAAAGGTACTTTTAATGCAGGAGTCTTGTTAATAGCATTTTCAAGTTGTGCTGCAGGTAACTGTAATAACACATGAAATGAATGTGGCTTTGTTTGGTATGCACACTTGAGAAATCCAACCCACAATTTTGGCAATCTCCATATCTGCTTATTTACTAATCGAGAAAGTATCTCCATTACAAAATCCACCAGAGTAGGAAAAGGGTAGCAATTTCAAGAATTGATGTACCATTCAAGTTGCTGACAAAATCTTTCTTAATCTGCTTGTGAGGATTGAGGCAAGTACTGTAGGACTCCATTGATATATTTTGAAAAGTGAATATTCTGAATTGTGCTTGTACAGGGATAAGAATTTGAATTTGATGCTGCCTTTTGAAGAGCTAGAGAATAAATTACACAAATTTAAACAACACATTAATGATTTCTTCTTCAAAACCCTGTTTTGAAAAAGAATCAATCTCTGACATGAGACGGAGTCTAACATGGGTAATGAATATGATCTCCTCTTATTTTTTCTCCATTTTAGTAAATGGCATTCCCTCTCATCCTTTCCAACCCTCAAGAGGCATTCGACAAGGAGATCCTCTCTATCCCTTTCTTTTTGTGTTAATGGTTGAGGGGCTAGGATGTCTAATAAAGAATGCTCTTCATACTTATCAGATCAGAGGAATCTCTATCCATGAATCTACAGCCATCACCCATCAACAGTTTATAGATGATTACATGTTATTTGGGCACCTGTCAGTTCAAGAAGCGTCTAAATTTAAATCTCTGCTTGATGATTACTCGGAAGCTTCTGGAGCCAGCATCAACACAGCAAAATCCCAAATTTTCTTTTTTCACACCCCCCCTTCCACTCAATCCTCTATATCTCGCATCCTTGGTTTCTCTAAAGCCTCTCTCCCTTCCCAATATTTAGGCGCCCCTTTGACTGACTCAGCCATTAAACATGCATCTTGGCATATTCTCCTCGAAAAGCTAGAGGCCCACCTTTCTTCTTGGACTTATATAGCCCTTAACATGGACAGCCGTATGGTGTTGGTTAAGGCAATTTTACAATCGATGCCTCTTTATCTTTTCTTTGTGTTAGCAGCACCAAAATGGGTGCTCAAAAAAATCAAAAACTTGCAATGCAACTTTATTTAGGGATCCTCAGGCCAAAATATAAAATGGGCATTGGTTAAATGGACGTCAGTTTGCCTTCCTAAAAAATATGGAGGAGCGGGCCTCCCAGATCCTCAACATAGCAATTCTGTTATGGGAGTAAGGATATGGTGGAAATGGCTATTAGCACCACACACACCCTGGGGAACACTATGGACGGCCAAATATGCAAATAACAGGCCGCCAAACGACTTAATCAGACTTCTTCCCGCTGAAAAGGGTTCTCTAATTTGTAATGCAGCAAAACAACATAGCAACATGATACAGCAGCATAGTTTCTGGGAAATCAGAGATGGCAGTAAGGCTCGATTCTGGATGGACTCTTGGAATCAAAGACCACGGCTTAGCAATGTTTTTCAACCTCCACATACAAAGGACTGGGAAATGCAACAGGAGGAAACAATCAATCAACATTGGACCCCAGGCCTCAATCAAGGATATAGGCAATGGCTAAATGCAACTCAGATACTCAAACAAGGAACAGAGCAAATTTATAATGAGCTAGACACAGAACTCATGAATAGGAAAATCTGATTCTCAGACAAGAAGGATATCCTGCGATGGGGATATACACCACGTGGGACTTTCACTACAAAAGAGGCGTACAATCTCTTGACTGGCCATCAGGATGAAAAAGACCCAATATGGGAGAAAATATGGTCTCTGGTTATTTGGCCCAAGATCTCAATGTTCCTATGGCTGCTATGTCAAAAAAGGATTCTCACCTGGGACAATCTAAGGAAGAAAAGCTTCCATGGGCCCTCTCGATGCCCCAATTGTAGCCAACAGGAAGAGACAATCCAGCACCTTATGGACACTTGCCATCTTGCCAACAAACTTTGGGAAAAAATTGAATTCAGATGTCAAAAAAAGGGTAGAGTAACAGAGGATATCACAAACACCATTAGAAATTGGACCGTTGATCCTTACAAGAGTAGGTTGCTAAACTTACTATGGAAAATTATTCCAGGTTTACTTGTATGGACTTTATGGAAAGAAAGAAATAGGTGAATCTTTAATAATCAATGCACTCCTCTAGATATCCTTTGGAATAACTTTTGCAACAATCTAAAGGAAACCTTGACTCTTCAAAATTGACATGAAGAAGACTTTCCTACCCTTCCTCAAGAGAAGAATATACGGGAGAATTGGCATCTTTGTATCTCTCAGACCCACAAGCACTCTAACAACATCGCTCAAAATTCCAATGCTTCAAGTCATTGGCAACCTCCTTCCCAAGGAATGGTACAATTAAACTTTGATGGAGCCTCTAAAGGCAACCCAGGTAAGGCAGGTTATGGAGGAACCTTCAGGGATCATGAAGGCATACCTCTCCTGATTTTCTATGGATCGATAGGATGGGATACAAACAACTCAGTGGAATTAGAAGGACTATGGCAGGGTCTGTGCTTGGCTCAGAAGCATGATTTTTTTCCTATAATAATTGAAGGAGACTCACAAATCCTTATCACCATAGTCAATCGCATTCTCCAAGGTACTCATGCCCACAAGGTAGCCAGTAGCTGGAGATTAGCGGCTCGTTTAGAGCTCATTGAAAAATGGCTCTTAACCAATAGAGCTATCACTTTCCAACACACCAAAAGGGAAAGCAATAAAGTGGCAGATCTCTTGGCAAATATAGGGGTGAATAGTGATCGAGTTCTAAATGTTGGCTTGCTTGACATTCTAAATGACAACTCTCATTTACAGGAATGCATCAATCTGGTGTAGAGAGATGTCGAACCCCTAGATGCGGGTGATTAATTATGTAGGTACAACGTAGTTCATCCGGGCGGAAAAGTGGTATGGCCACATGGCCACCCATGTTGCTACCAAGACGCCCACCGCCATAATTTATGGCGTTTCAATGCTACCTGAAAGCCGAGAAACTTTAATGACGGGAGAGATCCGAGGCTACCTACTTCTGGTCCTTAAGATGGAGAATGTTGAGCGCCTTCCCCTTGTTATGCCTCCTTTGGCCTATCACTGCCTCCCAGTTGCGGAAGAGCCGAGCTCTCGAACAGCCATGGGGAGAAGATGCCAGCTCCTCTGCTGCGTTGAGATGAATGAAGGTACCCACTTCTCGCACAACCAGCTTTGTTGCTACAGAATTGCCGCTTCAGCCCTCAATTCCGCCACTGATAGTCAAATTCCTCACTCCCCTACCTCCACAAACCATTATGTCCCCTCTCCTACTCCTCCAAGCACCCGACATACTGATATTCACCAAGCAAATATGCCCTGCTTGAGACACAGAATGAGAAGCGGCAGGGGAAGCAGCATAGGGAGAGCAATTCGCCCTCCCTCGCTGTCCCCGTCTGACTTGGCTCAGGTAGATTCATCCTCGCCTTCGACTACTACTCTCGACATGGGTCAGTATCCCAACACCCGCAGTGGCAGAAGGCAGGCCTAGAGGATTGGCCTTCGGCGTAATGAGGAAACCTAGTACCCCCATGATGACTCTGTGCCAATGATGAATCCCTATCATTCCACCCAGTTTCAATTCAGATGCATCCTGGAATTCCCCTGTATCATCGCCACCATCTCTGTCGCCTTCAGAGAGGAGCCTCAACGCACTTTTGTCCCGGACAGCATCATTCAGGACAGGACTGGCACTAGCAGGCGGAACACTCATGACAGCAGCTCTCGGGGTGACGCTTTGAACAGGACGGATGTTGTTTGCTCTATTCCGGAAGCTTTGAACAGGACGAACAACACCCCTGGTGGTAATGGGAATATGGCAGCGGTGATGAGTACTCCAGGTGGCAAGACGCAGACAAAAGCCACGACCAGTGAACAATAGCATGACGTCGAAGATTTGTATGCTTACGGGTGTCTCATTGTGGAGGAGCCTTTGCCACCTGCTGACACCTAGCAGGCTACGGCTCATTTTTCAAGTTCTTAGACACCCGGTCACCTTCTCAGGGGTATTTTTTGTAGTTTTCAGTTGTAATTGTTGTTATATGGGGTCTTTTTTTACTTTTGTTGTGCTCAAAAAACTCTCTAACATGGGAATTACAAGCTGGTTCCCCTGCGTGGGCAGCTCTCACCATGATTTTTGGACTGGTTTCCCCTTGAGGGCAGTCTCCTTTTTTAGTTATTGTTTGCTAATACTTGGTAAAAACTCTGAGACAGGTTCTGCAGAGGCCGGTGCCTCCATGTAACATTATTTTTTGTATCTTTAATAGATTTAGTCTTATTAAAAAAAACAAAAACAAAATAAAACAAAAATGTACCATGAATGGTAAAAAGATAATAATTATAAATTTTAAAAATATATAAAATATTTAATAATTATATTTAAAAGAAGATAGGTGGTAAATGTGGAGTTTTTTATAATTGAGAGGAATACTTGTTTTTCGAATGTATGGAGTTTTAGAGTTATCATTAATAATATGGTAGAAGTCTATAAGCTATTTTAAGGATTAATTTAGTTAGTAGTTGGTATATTTCTAATCTCATCATGATTAGAGACTCTAGTATTCTTGTCAATGGTATGTTCTTGGATTCTTTCCTATTTGATTTTCATTTAGTTTCTATTCTGAAAAGAATAAGATATTATCAACACTCATATGATACAGTGAAATAATTTCATGTTTTATGAGAAAACAATTATGTGGCGGAATTTCAAGCCAATCTAACCACTAAGGGAAATTTTGAGACTCAATGATAAGGCTTATACACAATCTATTGCTTCATTAGATGTATCAACTTCATGATGGTTTATTAATATGGCATATAGCATGCTACATGTCATTCCCATCCACATAACAAGGACAACAATGATGAGGCCCTCTCACTATTGTTACACACTTATTCTAGCCTCCATGGATTATAATGAGTGATTTCCTTTTGTACTTTTCTATCAAAGCGAGATTGTGAGGATGTTTCTCAACTCGGCCAAAATAGTTTTAGTTTGTGGGGCTTTGTCCTAAATTATGGTGTTGGTGCAGCGTGAACCCTAACAACTAGCATCTAACCCCCTCTCTCATTGTGAAATATGAACCACTTAAGGATTCAAGGCATAATATGCAAATCCAAGAGGAAGTAATTCCTTTGTGAGCTATGGGCTCTATTTCTAAATTGGGTACTTTAGCTTAGAAGTTAGTTTTGGGGATATGCTTGGTGATTCTAGGTGCATGCTTTCACAAGATCATCTTAGACTCTATGCATTTTGTTTTGCCCCTATGTTATGAGTCTCTTCTTCTTGTCCTTGGGGGTGTCCATCCTAAACCTTTGGATCACAACCCTAGGCAAATGGATTATAAAGAGCTTTGCAAAACACACCTTACCTTGTGGAGGCATAAGGAGTATATTTCAGATCTAGAGATCTTTTAATGGTCCTTCATTGAAAAGTTAGGTCAACAAGCAACTATCAATAATCTCAAGGTGGAATTTATTATGGGAATTTTTCTTTATCATAAGAAGCAATTGTCAACATTAGAATCAATAGTTAAAGAGCTTTGTCATCAATTGAATCATGCTACTACAATGAATTTGGGGAGAACACACTCCACAACATACTTGATTGTCCACGAGACATAATTGGTTTCTAAGACATATGTTTAGCATTTTCCACAATAGAAGGGTCCCCTCACTCAACACTCGCCAATTAACACTGGGGATGCAACGAAAAGAAGCAAAGACATAGTAAGTGACCCTCTTGACACTCGATCCACACTCAAATAGGTTATGTCTAATAATTATAATCTTAGAAGTCTTTCTCTCTCTTTACATCTAGAATTTATGTTTATATTTATTTTGAAAATTCATTATGATGATGAACCACATTAGATGGTTCGAAACATCGACCCAAAATTGCTCATTGTTATTATTCTGAAAAATCTACATTAAAACACTATGAATCACAAAAAACTGAACTAAAAAAAAATAGAAATTATTAAGTATTTAACTTATACTTCTTTGGTAGATAGTGTTTGTTTGTTTGTTTTATGTGGTTTATCATACCAATCTAGTATTAGCTATATCCACAAAGAACATCTATCTGTTATATCGAGGAATCAAGGTAGATAATCATGTTACATAGTCAAACATGAGATTTAAACACATGTATGGAAGAAGACAACAAACCATCCCTACCACACAACCTACACTCACTTTACAGTGGATAGTCTTTTTTTATAACTTTGTTATGAACTTTTATTATAACATCTATTATCAATATAAATTTTATATTTGTATAGAGGAAAAATAATTTATATATATACACTATTTTTTAAAAATTAAATTATAAAATAATTATAAAACATAAATATTTTATTTATCATAAATCTAATAAAAAAATTAAATAAAACACCATGTGTGATAAAAATTAAACAAATTCAAAAAATATTAATGAAAATAATAAAAAAATATACTATATTTTATTTTATGGGGGCAATAACATTGGCCCATAGCACCAAAACCGACCTCCTTAACCAAACAAACAAAAACAATGAATTTTCTCATTAATATATAACTAAAGTCCCCGTTACGTGTTCTATCTTCAAACCATTAGAAGTATGGAAATACTTTGCATCGAGAGGGGACCTATTGTATCCAATGGCCCACCCCCTCGTGCAATTTTATTCACATTTTAACCTTTTTCAATAAATTTCACTTCTTCTAGAACCTAGGCTCTTTAACTAATGTCTGGATGTCAAAGTTCTTCCAATAAATTCCACTTCCTCTACAACCTAAATTCTTTAACTAATCTCTTGGATGTCAAAGTTTTTGGTAAATTATTATCAATGATGGGACTTAGTTTCTATACGTTTCTATCACCTAGGGAGCTGACCTACTAAGTTTTTTTTAACTAACTTCAATCTTTTGCATAATAAAGTATATATTAATGTGAAGCAAATGGTATGAGAAATAGAAAAGATGATAATTATAAATTTCGAAAATTATAAATATTTTAATAATAATATTTAAGGAAAAGGGATTGTTTAGGTGTTTTTATTTATTTATTTAATTTATTTTTTGTAAATTTGGTAGGACTATATTTTCATTATGTTTAATATATGGCTTCGATTAATGGTGGAAATTGAAATATACATCACAAAACACCCAATCACCATCTATTCAAAACCGTTGAATGATTATTTATATGCATTTTATAAAAACTTTTGAAATTAAATTATGAAACATTTTAAATAAATATTTTAATTTTTATAAGATTAATATGAATTTTAAATAATAAAAATAATGTATAAGAAAAATAAATAAATTTGAAAAAATAAATTATTATTATTATATATATATATATATATATATATATTATATATATAATAAATATAACTAATTTATTAAAATAATATAGATTTTTATATATGAAAATATATATATGATGATGATGATGCTGGTGGTGGTTAACATCCACTGAGACCAAACAGTGGTCTATCGGACCTAAAGAAACAAATTATTTATTTTGATTTAAGATTTTATTCCTATTCTCAAAAAGCTTGGAGAGAAGCCTCCCGAGCTCACTATAATTTTGACATTGTAAAAGGCTAGGAAGGTCAGTATTGTAACAAAGATTGTGAAACTGAGATCTAATGTGGTTATACGCGGGGCACTCTAAGAGGAAGTGGTTTTCATCCTCGATGTTCCTATTCTCACATATATGGCAGATCCTTTCCATCCATGGCGTTTTAGGAACTGCCCAATGACTTGTTTCACTATGGAGCTCATGAGAATTCGTTCTAATCATTGCTATATTAATTTTCTTCTTTGAGCTAGTTAAAATAGAGAGATACTTTTGATCTTCTAGGGTGGGGTTGATGACCTTCTTATAATAACTTATTTTTCTTTTAGCCGCTAAATTTTTCTCACACCACATTTTTTTCTTTGAACTTAGAAGTAACAATATCTTTAATGTTATTTATGTTTTGCAATGCATCATTTTCGTTGATCTCCCAATAGTTTAACCAGGCCCTTGTGTCTTTATGCCACCCTCGATTGAGCCTTAGGTGGTTTTGGCTAGAATTTAAAGCTAGCTTAGGAAGTCTATGATCGTCTATGTTACTGATTTTGTGCTTGTACAACAGAAACCTAAGCATAGCTAGGCTCTCAATAGGGGAAAGACCTGCTTCTATAAGGAGAATAGGATAGGGTGTATTACTTTTAATTTTCAGGTTATAAGTTATAAAACGCTTCTGGATTTGCTCAATCTTTCTCCATGATTCTCTGGAGATGCTACAACCCCAAACCTCACAGCCATATAAGATAATAGGAGTGACTAAAGTTTCAAAGAGGAACTTCTTTTTATCCCACATTACGAGGTTTGCTATTTTACAATTATTTTCAAGACCAAAATAAGTTTTCCACCCCCCATTAATCCTTTTCTCAATGTTATGGTTCCAGTTGAGCTTGTGATGAATATCAATTCCTAGGTACTTGTAAGAATACACTTCCTCCAAGTTATTATTGTCATACATAAAATTAGCGTAAGTGTCCTTCTTGGATTTGATAATCATAACTTTTGTTTTGTCAATGTTAACAGTCATACCATGGTAGAGCAGAAATCCTTAAGAAGCCTGAGTTGCTTATCAAGATCAGATGGGCACCTTGCCAAAAGAACAATATCGTCAGCATAAAGAAGAAGGATGACGACTATCCCAGCTAAGATCATGCCATCACATCCTGCTTCCTCTAAATAGCCTTCGAGCTTATCGATGTAAATGCCAAATAGGGTAGGGGAGAGGGGGCAACTTTGTTTAACTCCGATGTTACACTTAATATCTTTCAACCACCCCTCATTGCTCTTTAGCTTGGAAATTACATTCTCGTATAACCTTATAGCGACAGCTCTCAACTCGAGAGGAACCTTTAGCTCTTCTAATCTATTACAAAAGTTGTATCTAGGAACCGTATCGAAAGCCTTTCTAAAATTCACAAAGCAACAAAATAAATTAGATTTATTATTATTAAATTCTTTAAAAAAATCTATAACTTATAATTTTTAAAAGTATTAAATAGTTATCGAAGTCAGATTAAGACCCAAAATTTTGAAGCTTGAGTATGCATAATATTTCTAAAAAAATTATCAAATTTTATCAAAATCTTGTTAAAAAAAATTCTTTTCTTTTAAAAAGCCAATTTACTCCATTTTATATTATTCTTAACTTTATCTCATTAAACTAATCCAAGCAAAGTCAACCAAATATTTAAATTGAAAGTGTCATGTTAACTTTTTTCGATTAAAATGTTTAAAAGGTATTTAAATTGAGAGTGCCATGTTAATCTTTTTAGATTAAAATATTTTAATCATATTTAAATTGAAAATTCCATATTAACCTTTTAATTTTAAAATATTTAAATCATAATTTAAATGAATTGAAAGTGCCTATGTCAACTTTTTTCGATTAAAACGTTTAAAGTATATTTAAATTGAAAGTGAGAAGTTAATCTTTTTAGATTAAAATATTTAAATCATATTTGAATTGAAAGTGCCATGTTAATCTTTTTAGATTAAAATATTTAAATCATATTTAAATTGAAAATGCCATGTTGACCTTTTATTTTAAAATATTTAAATCATAATTTAAATGATATTTTACAAGTGGCTATGATTTTTTTTTAAATGACTTCAAAATTAAGAGGAAAGTGTTTTGGGGAATTTTAAAGGTTTTTTTGGGTACATATTTATTTATTGCATCCTTGATATGCACTTCATAGATATTTATATATTTTTATTAATAAGAAAAATAAGAGTTTATTTGGATGGTTTTAAATTGTTTTTTTTTTTCTATTAAATTTATTTTTTTAAATAATATGTTGCTTTTATATTAATTATTATTATTTTTTACTCAAAATTATTTTTATGCAAATTAAATGTTAATATTAATTTTTAAAAAAATTATTTTTGAAAAAAATTACAAAAATACTAATGTTTTTTATTTTTTTTAAATTGATATTCAAATGAATTATAAAAAGGTAGTCTAAATTAAACTTTTTCTAAAGTTGATATTCAAATGAATTACAAACAGCAGAGAAGAATTTAAAAGCCAGAAGAATCATTTTTTCCACATATTACAATCATATACAAGTGAAAATATTTGAGGAGTTTTTTTTAATCAGGGCACTTCCCACAAAAATGGTATATAAACTAATTACAACAACAGAGAAAAATTTAAAAGCAAGAAGAATGATTTTTTCCACATATTACAATCAAATACAAGTGAAAATATCTATGGAGTTTTTCTTAATCAGAGCACTTCCCACAAAACTAGCATATATTGCAAATAACAGAGAAGAATTTAAAAGTAAGAAGAAACATTATAGTACAATCATACACAAGTGAGAATGTGATATCCCTAGGGCGTGTAAATATTTTATTTTACTCAGAACAAACAAATTATTTATTTTCTTAATTATAAGAGATTTTTTCTGGAATATAATTATTTTTTAAAATGAAACAATAGTTATCGGTAAATGTTTTTTTATTTATGAATCAGTTTGAGAAACAGTTACCTGTCCCTGTTCCAACTGCTTGAGAAACAGTTACCTGTTCCAACTGATTTCTTGAGGATTTATTCAAGAAGATCAAGAAGATAAGGGTATCTGAGATTAAGGAGAGAGAACTGTGCTAAAGGGTCAGGCAGTATTGATATGGCTATGTCTGGTTAGGACCAAATAGCAGTGAGGCTGTAAGTTCTCATAGAAGAGGTTCTTCAACACAAGAACAACTCGAGGGGAGACTGTTTGGAATAATAGTCTCAAGGTTGGGAGGAAAAGAAACGAGGAGCAAGATTTTGTTGTGGACTAACATAGAAGAAAATCTGGAAAACAACGGTCCAGAAAAGTGGAAGAAATTTTCCTTTTAATTACTAGATATTATCCTAAATGCTGATATATATGTGTGTGTGTGTGTGTGTGTGTGTGTGTGTGTAAATGGTTAGGTCTTATTAATGTGTTTAAATATGATTTGCTTACTAAATAAGCATACAATTGTATAGATATGAATTGCTTACTAAGTAATCATAAAATTAGGAACTCACTAGATAATTCTTCTCTAAGTTATTGCGAGACGAAAATAGTGATAAGTAAATCCTCAGCATGATTACAGACCAAGACTATAGTCAGTGTACTGTATTTCTTTCCTAGATAAACCGAAAAATATTGAAGACAATATTAAGTATTGGCAGAGAAAGAATAGAGAAATACCATCTAAACAATTAACAGCCTCAAGTACAGAGATAACTATACATATGATCTTGTAATAAAGAAAACGCAACTTACTATTAGAGATGAAAAAAGCAACGAAATAAACCCTAATACCATCTCATAGAACAGATAAATGTAAACCCAAAATGAAAAGGGCAAGCCGAGTTAAGCGTTGCCAAAAACCCGAGTGATTCACTGGAATACTCGATACCCTGTTCTTCTTTAAACTCTTCAACACATACAAAGGGAGATTTTTACTACACAATAGACTTTATACATTGCATATTAGTTTTGTTATAAACAAGTGATAAAAGCAAATGAGATTAAGTAATGCAACGAATTCAAGAACTCGAAGGAATTCTTAACAGAAGACCCGAGGAATCCTCTGTCTTCATAAAAAAACTTTTGCAAACGCATAACCGAAAATAGGAATTGGCTTCAGCTATATATTGAAGGAATTCTTGACAGAAGACCCGAGGAATCCTCTGTCTTCAGAAACCAACTTTTGCAAACGCATAACTGAAAATAGGAACTGGCTTTAGCAGTATGAAACCATTTACACGACAGAAAAGCTAAATAACAGCAACCCATGAAGAGGTACAGTGGAGGATGCTGCCTCCCATAGCAATGTAGGAGTAAAACGAGAGAAGTTAAATAGAATGATAAATTTCATTAAACAACAATGTATGTAACAGTGTCAAGCCGAACAAGAGGCTAGGGTTCGAAATCCCGAACCCTCGCTAGAATCCTTCAAGACCAAAACGCCATTACAAGCCGACATAACCCTCTATTTTCAAACAAGGCTTCTTAAAGGGCCAGAGGCCACAGAAGCCCCTTTTAAATTACAGACCCCAAGGGGAGAGAATGTCAAAATAATTCTGAAACAGTCATGATAAGTGGCTTTATTCAAAATAAAACAAAGGGGTTGAACCCCACACATTCTTTAACTAAGCAAGGACCCTTTAGGTTAATATCCCTGATGGCTGCCGCAAACCAGAATCCAAGCAAGAGCTCCATTCAGCATTCACCATGGCTCTTCAAGACTCTACCACCCCAATAACAGACAAGGATTAGAGCCCTTAACTAAATATGTAAAACTGTTAGAGCAATAACAATGGAGGTAAACGATTCGAATGGTCTTATACCTAGACTAGGTCGGACCGAGGAGACATTCCACAGTTGATGGCAACCACATGAAGCCCGCACTCTAATAAAATAAGAATCGAAAACTTTAATTGTTATATACAAGATGGAGAATAAGCATAGGGTTGAACCCAACCTCAGATATGGGGAAACCATTTACCTGTTTAAAGAAATCAAACCCTGCAGCAAGCACCGAAACCCCAGCTCGCGCGGAGGAAAAGAGGAGGTTAACCTCCACAGCAAATGTTGGTGTCACAGCTCACAAGGAAGAAATGAGACATAGTATACACCTAACCCAAGGCTTAGAACCTCAAGTATTCACCACAACCATCAGATCCCAAATATACACCGAGGTCCTTGATTCTGGAGGGAATCCCAAGTCACAATCGGAACATTACCATAATAAAAGCACTAGCACCTGGGCCGAGTTAACCACGGCCATTAATGTGACATGGAAGCACAAGGACAGATAAGTGATTGGTTTGTATGGCAATATTGTGTCTCTTTTTGGCCATGTCAAATCCAAGTGTTGCTTCCATCATACAAGCACCCTCTATCCTACAATCTTACATGACCACAGCGAAGAGTCAAAAGCAAGTGTAGTGGTGTTAACAGATTCTCGAAATCAAAAGATTGAACACCAAACTATAAGATGGGAAGATCTTACTTTGCTACAACATTGGGTGGTATCCAATTCCAAGCCTCCTGCCATAAAGAAAATTACTTCTGCTGATATTAGAGAAGAACCCTCTTCTATTATTCTTTCATTCCCTAGAAGATCCACCATTGATAGAAGGAGAATAGATCAGATGTGCAGAAGTTCACCATTGTACAGAAACCCCGAATTTGTAGATACAACTTGGTCCAGTTCTAGTTCAAACTCTTGTAAACATGTTTCATTGTTTGAATTCGCACAATTAGTCAATTTTTCCTTTCTTGAAGTAAAATGTCCAGAGTGTTATTGCCTTGTTAACCTCAGTCATCTCGTTGATATTGTCATGCATGAAAACCATAACCCTAGGACAGGAGATGCTCCACCTACCACTTTTACAAATCTTTGCCCTAATCCTAAATGTTCGGATATACCTTTTCCCCACGAAGTTGAACATATCATGATGATGCATGAGATTACTACTTTGGAAAAAGAAGACCCAAGGTTAACATCAATCTTCAACACATTTAGGCCAGCAAAGCCTAGATATGGACTTGGATTTCTAGAACAAGAAAATGGACTAATCCCTGATTCAAGATTCGGCCCAATTCCAAATGATCATAAAAAACCTGCTGTAATGGAAATGCAAAAGTTTTTTATATTAATGGATGGTTGTCCCAAACATAAAATTGGAGGTGCATGGATGAAAGCCATGTTAAATTGGGATCTTCTCACTCATCCAAAAGTTGAATCTTTTAGTTTTGCTTATACTATTGAAGAAAAAGTTAAGTTGTCTCATGAATGGAAGCAGTATAAGGAAGAAACAAATTCTTGGATATATTTTTATTCCTGGAAAAATATGAGACAGACAAAAGATGTTATGGTGGCCGATGATAGAGCCTCTACTTCATCCCTTCACTCTTGGTCAACCTTAGATGGTAGTAAGGTTGAGTCAGTAAATACCTTCCTTCCCTATAAAGGTATTGTCTTAGGAGAAGGTCCAAATTCTACAAAGGCCATTCCTATTGTATTAAAGGATGATAACGCCTTGGGAATAAACGACATAATTCAGAGGGCCAGTGAACAGCTAAACTGGACAAACACAACCATTAAAAGTCTGGAGATGAATGTGATAAAATTTGCAGAGGTTAAAAATCAATTTGATGCCATGCAAGTTTCTTTGAATGATGTAAATAAAAATTTCAATGACGTACAGTTTACATTTTCAGTTGTTATAGGATATACTAGAGAATCTTTGGACAAGATAGAAGAAGTAGGAGAAAAAATGGTAGAACAATTCGATTCCACTAAAGGAATAATAAGTGTACTAGCGGGGAAAGTAGAAAAGATATCATTATCAATGATAGACAAACCAGTTCCAGATTCCTTTTTACGCAAAATAAGCATAAAAATACAGGACCTAGTCGAAACATGTTTCTCTAGCATCATTATTTCAGGGAGAAGAAGAGAAATCGGCCAAGGTTTTTCCCATCTATGAGCCTTTAGAAAATCGATTCAATAAATATCTGGCTCCTGATCTAGCTGGAAAAGGCAAACTTCCAGAGACACATACATTCTTCCCAGAATCCCACAAGGAATGGAATATTGATAATCTTAGCATTGGCCAAATCAGACAACTAATTGATGTAATTTTTTTTGAATATAAGCTAATGTGTCTCAGAGGTAAAAGCGAGATTGAAGCATGCAAGACCATCATACAATGTTTCACTGGAACACTTCTCAGATGGTGGGAAACAGAATCATCCCTAGCCTTAATAGCTAAGATGGAAGAAGAATGCCTTAAAGATACAGATGAAAATATCATCCATACTGCAGATGGGCCAGTTCAAAGTAATATGATCGGAGGTTTGACTTTGATGATCTTAGAGCATTGGTGTGGCTCTGAAGAAGAATTCGCTGACGAACATGAGGTTATATTGATGAACCTCAAATGTAACAAAATATCACAATTTGAAGACTTTCACAGAGATTGGATGCAAAGAATATATGAAGTGAAAGATTCCAAAAATTTATTATGAAAACAGGTATATCTTGCAGCTCTACCATCCAGATTTTTTGATTATACCAAACTGCAAGAAGTGTTTCAATTACCATTCGAATCATATGTTGAAAAGTGTGCGACAATAAATGCTAAATTTAGGAAGTGCTAAAAATAGAACTGCTAAAAATAACACTTCTAAAAATAGCAGCTTGGCCAATGAGCATTTTGGCCACCTTGGATGAGAGGTGAAACTGCTAAAAATAACATCTTCTAAAAATAGCATTTCTGGGTCCCTTCCTATTTATAGCAGTCACTAGTCTATCTATAGGTAGTAAATTCGAATTTGGTCTTACCAGCAGTTTGGAATATTATTTAACTAATTCTCCATGAGTTAATTAGTTATGGAAAAGCAAACTAAAGTCTTTGTGAGAACATGCAATTATTTCTCCACTAATTGGGGAATGTGTCATTGATTTGCTCCATTGATTGAGGAACTAAGGATGAGTTCTATACTGAGAGGATCAGTTGATTTAGTTTAACTTAGTCAAGTTCAGTGAGATTAATTTAACAAGTTGTTAAATTAATGAGATATAGTATGTTGATGTTTGCATGCATGTGACAACTATTATTTTCAGATAATTGTGTATTCACTCATGGATAACTGATGCATGTCAGTTCTGTCAGAGACCCAGTTGAGATCAGAGAAGGGACAATGTACTATCAATTGGATGAATATTTTTGCTATAAAAGAAGCTCATCCATGATGAGGATTTATCTCCTTCAGGTTTGTGCAGTTAGATCAGAGGATAGTGAGTGTGTGAATAGGCCAAATCACACAAGTGACAGCACTGGACCTCAAGGAAATAGGAGGCTTGGAGGGTAGAGGAGAAGGTTTGTGAGAAGCCTTCAACTGTCTATGAGCAGCAAAGGGATTGTACTGAAAGCTGGATAGCTTCCGAGCTAAGGCTTTTTGTAATCCGGACTATATTTCCACTTGTATGATAATACAAAGATGGGGTTTTAGGCAGGTGCTTTCCCCGGGTAAATTCTTTTGTGCTATGTGTGATTGATTCCTTCTTATCAGTTATATGTGTTCTTATTTACGAGTTCACTATTCAAGTTCAATTATTTTTGAATAATCCTATAATCTAGTGCCCAATATCTTTGTTAGTACAAGTAAATATGATTCATTCAATAAATTCAATTCAATTCTTTCTTAGCCATACTAAGAATTTATGTTTATTTTGAATAAATCTTACAATATTATGACAAAGGGAAGAATGAAACAAATAAAAAATAATGATCCTCTAGAAGATGATGATAACAATCCTAATTCAAAGTTGTTTTTAGGTAATTCTCCCAATATTGGCATCAAATGTGGGAATTGGAGTGACATTTCAGAATTTTTGGAGAAGGATGATTTTTCAAATGAATAACAAGAGGTCGCTAATGATTTTAAAGATATTCGTCACTTGACTCTTCACAAGATTATGGCCAAACCTACTCTTATCCAATACACAAACATGGTATCTTGGACTATCTCCCATGTCGATGTTAAGGCATGTACTATTGTAAATTATAAGAGACAAATTCTTAGGTCCTTAAACCAAAATACCTAAAGAACGTGTATAAATTTCCCAAACTAGAGACTAAACTTGATAACGTTCATCAAATATTTTATGGAAGCAAAGATCACCAAAGTGAAAATGGAAATGATAGAACTCATTAGAGAATAGTGGTTTGATGATGTTAAATTTAGTACTAGAGCAAAAAAGTTATACCCTATTGAATAAATGAAAGAGGCTCCAACAATAGTTGTTGCGATGTTATGCAAACTTTATAGAGAATCTAATTCATTACAATTCAAATTTGAATGGTTTCCTTTATTTCATCAAGTATTAAATGGAGGATAATAAAATCAATCAATTTGTCATTCAGATCAAAGAATTATAGGACAAACAATCGAGGTTGGAATTTCTAAAAAAGGAAGCTTTGAAATGATCAAATGAACAACTAAGGGAGTCTTAAGAAGAATTCTACCAAAAGTTAAGCCATATTAAAAAATATACGATAAAACTCTTAAGGAATTGTCCAATATAATCAACTACAAATTGTCTAAACATAAAATTACATGAGACATATTTTAGAAATGAAAGAGTTGGAAGGTGAAATATATATTGGATCCAGTTAGCATTATAACGATTTAAGAAGTGGAAACACTTAACAAATATTTCTATAGATAATTGGTTGCACAACTTAAACCTTACACAAAACTTAATTGTAGATTCAAACAAATCCCGCTCAAATCTTTGGTATAGTGAAGTCGATATCATTATTGAATTTGACATGGGAAATGTATGGTTTCTTGGGGAAAAGATTTTGAGTGATTCATGTATTACCGATTTACAACAACAAAGGAGAGAGACTGACAGTTTTATACATGTATTAAACCAATGGACTATGCAATCTATTAATCAATTCCTTATTAGCCCGTTGACATGTTCTAATATGATCAACAATATATATCTATCTATATATATATCTATCTATCTATCTATCTCTCTCTCTCTCTCTCTCTCTCTATATATATATATATATATATATATCTATTAGAGTATTATGGAGAAATTATTATTATTGTGGGAAAGGTTTACTATTGTGAGATTAATGTCATGAATCAACTCTAAAATTAATCTCACATATCTTGAAGGTTTAGTCTCAATGAGAGAGTTATGATGATGAGGTTGAAAAGCAAAAGACAACAAATTAAGGAGAAGATCCTTAGTTTTTGTAACAAGATTTTTACATTTTGTAAACACTCTATCTTTCTCAATATTTTTTTTTCTAGTAAAGGTAAACACTTTATATTATGAAAAAAAAAGATACATAGTAGATTGTATGTTACTATTGGTTTGCCACTCACGAAATCAGACCAGTAACCTAGCTTCAAGGTTTTCACATTACATATCATTGATCACTTAAATAACAACATGTACTAGAATGAGTGAAAATAACATGCATGAAATTAACAAAGATAACTAGAACTCCATTGCAGCATAAAACCACCACATAGAACTTGCCTTGATCGATCATGTCAAGGTGAGGTAGAATCCACCTGGATAGGAGGTGGAGGATCATTGTCATAATTTGATGGAGTGAAAGTGATATATGTTAATCATTTAGCTAGAATAGAGACTTTGTTATCAACCTTTTCCACTTTTCTCATAACTTCGGCGATGTACACAAGAATCTTTTGATGTGTATTAGATCTTTTAGTTAATACTATGCTCATCAAAGTCTTGATGCTCCACTAAATATTAACAACATGTATGTATGTGGATTGGTGGGACCGAATTGTGTTTCCTATATTAGGAATCCAACTTCTTGTCTCCATATCAATATGAGGATTTGGAACAAACCTCCTATTGAAGCAAACTTCCTCTTCAACCTTTGAAATCACCCTGTGAATTTCCTCGAGAATGAATTCCTCATTTCATTCCATTGATCAGTGAGTAGTCGCCTATACCTATGGTTGAGAGGTTAACGATTGTGACTACACAATCCAAGTTGGTGGAGCGGGCCTTCCCCTCATCCCACCCCTATCACTTGAATAAATTCTTCTTGTCACCATATCAAAATAAAATGAAATTGAGAGTTAAAATACCAAGAGCCTCCAAGAGTTAGAGTTTGTACTTATAAGAAATTGAAACAAGGAAAATGAAAGGGAGGAATAGTAATATAGGAACCCAATGGAAACTCACTCTCAATAAAATACCAACCAGATATAGAAATTTGAGACCAACCCAACTAATCAAGACCCCAGATAGGATAACCAACCAAGGAAATTTCACAATAATCAATTGAGTTAAATAAAGCTACAAATTTTATAGGGGTTGAAAGGAAAATAACAGTAATCCTATAAGCATTACCCAGAAAACACAAAGGTGACCACTCAAGGAACACATAATTAACCAGGTTAGAAACCAAGACTTGAGATTTCAAAAAGAAAAAGACCAAACTAGAAATTGAAGCTTGGTAAATAAAGAGAGTACCACCAAGTTAATAATGGCTACACCAAAAACTTTGATGCAATTCTTATGATTCCTAGTCTACGTATCATTGCCTTTACATAGAATATTAGAACCAAATGTGCAACTAAGGGCAATATAGCTCACGTCACCTAGTCGAATCCATAACCAAAATATAGGGGGGAAAATAGCCATAAGTTTAGAAAATATTGATAAAATCAATGGCTATGACAAACTTGATAAACTCAAAACATAAAGAAAACCAAAAGAGTGTCGACTAATAGCAAGCCATACCATAAAACCTAGCAAGACCAACGCCAATTTAAGCTACCACCTTGAAAAATGATATCCACCTACTCCTTAATTCTTTGTCATAATGACAACCAACACTAGAATGAGAGGAAACATCAAGTCAGGTAGCCATTCAAGGACAACATATGCTCTTACTTGAATCATGAACTAGACATCCCATGGAGAAACCTCACATTTTTCCAACTTGAAATAATCCTTGGTGATGTTGGCTTCCATATGGGGGGGGTTATGACAACCTCCTATTAATACATAGTTAATCATGCCAAGGCGTCGACACAAATCCCATGATTAAGCATCCTCCTTGGGGAATATCTTTCTCATTATTACTTAGTCAAATATGGAGACATTCTTTGCTTTTTTGTTATGATATAAAGACTTTATAGAAGTTTGTAATAGTGAATAAGGGTTGGAAAACTTTGTACATAGAGCAAGATATTTCTGTCAGTCTAAATTACAATTTATGAAGACCATTTTTTTATGAAACAAAACTTGTGCAATTGGATGATCATAGGAGTTACATTTTTGTGGGTTCTACAAGTTATTGAATTGAAGCAATTTTATGTGAAATTATTTTGCATATTTTCATATTGATTCATTGATTTATTGGTGGAAATAAGGACATAATTATATTTGATTGATTCCTCCCCTGTGGTAAATCTTGTTTTATGCTTAAACATTATTGAAGCAATATTTAATTTCTTTTGTTTTGCAACAATAATCATATTTTCTTATATATGTTGATCTATATTAGCATATGCTCCTAGCTAGGATAGATAGTTATATATATATTAGATTAGTTTTAATCAATATCATTATTTTTTACTATGTTATTATATATTTAGATAACAATTTAGATTCAATTATTCCTCTCAAGAGGATTTTGAATTGAAGTTCCATCTTTTCTTGTTGGCTAACCGAGCCCACATATCGATAGGGAACTACCATACCAAACAAAACTTAGTCTAACTGGGATTGATCATCAGAGTGTTTTCTATTAGTTGACACAAGAATTTCTCCACTAGTCAACGAGTAGATACCAACGTTAACCCATATGAATCAAGTTGGGGGCCGGTTGCATTAAAACACAATCATGATTGGATCCAATGGAGGGGAGGCTACTCCATTATCTCTACTCGATTGACATGAAGGAGTTCTAGTCAATGCATTATTAATTAGTTGGATAGATGGAGAAAAAATAGCGAACGCCATTGATTCATTATACCAAAAACCCAATTATGTTTGCCTTAATGCATAACTAGATTTTGTTGTAATCAATTAAGCATATAGGGGTTTTAACTGCTAAGAGGAAGATATTTTTCCATTTCCCAAATTTTAGATTATTTTATTCTGGAATGGCTATGTGGCAAGGGAAATGGGTAAAAGAATCTATAATAACTAATTGATAAAAAGAATCAAATTCTATAAAAAAAAGGTATGGTGCTTAGCCCAATGGTAACGAGTAGGTGTTCATGGTTGGATGGTATGAATTCCTTTGATCACAACAAGCGTGATAAATTTCAAATGCTTTAAGAGCTCAGACAGTAGTGATGCGCTCGATCGATTTTGTTTTTTGTAAGCAATATAATGACATTGGAAATTAACCCAACATGTTTCCCTTTTGACACTTTTTTGATGTTTTAAAAAGGTCAAAAATAGCTTGTTCATGTATATTCAATTTTATTTTCTTTTTCTTTCTTTTTTTTTTCTTTTTTCGAGGGGTGGAATACAAGGTTATTAGCATATTTATTAAAATTTTGCAAGCTTGTGGTTTATCACACAATGAGAAAGTTTTGTTTGATGTGACAAAGCATGATTATCACATCATGAGAAGTTTCTTGAGTTTGCAGTGTATCACACCATTAAAAGTTTCGTTTAGCATGATAAAGTGAGAATGTCATGTAATTTCAACTTTAGAGCTTCATGGTATGTTGCATGAGAAAGAACATAGAAAAGTGTTTTGTTGCATGGATGTAAAACTTCTAAACTTGTGACATGTTACAAGGAAAATCATTTTCTTTGTGATGTATCACAATTTGGAAATTTTTCAAAGTTGTGATATATCACATTGACAAAAGACTATGAAAGTCGTGGTATCTTGCAAAAGACTATGAAAGTCGTGGTATCTTGCAAAAGACAAAATGTTTCTAAGTATTGAAATGCATGTTTTCTTTGAAATTTCACTAAGTTCTTCTATGTTGCAAGAAACCAAATTTTCTTACAATGTGTTGTGTCACACCAAAACAATTTTTATGGAATTACAATACCTTGCTACTTGACAAAAGATTAAAAGATCAAAAGCAATTTCAAGATCAGATGAATTTTGGGATTTTGAACCTCTAAAGACTTGTCTTTTAAATTGAGGTTCAAACTCCAAAAAATAGAGGGTCCAAACTTTCTTTCGCTTTTATCATGTGACAAAGGCAACAATGCATGAAGAAGTTGTTGCTTGCTCAACATGGCATGAAGAATTTGTTGCTTGCTCAACATGTGCTTAAGAGTTTATGCATATTGATTCAATTTATAAAATTCTTCACCTTATTGCATCAAACAAGGAACATTTTATAACACATTGACGTAGAAATGGTATTAAATGTAAACTACAGATGTTGGATCTAGTGTACCTAACAAATAATAACATTATGGATTATGCATCTCAAAATGTTACACATTATTGTATATTGAGGTGCTATGACAAAAACAAACATGCATGTGATGACTCTATGGACCTTAGAGTGCACTGCAATTCGATAAAGTATTTTTGGGTCATTGCCTCTTTAGTTTGCATTGCTCATGAAGCATTGTACATCATGGCATTAAAAATTTAATACTTTTCATAAAGAAAGAAATATTGTAACCTAATTTTTGCAACAATTTCTACTAAAAAGCTATGAAAATCGTCTACTACAAACATATGCAAACATAATACCTAATGTACAATTTGAGATGGCCTAACGATTAATAACATGTGTTCTCTTAAAAAACCATACATTCAACTCCATAAGAAATAAAATATATACACTTATCTCATACACCAACTCAAATATCTAACTTAACTATAAACTTAGAATTATATTATTGTTTAAAAAACAAAAATTACATCTAACCATTTATATAAACACTTAATTCTTCGTATACTGAACACTTAATTCCTCACATAATTGTATCTTAATAAAATGACATATATTATTAAAATTACAAATATTATTAACATGAAACACATAAAAAAAAAATAGGTAAGAGATAACCAACCAAAACCCAACCAATTAAGAAAAAACAACAATGGTCATTTTTATTAATGTATAACCAAAGTAAAAAATACTTTGCAAAGAGAGGGAACAATATAATCATTTAGAAAAACGTTGGTGGCATGGTTATCTATTCTCATTTTTAAGATCTTCCAATAAATTTCATTACTTCTAGAACCCAATTTCTTTAACATCTTGGATGTGAAAGTTTATGATAAACTAATGTATTTATCAACGAAGGTACTTATTGTCCACACCTTTCACTATTTTAACATGTGGTCACTCACTGAAGTTTTTGTCCACATCTTTCATTATCCTAACATGTGGTCACCAATTGAATTTGTTAAAACTTCAATTATTGTAGAATAAGGAATTTAGTCATGTACAATGAACGGTAAAAAGATAATAATTATAAGTTTTGAAAATATATAAAAATATATAATAATTATATTTAAAAGAAGATAGGTGGTAAATGTGGTTCTTTTTATAATTTAGAGGAATAATTGTTTTTCTTATGTATGGAGTTTTAGAGTTATCATTAATAATATGGTAGAAGTTTATGTGTTATTTTAAAGATTAATTTAGTTAGTAATTGGTATATTTCTAATCTCATCATGATTAGAGATTTTAGTATTCTCGTCAATTGTATGTTTTTGGATTCTTTCTTATCTGATTTTCATATAGTTTCCATTTTGGAAAGAATAAGATATTATCAACACTCATATGATACAGTGAAATGCTTTCATGTTCTATGAGAAAACAACTATGTGGTAGAATTTCAAGCCAATCTAACCACTAAGGGAAATTTTGAGACTCAGCGATAAGGTTTATACACAATCCATTGCTTAATTAGATGTATCAACTTCACGATGGCTTATTAATATGGCATATGGCTGGCTACATGCCATTCCCATCCACGTAACAAGGACAACAACGATGAGGCCTTCTCACTATTGTTGCACACTTATTCTAGCCTCCAAGGATTCTAATGAGTGTTTTCCTTTTGTACTTTGCTATCGAAGTAGGATTATGAGGATGTTTCTCGGCTCAACCAAAATAATTTTAGTTTGTGGGGGTTTGTCCTAAATTGTGGTGTTGGTGCAGCGTGAACCCTAACAATTAGCATCTAACCCCCCTCTCATTGTGAAATAGGAACCACTTAAGGATTCAAGGCACAATATGCAAATCCAAGAGGAAGTAATTCCTTTGTGAGCTATGGGCTCTATTTCTAAATTGGGTACTTTAGCTTAGAAGTTAGTTTTTTCGGATAGGCTTGGTGAGTCTAGGTGCATGCTTTCACGAGGTCATGTTCGACTCTATGCATTTTTTTTTGCCCCTATGTTATGATTCTCTTCTTCTTGTCCTTAGGGGTGTCCATCCTGAACCTTTGGATCACAACCCTAGGCAAATGGATTATAAAGTGCTTTGCAAAACACACATTGCCTTGTGGAGGCATAAGGATTATATTTCAGATCTAGAGATCTTCTGTTGGTCCTTCACTGAAAAGTTAGGTCAACAAGCAACTATCAATAATCTCAGGGTGGAAATTATTATGGGAATTTTTCTTTAGCATAAGAAGCAATTGTCAACATTGGAATCGATAGTTAAAGAGCTTTGTCATCAATTGAATCATGCTACTACAATGAATTTGGGGACAATGCACTCCACAACATATCTGATTGTCCATGAGACATAATTGGTTTCTAAGACATAAGTTCAGCATTGTCCACAATAGAAGGGTCCCCTCACTCAACACTAGCCAATTAACACTAGGGATGCAACGGAAAGAAGCAAAGACATAGTAAGTGACCCTCTTGATGCCTGATCCACACTCAAATAGGTTATGTCTAATAATTATAGTCTTAAAAGTCTTTCTCTCTCTTTACATCTAGAATTTTTGTTTATATTTATTTTGAAAATTCATTATGATGATGAACCACATTAGATGGTTCGAAACGTCGATCCAAAATTGCTCATTGTTATTATTCTGAAAAATCTACATTAAAACACTATGAATCACAAAAAACTAAACTAAAAAAAAATAGAAATTATTAAGTATTTAGCTTATACTTCTTTGGTAGATAGTGTTTATTTGTTTGTTTTATGTGGTTTATTATACCAATATGGTATTAGCTACATCCACAAACAACATCTATTTGTCATTCCGAGGAATCAAGGTAGATAATCATGTTACATAATCAAACATGAGATTCAAACATATGTATGGAAGAAGACAACAAACCATCCCTACCACACAACCTACACTCACTTTACAGTGAATAGTCTTTTTTTATAACTTTGTTATGAGCTTTTATTATAACTTCTATTATCAATATAAATTTTCTATTTGTATAAAGGAAAAATAGTTTATATATACACAATATTTTTTTAAAATTAAATTATAAAATAATTATAAAACATAAATATTTTATTTATCATAAATCTAATAAAAAATTTAAATAAAACACCATGTGTTATAAAAGTTTAACAAATTCAAAAAATATTAATGAAAATAATTAAAAATGATAGTATATTTTATTTTATGGGGGCAATAACATTGGCTCATAGCACCAAAACCGACCTCCTAAACCAAACAAACAAAAACAATGAATTTTCTCATTAATATATAACTAAAGTCCTGTCCTATCTTCAAACCATTAGAATTATGGAAATACTTTGCATCGAGAGGGGACCTATTGTATCCAATGGGCCCACCCCCTTGTGCAACTTTATTCACATTTTAACCTTTTTCAATAAATTTCACTTCTTCTAGAACCTATGCTCTTTAACTAAACTTTATTCACATTTTAACCTTTTTCAATAAATTTCACTTCTTCTAGAACCTATGCTCTTTAACTAATGTCGGGATGTCAAAGCTCTTCCAATAAATTCCACCTAAATTCTTTAACTAATCTCTTGGAAGTCAAAGTTTTTGGTAAATTATTTATTTATCAAAGATGGGACTTATTGTCTATACGTTTCTATCACCTAGGTAGGTGACCTACTAAGTTTTTTTTAACTAACTTCAATCTTTTGCCTAATAAAATATATATTAATGTGAAGCAAATGGTATGAGAAATAGAAAAAGATGATAATTATAAATGTGGAAAATTATAAATATTTTAATAATAATATTTAAGGAAAAGGGATTGTTTAGCTGTTTTTATTTATTTATTTAATTTATTTTTTGTAAATTTGGTAAGACTATATTTTCATCATGTTTAATATATATGGTTTTGATTAAGGTTGGAAATTGAAATGCACATCACAAAACACCCAATCACCATCTATTCAAAACGGGAAATGATTATTTATATGCATTTTATAAAAATTTGAAATTAAATTATGAAACATTTTAAATAAATATTTTAATTTTTATAAGATTAATATGAATTTTAAATAATAAAAATAATGTATAAGAAAAATAAATAAATTTGAAAAAATAAACTACTATTATATATATATATATATATATATATATATATATATTATTAATAAAAAAATATAACTAATTTATTAAAATAATATATATTTATATATATGAAAATATATATATGATAATGATGATGGTGGTGGTTAACGTCCACTGAGACCAAACATTGGTCTATCGGACCTAAAGAAATAAATTATTTATTTTGATTTAAGATTTTATTCCTATTCTCAAAAAGCTTGGAGAGAAGCCTCTCGAGCTCACTATAATTTTGACATTGTAAAAGGCTAGGAAGGTCAGTATTGTAACAAAGATTGTGAAACTAAGATCTAATGTGGTTGTAAGCAGGGCACTCTAAGAGGAAGTAGTTTTCATCCTCGATGTTCCTATTCTCACATATATGGCAGATCCTTTCCATCCATGGCGACATGTTTCACTATGGAGCTCATGAGAATTTGTTTTAATCTTTGCTATATAAATTTTCTTCTTTGAGCAAAGATACTTTTGATCTTCTAAAATAAGATTGATGACTTAATATATATATAGATAAATATATTATTGATTATTCAAGTTAATTTAATAATTTTAAATATATAATTTAAATTAATCAAATTAAAAAAATATATTTATTTCTTCAACATTATAAAACTATAATAAAAATCAAATATTTTGTTCGTAGAAATTCAATGTCGACATCGTACAATCATCCAAATTTAAAACCAAGAATCCCCCGCTCGCAGTCACTTTCTATCATTATTTGCGGGGGCCTATTCCGCACGTCATATATTCCCATGTGCGCTCACTTTTTATCATAATATGTGGTGGCCAATTCCTCACGTTAAGTGTATTTCTATCCACACTTTTTGGGGGCTTTTTTTTAAAAGAGAGTGTATACCTAATGCAAGTTGATGTTATAACTATGGCCAAATGTGAGAGCCCCACACCATTGAAATTGATGTAAACAACTTTGATGTGTATGTAACCAGAAATGCCATTGGTTTTGGGGTTGAAGAATAATGCTGGCTCATTTTTATTATATTAACCTAGTTGGTTTATTATTAGTTTTGGTAGTTGTTTATTATGTGATTTTTTGGAAGTTTTTTTGGTGGGTTTTTCCGGTCAAAATTTCGCAGCAATTGATTGGAATAGCAAGTTTGATAGCTAGTTTCTGCACAATCAAAGTATCCAGGAGTTTAATTGCAACAAATCAAGATTTAACCTCAATTTCTTCGACCAAATTCCGTCATCAAAATTCCAAAAAATCGCATTATAAACAACTCCTTAATTTTATTCTATGTTAATATATATTTTATTATTCTCATTGTTTTTTGAGGTTAATGAATCATGATTATTGCTTTTTGTTATATTGATATATATTTTCTTATATCATTCGTTTTGTTATAGGTTAATATATATTTTATTATTGTTAGGGAGGAATTTAAATTGCGAATAATTGAAAAATAAAAAATATGTTTGGGGATTATATAAGTTTTATTAGTATAAATGTTGAGATTTGGGGATAAGTTTTTAATTAGATGCAATGACATTTTTATCATTTTAATAATGATATTATTTTAAATTGGTTTCGTTTTTTTTTTATGATTCTTTTTAGTTTGTTTTATCTAAATGATATATTATAGATTATTATCGTAGTGATATATTTTTAAGGATGGGATTCATTTCACTTATAAGTATATATAATGGTGTATTGGATTTAAATGATATTTTGAATTTAAGATGAATTTATTCACATAAATGATAGATATATTGAATTTCACTTGTGTTAATTTGAGTATTGGATTTGACTATTTTACTTTAAGTTTATATGTATTTTGAAATTGCAAAGTTAAAAGATGTATATTTCCAATTCATATAATACCAACATATTGATGGAGGACTTGGGGGCCATTGCACATATGTGCATGCATTCCATTAAGTTAAAGAAAAAATGTGTTATTATTTAAGTTAGACTTAATAAAGGTATATGACTATGTAGATTGAGTTTTTGTGAGAATGGTCTTTCATAAGATGACTTATTTTATATGGTCATTGAGTGAATAATAGCATGTGCCTTTTTTGTAAATTTCGCGGTATTAGTTAATGGAATTCCATCATGTTTCTTTAATGCATCTCACAGTCTCAGTCAAGGATGTTCTCTATCCCCACTATTATTTTTGTTGGTCATCAATGGTTTGGGTCGAATGTTTAAAAGGGCTCAATCTAGTGGCCTATTTGGGGGGTTTAGGATCACCGAGAACATTTCTGTAACACATATTATCTTCATGGATGATGTATTAATCACGGGTGAGGTAATATGTTTTGAATGGCATACTATCCATAAGATTATATCTACTTTTGGAGATGCATCGGGCCTATAGTTGAGTAAGTCTAAATCTTTATTGATCGCGAAGTCTACGATGGGTGTCACTACATTGGAGATTGCAAAATTATTTAAGGTGGAGGATGTTGGGCTGGATAGTGGTTTCAATAATTGGGTTTCATTTTAAAGCCCAATAATTATGGTATAAGAGGCTGGAGTTGATTTATGGATAAATTTGATTCAAGGTTATCCTTATGGTCTCATAAGTGGCTCTCTATGGGTGGTCGACTAGTGCTTATTCAGTCAATTTTGCAAAGCATCTTGGTATATTAGATGCATCTCTATTTGTTACCAAAATATATCATACGAAAAATCAATGTATACATCTCCCATTTTTTATGGGTTGGTCCTAGAGATGAAAAAAGAATCATTTGGTTCATTTGAAGGTAATCTCCAGGGACCAAGAAGGTGGTGGTTGGGCTCTAAAAAATATAGAACAATTCGTCCAGGATTTGCTGGTGAAAAGTTTATGGCATGCTTTACATGGTAATAACATTTGGCTAGGGATTTTTTATTTTTTATTTTTTATTATTTTTCATTGAGGGTATGGTTAAAGGATGGGGCTAGTGTTCGTTCCTCTACTTCATACATTTGGAAAGGTTTTATGAAAATAAAACACTCATTAATTGGAAACTTATGTTGGAAGATCGGCTCTGGTACATTGGTTGAAATTGGTTTAGACCCCATTAGGGGTTTTATAGGGGACCATACTTTGCTTGCACAACTCATCAGGTATTTGCATAACCTTGGTATTTACTATTTAAATCAAATTCAGTCAAATGTCGATCCAATTTCTTTATGTCACACATGGTTTTGATCTTTAGATCTTGGTTTATTCAGGGAATTGGCAGTTATTTGGGACCGATATTTATTTGATCTGAATATGGTTGGTATTTCATAGAATGAGGATGAGGATATTTTTTCATGGGATGGGACAACAAAGGTAGGGTAGATCATTGTCAAGGAAGCATATACATATATTACTCATGCACATATTTTGTAGTGAATCCTAGGTGGTTTAAAAAAAATTGGAAGTGGAATTTGCCTATAAAACTCAAGTGTTTTGGTTAGCTGGCATGGGAAAATAGAATCTTAACATGAGACAATTTGTGCAGGAGGGGATTCATGGGGCTGGGTAGAAGTATTTTATGTGGGTTGACATTTGAGGATGTTACACATCTTCTTCTTCTTTATCCTACTACGACTTCCATTTGGTTTGGTGTATTGGATATATTAGAGATATCTATGGTACAGAACAAGTTTTCTGTGGAAGCATGCCTTAAGGATTGGTTCTCTAGATATAAGACACATCACTCCCTTCCTTTTTATATTTTTTGGGGCATTTGGAGGTGCGAGAATGCCAAGATATTGTTGGTTGTTTTTTCCCCAGTTAGGGTTTTCCAAAATGCCTTGGAAAACCCTAACTGGGGAAAAAACAACCAACAATAGATTTGTTAAAAGTAGTCATTCCTTGACTTAAATGCAATTGAGTCATTGAACACTTTGGCTTCGACCAAGTGAGCCTTCCTCTCAACTCTTGCACATTAAAATGGAGAATCCCCAAGCCTTTTAAAGGCTTTAACTACATCTAATAACACGGGTTTAATACCACAAGACACTAGTACTAGGTGCCAAAAACCACCACTTTTGACCTAAAAATTTGACTCTTTCATTGATCAAATTTACCTAACATATAATGAAATAGAGGAGAGGAGATTCAGTTTCATAGTTATGAAAGCTATTTGTATCTCAATGTTGCTTCAAGTACATACACCCCACAACACTATTCACAAAAAAAAAGAGAAAAACACGTAAACACAAATATACTAACCCCACAACCAATCAACCACATAAACACATCAAAGTTCATTTGATACACATGCCACAAAATACAATTCCAATATATATATATATATCCAATTCACAAAAAATAAACTATGTTAAATCCCTTAATAAAATGAATTAGAAATTAACGCATAATTCTAGCTTCTCAACCTTAAAATGCATATTAAACTATAAATTAAATAACTCAGTGATGATTTTTTTTTAACATAAACGATTAATTTTATTTAATGATAAAAGGTTGGGTTGGACCCTAGTCAACCTCATATTCCATATTTCTTTCTCCAAAAATCCTGGTGGGTCATTGTCCTGTTCTTGCACAGTTGGGAAACTTCTATCTTATGGAATAGGGTACCAAACAAGTGCTTCATCATTCTTTGAGAGTTCTCCTTGGGTTAAGAGGCAACCCATATTTGCCCTTACGTCCGCTTCCTTGTTTAGATTTCGGAGGATGTGATAAAAGGAACTGGTGGTGAAATTCTGCAACACTTTTTGGAGTCTCTGTAGGGTCTTGTTGAGTGCCAGATTGTTGAGATAGTCATTTGTGTTTAATATTTTTATCAAGATTTCTGAGTCCCCGAAGACTTGAATGTTTTTTTCTCCGTTCCCCTAAGCAAGCTGGCAAGCTTTGAGCAATCCTAAGATTTCTGCCTGATTGTTAGTGCTCTGCCCTAGGCCCCAACTGAAACTGTCTTTGTTGTGACCGTCCGGGGAGTAGATTACACCCCCTGCTCCTGATATCCTTGAGTTTCCTTTGGAAGCTCTGTCGAAGAAAATCATAACTTTGCCCTGATTCTTCCACCACTTTTGAAAATCCAGTTCAGGGGTCCGGAGCCACCACTCTGGGTTGGAGCAAGGCCGAGAGGGGTTCTTTTTATTGCTGGCTCGCTTCAGAGGCGCACCAAGCCAACTGATCTCTTTAGGGAGGAGCGCGCTGTCTGGCTTATGAGGCCGATTCTCCATAGTCTCTAGCAGCAATGCTTTGGCTTTGGCAACCACTACAGTGGGAGAGCACAGACTGTTTTTGAAAGTGGCTTCATTCCTTGCTAACCACACTTCCCAACAAATGAATTTTGGTATAACATACCAAATTTTGGCCCATGTGGATTTGCTCTTCAACGCATGAGGGGATCACCCTTTCTAGGAGGTGAATAAATTAACTACTGTGAGATGCAATGGGGTTTGAGCATTGAGCCCGTGCATAGCCTGCGTCCATACTTCTTGAGTGAAGGGGCAGTCAATAAACAGATGATCAAGCGTTTCTTGAGCCGAGCAGCAGAGAGGGCATCTATGGGGCCCGATAATGCCACATTTTGCTAAGTTGTCTCTTGTCAGAACCCTTCTGTGCATGAGAACCCAACATAAGAAATTGATCTTTAGGAGACCAAAGGGTCCCAGACGTGCTGCCACAACGAAGAAGAGTGGATCTGCAGGTGCTAGGCTTGGAGAACTACGAAACCTTGTGATGTTGTGTAAGCATCGGTCTTCCCCCAGCCCCAATTGTCCCTTGAGCGTAGGTGCACATGAGCCATTCCTGAGATCGCAGCAAGGAAGAAGTGATGTTGAGGTTGCAACCTGTCTGGGGGCGGGGGATAGCCCAGGCGAGCCAATTCCCACCAGAGTCCCATGAAGAAATATCTGCCAGCTTGTGGATGCCATGTTGAATGAGCCAGTCACGCAGATCTGCGAATTCAGGGGCGAATTTGAGGGGTTGGAGGCCCATGATCTTATCTTCCCACAACCAGATTCTTTTCCCGTTTCCAGGGATTCTGTACAGGTGTTCTTTAAAAAACTCCCAGCCTCGGCTGTAGAGCTTCCATAGAGTGGTTCCTTTACATGAAGCTCCTTCATCCATATTGTTCATTGAGAGCCCGCGCAAATACTTTTTAATGAGTACTTGGCTTACAGGATGTCGATGATTTGAGAAGATTTTCCATAGAATATTTCCTCCCAAAGCCAGATTGGCCAACCCGGGGTCTCTTACTTGAAGACCACCTTCTGGTAATGGCCTTTTCACAATGTCCCAGCTTACCAGATGATTTTTTTTTTTGATTCCCCTTTCCTCCTTGCCACAGGAAATTTCGAATCAGCTTAGAAAGCTGCTCGGTGATCATTTTTGGAGCCAAAAGAAACAAAGCCTGATAAATTGGAAGGGAGGAGAGAACAAATTTTACAAGGATAAGCTTCCCAGCTGTGGTAAGCCACTGACTGCCCCAAGCAGTCATTTTTGCCTTAATTTTGCTGATAATTTCTAGCCAATGGGGGGCCTTGCTGGTTCCCAGAGTTAAGGGCAGACCTAAGTACTTGAATTTATCCCAGGAGGCGAAGCCCGTGAAGCCAAGGGATTGAGCAATCTGAAGAATGGTTTGTTGATCTACCTCCCAGCCATACACTGCACTTTTCCTCCTATTGACAAGAGCTCCAGAAACTCTGCAGAAGCTTTGTATAACATCGTTAAAAGCCCTTGCAATTTTAAGGGAAGCACCTCCCAGGAGTAGAGAGTCATCGGCGAACAGGGCATGGTTGATTGGCTCTGTTCCTCTCATCGCCCTGATGCCTGGAAGTGTCCCATTTAACTTCTCTGTTGTCAGCTTTCAACTTAGAGAATCTGCCATCAAAATGTACAGGAAGGGGTACAAAGGGCAACCTTGATTTATGCCCCTCGATGCTTTGAAATAGTTGGCCGCCCTGCCATTTACTAAAAGGGCGATCCACGACTCTCCTATACATTTTTTGATAAATCTTATAAAATCAGAGTTGAAGCCAAAAGTGGAAAGAACTTGGAGGAGAAAAGAGTGCCTTACCCAATCAAAGGCATTCGCCATGTCCAGCTTAATGAACATTCCTTGCTCTTGGCATTGGTGGCTAGAATGAATGGTTTCCTGCACACTTAGTGATAATTTTAACTAAGTAATATATTTATAATTATATATCAAATTCACATATCAAAATATTTTTTTTTCAAAATTCCTTTCTCCATTCAAACTTTTATATATATTAACACTAAAATTCCAAAGTAAGTTTTCAAAATTAAAATCCCACCAACAAAATTTATAATTAATAATAACTTTGTACAAGTTTCCTATCCCAAGTTTCCAAATAAATTCCCCAAATAGGTTATGTACCCTTAATAAGTTAATCCTTCTTAAATTATACATCCCACTGGTCATCCACCATTTTTAAATCACAATCCCAACCATCCGCATACATACATATACATATAAAACACACAAACCAAACACCTGGTCTCATTCTTTCATTACATTAACTCAATTTTAAATTATGCAGCACAATGGTCACCCAACATTTTAAAATCATGAGCCAACTGGGCATTTTAAAAGGCACACCCCAACAACGTGGTCTCTCAAGCTCCTCACGATACTCTTTTTTAAATGATGCATCTCCATTAGTTTAAACAGAGAAAGCCAACCAGACATTTGTAAAACACAGGGACCTGCAACGTGGTCTCTTTCTATCAAACATTGGAGAGAATTGGTCAACTAATTGAATGTTTCTCACCAAAAAACGAGGGCACACGCCAATGACATGGTGCATGCGGTGGCGCACAATTGACAAACAATCCTCCAAAATTCAATAGATGTAACAAAATTTGCTGCTGTTCTGCAAGTAATGAATGAATCAATCACGCCAGCAATAAAGAAGGGTAGGTCAGGCCACAAGTCAGGACAACTAATGTGCCAACAAACTAACCCCTGTTCTGGGGTCTTGGTATGTGTGAGAGAAGGGACGTTGGATTGTGCAACTACCAGCCCCTCATACCCAACCCTAAGCCAAATTGAATGAACTCCTGCATTGCTCACGAGTCACCGGTCCTTCTTTAAGCCTCCCAACTGCACCTACGACACGCATTAAACATGCCGACGATACCCAACTCATTCCTAATTGTTCGATCCTCCCTTTTAAAGCCCCTCCCTGGCCTTCGTTCCAGGTCACAGAGTTGTTCATGCAGTGATAGGAGGAGGAGCAGCGTTGCAATTGGGGAAAATTTCAAAATCAATAACGAGAGGACAGAAGTAAGTTGTGGAAATAGCAGCCATGCCGGTGTTTCCTTCTGGTCTGGTTCCCTCTGAGGGCAATGGCAAGGTCGTTTGTGTCATGGATGCGTCCAGTTATGTAGGTTTGTGGATTGTTCAGGGCCTTCTGCAGCGAGGCTATTCAGTGCATGCCACTGTGCAGAGAGACGCTGGTATGTTTATTTTTTGAAAAGAGAACAAGGTTTTCTAGTTTCTTAATGAATTTCAGGTTAAGATGAATCTCTATGAATCTAAGATTTTAAACCAAGCTTGATGTATTTTCGTTTTCAAAACCCTAAGGATTAAAATACGGAAGTTGCCCCATTCCATCTCTATTTTGAATTCCCAGTCACTTTGAAATTGTGCTGAAGGTTTTTAGATTTCGTTTCGATTGACTTTATAGTACGTTGGGCATTCTTCATTGATGATTTTGAATGCTGGCAGGCGAGGTTGAGTCTCTCAGAAAATTGCATGGGGATCGATTGCAGATCTTCTATGCAGATGTCTTGGATTATCACAGCATTACTGATGCGCTCAAGGGTTGTTCTGGTCTGTTCTATACCTTTGAGCACCCTCAGAGTGCTGCAGGCTATGATGTAAGTTAGTGAACCTTTGAGTTAAAGATGTGGGCATTTTGGTATCTGTATTGGAGGGTTGAATATTTGATAGATGTGAACTTATGTAATACAGGAAGTGATGGCAGAAATTGAAGTACAAGCAGCCCACAATGCACTGGAAGCGTGTGCTCAGACTGAGACCATCGAGAAAGTTGTGTTCACTTCTTCTGTGGCTGCAGCAATTTGGAGAGAAGATGGAGACTACAAGGTTAATGCCCTTGACGAGAGGCATTGGAGTGATGCTAATCTTTGCAGGAAATTGAAGGTCTGTATGTGTGATTTTTGTATTTGTCAAAAAGTTAGGTTTTGGTTATGCAATCTAAGTAAGTACCTCAGAAGTTTGCAATGTTGCATCTAGAGTTGCTTTGATCAGATTAGTTACTTAATCTATTAAATCTAATAAGTAACTTAAAAGTTTGCATTTACAGTTTTTCAATTCCAATCAGCAATAGGATGGAAGCCATGATAGTAATATATTTGATATGAGCTCAACATGTCAGTAGTGGGAATTAGTGGGAATTGAATCTGCGTGAAGAGAGACATAATTGCTCCTTTCAAAGTGGCCATATTTTAGTTTATCCAGGGTCATATTTTAGTTTATTCAACATCATAATACATTCTACTCGGCTATACAGTGTATCTTGCTTCTCTAAGTCCCCATATCCAATTAGTTTTTGGCGTTTTATAATTGCGTAATGATAATACATGCTATATATCGCACCTAACTTTGCAACAATCCATATCCAACTGATCTTGCCTCTTAAGATTGCTGAAGTGATAACACATTCTAGACAATAGAGTGCATCTATGTTTTCTATATGCAACAATCCATATGCAATTCATTTTTGCCCTTTTGAAGTTGCCCAGGTTATAAATGTATCAGATAAGAGAGAATCTACATATGCAACCATTTCTAAATCTTTGGTGCATATTAGAGCAGGGCTAAAATGGCTTTGTGCTAAGTATATATATTTTTACAGAGAGAAACTATATGTATTGGGGTGAGGTATTCATCATTTTTTCACGGGGTATATGTATAAACTTCGGGAGTTTCTCAAAGATTGTGAAGTTCAAAGCCTGCCCAGTTTAATAACAGTATTCCAAACCTTGAAGTGATCTGTGGTATTCTGTTCTAATTATACAATATTTCCTGTTCACAGTTGTGGTACGCATTAGCCAAGACACTGTCAGAGAAGGCTGCATGGGCGCTGGCAATGGACAGAGGGTTGAATATGGTGACAATCAACGCATCTCTGATTGTAGGACCTGGCATCACATACAAAAGCTCAGGATCTACCATTGCATATCTTAAAGGTGAGGATGAGAGATCTGCATACCATATAGACTCTGCTTTAAAGCATACAAATATGGTATAGTAATCCTCTGGAGAGGATCTAATCCATAGAGGTGCAATATATAAGTTAGTTTGCTTACAATTGCGAGTCCTTGTAGCACAGGGGCAGCACATATAAATATGGAATATTTCAAAAGGATTTAATCTCTGTAAGTGCAATACACAGTACATAAGCTAGTTTATTTACAGGTGGATGTCTTTGTGATTGCAGGGGCTGCACAAATGTATGAGAAGGGCACTTTAGCTAGTGTGGACATAAGGTTTCTAGCGGATGCACATATATGTGCTTATGAAGATTCATCTGCCTATGGGAGGTATATTTGTTTCAATCAAATAGTCAGTAATGCAGAGGATGCTGTCAATTTAGCACAGAGCTTGCGTCACCTGATACCGTTCCCTGATAGGTACAGAGCAATTATTTATTAAAATCACTGAAGATTCTGTATCTGCAAGATTTGAAATGGGTTGTTTACATAATGATATTTTATCACAATTATTGTGTCACAATGAAACCAATCATACATAGCTGCTGTCCAAAGATAAATATGAATTTTGCATCATTTATTTGATATTTTTTTTGTATAACTTGGTAACAGATTTGAAGATTCAACGGTCTACCAACAGCGTCTGAGTAATAAGAAGTTGACTGGATTGATGGTTGGATATGGAAATCGTGCAACCCTAAGCAGCGAACTGTGAGGGAAGGGGGGGGGGCTTTTCCCATGTTTACAGCTTATCGGCAGCCATGAATGAGGGGCACAAGAAAACTTGGGGAGCTTACATGTTCAGACTACAGGCATTATTGTACATCATGTAATATAATTTTCCCTTTTAGGTTCGTTGGAATGTTGGCAATAAGTCGATTTTCCTCACGACGAGCATTAAAGTCTCAACCTTCATTTGATAGTTGGCAACAGCCCTAAGTCGATTTCCATAACGACCAGCAATGAAGTTTTAGCCTGTCACTAAGGCTCTCAACCATGCGCATTTTTTTGTTAATTGCTGAAGTAAAATCTATTTCCTGATTTCTTGCAAAAGTGCAAGCAAACTTTGTTGATGGGCGGTTTGGTGTGTGTGAATAAAAAGTGCTATACCCCACATTCTGGAATTGTTTTATCATTTGGAATTGTTTTATCATTATGAAAGTTCCTCCTGTTTGTTTTACCATCATGGGCAGTTACACTCTTCCTTAACACAGCTTGCACTCTCCCTTATCATGAGCTATGGGCAGTTACACTCTTCCTTAACACAGCTTGCACTCTCCCTTATCATGAGCTATGGGCAGTTACACTCTTCCTTAACACAGCTTGCACTCTCCCTTATCATGAGCTGTGTTATGAATGAATGGAACGTGTAATGTTTGTTTATATGTGAAAATTTGTTACATAAGGCCTTTTGCTTATATTTGCATCCATCATTTTAATGATATTTTTGTTTTTATTTTTATTTTTATTTTTTAATCTTTATATATTTGAGTGTGTTTTTATTTTTAAAAAAGCAGAAAAGATTATTTTTAATTAATTGGATTATTATGTAAAAATCCTTGAACCATTTATCTGAATAATCCACAAACATCTGGCAGGAAAGAGTAGATTTCCATTTCTGCCAAATGCATTTGGATCAACTAATAATTTATTTGAATAAATCACTGACATTTGTAAAATGGTGGATTATCATTATAAAAGGAAAAAAAGGCTAAACAAACAATTTTTATATCATGTTTTATTGATTTAATATGTTGTAACTGGTTAAAGTTCAAAGGAGTGGTTTATGTATGCTAGTTTTGTGGGAGGTGTCCTGACTCCACATATTCTCACTTGTATATAGGATTGTAATATGTGGAAAAGTGATTCTTCTCGCTTTTAAGTTCTTCTCTCATGTTTGCAATTGGCTTTATATATGCCAGTTTTGCGTGAAGTCTCTTGATTAAGAAAAACTCTACGTATGTTCTCTGTCACACATCTACTAACTAATAAAAGTTCATAAAAAGTGATTCTTCTCGTTTTTAAATTCTTCTCACGTGTTTGCAATTGGCTTTATATATGCCAGTTTTGTGGGAAGTGTCTTGATTAAGAAAAACTCTACAGATATTCTCAGTCACACATCTACTAGCTAATAAAGTTCATAAATTTTTTTATTTACCACATAGCACAATATTATATGGTCAATCTTGACAAAAGAAAACGTAAGACTTGTAACTCGTTATTGTGACTTTACATAAATTAGAGTGTGAATATTCGTTTTAAAACAACTAATGAAATTTGTCATTAGAATTGGTTTACGACCTGAAAAGGTCACTGTTTGGCCAGTGCATATGTTATTACAGCACTCTTTTGATATTACGAATCATGAACCTTACACTGCTTTTCATATTGCATTTTGGTGATGATACCATGATATTACGAATCATGAACCTTACATTACTTTGCATATTGCACTTTGGCGATGATACCAATTTTAAGTAGGGGCTTCGATGAAGCTTGCAACAGCAACACAGCTGCTAGGCTTTGCTGAGTCTCTTTTCTACTTTTTCCACTTACTCTGACTTACACGAACCCATACATGAACCTATACACTAACCTACTAGCACATTTGTCGCTCTGTCGACCTTCTTTCACGGCCTCCTCGCCTTACTCGGTCTAACGTCCTTTCTGTGCGTTGGCGAACCTGTGGCGAACCTCAATACAGAGTAAATCAAATAGATACTACTTCAACAGATCATTTATAATGCACAAGTACTCAGATGCGGAATCAAGATAACACTTTTATATTAATTTAGAAATGGATTATAGAAGGATTACAATCTGTTCATCCTTGAGATAGACTGTGTTCATGTTTACCAGACTTTAGCTACTCAGCGAGGAGATAACTTACTAGAGGCTACCTGGCGAGATCACAAACTCAGTGTTTGAACATTGATACTAACACTCATAAAGATAGGCTCTCTATAGATCTGACCACTTTAGGTTTATCTTTTGTGCCAAACACATAGATGCGCAGGCTTTTCAAATCACTTAAGACTGAGATTTCTTCGTGATGCAAGCAGATTAGACAAGAGTCCGCAGTTGCAGAGCAGGGAAAACTCTCGACTCTAAGACCCCAAAAACTTCAAACCCTCAAACTCCGAATGCCCTGAATGAGCCTTACTCCCTTTCTTATATAGGAAAAGGAGGGGACAAGCATCCGACCAACTGGACGACAAACTTGGTATTAAAGTAATTTGTCAGGTCATGAGATGTGGCTCAAAGCACACCAGAAGGGAGAAGTGCTCCGAGTCTCATCACTGAAGATTATTACAAATCTACGAAGAATAAAATGTACATAGTGGATGCTTTTTGAACATGAAAAACCCACGGGAAAATTTGGTTACAAATTGTCCTTGTGACTGGACATCATTTTTATACTGTGGAGACTTTTATGAACAAGTCCACAGGAACCAAAATAAATTAAAAAACTGTAATCTCAGGGAACCGAAATTTTTGATACACATTTTCATCCCAAGCCTTGGTAAAAATCCTTCTCACAATCATAGGCTTATTTAAGATAATTTGATGCTTAATTTTTGTGAGAATAAGTCATTGATGATGTCTGTTCATATATTCTTGTAACACCTCGTTATCTCAGAGAGGATATTGGTCTGGGAGAGAAAACATGTCTTTAATGGTCTCATAAGGAGAATGGAAGCAATCAGGAATATTGTGTTCAAAACATATATCATAACCCATTCTAACATATGATTCATGGGAAACAGGATCTATCCCTGTTCTGTTCATACCATAATCAATCCACCAATCTCGTATCCAATCACTTTGTTGGTTCCATTGTATGATTCTCGTGGTCCCAAACTTTATCTTGGTGTAGTGGGTTTCTTTTTTGCTGTCTTTATTTAATATGTCCCACCATAATATTTTATAGATGCCGAAATCATAGACTGTGTCTGGAAAGATGAGGTTGGGGTCCTTTCCGGGCCATAGTGCTGCATTATGCGTTGGAAAAGGCCAAGAAGTGTTCCTCATTCGATTTATTGAAAAATATCTTTCATAGACCCCACTTCTGCTTCCCTCGCGTGACCATATCATAGTCAAATCATGAAAGTCATGTAGAAGAGCATTTTGTCCCTGGCTTGTAGCGTTCATGCTGTTGGAATAGACCATATCGTGGATCCATCTACGTCCTTTTGGGTACACTCTTCTTTCAGGGACTAGATGTAATATATCAGTGTGTGCTTGGAGATTAGCATCTAATGCTTTTGTATTTCTTAATTTCCAAGTGGGCTTCCAACTTTCTTTGTATCTGACTAACTGAGATTATCTAGAATTGTTCTAAGTACTTCTTTTTGTTGGCCTTGATCTCATTTTATTACTATTATCATCACATGTTCCGTTGGTTGAATAAATTCTCTAGTGAGAAAATCTGGCAGATAATTTTCTTTCCCTTTAATATGCGCCACTTCAAAATCAAAGTTGGCAAACAAAACCTGCCATCGAGCAAACTTGGCTTCTCCCGACTTTTTAATATCTTTGGTTAAGATTTTTTTTCATCGCCGAGGCATCAGTCGTTAGCAAGAATTTTTTGTTTACAAGATTTACCTCAAATTTATTTATACAATTCCAGACGGCTTTAACTTCCTTCTCTATAGTAGAGTAATTTTGTTCTGCTGGATTCCAAGTTCCTGAAGAAAATTGTACAATTTGTTTTGACCCTTCTTTTTCTATTTGAGAATGCCTCCCCAACCAATATTGCTTTCATCTGATTCTACGATCTTGAAAGCATTGTCATTAGCTACATAAAGGATAGGTAGTGTCTTGAATTTACCTTTGATTTGTTGAACAACTTTGGTATGGGCTTTAGTCCATGGAGGTGGATTTTTCTTGAGCCTTTGATTTAACAAACTTCTATCCTTTGCACAATCTTGATAGAAGTTACTCACATAATTTAGACATCCTAGAAATCTTTGAAGCTGGGTTTTATCAATAATAATGTCAAGAAACTTTTCAGATAATTCTAATGCATGTTTCTGCAAGGATATTTGGCCATTGAATATGGTATGGCCAAGAAACTTTATAGAGGTTTGGAATACCTCTATTTTCTTTTTGCTTAAAACCAAACCAAATCTTTTTACCAATTGTACAAATGTCTGCACATGCTTCAAATGATCTTGAATATTTTTTGAAAAAATTAAGATGTCATCAATATAGACCAGGGGCCAATCAAAGTAAGGTTTGAATATAGAATCCATCACCTTTTGAAACTTAGAGGGAGCATGCTTCAATCCAAAAGGCATTGCATTCAATTCGTAATGTCCTGCAGGGATGCTAAACGCTGTTTTGAACTTCTTCTTCTTCTTCTTTTTCTTTTTTCTTTCTTTCTTTCTTCATCTTTTTTTTTTTTGCGGAAATGGCAACATGCCAAAAGCCTGACTTTAAATCAAAATTTGAAAATATTTTTGCTCCCACTATCCTTCCTAACAAATCACCTTTGTGGGGGATAGGATATGTATTATCTGCAAGAACAGAGTTCAGAGGTTTGTAATTGATTATAAGTCTTGGGATGCCTCTAACTTGTTCTGATCTTTTATTTACATAGAATCCGTAACAGTGCCAATCACTGTGAGATTCCCTGATGAGTCTTCTGTTCAGGAGTTGCTTTATTTCTTTTTCGCACAACTATCTGTACTCTTTGTTCATTGGGATTGCTATGCTTTTGCATGGCTTCCCAACATACTCTGTTTTGTATGGTAATTCAACTGTGTGTTGTTTCCGATGCCAAAAGGCATTTGGTTCTTCTGAATAGCATTCATCCTCTATTGTCTTTTTGAACTCAACAATTTTCTTTTTGTTTAGAGAATTTTTCAATTGTTTTTAAATTTGTATTGAAGACTTCATATCTTTTAGATCTGTTAACTTTGCTTCGGCTCTGTCTAAGTCCCTGATTGTCTGGACCATGGTTGAAATCCTTGGGCTTGTGATGTAGGGCATTTCAATCCTTTTTGACTTTCCATCTGAAGTTGGAACTGTAATGAAGTAGCTAGCGTTATTATTTTTTAATCGTATTGAACCGTGGGGTTCAATTGTGGTGAGAAAGAGATTCCCAAAATGCAATCAACGGGTATATCTGAGACCGCAAACTTAAGCTTTATGCAATGTTGGTCAAAGATACAGAAGATTTTGGTACTTCACATCTAAGTGTTTTATTCCCCATACCAAGAACTTTCATTTCTGCACCAATCCAGTATTTTGCTGGAATAACTTTTGAATTTAAGATATTTACATTTGCACCAGAATCTAATAGTGCAGTTAGTGAAAACATTTCTCCTTGTATACAAAGATTTATTTTTACATGGTGTTGCTGATATTCAATAGCCATGATCCTCATCTATCTGAATCCTAGAATTTGATCTTTCTGCTCTTCAATGATTTCTACATTCTGGTTTTGGTAGGAGGTTGTAGTGTTCCAATCTGGAACACTTTCACGCTGTTTTCCCTTTTATAATTATGAAATTCTAGATTTTAAACTAGAAATTTCAGATTTAAGATGGCGTATTTCTCTACTTACCTCCTCCAAGGTGAGTGAGTGAACCTTGTCATGTGGTTGATATTTTTGGAAGGGTTTGGTATTTCACTCAAACGAGGCATCAACAAATAATGGGTTTTTGGCAGTATTTTTGGAAGAATTGGATAGATGTAACTGGTCCATGAACGCTGCAGTAAGTCTTTCCTTCATATCACCTTCTTCCATTGCTTGGATTTGAGAAAGAATATTATTCTTCCTTAGCTGCGGCCATCAACACCTTCTCCTTTGGTGGTGCTATGTGTATTTCCTCAATAGAGGATTCACTGTAAAAATCAAAATCAGAGTCATAAGGACATGCACAGTTTTCTAAGTCTGAGCATGCACAAGCTTGCATATGTGCATGTAAATCTTCACCAGGTGAGTCTGATGATGCGCTGAAGGAGTCACCAGATGACTATTCTAGTTGTCACTGCTGTAGACGTTCTGTGATTGAAATATTTGGGTAGTGATTTGTGTCATGATTTTTAGACCCACACTTTCTGCATTGTGTTTGGATCTCTATTTTGACAACTTTGTCCTGCTTGCTTAGAGGCTGATTTTTCTTGCTTCTGTTCTTCTTTGATTCTTCACCTAGTGGACATCGATTAGATATATGTCGGATTTCAGAGATCTGTGGTTTGAGCTTTCTGAATTTTTGACCGGAGAACCCACATATGTCCCGACTTACCACAAAGCCAACAGGTAAGCTTATTCCATTTTTCTTGTTTGGAAGTATGCAGGTGTATATCTGAAGGCTTATAGTAATGTGTCTTAGGCACATACATGTAGTGTCCCTTTCTGGTCCTTGGTGTGATTTTTTTTCCTGATGATTTGCCTTTATAGAATTTGGTAGTCTGTTTATATTCTTTTTTGGCTCGCTTTTTGGCTTTCCTTTTTCTAACCAAAGGATCATCAATGGTTAGACCATATTTTCTACAGATAGATTTACTATCTGGAAGCCTTGACAAATTTTCTAAAAATCTATTTACTTTAGAACTGATGCACACACTGACCAATGTTTTTATAATGAGAGAATAAATCTCTCCCCAGGTATATGATGCAGAATTTTCCTACAAATCAGCTAGCTTTGATACCATGTAGAACTTTTTCTACAAATCAGCTAGCTTTTTGATACCATGTAGAAATTTCCCACCTGTAGATCAAATTGGTAATGCAATGTACTAAAGAAAAACACTTGATCTACTTTTACAAACAATTTAGCGGAAACTTAATCGAACACGCACAACATCAATAGGAACACATATAACTGATAAGAAGGAATCAATTACACACAACACAGAAGAATTCACCCGAGAAAAGCCCCTGCCTAAAACCCCATCTCTGTATTTTCATAAAATTGGAAATATAGTCTGGATTACACAAAGCCTTATCTCGGAAGCTACCAGCTCTCAGTACAATCCCTCTGCTGCTCATAGACAGTCAAAGGCTTCTCACAAACCTTCTCCTCTGCCTTCCAATCCTCCTATTTCCTTGTGCAGTTTCTTTGAGGTCCAATGTTGTCTTTTGTGTGATTTGGCCTCTTCACACATTCACTAACCTCTGATCTAACTGCACAAACCTTAAGGAGATAAATCCTCATCATGGATGAGCTTCCTTTATAGCAAAAATATTCATCCAACTAATAATACGTTGTCTCTTCTCTAATCTCAACTGAGTCTTTGACATAACTGACATGCATCAGTTATCCATGAGTGAATACACAATTATTTAAAAATAATAGTTGTCACATGCATGCAAGCATCAACAAACTATATCTCATTAATTTAACAACTTGTTAAATTATTCTAACTGAACTTGACTAAGTTAAACTAAGTCAACTGATCCTCTCAATATATTACTCATCCTTAATTCCTCAATCAATGGAGCAAATCAATGACACATTCCCCAATTAGTGGAGAAATAATTGCATGTTCTCACAAAGACTTCAGTTTGCTTTTCCATAACTAATTAACTCATGGATAATTAATTAATTAATATTCCAAACTACTGGTAAGACCAAATTCGAATTTACTTCTGATAGATAGACCAGAGACTGTTATAAATAGGAAGGGACCCAAAAATGCTATTTTTAGAAGATGTTATTTTTAGCAGTTTCATCTCACCCAAGGTGGCCAAAATGCTCATTGGCCAAACTGCTATTTTTAGCACTTACTAAATTTAGCATTTCTTGTCGTACACTTTTCAACACTCCCTCTCAACAAGAAAGACTTCTCTCAAACTCGATCTTGTAACTCAAGAATGTTTTGTATGCAATACATCTACCAAGTGCAGTTGCTCCAACAACACTCGGAACAAAAAAAACTCCCAACTGACTTCTCCGTCGGGCTAGAAACATACTATGATGCTGAAGCTCTACCTACTGCTGACAAGTGCTCCCTCTCTGACCTCTGTGTTACTGCAACATCTCCATGCATCTTGCACCGTTGCACCCTTTTCTATGCTACCCTGCACTGTGCAACACACTTGTGCCTCTTGCATTGCTGCAACGTGCATGCTCTGCACTATCCTGGGATTCCTTGCACTGTAGCTCTCTCTGCTGCTCCATCTGTATCTGTCTCTACCCAATCAGTCAGTTTCTGCTACTTCACATCGGAGCTCCCATAGCAAGGTCTCATCCAAGAGGTTGGGTACCTCAAGGATCTAGCCCCTCCTCCTTGGGACGATCACTCTATATCACCCCACCTCCTATCTGGAGGTATGGTTACATGTGATCCCTCATCCCACCTGGCTCGAAGTTTCCCCCTACTGGAGGTATCTGCATGAGTGGATGCCTCCACTCTGTCTGATTTTGGCTTCCCCAGTGGTGGCTGCTCCACATCCTCCTGAAACTGCTTCACCAATTATGGCTCCTCCACAATTGTCTTAGACTTCTTCTAGTGCTGCATGTTGAGAGGTAATTTACTCTCTATCTCAACCACCAAGTATCTAACTTTTTCCTTGCTCCTCAAGGCTTTGCATGCATCTTGTACCTCAAGTGCGTACAAGTTCTTGGCTAGCACACCAATCTGTCTCATATTTCCCGCCGTCACGGAATTTTTTGGAAAAAGAGTTGATTTTAAATCAGCAAGATATCCCTCATTCGAACTCCGATTCAACTGATTTTTTTTTTTTTTTTTGTATTTTTCCGTAAGGAATCCAATTTTGCTATTTATTTCTGAAAATTTTGTATAGAAATTTTCAAATCTGCTCTGCAAACTCTTGGTCCAAAGCTCAAAACTTTGAAATCTCCACTCAGTATACTGTTCTCTCCTTGATCACCTGTGCTTCGATACCATGTAGATTTTTCCTACAAATCAACTAGCTTTGATACCATGTAAAACATTTTCTACAAATTAGCTAGCTCTCTGATACCATGTAGAAATTTCCCACGTGTGGATCAACCTGGTAATGCAATGTACTAAAGCAAAACACTTGATTTACTTCTACAAACAATTTAGCAGAAGCTTAATCGAACATGAGCAACACCAATAAGAACACATATAACTGATAAGAAGGAAGCAATCACACATAACACAAAAGAATTTACCCAGGGAAAGCACCTGCCTAAAACCCCATCTCTGTATTATCATACAAGTGGAAATATAGTCCGGATTACACAAAGCCTTAGCTCGGAAGCTATCCAGCTCTCAGTACAATCCCTTTGCTGCTCATAGACAGTGAAAGGCTTATCACAAACCTTCTCCTCTGCCCTCCAAGCCTCCTATTTACTTGTGCAATTTTCTTGAGGTCTAGTGTTGTCACTTGTGTGATTTGGCCTCTTCACACACTCACTATCCTCAGATCTAACTGCACAAACCTTAAGGAGATAAATCCTCATCATGGATGAGCTTCTTTTATAGGAAAAATATTCATCCAACTGATAGTACATTTTCCCTTTTCTTATCTCAACTGGGTCTCTGACAGAACTGACATGCATCAGTTATCCATGAGTGAATACACAATTATCTGAAAATAATAGCTGTCACATGCATGCAAATATCAACAAACTATATCTTATTAATTTAACAACTTATTAGATTAATCTAACTGAACTTGACTAAGTTAAACTAAATCCACTGATCCTCTCAGTATAAAACTCATCCTTAGTTCCTGAATCAATGGAGCAAATCAATGACACATTCCCCAATTAGTGGAAAAATAATTGCATGTTCTCACAAAGACTTTAGTTTGCGTTTCCATAACTAATTAACTCATGGAGAATTAATTAAATAATATTCCAAACTGTCGGTAAGACCAAATTCGAATTTACTTCCTATAGATAGACCAGAGACTGCTATAAATAGGAAGGGACCCAAAAATGCTATTTTTAAAAGATGTTATTTTTAGCAGTTTCACCTCTCACCCAAGGTGGCCAAAATGCTCATTGGGCAAGCTACTATTTTTAGAAGTGTTATTTTTAGCACTTCCTAAATTTAGAATTTCTTGTTGCACACTTTTCAACATATGATTCGAATGGTAATTGAAACACTTCTTACAGTTTGATATAATCAACAAATCTGGATGGTAGAGCTGCAAGATATCCCTGTTTTCATAATAAATTTTTGGAATTTTTCACTTCATATATTCTTTGCATCCAATCTCTGTGAAAGTATTCAAATTGTGACATTTTTTTACATTTGAGGTTCATCAATATAACCTCATGCGTGTCAGCGAATTCTTCTTCAGAGCCACACCAATGCTCTAAGATCATCGAAGTCAAAGCTCCGATCATATTACTTTGAACTGACCCATCTGCAGTATGGATGATATTTCCATCTATATCTTTAAGGCATTCTTCTTCCATCTTAGCTATTAAGGTTGGGGATGATTATGTTTCCCACCATCTGAGAAGTGTTCCAGTGAAACACTGTATGATGGTCTTGCATGCTTCAATCTCGCTTTTACCCCTGAGACACATTAGCTTATATTCAAAAAACATTACATCAATTAGTTGTCTGATTTGGCCAATGCTAAGATTATCAATATTCCATTCCTTGTGGGATTCTGGGAAGAATGTGCGTGTCTCTGGAAGTTTTCCTTTTCCAGCTAGATCAGGAGCCAGATATTTATTGAATCGATTTTCTAAAGGCTCATAGATGGGAAAAACCTTGGCCGGTTTCTCTTCTTCTCCTTGAAATAATGATGCCAGAGAAACATGTTCTGACTAGGTCCTGTATTTTTACATTTATTTTGCGTAAAAAGGAATCTGGAACTGGTTTGTCTATCATTGATAATGATATCTTTCTACTTTCTCCGCTAGTACACTTATTATTCCTTTAGTGGAATCGAATTGTTCTACCATTTTTTCTCCTACTTCTTCTATCTTGTCCAAAGATTCTCTTGTATATCCTATAACAATTGAAAATGTAAACTGTATGTCATTGAAATTTTTATTTACATCATTCAAAGAAACTTGCATGGCATCAAATTGATTTTTAACCTCTGCAACTTTTATCACATTCATCTCCAGACCTTTAATGGTTGTGTTTGTCCAGTTTAGTTGTTCACTGGCCTTCTAAATTCTGCCGTTTATTCCCAAGGCATTATCATCCTTTAATACAATAGGAATGGCCTTTGCAGAATTTGGACCTTCTCCTAAGACAATACCTTTATAGGGAAGGAAGGTAGTTACTATCTCAACCTTACTACCATCTAAGGCTAACCAAGAGTGAAGGGATGAAGTAGAGGCTCTATCATCAGCCACCATAACATCTTTTGTCTGTCTCATATTTTTCCAGGAATAAAAAGATATTCAAGAATTTGTTTCTTCCATACACTGTTTCCATTCATGAGACAACTTAACTTTTTCTTCAATAGTATAAGCAGAACTAAAAGACTCAGCTTCTGGATGAGTGAGAAGATCCAAATTTAACATGACTTTCATCCACGCACCTCTAATTTTATGTTTGGAACAACCATCCATTAATATAAAATCTTCTGCATTTCCATTACAGCAGGTTTTTTATAATCATCTGGAATTGGGCCGAATCTTGAATCAGGGATTAGTCCATTTGCTTGTTCTAGAAATCCAAGTCCATATCTAGGCTTTGTTGGCCTCAATGTGCTGAAGATTGATGTTAACCTTGGGTCTTCTTTTTCCAAAGTAGTAATCTCATGCATCATCATGATATGTTCAACTTCATGGGGAAAAGGTATATATGAACATTTAGGATTAGGGCAAGGATTTATAGAAGTGGTAGGTGGAGCATCTCCTATCCTAGGGTTATGGTTTTCATGCATGACAATATCAGCGAGATGATTGAGGTTAACAAGGCAATAGCACTCTGGAGATTTTACTTCAAGAAAGGAAAAATTGACTAATTGTGCGAATTCAAACAATGAAACATGTTTACAAGAGTTTTAACTAGAACTGGAGCAATTTGTATCTACAAATTTGGGGTTTCTGTACAATGGTGAACTTCTGCACATCTGATCTATTCTCCTTCTATCAATGGTGGATCTTCTATGGAATGAAAGAATAGCAAAAGAGGGTTCTTCTCTAATATCAATAGAAGTAATTTTCTTTATGGCAGGAGGCTTGGAATTGGATACCACCCAATGTTCTAGCAAAGTAAGATCTTCCCATCTTATAGTTTGGTGTTCAATCTTTTGATTTCGAGAATCTGTTAACACCATTACACTTGCTTTTGACTCTTCGCTGGGGGCATGTAAGACTGCAGGATAGAGGGTGCTTGTATGATGGAAGCAACAACTGGATTTGACATGGCCAAAAAGAGACACAATATTGCCATACAAACCAATGACTTATCCGTCCTTGCGCTTCCATGTCACATTAATGGCCGCAGTTAACTCGGCCTAGGTGCTAGTGCTTTTATTATGGTAATGTCCCGATTGAGACTTGGGATTCCCTCCAAAATCAAGGACCTCGATGCAGATTTGGGATCTGACAGTTGTGGTGAATACTCGAGGTTCTAAGCCTCGAGTTAGGTGTATAATGCGTGTCATTTCTTCCTTGTGAGCTGTGACACCAACATTTGCTGTGGAGGTTAACCTCCTCTTTTCCTCCGCGCGAGCTGGGGTTTCGGCGCTTGCTGCAGGGTTTGATTTCTTTAAACAGGTAAATGGTTTCCCCATATCTGAGGTTGGGTTCAACCCTATTATTCTCCATCTTGTATACAACAATTAAAGTTTTCGGTTCTTCTTTTATCAGAGTGCGGGCTTCATGTGGTTGCCATCAATTGTGGAAGGTCTCCTCGGTCCGGCCTAGTCTAGGTATAAGACCATTCGAATCGTTTACCTCCATTGTTATTGCTCTAACAATTTTACATATTTAGTTAAGGGCTCTAATCCTTGTCTGTTATTGGGGTGGTAGAGTCTTGAAGAGCCATGGTGAACGCTAGATGGAGCTCTCGCTTGGATTCTGGTTTGCGGCAGCCATCAGGGATATTAACATAAAGGGTCCTTGCTTAGTTAAAGAATGTGTGGGGTTCAACCCCTTTGTTTTATTTTGAATAAAGCCGCTTATCATGACTGTTTCAGTATTATTTTGACATTCTCGGCCCTTGGGGTCTGTAATTTAAAAGGGCTTTTGTGGCCTTTGGCCTTTTAAGAAGTCTTGTTTGAAAATAGAGGGTTATGTCGGCCTGTAATGGCGTTTTATCTTGAAGGATTCTAGCGAGGGTTTGGGATTTTGAACCCTAGCCTCCTGCTCGGCTTGATACTGTTATATACATTCTTGTTTAATGAAATTTATCATTCTATTTAACTTCTCTCGTTTTACTCCTACATTGCTACGGGAGGCAGCGTCCTCCACTGTAACTCTTCATGGGTTGCTGTTATTTATCTTTTTCATCGTGCACATGGTTTCATACTGCTAAAGCCAATTCCTATTTTCAGTTATGCATTTGCAAAAGTTGGTTTCTGAAGACAGAGGATTCCTTGGGTCTTCTGTCAAGAATTCCTTCAATATATAGCTGAAGCCAATTCCTATTTTCGGTTATGCGTTTGCAAAAGTTTGTTTATGAAGACAGAGGATTCCTTGGGTCTTCTGTCAAGAATTCCTTCGAGTTCTTGAATTCGCTGCATTACTTAATCTCATTTTCTTTTATCACTTGTTTATAACAAAACTAATATGCAATGTATAAATTCTATTGTGTAGTAAAAATCTCCCTTTGTATGTGTTTAAGAGTTTAAAGAAGAATAGGGTATCGAGTATTCCAGTGAATCACTCGGGTTTTTGGCAGCACTTAACTCGGCTTGCCCTTTCCGATTTGGGTTTACATTTATTTGTTCTATGAGATAGTATTAGGGTTTATTTCGTTGCTTTTGCCATCTCTAATAGTAAGTTGCATTTTCTTTATTACACGATCATATGTATAGATATCTCTGTACCCGAGGCTGTTAATTATTTAGATGGTATTTCTCTATTCTTTCCCTGCCAATACTTAATATTGTCTTCAATCTTTTTCAGTTTATCTAGGAAAGAAATACAGTACACTGACTATAGTCTTGGTCTGTGATCATGCTGAGGATTTACTTGTCACTGTTGTTAATAACTCAGAGAAGAATTATCTAGTGAGTTCCTAATTTTATGATTACTTAGTAAGCAATTCATATCTATACGATTGTATGCTTATTTAGTAAGCAAATCATATTTAAACACAAGAATAAGACCTAACCATTTACGCGCACACAAACACACACACACACACACACATATATATCAGAATTTAAGGTAATATCTAGTAATTAAAAGGAAAATTTCTTCCACTTTTTTGGACCGCTGTTTTCCAGATTTTCTTCTATGTTAGTCCACAACAGAATCTTGCTCCTGGTTTCTTTTCCTCCCAACCTTGAGACTATTATTCCAAACAGTCTCCCCCCGAGTTGTTCCTGTGTTCAGGAACCTTTTCTATGAGAACTTACAACCTCATCGTTATCCGGTCCTAACCGGACATAGCCATATCAATACTGCCTAACCCTTTAGCACAGTTCTCTCTCCCTGATCTCAGATACCCTTATCTTCTTGATCTTCTTGAATAAATCCTCAAGAAATCCGTTGGAATAGGTAACTGTTTCTCAAGCAGTTGGAACAGGGACAGGTAACTATTTCTCAAACTGATTCATAAATAAAAAAACATTTACCAATAACTGTTGTTTCATTTAAAAAAATAATTATATTCCTGAAATAATCTCTTATAATTAAGAAAATAAATAGTTTGTTTGTTCTGAGTAAAATAAAATATTTACATGCCCTGGGGATATCACATTCTCACTTGTGTATGATTGTACTATAATGTTTCTTCTTACTTTTAAATTCTTCTCCGCTATTTGCAATATATGCTAGTTTTGTAGGAAGTGTTCTGATTAAGAAAAACTCCATAGATATTTTCACTTGTATTTGATTGTAATATGTAGAAAAAATCATTCTTCTTGCTTTCAGATTTTTCTCTGTTGTTGCAATTGATTTATATATGCCATTTTTGTGGGAAGTGCACTGATTAAAAAAAACTCCTCAAATATTTTCACTTGTATATGATTGTAATATGTGGAAAAAATGATTCTTCTTGCTTTTAAATTCTACTCTGCTGTTTGTAATTCATTTGAATATCAATTTTAGAAAAAATTTAATTTAGATTGGCATTTTATAATTCATTTGAATATCAATTTAAGAAAAAATTTAATTTAATCTGACTTTTTAAATTTTTTTTCAAAATTAATATTAACATTTAATTTGCAAAAAATAATTTTGAGTAAAAAATAATAATAATTAATATAAAATCAACGTATTATTTAAAAAAAAATAAATTTAATAGAAAAAATAAAACAATTTAAAAACCATCCAAATAAACTCTTATTTTTATTATTAATAAAAATATATAAATATCTCTGAAGTGCATATCAAGGATGCAGTGAATAAATATGTACCCAAAAAAAACTTTAAAATTCCCCAAAACACTTTCCTCCTAATTTTGAAGTCATTTAAAAAAAAATCATAGCCACTTGTAAAATATCATTTAAATTATGATTAAATATTTTAAAATAAAAGGTTAACATGGCATTTTCAATTTAAATATGATTTAAATATTTTAATCTAAAAAGATTAGCATAGCACTTTCAATTTAAATATGATTTAAATATTTTAATCTAAAAAGATTAACATGGCACTTTCAATTTAAATATACTTTAAACTTTTTAATCGAAAAAAGTTAACATGGCACTTTCAATTCATTTAAATTATGATTTAAATATTTTAAAATTAAAAGGTTAACATGGCATTTTCAATTTAAATATGATTAAAATATTTTAATCTAAAAATATTAACATGGCACTTTCAATTTAAATATCTTTTAAACATTTTAATCGAAAAAAGTTAACATGACACTTTCAATTTAAATATTTGATTGACTTTGCTTGGATGAGTTTAATGAGATAAGATTAAGAATAATATAAAAGGGAGTAAATTGGTTTTTGAAAACAAAAGAATTTTTTTACAAGATTTTTATAAAATTAGATAATTTCTTTTAGAAATATTACGCATACTCAAATTTTAAAATTTTGGGTCTTAATCTGATTTCAATAACTATTTAATACTTTTAAAAATTATAAGTTATAGATTTTTTTTTAAAGAATTTAATAATATACTTTCAATAAATATTTTATACTTTTGAAAGTTAAGAATTTGATATTGTTAAAATTATATTTTGAAATATATAAATAAATTTAAAATTTTAAGTTTTTTTAATGAGTTTAGAATATATAATGTTTATTATATAAAATTAATTATTTTTATTATATGCTTTTCACAATATTTTAAATCATATTACGTTATTAAAAATTTTAATGAATTTAAAGTGTATAATTTTTATAATTATGAAATTAATTATTTAGAGTAATTTTATATTATTAAAATTATATTTTTGAATGTCTATGGGTCTTGGATAGATGGTAATTGCATGTTCATTAAGGCAATTTTTGATGTGAAGTTTGTTATCTCAGTCTAGCTTCATAAGGCTCAACAATTTTAAATTTTTTATTCAAAAAATTCAGGTGCGCTGATAGTTGGATTGTCAGCGCTAATTTGAAAATATCAAATAAGGGTGCTTACAGTTGGATGGCTAGTGTGGCGGGGAAAAATTTCAAATACAGTTGTTGACAATTGGATTGTCAGCGCGAGTTAAACAAATAAATAAATAAAAATAAATAAATAAATAAATAAATAAATAAATATATATATATATATATATATATATATATATCAAGTTTAAAGCGGTGTCAATTCACACGTCAACAAAGGACCAGGTATCAAGACAAGGCGGCGTTGATAAACTAACTGTCAACGTGACTATGTTTTTTCCTATAAAAGTTAGTAACTTTAGGCACAGATTCCAAACAAATGGAAACAAAATTTTGAAAACGAAAAGAGGTTTTTGCAGGGAACAGTCTCATTTAAAAAAATCTCTCTCGGTTTTCTAACAGTGATCATGGTTTGAGAGATTTGAATGTATCTTTGAGGCCTGTTTTCCAGTTTTTTTCGAAATTCCGTTTCCTGTAAAAATGCTAAGTCAACCACTGAAGGCCACCTCATCAAATTCAACTTGAGGATCATATATTATCTCCTCCTTGAATATTTCAAGTAACAGGATATAGATATATGAAGAGGTTTGAGATCTATTATTTTTGGATCTTGAACAATTTGTAAGTAGTCTATAAAGACTATCATTTTTGTGATGTATAGGGTTGGGAATTTTTTGGAGAAGAAAGATTGTGTTTAGCTTTGATATTAATATAATTCACTATAAACATGTTTACATGTACAATTATTTTAATATTAATGTGTGAATGGTTTTCTATCAGTGTTTCTATTGTGTATCTTTCTCCTAAGTCAAAACTTTGATCAATAAGTCTTAAATATTTGGAAAAAGCGAATGAATTCGAATTCTTTTTTAAAGTTGAAATTCAGTTTTTTCAAATTACTTATGTGTTGTTCAACTTAAATATCATTCACAGAATTCATCTTGCTCTGTTTTTGGTATTTATTTTCTATTTTCTCGTACTATATTTAAATGATGATTTGTCTAAAAAGTCATAAGCTACATTGCCTTTGTTAAATTGTTCATATAACTTGTGGCTAGCTTCTTTTATATTAAAGACTCCATGCTTAATGGTCCTTGTTCTCTCATTTCCAAACCAATTTCATCTTACAAGGTAAATCTGACTAATGAGCTTAGTGACCTGCTGCTACGTCAATGAGATTGAGTAGTTGAGTTTAAGGAGAAATCCCTGTCCAGATTGAAGGGTCAACTTTCAATCCAAAAATGGTTTGAAGGTTTCCTTAGAGAGTTTCCTTTCATAGCTAAGGATAACTTTTGAGCAATAACATCTTGGCGCCGTTGTTGGAGAATGAAGGTGAAATCTTCCTTGGAAGAACGACAGAGATCCAGATCTGGCCTTTGACGATGAACAATGGTCAGACACCATTAAGTTGTACATCTTTCACCTAGAAACTCCACTATGAAAGAATTCATTGGTGACTCCACTGGAGGACGAGCTCATTTGACATAAACATGAAAGGCCAATATGGAAGAACCAAGTACCAAAACTTGAATTTTTTCCAAGAAATGGTTTTTTTTTTCATCAATTATTTCTTGTCATTTCCTGTATATATCAAAAGATTCATTGTTTCCCTACTAGACTCAAATGACCACCATAGATCTATAGTTGTATATCCTTCTTTGAAAGTTGGAGATGTACCTTTTTTGTATGTCACTAATCCTGAGCAAATTCCTCCATTTGTACCATATGATGTCCATGATCAGCTTTGTAATTCTCATGATACTAAAGCTGATATATCACCCCCTGTGCTCAATCCTATACCTTCCAAGATTCAAGAGAGATATAAACCTCTTAAATTACCATATATCCTTCATGACTTCCCTACAAAACATTACAAATACCTCCCTATGTTTGATGGAGAGAATCTTATAGCTAAAAAACATATTCAAGCCTTTGAGCATTTCACAGATCTTTTTGAAGTTGAGTATGATGATGTGTACATGAGAGCATTTTCTCAATCATTACAAGGGGATGCTAAAGAATGGTTCAGACATTTAGAGCCTGAATCAGTCGGTTCATGGGAGGAATTGAGTGATATTTTTTTTGAAATTTTGGGGTGAGAGGAAATCCAAGGATCAACATTTTTCAGAGTTTCGTGTCATAGAGAAACAAAGGGATGAAATTGTCTCTATGTTCAATAGGAGATTTTTCAGTCTTTATCATAAGATGCCTAGAGATATTCAACCTCCTCAAGTTGCTGCTATGTTGCATTATGCAACAACCTTTCATTCAAATTTTTCTTACTTTCTCATGAATAGAAGGTTTGTGACCTTGCAACAAATGTTCATTGATGCTCAAGAAATAGATGACAATCTTCATGCATGTGAGAAACTCCCAAAACGTAGTCTGGATGAAGTTATAGATGCAAATGAACAAGAGAATGAGTGTGTTCAAGAGAGACTTGATCTGAATCCTAATCCATTTCATTATGAGCAGAGGATTGATAATATCATGCATTTTCTTGAAAGTCTCAATGATGATGTTTTTGCAGAGAGCAATAATCATCTTGTTGAAGAGAAAGTTGTTGTCTCAAATTTTATTACTAATGATATTCAAGGGGTTTTTGATTTACCTATCTATAATGATGACTTTCATGACCAACCAACTATTTTTCCTTCATTAAGAAATGTTCATTTTCAACAGTCTAATCAAAGCACTCAACCTACATATCACAGTTATAACATTGAACATAAAGAGAGTGGTAAATTAGTTGAAGGTGATTCTTTGCCTTTGTTTTTTTCTTCATTCAAGTTGTTGAAAGAAAAATTTGAAATCATAGATTAAGCAGAGGAAGTTGGGCTGATGCAAATTTATATAGGTTTTTTAGAAAAAATTGACAACATTATAGATCAACAGGAAAATTTTTGTGTTTTTCGTGACCCTGTTGCTTTGGATATGGACAATTTTATTAGTTCAGATTTGTAGCTATTGATTTATGAGGATTTTGAAAATGATGATTATAAGGATGTTGATTTTCAAAAGAAACCAGAGATATTTTCTTTATAAAAAAATATTCCATTGCAACAGTTTTATGAAAATTTTCATCATTTTTTATGTCAGTCATATGGTTGAGATGCATGGGAGAAAATTTGCAGTTGAAGGGATTACCCATCAAAGTGACAATCTTTTACATTGTTATGAGATCAATTTTCCTTCTTTCGAGGATCCTTTTGCAACATACCTGGAGACAGTACACAAGCCTAAGATTTCAGATTTTGTCAATAATGAATTTGTTTTCAAGTTTGTAAATGAGTTATTATTAAGTAGGGTTTTATTTTTCCCCATGAATAAGGCCATGCAAGAAGTTCAACCAGTGGAAAATATGCTTGCATGGTTGCACTGGATTTTTTATTTTACTTGATTAAGAAACTTGTAGTTTAGCTTAGTAGGTAGGAGTGATTGCAAATAAGCTCACAATTAGAGCACCCTTTAAAAAAATTTGGTTTAGTTTCAGTTGAGGATTGGTCTAAGTTAGAAAGTAGGTCACAATTTGCAGGTTGTTGGGTATGTAGGTTTTAACCCTATACAAAAATTACATGCAAACAAATTCTTAAAACATAAAATATATAATGGTGAGAACGTAAAACAAACATACACAAATATTTCCCCTGGATCCCAAAACTGGGACTACTAGATTGATTTTTCATTATTTTCCTTTCACATGAAGTTCTACCAAATGAACCTGAGAAGAAATAGTTTGAACTAAAGGATGAAGAATCAAACTCTACAATAAAACAAGAATAAAAATAGGAAGAACCACAAACTCCAATTTTGAGAAGATTAATTCGAGAGAGAAGACAACTAGAAAGGTATAGTCCATCTGCTTTTTGTTCATTTTTTCTTTATTTATTACTGATGATGATCCCAAAACTATTAGGGAGGAAGTGGAGTTAGAAGATGAAAAACTCTGAAAATATGCAATGGTTGATGAAATGACATCTTTTGACAAAAATGAGGCTTGGGATCTGATGGAGCTGCCGGCTGGAACGAAACCCATTGGCAACAAATGGGTGCTTAACAAGAAGATGAATTCAAAAGGAAATGTGGAGAAATACAAAGCTCGACTGGTAGCAAAAGGTTATTCCCAAGTGTCGGGAATTGATTCCGATGATATTTTTTCCCCTGTTGCAACGTTAGCTTCTATTAGATTAATTTTATTTGTTGCCGCTGCTTTTAATTTTGGTGTAGAACAGATGGATGTGAAGACAACATTTTTTCATGGAGATTTGGAAGAAGAGATCTATATGAAGAAACCTGAAGGCTTTGTGGTGAGGGGTAAGAAATAGCTTTTTATGCAGGTTAAAAAAGTATATGTATGGGTTAAAACAATCACCAAGGATGTGGTATCATAAATTTGATACATATATTATACGGGGACTTGGCTTCACAATGAGAAAAATGGATTACTGTGTGTATTTTAAATTAATTAGTGGCCGTGTTATTTTTTTGGTCTTGTATGTGGATGATATGTTGTTGATTGAAAATAATAAAGAAATTATCTAGGATTTGAAGACTCAATTTTCCTCCAAATTTGACATGAAGGATCTTAGTGTTGTAAACTATATTTTTGGGCATGTAAATTAAATGAGTCCGAGCAAAGAGAAAGCTCTGGTTAAACTAGAAGAAGTATGTCAAGACAATATTGCAAATGTTTAATATGAAAGATAGTAAACTAGTGAAGGTTCCTATTCCTGTAGGTGTTAAGTTATCTGTTGAACATTGCTCCAAGACACAAGAAGAGTAAGAGGACATGTCTCGTGTTCCATATGCGAGTGTTGTTGGTAGTCTGATGTGTGCAATGGTCTGTACTAGACCAAATATTACAAATGCAACAGGAGTATTGAGCAGGTTTACGCCAAAACCAAGGAATGAACATTGGACAATAGTGAAACGAGTTTTCAGATGTTTGTGTGGTGCTAGTGATTATGGTTTGTCATACCAAGGAAGACCAAATTAGACAAAGTTTTGGACATTCATGGATTTTTGATGCAGACTAGGCTGGAGATCTCGCTCAGAGAAGATTTACAAGTGGGTATGTGTTTAACCTATTTGGAGGAGAAATCAGTTAGATGAGCAAGAGACAGTCTGTAGTGACACTTTCAACTACAAAGGCAAAATACATGACAGCCACTCATGCAAGAAAGGAAGAAGTTTGGTTGCTGAGATTGTGTTCAAGTATGTGGTCGGTACAACAATCTATAAGGTTAGATTGTGACAGCCAAAGTGCAATATTACTTGCAAAGCACCCTGCTTATCATTCAAAGACAAAGCACATTGATGTTCAGTATCACTTTGTGAGGGATATGGTTGAGGACAAAAATGTGTTGTTGGTAAAGGTGGACACTTTGAAGAATGTTACAGATGCATTAATGAAGTCCGTGAGCACTGAGAAGTTTTCTTAGTGTAGAGAAGCAATGGGCATTTCAGTCCTAGACCAATGACTAAGCTCTCTTGTGACCCCTTGTGTGGAAAAAAAAAACAAGTGGGAGAATGTTGGGTCCAAGTCAGTGCATTGAGATTTTTTTTTAACAGACCCAATATTAGTTGGGCAGACCAAAGGATGGGGGTAGACCCAAATATGGTGGGTAGACCTACCCATGGTTTTGTGCATGGGTTTTGCACATGGTTTTGGGCATGATTTTTTTTTTTTTTGCCCATGGTATTTTGTAGATCCGGTCAAGAGAACTACGATTATGTTCTAATCCAAGGTTAATGGATTGAGGTTTATGAATGCTTTGACATGTATATATATATGTATTGTAACATTGAAAGGAAAATAATGAAAAATGAATTTGCTAATCTTGACTTTCGGATCCAAGGGAAATATTTGTGTATATTTGTTTTATGTTCTCGCCATTGTATATTTTTTGTTTTAAGAATTCGTTTGCAGGTAATTTATATATAGGGTTAAAAACTATAGGGTAGAGCTTTTGGAGTACCATAATGGATCAAACACAAGGTCTACGGGTTCTTTGCTGCCTCATAGGGAGGACAACATTCCCACTGGAGCCCACTGTTATCTCAGTCTAGCTTCATAAGGCTTAGCAATGTTAATTTCTTTATTCAAAAAATTCAGGTGCACTGACAGTTAGATTGTCAGCACTACTTCGAAAATATCAAATAAGGATGTTGATAGCTGGATGTTCAGTGTGGCGGGGGGAAAATATCAAATACAAGTGCTGAAAGTTGGATTGTCAGTGTGAATTAAAAATAAAAATTATATATATATATATATATATATATATATATATATATATATAGATATAGATATAGATATAGATATAGATATAGATATAGATATAGATATAGATATAGATATCTCTCTCTCTCTCTCTATATATATATATATATATATACATATCCAGTTTAAAGCGCTGATAATTCACACATTAGCAAAGGATTGGGTACCATGACAAGGTGGCGCCGATAAATTAACTATTAGCGTAACACTCTGTTTTTTCCTGTAAAAGTCAATAACTTTGGGCATGGATTATGAACAGATGGAAACGAATTTTTAAAAACAAAAATATGTTTTTGGAGGGAACGATCTCATTTAAAAAAACCCCTCTTATTTTTGTAACAATGATCATTGTTTGAGAGATTCGAATGTATCTTTGAGGCCTATTTTCCAATTTTTTCGAAATTCTATTTCATATAAAAATGCCAAGTAAACAACTGAAGTCCACCTCATCAAATTCGACTTAAGGATAAGATATTATCTCACCCTTGATTATTTCAAGCAACAAGCTATAGATAGATGAAGAGGTTTGAGATCCATTATTTTTGGATCTTGAACAATTTGTGAGTAGTCTATAATGACTATCATTTTTGTAATGTACAGGTTGGGTTTTTTTGGAGAAGAAAGATTTTATGTTTAGCTTTGATATTAATATAATTCGCTATAAGCAGGTTTACATATTAAAATTTTCTAAGATTCACATGTGAATGTTTTTCTGTCAGTGTTTTTACTGTGTATCTTTGTCCTAAGTCAAAACTTTGATCAATAAGCCTTTAGTGTTTGGAAAAACCAAATGAATTCGAATTCCTTTTTAAAGACGAAATTCAGGTTTTTCGAATTACTTATGTGTTGTTCAACTTAAATATCATTAACATAATTCATCTTGCTATGTTTTTGGTATTTATTTTCTACTTTCTCCTACCATACCTAAATGATGATTTGTTTGAAAAACCATAAGCTATCTTGCCTTTATTAAATTGTTCATATAACCTGTGGCCAACATCTTTTATATCAAACACTCCATGCCTAATGGTCCTTGTTCTCTCATTTCTAAACCAATTTCATGCTACAAGTTAAATCTAGCCAATGAGCTTAGTGACCTACTGCTACATTAGTGATCCTGATTAGTTGTGTTTAAGGAGAAATCCCTCTCTAGATTGAAGGGGCAACTTTCAATCCAAAAGTAATTTAAAGGTTTCCTCGAAGAGTTTCCTTCCACAACTAAGGATAACTTAAGAGCGATAACAAAGTCATCGGTTCAATTCCCCACCCCGATCAAGGTGATATATTGGACATAATGAAGACGAAGTCCCACCAAGCTTACAAAAAAGAAAAACAATTGAACATATAAATAAATTTAACTCTTTTAATTTTGTTTAATGAAGTCAGAATGTACAATCTCTATAGTTATGAAATTAAGTATTTTTATGACATGCATTTTTCCAATAGCTTTACTTAAATATAGGAAAATGTTCCTTTTTTTTCCCTATGTCCACTAGCCTATGCAACATTTAAAACAATTTGTATCTTCTATAGTTGGTTTCCACCCTCGATTCTTCTTCATATGTATGATTTTAACTCGAGACTTGATTGGTACTAAACCCCAGAAAAACCAATTAATTTTCACCTCATAGATATTAAAATAATTACTTATGCAACCTACACAACATTTAAAACAATTTTTATCTTTTATAGTTGGTTTCCATCCTCAATTCTTCTTCATATGTATGATTTTAACTTGAGACTTGATTGATACTAAACCCCCAAAAAACCAGTTAATATCCACCTCATAGATATTAAAAAAATTACTTATTGCATAAACATTCTTTACTAAAAATGAAAAATGTTACCTGTATCAATTCTTTTACTAAAAATAGAAAATATTACTTGTATTTCACAATTTTATTAGACAATACAAATAAAAAAATGTCTATAATATGTTAGACTAATTGTTGCACTTCTGGGAATGGACAGATGCATTAACCTTCACCTTGCAATGGGAACATGGGACTAACTATCCACCCACTCATGATAATGGAAGAATTTGCAAATTAAATATATTAAATGAACCACCCACTCAAGATAATAGTAAATCATAACATAATAATCACCGCACATTCGCAAAAATAAATGTGCCGAGTTTTCTTGATGAAAATTAAAGAGGAAGAAAAGACAATTTGCATGTCCCTTGATAAGCTCGCTCCCTCAAGTATTGTGCATCAATTGTAATTTTGAAATGCAATGTACTTTCTCTATAGAGGAACTTTCCTAAAGGTTCCTGGTTCGTCTCGGTCTAAAAGTCGGCCATCATGCTTAGGTAGGTCTTCTCGCAAACGAGGCGAGCCAACTTGATTACTAGGAAAATTTGTCTATGTAGATTTGCCACTGTCGACAATGAATTGCAGTGGCGAACCCTTCACCCACATCTGTGAGTGGAAAAGATGCTCCCCCTCCTCTGGATCTTTGGGCTCATTCTTTTGGACCTTGGCAGTGGCAACAGTGGCGTTGGGCTCTGCATCAATGATATGCTTCCCTTTGCCATTCCCCTTGTCGGGTTCTGACTCAGGGTCAAAACATGCATTTGATTCTGAAGCTTTCAACTCAGCCACTAAGGATTGCTTGGGCCGACACTCACTTGTGTTATGAATGGGGTTCTTATGGAACTCACACCACTTTCTTGTGTCCTTCTTTGGCTTCGTGGTGTTGTTCTTTTCTTGCAGCTTCGACGGGTTGTCTTGGGTCACCCTGCCTTGGCTTTGTCCTTTGTTCTTCGGATTCGTAGATCCAAAGTCTCACTTCTTCTGTTTAAACTTTTGCTCAATCTTGACTGCGTATCCATACGTTGTGCCGAGCGAATAGATGTTCAGGAACTCCATCTCTTCCTGGATGTACCTGTGTAAGCAACCGCGGTATTTGAGTACCAAATGTAGCTTAGAATCCTTGATACCTAACTTTGTGCGAAGGGTATGAAAAATATTTGTGAACTCTGACACATTTTGGTCCCTTCCCTACCATAGCGTGGTCCACTTTATGTATTTGTCCTCATAGCTTTTGACAGGGTAGTACTTCTCCTTGATGGAATCCCGGAATGAATTCCAAGAGGGTGCGACTGAAAACAGTGGGGCTATATTTTCATCCTTCTGCTCGCAATATGTTTCCCACCAGTTCTTGATGTGGGGGGCTGCTTTGAGAAGTACAAAAGTGATCTTTTGCTGGCTGGAAAAATCATGAATAGAAAAATACCATTCTAATAGATTTAACCATTTATCTACGGCATCTTCGTCTATCTGACCCTCAAATATGGGGATTTCGAAATCAACTTGTACCTTAAACAATGTGGTGTTTCTAGAGTAGCTGTTGGAAGCCGATGCGTCGCCCCTGGGTAGCCGTTGAAGGATTTGGGCAAAGTTTTCCATCATCGCGTTTCTTTGTCGCTTGAGGGCTTCTTCGAGTAAGATTTTGATAAGATCTCCTGCCCCCTCGTCTTTCTTGTCTTCCGCCATGGGAGGCCATCGGGATTTGCGAGGCTGGTCTTGCAAAGGTTCGACCAGTTCAAGTCCTAACTCCTTATATCCCGACCTCGTTGGGGACATGCAAAGAAAAACAAAGAAAGAACAGACCGCTCTGATACCACTGATCCAGATTTAAACAAAAACGCAATAAAGTATAGACATAACCATGAATACAGAGATGCAATAGAAATAATACTTCATTTCATTAATGTAAAATATTGAAATATGCTTATAAACAGAAATGGAAATAAACCATCTAGGGCGATGGTAGCTTATCTCTGAGAAGAGATGTGGCGGCTACATGCCTCTGAACTATGTTACATTGAGGCTCCAAGGTCTATTTATTGTTGAGAAACAATGGAAAACCCTAAACATCCAAAAACCTAACCCTAGAATATGAAACGCCAAACTATGGGCCTCGTTTTGGGTAAATTGGTACATCAACTTCCTGGGGTCGTAACTTTGGCATACGATCTCCGTTTGATGTGCAAATAGCTCATTAGAAAGATCAACCTGAGGACTACAACTTTGGGAAGAGAAACATTGGTCCATGGATCCATGTTGCTCCCAAATTTCCCAAAAAATGTCGTTTAGGGCCTCAAAACGGCTCTGGAAGTTCAGGACCCGAAAAACTGCTAAAAATAGTAAATTGTGCTACAATTAAGGAAACTGAAAAACTAAAAGAGATAGTTGTGGGGTCCAAGTGGGATAGGTGGGTGGCCACCAACATCCACCTGGATCAACAAATGAATTGTTTTTTTATAAAATGAAATAATCAAGTATTCATACAAGCATAAAACAATTACCAGATCACAACTGATGGTGGTTTTACTAACTTAAACAAAAAATGCCTAAACTATCAATTCTAATCTTATAATGTTACAATATCCTAAAAGATTAGTTAACATGGGTAAAAGTTGAACTTGCTGAAATTGTATATAAAGTTGTTTCAAGAAATCATTTTGCATTTGTTAAAATTTACCAAATTACAACATTTCATTTTCCAAATAGCATAGTACCAATGTCTAATGTTGTTAAAAACTTACTTTAACAACATCTCTATCACCCCATTTTCACCTTTGTAGTATACCTTACTCTTCTATCCATCTGCCTGATTAACCAATTTATTTAATTATCCAGAAATTCTGAATTTATGTTAATTGTAGATTTTGATATCCAATAAATAGGAAGGAGAGCCATTAGTGACTTTGCTTAATAATTATAAGATTCGAATCTGAAATCCATAAGGAATGTGGGAATGTCATTTTTCATGAAAAAGACCACTCTCCCTCTCTCTTCTTTTAAAAATAGGGACGACCTTGCTCCTTGTGCATTAAATACATAGAATTTAGAATATCCAGTACAAAGAGGCTCCTCTTAATATCCAGTGCAAAGAGACCTTGGATGCATAGACCTTTCTTCTTTTTCTTAAAAGCGATTTTATTTTTATGGATACATAAATCATTATATAGATCTAAATTGGTTTAATTATTAATTATAATTTAATTTTAATTTTATATAACTTGAGGGAGTTTTTATTGTGAATTATTATTACTAATTTATTTTATTTCATTTTGACCAAATAAAATTTGTAAATAAAGTATTACAATATCTCTACCATACCATACCATCTATACCATTTTGAGTTGAAAATGGATTATTGAAAACATCTCTGGCCTACTAAAACCTACTAAACTGGCAATTTAGTATAAGTTAATAGTTTCTTACACCTGTGTACCCTCTATCCTAAAAACCATTATTGAATGCTTGAAATTATGTCAAAACCAGGTACAATCTTTCATATGAAAGATTTAGATGTTTGAAGGTAAACCAGGTACTGTCTGTCAAATAAAACATTTAGATGTTTGAGTCTCTCCAAAACGAGGTACCATCTATCAAATAGCTATCGAAGCTTTGAAGTTCTGCCAAACCCAGTGGCATCTGTCATATAATTAATTAGAAGTTTGAATTTCTGCCCCAACCAGGTAAGAATGAGTGGAGAATTTAATGAAATTTGTTGCATTGCACCAGTTGTCATATAACTATTAAGGTTTGAATTTCTAATGCCATCTGTCATTTAATTAATTTTATCTAAAAGTTTGAATTACTGCCCAAACCAGATAAGAATGAGCGAAGAATTTAATGGAATTTGTTGACTGTTCATCAAATCAAATGCGTGGTCCGAGGTAGATGATGAATACTGACACCTTCATACGGAAGACGCATGAAATGCATTGAAGGTTACAGTTGGTAGGACAAATAGGATAATAATAGTTGCGTTGGGAGAATATGAAGGTTACAGTTGATTCCTGTTTCCGAAATCAAAGAACCAGGGAATTTGCTATCATGGAGAAGATCAGGGAAAATTCTCTAACACGGAGCACCCGATACAGAGTTGTTAAGATTAAACACCATGGAACACCCAATACAAAGTTGTTAAGATTAAACACCAGATTGGGATATTATTTTAATTAATTTATTGGTATGATGGTCCACTAACTAAGACCGATTGTGTATGTTTGTGTATGCTGAGATTTTTAAAATCTGTATAGATTTTTTTAGGATAGGAAAAACTATCATAATTTATTTGTTAAATTAGTAGTGGGATAGTTATTATTGACTACAATTTGTGAACGTAGGCCAGTTTATTCTTGCTATTCAAGGAACATCACACTATCTACAATTAGGTGCTTGCGATCGACAAGGAGGTAAACTTTCACACCGGCCAGATGCGTTTGGGTCTTGGGCCGTGGTCTACAAAGAGGCAATGTTTCACTTCTATTAGGTTTGCAAAAAACGAGCTCTTAGCCAATTGAGTATATATATATATATATATATATATATATATATATATATATATATTAAATTTGTGTGTTTTTGTTTTTAAATTTTAGTATTAGTACAAATCAAGTGTTAAAAAAGGATCAAATGTATTGAGGTTCAATTGTTTTAGTGCAAAAATTGAAAAAGAGGTTTGCACTTCTAGAGATTTGATCCCTCTTGAGGCTCAACACATGGGATTAACATAGATTAATGCTAGTTATATATAATATCATGTGTCAAATCTATGCTAAGCATGGAAAGTATTATACAATAATATAATATTTTAACCACTAGCTAAGATCCTATTTGCAGAATAATGGATTTTTTTTGGAAATAAACATTATTAGACTTTGATATTCATTACTTAGGTTTTGTTAATGTGTATTTAGGATTGATTGTCTTAATTAGCTTTCACATCATATTCTTTAGGAATTTATTCACCCTAATGAACTATATTGTATTCCTATAAATGTAAGCGAATTCTAGTCTCATGAATGTGAGAGAGTGTGGGTACACTCCACTGTGAGAATTGTCTCACCTGTGAGTTGCATCTTGTTGGAAAATGTGTAATTAGGTTCGGTCTTCATAAGTATGAAATGCACTGTTAATTCTTGTATATTGTAAAATGAAAGAAAAATTATTATTATTATTTTTGGAGCGTGGGATTCATACTCAAGGTCTTTTATTTTAGAGGTCAAGTACCCATTGAGTGCTTCTAGGATTTGTCCTAGGTCAAGAAGTCAAAAGATTCATTGTCGCACATTGTAACTTGTAAAGAAAATTATTTTTGTCATTAAAAGTGTCAAAATACCCTTCAAGGCCAAGTTGGCCTAGCAGTTTGAGAGTCGAACTAATTCGAGGAGCCATGCCCACCTTAAGAAGCCTATATAAAGGAGGGAACTCAACCTCCTTGGAAGACAATCATCACTCACTCATTCAAGCGAAGGAGGAAGAGGAAGAACGCAACAAAGAAGGAAGAGGATGGAGAAGACTTGTTTCTGGGCTATTTCTCTCTCACACATGCAAAGGAAGGCTAGGGTTTCTATTGTTGGTCTAGGGTTTTTCTTCTGCATGTTCGACCTTGAAGAAAGAAGAGAAAAAAGGTCAGCGAAGGTCACATTAGGCCATCCTCAAGCACCAAAAGAAGGAGAAATCCAAATGAAGGTCTGAAGAAGTCTTGGGAGGCTAGAATAAGCTCACATGTATAGCAACAATTGCTGTTGGGAGGGCCAAAAATTTCAGACTCGTAGTAGAGGCCGAAATCCTGAAACTGGGGGTTGAGGTTGTGCTGTTGGAAGACATTCGACTGGGTTTGACAAGGAAAAAGGAACAACATCACTCAGAAGGGTTGGAATTGGTCTTGGAGGGTATTGTTCTTGGTCTAGAGGTCTTGGAATTCATCAATTGCAGAATCTATAAGAAGAGAAAAGATTTGCGGGTTTCCTTTCCAGTGGAGAGGTTTGGCCCTAAATTGTAGCTTACATTCTGTGTTCTTGTTATTATTGTTTTGGTAATTGTTTTATGATATACAAACATACTAATAAGTAAGAAAAAGTAAAAAGAGTTTACAAGAAGTTATCAAGAAAAGAGAAATCACTCTAATCATTTCCCTATAGATTTATCAACATGGTATTAGAGCTAAGGTTAGCTAAGTGCATTATGAAAATATATTCTACATTGAAGAAGTTTCTAAATAAGTGTTCAAAGGTAGCAAGTCATCTAAAGAAGGGCTTCAAAGAAGTATGAAATCTTCTATTTACTCCAAAGAAGGAAATCATTAAGACAAAGGACGAAGGACTCTTCTCAACACTCACTAGCAAATTTCAAGATGAGAGAATTTGGGTGATCGATAATGGAGCATCAAGACATATGACCAGTGATCAAAAGAAACTAAAAACATTGTCAAAAGGAAATTCCTTTTACTCTATAGAGCTTGGTGATAATAAGAGTTATCCTGTGAGAGGAATTGGATCAACCTCACTAGAGCTGGAGAATGGAGGAAATATTCATCTCAACAACATCCTATTTGTTCTAGGTGTTGGGGCCTTCGTTTTGAATTTTAAACGTTTTGAAGGTATGAAGAGGGAAAAATAGGTGGCGGGAGTAACGGTCAAGTTGTGGAGAGCAAAACTGGGAAAAGAAGCAAGAACATGCAGTTGAGGGGAAGTTGCGTCAAGGTGTTAGGAGCAAGCAGAAACAACCGAGCGAACAAGGAGGAGAACGGGAAGCAACTGAGGGGAAAGACAACCGAACGGAACTGGAAGTTCGAGTAGCAGAGGAGTAGATAAAATGAGAAGAAAAAACGAAGAAAAGGTTGGTATTTGGTAGGAGCCAAAGGCACATAGGAACAAGATCCGGGGATTGGAGCAGTTGCGGAGAGGTCAGAGCTGGGCTTGGTCTGAGACCTAAGGCATTCTGTGGCCACGATATTTCATGTATCTGATCATGAATTTATGCCGAATGTATGTTGTAATGAATCTTCCATTGAATTAATATGAATGATTAAATGAAGTAGTTGTATGGAATCATGTGTGTGTGCATTGCTATGATTTATGGGTCTGCTCAAAAGTTTTTATATTGACTCTCTTTCCTCGGATGAATATGATAACTATAATGACATAATGTTATGATCAATGTATGCTTTAAGACATATATGGAGTAATGTATGGGTCATCCTTGATGTCCTTCTAACTCTGTATTAGTTTTGGTCACAACACGCCTCGGGTGAGACTCCTTACCCTTTGGGGTAGTGTGAAAATGCTGGCGTTATCCTAGACTACAACGGACCCTTGTTGGCCCCTTATGCTTGAACCTACGGTCTTTCCTTAATGACATTTTTGTGCCAACAAATGGTTCCATTGTCGGGACTTGAAATCACAAGAAGTGGTTTGGAATATGGTATCAAGGATATTTAAGAAGGAGATTCAGGACTGGTGGGATAAATGAGTAGATCTGTTTGTATCAGAGCAGGCTACTTGTTGAAGCCAACCTATCACTAAGGTGAGTGGATACATTTTGTACTCAGAGGCTGCGAGTGATCAATACGAGATCTTCTGGTGTAAGTTCTTGGCTAGATGAGGAGGCTAAAAGTGAAGAGTATAATGTTGGTTGAGGAGGCCAACATTGGATTACCAATATTCATTGCATATTTTGTTCATGCCTAGGTTTATATGACCATTATTTTTTCATCTTCATTCATTTTATTTCATTATCTTCTTCTATCTTATATAAGTTTTACATAATATCTTTGGTACCCATATATATATATATATATATATATAATTTAGATTTGTAATAGGAAAAATGAGACCAAGAATTACTTATATTTGCATCAATTGGTTGAATTAAATCATTTGCTTTTAAAAAATTGCATTCTCTTCATTTACAAGTCCTCTTCAAAGGGTACTGTTGGTTTTTGAATTATCTTCTATAAGTTTTACATAAGATCTTTGGAACCCATATATATATATAATTTAGATTTGTAATAGGAAAAATGAGACCAAGAATTACTTATATTGCATCAATTGGTTGAATTAAATCATTTGCTTTCAAAAAATTGCATTCTCTTCATTTACGAGTCCTCTTCAAAAGGGTACTCTTGGTTTTTGAATTTGTTTAAATAGTAGAAAAAACCATGCACTAACACATGTTTGAAAAATGCAATTCAAATATTAATTCACCAACATCGAAAAAAAATAAAATATATTATTTTTCATAAAAAAATAAAATTTCAATATGCATTATATATATACAGAGGGGGAGAGAGAGAGAGAGAGATTTTAGACTAAGTTATTTCGCTCAAACACACTCATACATGTTAAGATGTGACAAGCATTTAATTTAATGAGAATTTGACGGATTATATGACACTAATATTTTTTGAAAAAAATATCATTAGGACAACAACATAATTCTTCACAAATTGTCCTTTTACTCCAAATCAAAATTCACAAATCTTATATGAATTTTGAAATTTCATAGCCATATTTGGCCCAAAAGTGTAAACCATCTTCATAGGTTCACCCCTTAGACCTAAAAGAGGTTTGCACCTCAATAGATTTGATCTCGGGCTTGACAGATTTATGGTTAAAATGAATCTGTTAATTTTCTTTTTGTGTCTCTAGATATAGCATGAATCAACCCAATGCTAAGCATGAAAGGAATTACATGTCTCCCTCATTTTGAATAGCAGACCAATAAAATATTTTAATTATAATTATTTTTTTCAAATATACATAATTTACATTGAAATATTTTACTTAACATGAACATTGAAATATTTTATTTATGGTTAACATTGTCTATATTAAAATATTTTTTTGTTATTAAAATATTTTAAATATGTGTTTACATGTTTCCTATTAAGGAAATATTTCTTTTTATATGTTTGACATTGCTTCATGTATGTATCTATATAATTAATATTGAAGTATTTACTTATGTATATATTGAAATATTTTTTAAATGTCACATATCAATGCATATTAAAAACTGAAAGAATTACAAGTCTTTCTTACTAAAAAATAATTGAAAATTTTTAATTTCAATTATTTTTTCAAGTTCATATAATTTTTTTTGTAACCAAAACAATCAACCATTGAGTGTGTGTGTATAGACTCTGAGAGAGAGAAATGGACAATTGGGGAAGTTGATTCATATCATTCCCATTATATTTGTGGGGCCTAAGACTTGTCCTCCTTTACCTTAGACCATATTACTTTTGAATCTCCTAGTTTCATATAATACATTGATATATTTAATTTATGTCAACATTAAAATATTTTCTTTTTACTCTATAAAAATATATATGAAGTTAATATTTCAAATATATTAATTAACATAAATATTTAAATATTTGATTTTAAATTTATATTAAAATATATTTAAAAATTTAAAAATAATTAATATTTTTCTAACTAAAGTATAAAAGTGGGATACCTTTTATAAAAGTGAGATACCTTTTTATAAATTTGGATGGTTTGTTTTTTTAAAAGAGCAGAAGAGATTTGGATTTTTCTATAATTGATGGTTTTATTATGTCAAAAAACCTAAATCCTTTATTTGAATAATCCACAGACATCCTCTGAGAAAGAGTGGACTTGCGTTTCTGCCCAAATATATTTGGGTAACCACTTACATTTAAGATTGCAGGTTTTCATTTCTACTTAATATATTGATTTTTGATCCATTAACATATTTTTTTGATATAAAAAAAAACTCTTAACCAATTATTTATTTATATATATGTTCATTCTGTTTTATTGATTTTAACGGATGAAAGTTCAAGGGAGTGGTTTATATATGCCAGTTTTCTGGGGAGTGTCCTGATTTAGAAAAACTCAAAATTCCTCTATATTTTTCTATGTCAGAAAATAATGTTTTGCCATTGACTTGAATACCATTTTAAGTTTAATTTTCAATGACATTTTTTAATTTTTTAAGAATATTTTATAAAACATAAATATGTTATTTTTAAAATTAAATTTAGATGAAAATAATAATAACCATTCTTTATTTGATATCAAATTGAATTTAGATGAAACAAATAGTAAATCATTCGTTATTTGATATAAAATCATTTACCAGAGTTAAGTATTATGAAATAAACTCTTATATTCTCATTCATAGAAGATCAAAGATACAGTAAATAAAAGGTGTACTCACACACTTTTCGTCTAAAGTTTGAAGCACTAGTTTTTTTAACAGGTTAAGCACAGCGGGTCACACTTGAATATTTTAAACTTAAAAAGGATAATTTAGCAATTTAAAGTCAAAAATCGATTCTGAAATTTATTTGTTAAGATAAGATTAATTAAAAGGATTATTTAATATTTTTAAAGGATAGAAGAATTAGAGTTTCTGATGTTATTATAGGAATTTAATTACTCAATTGGAGTTGGGCACTTTAATCATTTTGTTGATTAATCTTTTTGCTCTTAGAGTGTAAATGGAAAGATGCTAGTATATTCTCGTAGTAGCTACTTATCAATGGATGAAATTGAAAGTGATAACCTCTTTGCATATCTAAATCAAGTGTTTAAACCCTACTTAAATTAATTTTTTACCAAATGATCATTAAAAAATTATTGTGGCTCTTATTTATCTCCACGTATGTGGGATTAGAAAAAATTAAATTTAAAAAATAGTGCCAAACACGAATTGAAACTAATGTATGTTTGCATTTGAAACGTATGAATGTTGAAACTTGGAGGACACGTTTTCGTGCCCTATCATACTAGTTATGCTACTAGGTGTTAATATTCTACTTGTGCACCTTTATCATAAATGCGGTTGTGTAATGCGCCCTGTTACACAGTAATTTGTCACTGTCTTCATCTCAGTCTTCCTACTGTGTCATGTGTCCAGGTCATACATGCTCATGTTAGACAAATGCTCTCTGATGTTGCCAAATGACCCACTTTTCAAAAAGTTTATGCCTCATTGCGTCTGTTGGCTAAATAAATGTGCTGATGGGCGCTCCAAAACAGTCTAGAAGCGCTGCCGTCGCGGAAGTACACGTGATTCCTGCGATGGTCGGATTTTATGTGCCAGCGCAACTGTCACTTGTAATCTTCCGTGATGACCTGACTAGTGCCGTTATGCAATAGCGATGTCAGCGCGACAGACCAGTTATGTGCCCGCGATGATCCAGATTGGGCGAATTTGTTCCAACAGTCAGCCTTTCAGAGGACTCCAGACCTGGTTGTTGGCCTAGTTTATGTCGCCCTCTTTTCTCTGGCGTGGCTATTCCATCATTTGTGCTACCTTCCTTGGAGATAAGCTCATCTTCCCACCTTTCATGGAGACTCCTTCTCCTATTTAAACTCTCACCATTGTTATGTGCTGCTAGTTTGGAATTCTTAGTCTTTGGAGTGTTGCTGATAGTACTGTGAGTTTACTAGATAGCTGGTGTGAGTGTGACAAGTGTGGGTTTGTTGATAGCTTAAGGAAGGATGTGAAGTGCCTTTGATCTTGTGTAAAAATTGTGAGTGAGAGAGACTTGTATGTTGGGAAATCAATCTTCATAGAGTGAATGCTTGAGGAACATGCTGGTTAGATCCCTCTGAGAAGACTTGTGACGTCAAGACTTTGGTTGTAAGCTTACTCTTATTTCATAATTAATGCAACCAATGATGTTTTCCTATGTCTTGTATGTAATGTACTTGATAGCTCATGACTTCTTGACTTTGTGAGTAAATAGATCATTTGTTGTTCCGGTTACATGCTTTGTTGTATTTCTTTTGCATTGTTTCAGGTTGATTACTCATTAGGAGAAGGAAGCGGAAGCTGGAGCAGTGCAACGGAACTCCATCGACCACTGGTTGAGGTAGGCCTCCAACTTGAACTATTTAAGGAAAGCTATTGTTGATTTGTCCTTGTATGTGACTAGACCCACTCTAGGGCTAGAGGGGTTGCCTCTGTCCGTAGAGGGAACACTTTCCTGCATCACAAATTGGTGACTCCGCTGGGGAGAAAGGGAAGATTCGATTCCTCTGTAGTCTATGTGAAGGCAACCATTCCCTTCACTTTTGTCCACTCATGGATAAAGCTTCCACTATTTTGGAAAGTCTTACATCGTCTTCACCCCAACTTCCCGTTGGTTATCAGAGGCTCTCTTCAGACCCTTTCCTGATTGACAAAGATATTGACTTAGATTCTTCTCTTGTCTGTTCCCCTCCTTCCGAGCCTAGCTGTGCTAAGCCTATTCCAGACCAACCATTCGTCGTAGAGAGTGTCAGCTTGGGTTCACCACCTGTTGATCACTCTGTTTCAGAAGAGCGTCATGCTCATGTTCTTCTCGTCTCGTCAGATTCTCCTGAGTTCGAGAACGACACTCCTATCCTAGCTGATTCAGAGAGTCCTTCTTCAGTTCCTGTAGAGCAGGGGGGCAATCATACGATTCCCCCACCAAGTAGTTCGGTCGTTTCCTTCGACTGGAGTCATTTGATTACATTCCACCTTCCATTCCATGTGCCTTTCCATATTATAGTACATGCCTATGATAAGGAAGTACCTGGCACTGTCTTGGATGAGGATGCATTTGTCATCCTTATGCCTTCCACTACTTGGCAAGCTTTGGGTTCTTCATAGCTTGTGTCGGTTGCACAAAATCTGTTGGCGTTTGACAACAGAACCAGTCAAACATTAGGGATCCTCCCAAAGTTTCCTGTTACTTTGGGGGTCAAAACCGTCTATATAGACATTATGGTTGTCCAAGGTGCTTTAGATTTCAGTCTTCTCCTTGGCCATGATTATGTTTATGCCATGGGGGCCCTTGTCTCTTCACTTTTTCGTGTAGTTTGTTTTCCACATGACGGAAGAGTGGTGACCATAGATCAATTATCATTCTTTATTCCCCCGGTGCCTCCTACACAGTTGTCATCCCCTCTTGGTTCTTGCTCACAAGCAATACCTTCCTCGCCACAGGTCAATTATGTGGCTACCCGTTCCATCTCCGCCTCTGCTGATGATCATGTAGATGATCTCGTCCATCATGTACTGGGGGCATTGGAACTCGATTTGTCATTGGTGCATAATGACATGTATTCCTCCCAGAGTGCGTCTCTTCCATCCCGCGAAGACCTCTTGGGAGCCATGTTCTCATGTGGCCCATGAACAAGGTGTCCCGAGGATAGTTTTGATCTTGTGTCAACCTCGTTAAAAAATGAAACAAGGTGTCACGAGGATAGTTTGTTCCTGTCTCAACCTCGTTAAAAAATGAAACAAGGAGTCCGAGGATAGTTCTGATCTTGTGTCGACCTCGTTAAAAAACGAAACAAGGTGTCCCGAGGATAGTTTTGATCTTGTGTCAACCTCGTTAAAAATGAAACAAGGTGTCACGAGGATAGTTTGTTCCTGTGTCAACCTCGTTAAAATATGAAACAAGGGTTACGAGGATATTTTGTTCCTGCGTCAACCTCGTTAAAAAATGAAACAAGGAGTTATGAGGATAGTTCTTTTACTATGTCAACCTCATTAAAAAATGAAACAACTCCCCTTTCCAAATCGAGTCTCTAATTAAGATCTCGTAAAATCCAAAGTCGAGTCTTTCCAAGATCTCGAATGTGAACCTTCATTCCATCCACCTCGTTGCATGCAATGAAGCTTGGGGGGCATGTACCTCGATTTGCATCATTATGCTGGGGGCATGCGAACTTATAACAAGCATAGTTTTTCGTTTCAAGCTTGTGTAAACATGAAACCGAATCCAAGCAGAGTTCTCCATGGTTCAAGCTTGTGTAAAAATGAACCCATACCTGATTTACATCTCGTGATTGCCATTTTTCTGCTAAATTCTTCTAGATGAGCCTTAGTTGTTTTATTCCATCGCCACCATCTCTTTGGCCGATCATATGCTTTCACTTGGTTTTTTTTCCTTTCCTAAGGAACCGCAGTGATGAGTGGTTTTATTAGCCAACCTCTTGACCATTACATGTTTTGAGCAGTTCCACCATTGTCGGAACCAGTTGCTACCCTTTATACCACTCGTTCCTTTAGGACGAGTCTCCTTTAAGTTCTTTTCTGACTCGTAAAATATGAAAAGATAGCCGAGTTGTTCCTCTTGACTCGTTAAAAGTAAATAAGAGGTGGTCACCTTTAAGCTCTTTTCTGACCGTGTAAAAACGAAAAGATTGTTGGGCCTTTGTCATTTCAAGCTCGTTAGTGGTTGCGAAACGACATGCTTCTGACCGCTTTTCTACTTTTTCGGGTCGAAGCCACTAATTACGAAAAGTACTCCTCGATCGTAATTGTCAGGCGGTTCTTTCGAGTATTGTTTTATACTTTTTCGAGCTCGAGAGACAAAAATCTACGAAAAAGGACCCCCCTGGATTTTTCTTTTCCGTGTCTTTTCAAACTCTCTAAACATGAAAAAGACTCTGAGTTTTACCTATGTCAGACTTGTTAAACCCTAACGACATTGGACTCGTCGCCATGACGAGACTCGAGCTTCTCCTTCCTAGGGCTCGTTAAATTATTACTAGGTTGGATTTAACAACAGGTTTATCATTGCTTGTCTATGGCAGCTAGTCACTCTTGAACATCGATACTTTTGCTTTTTGTCAGGTTGGGACATCCATACATCGTCATTTGGCCTTCCGCGAGTTTAGGTTATCATTCTAGCCTCATTCCATTTGGTTCATACCATCTCCTTCGAGCCTCTGATCCCTTGGTGCCTCAATGCTGCCACCCCCCCTCCGGAGTCGTGTCACTGACATGTTCAAGAGTATAATCCTTCTGCAGTTTACACCCTCGTCTTCTCCTCTAATACTCTGTTTCGCCATCTACCACTTGTTCCTTATGTCGTGTCGTTGATGGGGGAAACATTATGGCCCTCCTGCGACGGGTCATCTCCTGTCGACATTAGCTCATTATCCAGGAGATGGATCTAGAGATCCCCTTTGGTACCTTAGAGCTTGCATGCCTCAATGGCAAGTTCTTTGCACCTGACGGTCAACTTTCACCATTGGTTGTCGATTGGGTGATTCCACGAGTGTTCAACTTCTCCTTTTTTACACTTCATGGATTGTGCTAGACAGCACCTTGAGAGCCATTGGCATTATCGGTGGTTTCTCTCACGCTTGTTAACGGTTTTCATCATTGACTGGTAATCAAGTGATGTTCTATCATGCTCGACCTCAGCACAACTATTCGCATGTTAGAATTTGTACTATGATCGGATGGGTTCAAGACCCCGAACTCAGATTACACATGTTCGGATTGCGTGGATTGGTTTATGATTACATGAATCATTGATGGATGGCTGTGACCATACCTGAGTCTTCATGGATGGCTGCGACCATACATTTATCATCATCATGGTCTCTTTATCTGGATGGCTGCATCCATACCACAGAACTATTTTGTATGTCTTTTGGATGGCTGTGCCCATGCCTAGACTACATGTATTTCATTATCAGAGATATCAGTTGTACTTGCATGCAGTTTCTTACAGATGGTGTTCCAGTTCAGTCAGTTTCTTAAAGCATTTCACCCCTCCCTCTCTCTCGGGTTTCATACTTTAGGGGGCATCTGTTACACAGTAATTTGTCACTATCTTCATCTTAGTCTTCTTACTGTGTCATGTGTCTAAGTCATACATGCTCATGTTAGACAAATTCTCTCTGATGATGCCAAATGACCCACTTTTCTAAAGGTTTCTGCCTCATCGCGTCTGTTGGCTAAATAAACGCGCTGGTGGGCGCTCCAAAATAGTCTACAAGCGTTGCCATCGCGGAAGTACACATGATTCCCGCGATGGTCAGATTTTATGTGCCAGCGCAACTGTCGCCTGTAATCTTCCGCGATGACCTGACTAGCGTCATTATGCAATAGCGATGTCAGCGCGACAGACCAGTTATGTGCCTGCCATGATCCAGATTGGGTGAATTTGTTGCAACAGTCGGCCTTCTAGATGACTCCATACTTGGTTGTTGGCCTAGTTTATGTCGCCCTCCTTGCTCTGGCGTGGCTATTCTATCATTTGTGCTACCTTCCTTGGAGATATGCTCATATTCCCACCTTTCATGGAGACTCCTTCTCCTATTTAAACTCTCACCATTGCTATGTGCTGCTAGTTTGGAATTCTTAGTCTTTGGAGTGTTGCTGATAGTACTGTGAGTTTGCTAGATAGCTGGTGTGAGTGTGACAAGTGTGGGTTTGTTGATAGCTTAAGGAAGGTTGTGAAGTGCCTTTGATCTTGTGTAAAACTTGTGAGTGAGAGATACTTGTATGTTGGGAGATCCATCTTCATAGAGTGAATGCTTGAGGAACATGCTGGCTGGATCCCTCTGAGAAGGCTTGTGACGTCAAGACTTTGGTTGTAAGCTTACTCTTATTTCATAATTAATGCAATCAATGATGTTTTCCTATGTCTTGTATGTAATGTACTTGATAGCTCATGACTTCTTGACTTTGTGAGTAAATAGATCATTTGTTGTTCCGGTTACGTGCTTTTTTTTATTTCTTTTGCATTGTTTCAGGTTGATTACTCATTAGGATAAGGAAGCGGACGCTGGAGCAGCGCAACACAACTCCATCGACCACCGGTTGAGGTAGCCCTCCAACTTGAACTAGTTAAGGAAAGTTATTGTTGATTTTTCCTTGTTTGTGACTAGACCCACTCTAGGGCTAGAGGGGTTGCCTCTATCCGCAGAGGGAACACTTTCCTACATCACACCCCCCTTTTCATATTCTCTTTGTCTCGCTTGATCAAAAGTCAGTTTCAATTCATAGGATGAAAATGATACAAATCACATGTCAGCCAGAGTGTCATGTAGACATATGTGCAAGATTAAGGTAAAATGTAATTTATGTCATCTAGAAACAATTGTAAGACATAATCATTCATAGTTTAACATACAATTAATGAAACACAAATTTTTACCTTGGCTTTCCTTATTATTATGCACATTTTTTTTCCCTAATACTTTCTCTTTTGGCTTTGTGTTTGCAGTATAGAGGTAAAAGAATTATAGATTCAGTCAATAATTGTAGAATGCATGCTATGGATTTTGCTATTGCAGGTGAGAATCTAAATTATGGCTTCCCTAATTAACAATTTATTCATAAATAAAACTAACTAAGGTTTAAATACACATATGCTACTATTATAATTTTCCCTTGTATTCCAACTCCATGTAAAGATAGACCCAAAAACATTCATGATCTCTGATGCCTTGGATTTCTGAGACTGTATTCAAGAGCTGGGGATAATCGTCAATGCTTCTTTTCATTCAATGTTCTTGGATAGTTACACGTTTATTTTCTTTTATAATCTTCGTTCTTAATAGAGCAGGGTTATATTTTCGAGTATGGGTTGTTTTGTTTTTGCTTTTAGAGAAACCCGATAGAAGTTAAATCAATGAAAACTTTTTTAAAAAATTGGGGTTTATCCGGATTCGTTCGTTCTGGCACACTGTTAGGTTTCTATTTCAAAGATATGGTCTCACACAACCCCAGTTGGCATAGCTATGGAAACAAATACTTGCGTGAGGGTCAGCGCCCTTGGTTACTCCAAGGCAATGCGCCCAGCACACGTAGTTAAGTATAGACGCCTACTGCAGGGAATGTGACTGCGAAAGAGTCATCAGTCAGTTTTGTTATAATAGCGGCTGGTAATAAGCGCCATCCGTTTGTTATTTATTATATATGCCTAATTAGACTTACCTATACTTTTCAGAACTCATTCCTCACGGGGCCCTTAAAAAATATGCAGGTGAGGTGGGTGGTAAAAGTTACAGGGTATCCACATAAAAGGGCCGTTACCTAATTTGGCATGACATCTTCGTGTTGAACTGCGGCCCTGTTCTTGTTTTTGTTTTGTTCTTGCCTCTGTCACCCGGTAAGGTAATAGGCTCTGCAATAACCTCCTCTGCCTCTGCCCAGTGCTGCTCACGGTTTTGCCAGAGGGACAACGCCCTTGCTTTCTCGGCGGCAATAGGTGTTGTGATTTGTGCTAATGAGTAGTTTAGGGTAGGCACTTTTATTTTGTCAACGTTGAACCAAATTACTGCCTCCTTGTTTGAAATCAATCCCTTAGAAAGGGTGTCATGCAGGTTTCACATTCTTTATTCTCCCTTGATCAGTATACTATGAACATTTTTGGGGTTAGTCCATATAAGTGTGTTTTCTATTTCTGAACAATTTTGTGGATGTAGCCCATATAAGTGTGTTTTTTATTTCAGCTTGAGAGATTACAGCCCAACCAATAGACTTGAAATGGCAGTGACATCAAGGATGTCCATGCCAACTGAATTAAATTGAAACCATAACAACATTGACAACATTCTCTAACACTAAGTGGATCAAAGCTAACAAAATATTACCTTAAAAACTTTACTGCACTCTTTATGTAAAAAAATTTGATATATTTAATTTTCAACCTCACATTTCAAAATTAATTTTTGCATTTTAAAACTTGGATGTGTAGAACTTCTCTTTATTTTAAATTTCCCATCTCAAAATTTAAATCTTACCACACTATGAAGACACATTCAAATAATAACAATTGTAAAATTACATTTAAAAATTTCCATTTTTGATAAATTTGCAATTGCATTTTTAATAGAAACTAATTTTCAAAGTTCTAAAATCTATACAAGCACACTTTTACATGCCAACCACATTTATGAAATTCACATTTAAAAAATTCAATGTTTGATAACTTGGACACTTGTACTATTTAATTTTCAATTCCACTACTTGAAATTTGATGCTTGTACACACATTTACATACTCATTTGACATTTATAAAATTACATTTGTTAACTTTAGACACCTCTTGTTAAAATATGATATATTTAATAAACTAGAACATTATAAAGAGAAGCTCAAGTCTATATATTTGTGTTGTGATGTGTTGTATCCTTTTAGTGTCAATGTCAAATGTTAGGTTGTTGTTGTTGTGTTTGTGTATATAAGGTGATACACATAACACTCTCTATTTAATTTGATTTAACTATTCAAAAATTGATGTTTGATAAGCACATACTTTTATTGCATTCATATGATATTTAATTTTTTTTTTTTTTTGTAAAGCTTGATAGGTCCATCCATTTTCTATTATATATTAGGCAAATTTACACCACACAGATTGACGAGATGGCCTCAACTTGCCCTGAGGGAAAACCAAGTCTGTTGGCCACCAGTCAGCATTATACACCATCCAAAAACAAAATTGCTTCAGTCTTTCTAGCAAAGCTAGGTAAGTCTCAATCTCATGTCCAAATACTATATAACTGTAATAACTAACATATGCAACAGGAAATTTAAAAGCTACCCGCATAAAATAAAATAAAATATATATATATATATATATATATATATATATATATATATATATATATATATATATATATATATACTAAAACTAATCATGAAGAATCTTGTCTTTCTGCTCATTATGGTTGTCAGGGATAGAGACTACAGGAGCAAGATCTTCAGTAGTTTCCCCCGGCATTCCATATAGCTCCAAGATGCAAGGGATGTGATGTCAATATGATCCATCCTAATGTCCTATTTATGCAGCTGAAATAGGATTTTCTCCATGTCTTTTTTATAACTAGGCAGGCCCTGCATTGTGACTGCCATCCCCACAGAGATTTGTTCCATCACTTTTCCAAGTAGACTTTTCATCAAGAATTAAAAGTATAGGGTGTGTTTGAACTGTGTAATTCTACCTCGTGTATTCCCTAGATCAGGGACCATAGTCCTCTAGTCTTCTATCTCCTCGTCTGGTTCACTTTCCTGTTTTATCTTCGCTTCCTAGCCGTCAATCAACTTCTGGATTCCTTCATTCATTTCATCCCGGTATGTTGCTACTGCCTCTGCTATGAGGTGCTCAACAGGCTTACAGCCCCTGCGGCCTTCCGTTGTGCTCGGTCTCTTGGTTTCCGGTGGGCCGGGCCCCTACTGCCACAACCATGCCCTCTCTTTGCTGGAGCCATACCTTGTTCTGTGATTCCCTGTGGACAGTCAAACAAAGTTAGGTTCATCAACCCATTCGCATCATGTCGACGCAACTGTTCATACCATGCCTCTCTGCCATGCTTCATCTTCTGTGGGTTAAGGTATCCTAATGCTCACAAGTGGCCAGGAGAATTGGGTGTTGAGCGTGGTTCCTCGGGCTCCTCACAGTGCCCCTCCCCCTTGCCATGGTACTATTTCCTGTCATCCCACTGCAGCTGGATCCAAGCCCTTAGGCCCGTATAGAGCCTAGCTCTGCGTTTGCTATCATACCCGCATGCAACTCCCTCAGCCAGCAGCTACCCTCCATGGTTATGCTTGCCCCTTTGTCCCATATACCACCCAGGGTCCCTAGCTGTGCCCTTGCTACCATGCAGATGCCCATTTTCCTAGGGTTTTCTCAGCGTTTTACTGACATAGCTAATATCTCGACCCCCTGCCCGCGACTCTTTTCTACCTCTCCCTTCACCACCCAACCCCCTATACATGGCACACCAATTATCCCCTATTCACCTGGTCTGAGCAACTAAGTAGGGGCCTATGTCTTTGCTCGACCCAACATTACCAATGCCGCTGCCGAGACTCTGACTTAAATGCGATAAAAACAAAATGTAGAGCTAGGCCATGTCCCTCCCTTTCCTACCCCTATTTCTCCCATACAACGCTAAGCCCCAGTGGGAAGACCTCTTGCCCCTCCCTTCCCCCCAGCGAAACCCCCAGCAGCTTATGTAATTGATGCAATAACCCAACTAGATCATAGAAATTATGTAGGAACGAGACTGAATTACATACCAGAGAACCATTGCTAGCTCGTAGCCAAGGTGCCTTTGCCCCTCTTCAGCTCTGAGTCGCCTTTCTTCTCCACTGCAATTTTCTCTTACTCGACATGTCGAATGCCATTCCCATCTTCGCCACCCTGCCTTATTCCTCCCTCCGCCACCTTGCTAGCCCACTTACCACACATTCATGGCTAAGGACATCGCACCCCCTACCTTAAGCATGTGGGGGATGTCGGTAGTTATTGTCCTTGTACAAACAATATCACATCGAAGCCTATTGCCTATGACACCCTCTCTCATCACGATTAGGAGGATATTTAATTTCTAATTTAGTTTTACCAAAGTAATTTAAATACTTTTGATGTTTCACACACCTAAGCTTAGAAAATTTGTGTTTCATTAATTGTATGTTAAACTATAATGGTGAAAGAGTTGTAAGACATAATCATTCATAGTCATATAATAATAATACTTGTTAAAATTAATAATAATAATAATAATGAAGAAGATTAACATTAATAATAAATTTTGACTATTAATACTAATTAAATGTTATTAATATTAATACTAATTAAATGTTATGATTAATATTAATATATAATAATAATTATTATTAAATTTAATAATAATAATATTTATGAGATTTAATATTAATAAATATTTATATTAAATATTAGTATAGTCATAGTTTTAATATGTTAAGTATTATTATACTTTGTTATATAAATATTTCTATACTAATACTTCATATTCGCATTTAATATTTACTATATATTAATATATATTAATATGCGAATATTAAATAGTAATATTAATATATTATATTAAGATTAATATTATAATTAATAATAATTACAGTGTTTCATAGTCATATAATAATATTTGTTATTAAAGTTAATATTACTAATATTATTATTATTAACAATTAAAATTTATATTAATTATTATTAAAATTAACAATAATAATAAATTTATTAAGGTTAATGATAATAATATTATAGATTAGAATGACCGAATATGATCAACCAATGTATTTTATGATTGAATGTGGTAAACCATTGTCAAAATGCACAATCATAATTTATGATAGAAAATTATGGTGTGAAACAATGGGTAATCATGTTTAGCCATGGAAAATGTAGGTCAACAATGGTCAATCAAGATCAACCATAGCCACACAATTGTCAACCATAGACATATAATTGTCAACCATACTTAAAACATAGTTTGTGATGTTTAGACATGGTGAACATGGACACATATAGTCAACTATGGTTAGCCATAGTGAAACAATGGATTCATTATCCTTTCGGTTTATAATACTAATCCCTTGGGTTTATTAATCTCTTGAATTTATAATATTATTAGTCCCTTGTATTTACTAATATGTTAGGATTAATATTCTCATGTTGGAATAGTACTAAAATTTATCCAATGTGATAGTCTCACAAACATCGTTGCAATAAGTCAAGCATAGTGACATGCATCATTGCAATAAGACAAACAGTCTCACAATCATTGTCACAATTATAAATTAAATTGTAATTTATTCAATGTTGCATTGCGATGTTGAATAAATTAGGGTTTAATATTCTCATTTATAATATTGCATTTAGGGTTTGTAATCTTAAGGTTTATATATTACCATTGAATTTATAATATTTATCCTAGGATTTATAATCCCTAGGGTTTATAATGTAAATCATAGGGTTTTATATTATTCTCATGGCTTTATTATCCCTTGGGTTTATAATATTAATTTCTCGGGTTTATTAATCCCTCAGGTTTATAATATAAATAATCCCTTAGGTTTAATAATCAATAATCATTTAGGTTTAATACTGTGATGTTGGAATGGTATGGAAATCTATCCAATGTCGCGGTGTGATAAGCATTGTCACAATGTGACAATAATTTTTAGCAATTTATTCAATGTCTCATTGCAACATTGAATAAATTATAGTTTAATATTCTCATTTATTATATTGGATTAAGGGATTAGGATTTGTTATGTTTTATAATATTGGTTTTAGGGTCTATAATCTTGAGATTTATAATGATACAGTTTATAATATTATTTTTAGGGTTTCTAATCCCTTGGATTTATAATATTAATTCTAGGGTTTATAATCCCTTAGGTTTATAATATAAATCTTATGGTTTAATAGTATTCCCATGGTTTCATTATCCTTTGGGTTCATAATATTAATCCATTGGGTTTAAAGTTTATAATCTTAATGTTTATTATCGTAAGGTTTATAATATTAATCCTAGGGTTTTTAATCCCTTGGGTTTATAATATTAACCCTGTGGTTTACAATCCCTTGGGTTTATAATATAAATCCTTGGTTTAATATTATTCCCATGGGTTCATTATCCTTTGGGTTTATAATATCAATCCTTTGTGTTTATTAATCCCCTGAGTTTATAATATTATTAGTCCCATGGGTTTATTAATATGTTGGGTTTAAAATATCAATAATATCTTAGGTTTAAGAATTTATAATCCCTTGGGTTTAATATTGTGACATTGGAATGGTACAAAAATCTATCGAACGTCACAATGTGACAAGCATCATCACAATGTGACAAACATTGTAGGAATCATTGTCACAATGACACACTACACTACAAGTTATTCAATGTCGCATTGTGACGTTGAATAAATTAGGGTTTAATATTCTAGTTTATAATATTGGATTTAGGGTTTATAATCTAAAAGTTTATAATCATAAGGTTTATAATAACAATCCTCGAGTAAAACGTTTTTCGCGCGCGCTGCTGCTCTGAGCCGACTGTAGGTTTGCCGCCGCCAAGCTCTTGGACGCTGCCATGAGCGGTCCCGGGGGTGGGGAGTCCACTCCCACCCCTGCATTATCCACCGCAGATGCCTTCAGAAGACTGTTAACGCAGAAAGGGAAGAAGCATCAGCACGTTGAAGTGCTGAAATTCATTAAAAAGCTCGACGAAATACCAGAGATAACACTTCTAGAAGAACAATCGATTAAAATCGCTCTTGCGTTGTCTGACAGAGGCCTGGTAGGGCAGTTTATGGGCCGATGGCCGTCCACTAAAACCAGGGACGATTGGATCCAATGAAACTGGAGACCGCAGCTGGAAAATAATGTGATTTGTTATGCTGTAGGGCGAGGCTATTTCATCTTTGAATTTACCACCAAGGAAGATCGCGACCTGGTTTTTAGAAACGGGCCGTATTTTATGGGAAACCAGGGATTGTATCTCAATAAATGGAGTCCTGATTTTGACCCATCCGTCGATGTCCCCAAGGAGGCGCCGGTTTGGGTTCGTTTACCCAATCTCCCTCTTCACTGTTGGAGCTATCAATCTCTGCAGAAGATTGGTAATGGGCTGGGTCGAATCATTGACAAAGATGATCACAAGGGCCAATACACATGTGCTAGAATCTGCGTAGAAGTCGACCTGGAAGCCGAGCTACCAGAAGCGATTAAACTCAAAGTTGGAGAATGGCAGCACTACCAGAAGTTGGACTACGAGCAGCTGCCTTTCAAATGTCGAACCTGTCATGAGCATGGAAACTTCCAGAGAAACTGCCCAAAAGCCCCAACAGGAAACACAGTTGAAGAAGAAGGATGGCAAGAAATCAGAAAGGGAAAGGCTATTCCAAAGCCTCCCGGTCATAAAACCTCCGCCCCATCGGGAAAGCCTCACATCAACCCAAAAGCCGCTGCTGCTTCTAAAGACGGATCTCCCTCTGGAGAAAAGATGGATGATAAGGAGAACCAAGAAGAAACAGGAAATATAGAGAAACAAGTGAAAATAAATGAAGTAGAATCAACAGACCCATCATCTGAGGAGTGTCAGAGGGGAAATGAAGGCAATGAAGAACACATTAGTCTAGCCTCAGACTCTGAAGGAGATTCAGAAGAGAGAGATTCTGAAACTGACAACTCGTTAGCCACTCCAATCAAGACGACTAGAGGGAGGAAATCCAAGAAGAAACAGAGAGAGGAAGAAACTTACAAAGATGTCCTCCAAGGCTCCCAAAAAACCCTCAAATCAATGATGAATACCAGATCTGGGCGCAAGAGCATCAAGGCTCCAATTGGAGCCTCCTCTCCCCACAAAAGTAAATAATGAAATACGTCTCCTGGAACTGCAGAGGTTTAGGCAGCAGGTCGAAAGAGGAAGCCCTGAAAGATATAGTGAGAATATACTCGCCTGAAATCCTCCTCATCCAGGAGACAAAGCTGGAGGATCTTTCTCTCCTCCAATCTAGTAAAGTTTTTTGGAACAAAGGCCATGGAAGAGCGGTTAGTGCAAGAGGTGCCTCTGGTGGAATAGCCACCTTCTGGAACAGCACCATATATGACTTTATTCAAGAAAAAAGCAGCCCTCACTGGCTCTTCACTCAGCTACTCCACAAGGATTCTGGTCAGCAAGTAAGTATGTTTAACGTTTATGCTCCTGTTTTGCCAAGTGAGAAAAAAATCTGCTGGAATTCGCTTCATTCATTTCTTTTAGAGCAAAACCCCGAGAATATCATAATTGCAGGTGACCTGAATGTCACCCTTGATATTGATGAGAAAAAGGGAGGTTCCATTGTCAGGGATCCTGCCAGAGAATGGGTTGAAGACATAATGTTGGGCTGGGACCTGGAGGATATTAAACCTTCTTCAGGAAAATTCACTTGGTCCAATAAAAGATCAGCCCCCAACCACATTGCTGCCCGGCTGGATAGATTCCTTGTCCACTCTTCTTTCCTAACCTGCGGTCTTATGGCATCCTCTAAAATTCTCCCAAATCTCACCTCTGATCATAAGCCCATTCTTCTCGAGCTTTCCCTAGATTGCAATCTTGGCCCCATCCCTTTTCGGTTCAGCCCTCTGTGGATCCAGCAAGAAGGCTTTCAAGACGTGGTATCCGACTCTTGGAATAGGCCCGTCCATGGCTCTCCTTTCTTTATGTGGGAAGAGAAAATTAGGGTTCTAAAAAGAAATCTTAAAGATTGGGCTAAAAGACTGCAATCCCCCACAGCCAAAAGAAAAGAAAATACAAATAAGCTTGCTGCTCATCAACTAGAAATGGAGCATAATCCTGTTTCTCAAAGTATGCTACTAAAAGAAGTCGAGCTCCAAAAAGAGGTTCATAGATCTAGCAGGGAGGAGGAAGAATTTTGGCAGCAGAAGTCTAGGATTCTTTGGCTGAAATCCGGAGATAAGAACACCAGCTTTTTTCATAAGCAAGCGGAAGCCCGAAAGAATTTCAAATCAGTCTCAGAGATTCAATACCAAAATACTGTGATTAAGGATTTCGAAGGCATCAAGAGAGCTGCATACTCCTTCTACCAAGATCTTTATTCGGCTCCTGAAGAACCAGCTATTGATCCCCACTCCTATCCGATCAATTTAATACCCAAATGTGTCAAGGACTCGGACAATGATATGCTAACAACTCCAATTAGTATGGAAGAGCTTGAGGAGGTACTGAACAACATGGAGCCTGATAAAGCCCCAGGGCCAGATGGGTTCTCCGTCAGGTTCCTTTTGACTTGCTGGCCAATAATAAAAAAAGATCTACTGAGGATGGTCAGAAAATCCCAGAATTGTGTAAAGATAGGCGGTGGCATCAACTCAGCCTTTCTAGCTCTGATCCCAAAAGAGAAAGGCGCCTCTGACTTTAGTATATTTAGGCCAATATCTTTGTGCAATTCTAGTTATAAGTTGGTCTCCAAAATAATAGCCAACAGGCTGAAAAACATCTTGCCAGACATCATCCCTGAAAATCAAGGCGGATTCATAAAAGGCAGAAAGATTTTGGATAACATTGTGCTGGTCCAAGAAGCAGTCCACTCTTGTTGCCAAAGAAAGGAGAAAGGCATGGTGATTAAGCTCGACTTGGCTAACGCATTTGACAGGGTGAGACATGATTTTTTGTTTGTTGTGATGAAGAAGCTAGGCTTCTCAACAAACTTCATCAACTGGGTGAAAGCCTTTATTGCCTCGCCTTGGATTGCGCCTTTGGTTAACGGCCGTTCTACTGATTTCTTCCAAGCTTCTATGGGCCTGAGACAGGGATGCCCATTGTCTCCGCTCCTATATGTTGTCCAAGCCTCGGTGCTAAGTTTCCAACTAGATCATAACCAGCAAATTCAAACTTTGCCTGGCCTCAGAATTACTCACAAGGTAAAAGACATTAATCATGCCCAATTCACCGACGACACTCTGCTGCTTGGAGGAGCCAACTTGATCTCTGCCAGGCATTTCAAGAGGGAACTGGACATTTACAGGTTGATCTCGGGCAGCAAAATAAATTATAGAAAATGCTCTATCTATGGCTGGAATTGCTCGACTAAAGAGCTGTCTGACATAGCAAGACTTTTAGAAATGGATGGAATCCGAAATTGGGAGTCATTTAAATACCTCGGGATCCCAATCTTCAAATCTAAGCCTAAAGTTGCTCATTGGCTGCCTCTTCTTGATAAAATAAACAACAAAATCCAAGCCTGGGGTGCCTCATGGCTGAACAATGCAGGGAAAGTCATCCTCATGAAATCGGTCCTAATAAGCATGCCTCTATTCCAAAACTCAATCCTCCTTGCCCCAAAAACCTTTCTTAGTAAGTTAGATAGCCTGTTGAGAAGATTTCTGTGGGAAGGTGGGAATAACAATGATAGAAGAATCCATTTAGTGAGCTGGGAAATCCTCAAGAGACCTTTTCAGGAAGGAGGCCTCCAGCTGCGCAATTTGGCTGCCCAAAACCTTGCTTTGGGATCCAAGATTCTATGGAATTTAATCTCTGGAAATACTAGCTGGAGTAAAAGAGTCATTTGGAAGAAATACTTCCAAGGGCAGCGTTTGAGATGCCTGGATAAGCCTCCAAGAACTCTAAAAGGTTCACCAATATTCAATCTTTGCAATGCTGCTAGGGAGCAATTCAGCCAACACCTATATTGGATCCCTGGTAATGGAAGGAAAATCAATATCTGGGATGATTCGATCTTGGGGGACCAGCCAATGAAGCATGTGGATGGTCTTGCAAACATCAAAGATTGGATCCAGTCTTGCAATCTGCACTCATTGTGGGACATTTCGAACTGGAAAGAAGCTCCTGATAGAACCTGGGATGGGTGGAATCTGGGGGAGGTCCCCATAATGCTGCAGGAGGAAGCCTCTTTACTTCTAGATATGCTCCAAGGTAAATATCCTTCAAAGGCCACTGCTAAAGACAAAAGAGGCTGGGGGTTCTTCTCTGGCCATTATACTGTTTCCGAAGGTTATAAGAGAATTATGGCTGTTCCTTATGCTCCACCAAACCCGGCCCAATGGAAATTTATATGGGATTTCCCAGCTCTCCCTAAAATAGACTTCCTCTGTTGGACCGTGGCACACCAAAGCATACTCACCAGAGATAACTTGAGAAGAAGAGGGATGGAAGGACCTTCCAGATGTCCTCTCTGTAGGTCTGAGGAAGAAACTACCAATCACCTGTTGCTGCTTTGCCCCTTTGCTCAAGAAGTCTGGAGGGGAGTGCTGCTGTTAGAGCCCTCTAACCTTGCTCTCCTAGACAACATTCTTGCCATGTTCAGAACTTGGGCCAACTTATCTCCCTTCTTCCTTAAAAATAAAAGTCTTCTTAAAACCAGCTGGATGTGGATCCCTAAATTTATTTGCTGGAAACTATGGTTGGAAAGGAACAACAGAATTTTTCAAGAAGAAAGTTGCACTACAATAAGAGTTATCTCTAAAATAAAATCATTGTTGGGCAAGGCACTGGAAGCCAATACTTCATCAAGGAACGAAATGAGTCTGCTCATAGAAGAGGATAATTGGTTCAAAGAATTGGTTCCAAATCTGAAGGAAAGGCCCTCTCATCCTATTCCCGTTCATGCCAGTTGAGAGATTAGGCTGGAAGAACAAGAGTTCATCAAGTGGAGATCGGCCTTGGAAGATCACTGTTTATTCTTCGATGGGGCCTCTAAAGGAAACCCTGGAGTTGCTGGCAGCGGGGGAGTTCTATTGAGCCCTGGAGGTTTTCCGGAACTGAGATTTCATTGGGGCCTGGGAACTGAAACAAACAACAGAGCGGAGGCTCTGGCATTGTGGCAAGGGCTGACACAGGCGATTAAAAGAAATATCCTTTCTCTCTCAGTCTTTGGAGACTCAAGACTCATCATCCAGGCCATGCTTCGTCCTAAGAACTCTCACCAGGTTCAATTATCCACCATCATCAGGAAAATCAGACTATTGCTGCCCAAATTCAATAAAATATCTTTCTTTCATATCTTAAGGAACCTCAACTCCCTAGTTGATACTAAGGCCAACCTTGGTGTCCTCTGTTCTCGGAGATCCTTGGTAATTAATTCAACGGAATCCTCTTGTTCCATTCCTTAAATCTCCAGCTCGAACCTCCTTTCCTTCCTGAAATAAGGGCTCCCTTTTCCCTTCTCTCCCTTGCTCCTCGGGACCTCTGTTCAATCAATTTCTGTATTCTGGAAATTCAAGACTGATCTCAGACTCCGAGTTTGATCACTGTTTTTTGATTTGTTCCTGTTTCCCAAGCGACTTTAAAGGATCCTCAAGGGCGCATCCCAGTTCATTTTCGCTTCTCTCTAATCTCTCTATTCTGAAGGTTTGGTTCAGAAAACTCAGAGCCGATCTTCTCCGGGAAGCAGCATTTGCGGCTACTCCCAAATATTGCGATGGTGCTTCTAGTTGATGAAGACTCCTCCTCTTTCTACGGTCATTCAGTTTCCTATGCCAATGATGTCCTTTGGAACAACACTTCAAAGATCCGCAGGCAGTCCATCTGAAGCGAAGTTCTGAGGCACAGTAAGCTCAAGCCCCGATTGAGGCCCTTTGCATTGTGCGCCGTTGCATCTACAACCTTCACTATGCCGAAGTAGATTATTTCTCTATTTCAGAACATCGATTTGATCAACATTTCTCTCGGACTTGATCAGCAATCCTTTGCATTCCCCTTTTCTCTGTTTTGGATTCTTCAGAATTGTAAAGCATGTGGTAGCTGGTTTACCGCCCATTTTAATCTAACCGTTATTGTCCAAAAAAAAACAATCCTCGGGTTTTTAATTCCTCGGATTTATAATATTGATCCTAGGGTTTATAATCCCCTGGATTTATAATATAAATCCTAAGGTTTAATATTATTCTCATCGGTTCATTATCCCTTGGGTTTATAATATTAATCCCTTGGGTATATTAACTCCTTTTGTTCATAATATTATTAGTCCCTTGGGTTTATTAATCCCATTGGTTTTAAAATATCCATAATCCCTTAGGTTTAATATTGTGATGTTGGAATGGTACGGAACTCTATCCAACGTTGCAGTGGGGCAAGCATCATCACAATGTGACAAACAATGTGACAATCATTGTGAACAATTTACTCATTGGGTTTATATCATTAAAACTTATCGATTTTTTTCAACCATATTTACTAATGTGGTTGGGTTTATAATATTAACAACCCATATGATTTATTAATCCTTTGGGGTTTATAATATTTATCCCTTGGGTTTAACATTATTCCCTTGTGTTTATAATCTTTTTGGTTTTTAGTATTAAACCTTTTGGTTTATTATTCCCTTAGGTTTATAATATCAATCCCTTGGGTTTATTAATCTAAGGGTTGTTATTCCTAAAGTGTAATGCTATTCATATGATTTATAATAATAATCCTTGGGTCTAATATAAATCCCCTTGGTTTATAATCATGGTCATCCATGGTCGAACGTCACATTGTGACAAAGTTTTTCTCAATATGAAAATCAAACATGGTCCAATGTCGCATTGTGGCAAAGATTGTCTCCATATGAAAATCATTCATGGTCAACCATGGTCAAGCATGTTGCAACGTCACACTGTGACAAAGATTGTCTCAATATGCAAATCAACCATGGTCAACCATGGTCCAATGTCACATTCTCACAAATATTGTCTCAATGTGAAATATTATTCATAGGGTTTATAATATTACTCCTACGATTTAATATAAATCCCTTGGGTTTATAATCATGGTCAACCATGTTCCATTGTCACATTATGAAACAATTTGTCTCAATATGAAAATCAAATATTGTTAACCATGGGAATCATGGTTCAACGTCACATTGTGACAAATATTGTTTCAATATGAAAATCAACCATGGTCAGCCATGATAATTCTAGGGTTTGCAATATTTATCTTAGGTTTTATATACCTTGGGTTTATAATATTAATCCATTGGGTGTAATATTATTCCCTTCGGTTTATAATCCCTTGGTTTTTTTTTATTAATCCCTTGGGTTTATTATTATCATGGGTTTATAATATCAATCCCTTGGGTTTATTAATCTACATGTTCGTATTCCTAGGGTGTGATATTATTCATAAGGTTTATTAACGCTTATCAATGCTTTTATACCACATTTAGTTTTTTGGTTGGCTTTATAGTATTAACAATCCCTGGGGTTTATTAATCCCTTGGGTTTATATACGCTGGGTTTATAATATTAGTCCTTTGGGTTTAATATTATTCCCTTGGGTTCATAATCCCTTGGGGTTTTTGTGTTAATCCCTTCGGTTTATTATTCCTTTGGGTTTATAATATCAATCCATTAAGTTTATTATTCCCTTAGTTTTACAATATCAATCATGCTCAACCATTGTCAATCAGAGCCAACCATGGTCAACCATGGTTGAATGTCACATTATGACAAGGAATGTGTTATCACCTAGAACTACAGTCACATGTATATAATTTTTGTCCAAAGTTCACTGTCAAAAATTGGTGTCAAATGGGTTTTGTCCTATGTTTCTTACTTAGGGGTCATGTTTCTAAAGGGTCTTGATGTGAATCATTATCTAATACTATTGGTCATCCTCCATCATGATTGCATAAGCCATGTCTTATCTTGTACATGTCACTGGTCCTTTCCGTATTTTCGCAGCGCAGTCTTATTGGTTGATTTTGCAGCGCAATGATGTTTTAGCCTTTTCGCAGCGCGTCAGCATCCAACCATTTTGCAGCGCATTTTGCTAATTTATAACTATCTGCGCTACGAAATCGCAGTTTCGGGCATTTTGCAGCGCAGATTCCTAAAGGGTCACATCTGGGGATGAGTCATTGTCTCCGTCCGCTTTTTGTCAGTTGGCGTACCTCCCAAACACTTATGAGCCATCACTCCACCAATAGATCCATAGGCATGCACATAAAAATCATTCCAATGGTTTTGTCATGCATGAATGTTTTATGATGTTTGTAATTGATGCATAAAGTGGCCAGCTTGTGTGATAAGATATTTGAATTGCAAATGAGCCCGAGTTCAAACGAGCCCGAGTTTCTTTTTCAAGCGAGCCTGCGTTATAATTTTTTTTGAATTTGCCATTTGAGTTGAAGCTGGTGGTGATTCTCTGTGCAAAAATTTTCGAAAGCGGAATGGAGAGGAAGGAGCATCGGTCTGGAAGATGTCACAGAACAAAGCCTGAAGGATTGGACCTTGCATTAAGAGATGAAGGTGTTAGGAAAGCTTTCAAGGATGCTGGCTGTTGGAATTTCTGTGAGAAGCTGTAGGGTGGCCATGCTGAGGTAACAAAAGAGTTTTCCTTGAACTTTACAGGTTTAAATTCTAAAGTATCTATGTTAGAATTTCAAGTATCTCCAGAGGCAATTGCTAATGTAACTGAAATTCCAAGAGGAGGGCAAGAGTGGTTTAAGAACTTTAAATTTGATTTGAACCCCTGCAAAGAATTTCTTAAAGAGGCATATGTGAATGAGGATTTAACAAAGGCTATACCTAGAAATTATGTTAAAGAACACTATGCCCTTCTGCTTACTGGTATTCAAAAGTATTTAACCTGTGAGGGTAGATATAACAAGGTTTACTCCTATCACTTTAAGTTGTTATTGCATTTTACTGGTAAAGCCTCTATAGATATTCCATTTTACTTGTTTCGTAGTCTCAGCAAAATGTGTGATAAAGTTCAATTAAGGAAGGATGACTGCGAGACATCATTATTTCACCATGGTCTAGTCAAACTGTTAGTGCTGGATGGTCTTCAGAAGATTGGTAGGGATTGGAATTCTTTCATCTATATGGCTGGTTTCCAGAGTAAGACAGGCCTCACCCCACAGCCGGTTAGAGAAAGAGAAGAATCAGTGGAAGAACCTACAATAGCTGAGCTTAGAAAAGAGGCTAGGGATAAAAAGAAAACCAAGTCTCAGTTGAAAAAACCAGTAAAGCCCTTGGTTCTTAAAGAGCCACCTCAGCCATCATCAAAGGAAAAGGTTAAGCACAAGAAAGATGTACCTGGATCAAGTGGGTCTGAAAGAGTATCAAGAGTTAAAACAAGGAGTCAATTAAGCAAAGAGAAGGGAAAATCAGTAGCTGTTGAGGAAAGTCCAATATCAAAGGCCAGCTTAAGTGATTTGCTTGAGGCCATTGAGTTTGAGCAGGTAGAACCGGTGCATGTTGAACCCATGCATATTGATTTGACTAAATCATCACCGGAGAGCACTAAGAAATCCAAAGCTTCGAAGAGACTAAGGTTTGATGAACCTAGTGAGGAGTTTATTTTCAAACCACGAAGGCCGGTTACAAGGAAACAAGTTAGAGAAGCTGAGAAAGTGCATAAAGGAGAGAAAGTTGTAAAGATGCCCAGAACAGAGGTAATTGAAGTATTGTCCAAAATAGTGGAGGAAGTCAAGCATAAATACAAGAACAGAAAATTTATTATTTCCCAAGGAGGAAATGTTATAGCCATAAAGAATCAAGCGGGGACAACAAAAGATGAAATTGCCAAAGCAAAGAATCTCATTAGAGAGCGTGCAGTCAGGTATGCCAACTATCGAAGAGCTGTGTTAAAGGGTAGTAAAAACTTAGTGAGTCAAGTGGATTCAGTGGCTGATGTGTATACATGGACAGTTCCAGCTATTAAACAAGCTAAATTCATCAGAAAAATGAACATGACTCTAAGAGCTGAAAACAAAGCCCTGAGGAGGGAGATTGCAAATTTAAAAGCACAGCTAGGTTAACTAGCTGCTCATTGATGGTGAGAAAGGTCATTTTTTTTAAATTTTGGCAAATTTTGTTAAAGCTCCATTGTTTTGAAGACATATAGGTCTTTTCCACCTGTAAAGAAGATTTAAAAAATTAGAAGTTCAAGCAAAAATTTCCTTACTGCAAATACACTCTGTTTTAGCAAAAACAGCAGTTTCGTAGCGCGCTACGAAACTGCTGTAGGTGCTGTTTTTGGATGAAGACAAACAGTTTAATGGTAAGATCAGCAAATTTTTGAAGGAAACACCTAAGGAGCATAAGGGAGACCACATGAGGCTATCCTAGCCATTTAGATAATGACAAGTGTGCCTTTTTGTAAAGGTGAAATATTTTGTCTCAAGTTAAAACTTTTATAAAGGTACTTTATGACCAGTTAAGGTTTGGCAGAAATGGCATACGAGGAATATTGTTTTGGTTTATACACATGTCCATCAACTAAGCCTCCAACACATCTGAAATATGGTGATGCTCATAAATTTTGGGGTATTAAAGAGCTGGGAACATGTTGCTTAACTTTCGAAGGATGGTGGGAGACAAGGACCGGAAAAACAGGGGTTTGTTCTTATGATCAATGAACCATCAGCGCATTCAATATCCAATGCTAACCTTGTTCATTGCATCCACTTGTCAGTTATCTCGGCCAAACTGAAAGGAGACAGGTGTCCAAGAGCAAAGAAGGATCATGATACGAGGAAGATAGAATTAGATATGTGGTTTAATTAGCACTCTTTGTAATTACAGTCAGCACTTGATGTATTTAATGAATTAGTTAATTGATAGATAGGGGTAATTAGTAATAGTCTTCGAGCTCCCCTCATGCTGGAGGAGGAAGCTCATAGTGGTTAAGGTTGTATCTCTATATATAGATCAGACTTTGATGTAATGAGGGTTGGATGTTTTTGAGAAACAGAGTTTATTTTGGCTTATGTAAGAACTTGTTTTCAGTAATACAAATGTCTGCTTCTTCTTCTCAGGATTCATACATTGTTTCAGATGCTCAAGATATATGTGTTTTGTTTTATCCTTTATGTTTTACAACTTTATAGATACACAATCACTCAGAATTCACTCTGCTGCTCTGATTTCCTGTGTGTATTTGTAAGTTGAGGTTTGTTGAGAGGTGTCTTGAGTGTTTAAACATTACATGCCCTGACTTCTATGAATGAGTGGTTTTATAGTTTGCTGAAATGATGATTAACTCCATGAGCCCAATGGAAATCTGTGTAAGGTCTGTCCAGCCAGTTCATATGTTAAATTTACTTTGCAAGAGTTAGCCATCTCATCAATATTTAAAATCAATAACCCCTTTGAGAGAGCCCTCTCAGGCTAAGGAGGCTAAGCCTTAGTCTAAAGTCTGGTTTGAAATAGTTACACAGAGTCTGACTGATTAGCAGCCTTCAGTGCTTGATTTTGTGATAACAGAATGTCTCACCATGAAAATAAACCATGTTTATTTTAGTGTTTCTAATATCTATATTAGGGTTTACCAATGTTGGGTTTATAATATTAGTCTCTTGGGTTTAATATTATTCCCTTGGGTTCATAATCCCTTGGGGTTTTAGTATTAATCCCTTGGGTTTATTATTAGGTTGGTTTTATAATATCAATCATGGTAAGCTTTATGAATCTCTTATGTTTGTAATATCGATCATTTATGCTTCTTGATCCCTTAGGTTTTTAATATTTATCCCTAGGGTTCACTAATTCGTTGGGATTTTAATATTAATCGGTTGGTTTATTAGTTCCTTGGGTTTATAATATTAATAATCCCTTTGGTTTATTAATCCCTTGAGTTTAAAATATTAATTCTTATAGTTTATTAATTCAACCATGTTTATTTTAGTATTTTTAATATTTATCTTAGGGTTTGTATACCTTAGGTTTATAATATTAGTCCCTTTTGTTTAATATTATTCCCTTAGGTTCATAATTCCTTGGGGTTTTAGTATTAATCCATTGGTTTTATTGTTTCTTTCTATTTATAATCTCAATCATTTGGGTTTATTATTCCCCATTCAACCATTGTCCAACATGGAATTGTGATAATGATTGACTCAATATGAAAATCAACGATGGTCAATCATGTTTATTTTAGTGTTTATAATATTTATATTAGGGTTTATATACATTGTGTTTATAATATTAGTCCCTTGGGTTTAACATTATTCCCTTGGGGTTTTAGTATTAATCACTTGGGTTTATTATTCCTTTAGGTTTTTGTTATCAATCCCTTGGGTTTATTATTCCCTTAGGTTTATACTATCAATCATGGTCAACCATTGTCAATCATAGCCAATGATGGTCAACCATGGTTGAATGTCGCATTGTGACAAGGACTGTCTCACCATGAAAATAAACCATGTCTATTTTAGTGTTTGTAATATTTATATTTGGGTTTACCAATGTTGTGTTTGTAATATTAGTCCCTTGGGTTTAATATTATTCCCTTGGGGTTTTAATATTAGTCCCTTGGGTTTATTATTCCTTTGGGTTTATAATATCAATTCCTTGGGTTTATTATTCCCTTAGGTTTATAATATCAATCATGGTCAACCATTGTCAATCATAGCCAACCATGGTTGAATGTCGCATTGTGACAAGGGTTGTCTCACCATGAAAATAAACCATGTTTATTTTAGCGTTTGTAGTATTTACATTTGGGTTTACCAATGTTGGGTTTTAATATTAGGCCCTTGAGTTTAATATTATTCCCTTGGGTTCATAATTCCCTGGGGTTTTAGTATTAATCCCTTGGGTGTATTATCCCCTTATGTTTATAATATGAATGACGTTCAACCAATGTCAATCATAGCCAACCATGGTCAACCATGGTTGAATGTCGCATTTTGACAAGGATTGTCTCACCATGAAAATAGAACATGTTTATTTTAGTGTTTGTAATATTTATATTTTGGTTTACCTATGTTGTGTTTTTAATATTAGTCCCTTAGGTTCATAAACCCTTGGGTTTTAGTACTAATCCCTTGGGTTCATAATATCAATTCCTTGGGTTTATTATTAACTTGGGTTTATAATATCAATCATGGTCAATCATAACCAACCATGGTCAATTGTGGTCAATCATGGTCCGATCTCACATTATGGAAAAAATTGTCTCCACTTAGGGTTTATATACCTTGGTTTTATAATATTAGACCCCTGGGTTTAATATTATTCCCTTAGGTTCAGAATCCCTTTGGGTTTTAGTATTAATCCCTTGGGTTTATTATTCCTCGGGTTTATAATATTATTAATCCCTTGGGTTTATAATATTAGTCCCTTGGGTTTAATATTATCCCCTTGGGTTCATAATCCCTTGGGGGTTTAGTATAATCCATTGGGTTTATTATTCCTTTGGGTTTCTGATATCAATCCCTTGGGTTTATTATTCCTTTAGGTTTATAAGAGCAATCATGGTCAACCATTGGCAACCATAGCCAACCATGGTCAACCATGGTTGAATTTCGCATTGTGACAAGGATTGTCTCACAATGAAAATAAACCATGTTTATTTTAGTGTTTGTATTATTATTATTATTATTATTATTATATAATAAATATCTTATATTATTATAATAATAATTTTATATAATAATAATAATAATAACAACTATTATATTATTATTATAATAATTATTATATTATTATATGATGATGATGATGATGATGATGATGATGATGATGATGATGATCCACTGAGACCAAACAATGATCTATCGGACCTAAATAAACAAATTATTTATTTTGATTTAAGATTTTATTCCTATGCCCAAAAAGCTTGTGGAGAAGCCTCCCAAGCTCACTATAATTTTGACATTGTAAAAGGCTAGAAAGGTGAGTATTGTAACGAAGATTGTGAAACTAAGATCTAATGTGGTTTTACGCAGGGCACTCTAAGAGGAAGTGGCTTTCATCCTCTATGCTCCTATTCTCACATATATGGCAGATCCTTTCCATCCATGGCATTTTAGGAACTGCCCAACGACCTGTTTCACTATGGAGCTCATGAGAATTCGTTCTAATCTTTGCTATATTAATTTTCTTCTTTGAGATAGTTAAAATAGAAATATACTTTTGATCTTCTAGGGTGGGGTTGATGACATTCTTATAATAACTTAATTTTCTTTTAGCCACTAAATATTTCTCACACCACAATTTTTCTTTGAACTTAGAAGTAACAATATCTTTAATGTTAGTTATGTTTTGCAATGCATCATTCTCGTTGATCTCCCAATAGTTTAACCAGGCCCTTGTGTCTTTATGCCACCCTCGATTGAGCCTTAGGTGGTTTTGGCTGGAATTTAAAGCTAGCTTAGGAAGTCTATGATCGTCTATGTTATTGAGTTTGTGCTTGTACAACAGAAACCTAAGCATAGCTAGGCTCTCAATAAGGGAAAGACCTGCTTCTATAAGGAGAATAGGATAGGGTGTATTACTTTTAATTTTCAGGTTATAAGTTATAAAACGCTTCTAGATTTGCTCAAATTTCTCCATGATTCTCTGGAGATGCCGCAACCCCAAACCTCACAGCCATATAAGATAATCTAATATTATTATGAGTTATTATTATTAATTAATTAATATTACTATTATTATTATTATTATTATTATATTAATATAATATTTTTGAGACAGGTTTTCAGTGATAATCACGTCAAAATTCATTTGTCTCAAAAATTGGATATGGATCACAAAAGCCTCAATTCAATAATTAATATAATAAATATATAAGAATATGGTTGTTATTATTTATATAGTTATTAATAATGATAAATAATTGGTGTTTAAAAAAATATACATAATAATTATTAATGTGGTTGATATAAGCCTATCCGAGTATATCAATCACATTGGAAAATGTAGTTGTATATTTGCTTCATATACTATAGGCCTATATCAACCACATTGGAAAATGTGATTGTATATATGCTTCATATACTATAGGCCTATATCAACCACGTTGGTAAATGTGGTTGTGCTAGTTATATAATTATTGATAAAATTGTAATATATATATATGGTAGTTAAGCTAATATTAATTATCGGTAAATTTTTTGGGGTCTACTATTTGTTTCTCTAGGTAAACTTGGTCATAATTAGTGATTCAAAGCTCAAATCACTTTGATCACCAAGTGAGTTGCTCCCTTGAGACATTAAAATTATATTTCGAAATATGTAATTTCTTTCAAGGACACAAGGATTAGATTTTCTGATGTTATTATAGGAATTTAATTATATACACACACACACACACACCTTTAGGGGTCTACCACATGTCCTCCTCTATGTAAACCATGTCACAATTGGGGGATTTAGGACTCAAAACTCAAATCACTTCGATCACCAGGTGAGCTGCTCCATTGGGACATTAAAATTATATTTTGAATATATATAATTTCTTCAATTTTTTTTAATGAATAAAGTTATATAACCACATTAGATCTCAGTTTCATAATCTTTGTTGCAATACTGACCTTCTTAGCCTTTTAAGATGTCAAATTATAGTAGCCCACGGGATTTTGGATTGATGGTGACTAGGTGCACTGTTAAGACATTCTTTGTGATAGGTCACTAGTTCAAATCCTCCGTGGGTGCTTACTTACCAACAAAAAAAAAAGATGTCAAATTATAGTGAGCTCGGGAGGCTTCTCTCCAAGCTTTTTTAGCATAGGGATAAAATCTTAAATCAAACTAAATAATTCATTTTTTTAGGTCCGATAGACCAAAGTTTGGTCTCAGTGGACGTTAACCACCACCACCACCACCATCATCATAATCTTTATAATTATGAAAGTAATTATTTTAATTATATATTTTTCTTAATATTTTAAGTAATTGTTTTTTGCTTGCCAAGTTGTGTTAGTCCTGAAATGCCTACTCACTTAACCTTTGGCTTGACAAACTGTGACCCGAAGGCATCTAAGCCATCAAATTCACTTGGGGATCGTGCACCGTCTTGGGTCACACTGACCTTTAACATGGTTACATTTTTCCCATGAAGTTTCATATCCTTACTCAAAATATAAGAATATATTTATATGTGTGTGCCTGTGTGCGCACGTGCCTGCCCATAGAGGGTGACGAATAAATGGGGACAAAGTGTTTGGTTAAGACACTTTTATGGTGAAAATGTCATTGGTTTGAAACCTTGTTGGGAAAAAATTCAATCATGCTAAAGATTGACCCTGAGTGATTTTGACGACTTAAATACCCCTAAATCTCCATTATTCAAACCACAATTCCAAATTATTTTTTATTAAAATGTCATTTAAATTTAAATCTAAAACAACATACACACTAAATCTGAAACAACATATACACCTTTTATAAATGGTTCTTATCCAAATTTCTTCTTTATAAAATTTTAACTTAAACCTACTGAGATTTAAACAAACCTATTAATTTCTGGAAAAAAATATACCTATTATATTAACAATTTCTTCTCAATTCTTCTTCCAAAAAATTAACTTGAGATTAAATGATACCAGACCGTATACCAACCAATTAATTTCCACATCATAAATATTAAAAAAACATACCTATTAAACAAACAAAGAGAAGTTGAAGTTCTCTGTATCAATTTTAGCTGTATTTCACAAATTCATTTAGACATTTCATATGGAAAAATGGCCATCTGTTTTCACAATGAGATGATCCATCATATACCCACCAAGAAAAATTAACACCATTTTCATAAAGATTGACTTCGAAAAAGTGCCCACTCCATTTATTTCCGCTTGTGCAAAGTCTTCTATTTAAAACCATTTGTACTCCAAAATCACATTTTTCAGTGATATTTGTTTTCCGAATGCAATGCATGTTATACATTGTGCATATTGAAATTGCAATATTTTATTTAAAGGAATGATGGTTATTTCTTTGGTAGGATGAGAACTAGAGAGATCACCTCTATACTTGTAAGTCTGGTAATTATTTATAAGTTATAGTAATGAATTAATTAAATTTATTGAAGGGGTTAATTATCTTATTTTTATATAAAAAATATAAGTTGAGTTGTATCTTATTCACGAAGCTAAAATAATAACTTAGGTATAGAATTTTGTAATTCTTCATATTGTTTATAACTTTGAAAGTTTAATAATATAAAAATGGCATAGAGTGTTTTATAAAAAAATGAAAATAGATTGGAAATCATAGAAAATTTAGTGAAAATTAAATTGTTGCTAAAAGATAATGTTTCGTAGTCTTTCATTCTACAAGGGTGTCCTCCGGGCTAGGCGATCAAGGCTTTTTATCAGAGTCTGATGTAGAGGGATCCACACTTGTCAACCTCTTAGTTAGGAGTGTGATTATCCTATTAATTTTGTCCACTTTCTCTACAGGTTTTTCCATGCATATGATCATTTCATGTAGAGTATCAACCTTGTCTGTGAGGATTCTTCCCATTAGAGTCTTTATATGCCAATATAGATTGATTGTATACATGTAAGAGGAGGCTCTGGATTTTCCTTTGGCTTTAGTAGAGTTCCCAACATTTGGAATCCAATCTCTAGTTTCCCGGTCCACATGCATGCCATGAATGTATCTCCAAGATTGCCTTCCTTGTTCTTCAATGTTATATATTTCTCTCTGAACAACTGCATGGATGATGTCATTGTACCTTTCCATAACTACTCTAGCAGCCAAATGTGCATGGGTGCCATGAATGGAGGCAGTGAGACAACCCAAATAAGCGGCGCCTAGCCATAAAGGGAGAGGAGAAGACCATAGTCTGGGAAAATGGGGGCAGTGCTTTGCAAGAGCAGATGAAACAAGGGGGGTGGTAGAAAGAAGAGCATGAGGGGGACTTGAGAGCATAAAGTAAAGAGAGGATGAGGCAAGATAAAGCACAGGTAGGGAGGGACGACCAAGAAAATGAGCAGAGAGATCGGGGTGAAGACCATGCGAGGGTAGGGGAGTATAAAACCACAAGAGAAAAGGGATGAGACTAAACCAAATTTAAACAAACCACCCAAAATTGATAATCCCAACAAGGGGAGACGAAACCAAAATCCTATGAAGCTCGCAAATGAAAGAGAACCAAAGATAAGGAATTCATAATTGAAATGTGATCTAAGGAGGTAGAATGAAGAGACCAAACCTATAATTGTTGGAGGTGTTGTGGGAGGTATCTCTCACAAGAGAGAGAGAGAGAAGATTGAAGCAATCACAATTCACTATCAGGATTGGACCCCCTAGCCTTAGTTGTTCCATGGATTAATTCTATTGATCCAAGAACTCCAACTTTGTTTGCCTCCTGCCATGGCTGGCTGCTTATGAGCATGTAGAGGCACTCTCTTCTCATAATACAGTCTCCTTCTAGTCACCCTTCAAAATTATTAAATTGCTTCACTCCATGACCTTCCATAATAAGTGACCTTCTTTCCTCCCTGTGTGAAACCTTGTGCAATTCTACCTTCCCTAAATGCTGCATGAACTAGCTCTATGTCACAACAACAACCATTAACTTACCATATGCTTGTCCCTTTGCTCAATAGCAATGTAACCATGCAGTCTGCTAAGGGGAAGACAACCCACCCTCCTTTATTTGCTTGTGTGTTGCCATCTTGAGGCCATTTTAGATGACCTATCAATGCACTATCCATGGGAATTGCAATCATATTATGTTATTCTCATACATGTCTCTTTGAGTTGTTCTGGAGCGAGTTGATTCCAATTTGAGTCTATAACTTCCTCATCATAGTTCAAGCATGCATTTGTTATCTTATCTGCCAATTTATTGCCAGTCCTTAAGATATGTTGAGGAATGAGTCCGTTGAATGTTGCTAATTGCTTGACTATGTTTTCTAGGTTGGCTAGAAGTCTCTAGTTGTTCACAACTTTGGTAGCACTGTAACCACTTTGGATTTTTTTGGTCATGGTGATGATGATATTGGTTTTATATTTAGCCAATTGGATATTCATATCCCTTGTCCTATTGCGTACAATTTTGTTGCATTGATGGTATCATTACCTAGGTCTCCAACATTAATATGAAGAATTTGGCCCTCTTCATTTCAAAATGCTCCTTTATAACTAGTTAGGCTTGGATTGCCCTTGGAAGCTCCATCAAAGTTTAGTTTGATAAATCCATTTAGGTAGGCTTGCTATTTGTTGGGGCTTGTTTGTCTGTAAGGGGGAGCATGTAATTGATTGAGTGTTATTGATTGGTGCAATCCTAGAAGTCTGAATATAATTGATTCTCCTAATCCACTTTTCTAATCTTGAGTGGTCCATGGGGAAGATTGGGATTGTTTCTTTAACTTTTTTAATGATTGAATGTGAAATGATGTTTAGTTCTTCAAATTTGTCCTTGAATATTCTTTTGTTGTGTTCTTTCCACATCCCCCAAATAATGAGTCCTAGAAAGATTTTCTAGGCTCTATTGATGATGATATTTTCAAAGGGCGTTGATGTCCATTCTTCAAGTGCGGAGTGTATAGTAGTCTTATTTCTGTCATTTTGCCTGAAAATTATGGTTAATCTATCCCATAGTTTTGAAAAACAATGATAGCCATTTAGTGCTCCATAGTTTCTGTCCTTGAGAAGCATAGATAGCAGCATGCCAGGCCTTGAAAACGTCTTTTTTTCAATCTATCCTATGTTATGACTTTTTTTTGCAGGAGAAGATAGTTAAAATTTGTTATTTTGGGCCAGAGTTGCGCTATCCATAATTTTTTTCCATTTTTTTTCCTTGTTTTGTTCCATGGTTCTTGTAATAATGTTGTAGGTTTATTTGAGATTGGAATTACCTTTATGATTGCCCCCATCAAAGAATATATATATTTTTTTGAATAAGACTAAATATATTAAAGATACAAAAATAGTGATACATGGAGGCACCGGCCTCTGCAGAACCTGTCTTAGAGTATAACTGAAAAGAAGACTGCACTCAAGGGGAAACCAGTCCAAAAATCATGGTGTGAGCTGCCCACGCAGGGGAACCAGCCTGTAAAGCCCATGTTTGAGAGTTTTTTGAGCAAAACAAAAATAAAAAATGACCCCAAAAAACAACACTTACAACAGAAAACTACAAAAAAGACCCCAGAGATGTTGACCGGGTGTCTAAGAACCTGAAAATGAACCGAAGCCTGCTAGGTGTCAACAGGTGGCAGAGGTTCCTCCACGATGAGACACCCGTAAGCATACAAATCTTCAGCGTCTTGCTGTTGTCCGCTTGTCGTGGCTTCCGTCTGCACCTTGCCACCTGGAGTGCTCGTCTTGCTGCCATCTTCCCATTACCACCTGGAGTGTTGTTCGTCCTGTTCAGAGCTTCCGGATCAGAGCGAGCAGCGTCCGTCCTGTTCAGAGCGTCACCCTGAGAGCTGCTATCATGAGTATTCTGCCTGCTAGCGCCAGTCCTGTCCGAAGTGATGCGATCCTGGACGACAGTGCGCTGAGGCTCCTCTCTGAAGGCGACAGAAATGGTGGCGATAATACAGGGGCGTTCCAAGGTGCATCTAAACTGGAACTCAGTGTAATGACTGGTATTCATCATTGGCACAAAGTCATTAAGGAGGTGCTGGGCTTCCGCATCACGCCGAGGGCCAGCCCTCTGCCACTCTGAGTGTTGGGATACTGATCCGTGCCTTGAGCAGCAGTCGATGGAAAGGAGGAATCAACCTGAGTTGAGTCAGGTGAGGTCAGCAAGGGAGGGCAAATTTCTCTCCCTTTGCTGCTACCCCTACAACTTCTCATTCTGTGCCTCAAGCAGGGCTTATTTTCTTGGTGAATTTTGTTACATCGGGTGCTTGGAGGAGTAGGAGAAGGGATGGAATGGCTCGTGGAGGCAGGAGAGTGAGGAATTCGATTACCAAAGGCAAAATTGAGGGCCGAAGCGGCAATTCTGTAGCAGCAAAGCGGGTTGTGTGAGAAGTGGGCACCTTCGATCATCTCTATGCAGTAGAGGAGCTGGCACCTTCTCCCGATGGCTATTCGAGAGCTCGGCTCTGCCACAACAGGGAGGTAGTTATAGGCCAAAGGAGGAAGAACAGGGGGAAGGCAATCCACATTCTCCATCTTAAGGATCAGAAGTAGGTAGCCTCGGCTCTCTCCCATCATTAAAGTATTTTGGCTTTCAGACAACATTAAAACGCCATAAATAATGGCAGTGAGCATCCGCAGGTGGCCATGTGGCCATACCACTTGCCCGCCTGGATGAGAAGCGCTGTACCAATGCCATTAATCACTCTATTAATCACCCGCATCCGGGGACCCCCATCAAAGAATATCATCAACATTGTGGATGTTAATTTTCTTGAGGTCGGTTCTTTTTCTAGGATTTATAATTAGTCCATGTTGTTGTTCTTGGGCCATTGCTATTTTTTCATTGTCTCCATTGAGCTTGTTCTGATGATTGCTTCCAGTATTGTTTTACTAGAGTTTTCCCCTTGTTTTTGTAGGTTTGATTTTATGTTGCTCAAGTCTTCTCTATGCTCAAGTTTAGGCCATTTTTGCCAAGAATCTTCCTAGAAAAGTGCTAGGTTCCCATCTCAAATTTCTTAGAAGCTGTGATTTTGTATAATACGCTTATTGTCCAATGTCTAGTTCCATAAGTGTGAGCCCTTTATTTTCCCTTGCAAGCTTATTAGCTTATTTTGATTAACTTATGGAGCATATTTGTTCTTCCATATTTTGCTCGAGAGAGCTCCTCTTTTTTGATCTATCTCCACCACATTTTTTCTCTCATTACTTGGCTTAAATTTTTGGATCTCTTAGTCCCATACCTCCTATTTGTTTTGGTATGCATAATTTTCCCGTGCATATAGGGCCCATTTTTTCTCCTGCTTGGATCTTCCCATAATAAATATTTTTGGATGGATCAAATATTGTGAAGAACAACTTTAGGAGTGGCAAGAGTAGCAATGTGATAGAAAAGAATGGCTTGATGTACGGATTTGAGAAGGATAAGCCTACTAGCCAGACTTAAGACTCTTAAGGTTCAACAAGAAAGCTTATGCTCCAATTTTTGCAGAAGGTCATACCAAACTTTGATTCTAAGGGGATTTTTGACTAGAGGCACACTGAGGTATTTGGACGGAAGGGAGTTGCACTATATTCCAAGGGTCATAGAGATGTTGAATTGAATGGCTATAGGGGTTTTGAAGAAAAATACCTAATATTTGGCAAGATTAATGTCAATGCTAAATGCAATTTCAAAGTCAGAGAGGATGGTTTGAAAAGACAATGCTTCTTTGCTGGTTGGTTGACCCATGAGAAGGGTGTCATCAACAAACTGCTTTTGAGTGGATATGTGATTTCTAGTGTTGGTTTGTGTTATATTCTTTCCATGACTACCCCATGCGCGGGGGGTGGGGGTCACAGGGGTATGGGGTAGCGCCTTAATATTTTTTTTTTGGACCTTATATTAAGTGGACGGGCCTACCTATGGTTTTGTGCATGGATTTCACACATGGTTTTGGGCATGATGTTTTTCTGTCCATGGTATTTTGTATATCCGGTCAAGGGAACTACGGTTATGTTATAATCCATGGTTAATGGATAGGGGTTTACGGATGCTTCAGCATGTATATATATGTATTGTAACATTGAAAGGAATATAGCGAAAAATCAATCTGGTAGTCCCAGTTTTGGGATCCAGGGGAAAATCTTTGTGTATATCTATTTTATGTTTTATGCTCTCGGCATTGTTAATTTTCTATTTTTAGAATTCGTATGCAGGTAATTTTTGTATGGAGTTAAAACCTATAAGTAGACCCGTTGGGGAGGCCTTTGAGGGAGCCAACAAAGGTTCCAAGACTAAGAGATATGCCCAGACCTTCCACCATGAGGAGGACAATGTAGGGAGAGAGGGGATCACCTTGTCTTATGCCACAAGAGAGAAAGAAGTGAGGGAGGTGTTGCACCTGTTTCCCATAGGCAGTCCTTGGCTGCAAAAGTACTTCAGGAAACCAACTCAACCAGCTTTTAGGTTCAAGCTGGCCCTTGAACCAGAGGGGTCTCCCTCAGTTGTTACGAGGCTTTGTTTAACGATGTTCACATGTCACTAAACAATAGCCTTTGAAGCACAATGGCCAGATTTATGGTTTTAATTGGGGGTGGTTGGTGATAAATGACAATCCCTAATCATGATTAAAGGCCTCTCTCACAGGGTCCCTTCTGAAAGTGTTAGCTTCCAGCCCGACAGAATGACTTAGCTTTTTCAAGAATTATGGTAGAAGAACGTAAGGGGATTCCTAATAATTGAGTAGTCAAACTGACTACTTAACAACCAGGGAAATTTGGATGCGTGTAGAAGATTTCTACAGCCCAACAAAACATATTCAGAGTATCCAAGAAGGCCAAATTGAAACCAATTCTAAGAGGAGCTATTTCAGACAGATAGTCCAATAAGTTAATCTCTTTTAATGGCTATCAGAAAGCACAAAACAAAACCAGTTAAAGAGGAGTTATGATGAACAAACAATCCAATAAAAAAAAATCTTTCTAAAGATAATGATTTTGCAGACGTTCCTATAAACACTTTTATCATGTGTAGAAATAAGATATGAAAAACTGGAAAGACATACTCGAAGCACAAAATTCTGTTAAAACTAAAGCCATAAGGCTTTCATTAGAAAAACTACAAAAGAAGCCTTGTTACAGAGTGAAGAGTCTTGGCATCAAAATCCAACACCAATTACTTCAATTGATGAAGTATTTATACAAATTCTAAACTAAAATATCTTGAAAAAATATCAAGATTTGTTTACAAATATCTTAAACTGTTTTACACAAATAGAACTGAAATATAGGACATTAAAAACTAATGTATCTACTTGGCACTATCATTATGCATTTCTGTTTACAAAAAAGAGAAATTTGAATTGAATTGCAACTCTTAGTTGATGAGGTGGCCTAACTGTCTTTGAGCATTTTCCTCCCGAAATCCTGCAAAATAGGGTCCAGTCATGCCTTTGTATATCTCAATCCGAGATAGTTCTGTAAAAATTGAGAGAGGTTATTGTAGATGAATATGTTCTTAAGATAAACCTCTCTCAATTTCCCAAAATTCAGCTCCAACTATTCACAATACTTTCTGAAAAAAGATGTCTAAAAAGTAATTTACACAATCCGAAAAATAAGCTGTGAAGATGTACTTGTATCTCTGATTATGGAATAGCTGAGTAAAATATGAAGTAGTTTATTTTACTTGAGAATCTTAGGAACACAAACCTGCTTCCGTTTCTCAAGAATCATCTTTGATTATCCACAATAATTTCTTCAAAAAGGTGGCTTAAACAAGATATTACACAATCGGAAAAATAGGCTAAACATGATGAGAGTGTATATACCAACCCGTGACACCTGTGTGAAAAGTGAGATTATTTTTGTTTTTTGGAATCTTATGAACCAAAAACTTTTCTAGTTTCTAAATATTCATCTTTGTTTAGTCACACTATCCTCTGCAAAAAGGTGACTAAAACAGGAAATTTCTGGAAAACATCCCTTCAAAGATGCATTTTCATCTCCCAATCCATAATAGCTGTTACAAAACTGAGAGAGGTTTTTGTACATGAGGATTTTATAAACAAAAACTTCTTTCATTTTTTGAAAATTTGTTCTCAGAGGTTTGTAAACCATGTTTAAATTTACTTTATTACATCATTTTAATCATGTTTAAATGCATGATTAACTAAATCAACTAGCTAATGAAACTTAAATTTACATTTTGAGGGCGCATTTACTCTTACAGACCCATTTATTATTTCTAAACTACTAAAACCTGTTATATTAGCAAATTTAAATTATCAAAATTAATCATGTTACAACAGGAGGGAAGTCCATTAACAAAGGTAGAAAATAAAGGTTTAGATATAAATTGCATAACCAACGAATCTAGGGATAAACGAAGCCATGGGATTTCAACATGAGGGACATAAACTGCTAGTTAAGCTGGTAAAAAGCTTTAGACATGTCTAGTTTGATAGTCATTCTCGAGTTTTTAATGGAGGAGATGGAGTGGATGTGTTAGTGGGAAGTGATGATACTATCAAGAATTTGTCTTCCCTCTACATAGCTTCATTGTTCTTGAGAGATTATGTAGGCTAACAAAGGATTAATTCTATTTTCAATGACCTTTGAGATTTGCATGTAAATAACATTGCAAAGAGCTATGGGCCTGAAGTCAACAAGGGTTTAAAATTGATAATTTTTAGGTATGAAAGCTATGAAAGTGGCATCTAGTGTTGTGACTAAGGTTCATGATTTCCTCAAGTCTTCTTCTATTTGGATCACATATGCTCCTATGATATTCCAACATTCTTGGAAATAACTCAGTAGTGAAGCTGTCAAGGCCAAGGGATTTGTTTTTTCTACCTCTTTGATAGTGATTTCTCTCATAACCATATCATTTTTTCTTCAGTTATAAAATTTGGTATGTGTTTGGTTATATTTATGATAACCTGATTTCTCTCTCTTTTAAAGCCCCTCCCTGGTCTCCATTGCAAGCCACAAAGCTGCTCATGGAATGCTAGGAGGAGGAGCAGTGTTACAATTGGGGGAAAATTCAAAAATCAATAACAAGAGGACGAAAGTAAGTTTGTGGAGATAGTAACCATGCGGGTGTTTCCTTTTGGTCTGAACCCCTCTGAGGGCAATGGCAAGGTCGTCTGTGTCATGGATGCATCCAATTATGTAGGCTTGTGGATTGTTTAGGGCCTTCTGCAACGAGGTTATGCAGTGCACGCCACTATGCAGAGAGATGCTTGTATGTTTATTTATTGAAAAGCGAAGAAGATTTTATAGTTTCTTGATAAATTTCACGTTAAGATGAATCTATAAATTTAAGATTTTAACCCAAGTTTGATGCATTACTTCTTTTTACAAACCCCTAAGAATAAAACTAGGAAAGTTGCACAATCCCATCCCTATTTTGAATTCCCAGTCACTTTGAAATTGAGATGAAGGTTTTCACATTTCTAAGGGGAAGATCTTTTACTGATTTTACATCCTTAACTAAATAGGTGACCATTGTAGCTTTGGCTTACCCATTTATTCCCATGTCTACTTCGTTAAGACATTAAACATCAGATCCCAGATCCAAGATAACTTGATCCATCTCATATACTCTTATCTACACACTAAGCCTCATCTCTCTTGCAACTCTCTTTTGTCAATGTAAATTATTGATTGCGTGTATCTCACTTCGCAGTGATTATTTGGATGCACAAGAATCTATCAAATCATGAAGCCCTTATACGACCTTTTGATCTCTTAATAATTTCATACAAGTTTGCAGAAAAGTCTTTAAAATACTTGCTTGATTTGCTGAATCTTGGTCTTGTGTCGAAGCTCGATAAACTTGGTTCTCCATCGAAGCTTAATTTTGTGTCGAAGTTGATGACACATCACAACTAGTTCTCTGCTTTGGCTATGAAATGGAGGCCAAAGCCCCAACATCCATAAAGCTTCGCTTTGCTTCCATAAATACTTCTTTTTCCTTCTGAATATAAAAAACAAGAGCTTTCTCAACAGTTTTTCTAACCCATGTACTTTCATATTATCTCTTCTCATCTGCTTTATCACTTCCAGTCACAACTCCACTTCTAGTGACAATACTAATTTGAGGTTCATCGGTCCTCCTTTCAGCAGTCATCATTTGAATATTTTGTGTCAGATGCTGATTCATTTTTTCTTGCATCTTTTCCATAAGTACAAGGCATTCTTCAATTACATGGTCAAAGGATTTACAATACTTACATGTTGTTGTAGGGTTCTGAAAATCTCTCGCAAAATGACCTGCATGGCCGCAGTTATAGCAAATGATATTTCCACATCCTCAACCAACTTTGGCACCTCGACCTCTTCCTTGGTAGCCTCCTCGAGCACCATGATGCCCACTACCTTCATCTACATGTTCTTCTGCTTGCATTCTATAAGTGTCAACACTCCACTCCATCATTAGTTCATAAGCTCGAAAATTATTCTCATCATGTCTTACTGATTTACAAAATTTGCAATATAGGTTCCTTGGAGTCTACACTATTTCTATAACAGGTAACAATCTTCTAAGCAATGTTAGCCTTTAGTATTGCATATCTCACAACATAGGTCAGGTCCTGCATTTAAGGGGTTCGGTGCCCCATTAGCCATGTAATCCCTAAAAATAAGACATTGTTCTTTAGATTGACCCTCCGATCTGCACTTTGTACACCATACTTCTTCTTTGAATTCTTTTCTTTTTTTGATATCTTGTATCAACAAGGTTAGGTTCTCCAACTAACTTTGAATCTGTTGCATACCTACATTAGCTTCTCCTATAGGCGAAGCTTCCAACTTCATTGAAATTTGTAGAGCTTTGGCTTGACTTGTTATATTTTGTTGCATCAATGGTAGTCTGATATGTGGTAACATCACATCTATAAACCATTCTTGATGTTGTTGCAGAGTTATTTCGAAGCTCACTTGATCCAACAATTCCTTAAATCTCTGATCAAATTCCCAACAAACTTAGTAGGCTTTTGTTTAATTTCTTTTAACTCAGAGATGCACTATGATTAATACTTCGACTTCTTAAATGATCTTTTCAACGCTACTTTAATATATGCAAATGTTCTAATATGATTATTTGAATACTTTATATACCATGTCAATGCTCTGTCTCAGAGCATCATAATGAGTTGCGTTTTCTTTATATTTTCATCTTTGATCTGCTTTGCTATCCATGTAGCTTCACATAAAAACCAAAATTGCTCTGAATCTTTCGATCCAGTTCCTTTGAAAACAGGTAGCTTAATTATCATCACCCATATTTCTTCTTGGAGCGAGAGGGGGAGGGGGAGAGTCAAAAATACCCTGTCTCTTGATGGATTTTGGATTCTGCGAACTCTCAAGCTTGGAAGGTGAATACTACGAAGCTACCTGGAGCTTATCAGGGTGGCTATCTTCCCTTTCACTTTCAGATTCACTCAACAAAGGACTATATTCAGTTTCAACAAAGGTCTTTTGGTCTTGTCCACGAGCTATTTTTCTGGTATCTACTCTATATCTTTTTCCACTTCGCGTTATTGCGATCTCTGGCTTAGATTTATTCGCTCTTCTTCCAAACATAAGTAAGCTAACAATATGGTTGCATCTGTAAAACTCTCTTTTCACATAGAAAAATCCTAATCCAAAGTTTTTAAGGTTTTAAATACTTACCTCGTGGTCCTTTGAAGAAACGTCATTCTGCTTTGTTGTAAAACACGTCTGGTCTACTATGTACTCAATAATGAATCCTCCCACATTGCTATCAATCCAAAAATCAACAACCCTTGAAATCATGTTGTGAGTGCTCTTGAGTCGTTGTATCAATTCAAGAGTCTACATCGTAGGTTCTCCACCTTTAAAACATGTCTTTCTTTTAGTCAACCTCGATATCCACTTGTATAGTTCAACAGGAAATGATGCAAAGAAAATTTTGTATTAATATGTGAAAATATATCTTTGTAACCAAACTTCAGACTTCAAACTAGGGTTTTTGTTCTCTTGATCTGTAAATTCTCGCTCCTTTGACTCTAGCCAATCTTGAATCTCCTTCTTCGATGGATGTGACATAAACATATCCCTCAAACAGATGTTGGTCCTGGCAACGAAACGATTTGTTGTCTTAGGTTTAGGCTGATCCATGTTCGATATATACTGCGCACCAACAAAACCCTGAATCACTGGCCTTTTCGACAACGACCTGTAAGTAGATCGTAGTATCACTTGAAGTGACTATGGGAGGATGAAGAACCAGATTTTGTAGCCTTGAGGGATGTGGAGATGTGGTATTATTTTGTTTGCGTATGCTTAATATTCATAAATCACTTCGCGACATTCATTTAATCACATAAACATATCATATAAACCCATAATCATCATTGCACTATGATAAAATGCAACTGTAATAAACTGCTACTCTACAACAGATAATAAGAAAATATACACATGAAGACACTAATTTTACCGTGGTTCATCCCAATGTGGGACTACGTCCACAAGAACTATTGCTTATTGATGTAGGAGCATTCGGCTTAGAAATATCATTGTATTTTAGTAAGACATAGGGGGTCTTGTGTTTTAAGGGAGTTGGTTTCCAAAATAATTAAATTAATGTAATTTTAATGTTTTTGAATGATTTTAATTTAGAATAAGAATTAATTAGATATTGTGAGGAATATTGTAAATGTTCCCGAATGTTGTAGAACATGTGAGATATAGGCTAGTTAAGATTCCATAGGGATTGAGAGATTTGGAAATCAATTGTAAATCTTAGATTAGGAATTGGTTTCATGGTTTGTGGAACTAGAGAGGATCCTTAGGGATTAGTTGAGTCAAAAGTGGACTTAGAGGATATTCAGGATTTAGTTCAAAAGATTAAGGATCTGAACTGAAATGGGTTATAGAATGTTTTGTATAAATGTAAGCCTAAAAGGCATAGAGAGAGTGAGTTAGAGTGAGAATCAAAGTTCAGAGATTAGATAGGGTTTGAATGTAAGCCTACAGGCAGGAAAGGAAAAAGGCCACTGATTAAAAAATCAGGCCAGAGAGAGAGATTCATTATTAAATAAATGTTTATAAAGATAGAGAATTCGATTCCTGAGTTGTGTGTTGTGTATTGATTCATAGAATTATAAATTGTGTGTGAATTAGAGTAATTTCTACATAGTATACGTATGCAGGTGGAATTAAAGCAGAACACAAAGGTGGAGAATGAAGGATAGTGGTCTGATCATTTGAATCTGATTGAAGGATCAAAGTTGAAGTTCAGATGTGATAGTGCTTAAAAGTATGTAGAAGTAAGTTCAGGAGGAAGTTGCACTGAAGAACAACCAAAGACCAGAAACCCTGGAGAAAACCTAAACCATAGAAGAACAGAGAAAGGACAATGCACAAAGAAGGAGTACAACAATCAGAAGTGATTGAATAATCTCAAAAAGTATAAATGCATAAAGAATCGTATAGGCGACTTGGATGAATAGACCATAACATTGAGGAATTGCATAAAGACGAAGAAAGGAAAGGAGGAAGAAATGAAGTAGTCGTGCACAGGAACTGTTGGATCAGTCAGATCAACGGACAAGATTGATAGAATATGATTGGCGGAGATCTTATCACGCAAAATAAAGTCAAGAAATGAATGGATCAGATTAAGCCACGTGACAACAAAATAATGGAGTGGTCTACGACAACGGTAGGTAGTATCTCGCGCGATCTCAAAATGGTAAATGGTATTTTACAAATTCACGCGATTAACTTGAGGGGTTGACACGTAGCACATCGGTGGGGAAGAAAAACCGCTTATCTCACGCGCTTTCGACCTGTTATGTATCGTGCTAGTAATCGCGCGAGATTACACGATCATCGTTGGATTGAGGTAGGAGAAATAAATGGTTGAGATACGCCAGGTTAGTTGGCGCGAGTTATTGCGCGACAACCGTCGGATTGAGGAATGAGATCGACGATAGAGATTTAATGTGCTAAGGAGAGCATCAATATATGTGCAAAGGTTTGTGGAATGGAGGAAAGGTAAGGTTTAAGTGTGGTTTATGAAATATTTCTATTGTATGGGAATTATAATAGAAATAAGCGGGATTAATGTATTATGGTTTAAGTTGATTTTTACCCAAAGTCTAAAATCCATGGTATGGTTAATATGCGCGGGTAATAAGAATTAACCAAAGATTATGAAGGATTTATAAGGTTTTGCTCAAAGGTTTATAAAGGTCCAGACTTTGGATAGTTAAATCAAATGTTTCTGCATAGAGTTTATTGAAGGAGCATTAAACCTTGACTTGTGAAGGTTTCACTAGGTATGGAATTATAAAATTCCTAGAACATAGTGTGACATGCAATTTTATTTGCATAATGTGGGTAGATGTGGCTTTTGCTGCGTCATTTTTGGTATCAGCGCTGAACAAGGAAATTCTGCGTGAAAAAAATTCTTTGAGAAAATTTAGAATATAGTCATGTTTTGGAGATATGTATAGAAGCAAGAGGAGATCAGATTTTAAATCTGACAAATAGTAGGCACACAAAGATAAAGTGTAGTAGAATTTGCAGATGCAAAGAAACAAAGAACAATCCATTCAAAGTGCAGGGGAATGGTAGAAAAGTATCATGCAGAGATCTTGAAGGTGAGATGATATGTTTTTGTTTTAATTTGGTTTGAAGATTATGGTTGCAGAATTCGGGTTGTAGACAAAAGAAGGTATCTTAGCAAAAGAAAGTTGGTAAGAATTTCTGAGTGAAAGAAGAGGTGGCAAGAACTTAGTATTTCATTTGTGATTGAAATACAAGAGGACAATTGTGTTCTTAAAAGGTGCAGATGAGTTGAAGCCTAGAAGGAGCAGAGAGAAGTGCTCAAAGAGGTTCGAGAGAATAGAGAACCAAGTGCTTGCCAAAAGACCAAGTATAGAGGAAAGCTTGGTGAGGTAAGTGGCAGTAGGGAGGACTTTTTGTTGCAGAGGCTTTAATACAGTTCATAGTAAGTGAGTGAGGAACTCACGAAGATAGAGAAGGAGATGACTACTGATAGTCATAATAGAGATACCATAGGTTCTGATGAAGACCACAACAGAAGAAAAGTGAAGAAGGAGGATGCCAAGGCAAATGGCAAGAGAATGAGTCAACAGGGAATTGACAGAGGAAAAGCTTAGATAAATTTCCATCTTGAGTTATTGATGGAGATGTTGCAGATGAATAAGGATGACCAGAAGCATGGTTGTGTCATGAGGAAGAAATTAAAGTGGTAGATGCTACTGTAATAGCCCTGAAATAACAACAGATAATTAATTAGATTAATCAAGCGATTTATAATCGACAAGCAATTTATCCACTAGTTAACATTAAATTACAAAAATATGAGTGAAGAGAGAAAAATTACTTGTGGAACACTAGTTGAATTTTACTACTTGCAACAAAGTCTTGGGGATGACTCTCCACCCAACCATAGGTTCAATTGCAGAAAATCTTGCTACAACTGGCCACCCCCGAGCCCTCAATCAACGTACTATTGCCAGGGAATCCTTTCTCTCACAACACTTTTTTCCCAAGAGAATGGATGATGGAATCATGGAATGACGGAATGTCACTCATCTTCCTCCCCATCTATTAAATAAAGCAAACATTGGAAGGGGAACCACATGCACACACTCTATGTGTCAACATGCAACTTTACTGTGTTCTTGTTTTATTCTTTTGTTTTTACTTTTTGATAGCTTTATTGATTTTTACTGCTTTCTTGTTTTATTTCTTATTTATATTTATTTAGAGCATGTAATTAAATTATTTTATTATTATTTATTATTTATTTACTATTACTATTTTTTATTTATTGCTTATTATTTATTTAATATTATATTATATTATTTAATATTTATTATTTTTATTAATTATTATTTATTAGTAAGGGAAATTACAGCTACAAGAGAAGAGAAATTAGCAGGTGAATATGCAATTAGCAGAAGAGCTGATGAAGCTTGAACAGGTAATGAATGTTAAATTGAAGTCTAAAGAAATTAGAGAAGCTGAGTTGAGAATTGAAGTTTTGTTTTGTGAAGTAGAACAGGGTGAAGTTCTAGGTGAAGATGAAGACTGGAGATCTGTGAAAGATCTTATGAGCCATTGTACGAATTCCAGACAGCAAGAAGTATACTCTGCCAAAGAAGGAATTATTGATGATTTTTTGAACTGTTGGACAAATTCCGATTAGTAGGAGGATATGAAACCTTGTATATTTGAATCTAATAATTTTAATGTGATTATAGGTTTTGCAGAAGATGAGAAATCTTTTGAGACTGTCAAAAGTATGGAAGAGTATCTTTCAGAAGATAAATACTCTGAAGTAAAGAATGATGGAGAATGTCTCTTGAATGAGAAAAGCAGTGAATTATTGCAGCAGAAAGAATTTAGTAATACATTGATGTTTGAAGCTGTTACAACACAGGAACAATTTCTTGTGAAGAAAGAAGATGAAATTCAGTTTGAAGAACTGATATGTGAAGCAACAGTTGAGACTGTTGAACCTTGTAATTTTCAAACTGATAATTTGTGTACAAATGCAGGAATTATAAGTGATGATGAAATACTTATGAAGTGTCAAAGAGAAATTGAATTGCTGGAATATTTGCTGGAAAACTCAAAGTATGACAGTGTGATTGCAAAAGAAGGAGTTCACTACATTGGACAAGATCAAAAAGACATCATTGAAGTAGATGGTGTGGAAGAGAGACTTGCTGAAATTTTCGAGAGTCCTTTAGAGAATTCTTTACAAAGGTGGAATCAACATACTGATGTGCTGATAGAGAAGGAAAAGTCAGAGAAGGATACTAAAATGTTGTCAGAGAAGAAGAACGTAATGAGGCCTTATATTTTTATTTCTGATAATTGTTTTATGATTACAGGATTGATGAAAATGAGACAAACATGTTTCAAGTTGAAGAGTCAGTTTTAGAACTCAAGAAGACTGGAAGTTGCCAGGTCAGACATGTTGATGAGGAAAACGGAAAGCATGAAGATACCATGCTTGAAGAAATTAAATTGACTATCAAAATCAGTCAAGGAAGTAAAGGAAAATTACTGAGAGGTGTCAAGGAAGAGGAAGGAAAATATGTTGGAATTGATGAACAACATAGTGCTATATTTGAGAGGAATCAAGTACAAGGGGAATTGGAGGACCATTTATTTTTTGAAAATAAATTTATAGATATTGAACAGAGGTTGTTTGGAAAGTCACAAGAGGGTAAGGATGAAAGGACGGTAGTAATAATCTGACAACTTCAAAGAGAAGATAATGAACAAAAATTTGAAGATGAGTGGACAAAGTACAACAACAAATGGCAGAGTATGTACCAGCCCAAGGATGTGATGGAGATAGAGATTGAAGAGTTATGGCAATTAATGATGAAGCAATCCAGATGGAGGAGATTGACAACAACAGGAATGTTAGAAAATTATATATTATGGAGCAATGAAACACATAAAATATTGCAGAAATATAAACACAGAAAACGCATAAAACAAGAGAGATACAGATATATGTGATTCACCTAGTTTGGACTACATCCACAAAGAAACAACCAGTCCTTATTTTATTATATTATCCAGCAAACTGAAGAGATACAACCTACAACAGATCCATTGCAACACCCTCTTCACTCTCAATCTCCTCTCTCTTCCTCACTCAGAACACAGATCTACATAGACACAATACAATTCCCTCATATATAGTAAGGGGTTTCCTTCTAGGGCAAAGAACCATAAATTAAACATAACTTCTATCGTCAGATCATCTGCCTAATGAACGGCCCAGATTGACTAGAAATTACTAGACTTTTACAAGGCAATTTTACATCTATTTTTAGCTTCGGGGGCGCTGCTGGGGGACCGCCGGCCCTCGGACCCCCCAGAACCCTCACGGGGGGGGGACAAGTCCCCCCCACCCCCCCCCCCCCGCGTGGAGGGGTGTATAGTCTTCTTGGGGTATACATCCACCTGAGACATTTGAATATAGAAGATAATCAGGCTCCACACCCAACAATCTCCCACTTGGAGACTGATTATAGCAACTCCACCGTTGCTTCATTTGCTAGACAATGACTCCACTTTGGACCTGGCTGTTTCTCATCTTCTTCATCATACTTGAAGACCAATTGAAACTGAACAGAGTCCCAATTTCTCCTTGGTTACAACTTTTGTTAACATATCTGCAGGATTCTGGCTAGTGTGTATCTTTTCCAACTTCAATTGTCCATCTTCCAACGCTGACCGTATGAAATGGTACTTGAGCTGTATATGCTTAGTCTTGGAATGAAATGCAGAGTTCCTTGTAAGATGTAATGCACTATGACTATCACTGTATAACTTTCCCAACTCTTGATTCTTACCCAATTCATCTAGAAACCTTTGTAACCAAATTATTTCTTTACTAGCTTCTATAGCAGCAACATACTCTACTTCTGTTGTTGAGAGTGCAACAACACTTTGCAGTTTTGAGACCCAACTAACAGTTGTTCCACCTACATTAAACACATACCCTGTTGTGCTCCTCCTATTATCTCTATCACCCGCCATATCTGCATCAACATATCCCTATAGAGCAATGTTTGAACCACCAAAACATAATGCTTGGTTTGTGGTACCTCTCAAATACCTGAGAATCCACTTCACTTCCATCCAATGTTATTTTCCTGGATTGTTCATGTACTTGCTTGCAACTCCCTGTAAGAGCCCTATCCTAAGGTCTGCTAATGGATCTAATTTTTCTGAATTAAATACGATAAGAGGTGATAACTTACTTACTTACAGGGCTTTTAAACAAATAAAATTTTGTCATTTACATTATAATCAACATAAATTATGGTGTGCATTCCATTGATATCAACTTAACAAGAGTAATCCATGGAAAAATACCTGTTCCGGCGGTTGATGACGATACCTTTGTCTTATAGCTCCAGCCGAACGCTCCTTCTGACCGACCCAACCGGATTTACCTCCCAGTCAACTAGGAAATAAATTCCTAGCCCAGGAAACCTCCACAGGTTCCCTAGCCCTCCGTGCCCAAGTCCAACCAGATATAGTGTGTCCTCAAGAAGAATGTGCAAAACTAGATAATGATACTTTCCTCCTCTCAACCCAAGAAACCTCCACAGGTTTCCAAGGTCTCCCAAAATCATAACAAGGCCAAACAATCACAACCAACCCCCACAATCCTAAGCAAGACTCCAACTCCCCCCCTTTTCTTCCTTCCCCCTTCCCTTTTTATACCCTCTTTCCTCAACCACCTCTCATTAATGTCATTAACTCTCACCCATCCTTGGTTGACTTCTCTTCTAAGCTAGGAGTACATTTGGAATTGTGACATGAATATAAAATTGAGAATTTAATGGGAAAGGATCATGTCTTTTCCCAAGTAAATCTGAAAAGTACATTTGGGAATGTGAAGTGAAATTACATGGAGAGGACCATGTCTTCTCCTTAGTAAATGTGAGGGTACATTGGGGAATGTGAAATGAATAAATATATATTGATGATAAGATGGATAGGACTATGTCTTCTCCCAAGTAAATGTGAGGGTACATTGGGGAATGTGAAATGTACTTACATGGAGAGGACCATGTCTTCTCCTTAGTAAATGTGAGGGTACAATGGGGAATGTGAAATGAATAAATATATATTGATGATAAGATGGAGAGGAATATGTTTCCTCCCAAGTAAATGTGAGTGTACATTGGAGAATGTGAAATGAATACATATATTATGAAATAATGGAAGTAGACCATATCCTACATAATATTCAATTTGAGAAGGTAAGTGGGGATTTTGAATAATAAAAATCATAAATTTATATTAGACCAATATTTCTCAATATTTTCAGATAATGTAAATATTAACAAAATTTATAGGATAAGATTTAAGTGGGGCATTACATACACCCCTCCTTCAGAAAACTTCGTCCCGAAGTTAGAATGAAAAGATACAAGGAGTTTGAAAGCATAGCAACCAGAGAGAGTTATAGCATTAAAATTTGATAAGTCAGACAATGACATTACTTCCCATCATGAGTCTCCAACTGATCTATTTCCTCCTATCCATCTTGAACTACTTCCGTTCCCACCCTATCCATCCTCTGCTGCTCTATCAGTGGAAACGACCATACTAACCACTGATAAAACCGACATGGTGGAAGCGTCGATTACCTCGACCGAACTTTCCCCAGCAGGCATCTGGCAATCGTCATCACACGTCTAGGGGGAGCATTCAGCTGTCCTCCCCACGATTCCAGGTTTCGGAGGATACATGGTGGGAAACACCTCCACCCCTCCTTCAGAGCACGGAGCACACTACAGAGCTGGTTGGACTTGTCATCGAATAATCCAGTCAGGTCATCTTGCCACCTGTCATTTTCATTTTACTCATGTCATAAGAGTGCATATCAAGTGGATACCAAATGTAATAGAACAATGTACATTGTACCTTTCCTCATTGGTCGTCTCGACCTTCCCCAATGGAATAGTAGATCTTGGTTATCATATGGTTCTTTCCAACCTGTAGTTTAGTTCTCATCCATGCATATATACAACCACAAAATGGATATAGATACATGATCTTAAACATCATGTTTATTAAGCCCAGTGTCCACGTGTCAATTTTTGTTGTTCATACTGGAAATAAATCTTACATCAGATAGATCATAATTTCACTGAGTCATTGATTAGATAAATCATATCTATATAAGCCTATACAATGCAACAATAACTCTGACAAGTCATGCATTAGATAAATTGTAACAAAGTAAGTCACACATCTGGTCATACATCCAACATTTCCATCATCAATACCAAATCCATCAATTGATTTTCACGTGTCCAACCAAATGTGTATAATGTTCATAAACAACAACATGGAACTGCAAAATAGAACCTTAACATAGGTGGCTATCTACGTTAAAAGGGGCATCATAAACGCTCATGTGACATCCTTGTGGAACCCTTCAATAACAATTAGAGTTGAAATAGATTCAACTATCCATCATGGAAAATAGCATTTGAACCCAGATATCCTATAAGGTGGTACCAAACCAAAATAATGGCAAGCAACAGATTAGTGCACTATCAATTTCACTAGAAGGTGTTAGTATAAGTTTTATGCATATAATTTCTTTAAAACCTTAGTGAATATAAAAGTCCCACTCTTCCAATTTGATGGTTTTTCATCTTCCAAACCCATTTAGTTAATCTTGGAACTAAACGACTCAAAACTTCAGAAACTATTTCCAACATGATTTTCATACTTTATTTTTTTGTAAATTGAGAGAAATGTCCTCTAAATGCCAAAAGGTTCAAATTTATTATATATTTTATCATTGTTTACTAGTACTAATACAATTTCATGATATATAATGCAGCTCACAATATGACCAGACAAATGAGAAATAATTAAATGAATGGAATAATTGCCTTCGCCCTGCTGCTATTAGTACTTCCCTTCCAAATGGCACTGTATCTCTAAAGGTGCCTACTCCTTTCACAAGTGGCCAGTGACCACAAAAGTTGTGAAGAAAGTTGAGGGTCCTTTTATCCAAAACTAGAGACACATTATTTTTCACGACTTCTTATTTATTTATTTATTTAGGGTAAGAGTGTGTTCTAATATTTTCACTGGCCTTTTATTGACTAAATAAGCTTCCATTTTAAAATCCCAAATCTTTAGACGGTTCCTCAAATCAGCATTTGTTTCCAACTATCATAAAACTGTGATTTCCCAACAATATGGCACAATTGGATGGGTCTTTGAAAGAGTTTTAATCATTTGCAAGCCGAGGAAAGCTTTCTTTATCTTGCTTCCAATGTTACCTAGGAGTTGCTTTTGCACTCCCACATTTTATTCACAGGGCATGTATCATTTTGTGGACATTACTTGGACATTAATGTAATTATCTTATCTTATCTGCAATCTGGCCAAATATAATACAAAGACAAAATCCTGACAAACTAGAAGAGTTTTACAATCATACCTTAGGGCACTTTCATTGCTGCTGTATATGTGTGTTGCAGACAGCAAGGAAAACAGATAAGTCTTGGCCCATGAAAGCTCTTATATTAAATATATGAAACATATCTGTGTTGAACAACCACTGAGATAATCATACAAATTCTAACCTTTATTATAATGCATATGTGCCGTAATATGCAATTAAACTATGGAAACAGAGTGTTTGCGTCTCAACCACAAAGAATGTCAAACAAGTGGCTATCATCAGTCATTGGTTGTGGTAGCAGTGAAAAACGATTAGTGCTGTAAATTGATTGTGCATGCACTGATTGCTTCACAGTTGGACAGTTGGCGTAAACACGGAACAACTTGCTAATTCAGGGTAATTAAGGGTTAGACCCACTCCACATGCAACCCCCTTGAGAAAATGAATATTCAATATACGTTCACACTCTCCTGGAATTTCATACTTGCAAGTATACCTTATTCCATGTCAAGACTCATCACGAGCCACCATTACTTTATACCATGTATCGATAAAATTCTGCCATTTTATTATTTCTTTTAGTGGCAACTAAAGACATAGCTAATATAGCATAAATATTAAAAATGCAAATATACATTAACTACATAATTAATTTCATCAGAAACACTCAATTAGTGAAGCATAATAATGGAACAACGTATCTAATGTCATAGCAAGAATTGCATGTATATAGTAGGGAAGGAGGAGCTTTCCAAAATTTTCAATCTGGCACTAAAATTCTTGGGTCTGTCAACAATAACTTATGTTCTTGCTCATCTTTCATAAGTTATGACGATTTGGATGCCATGAAGTGAACAGATCATGCCAATGTCGATTAATTTTATAGTTTCAGGGAAGTTGTTTGACATTGAGCCAATAACATGTTCAGATCAAGACATAATGGGTGCTCAGGCCAATTGGTGGTCCATGGAGTCATGGCTCTGCTCATTTAATCAATGTACATTGTCCCTTCCATCGCTGATTACACTAAGAGCTATTAAAGTGTTACCTGGAAAATGATTTGGAAGTTTGAAATAATATCTCTTCTAGTCTAGCTAGAAACCCAAATTTACCTGCAACTCAGGTCATCAATATGGAAAAAGTATCCTGTTTTTTTTTTTTTTTTTTTTGTGAAGTGTCACCATCCTCCTTGACTACAAGTGAAAGACTATGTCTAATTCCATTCTATGAGGAAATTAAGCAGAGTCAAATTGATTCTAAATATGATTCGATCCTAAGTCAAACTCATCAATTTGAGTCGCAATGAGGACTCAAACTCCCAAGTCAAACATGAGTTAGGTTGACTTGACAATTCTAATTCAAATCGACTTATTATGTCCAAAATCCATATTGTTCTGTAGTATGTACCATCATATGTACTTTGAAATGCATTAGAATTGAAAACTTGCATTATATGTTAAATGGGAACCTCAACAACTAAGGATGCACAAGTTCTCGTTGCATCCCTTCGATCTGCATACTCTGCAACTCCTACCAAGTTGAAGATCATCGATCTGTATGCGGTCTACGTAGTTCTCACGGCAGTTGTGCAGGTTGTCTACATGGCAATAGTTGGATCATTTCCTTTCAATGCTTTTCTTTCAGGAGTTCTATCTTGCACGGGGTCAGCTGTGCTTGTAGTTTGTTTGCGGATGCAAGTCAACGAAGAAAACAAGGGATTCAAGGATCTTCCTCCAGAAAGAGCATTTGCAGATTTTGTTTTGTGCAATTTTTCACTTCACTTGGTGATAATGAACTTCTTAGATTAGTGGATAAGGACATGCAGAATTGGAATGAGAGGGTACCCATCACAAAGCAACAACATTATAGGGGCCTGATTCCTATTTTTCTGTTATTATAGCTACTGTTCTATATTGTTTTATGAAGTTTCTTTGTCAATATGATCTAATAATTATGCATACATGAAAATTATTTATGTAGGGTCTGCGTGTCACTCATTTTCTTTTCCCAATTTTCTCAAGTTGCAACATGATACACTGGCGTTTATGCAGGTTGATAACCTAGCTGTAATTCTACCTCGATACAGTGATATTATAAGATTTATAACCTAGATCAATTTAGTGTGGAATTGTCATTTTGTTCTTGATACATGTTTACATGTCTGTTGTTAATTTTTCTAACAGTTTCCGTTTTACTGCTTCTTTGTAACTACAGGTTCTTTCCAAGCCTCTGATCAAGTGGTTTAGTGTTTCTGTGCATTCAGAGGTATCAAGTGACATGAGCCACCAAATGCTGATGCTAGAAAAGATTTGGCACCAAATCCTGACTCTCTACAGAATTGCTACCCACTGATATCATTTGATTCAAGTCTTTTAAACCAACAATCACCTTTGCTAGTTTCAGCTAATGTGAATGGGTGCCCAATATTTCTGCTTGCAGAAATTGGGGCTTATGTGATAACCAGAAGAAATATGGATACTGTTAATTTACGTGGTTCCTCTGACCTTAGTGAGGCTCCATGATTTCCTCTTGTAACGATACAAATTAACATGATGACATCAAGACAGTTATATCAATGCAATAATTTAGATTTTCCCAATGTCAAATTTAGCTCTTTAAGCAACCAAAATCAAAATTCTGTAGCAATTTCAAGAATTTCATACATGGATAATGAATATTCAACTTCAACTCAGTGAAAATGGATGAAAGATGAGAAGAACAAAATATTTGTCCCCTATGACAGCAAGAACCGTGTAGTGCTAATCACCGGTTGAAAGGGTTGGAAGGAGATATTTAAATATAGTTATAAGTCTTTTGACAATTTTTTTTTTGGGTGACCGTTCATGGGAATTTTAAGGCTAAATCGTTTGGATTAGAGAAGCCATACAAAATTTGGACTCCATACATGTATGCACAACAAATAAATTTCTGACCTCCTAACAAATATTGTCATAATGGAGGTTCAAGATCGGAGAAAAGTATGATTTTGGAAGGAATCGAAACAGGAGAATGGCAGGACTAATTGAATAGTTTGTCTGGGACAATTTCTTAAAGTTTCTGAGAAGACTTCTATAATTTCTAACTTTCTATTAGTGCGGTTGAGGATTTTAAAAAGCAATATTTTTTTTCTTGACTTTCAATTTATTTCAAGAACTGATTTAAAAGACTCTATTTGATTGACTATGTCATTGCACCTTCATTGGAACCTCCATCTAATCTCATCATAAATGAGTCACCTAAAGCTGAGGTTCTCCTCTGACTCAATCTCCTACAAATGACACAATTGACAAATCCTGTTAGACTGTAGAATGTGATGATCTCTCTCAATCTAGAGCTTGTGCAAGCAAATATTCAATTGACGAAGAGGAATCCTCAGGCTATGCTAGGCTCTTGGTTTCTACATCAACCTATACACAATTATATAGTTTTGTATGCAGTGTTGGCACAAGTAAACTATAGTGAATTCCTGACCATATATGAAAAAAACTACTGAATCAACTTTGCTTGAACTACTGTCACGATTTACATAAGTTACATGTCGTTGTTATCTCAATTCACAATTAATTAATTCATTACTTTTCTTGGAATCTATTCTCAATTTGAAATTTAAACGTGGAAAACATGAGACGTGTTGGAATTGTCCAACTCAGAATGATTATAGTCTCCTTCATTTTTGTCTGCAAACAATGTTTAGTGTGTGTGATCAAAATAACAAGCAAAGCTTCATTCAAAATGAGGGGTAAGAGTGGACTATGGAACATGAATGGCAAGAGAAACCAAGGAGCACTACTAGACCATCTTAGAAGCATCTGGGGAGTGCCATGGGATCATTTCAAGAGCGTAAAAGAAGCACCATGTGAGCATATGAGTTCTGGGATCGACTGGCTGCAGGGAATTGTTTGTTAGTTTGTTTGTTTGTTTTTTTTTTTTTTGCCAGATTCCAACCACTTTTAATTCTCTGGACAATTCCTCCTCCACCTCCACCTCGATGAAAAACATGAATGCTGATTACAAATGAAAACATAAATGCTGATTATAGATGAAAAGAAAATTTTTATTTATCATTATGATAAAGAGAAATTTTTAAGAATGGAGACATGTCCCCCCTTTGAGGAGAACTTTTGGGGCTAAGGATACATTATTTAAATTTTAAACATTGTCACAGATTTAGAGGCATGTTTCACCTTTGAGAGGGACTTTTGGATGAGAACATTTTGTTCGAGGCATTTTGCACAATATTTGGAGGAAAGATCTTTTCATGAGGAGAGGTCATGTGGCATTGTTTACCCTCAAATAAATAATAAATACAAGATTCAAAAGGACCTCAATGAAATAGAAAGATGGCCAGTGGCAATATATACCCAATTTAGTCATTCAAAAGGAAAAAAAATGAGTGCTACATTCAAGGACGATTATAGGACCTTCTAAAAACAGAAATATTATTTATAAATTAGCTTTTGATTTAAAAGATATAAAATCGAGGGGAGTTTCATTTGCTAGAGGCATGGTTGGAGTTGTGGAGATCCCCTCCACACTTAGTTGAAGATTTGGTGGGAGGAGGATGTCAAGGGGCATTTGATGTAAAGTTCTTCATCATTTTTTTTTTGTTTCATTGGGTTGATTTGATGGCTGGAAATTACTAATACAAATCTGCTGGAATAATCTTTGTAGAAGAGCATCATTGCTCCAATAAGGGGATGTTAGGGTTGAATGAAACCCTCCTTTTGTCTTTTTGTAATTATTCGATTTATTTGAAGAATATCCGTTGTCTTAATGTCTCAGTTAGGGATGGTTCACTCTATTTTTAGGGTTACCCTAGCTAGGGTTCAAGTTAAGTGCAACACCCTTAAGTTCTCTTGATCTTGGGTGAAATTATACTTGAAGACAGATGCATTGTTGGTTGATCATTCTATAAAGAGAGCTTCCTACTTGTGTCTACTTCATTTATGATTTCATTTGCTTGTCCCTCCTAATAATTCATGGTTACACATTATTACGTGGCTGACTTTTGTACTTGTTGTGAGGAGTATCTTTGGAATAGTGCTCCTTTAATCTTTGGCATGTTAAAGTAAATCCATATGGTTAGTTTGAGCATGTCTGTAACAGCCTCACTATGCCTCCTTCCACACTGTTCAATCCCTATTGTTTTTTCTTGACTCCATCAACCCACCATCCCATTTAATTTTAAAGCATATCTTATCTTTCACATTCTTTTCTAGGGAATGCCCCCTTGAACAAGAGGAGAGCCAGACTAAAGTGAGAGGAAGAGTTGTTGCAGTGACAATGAGCAACCTTCCTACTTGCTTATAGGGTTGCACTTTTTTTTGGGGACTTCAAATATATTTAAGCGTGGATCTGGGAAGTCACACATAGAACTAGCAATATCTTTGTTTGCAGGCAAATTTGGGACAAACCTCATGCAATGACATGTAATGGAAAGTTTGATGTCCATCCATGTATGCAAGCAACATGGGTTTTAGTTTTGCATCTTTGGTGCACATTATAGTTGGAAGAAGTGCCAGTCCATTTGATCATAGATCTCTCCAATTGTTGCAACAAGACTGGGGAGAGCAACTTATCTCTGGCTTTCTGTTTATTGGTCTCTCATTCATTCAAGTGTTGAAGAGTAAAATAACAGCAAACTCAATTTTGCCAAAAAGATCCATGAACTAAATAACGTCCCTGGAAATGGGCTCTAATAAAAGTACCTTTCCACAATCAATCTGCACCTTGCAGTTGTAGCAGACAGTATTCATACAATTCAGACACTAATTACACATTAAATTGATCTCAACAGTGATGGATGTCAGTGGGAATAATTAATAGTCCTGTCTCTGCAGCACCACTTTAACCAGTAAACTAACAGTGAAACAATGAACTAACACTTGCTAGAAAGTTCCAAGTCCTGACTAATTCTTTTCAAGTATGATTTGTTGCAAGAACCTGGTAACTTAAGGTAATTGCAGATGTCTTTCACCATTTCATTTTCAAGTTATTAACTGCAATTTGTAACAAAGGCATTCACGAATCACGATAAATTGAACTAAAATAACTACAACAAATTTTTCTTCGAAGCAGATTATTTAACATGAACCATCTCTGATCAAATATATTAAATTGGCGTTCTTGGAAATAATTCAATAAGTAATTCAATATTGCATTCACAAATCTAGCTAGATTATATGGCAAGTAACATAATGAACACTATTAATTTTGTGTGGCAAGAGAGATCTGCTAGGGTGTTCAAAGATTTGCATGAAGAAAGACTTTCTGGGATTCATAAGTTTTCAATTTCAGATTCCATAAGGATACAATCTTCAGCTCATCTGATCGGTCATCTAGATCTCATATATGTGCCCTATTTCAAAGAGATGTACATGCCCAAGTACTGAGGATGAACACTCAATTTTGTGTGGTAAAAGAGATATGCCAATGGGCTTATATCCTGTTCTGGAAACTCGTTGAAGGTTCTGGTTTAGGGGTAATCCTATTCTGCATAGAGCTACTACTAGGATCAGAAATTGGGTTAAAATGTCTCCTACTTCTTTCACTATAATCCATAAAAGAAGTAATGTCATACAGGTGGAATTGAAGGTTCTACATATCAATTTTCTCCAAATCTGAGTTCAATTGTAGGTTTCAAAATGGAGGGAAGTTGCCAAAACGACAATTTTAATGATGAAAGACACAGTAGTGAGAATTACATTCTGGTTCACAGAGAGATCAAATGCTTTTCATGAAAAGACAATTTGCTTGGTGTCTAGAAAGGATACTGTTTTGGTTGTTATCACTGTTGAAGCTGGCATTTAAGTTGAAATTACAGATTTCAGAAATGATTCATGATGATATATATATATATTTTTTGAATTAATATTGTATATGCTTGAATGCATTTCTTTCTGGCATATTGACGTATGGGCAAGGTGTTGTTGTTTCTTTGGAGTTTGTGGTCCAGACCGGTACAGGTATATGCAGCCTTTATCAATGGCATTAGAGACTGAGAAATGGTCCTTAGAACAACCTTTGTTATCATCATCTTATTTAGGAACCATTCTTTAGATGGGAAAAAAAACAGGGGTTAAAGAGAGGAAGTCCCATGATTGCGGAAAATGACAATGGCAGCGAGTTGGATTTTGTCAGGAGAGAATTTGGGCACCATGAACAGGGCATATCTCGGATAAACAATGGAAGTTTTGGGTCCTGCCCTGCTTCGGTTTTAAATTCACAGGCCAAGTGGGCAAGCTTGTTTTTGCAACAGCCTGATAGTTTTTATTTTGGGCCTTTACAGGAGGGGATATTGCAATCTCGCAAGACTATCGCCGAGTTGATCAATGCTGCACATGTTGACGAAGTTTCCCTCGTGGACAATGCCACCGCTGCAGCGGCAATTGTACTCCAACAGATTTCTTGGGCATTCAGGGAGAATAGTTTTCAGAAGGGTGATGTCATACTGATGCTTCATTATGCCTTTGGAGCTGTGCGGAAGGCAATCCAGGCTTATGCAGGCCGGGCTGGAGCGTGCATCATTGAGGTTGAATTGCCATTCCCGGTGCGATCAAAAGAAGAAATCATAGAGAATTTCAGGGCAGCAGTGGACTGTGGCAAGCGAGATGGCGGTAAAATCAGATTGGCAGTCATAGACCATGTTATTTCAATGCCCTCTGTTCTAGTCCCTCTAAAAGAGCTGATCGCGGTATGCAGAGATGAAAGGGTAGATCAAGTTTTTGTAGATGGCGCTCATGCTATTGGGAATGTAGATATTGATATGCAAGAGATTGGTGCTGATTTCTATACCAGCAACCTTTACAAATGGTTTTTCTGCCCTCCCTCTGTGGCATTTCTTTATTACCGACGCATGTTCCATCCTATTATGCATCACCCAGTTGTTTCTCATGAATTTGGAAATGGGTTACCGGCAGAGTCTGCTTGGGTTGGTACTAGAAACTACAGTCTGCAGCTTTGCGTGCCTTCTTCTTTGGAGTTCACAAAAAAAAATCGAGGATGGCATCACGTTCAGGTTCTGGCCCCCAGAGAGGGGTTGCCACCACAAGGAACGCTTGTGTTCGAATCCCACTTCATACACTCTCAGCTCTAGGGCGTGGGTTCAAATCCCATATGTAATGCTTGCCTCCCCTTTGAAGGGGTTGAAAATTGGAACAAAAAAATGCATATTGGAAAAGGAGGATGGAAACATTAAGTTGGAAAATAGTGTAGATCCCTGTCATGCAGAACATGTATGTGACGGTAATGTCACCAACTCGACAGGTATATAATCACAAACCAGCCTTTTGCAATCATGTTGAGTCGGGACAACAAAGTAAGGAGAAAATATATTCAAGGGAATTGACTGTAGTTTTAGTTATTTATTTTTTTTTTAAATTTGTTATATGAATATATTTTAGGATTATAAATCCTTATGAAGGTTACAATTTCTTTATAACGAAATTCGGGGTTTAGTGAGCCTTGGGTCCAGATTTTGAACCTGGCTCTGATACCATGTGTAAGAGCCCTATCCTAGGGTCTGCTAATGGATCTAATTTTTCTGAATTAAATACGATAAAAGGTGATAACTTACTTACATGGCTTTTAAACAAATAAAATTTTGTCATTTACATTATAATCAACATAAATTATGGTGTGCATTCCATTGATATCAACTTAACAAGAGTAATCCATGGAAAAATAGTTGTTCCGGCGGTTGATGATGATACCTTTGTCTTATAGCTCTAGCCGAACGCTCCTTCTGACCGACCCAACCAGATTTACCTCCCAGCTAACTAGGAAATAAATTCCTAGCCCAGGAAACCTCCACAGGTTCCCTAGCCCTCCGTGCCCAAGTCCAACCAGATATAGTGTGTCCTCAAGAAGAATGTGCAAAACTAGATAATGATACTTTCCTCCTCTCAACCCAAGAAACCTCCACAGGTTTCCAAGGTCTCCCAAAATCATAACAAGGCCAAACAATCACAACCAACCCCCACAATCCTAAGCAAGACTCCAACTCCCCCCCTTTTCTTCCTTCCCACTTCCCTTTTTATACCCTCTTTCCTCAACCACCTCTCATTAATGTCGTTAACTCTCACCCATCCTTGGTTGACTTCTCTTCTAAGCTAGGAGTACATTTGGAATTGTGACATGAATATAAAATTGAGAATTTAATGGGAAAGGATCATGTCTTTTCCCAAGTAAATCTGAAAAGTACATTTGGGAATGTGAAGTGAAATTACATGGAGAGGACCATGTCTTCTCCTTAGTAAATGTGAGGCTACATTGGGGAATGTGAAATGAATAAATATATATTGATGATAAGATGGAGAGGATTATGTCTTCTCCCAAGTAAATGTGAGGGTACATTGGGGAATGTGAAATGTACTTACATGGAGAGGACCATGTCTTCTCCTTAGTAATTGTGAGGGTACAATGGGGAATGTGAAATGAATAAATATATATTGATGATAATATGGAGAGGACTATGTCTTCTCCCAAGTAAATGTGAGTGTACATTGGGGAATGTGAAATGAATACATATATTATGAAATAATGGAAGGAGACCATATCCTACATAATATTCAATTTGAGAAGGTAAGTGGAGATTTTGAATAATGGAAATCATAAATTTATATTAGACCAATATTTCTCAATATTTTCAGATAATGTAAATATTAACAAAATTTATAGGATAAGATTTAAGTGGGGCATTACACTCCCACTACATGTGCAATATCAGGCCTTGTGCAGACCATTGCATACATTAAGCTTCCAACTGCTGATGCATATGAAACTTTAGACATATGAGCCATTTCTTCTTGAGTCTTTCGACACTCCTCCTTACTTAATTTGAAATGGCTAGCCAAAGGTATACTAATTGGTTTTGCATTCTGCATATTAAACTTTTCAACACCTTTTCTATGTACTCACTTTGAGACAATGTTAATTTGTGATTCTTCATGTCTCTAGTTATTCTCATACCAAGGATTTATTTTGCAGCACCCAAATCCTTCATTGCAAATGAGTTTGCCAATTTCCTTTTGAGCACATTTATCTCCTGCATGTTAGAACCTGCAACAAACATGTCATCTACATACAATAACAATATAATATAGTTGCCATCATTTTTCCTTTTGAGATAAACACAATGATCAGAGTGACATCTAGTATAACCTTGTTCAGACATAAACCTGTCAAATTTTAGATACCACTGCCTTGGAGCCTGCTTTAAGCCATACAAGCTCTTCTTCAACCTGCACACTAGTTTCTCCTTCCCTTTTACCTCATATCCTTGTGGCTGCTGCATATATATCTCTTCCTCCAAATCCACATGGAGAAAGGTTGTCTTTACATCTAACTGCTCAAGATGCAAATCTTCAGCTACTACTAGACTTATAATAGTTCTGATTGAAGTCATTTTCACAACAGGAGAAAATATTTCATTAAAATCAATACCTTTCTTCTATGCAAACCCCTTCACCACAAGTCTAGCTTTGTACCTTTTTCTACCTCCATCTTCTTCTTTCAACTTGTAAACCCATTTATTCTACAATGTTGTTTTAACTGTAGGCAACCTGACTAAGTCCCAAGTATGGTTATGTGCTAAGGAGTCCATCTCTTCTTTCATGGCTTGCTACCACTTCTTCCTAGTTTCTACCCGCACTGCTTCTTCATAACATTCTGGTTCACCAGAATCAGTCAATAATACATAATATAATGAAGGAGAGTATCGTTCAGGGGGTCTACTTATCCTTGTAGATCTTCTATCACCACTTTCAGGTGTTTGAAGTGCTTGTTGTTGTTGTGGTTGTTATTCTGGCTGTTGATCATTATGATTTTCAAGCACCATCACTTTTTCTGTGATCTCATCAAGCACTGTGTACTCTCTGTTTTATTTTTCTTGTTTCTTTTCCTGCAGCTGATCCTTATACAAAACCTTTTCATTGAATATTACATCTCTGCTCCTAATGATTTTGTGTTTTTCATAATCATAAAAGCGATAACCAAAATCATTAACACCATATCCAATAAAGGTACATTTATTTGATTTGTTCTATTTTCTTTGTTAACGTGGACAAAGGCTTCACAACCAAAAGTCTTTAAAAAGTAGTTTACCTTTTTACCTGTCCATGCCTCCTCTGGAATACCACCATCCAAGGAACTTGAAGGCCCTTTGTTTATTAGATAAACAATAGTATCTACAACATCTACCCAAAATTGTAAAGGCAATCATGCATGCAATCTCATGCACCTTGCACGCTCCATGATTGTCCTGTTTATCCTTTCTGACACACCATTGTCTTGTGGGGTTCCTGGAACTATCTTTTCTCTACGAATTCCATTCTCTGAACTGTACCTATCAAAAGATTTGCTGCAATATTCACCTCCATTGTCTGATCTGAGACACTTCAACATTTTTCCTGTCTCATTTTCAACCAAATCTTTCCATTTCTTAAAAGTATCAAATACATCAGATTTATTTTGAATACAATAAATCCAGGTTTTTCTGGTTGCATCATCAATAAAAGTAACATAATAACGAGAGCCACCAAGAGATGATACCTGAGTAGGTCCCCATACATCTGTATGCACAAGCTCTAATTTTTTGCTCTTCTTTTCTTTCCCAACTCTAAGGAATTTTACTCTCTTCTGTTTTCCATAAACACAATTTTCACAGAATTTTAAATCAACATGCTTCAAACCTGGCAACAAATTTCTTGAGTGAAGAATCTGCATCCCCTTCTCACTCATGTGCCCAAGCCTATGATGCCACAATGTCGTATCTTCTCCTGTAGAGGTTAAAGTATTAACAGAATTAGAAATACCATTGCATAAGTACAATGTACCAATCTTTTGTCCATTCGCTATTACCAGGGATCCTTTAGTGACCTTCCAGGTTTTATCCGTGAAAGTAGTTATGCAACCTTCACCTCCCAACTGCCCTGTGGGAATCAAAATTTTCTTCAGATCTGGAACATGCCTTACCTCCTTCAATAGCCATTGATTTCCATTCTATTGTTTTATGAAAACTTTACCCATTCCAACGATTTTACAGGGTTTATCATCACCTAATCGAACTTGTCCAAAATCTCCTTGAACATAATCATGAAAATGTTTCTTATCAGGTGTGGCATGGAATGAGGCCCCTGAATCTACCACCTAGGCATCAATAATATTTTCTAATGAAAGAATCAAAGCATCTTGCAACACTTCACCTGTTACATTTGCTTCATGATTAGTTTCTTGCTGCACATCTCCTTCTTTTCCCTTCCGAGACTTGCAATCTTTCTTTAGGTGTCCTTTCTTCTTGCATTTCCAGCACACTATCCCCGATCTGGACTTGGATCTGCCTTTTCTTGACTTACTGTGATATCCTGGGATCTTTCCCCTTTCCATTTTTCTTCCCCTAGTCTCTGCAGTCAAAGCATTACTTGACATCTCATCGGAGCTTTTTCGTCGCATTTCCTCGCTAAGGATTGCACCGACAACATCATCAAACTTTAAAGTACTAGATCCAGAGACAGAGTTACTAATGGCCATAACTAAGCCATTCCAACTTTTTGGCAATGAGCACAAAAATAACAGAGCCTTAACTTCATCATCAAAATTTACCCCTATAGAACTTAACTGAATTGTCATTGTATTAAAATCATTTAAATGGTCTGCAACTGATCCACCTTCTGACATCTTCATATTAAATAAACGCTTCATAAGAAATACCTTATTTGAGGCTGAGGGTTTTTCATATAATTTGGCCAATGCTGACATTAAACCCTTTGTTGTCATTTTCTTTGAAATATTAAATGCTACCGATGTTGCTAGGCACAGCCGTATTGTTCCAAGTGCCTTTCTGTTGAGAATATCCCATTCTGTGTCTGTCATACTCGTCGGCTTCTTTGTCTTTCCGCTCAGTGGTAGGTACAAATCTCTCTGATACAGATAATCTTCCATTTGAATCTTCCACAACTAGTAGTTTTGGCCGTTGAATTTTTCGACCCTAAACCTACCATCTTCCACCATTGCTCCCACTCGAAATAGGAACCCTTCTCTCTTGCGAGTTTATCAACCAAATAGACCTTCGGCTCTGATTCCAGTTGTTAGAAAATTATATATTACGGAGCAATGTAACACATAAAATATTGCAGAAATATAAATACAGAAAACGCATAAAACAATAGAGACATAGATATACGCGGTTCACCCAGTTTGGGCTACATCCACGGAAAAACAATCAGTCCTTCTTTTATTATATTATCCAGCAAACTGAAGAGATACAACCCACAACAGATCCATTGTAACACCCTCTTTGCTCTCAATGTCCTCTCTCTTCCTCACTCAGAATACAAATCTGCGTAGACATAATACAATTCCCTCATATATAGTGAGGGGTTGCCTTCTAGGGCAAAAAACCCTAAATTAAACATAACTTCTACTGTCAGATTATCTGCCTAATGAACGGCCCAGATTGAATAGAAATTACTAGACTTTTACAAGGCAATTTTACATCTATTTTTAGCTTCCGGGGTGATGCCCTCGAACCTCCGCCTGGGGACCGCTGGCCCCCCGACCCCCCAGCCAGGGGGAATTAGCCCCCCTGAACCCCCGCCGGGGGGACAAGTCCCCCCCGCACCGCCCCCCGCGTGGAGGGGTGTACAGTCTTCTTGGGGTATATATCCGGCTGAGACCTTTGAATACAAAAGATAATCAGGCTCCACACCCAACAAGGAAAAGTGATCAATCAAAATTTGAAACTGATTGACAAGGAGAGGAAGATGAAACAAAAGAGAAAAAACATACAACAACAACAAAGGAACATAGGATTCAGACAACTACAAACTAAAGTTTGGAGGTTTTCTATCAACATATGAGAACATATGATATGGAGATCATGAATGTTTTCAACCTTGGGAGTCTGATGCAGGAGCATCTGGCTCAAAAATATCATTGTATTTTAGTAAGACATAGGGGGTCTTGTGTTTTAAGGGAGTTGGTTTCCAAAAGAATTATAATGTAATTTTAATGTTTTTGAAAGATTTTAATTTAGAATAGGAATTAATTAGATATTGTGAGGAATATTGTAAATGTTCTCGAATGTTGGAGAACATGAGAGATTTAGGCTAGTTAAGATTCCATAGGGATTGAGAGATTTGGAAATCAATTGTAAATATTAGATTAGGAATTGGTTTCATGGTTTGTGGAACTAGAGAGGATCCTTAGGGATTAGTTGAGTCAAAAGTGGACTTAGAGGATATTCAGGATTTAGTTCAAAAGATTAAGGATCTGAACCGAAATGGGTTACAGAACCTTTTGTATAAATGTAAGCCTAAAAGGCATAGAGAGAGTGAGTTAGTGAGTTAGAGTGAGAATCAAAGTTCAGAGATTAGATAGGGTTTGATTGTAAGCCTACGAGCAGGAAAGGAAAAAGGCCACTAATTAGAAAATCAGGCCAGAGAGAGAGAGATTCATTATGTAAATAAATGTTTATAAAGACAGAGAATTCGATTCCTGAGTTGTGTGGTGTGTATTCATTAATGGAATTATAAATTGTGTGTGAATTAGAGTATTTTCTGCATAATATATATATGCAGGTGGAATTAAAGTAGAACGCAGAGGTGGACAATGAAGGATAGCGGTCTGATCGTTTGAATCTGATTGAAGGATCAAAGTTGAAGTTCATATGTGATAGTGCTTAAAAGTACGTAGAAGTAAGTTCAGGAGGAAGTTGCGCTGAAGAACAACCAAATACCATAAACCCTGGAGAAAACCTAAACCATAGAAGAACAAAGAGAGGATAGTGCAAGAGAAGGAGTACAACAATTAGAAGTGATTGAATAATCTCAGAAAGGATAGATGCATAAAGAATCATATAGTCAAGTTGGATGAATAGACCATAACACAGAGGAATTGCATAAATACGAAGAAAGGAAATGAGGAAGAAATGAAGTAACCGTGCACAAGAACTGTTGGATCAATCAAATCAACGGACATGATTGATAGAATAGGACCGACAGAAATCTTATCGCACGAAATAAAGTCAAGAAGTGAAGGGATCAGATTAAGCCACGTGATAACAGAATAATGGAGCGGTCTACGACAACAATAAGTAGTATCTTGTCTCAAAATGGTAAATGATATTTTACAAATTCACGCGATTAACTTGAGGGGTTGACACATAGCACATCGGTGGGGAAGCAAAACTGCTTATCTCGTGTGCTCTCAACCTGTTATGTATCATGCTAGTAATCACACGATATTACATGATCACCGTTGGATTGAGGTAGGAGAAATAAATGGTGGAGACAGGCCAGGTTAGTTGGCACAAGTTACTGCACGACAATCGTCGGATTGAGGAATGAGATTGACGGCGGAGATTTAATGTGCTAAGGAGAGCATCAATATATGTGCAAAGGTTTGTGGAATGGAGGAAAGGTAAGGTTTAAGTGTGGTTTATGAAATATTTCTATTGTATAGGAATTATAATAGAAATAAGCGGGATTAATGTATTATGGTTTAAGTTGAGTTTTAACCAGTCTAAAATCCATGGTATGGTTAATATGAGTGGGTAATAAGAATTAAACAAAGATTATGAAGGATTTATAAGGTTCTTCTCAAAGGTTTATAAAGGTCTAGACATTGGATAGTTAAATCAAACGTTTCTGCTTAGAGTTTATTGAAGGAGCATTAAACCTTGACTTGTGAAGGTTTCACTAAGTATGGAATTATAAAATTCCTGGAACATAGTGTGACATGCAATTTTATTTGCATGATGTGGGTAGGTGCGGCTTTTGCTACGTCACTTATAGTAATTATTCCTATACAACAAAAAATTCTTGATCTACGCAGTAAGTTGCAGGTCATTTAGGTACTCAGTTGTAGACTCAAGCCTCTACGCGCTCAGGGGCAGAGCCTCCCTTCTTTCCCAAACCACAGATCACAAAGATACAACCATTCAATTCAAGATGTGATTCTAAGTTGATTCTCTCCTTTATTATTGATGCCTATATAAAATATTATATCGAGGGATATATCATTAAAATACCATGGTCCACATACCGTGGATTCCCTTAATACTTGCTACTATGGTTTGTAAACCATTCACGTTTTACAACATTACATGTTTTTTTTACAAAAATGAGGCGCTTCGACCTGCCTCGAAGCCCATATATTGCGTGGTCTTGGCACTTCGCTGCACCGTCCACTTCGCGCTCCACTACATTCTTCACTGTGCACTCTGCGCCACAACATGTAGAGTCTTCATCGAAATCTACGCCAAGTTGTGTTGCGCCGAACATTGGATTACCAACATTCATTACATATTTTTTTCATGCCTAGGTTTGAAAGACCATTATTTTTTCATCTTCATTCATTATTTTCTTTTATCTTCTATAAGTTTTACCTAATATCTTTGATACCGTTAGTTATATATATATATATATATAAAATTAATTTAGATTTGTAATAGGAAAAATGAGACGAAGGTTTATATATAATTTAGATTTATAATTTCCACCTTCTGTGTGTATTCTATTTTATTTGTTGTTGTTGGGTGACAGAACGAGCTTGATCGATTACGTGCGTAAATAAATACTTGGTTGGTGGAAATTTATGACTAAAAACACTCAATCGAGCTCGTAACTCCGTAACAGTGTCAATTAATATATTAATATTTGGTTGTTGGTGGGGTTAATGATTAGAAGAGCTCCATCAAGCTCTTTAGTCCTAATTAATTAAAAGTTTGAATTTTTCGTTGAAAATAAGTAAAATTTGCCAATAGCTTGTATATACTCATTTTTGGATTTTAGCAATTTAATTATCCAACCATATACTCATTTTTGGATTTTGGCAATTTAATTCTCCAACCAGAGGTATGTATAGTCCCTGCTCACATATTCATTGCCTAACTTTCTGACCAAACCAGGTACGAATGAGCCTGGAATTTAATGAAATTTGTTGCATTGCATCAATTGTCACATAAGTTATTTAAGTGTTTGCATTTCCCTCAACGACAGGTACCATCTGTCATATAATTATTTGTAAGTCTGGTTAATTATCACAAGTTATTGTAATGGATAACCAAATTTATTGAATAGGTTAATCATCATCTTTTCCTTCTTTTTTTTTTTATATAATAAAAAATATTAGTATATATAGTTATTAGTGGTTTTTTATTTGGGAATTTAAATCAATACTATAAATATAGAATTTTGTAATTATTTATATAAAAATTTCATAAAATGTTTTATAAAAAAATGAAAATAGATTGGAAATTATCGAAAATTTAGTGAAAATTACACTGTTGCTATAAGACAATGTTTTGTAACTTTTCATTCAACACGGGTGTCTTCTGGGCCAAGCGGCCAAGGCTCTCTATCAGAGTATGATGTAGAAGGATCCATGCTTGTGAGCCTCTTAGTTAGGAATGTGATTATCCTATTAACTTTTTCCACTTTCTCTACAAGTTTTGCCATGCATATGATGATTTTCTATTGAGTATCAACCTTGTCTATGAGGACTCTTCCCATTAGAGTCTTTATATGCCAATATAGATTGATTGTCTGCATGTAGGACATGGCTTTGGCTTTGGTAGAGTTCCCAACGTTTGGGATCCAATCTCTAGTTTCCCAGTCCACATGCATGTTAGGAATGTATCTCCAAGATTGCCTTACTTGTTATTCCATGTTAGATATTGCTCTCTGAACAACCACATGGATGATGTCCTTGTATCTTTCCATAACTGCTCTAGCAGCCGAATGTACACGGGTGCCACAAATGGAGGGAGTGAGACAACCCAAATAATTGGCACCTAGCCATACAAGGAGAGGGGAAGACCACATGTTGGGAAAAAGGGGGTAGTGCTTTGCAAGCACAAATGAAACAAGAGGGGTGGCAGAAGGAAGAGCAGGAGGGGGACTTGAGAGCACAAAGTAGAGAGAGGATGAGGCAGGATAAAGCACATGTAGGGAGGGACGACCAAGAAAATGAGCAAAGGGATCGGGGTGAAGACCATGCACGGGCGAGGGAGTAGAAAAACACAAGGAAAGGGGATGAGACTAAACCAAAAACAAACCACCCAAAATTAATAAGCCCAGCAAGGGGAGAAGAAACCAAAATCCTATGAAGCTTACAAATTAAAGAGAACCAAAGATGAGAGAATTCATAATTGAAATGTGATCTAAAGAGGTAGAATAAAGAGACCAAACCTATAATTGCTGGAGTTGTTGGAGGTGTTGTGGGAGGTCTCTCGAAAGAGAGAGAGAAAAGATTGAAGCAATCACAATTCAGTATCAAGATTAGACCCCCTAACCTTAGTTGTTCCATGGATTAGTTCTATTGATCCAAGAACTCCAACTTTGTTTGCTTCCCGCCATTGCTGGCTGCTTATGAGCATGTAGAGGCACTCTCTTCTCATAATGCGGTCTCCTCCTAGCCACCTTTCAAAATTATTAAATTGCTTTGCTCCATGAACTTCTTTCCTCCCTGTGTGAAACCTTGTGCAATCCTACCTTCCCTAAATGTTGCATGAACTAGCTCTATGTCACAACAACAACCATTAACTTACCATATGCTTGTCCCTTTGCTCGATAGTTATGTAACCATGTAGGATGCTAAGGGAAAGGCAACCCACCCTCCAAGGAAAATTTTAAGGATGGAAAATTTTCTTGAAGTTTAAAAACATTGGCGAATCTCACTAATCCCTAATATGCAAACTATAAATTTTTTAATGATATATTTGCAAAATTGTTCAAAATTATAATGATTTTATATATGGTCTCTATATAATGTTGGCGATTCTTAAGGTAAAATAATTTTATATTCTAAAATTTGGGCGAATCATCTTTTATAAAATTTGGAAATTGGCGAATCGTTTTTTTGAAAAATCATGGAAAATTAGCCCAATGGGCGAACATTAGCCCCTAAAATTTTCCATGCCACCCTCCTTTATTTGCTTGTGTGTTGTCATCTTGAGGCCGTATTAGATGACCTATCAACACACCCTCCATGGGCATAGCAATCATACTCTGTTATTCTCCTACATGTCTCTTTGAACTGTTTTGGAGTGAGTTGATTCCAATTTGAGTCTATAACATCCTCATCATAGTTCAAGCATGCATTTGCTATCTTATCTACCAATTTATTGCCACTCCTTAAGATATGTTGAGGAATGAGTGCGTTGATTGTTGCTGATTGCTCGACTATGTTTTCTAGGTTGGCTAGAAGTTTATAGTTGTTCGTAACTTTGGCAGGATTGTAACCACTTTGGATTTTTTTATCATGGTGATGATGATCTTGGTTTTAGATTTCGCTGATTTTTATAGAAAATGGAAATTGGCGAATATTTTTTGGAAAAATCATGTGAAAACCGGCTAAAGACTTAATATTTGGCAAGATTAATGTCAATGCTAAAGGCACTCTCAAAGTCGGAGAGGATGGTTTGAAAAGACAATGCTTCTTTGCTGGTTGGATTACTAATAAGAATGTTGTCATCAACAAACTACTTTTGAGTGGATACCTGATTGGCACGCCCATTGGGGAGGCCTTTGAGGGAGCCAACAAAGGCTCCATGACTAAGAGATATGCCCAGATTTTCCACCATGAGTGGGACAATGTAGTGAGAGAGGGGATCACCTTGTCTTATGCCACAAGGGGGAAAGAAGGCGGGGGAGGGAAATCCATTGACAAGGGTAGAAAAGAAAGGTTTAGATATCAATTGCATAATCCAAGAAATCTAGGGATCAACGAAGCCATGGGCTTTCAACGTGAGGGACATAAACTGCTAGTTAAGCTTGTCAAAAACTTTAGACATGTCTAGTTTGATAATCATGCCCAAGTTTTTAATGGAGGAGATGGAGTGAATGTGTTAGTGGAAAGTGATGATACTATCAAGAATTTGTCTTCCCTCTACATAGTCTCATTGTTCTTGAGAGATTATGTAAGGTAGCAAAAGATTAATTCTATTTGCAATGACCTTTGAGATTATTTTGTAAATAACATTGCAAAAAGCCATGGGCCTGAAGTTAGCAAGGGTTTAAACTTGACCATTTTTAAGTATGAGAGCTGTGAAAGTGGCATCTAGTGTTGTGACTAAGGTTCATGATTTCCTTGAGTCTTCTACTATTTGGACCACATCTGCCCCTATGATATTCCAACATTCTTGGAAATAACTCAATAGTGAAGCTGTCAAGGCCAAGGGCTTTGTTTTTGGGCATTTCCATCACCATTTTTTCTACCTCTTTGATAGTGATTTCTCTCATAACCACATCATTTTGTTCTTTAGTTATAAAATTTGGTATGTGTGTGGTTATATTTCTGATACCCTGATTTCTCTTTCTTTTAAAGCCCCTCCCAGGTCTCCATTGCAAGCCGCAAAGCTGCTCATGGAGTTCTAGGAGGAGGAGCAGCGTTACAACTGGGGGAAATTCCAAAATCAATAACAAGAGGACGAAAGTAAGTTTGTGGAGATACCAGCCATCATTTTGTTCTTTAGTTATAAAATTTGGTATGTGTGTGGTTATATTTCTGATACCCTGATTTCTCTCTCTTTTAAAGCCCCTCCCTGGTCTCCATTGCAAGCCGCAAAGCTGCTCATGGAGTTCTAGGAGGAGGAGCAGCGTTACAACTGGGGGGAAATTCCAAAATCAATAAGAAGAGGACGAAAGTAAGTTTGTGGAGATAGCAGCCATGCTGGTGTTTCCTTCTGGTCTGAACTCCTCTGAGGGCAATGGCAAGGTCGTCTGTGTCATGGATGCATCCAGTTATGTAGGCTTGTGGATTGTTCAGGGCCTTCTGCAACGAGGCTATTCAGTGCATGCCACTGTGCAGAGAGACGCTAGTATGTTTATTTATTGAAAAGAGAACAATATTTTCTAGTTTCTTGATGAATTTCAGGTTAAGATGAATTTATGAATCTAAGATTTTAAACTAAGCTTGATGTATTTTTGTTTTCAAAAGCCTAAGGATAAAAATAGGAAAGTTGCGTCATCCCATCCCTATTTTGAATTCCCAGTCACTTTGAAATTGAGATGAAGGTTTTCACATTTCTTTTTGATTGAACTTATAGTGTGTTGGCAATCTTCATTGATGATTTTAAATGGTGGCAGGCGAAGTTGAGTCTGTCAGAAAATTGCATGGGGATCGATTGCAGATCTTCTATGCAGATGTCTTGGATTATCACAGCATTACCGATGCGCTCAAGGGCTGTTCTGGTCTGTTCTATACCTTTGAACACCCTCAGAGTGCTGCAGGTTATGATGTAAGTTAGTGAACCTTTGAATTAAAGATGTGGGCATTTTGGTATATGTATTGGAAGGGTTGAATATTGACAGATGTGGACTTGTGTAATACAGGAAGTGATGGCAGAACTTGAAGTACAAGCAGCCCACAATGCACTGGAAGCGTGCGCTCAGACCGAGACCATTGAGAAAGTTGTGTTCACTTCTTCTGTGGCTGCAGCAATTTGGAGAGAAGATGGAGACTACAAGGTTAATGCCCTTGATGAGAGGCATTGGAGTGATGCAAATCTTTGCAGGAAATTGAAGGTCTGTATATATGATTTTTTATATGACAAAATGTTAAGTTTAGTATGCAATCTAAGTAAAGTGGACTGATTTATCAGTTTTTCCTTTTAACTTGTTAACGATATCTAACTGAATGGTATGTTCGATAGCCTTGGCCTGATTAGTTGCTTAATCTAGTAAGTAACTCAGAAGTTTGCATCTAAAGCTGCTTTGATCAGATTAGTTAATCTAATAAATAACTTGAACGTTTGCATCTACAGTTTTCCAAGGTCAGCTACAATAGTAGTTTTCCAAGGCGACTTACAATATTATGGAATCCATGATAGTAGTATATTTAATATGAGCCCAACGTGTCATTTGTAGCAATTGTATCTGGGTGGGGAAAAGCATAATTGCTCCTTCCAATCTAAGGAAATAAATCCAATTGACTCTTTCATATTTTAGTTTGTTTTACTGAGCTATACAATGCATCTTGCTTCAGCCTTCTCTCAGTCCATGAATCCATATCCAATTAGCTTTTGGCTTTTTGAAATTGCTCAAATGATAATACATGCTACATATTCATCTTGCTTCTCTCAGTCCATGAATCCATATCTTGCTTCTCTCAGTCCATAAATCCATATCCAATTAGCTTTTGGCTTTTTGAAATTGGTCAAATGATAATACATGCTACATATTGCAGATAACCCTGCAATAATCCATATCCAATTGATCTTTTGCCTCTTAAGATTGCTGAATTGATACCACGTCTTAGACAACAGAGTGCATATATCTTCTCTATATGCAACAATCCATATCCAATTCATTTTTGTCCTCGAAGTTGCCCAGGTTATAGATGCATCAAATACTGAGAAAGTCTACTTATGTAACCTTTGTCTAAATCTTTGGTGCATACTGAAGCAGGGCTAAAATGGCTTTGTGCTAAGTATATATATTTTTACAGAAAGAAGTTAAATACATTGTGGTGGGTATTCATCATTTTTTTAAGGTGTATATGTATAAAATTTGGGTGTTTCTCAAAGATTGTGGAGTTCAAAGCTGTACAGTTTAATAACGAACCTTGAAGTGATCTGTGGTATTCTGTTCTAATTATATAATATTTCCTGTTCACAGTTATGGTACGCATTAGCCAAGACACTGTCAGAGAAGGCTGCATGGGCGATGGCCATGGACAGAGGGTTGAATATGGTGACCATCAACGCATCTCTGATTGTGGGACCTGGTATCACATACAAAAGCTCAGGATCTACCATTGCATATCTTAAAGGTGAGGGTGAGAGATCTGCATACCAAATAGACTCTGCTCTAGAACGTACAAATATGGTATAGCAATCCCTTGAAGAGGATCTAATCTATGGAAGTGCAGAATATTAGCTAGTTTATTTACAGTGGCTAGTCTTTGTGATCGCAGGGGCTGCACAAATGTATGAGAAGGGCACTTTAGCTAGTGTAGACATAAGGTTTCTAGCGGATGCACATATATGTGCTTACGAAGATCCATCTGCCTATGGGAGATATATATGTTTCAATCAAATAGTCAGTAATGCAGAAGATGCTGTCAATTTAGCACAGAGTTTGCAACACCTGATGCCGTTCCCTGATAGGTACAGAGAAATTTATTATTCTTCACATATTAAAATCACTGAAGATTCTGTATCTTCAAGATTTAAATTGGGTTGCTTACCTAATGATATTTTATCTTAGCTATTATGTCACAATGAAATTAATCATACATAGATACTGTCAAAGATAGTCATGAATTTGTTATTTATTTGATTTTTTTCATAATTTGGTAACAGATTTGAAGACTCAACTGTTTGCCAACCGCCTCTGAGTAATAAGAAGCTGACTGGATTAATGGTTGGATATGGAAACCGTGCAACCGTAAGCAGCGAACTGTAAGGGAAGGGGGCAGCTTTTCCCCATGTTACAGCTTAACAGCAGCCATCGATAGGGGCACAAGAAAACTTGGGAAGTTTACATGTTCAAAGTTCAAACTATATCCATTTTTGTACATACTGTAATGTAATTTTCACTTCAAGGTTTGTTGGATAGTTGGGGATAAGTCGATTTCCTTCACTACGAGCATCAGCCTTCATGTGATAGTTGGCAACAGCCCGACGTCGATTTCCATAACGACCAGCATTAAAGTTTTAGCCTGTGACTACGGCTCTCTGCCATATGCATTTGTGATAGTTGGCAACAGCCCGAAGTCGATTTCCATAACGACCAGCATTAAAGTTTTAGCCTGTGACTACGGCTCTCTGCCATATGCATTTTTTTGGGGTTAATTTGTGAAGTAAAATCAAATTCATGATTCCTTGTCAGGAAAAGTGAAAGCAAGCTTTGTTGATGGGCTGTTTGGTGTGTGAATAAAAAGTGGATATCTCACATTCTGGAATTGTTTTATCATTATGAAAGTTCCCCCGGTTTGTTTTACCATTATGGGAAGTTACATTTTTTAAGCATGAGCTGTGTTATGAATGGAATGGGAAGTTACATTTTTTCTGTTTTATGGAGTGTGTAATGTTAGTTTATATGTGGCAATTTTGTTACAGGAAGACTGTTCTTTATTTTCTTATAAATTGATAGCATCTTTATATATTGGGATGGTAAATTTTTCAATTACAAGATAAAGAATAGAATACTGCTTTGTCTTGGAAGATGGAACTTTTATTTTTAATTTTTTTATTTAAAGTATCGAATAGGTTCTGTTTTTGGAGCTAATAGAAGGTAAATTTCCATTTCTTTTTCTAATATATTTGGGTTTTGGTTCAGTAATATATTTTATAACATGAAAGAGAAGCTTCTTAATTAAATAAAAAACAAACTATTTATATATCTTATGAATAATTTTTTATATGATTAAAACAAACTAGAAATATTCTCATTTTTTTTTATAATTTTAAAGTTATTAATTTTTATTTTATATTTGTCAATATTTTAAATAATTTTTTATTATTAAAAATATATTTTTAAATATATAAATAAATTCATTTTTTAAAAATTAATTGAGTCTACTTACTCTATGTAAGTGGTTTTTACTTTCAAATATTTCTCCATAAATTTGAGCTTTTAAATTTCCATAATATTAAACTCACACAAAGTAACTAATTCACACTTCACATCTTAGTTATATAAAAAAAAATATTACTAATTAGAATTTTTTAGGATTGATTAATTTTTTCACATATATCTTAAAAATAAATTATATTAATTAATAAACAGCAATATAGACCAACTTTTAATGATGTGATTAATTAAATCTCATTAAAATATTACCTATAAATTAATCAATTTCCTTATCTCAGAAGTCCCAAAAGGCATGTTCCTGGGTTGCAGGGCCGTTACAGTATAATTGTAACATTCCGATACAGGGAAAGGCAGTTGCGTTGACACAAAGCATTGATTGTAAGCTAACGTACGTACGGTTTCTTTTCCAACGGTATCCAGAAGTTCCTCTCAATAACGCCTTCTGCTGCCTGGGTGCGATCTTACATCATCTCAATTTGGAATATGGCAGTCCTGTAGCAAACCTCTTTTCTGGTGTTGGTGAGTTCTTGTTTAAAATATGGTTAGAGTTGAATTTACTAAAACTGTATCTAAAGTTGTTTATCCAAGTCCATTTTGCATTGTCAAAATTTACCCAATTACAACCTTTCATTTTCAAAATAGCAATTTTTCCAATGTCTAATTTTGTCAAAAACTTACATTAAAAACATATCTACTTTCCCATTTCTGCCTTGCCCAGATATTCTAATCCTCTACCCATCTGATGACTTACCCCTCTGTTAACGGTCAGTTTAGAAATCCTGAGTTTATGTTTATGGTAGATTTTGATATTTAATGGTAAAGATTAAAGTTGTTTGGGATTTGAATTTTGATGTGAAGGTTTACATAATTTTTAGCAATAGGGGATGGTCAATTGAGCTGTCCCCAATCGGCTGGGTAAAGAACAAAATTAATGATTGACTTTGCACCATAAATATTGGATATATGGAATCTAATTTATTATCGGCTGGGTAAAGAACAAAATTAATGATTGACTTTGCACCATAGCTATTGGATATATGAAATGTTTATTGCAGATTTTAGTATGTTTCGGGAAGAGAGAAAAAAAGGTGAATTGTGAATTTTGTTTCAGAGTCATTAGAATCTCCAAAAAGTCGCACTAAAAACAACTTCTACAATTATTAGATATTGTTCAAAATACATTGGATACCAAAAAATCGCACTAAAGACAAATCCTACAGTTATTAAATATTGTTCAAAATACATTGGATACACTGAATCTATAATCTATATGAAATTGTTTGCTCAACAAACATTGGATACGCTGAATTTAATATCAATATAAAATTACTTGTTCACAAAACTTGGGCTACATAAAATTTACTATGCACATAACAATACTTAAAATAAACTCTGTTTTTGCTCTCTTTTCAAAACTACTTTTTGTGGTCATTTGGATTTATTTTTAGTTATAGAAAATTATATTTTAAATTTAGTAAGAATTTGTTGAAACTCAAATTTGAGAGGTGCTGTAATTTATTTCTCACTAATCTCATTTTTATATTCAAAAATTTATTTTAAATAATGAAAAATCACAAATTTACCAAAAAATATATAATCAAATTATTAGTTTAAAAATCCAAATGCAAAATATTTAGATTTTTATTTGTTTTTTTAATAATTTTCTTTGTGCTATTTTGCTCCAAACCAGTACTCTCTGGTGGTGTTATTAAATAACGGAAACATGTTTAAACAACTCACAATTTTAGTCCGAGAAATAATAGAAATTCACTGAAAATTTTTGAAAATCCCGATTACAGCTATCAAATTTTGGGATTTTCTTGGGTGTCCTAAAAATTCTTGATAAGCATTGAATCCATTTTTACCATAAAAAACTACTTACACATTGCCACAATCAGAATTTGATTAATTTAAAACAAGAAATGGCAAATTTATAGCCTCCCTGGCGAAAGCCCATTGATTCACTCATTTGTGTCTGTAGTTTCTTACTGACTCTGTACCATCTGCCATATAAACTATTAAATGTTTGAATTTCCATCGAAACTGGGTACTGTTTGTCAAAGAAAACAATTAGATGTTAGAGAGAAACAATGAGATGTTTGACTCTCTAGCAAAACTAAGTACTATCTAGTACAATGTATGTTTAGGTGTGCAGGTTTGGGAATTGTGTTGTTTGAGTTTGGCAAACTAAGTACAATCTAGTGCAATGTATGTTTATGGGCGAATGCTATTTCCAACCTTATAACATTATAAATGTGACTGACAAGTGAAGGAAATAGGGCTCGTCCTCTCTCTCCATGCCCATCCATTTATTCACGAGCTATAGAAAAAAATGCGAGGGACGAGCTCTATTTCCCTCCCTCGTCAGCACACATTTATAATGCTATGGGTTGGAAATAAGAATCCCCTAAGGTGAGCAGGTTTGGGAACTATGCACCATCTGCCATATAAATTATTAAATGTTTGAATTTTCATCGAAACTGGGTACAGTTGGTCAAATAAAACATTTAAATGTTTGAGTTTCTGGCAAAACTAAGTACTATCTGGTCCAATGTATGTGGGCAGATTTGGTTCCACATCCCAAACAAAAATATGTATCCTTGAGAATCGCTCAGATTTGGTTCCACATTCAAACAAAATTATGTATCCTTGAGAATCGCTCGGACACGATTATTAGAGATTTATCTAATAAGAAAAAAAAAATTCCTGCCAAAACCAAAACCAAAACCAGTACCATCTGTCATATAAAGTTAAAAGTTTGAATTTACGCCGAAACCAAGAGGTACCATCTGTCTTAAAAACCAGGTACCTTCTCTCATATAACTATTGAAGGTTTGAATTTCTGCAAAATGAAATGCCACCTGTCATATAACTATCCAAAAGTTTGAATTTCTGCAAAATGCAATGCCACCTGTCATATAACTATCCAAAAGTTTGAATTTCTGCCCAAATCGCATTAAGAATGAGCGGATATTTAATGAATACACAAGCAGCATGAAATGCATTTAACGTACATGTGGACAAATAGGAGAATGATATTTTAGTTAGGAATAATATTTAGTTACAATTCATGAGTTGATTCTTTTTTCGAAATCAAATATCGAGGGGATACACTACACTGGAGAAGTACACACAGGGATATTCCATAGCCTTTTTGTGGGTGACCAAAGGGAACCATATATGGAAAATTCACTTATACGGAGCACACATACACAGTGGTCAAGATTAAACACCAAATTGATGGGTTATCATTCTAACTCATTTATTCTCATTGCTACTGCATTGTGTGTTTTGTGACTTTATACTTGAATTTGTATAGGTTTCATTTAGTTAGAAAATCATAAAAAATAAAATAAAATTGATAGATAAAAGAAGTACCGAATTTTATTCATGTAAAAAAAGAATTAAAAGAGAATATAATTTAATAAAATATATTCTATATTTTTAAATTAATGTAGTGATTCAGTGACGCAGGAGCATCCAGCTCCGAGGAGACAGAAGATCGATGACTGGCTCGTGAAGAAACAGGACACGACTTCAAGGGTGATTGGACAGGTCATCAAAAGAAAAACTGGTTGTTGTCTTTTGTTAATCATTGTTCATTTCTTTTTATTTATTTATTTACAGAACAAGTTAAGTTACTGGTTGTTAGCTTAGGTAATCAACAACTGTTTAGTTAATTTATTGTTTAAAGAAACAGGTAACAGTTATAGAATTTAGTTTCTAGACGGTTATATTCAGTGTAGCTAAAAATGAAAAACACGAATGTAAGAGGGACTTTTTTTTGGTTCACCTCAGAACGAGTGAAGAAGAAATAACAAGACAGTATTCAAGCAGTATTAAAGCACCCTCTGTAACTGAAGCATTATTTCCTTTTTCCGAATATAAACTACTGTTCATTACTTTTCCATATTGTACATCTGAGTATTACAAAGCATTTGTTATTTTGAAAACGAATTGAGATAGAACGAAGTTCACATACTGTAACTAGAAATACCGAAGCATTACAGGCATCAAGCCAAAACCATAAGTTATGTTATCAGAACTAACACACAGCAAGGTAGTGTAAGGCGGCCAAACAGCATATGCATACAAGTATTCCAAGGATAAAGGAACGACACAGGCATCGTAGCAAGCCAAGTTGCGGCCATAACCGAACAGAACCCGCAAGCAAACGCAAAGAGTCACACGGCCATTTGCAGATCAAATACAACGACTGTTAAAAGAGGTAACAGTTCAAGACCCACTGATTCCATTAATATAACATTTCATAAGTCTTTATAAACAACAGTTCGACAAATAACAACAGAGTCATATATCAAATCCGGCATCGCCGTAACAGTATAAAGTCCAAAACCTTGTTGCATGGAGGTCATATAATGACATGAAAGAACGAAACCCTGAGATTGTAAATGCCAGCAAAGGGGCACGGCTAACCCTACAAAATCTAACCAACAGAAACCTACGGCAAATTCCACATTGTATAACCTATAGAAACGCTGGAATAGGAGTAGACCCTACCCGGTCACAAAGGGTACCAGGGTTGGAGAAAGTTGAAGACTGCAAGTTTGAAACCCCCGCGGGCAGAGCTCCCAACCAACCTGCACAGAACAACGATATGAGTTAGTGCGTTTCTATAACCAGAACAAATATCAGAGTGAGAGAAGTAAAGACAGCAAGGTGCGAGAAGAAGAGAATAGCGGACCTACCCAAGGGTCGACGGAGACTGCCGAGCCATAAACCAGTTCCACAAGCTGAAAGGCACAAAAACCCTGTAAGCATCGACAACAGGTGACAGAGGATGATAAAACATAGCACGAGAGTTTACCTCGAGGCCAGGTTGCGTTCGGAGGAGTGATAGTCTCGTGGTTGTGAACACCTGCACAGAACTGGAGCTCAAAAATCGAAAACCAAAAAGATTACTTCGCCAGATTCACGAAAATATAAAACCCTTACCACAGACTTCCGAACCAGACCATTGAAGACAGCAGCTACAGTGAAGGATTCGCATCTCAAACAGGACCATAATCAGTGACAGAGCGAAGGATACGGTGGGTTAGCGCACAGAGAGCATCGCCATAACAACGCGGAGCAGGTAACAGTAGAAAGACAGAGTGTAAATGAGCCGAGGATAACCCTTAAGGGTTTAGCATAGGCGGGAAGCCTTTTCAACGGGAGGAACCGGTGACCATACCCAATAACCGGCAGATAGGTGCTGTAAATGCGCCTCGGTATTGGGGGCAGATATTTGTCCGCGCCCAAGTGTAACCACGTGGGACTGAGGTGAGTCACGTGGCTGTGACCACGTCACCAGGGCTGGGCCATCATAAGTGGTATCAGAGCCAGGTTTTGAGTAAAAGAAGATGGAGGTTGGCAGAAGAGGAAGGGGAAGAGGAAGAGTCCGGAGGGTTGCAGAAGAAGGACTTCGTGATGAGATCCGTGTCTTGCGAGAACGTTTAGAAGCAATAGAAACTGGGGGAAGAAGAAACCCAGCAGATAATAGTGATGAAGATGAGGCAGAACCAGAGGAGGAATTAGAGGGGGTGACACCAGAATTTAGACTGTTGAAGTCGGTTTTGCTGTCAAGTCATAAGCCCAAACATGAGCTGTCGACTTATGACGGAAGCCTGTCCGCAGACGTGCTGTTGGATTGGTTAAGTGAAGTTAACAAGTATTTTGAATTTGAAGAAACCAGCGAAGATAAGCAGGTAAAATTCGCTGCCACCAAGCTGAAAGGACATGCGTCCTTGTGGTGGGACAGTGTTCAGGCGGAACGGAGGAGGCTTAACAAACAGCCTATAAAGAAATGGTCTAGAATGGAGGCCAAACTGAAAGAGAAATTCTTACCACAGGATTATCAGATTATGCTGTACAGGCAGGTACAGAACTTGAAGCAGAGGGGAATGACTGTGAAAGAATTTACAGAAGAGTTCTACAAGTTAAATTTGCGAGCAGGTTATGTGGAGGACACCCCGGAGAAAACAGCCAGATTTGTGAATGGCTTAAGGGGGGAAATCTTAGATGAGATTGGTATCCTTTCCCATCTCAAAATTTAAATCTTAGCAAACTGTGGAGACACATTTAAATAATAACAATTGTAAAATTACATTTAAAAATTTCCATGTTTGATAAATCTACAATTGCATTTTTAATAGAAATTAATTTTCAAAGTTCTAAAATTTATACAAGCACACTTTTACATGCCAACCACATTTAACATTGACAACTTGGACACTTGTACTATTTAATTTTCAATTTCACTACTTAAAATTTGATGCTTATACACACATTTATATACTCCAATGACATTTATAAAATTACATTTTTTTCATGTTAAAATCTGATATATAAAGGAGAACATTATAAACAAAAGCTTAAATCTATATATTTGTGTTGTGATGTGTTGTATCATGTTAATGTCAATGTCAAATGTTATGTTTTCGTTGTTGTGTTTGAGAAACACATACTTTTATTGCATTCATATGATATTTAATCTCTATTTAATTTTATTTTTTTTGTAAAGCTTGGCGGGTCCATCCATTTTCTATTATATATTAGGCAAATTTACACCACACAGATTGACGAGGTGGCCTCAACTTGCCCCGAGGACAAACCAAGTCTGTTGGCCACTAGTCAGCATTATACGCCATCCAAAAACAAAATTGCTTCAGTATTTCTATCAAAGCTAGGTAAGTCTCAGTGTTGTGTCCAAATACTATATAAATGTAATAACTAACATATGCAACAGGAAATTTAAAAGCTACCTGCAAAAAAAAAAAAAAAAAAAAAAAAAAACTAATCATGAAGAATCTTGTCTTTCTGCTCATTCTGCTTGTCAGAGACAGAGACTACAGGAGCAGGATCTTCAGTAGTTGCCCCTGGTATTCCATACAGCTCCAAGATGCAAGGGATGTGATGTCAATATGATCCATCCTAATGTCCTATTTGTGCAGCTGAAATAGGATTTTCTCCATGTCTTTTTAATAACTGGGCAGGCCATGCATTGTGACTGCCATCCCCACAGAGATTTGTTCCATCACTTTTCCAAGCATAGTTTTCATCAAGAACTAAAAGTACAGGGTGTGTTTGAACTGCGTAAGTCTACCTCGTGTATTCCCTAGATCAGGAACCATCATCCTCTAGTCTTCTATCTCCTCGTCTGGTTCACTTTCCTATTTTATCTCCGCTTCCTAGTTGTCAATCAACTTCTGGATTCCTTCATTCGTTTCATCCCGGTATGTTGCTACTACCTCTGCTATGAGGTGCTCAACAGGCTTATATTCTCTGAACAGTACCTATCAAACTATTTGCTGCAATATCACCTCCATTGTCTGATCTGAGACACTTCAACATTTTTCCTGTCTCATTTTCAACCAAAGCTTTCCATTTCTTGAAAGTATCAAATACATCAGATTTATTTTGAATACAATAAATGCAGGTTTTTCTGGTTGTATCATCAATAAAAGTAACATAATAACGAGAGCCACCAAGAGATGATACCTGAGCAGGTCCCCATACATCTGTATGCACAAGCTCTAATTTTTTGCTCTTCTTTTCTTTCCCAACTCTAAGGAATTTGACTCTCTTCTGTTTTCCATAAACACAATTTTCACAGAATTTTAAATCAACATGCTTCAAACCTGGGAACAAATTTCTTGAGTGAAGAATCTGCATCCCCTTCTCACTCATGTGCCCGAGCCTATGATGCCACAATGTCGTATCTTCTTCTGTAGAGGTTAAAGTATTAACATAATTAGAAATACCATTGCATAAGTACAATGTACCAATCTTTTCTCCATTTGCTATTACCAGGGATCCTTTAGTGACCTTCCAGGTTTTATCCGTGAAAGTAGTTACACAACCTTCACCTCCCAACTGCCCTGTTGAAATCAAAATTTTCTTTAGATCTAGAACATGCCTTACCTCCTTCAATATCCATTGATTTCCATTCTGTTGTTTTATGAAAACTTTACCCATTCCAATGATTTTACAGGGTTTATCATCACCCAATCGAACCTGTCCAGAATCTCCTTGAACATAATCATGAAAATGTTTCTTATTAGGTGTGGCATGGAATGAGGCCCCTGAATCTACCACCCAGGCATCAATAATATTTTCTAATGAAAGAATCAAAGCATCTTGCAACACATCACCTATTACATTTGCTTCATGATTAGTTTCTTGTTGCGCATCTCCTTCTTTTCCCTTCCGAGACTTGCAATCTTTCTTCAGGTGTCCTTTCTTCCTGCATTTCTAGCACACTATCCCTAATCTGGACTTGATCTACCTTTTCTTGACTTACTGCAATATCCTGGGCTCTTTCCCCTTTCCATTTTTCTTCCCCTATTCTCTGCAATCAAAGAATTACCTGAGGTCTCATCGGAGCTTTTCCGTCGCATTTCCTCGCTAAGGATTGCACCGACAACATCATCAAACTTTAAAGTACTAGATCCAGAGATAAAGTTACTAATGGCCATAACTAAGCCATTCCAACTTTCTGGCAATGAGTACAAAAATAACAGAGCCTTAACTTCATCATCAAAATTTACCCCTACAGAACTTAACTGGCTTGTCACTGTATTAAAATCATTTAAATGGTCTGCAACTGATCCACCTTCTGACATCTTCATATTAAATAAACGCTTCATAAGAAATACCTTATTTGAGGCTGAGGGTTTTTCATATAGTTTGGCCAATGTTGACATTAAACCATTTGTTGTCGTTTCCTTTGAAATATTAAACGCTACCGACGCCGCCAGGCACAACGGTATTGTTCCAAGTGCCTTTCTGTCGAGAATATCCCATTCTGTGTCTGTCATACTTGTTGGCTTCTTTGTCTTTCCGCTCAATGGTAGGTACATATCTCTCTGATATAGATAATCTTCCATTTGCATCTTCCACAACTGGTAGTTTTGGTCGTTGAATTTTTCGACCCTAAACCTACCAACTTCCGCCATTACTCTCACTCGAACCAGGAACCCGTCTCTCCTGCGAGTTTATCAACCAAATAGACCTTCGGCTCTGATTCCAGTTGTTAGAAAATTATATATTACGGAGCAATGGAACACATAAAATATTGCAGAAATATAAACACAAAAAACACATAAAACAAGAGAGACATAGATATACGTGGTTCACCCAGTTTGGGCTACATCCACGAAGAAACAACCAATCCTTCTTTTATTATATTATCCAACAAACTGAAGAGATAAAACCTACAACAGATCCATTGTAACACCCTCTTCGCTCTCAATCTCCTCTCTCTTCCTCACTCAGAATACAAATCTGCATAGATGCAATACAATTCCCTCATATATAGTGAGGGGTTGCCTTCTAGGGAAAAAACCCTAAACAAACATATCTTCTACTATCAGATCATCCGCCTAATTAACGACCTAGATTGAATAGAAATTACTAGACTTTTACAAGGCAATTTTACATCTATTTTTAGCTTCGGGGGTGCTGCCCTCGAACCTCCGCCTAGGGACCGCTAGCCCCCTGACCCCCTAGCCAGGGGGAATCAGCTCCCCTGAACCCTCGCCAGGGGGACAAGTCCCCCCCGCACCGCCCCCCACGTGGAGGGGTGTACAGTCTTCCTGGGGTATACATCCGGCTGAGACCTTTGAATATAGAAGATAATCAGGCTCCACACCCAACAAGGAAAAGTGATCAATCAAAATTTGAAATCGATTGACAAGGAGAGGAAGATGAAACAAAATACAAAAAAAATACAACAACAACAACGGAACGGGGCATTCAGACAAATACAAACTAAAGTTTGGAGCTTCTCTATCAACATATGAGAACACATGATATGGAGATCATGAATGTTTTCAACCTTGAGAGTCTGATGCAGGAGCATCCGGCTCAGAAATATCATTGTATTTTAGTAAGACATAGGGGGTCTTGTGTTTTAAGGGAGTTGGTTTCCAAAAGAATTAAATTAATGTAATTTTAATGTTTTTGAAAGATTTTAACTTAGAATAGGAATTAATTAGATATTGTGAGGAATATTGTAAATGTTCCCGAATGTTGGAGAACATAAGAGATTTAGGCTAGTTAAGATTCCATAGGGATTGAGAGATTTGGAAATCAATTGTAAATATTAGATTAGGAATTTGTTTCATGGTTTGTGGAACTAGAGAGGATCCTTAGGGATTAGTTGAGTCAAAAGTGGACTTAGAGGATATTCAGGGTTTAGTTCAAAAGATTAAGGATCTGAACCGAAATGGGTTACAGAACCTTTTGTATAAATGTAAGCCTAAAAGGCATAGAGAGAGTGAGTTAGAATGAGAATCAAAGTTCAGAGATTAGATAGGGTTTGATTGTAAGCCTACGGGAAGGAAAGGAAAAAGGCCACTGATTAGAAAATCAGGCCAAAGAAAGAGATTCATTATGTAAATAAATGTTTATAAAGACAAATAATTTGATTCCTGAGTTGTGTGGTGTGTATTGATTAATGGAATTATAAATTGTGTGTGAATTAGAGTATTTTCTGCATAATATATATATGCAGGTGGAATTAAAGTAGAACACAGAGGTGGACAATGAAGGATAGTGGTCTAATCGTTTGAATCTCATTGAAGGATCAAAGTTGAAGTTCATAGGTGATAGTGCTTAAAAGTACGTAGAAGTAAGTTCAGGAGGAAGTTGCGCTGAAGAACAACCAAAGACTGTAAACAATGGAGAAAACCTAAACCATAGAAGAACAAAGAGAGGATAGTGCAAGAGAAGGAGTACAACAATCAGAAGTGATTGAATAATCTCAGAAAGGATAGATGCATAAAGAATCATATGGTCAAGTTGGATGAATAAACCATAACATAGAGGAATTGCATAAAGACGAAGAAAGGAAAGAAGGAAGGAATGAAGTAACCGTGCACAAGAACTGTTGGATCAATCAGATCAACGGACATGATTAATAGAATAGGATCGACAGAGATCTTATCGCGCGAAATAAAGTCAAGAAGTGAAGGGATCAGATTAAGCCACGTGACAACAGAATAATGGAGTGGTCTACGACAGCAGTAAGTAGTATCTCGTCTCAAAATGGTAAATGATATTTTACAAATTCACGCGATTAACCTGAGGGGTTGACACGTAGCACATCAGTGGGGAAGCAACACCGCTTATCTCGTGCACTCTCAACTTGTTATGTATCATGCTATTAATCGCACGATATTACATGATCACTGTTGGATTGAGGTAGGAGAAATAAATGGTGGAGATAGGCCAGGTTAGTTGGCGCGAGATACTGCGCGACAATCGTCGGATTGAGGAATGAGATTGACGGCGGAGATTTAATATGCTAAGGAGAGCATCAATATATGTGCAAAGGTTTGTGGAATGGAGGAAAGGTAAGGTTTAAGTGTGGTTTATGAAATATTTCTATTGTATAGGAATTATAATAGAAATAAGCGGGATTAATGTATTATGGTTTAAGTTGAGTTTTAACCAGTCTAAAATCCATGGTATGGTTAATATGAGTGGGTAATAAGAATTAAACAAAGATTATGAAGGATTTATAAGGTTCTTCTCAAAGGTTTATAAAGGTCTAGACTTTGGATAGTTAAATCAAACGTTTCTGCTTAGAGTTTATTGAAGGAGCATTAAACCTTGACTTGTGAAGGTTTCACTAAGTATGGAATTATAAAATTCCTGGAACATAGTGTGACATGCAATTTTATTTGCATGATGTGGGTAGGTGCGGCTTTTGCTGCGTCACTTATAGTAATTATTCCTATACAACAAAAAATTCTTGATCTACGCAGTAAGTTGCAGGTCATTTAGGTACTCAGTTGTAGACTCAAGCCTCTACGCGCTCAGGGGCAGAGCCTCCCTTCTTTCCCAAACCACAGATCACAAAGATACAACCATTCAATTCAAGATGTGATTTTAAGTTGATTGTCTCCTTTATTATTGATGCCTATATAAAATATTATATTGAGGGATATATCATTAAAATACCATGGTCCACATACCATGGATTCCCCTAATACTTGCTACTATGGTTTGTAAACCATTCATGTTTTACAACATTACATGTTTTTTTTACAAAAATGAGGGGCTTTGACTCGCCTCGAAGCCCATATACTGCGTGGTCTTGGCACTTCGCTGTGTCGTCCACTTTGCACTCCACTACATTCTTCACTGTGCACTCCGCTCCACAACATGCAAAGTCTTCATCGAAATCTAGGCCAAGTTGGGCTGCGCAGATTTGGATTACCAACATTCATTGCATATTTTTTTCATGCCTAGGTTTGTATGACCATTATTTTTTCATCTTCATTCATTTTATTTCATTATCTTCTTCTATCTTCTATAAATTTTACATGATATCTTTGGTACCCTTTTATATATATATATAATTTAGATTTGTAATAGGAAAAATGAGACCAAGAATTACTTATATTTGCATCAATTGTTGAATTGGATTATCTGCTTATGGTTATTCTTCTCTCGATCTTGCCCGCCTTTGCCTCATCCTTTCTCTAGCAACTTCTTGGCTTCATTTTGGTTTGGCACTCGAGCCATTTTTTAAGAACGAATCCTCCAATTTCCCATTTTCTTTGTTGTCAATATTTAAATGGTAATAAAACCACTATAAACAGAAGTTAAATTGTTCACAATTATAATTCAATTTCAATTAAATACAGTTGAATTGTGTTATCAACCACATGCATTTAATTCACCTTATAGCAATTGAAGAGAATGTTGCCAATTTTGTTGTTTTTCCTTCAATTTTCGTCGTTGCCTTTCCAATTTCCACCTTCTGTATGTATTCTATTTTATTTGTTGTTGGGTGACAGAACGAGCTCGATGGATTACGTGCATAAATAAATACTTGGTTGGTGGAAATTTATGACTAAAAACACTCAATCGAGCTCCTACCTTCGTAACAATGTCAATTAATATATTAATATTTGGTTGTTGGTGGGTTTAATGATTAGAAGAGCTGGATCAAGCTCTTTAGTCCTAATTAATTAAAAGTTTGAATTTTTCGTTGAAAATAAGTAAAATTTGCACTCATTTTTGGATTTTAGCAATTTAATTATCCAACCATAAGTATGTATAGTCGCTGCTCATTTAATCCCATTGACAAATTATAGCTTGTATATACTCATTTTTGAATTTTGGCAATTTAATTATCCAACCAGAGGTATGTATAGTCCCTGCTCACATATTCATTGCCTAAATTTCTGACCAAACCAGGTACGAATGAGCCTGGAATTTAATGAAATTTGTTGCATTGCATCAATTGTCACATAAGTTATTTAAGTGTTTGCATTTCCCTCAACGACAGGTACCATCTGTCGTATAATTATTTGTAAGTCTGGTTAATTATCACAAGTTATTGTAATGGATAACCAAAGTTATTGAATAGGTTAATCATCATCCTCCTCCTTTTTTTTATAATAAAAAACATAACTATATATATAGTTATTAGTGGTTTTTTATTTGGGAAGTTAAATCAATAGTATAAATATAGAATTTTGTAATTATTTATATGTTTCATAACTTGAAGTTCTAATAATATAAAAAATCTATAAAATGTTTTATAAAAAAATGAAAATAGATTGGAAATCATAGAAAATTTAGTGAAAATTACACTGTTGCTATAAGACAATGTTTTGTAACTTTTCATTCAGCACGGGTGTCTTATGGGCCAAGCGGCCAAGGCTCTCTATCAGAGTATGATGTAGAAGGATCCATGCTTCTTAGCCTCTTAGTTAGGAATGTGATTATCCTATTAACTTTGTCCACTTTCTATACAAGTTTTGCCATGCATATGATGATTTTCTATTTAGTATCAACCTTGTCTATGAGGACTCTTCCCATTAGAGTCTTTATATGCCAATATAGATTGATTGTCTGCATGTAGGACGTGGCTTTGGCTTTGGCAGAGTTCCCAATGTTTGGGATCCAATCTCTAGTTTCCCAGTCCACATGCATGTTAGGAATGTATCTCCAAGATTGCCTTACTTGTTATTCCATGTTAGATATTGCTCTCTGAACAACTGCAGGGATGATGTCCTTGTATCTTTCCATAACTACTCTAGCAGCCGAATGTACATAGGTGCCACGAATGGAGGGAGTGAGACAACCCAAATAATTGGCACCTAGCCATACAAGGAGAGGGGAAGACCACATGTTGGGAAAAAGGGGGTAGTGCTTTGCAAGCACAAATGAAACAAGAGGGGTGGCAGAAGGAAGAGCAGGAGGGGGACTTGAGAGCACAAAGTAGAGAGAGGATGAGGCAGGATAAAGCACATGTAGGGAGGGACGACCAAGAAAATGAGCAAAGGGATTGGGGTGAAGACCATGCAGGGGCGAGGGAGTAGAAAAACACAAGGAAAGGGGATGAGACTAAACCAAAAACAAGCCACCCAAAGTTAATAAGCCCAACGAGGGGAGAAGAAACCAAAATCCTATGAAGCTCACAAATTAAAGAGAACCAAAGATGAGAGAATTCATAATTGAAATGTGATCTAAAGAGGTAGAATAAAGAGACCAAACCTATAATTGTTGGAGTTGTTGGAGGTGTTGTGGGAGGTCTCTCGAAAGAGAGAGAAAAGATTGAAGCAATCACAATTCAGTATCAAGATTAGACCCCCTAACCTTAGTTGTTCCATGGATTAGTTCTATTGACCCAAGAACTCCAACTTTGTTTGCTTCCCGCCATTGCTGGCTGCTTATGAGCATGTAGAGGCACTCTCTTCTCATAATGCGATCTCCTTCTAGCCACCTTTAAAATTATTAAATTGCTTTGCTCCATGACCTTCTTTCCTCCCTGTGTGAAACCTTGTGCAATTCTACCTTCCCTAAATGTTGCATGAACTAGCTCTATGTCACAACAACAACCATTAACTTACCATATGCTTGTCCCTTTGCTCGATAGTTATGTAACCATGCAGGATGCTAAGGGAAAGGCAACCCACCCTCCTTTATTTGCTTGTGTGTTGTCAACACACCCTCCATGGGCATAGCAATCATACTCTGTTATTCTCCTACATGACTCTTTGAACTGTTTTGGAGCGAGTTGATTCCAATTTGAGTCTATAACATCCTCATCATAGTTCAAGCATGCATTTGCTATCTTATCTACCAATTTATTGCCACTCCTTAAGATATGTTGAGGAATGAGTGCGTTGATTGTTGCTGATTGCTCGACTATGTTTTCTAGGTTGGCTAAAGTTTCTAGTTGTTCGTAACTTTGGTAGGATTATAACCACTTTGGATTTTTTTATAATGGTGATGATGATCTTGGTTTTAGATTTCGCTGATTTTTATAGAAAATGGAAATTGGCGAATATTTTTTTGGAAAAATCATGTAAAAATCGGCTAAAGACTTAATATTTGGCAAGATTAATGTCAATGCTAAAGGCACTTTCAAAGTCGGAGAGGATGGTTTGAAAAGACAATGCTTCTTTGCTGGTTGGATTACCAATAAGAATGTTGTCATCAACAAACTGCTTTTGAGTGGATACCTGATTGGCAGGCCCATTGGGGAGGCCTTTGAGGGAGCCAACAAAGGCTCCATAACTAAGAGATATGCCCAGATTTTCCACCATGAGGGGGACAATGTATTGAGAGAGGGGATCACCTTGTCTTATGGCACAAGGGGGAAAGAAGGCAAGGGAGGGAAATCCATTGACAAGGGTAGAAAAGAAAGGTTTAGATATCAATTGCATAACCCAAGAAATCTAGGGATCAACGAAGCCATGGGCTTTCAACGTGAGGGACATAAACTGCTAGTTAAGCTTGTCAAAAGCTTTAGACATGTCTAGTTTGATAATCATGCCCGAGTTTTTAATGGAGGAGATGGAGTGAATGTGTTAGTGGAAAGTGATGATACTATCAAGAATTTGTCTTCCCTCTACATAGTCTCATTGTTCTTTAGAGATTATGTAGGGTAGCAAAAGATTAATTCTATTTACAATGACCTTTGAGATTATCTTGTAAATAACATTGCAAAGAGCCATGCGCTTGAAGTTAGCAAGGGTTTAAACTTGACCATTTTTAAGTATGAGAGCTGTGAAAGTGGCATCTAGTCTTGTGACTAAGGTTCATGATTTCCTTGAGTCTTCTACTATTTGGACCACATCTGCCCCTATGATATTCCAACGTTCTTGGAAATAACTCAGTAGTGAAGCTGTCAGGGCCAAGGGCTTTGTTTTTGGGCATTTCCATCACCATTTTTTCTACCTCTTTGATAGTGATTTCTCTCATAACCACATCATTTTGTTCTTTAGTTATAAAATTTGGTATGTGTGTGGTTATATTTCTGATACCCTGATTTCTCGTTCTTTTAAAGCCCCTCCCTGGTCTCCATTGCAAGCCGCAAAGCTGCTCATGGAGTTCTAGGAGGAGGAGCAGCGTTACAACTGTGGGGAAATTCCAAAATCAATAACAAGAGGACGAAAGTAAGTTTGTGGAGATAGCAGCCATCATTTTGTTCTTTAGTTATAAAATTTGGTATGTGTGTGGTTATATTTCTGATACCCTGATTTCTCTCTCTTTTAAAGCCCCTCCCTGGTCTCCATTGCAAGCCGCAAAGCTGCTCATGGAGTTCTAGGAGGAGGAGCAGCGTTACAACTGTGGGAAAATTCCAAAATCAATAAGAAGAGGACGAAAGTAAGTTTGTGGAGATAGCAGCCATGCTGGTGTTTCCTTCTGGTCTGAACTCCTCTGAGGGCAATGGCAAGGTCGTCTGTGTCATGGATGCATCCAGTTATGTAGGCTTGTGGATTGTTCAGGGCCTTCTGCAACGAGGCTATTCAGTGCATGCCACTGTGCAGAGAGACGCTAGTATGTTTATTTATTGAAAAGAGAACAATATTTTCTAGTTTCTTGATGAATTTCAAGTTAAGATGAATTTATGAATCTAAGATTTTAAACTAAGCTTGATGTATTTTTGTTTTCAAAAGCCTAAGGATAAAAATAGGAAAGTTGCGCCATCCCATCCCTATTTTGAATTCCCAGTCACTTTGAAATTGAGATGAAGGTTTTCACATTTCTTTTTGATTGAACTTATAGTGTGTTGGCAATCTTCATTGATGATTTTAAATGGTGGCAGGCGAAGTTGAGTCTGTCAGAAAATTGCATGGGGATCGATTGCAGATCTTCTATGCAGATGTCTTGGATTATCAGAGCATTACTGATGCGCTCAAGGGCTGTTCTGGTCTGTTCTATACCTTTGAACACCCTCAGAGTGCTGCAGGTTATGATGTAAGTTAGTGAACCTTTGAATTAAAAATGTGGACATTTTGGTATATGTATTGGAAGGGTTGAATATTGACAGATGTGGACTTGTGTAATACAGGAAGTGATGGCAGAACTTGAAGTACAAGCAGCCCACAATGCACTGGAAGCGTGCGCTCAGACCGAGACCATTGAGAAAGTTGTGTTCACTTCTTCTGTGGCTGCAGCAATTTGGAGAGAAAATGGAGACTACAAGGTTAATGCCCTTGATGAGAGGCATTGGAGTGATGCAAATCTTTGCAGGAAATTGAAGGTCTGTATATATGATTTTTTATATGACAAAATGTTAAGTTTAGTATGCAATCTAAGTAAAGTGGACTGATTTATCAGTTTTTCCTTTTAACTTGTTAACGATATCTAACTGAATGGTATGTTCGATAGCCTTGGCCTGATTAGTTGCTTAATCTAGTAAGTAACTCAGAAGTTTGCATCTAAAGCTGCTTTGATCAGATTAGTTAATCTAATAAATAACTTGAACGTTTGCATCTACAGTTTTCCAAGGTCAGCTACAATAGTAGTTTTCCAAGGCGACTTACAATATTATGGAATCCATGATAGTAGTATATTTAATATGAGCCCAACGTGTCATTTGTAGCAATTGTATCTGGGTGGGGAAAAGCATAATTGCTCCTTCCAATCTAAGGAAATAAATCCAATTGACTCTTTCATATTTTAGTTTGTTTTACTGAGCTATACAATGCATCTTGCTTCAGCCTTCTCTCAGTCCATGAATCCATATCCAATTAGCTTTTGGCTTTTTGAAATTGCTCAAATGATAATACATGCTACATATTCATCTTGCTTCTCTCAGTCCATGAATCCATATCTTGCTTCTCTCAGTCCATAAATCCATATCCAATTAGCTTTTGGCTTTTTGAAATTGGTCAAATGATAATACATGCTACATATTGCAGATAACCCTGCAATAATCCATATCCAATTGATCTTTTGCCTCTTAAGATTGCTGAATTGATACCACGTCTTAGACAACAGAGTGCATATATCTTCTCTATATGCAACAATCCATATCCAATTCATTTTTGTCCTCGAAGTTGCCCAGGTTATAGATGCATCAAATACTGAGAAAGTCTACTTGTGTAACCGTTGTCTAAATCTTTGGTGCATACTGAAGCAGGGCTAAAATGGCTTTGTGCTAAGTATATATATTTTTACAGAAAGAAGTTAAATACATTGTGGTGGGTATTCATCATTTTTTTAAGGTGTATATGTATAAAATTTGGGTGTTTCTCAAAGATTGTGGAGTTCAAAGCTGTACAGTTTAATAACGAACCTTGAAGTGATCTGTGGTATTCTGTTCTAATTATATAATATTTCCTGTTCACAGTTATGGTACGCATTAGCCAAGACACTGTCAGAGAAGGCTGCATGGGCGATGGCCATGGACAGAGGGTTGAATATGGTGACCATCAACGCATCTCTGATTGTGGGACCTGGTATCACATACAAAAGCTCAGGATCTACCATTGCATATCTTAAAGGTGAGGGTGAGAGATCTGCATACCAAATAGACTCTGCTCTAGAACGTACAAATATGGTATAGTAATCCCTTTGAAGAGGATCTAATCTATGGAAGTGCAGAATATTAGCTAGTTTATTTACAGTGGCTAGTCTTTGTGATCGCAGGGGCTGCACAAATGTATGAGAAGGGCACTTTAGCTACGGTAGAGATAAGGTTTCTAGCGGATGCACATATATGTGCTTATGAAGATCCATCTGCATATGGGAGATATATATGTTTCAATCAAATAGTCAGTAATGCAGAAGATGCTGTCAATTTAGCACAGAGTTTGCAACACCTGATACCGTTCCCTGATAGGTACAGAGAAATTAATTATTCTTCACATATTAAAATCACTGAAGATTCTGTATCTTCAAGATTTAAATTGGGTTGCTTACCTAATGATATTTTATCTTACCTATTATGTCACGATGAAATTAATCATACATAGATACTGTCCAAAGATAGTCATGAATTTGTTATTTATTTGATTTTTTTCATAATTTGGTAACAGATTTGAAGACTCAACGGTTTGCCAACAGCGTCTGAGTAATAAGAAGCTGACTGGATTAATGGTTGGATATGGAAACCGTGCAACCGTAAGCAGCGAACTGTAAGGGAAGGGGGGAGCTTTTCCCTATGTTACAGCTTAACAGCAGCCATCAATAGGGGCACAAGAAACTTGGGAGGTTTACATGTTCAAACTATATCCATTTTTGTACATACTGTAATGTAATTTTCATTTCAAGGTTTGTTGGAGAGTTGGCGATAAGTCGATTTCCTTCCCTACGAGCACCAGTCTTCATTTGATAGTTGGCAACAGCCCTAAATCGATTTCCATAACGACCAGCATTAAAGTTGTAGCCTGTGACTAAGGCTCTCTACCATATGCATTTTTTTGTTAATTTCTGAAGTAAAATCAAATTCATGATTCCTTGCAAGGAAAAGTGAAAGCAAGCTTTGTTGATGGGCTGTTTGGTGTGTGAATAAAAAGGGAGTTGTCTATAATGCGACTTTTTGGAGATTCCGGTGACAGAATCCGGCGGAAGAAATTGAGGTTAAATATTGATTTGTTGCAGTTAAAATGGTTTTTTAACTGCATATTTGGATTCAGCACCCTCGAAAACCCCTGGGACGCTTTCATTATGCAGAAACTAGCTATCAAACTTGCTATTCCAATAAATTCCTGCCGGATTTTGACCAAAAAACCCGCCAAAAAAACTTTCAAAAAGTCCCGTTATAGACAACTGCAATAAAAAGTGGATACCTCAGACTCTGGAATTGTTTTATCATTACGAAAGTTGCTCCAGTTTGTTTTATCATTATGGGAAGTTACATTTTTTAAGCATGACCTGTGTTATGAATGGAATGGGAAGTTACATTTTTCCTGTTTTAGGGAGTGTGTAATGTTCGCTTATATGTGGCAATTTTGTTACAAGAAGGCTGTTTTTTTTTTTGGTCTGTTTTTATATTTTCTTATAAAATGATAGCATCTTTGTATATGGAGATGGTAAATTCTTCAATTACAAGATAAAAATAAAATACTGCTTTGCCTCGGAAGATCGAACTTTTATTTTTAATTTTTTATTTAAAGTATGGAATAGATTCGGTTTTTGGAGCTAATGGAAAGTAAATTTCCATTTTTTCTAGTATATTTGGGTTTTGGTTCATTAATATATATTTTAATTAAATAAAAATAAACCTATCTTATGAACAATTTTTGTTATAATTAAAAAAAACAAAAATTTAGATGTTTGAGTCTCTGGCAAAACTAAGTACTATCTAGTCCAATCTATGTTTAGGTGTGCAGGTTTGGGAACTATGTTGTTTGAGTCTGGCAAAACTAAGTACAATCTAGTCTGTTTAGGTGGGCAGCTTTGGGAACTGTGTACCATCTGCCATATAAATTATTAAATGTTTGAATTTTCATCGAAACTGGGTACGGTTGGTCAAATAAAACATTTAGATGTTTGAGTTTCTGGCAAAACTAAGTACTATCTGGTCCAATGTATGTGGGCAGATTTGGTTCCACATCCCAAACAAAATTATGTATCCTTGAGAATCGCTCAGATTTGGTTCCACATTCAAACAAAATTATGCTCCGACACGATTTATTAGAGATTTATCTAATAAGAAAAAAAAAAATTCCTCCCAAAACCAAAACCAGTACCATCTGTCATATAAAGTTAAAAGTTTGAATTTACGCCGAAACCAACAGATACCATCTGTCTTAAAAACCAGGTACCGTCTCTCATATAACTATTGAAGGTTTGAATTTCTGCAAAATGCAATGCTACCTGTCATATAACTATCCCAAAGTTTGAATTTCTGCCCAAATCGGATTAAGAATGAGCGGATATTTAATGAAATTTGTTGACCGTCATCACATCAGTGGTACGTAGGTAGATGATGAATACACAATCAGCATGAAATGCATTTAACGTACATGTGGACAAATAGGAGAATGATATTTTAGTTAGGAAGAATATTTAGTTACAATTCATGAGTACACACATATCGAGGGGATACACTATACTGGAGAAGTACACACAGGGATATTCCATAGCCTTTTTGTGGGTGACCAAAGGGACCCATATATGGAAAATTCACTTATACGGAGCACAAATACACAGTGGTCAAGATTAAACACCAAATTGATGGGTTATCATTCTAACTCATTTATTCTCATTGCCACTGCATTGTGTGTTTTGTGAAATTATACTTGAATTTGTATAGGTTTGATTTAGTTAGAAAATCATTAAAAAATAAAATTTGATAGATAAAAGAAGTAACGAATTTTATTCATGTAAAAAAGAATTAAAAGAGAATATAATTTAATAAAATATATTCTATATTTTTGAATTAATGTAGTGATTTAGATTTTTTCAACGATTGGAATTAATCTAAGATCTTTTACTTTTGTGATGTTAGTAAAATAGCATATGAAAGAGTATGAAGAGCCACATGTGCATATTGTAAGAAAGATGAAACATAATGACGACTATCAGATCAAGGACACAAACACATTGATAACAGAGGTCAACCAGTGTGGGTTACGTCTCCATGCCCTGGTGTTAAGAGTGGTGAAAGTCGCTTCAGTACATGATGCAAAATGATCATGAGTACATAGTACATCCTTTGTCATTACAAGGATAAATTCCTTCAACCAAAGTGGCATGTCTTTCTAAGAGACGTTCTCAGGAACTCTCAATCAAATGGGTCTTCTTTCAGTATCACAAGCTAATAAATTCTCATATGACGTGGCATACAAGTATCCCTCAACATAATGGTAATAAGAGTCTTAATAACAACAAAAATCATCTCAGCAAATTAGAAGAAAAACATGGCATAACAACATCATATACCTCCACTTTCGCGGATGGCTTGAAATTGCAAAGCTCTGCTGAAAAAATAGACGTCACTGTTAAATTCGTGGTGCGAAATCGTGTTGCACGACTGTAAATTTGACCTCTTTTTGACACTGTCGAAATCTAGACCCTTGGAAATTTCAAAGATTCCTCCAAAGATTCTTTCCTGGAAATGGCCAAAAAATTCGTTGCTCGGATGGAACTTCTAAGCACACCACTATGCTCCTTGCGCAATTCTGTGAAAAATGATTATAAAATCGACATCATTCCACCTCTATAAAAAATTAGCTTCCAAGGGAATCTTTTATATTCCACAAGATTCTACAAATATTTTTTGTTGTTGGCTACCTAAATTTACACTGCTCAGATGGGGAAACGGACCACATCATCACATTCCTTATGAAATTCTGATTCTTTTAAGTATAAAGTTGACATGATTCCGTCACTCTGAAACTTCACCTTCTAGGGAATCTTTTAGATTCCTCACTCAAAGAATATTCTTCTGGAATAATATCGTCTCGAAAAACGTGCCCCGTCTGCATTGGGTTTTGGGTGCACGGTTCCGCTCTCTGTCCTCTGCTCAACAATCCTTGATCTGAATGGAAAATTATTTTCGTTCTGCTAAATTCCTCGTTAGAATATGTAAAAAGTTCTTAAGGATTCAGGAGGTTAATTACAAGTTTAAACATGAGTTTTTAAGTGTTTTTATGTAAATATCATGTACAAATTAACATAAGCAAATGATCGAACAACAACATATAACATACATGAACATCACCAAAACAATATCACAATTATCACATGATGAAGGAGTTCACCCCGCCTAGGCTACGTCTCTTTAGTCCCGCTTCCAATGGCTTGACCCTATCTTTTATGCTCAAAAGTGTGAATAAATTAGTTTACAATGTTTAGATAGCTCTGAAACCTGTTCTAATGGCTCCAAAATGCCCAAAAATACCTGTTTAGCCTCTTTCTGCTCCTGATTTGGTAAAAACATGAAGAAATTATGGCTTCCCCAAGTTTTTCTACTGATTGCACCACAATTTCCCTAAAACCTGGCACCATCCTACAATTTCACCTGATTTCTGCTAACCGGGCACCATTTCCACCAAGTTCAGGGCGAATTTGTCAGACGCCTTAAATGGCCTATAAGGCCTTAAATCTGATTTTTTGGGCCACATGGGGGCCACGTGCCTGGGACTAAGGCCAACGCCCACCCCTGCTGACCGGGCCCCTGCTCTGCTCCATTGGTGGTCATGTTGGGTGGCGCGTCTAAGGGCTCGCCCCTTCCTCCGAATGGCACGAACTTCAACTTTAAATATATGCCAAACACTATACATATTAAGAACTATTCGTGTGGTGCGTTGGTAGAGGGCTTGGACTTCTTCTTGGAGGTCGTGGGTTTGACCCCCACTGTCGCTGCTCGAACCTTAACCAAAATTTTGGTGCCCCTCAGGGTGCCACGTGGCAGCCCCTCGCTGGGCTACATGGCAACCAGTGGTTTCTCACCAACCAACCAACCAACCAAACTCGTCCAAATGAACACCTAGGTACCTGTCACGTGTTAGCACACCATTTGTTGGAAGTCAAAAATCATTTGCACAGTCACCCTGCCATGTAGGCATGCCCAGTCAACACCACACCAACGGTATGGACCGCACACTGGGCTGTCTATTTTTTTTAAATTCCCTGTTTAGGAAAACGAACAGAACATGTTTCTGGGAGCATACGAAGTACTTTTTGTGCGAAATGAGTTGCGTTGGATTCAGGATGAGAAGGACTACGCGATTACTTAGGTTCCACACCGATATGACAAATTTGAATTTTGAGCTATTTTTTGAGCACCCGATCATTCCTCTCCACTGGAAGCCTTTTAGACCCCAAAAAATCACTTTCAGTTGTCTAGCAGGTGAGGGTATAGTTCCCTCACTTTTCAAATCTCGATCCATTTGTTTTTGGAAGGATTTTTTCCCTTGAGCCCCACTCAAAGGTAGTCAACACTCTCTCCTTTTGAAGACCTTGTTCTTCTATCAAGAATGGTGTCTTGTTGTAGTTCATCAAGGTATTCAGGAGAAAATTCCTCAATGGAAGGAATCTGGGTATTTTCTCCTTGATCTTCAATCAAAGGAGGCTCATACAACCTTAAGTTCTCAATATTAACAACATAAATTTGCATATATGAAGGCAAATCCAACTTGAAGGCATTGTCACCAATCTTTTTCAGAATTCTGAAAGGACCATATCTAATTGGTTTCAACTTTTTACCTTCTCCTTGGAGCCCCTATTTGCTAATGTGAAGCCAAACTTCATCATCGACTTGGAACTTGTGATCTACCCGATGCTTGTTGTGCCTTGTTTTGTACTTTCCTTGGCTCTTTTCAAGCTGACATTGCACTATTTGATGTACCATTTGGAGTCGTTCAATGAACTTCTTGGCTTTGTCCATGTTACCATCAATAACAACATCATTCTTACCAAGATGATACAACACATTATGATGCAAATGGTAAACAAATTCCTCTACTTGATTCCTTTGACTCAAGCTTGAATGTACATCTTGAAAGTATGTATTTTGTTGATCATAACTTTAATGCAAAACAAAACGATGCTTGAGAAAAGTAGTTACAAAAATAATAGGCCTAGAAAGAATATCAACAAACTTTTCGCTTATACCTTTCTTATTCATTTTTACCAAATGGAATAGTAGAAGAAAACCCATCCAATGAAAGTGTCTTTCTCGCTACAACTTAATCACTGCACCAGTGAAAATTTCTGAATGAAATGAAATGGGCTTACCATATTGCATGAGGATTGTGCCCATGGCATAATTGCATACATCAACTTGAAACTCAAATGACTTTTTCAAGTGTGGAAGAGTAAATATAGGGGATGAACTGATCTTTTGCCTCAAAGCATCAAATGCCTCTTGTTATTTGCCTCCCCACTGGAAGACCTTTTGCACAATTGCCAATGAATTCAAAGGAGCTACAATAGAAGAAAAATTAAAAAAAAATTTCCTCCAACATTGGGCTACTCCCAAAAAACCTCTTATCAAGATGACTATCTTGAGCGTTGACCAATTTATAATGGCATCAATCTTGGAGAGGTCTAACTTCAACTCACCTCTTCCAATATTATGGCCCAAGTACATCAAAGAAGTTTTACCCAACTCATACTTTGACATCTTCAATAACAGAATGTTCTTGACTTACAACATCAAGTACTTTCTTCTCATACATGACATGTTCATAATGAAATTCTCTGAAAATGAAAATTCCATCTAAGTAGACTATCATGTCTAGAAATGGCTTCAATACATATTTTTTCATATGCATGAAAGTAGTAGGAGCATGCAAAGACCAAAAAACATAACAAGCCTTTCAAACAAACCTTGCTTGGTTTTGAATGTCATCTTCCATATGTCTTCTTCAACAACTCTACTTTGATGATAGCCACTCCTTGAGTCCCATTTAATGAAATGCTTTCCATTCTTCTTAGGCACCAAAACAATAGGTGCACCACATGGTGAAGGATATGGTTGGATGATCCTTTTGTTGAACTGTTATAGATCTGATATGAAAATATAGCTCTGATACCACTTGTTATAGATCTAACCCAAAAATACTATAGATCTGATATGAAAATGTAAGATAATGCAAATAAACCCAGAAATAATATGAAATGATTATTTATTGATATCAAACCCTTAAGGTAGGGCAACACCATACATTCACTCCTTAAGGAAGGAGAATACTCCACAAGCCATATGCTTGTTCATACAATAATCCTTTACAATATTCCTTGACGTGGAGTCTCTAGCCTCTATATAGCCTCATACATACAATACCATGGGTCATTACTATGGTTCCCTCATACCATCAAACTAATATCATGGGCCCATTACATTATTAACTACTTGTGGTCCCTTACATGATATGGGTTAACCACCTTATTTATTACTATGGCCCATCCCATTATTACATTATTACCTTGGGTACCTCCCTTGGTACCCCATATTATCCCCCCTAGGTATATAACATCAACAACCCTTGGATTTGCTTTCTTATTTCTGCACTTTCCCTTCTTGACATCAAGTGCATGTCAAGGTTAGGAAGAAGACACTTTTGCTGCAATGCTATTTCATCTTGGATTCTACGCTTGGGAGGAAATCCCTTTGCTTTCCGAAACACCTCATCATCATGGTTAACAACATCAACCAAATCAATTTTCAATTTTGAATTACAACCATCAAACGCTACATAATCAACACCAATATTGGCTTTAATCATAAGAAGCACTAAATTATTGCTTGAATTCATTAGTCTTTTCATTTTCCCTGCATTAAATAATGAAAGATTTAGTTTCTTGCGATGAGATATATAATATGCTCCACACCATCTTTGAACAAGTGGTACTTGTTTTCATGGCGATAGAACATTTCTTTTCTATCATAGAGGTAAGGACTACCCAAAACAATTCCTAAAATATCAAGCGGTACACCATCTAATTCAACTTTGTCAATGAAGTTTGCTATGATTGGAAACCGAAGAATACATTTTATTATAACCTGTGTCCTTGCATATCCAACCCAATATATATGGCTTGGGATGTAGAAGGGTTTCAAGATTAAGTTAACTAAGTCTTCAGATATCAAGTTGGCTTGAGACCTAGTATCAAATAGTGTGTCGATTTTTGTATGTTTTGAGATTGGGTTCACATGAAATAATTCAGTCCTTGTTTCTTCATTTGCAGTGCTAGTGTGACAATTTGATATACTAGTGCTAGAAATGGATTCTTTTCCTTTTATACCCATGGCTGTAATTTTAGTTTCATCACCTGAATCGGATCCCAAGTCCTCTTGAATGATTGCAGATGTCTTTTCTTTTCCTTTGTTGTTGAGATTCTTAGGCCTCATCTGAGGATGAAGCTTCTAATGATGAGCTTCATCGTGAACCTCTTTGGAACAATGTTTATATTGTTTTCTCTCCTTCCTTTTTAATGGATGCATTTTTCTTTCCATTGAAACCCTTTTCTTTTTTTTTTACCCTTAAATGGCTTTTTACTACCCTCTTTTGGAGTATTTTTCCCTCTTACCTCAGGATAAGTGGCTTGCACACACACCTTATTTAGATTATTGGGATTAAACATAAGGATAGTATGCCTAAGGTAATTGTGTAAAACCCCTATATACTTCAACAACGTGCCTTGTGATTGCAAATCTACACCTAACATTAAAGACCTTCTTCTAAATTCTTGGGTGTAATCTTGCAAATTTTGACCTTTAAGTTGTCTAAAGTTCTAATAATTCATGATGTATTTTTGCATATATGCTAGAGGGTAAAACCGTCTTTTTAATTCCAACAATGAAATCAGACCAAGAAATTGAGATCTTACCATGTCTTTTTATCTCTTCTTGTGTTTTGGATTCCCACCATACTAGTACTGCACCCTCTAGCCTCAAGGAAGCTAGCTGAATCTTTATGTCATCATCTTGAAGGTTTTGAATTATGCAATAGACCTCCAACTGACGAACCCAATTATCAAGCTTCTCTGCATTCACTTCACCATTATAAATGGGCAGTTCAAATTTAACATCAAGTTTTAATAGGGGTGTTTTACCAATTCCTTTTGAGGTATGTGTTGAAAAATGTGCAACAAGAAATGTTAAATTTAGAATGTGCTAAAAATAGACCTGCTAAAAATAGCATGTCTAAAATAGAAGTTCGGCCAGTGAGGTCATTGGCCACATTGGGTGAGAGGTGAAACTGCTAAAAATAGAAAGTTCTAAAAATAGCATTTCTGGGTCCCTTACTATTTATAGCAGTCCCTAGTCTATCTATAGGAAGTAAAATTAATTTTGGTCTTAACAGCAGTTGGAAATATTAATTAATTAATTCAATTGAGTTAATTAGTTAAGAAAATTCGAATTTGAAGTCTTTGTGAGCATGCACATGAGTTGTCCCACTGATTGAGGGAATAAGTATGAGTTCTGAGATGAGAGAATCAGTTGACTTAGTTCTAAATAGTCAAGTCCAATTAGATTATTTTAACAAGTTGTTAAAATAATAAAATATAGTTTGTTAATGCTTGCATGCATGCGACAACTATTATTTTAGATAACTGAGGATTCGCTCATGGATAATTGTTGCATGTCAGTTCTGTCAGAGACCCAGTTGAGATTAGATGTGGGACAATGTACTATCAGATGCTTGACTATTTCTAGTAAGTAGTTTTTGCATGGTTGAGGAACTAGTGTCCTCAAGGATTGCGTAGTTGGACCATTGGTTAACTTGGTATGCTTAGAATTAATATGCTTTTGCTATTATTTCCTAAGCAAACTATGCAAGGAAATAGGAATTGGACCATATGGCAGAACTATGGTGTTTTTCTGGGGTTAATAACACGGGTTTGACTGTGTTACTGACTAAAAAATTTGTTTTGACCTCGGTGACCACACCGACCTGTCTGATGCAGTTGGGTTTCCGCCCGTTTTTTTCGAAAATCGTTTCTATAGTTTTGTCTTACCATCTCCTAGTAATACGGAGATCTGTTTTACTGTCGGCCAACGATGGTTGAAGAGGACCTCGTGGACTATGAGGAGGACCCGATGCCCGAACAATATATCTGGGCTCACCAAGTTGGACCCGACATTGGACCCAGGCAGAAAAGGGCTCATCAAGCGACAGATGCACAACTGATGCCGCAACAACTGCCCTCCATCGGAAAACAACTCCCACCTACTTTCAACATTGAAGACATCCCTGGCTTGGAATGCCCTCCACTCTCTCCGGCTACCCTTAACCTGCTCAGCACCAGCTTATAGGCCTCTCCCACTTTTGAATCTCCCCTGGCCCCATCTCTGCATCCCTCCATGCCACTAAACATGCCTTCCCACTCTTTCGCTCTGGCTGGCCCTTCAAACCCTACTCCCCCCACACAATCTTTCGCTCATCCTGGATCCAGCAGTGTAAACCCTCCCTCGCTGATTCGATCTGGATGTTTTAGCCTGTCCATCCCAAACCCTAGACCTGCATTCTCTACTTCTCGCGGTACCTTGGAAGAATGCAAAAGTTTACTAAGGGAGCACCCCACTGGGTGGCGCATGGACAAGCCAAAAAAGGGTCGGTGCCTCAGAGCAGTGGACTCAGATATAAACCTGACTTTTGGTGAAGACATACCTATGGGTGATTCGATGGACACGACGAGGAAGGTTCTTGTTGGGCGAGTTCGAGGCAGGAACTATTCGGTGGAGCGCCTTCGACAATGGACCATGGAAGTATGGGGCTCTCTGTTGAAGGAACTCCCTGTTATTAGGGTTTTGGCTCGAGGTTGGTTTGCACTTTGGTTTCAGAGGGAGGAGTACATGGACTGGATTCTTTCCTGTTACTAGCATATTGAGTTAGCTCCTATGCTACTCAAGAGATGGGATCCCCTATTTGATCTGGAATGCGAGCAGTTAGGAGCAGGACCCATTTGGGTCAGATTACCAGGATTACCTATGCAGTTCTGGACCCCCATGGTATTCAAACGTATCGGCGACGCACTGGGGACTTACCTTGAGCACGACCAGTCCTATGAAAAAACTGGAATCATGACCATGGCAAGGATTCTGTTCCACCTTGATACCAGGGAGGGACTTGAAGAGAAAATCACATTACATAGGCAACATTTCTCTCGCAGATAGCTCCTTGACTATGAAGGAGTCCCTTTCGGTTGTAGGAGGTGCTATAAAGTGGGTCATCTGTACAAGGATTGTCTGCTACTTTCTTCGTCGACATCGGAGACCTCTCGCGGGGTAAAACACCATCTCTCGGAAGAGTGGAACACGAGTGACCAACAACAAGGACTTGCCCCACCAGAGGCTGTAGAAGGGGTGACACAGAAGGCAAAGAATCCGTGAAAGACTCCTCCCTCAACACCTTGTACGCATTCCAAATATGATGCGGGGTTGGCTCCCTCTCCGGGTAATGAATCTTTTCCCATTACCTCTATTTTTCTTTCAGATGTCATGTTATCTTCTTTGCATATGCCAGCGACCCCCCCTTCCTCCTCCTTTTTCCCTATTTCCACCATCACTTGCACCATCATACCTCCCCCCCCCCCCACTTTATCAACTACACCTACATCACTCCGGGGTAATTCTACCCCCACCCCCACCAATCTACCTCCTGCCCCCTTGCGATGGGGTCACATCCCTACAATCTCAGATCCAGATCTCTGCATTTTTCACCCCAAATTGGATTGGGCTCATCCCCCAACTCTAAACCAAAGCCCACCAGAGGGCGCCCATCCAAGATCAAAAAATCCATCAGAACCACGGTGGCTGATGTTGCGTGGGGTCGACAATCCACCATTGAAAGGGCACTTAGAGCATCCGAGCCCTCTATCCCTGTTCCCCCATGATCTGGCTATCCTACAACTGTAGGGGACTAGCCAACCCCAAGAAGGGATTGGCTCTGAAATGTCTATTGCACAACTCCAACTGTGACATCCTATTTCTCTAGGAAACTCTTGGTTCATCTAATTTCATATCCAAAACCCTTCACTCCATCCTCCTGGGCTGGTATTTCCAAGGACTGGATGCGGTTGGCAGATCGGGGGGTTTCACCATGGGAATCAACCCTAGAACAGTCAAGCATATCTCCTCCTGGGGCGGAATAGGCTTCATTGGCATGGATATTTTTGTGAGTGAACTGGGGATCTAGTTAAAGGTGATTAACATATATGCTCCTAATCAGAATAGACTTGATTTTTGGCACTCTATGCTGGACCACCCTCTTGTTACGGGTTCTACCATCATCAGTGGAGATTTAAACTTCTCTATGGGAATTGAGGAATCATGGGGCCATCATTCACAGATTGACCCCATTTCGGACCTGATGAGCACACTGCTGGAGACCTATAAACTCATTGATGTACCCATGAACAAGAAAATGCCCACTTGGCATAACAAAAGGACTAGTGAGGCAACCCTGGGTTGGAGACTGGACCACTTCCTAATACATGAAGACCTCCTCCGTTCCTTTACCCTTTACCGGCAATGGGTAGGCACTGGGGGATTATCTGATCATTCTCCCATATATTTACAAATCTCTGGCCCTTCGAAAAAGCCTCGTGCCCCATTTAAATTCAATTCTGGATACCTAAAAGACCCTGAATACATCAAACTGGTATCAGATTTTTGGAAGGCACAACCCCCTCTCAGGGAGCAGAGAGTGGCTGCTGATTTCTGTGGGCCCTAAACAACCTCAGAACCCTTACTATAGAATGGTCAAAAAAGAAAAAAATGAGAGATGAACATATACTAAAGGACATAGAAGTGCAGATTGCCTGCCTCACGGATGAAAAGGGGCTTGGTTACCTATCAAATGATACAAAGCTCCAACTTGTGAATCTGGAAACACAGAAGGCAAAGATCCTACTTGAAGAGGAAGAACTGTGGAGGCTAAGAAGCAGAGCTATATGGCTCCATGCTGGCGATGGAAACACTAAGTTTTTTCACAACTTCGCAAATGGTAGAAAGGCCTAGAATACCATTTGGCAGTTGCCAAATGAATAGGATGGTTGGGCCTCCACCCACCCTCAATTGGTCAGGTTGGGGATATCTCATTTCAAAAATCAGTTCACTACCCCGGCTACCATCACCCTTACTGATATCATTAATTTGGCCAGACATTTCCCAAGATTTGTAAATCAGTAGGAATCTGAAGACCTACTTCAACCTGTCACTATGGGGGAACTGGAGGGCACCTTAAAATGGTTCAAGAAGGATAAAAGTCCTGGTCCGGATGGTTGGTCGGTCGAATTATACACTGCATTTCTGGACCTTCTGGGACAGGACCTACTGGTGGTCATTGAAGAGAGTAGGACTACTGGACACATCCATCCCCCCCTTAATTTCACCTACTTGGCTCTGATCCCAAAATTTGACTCCCCAGCCTCTTTCAATGATTTCCGACCTATCTCTCTTTGCAACTGCCTATACAAAATAATTTCCAAGATCATCGCCAATTGTATAAAGCCCATCTTATCCAATCACATTTCCCAGGAGCAACTTGCTTTCCTCCACCATAGACATATTTAGGATGCTATAGGCTCAACCCAGGAAGCCCTACACTCCATAAAACTCAAGAAGCTCAAGGGACTGACTCTCAAAATTGATCTATCAAAAGCATTCAACAAAGTCAGCTGGTTATACATTAGAATGATCATCACTCATTTGGGTTTTCCCTCGGATCTTACTAACTGGATAATGGGATGCATCTCCTCTATATCTTTTGCCATACTCATCAATGGGTCAGCCACTCCCTCCTTTCATATTGACAGAGGCATTAGGCAAGGATGCCCTCTATCCCCGTTACTTTTCCTCCTAGTCATGGAAGGACTGAGCAGATTGATTGACACTGAAAAAAGAAGGGGAGGACTTAGGGGACTAAAAATTATGGATCATTTCAATCTGACCCATCTCCTCTTTGTGGACGACATTCTAATTTTCTTGAGTGGTTGTGTTCTGGACACCACATCCATGAATGAGATTCTAAATCTCTTCTACAGAGCAACGAGAATGGAAATCAATCAGGATAAATCCACCATCTCATTATCCGATTGTACACAGCAGGAAATTCAACTCTCATTACAAAAATTTCCATTTCAAGTCACTGAACTGAAGGAGGGGCTAAAGTATCTTGGCTTCAGGCTTAAACCTTATGGATACAAAATTGTTGACTGGACCTGGCTCATCACCAAAGTGGAGAAAAGAATAAATTGTTGGTGTCACAGATTCCTATCTAGGGTTGGTAGATTAATTCTTATCAAATCAGTCCTAGAAGCCACACCAGTATTTTGGATGTCACTGGCCTGGATCCCAAGAGGGATACTCCACAAAATTCAACAAGCTTGCTATCAATTTCTTTGGAAGGGAAGAAAGGAAGGAAAACCATTTCCTGGGTCAAATGGAACAGAATAGCCACTCCAAAAAAATGGGGTGGTTGGGGTCTCAAACAACTTCTTGCTTTTGCAAAAGCCTTAGCTGTAAAATAGGGATGGCTATTACTAAAGAAAAAAATCCTCTGGTCGGAGATTATCATCCACAAATACATTTGGCCTTCAACTATCCTTGACTAGATTCAAAGACCATCCTGGAACAGAAAGGGCATCTCGGTGATCTGGAGAGCCATTCTAAACACTCTCCCTATTATCAGGGATGGACTATTATGGAAAATTGGAAATGGAGCCTCTGTTCGTATTGGGCTTGATCCCTGGACTAGAAGTTGGAACTCACATAAACTTCCACTTGAGCTTATAAATCACTTAAATAGCAGAGGCATAAAGTATATAGAACAACTTGGAGATCAACAGAATTCCACTTTTCTCACTCAAGCTTGGCTGTCCGGACAAAACTGGAACATTCCCATTGAATGGCACAGGACATGGCAAAACTTCATACAAGCACTCACAGAATCACATGTCAGATTAAAAAATGAAGAAGATGAACTCATTTGGGCTCACTCCAAAATGGGCCATTATTCTTCAAAGCAGGGCTATGACATTATAATTGCTGAGTCCAAACCGGAGGCCATAAGTAATTGGTGGAAATCCATTTGGAAATTAAAAGCCCCCTTGCGCACTAGGCTGCTGATGTGGAATATACTTGAAAATAAGATCCCCACTGGATCCTATTTAAAAAAGAGGGCTTTCGTGGGACCTACCTGGTGTGTACTCTGCCACCAGGAGGAGGAATCGACTCAACATCTCTTCCTCTCCTGCCTGATCACAACAAGCATATGGACACAAGTTCTCACAACTCTAAATCTGAACATGAGATGGCAGGGAGCTGATATTTTATCTGCATGGGACAGCTGGTGGGGTGTTGCAAAGGAAAGAATAAGAAATATACCCCTCCTGGTCTCATGGCACATCTGGCTCAAGCGAAACCTTATTATATTTGAAGACAAGCAGGTGAAGTGGAACCTGATCTCTCCAAAAATCTGCTCAGCCTTTGAAGAAATACCAGCAGAGGAAAGACAAAACAGACCCAGGAATATTAGACAAGAGCAGATAGAAAAAACGACCCCTTGGGCCTATTTCGATGGTGCTGCTCAGCCGCATGGGTGTGGGGGCAGCATCATCTTTCACCTCACAGAAACTCACTATTTTCATATTACTATGGGATTAGGACATGGTACTAATAACCATGCTGAACTAATTTCACTCCGTCACCTGATATACTTTGCCATCCTCCAACACTGCAGGAATATACAAATCTTTGGGGACTCAAAGATCATGATTGATTGGTTTAATAACTCAGCTGTTTGTAATGCTTACTCTCTGAGATCTATTATGGATGAAATTATTTTTTTCAAAACATATTTTGATCAGAGTTCTTGCTCTCACATCTATAGGGAACGAAATGAAAATGCAGACAAGCTTTCGAAAGAAGCGATACATTGCCCTCTAGGAGAGTGGATGATCACAGAACACACACCTGAAGGAACCTTTTGCTACTTTCACAAGCCATACAATGACATGTTTCTCCAGAGGGGGAACAACCTCTGAATTCATAGTATTTTTGATCAATTTTTGTACAAAAAAATAGTTTAAATTTTGAGCTGATGTATATATTTATAGATACTACAGTCTTCACCCACGAGGGTGAATTTTTTTTGATCTCTACATTTGGTCATGGACCAGCACAGTACACCCCTCAGGGTCTTTTTGTAAATACTAAGTTATGACAGTGGTTTTGACGGCCACAGTACAACATATGCCAATGGGCATCTACAACATGTAATTTCACCCAATGAAATTATGAATTTTCTTTCAAGGAAAAAAGGAATTGGACCATAGGTAAAGCCTTTATATATAGGGCTTGGTTGGTTCATGAGATATATCTTCATATCTTCTTAGTTCATTGAGAACTGAATAGCTTGAGAGCTAATTCTTTTTGTATTGTGAAGAGGATTTCCACTTGATTGATAATACATGGTTGGGGTTTTATGCTGGTGCTTTCCCCTGGATATATCTTGTGTTATGTGTGATTATTTCTGTTGATCAGTTATGTATGTTTCTACTTGATGTTGCTCATGAATTTGATTATGCTTCCACTTAATGTGTTGTAGAAGTAGAACAAGTATTATGCTTTAGGACATTGCATATATCGGTTTGTTCTACAGGTGAAATTTCTACATGGTATCAGAGCACAGGTGATCAAGCAAGAACAATATACTTGCAGGAGAAATTCGAAGTTTATTATTCGGGATATAGATCTCAGATTCTTATCACAACTATTTCATCGGTGGTGTTCTTTGGTTTGATGCTTGAGTATGCCCTTGATGGCAGCTCAAACTATATAGCTTGGAAGGATCGCATGGAGGCAGTTTTGGAAGATAATGGCCTTAATGATTTCATTGATCAAGAAATTCCTAAGCCTACTGACAAGACTGAGTAGGTGGAATGGAGGAAGTGTGTGGCTAGAGCTAGGAGAATTCTCTTGGAGGGAGTGCGAGATCACATTCGTCTCGAGCCTCCATGGGAAGGAGACTCCGCATGCAATGTGGAAAACATTGAAAGATTTATATTAGAATAGCAGTGATCAGAGGAAACTGGAACTGAAGGACAAACTTCGAAAGATCAAGTGTGAAAGGGATGAGACGATCTCTATGTATCTGACCAAGCCCATCACATGCAGGGATGAGCTTGCAAGTGTAGGGGTCGTGACATCGGATGAGGATATGGTGAGTCTAGCACTCTTTAGCCTTCCTAAGAGATGGCATATCTACCAGGACTTGGTGAATGGAAGGGAGGAATTCCCAGATTGGGAACGAATATGGTTGGATTTGATGCAGGAGGAGATCAGACGGAGCACTAGAGACAATTCTTCATCCATGCATGATGAGGAGAACTGTGCCTTAGCGAGTAAGGTGAAGAAGGGGAAGGAGAAGGTTTCTCTTTCTGAATCCAGTTCTTCCAATGATGGGAAGAAGGTTGAAAAATTGAAAGTGCAATGATTTCATTGTCATGAGGTGGGCCATTATGTTGCAAATTGTCCACAGAGGAAATCCAAGAAGGGATCCGGGGAAGGATCTGAAGGTGAGGCACTTGCTTCACAGTTTGAGATGGATTTCACACTCTTCACATGCATGGTTTCATCCATGGTGGGAAGTGGTTGGTTTCTTGATAGTGGAGATTCTTTCCACATGACCGACGACAAGAGTTTGTTCAGTACTTTGAAGGAGAAAGATCTCCAGATACTCATAGCGATGGGTAATAATGAGAAGTATAGTGTCTTAGGTGTAGGCACGATTATTTTTTAGAGGGAGCATGGATCTCGCCTTAACTTGACCAATGTCAAGTATGTACCAGGACTAAAGAGAAACTTGGTGTCGATTGTGATGCTGGAATACAAAGGCTATGATGTAGTCTTTAGTAAGGGAAAGGTTTTCCTTAGACACATCATCACTAGACAGGTGAAGCAGATTGGTTCACGGGTCAAGAACCTGTATGCTCTTGAGGTTCAAGATGCATGCAAAGCCTTGAGAAATAAGGAAACTGATGGAGACTTGGTGGTTGAGAGGAAGAGTATATTACCTCTCAACATTTAGAGCCAGAAGATGCCTTATACGATTGTGGAGGAGCCACGATTGGTGCAGCAGCTTCAGGAGGTTGTGGAGCGGCCACAACAAGGGAAGCTGAGTGGAGATCGAGTAGAGACATCTACTCATGCAGAGACCTCCATTAGGGGAAACTTCGAGCCAGGTGGGTTGAGGGATCACATGCAGCCATACCTCCAGGTAGGAGGTGGTGCGATATAGAGTGATCATCCCAAGGAGGAGGGGCAGGATCCTTGAGGTACCCAACCTCTTGGATGAGAGCTTGCTACAGGATCCCCGATGTGGAGTAGCAGGAACTGACTGATTGGGTAGAGACAGATGCAGATGGAGCGGTAGAGAGAGCGACAGTGCAGGGAATCCTAGGACAACGCATAGCTAGCAGGCTGCAACAATGCGAGAGGCACAAGTGTTTTTCATAGTGCTAGGTGGCACAGAGAGGTGTGCAATGGTGTGAGATGCATGGAGATGTTACAGTAGCACAGATGTCATAGAGGGAGCACTTGTCAGCAGCAGGTAGAGCTTCAACACCAGAGTATGTTCCTAGCCCAACAGAGTGGTTAGTTGGGAGTGTTTTTGTTCCAAGTGTTGTTGGAGCAAGTGGACCGGGTAGATGTTTTGCATGAAAAACATTCCAGAGTTACAGGATTGAGTTCAAAAGAAAGCCTTTCTTGTTGAGAGGGAGTGTTGAAAAATATGCAACAAGAAATGTTAAATTTAGAATGTGCTAAAAATAGACCTGCTAAAAATAACATGTCTAAAAATATTAGTTTGGCTAGTGAGGTCATTGGCCACGTTGGGTGAGAGGTGAAACTGCTAAAAATAGAAAGTTCTAAAAATAGCATTTCTGGGTCCCTTCCTATTTATAGCAGTCCCTAGTCTATCTATAGGAAGTAAAATTAATTTTGGTCTTAACAACAGTTGGAAATATTAATTAATTAATTCAGTTGAGTTAATTAGTTAAGGAAATTTGATTTGAATTCTTTGTGAGCATGCACATGAGTTGTCCCACTGATTGAGGAATTTATCCTTAATTTCCTCCACTGATTGAGGGAATAAGTATGGATTCTATAATGAGAGAATCAATTGACTTAGTTCTGACTAGTTAAGTCAAGTTAGATTATTTTAACAAGTTGTTAAAATAATAAAATATAGTTTGTTAATGCTTGCATGCATGCGACAACTGTTATTTTAGATAACTGAGGATTCACTCATGGATAACTGTTGCAAGTCAGTTCTGTCAGAGACCTAGTTGAGATCAGATGTGGGACAATGTACTATCAGATGCTTGACTATTTCTATTAAGTAGTTTTTGCATGGTTGAGGAACTAGTGTCCTCAAGGATTGCGTAGTTGGACCATTGGTTAACTTGGTATGTTTGGAATTAATATGCTTTTGCTATTATTTCCTAAATAAAATATGGAAGGAAATAGGAATTGGACGATAGGTAAAGCCTTTATATATAGGGCTTGGTTGGTTTATGAGATATATTTTCATATCTTCATAGTTCATTGAGAAATGAATAGCTTGAGAGCTAATTCTTTTTGTATTGTGAAGAGGATTTCCACTTGATTGATAATACATGGTTGGGGTTTTATGCTGGTGCTTTCCCCTGGATATATCTTGTGTTATGTGTGATTATTTCTCCTGATTAGTTATGTATGTTTCTACTTGATGTTGCTCATGCATTCGATTATGCTTCCGCTTAATGTGTTGTAGAAGTAGAACAAGTATTATGCTTTAGGACATTGCATATATCAATTTGTTCTAGAGGTGAAATTTCTACAGTATGTTGATGAGTATGAGTAAGGGTTGTATTAGTGGAAGAGGATGAAGATTCCTGTGAAGATGAAGATGAAGATGATGGTGGAGAGGGTGGAGGTTTACCTCCATTTCCATTACCTCCTCCTCCTGAAGAACTTTCTCCTTTTGGAGGCTTGGAGATTTCACCCTGTAGTCTGGTATTCCTCTCTTCATAGAGGACTTTCACCGTCTTTGTCATGTCAAATAAAGCCTTCCAAAAAATCTTTTCATCCTTTGTCATATTTGTAGGTTCTCCTTCATGTGGCATGATCACTGAAGCTTCAAATACAATTTGAGGTAGAACTGGTGGTGGAGATTGTGGCAACTTTGCACTCCTTCTCCTTGACCCAACTTCAAGACTTTCAACCAGCGTCCCTTCTCCACTCTTGAGCTTCAACCTTGTATGCATCACATTCAATTGCAAATAGTAAATAATTTATGCACAAATAAAACCAAGAGATCTAATACCAAACTTGATATGTATGGGAAAATTAGTTTTGTTGTGCTAAATTCCTCTTCAGAATATGTAAAAGGTGCTTAAGGATTCATGAGGTTATTTGCAAGTTTAAACATGAGTTTTTGAGTGTTTTTTTATGTAAATTTAATATACAAATTAACATAAACAAATGATTGAACTACAACATATAACATACATGAACATTACCAAAATAGTATCATAATCAGCACATGATGAAGGAGTTCACCCCGCCTAGGCTACGTCTCCTTGGTCCATCTTCCAATGGCTTGGCCCTCTCTATTATGCTAAAAAATGTGAATACATCAGTTTACAATGCTTAGATAGCTCTAAAACTTATCCCAATGGCTCCAAAATGCCCAAAAATGCATGTCTAGCCTCTTTCTACCCCTGATTTGGTAAAAAACTGAAAACGTTATGGCTTCCCCAAGTCTTTCTGCGAATCGCACCGCAATTTCCCCAAAATCTGGCACCATCCTACAATTTCACTCGGATTTCCGCTAACCAAGTGCCATTTCCGCCGAGTTCAGGGTGAATTTGTCGGATGCCTTAAATATAAATTTTTGGACCACGTTCTCGAGGCTAAGGTCAACGGCCCGCCCCTGTCGGTCGGGCCCCCGCTTCGTTCCATTGGTGGTCATGCTGGGTGACGTGTCCAAGGGCTATCCCCTTCCTCCGAATTTTGACTTTAAATATATGCCAAACACTATACATATTAAAAATTATTCGTGTGATGCTTTGGTAGGAGGATTGGACTTGTGCTTGGAGGTCGCGGGTTTGACCCCTGCTGGTGCTACCCGGATCTTAACCAAAATTTTGGTGGCCCTCAAGTTGCCACGTGGTGGCCTCTGGCTAGGCCACGTGGCAGCTTGTGGTTGGCCACCAACCAACCAACCAAAAGCGTCCAAATCAACACCTAGGTACCTGCCACATGTCAGCACATCATTCGCTGGAGGTCAAACATAACTTGCACAGTCACCATGCCATGTAGGCATGCCCAGTCAGCGCCACATCAATTGTACGAACTATTGACTAGGTTGTCTGCATTTTTTTTTTAAATTCCCCTGTTTAGTAAAACGAATAGAACATGTTTCTGGGAGCATACAGAGTCTATTTCGTGCGAAACGAGTTGCACCAGATTCAGGATGAAGAGCACTACACAGCTGTTTAGGTTCCACATCAATCAGATAAATTTTAATTTTGAGCTTATTTTTTAGCACTTGATAACTCCTCCTCCACTGCCTCGAGAAATGAGAAAGATTGGTTTTTATATAATAACCCAGGCGGTCATTTCAAAGTTCAGTCGTTGGCATAACGATAGTGGGCCTCTATTAGTGCGATGAGGACTCGGGGTCAAACCCCGCATGCAGCCACATTCCATAGCAATTCTTTGTTTTGTTTGTTTTAAATAGGATTCCTCAGTGATTAATTTCAAATGGGGGTAGGTGGTCCGCGTTTTGTTTGGTTGTAACATAAAATGGTTTTAGGGAGCCACCCATTGGCGGGCTGGATGGGTTCGATCCTCGTCGGCTTCACAACTCATGTCATAATAGTTAAATATGGTGTTTGAATGTTGACGGTTAATGTTTGATTTGAAACATTGTGTTATGGTTTGGTTGGTCGTTATGTTGAATACGAGATCGCCCGTTTTGGCGGGTCGGCCAGGTTCGAATCCCGTTGGTCTCACGTTTTATATATATATATATATATATATATATATATGGCATACAATGTGATGAGGCTGGTAGGGTTTGACAACCTACCATCCCATACTTAAATATGTTTTTCTGGGGGTTGGCGAGGGTGGCAGCCCCCTAACCCATAATTATTATTATTTTTTTGTTTTTATTAACAAAAAATTGGTAAAAATAATTCAGCCAATTTTTGTGGTTTCCGAACAAATTAAGTAGGCAACAAATTCGCCCTTTTTGACTGTCGTTTTCCGTGTGTCGTCCCTTCGCCAAAATGTTGCCTCGTTAGTGACTACCACTTGACCTAGTTTGATTAGAACTTTTACGGTCTATATCTTGAGCATATAAAATCATATTTGAGTGGCGTTCACATCATTGGAATCAGGATGATAAGAACTATGATATGGTCCTAGTTTCGGTGCAATTCAAGAAGTTCGATTTTTTTAGCTTTTCCATAGCCACTGCTAAATTTTGAGCATGTCTTGAGCCACCTGGATCATTCCTCCTACTGAGGAGAATTTGGTCCTCCAAAAGCATAAATATAATATGAAACTATTGTGTACATTGTCTGCACACCAAGTGTTGAAATGTGGCAACAAGAATATTCCAATTTTAATTTGTCCTTGATTAAAATTTGTATTTAGTCTCACCAGCTACTTGAAAAATAATTAATTAATTCATCTTGAGTTAATTAGTTGGAGAAATTCAAGTTAGAAGTCTTTTTGAAGTCATGCAACAGTTATCCCTTAAATTAAGGATATTATCCCTTAATTAAAGAGATAAGATTGAGTTATATTTGAGTTGTAATTAGTTAGCTTAGTTTACTGAGTTAAGTCGAGTTAAATTAGTTCCAAACTGTTTGGGGAACTAATTGTGAGTTATCAATTAGTTGATGCATGCATGCACTCAACTAGTGTACTCTAGATAACTGAAGATTCTCTCATCAGTAACTCATGCATGTCTATTATGAGAAAGACCCAGTTGAGATTAAAGACAGGGATATTGTACTATCAGTTGCATGTGTTCCTATAAAAAAAACTCATGCATGTAGAAGTAATTCATTCTTTGAGGATTGCACATTTTTACAGGGTGTGAGATCAATGTTACACTTAGTAACAATAGGATCACCCAGGAGAAACATCGCAAGGAAATAGGAGATTAGGAGGGCAGAGGAGAAGGCATTTGTGTGTAATTCTGAGATATTTCCAACTTGTAATGATAATACAAATAGTGGGGTTTTTAGCTGAGGCTTTCCCCATAGTATTCTTCTATGTTTCATGTGCTTTGATTCTTCTCTGGTTATATGTGTTCCACTTGATCTTTCTCAAATATTTTAAGCTTCCGCTAATTGATTGTATAAGTAGATTAAAGCATTTTGCTTTAGTTATATTGCATTATCAGGTTAATCTATAGTCAGAATTTCTACACCAAGTGTCCTGATAAGTCACCCTTCCTTCTCCTTCACCGTTGTTCTTCGGAGCCATAAGTGATGAATCGACACCTACATCCTCTGCAAATATTTAGTACAATCTTTACAAACTACATGCTCAATCATATGGCCAATCATGACCCAAGAATCCCCTTACTTTCCAAGAGTTTATAAGAAAAAATATTTGGTCACATTTACATCAGAATAAAAAACAATACTCCACCTAAAGGCCAAAACACCATCATTGTTTTAACAAGCGATGGAAAACACATAACCACTTTTACAATTATATTGCAACACATGATTTATAAAAGGTGGCCATTAAAAAATACCATATCTAGTAAAACCATCTCTCACTAATCAAAGTTAATGGATCATCATCCTGGAGCTTATTCGCTTATTGAACAACCTTTCCAACTAGTTTCTGCACGGATGCTTTGTCCTTGAGATGTTTCTTTGGATGAAGCCTCCAACATGTGGCTCCATGATGTCCACCTTTGTTGCAATGACTGCAAAAAATCTTCTTCCTCCATACTTGCTTTACCTTCTTCTTTCCCTGATGTGGAGAAGGCCTTTCATGCCTCATCCTCTTTCTTTCCGTCTTTCTCTTCCAACACTCAACAACCACATGGTTATGAAAACCACAAAAGCTACGTGGTTTTCTACTCCACGATTTCTGTTCATCATTAGCAATATGCTTGTAATCAAATGAATTTTAGAATATCGAGATTTTTTATACCTCTCTTGACTATCTCTGGTGCAATCGTGACGATGAGAGCTTGCCTTACCTCTTCCTTTGCAATGTGCACTGTCATGGGAGGATTTTGATGTGTGCTAATCATCCTTTTTCTTTGATGGATTTGACAATGTATTGGAAGCTTCTTCTGCCTTTGAACACTCTCCTTTAGTGTATTCCAAACCTGCAAATCGAGGTATTTGTACAACCTCCAATGGTTGAGTCATTCCTTGGCCATTAACACCAAGTCTTCTTCCTTTATACCCCATCTTGGTAAGGAGTCTCATGCTAGTTCCTGAAATGGGTACCTCCATGTTTCCAACAAAAATAGTGTCATGTGAAAATGAAACTGAAGAATGATCAAAATTGTTTACCTCCGTTGTCGATTCTGAAACATGTGACGATGGCTTTGCTAAGCCTTCGTCGCACTTCAATTTTTAGAAGGCCTCTTTCATGGCTCATAACTGAAGCTGCAACCTCTGCTTATCCTCTTTTTCTTCTCGTAGAAGTCTCATCAATTCAACATTCTCTGCTTGAAGGCTTTGATTGATCTTCTCATTTGAATGATGAGAAGATGATGAAGAAGAATGTTCACTCAAGGGGGTAGATGCAGCATCATCCTATGCTCTTTCTTTCTCCCATTCTTCTCTTGCCATCTTCTCCTCATAATCTTCATACATTATGTCCACCATGTGTGCCATCCTTTGGAGGTCCTCGTAGAGATATCTGTTTTTTTCCATTTCCCTTCTTGTTGCATGTTCACTCATTCACACTCGCAATTCACATCGACGGGAAGACCACTCTGATACCAAACTTGATCTAGACTTCATCAGCTACCAGAATCAACCAAGGTATTTTAATTCTATGATGTTAGTAGAATTACATATGAAATAACATGAAAAGCCACATGTGCATACTATAAATAAGAAGAAACATAACGACAACCATCATATCAAGAAAACAAACACATTGATAATGGAGTTCACCCAGTGTGTGTTACGTCTTTGGGCCCTGGTTTCAAGAGTGGGGAAGACCACTTCATTAAATGCTGCAAGATGATGATGAGTACATAGTACATTCTTTGTTATTATAAGGATAAATTCCATCAACTAGAGTGACATGTTTCTCCATGAGATGTTCTAAAAAACTCTCACTCAAATGGGCCTTCCTTCAACATGACAAGCTAATAAATTCTCACATGATGTGACATACAAGTATCTCTCAACATAATAGTAATAAAGATCTCAACAACAAAAACATCATCTCAACGAATCAGAAGAAAGACATGGCATAACAACATCATATACCTCCACTTTCGGGGATGGCCTTAAATTGCAAAGCTATGATGCAAAAACAGATATCACCGTTGAATTCGTGGCGTGAAATCGTGTCACATGACTATAAACTTGACCCCTTCTGACACCGTCGAAATCTGGACCCTCGGGGATCTCGAAGATTCCGCCAAAGGTTCCTTCTTAGGGATGGCTGAAAAATCCGCTGCTCAGATGGAAATTCTGATCACACCACTGTGCTCTTTACGAAATTATATGAAAAATGACTATAAAATCAACATCATTATGCTTTTGTAAAAAATTAACTTCTAAGGGAATCTTTTAGATTTGACAAGATTCTGCAAAGATTCCTTGTTGTTGGTTCCCTGAAAATAGACCACACCATCACATTCCCTGTGAAATTCTAGTTCTTTTTTGTATAAATTTGACAGGATTCTGTCAATGTGAGTTCTCTTGAAGCAGGTTTGCTCGGCAGGGTGGTTCTTGGATTTCTCAAGCCACTAGAGTGCACAGGCTCTTCTGCCTACCAGCTCTATGAACTTCTAGTCTACAATGGAGAGAACCCAATGTGGTGCTCAGTCTGTACAGTTCCTCTCGGGGATGGCTTGAATCTCTCAAGCTCTCTGGTGCTCGACGCTGCCTTTGGTCAGCTCAGCCCTCTGTCTTCTTCTCTATGTACCATCCTCCTCTTGGGGTTCTGGTTTCTCTGTCTCTCGTCCTCCTCTTGATATTGTCTTTGACTATTGTGTGTCTTCTATCTTTTTTCATGGATTTGAAGCCATTCGTTCCCATGTTTGTTCGGTTCCTCTTCCACCTCCGTCGAATTACCTTCTGTAGCTACGTTTGGAGTTCCCTGTTTTGCGTCATCATCAGCGCTCAGGGAGTGGCCACATGTCCTCCTGTAACTGCCAGCCTGCTTCATCGGTTCATTTCTTTGGTTACATCATGGATGAAGTCTTCCTCCACCGTGGTGGTCAAATGGACCTCAAATCCTTCTAAAACACAGCTTAATCCCTCGTCGATTCCGCTTCTCCCATCGGGCACGATCTCAGCCGTCCAATCTGGATCCAATGCCATATGCATGTTTCGCACAGTTGACTTGCTCGACTGTTAGTGCACGATAAACAACGATTTTCTCTCTCCTTTTCTTGCCACGCGTCGGCCGCTGAGTGGGATCACTCCAATTTCTCCAAAACCATTTATCATTTAAGGGTGCCCCGATTAATACCACCGGTTTCCAGAGTGCAAGTCCCGCCTTTGTCCTTTAGCGCTTTTCGCCTTTCGCCCACGGTTCTCCAGCTCCCCACACGACCTAGTGCTTGGGGCTTCTCCATTTCGGCCCTTTTCGCCCAGCGATGTGTGATTTGCGCATCGAAAATCACCTCCATTTCCCGATCCAGGCTTCCCAGGGGCTACTTTGACCTCCCGCGCTCCATGGGCCTCGGTCAGCGCGCTTTGACCGGGGTCCTCGTCGTTCCACGCTGGCTGCCATTGCCACTAGTTCAGGGTGTTTTTGATCGTTGTTTTGGAATTTTGTTGATGCTTGTCTCGACCTGATACAATCATGGTTCTTTGACAGTTCTTTATCGATCAAATTCGGATCATTGCAGGTCTCATAATTCAAGCTTTGATGGCGAAAGTGAAAATCCTTCCATTGGAAAGCCATGGAAAGAAATAAGGGAAGTAAGCCACAATATGCAAAGCCAAATCAAGGTATGACACCAAAAAAATTTGATGTTAATGTTAAAAGGAATGATACATGTTCTTACTGTGGCAAGTTTGAACACTATTCTAGATATTGCTTTAAAAGGAAGTATCATGAGTCCAAACATAGAAATATAAGACATACTAATCATTCCGTTGATAGATAATAAACAATGAATGATGACTTAAAAAATATTAGATTACTTATTTCAATGTTGCCTTTTCTGTTGGAACATAATACTCAAATGCATGCTTTATTGATTCTGGTATCTCCATTCATATATCTTGTAATAAGGATTGATTTGAAAATCATCATGAAACAAATAATGGTGCTAATATATATCTTAGGTGTGGTTGTTCACATCAAATTAAATGATATGGTGATGTATCTATAACATTACCAAAGGGTTATGTTAAGAAACTTAAAAATAATATGATGTATGTGTCTAATATAAAGAAGAACTTAATCTTAATGTTTAACATAACATACAAAAATTTGAAGGTAGAATTTATAATTTCACATTGTGTGGTGAATTATATGCAGTGTCATCAAAATATTATTACAACATGAGTAAGAATTAGAGGTTCATACAAACTTGGCGTAACAAGAAAGAGTTGTCAGGCATTGGAATCCACAACCATGACAACATAATTTTTATGGCACCAAAGGTACGGTCATCTTAATTATCAACATTTGTTATTGCTTCAAACACAAGGAATGGCGGAGAGACTTCCATTGCTTAAAAATGAACATACTACATGTGAATGGTGTGCACTAGGAAAGATACATTGGGAAAAATTCCATACTCATATAGATAAAAGAAAAATAGAGATTCTTGAACTTGTGCATATAGATATGTGTGGCCCCATGAAAAAAATGTCACTTGGTGGATCATATTATTTCCTAATTTTTATAGATGATAGCACAAAATATACATGGTTTTATTTTATGAGAAATAAAAATAATGTATTTTGATACTTTAAAGAATTTAAAAATATGGTTGAGAAGTAAATAGGTCAATACATCAAGGTTCTTCAATCAGATCAAGGGGGAGAATATACATTAGGTGTATTCATCAAGTATTGCAAATCCATTGAAATTATGCAATGGTAGATGGTGCTACATACTCCATGTTGGGCATGGAATCCCCCAAAGGTAGGTTTTGGGGCTCAAAGCCCAAGTTTTGAGTTGATATTTTTGTAAAGCTCCATGAATTGCGGGCACAAAATGTATGTTAGAGTCATAGGGTTGTCCGCCCTAGTTTTGAATGTAATGTCGGCCTACCCATGGTTCGTGGACCATGGGATTGTATAAATAGAGAGAGGCTCTAAGTTGTAAAGAGATATGGAATGGAATCAGATAGATAGCGAAGTAGAAGAAAAGAGAAGGAGTCTGAGTGTGTTGTAGAGTAGGAAAAAGCTCTGCAGCTGAGTGTGCAGAGGCCTAGTAGAGTCTGCAGCTGAGTGCGCAGAGGCCTAGTAGAGTCTGCAACTGAGTGCGTAGAGGCCTAGTAGAGTCTGCAACTGAGTGCGCGGACCCCTACACCTGAGTGCATAGGTGGAGTCAAGTCTGTAACCGAAGGAAGAGAATAATAAAGAGAAGTTTTATCTTAATTCCGTGTATCTATTCTTGGGTTATTATCTGTTGGATATAAATTGAAATTATATTGTTTATAATAAATAAAGTAATAAATTTATATTAATTAATTAAGAATTTATGAAGCTGACATTAAATATTTATCTCAATTAACTATTAATTGCTCCATGCTTTCACGCTCTCTCTTCTCAAAATGCAGATCATATTACCTTGATGATGGACTCACTAAGCTAGTCTGAAACGTTTGTTTTCCAAAAAATGATAACATGATTTTTCCACAGATATTTTAAAATTGTGAATATTGTTAAGTATAACTGAAAGCATACAATTAAGCTAAGTTAATCAACTAATATTGGATTACTAGTAGGAACTTTGGTAATAACAGTGTTCGGCCCCCGAGTAGGGTTGCATGAAGGCAACATCATAGGCTGCGAAGTACAGGAAAGTGCATGTAGCAACGCGCGCCGGGTCGAACCACAGACCACTCATTAGACATCTCTAGGGTGCAGAAACCTAGTTCTAGCACCCTCCCATACTACTTCGGGTGAGACCTCAGTCTGCACTTCACGGACTGTTGCCGAAAGGGCCAGTAGTAATGGGATTTGTTTGGCTAAATCACCTCTGAACCTAGGTCAGGCCCCAACAAGCCAACAAATGGTTCTGTTGCTGGGACCAGGATCTACATAAGAGATGTCTAATGTCATGTCACTGGAATCCGAAAAAGAAAGATATTGAAAAGTGGTTGGACAGAAAGATTCACGAGTTTACGACACAGGAAAATAGGAATCCTCGAGTATCGAAGGAACAGTGAATCACGACAGTCAGCTATAGCGAGGCAGAATGGCGCTTCCTCAAAGGACCACGAGGTAAGTACATTAAATCTTTGAAAACTTGGATTGAAATGCTACTATGTGAAAAGCAGGTTATGCGAATAAATTGATGTTTGGGGCTACGCGAAGTGGGAGGATCTATAGAAACGAAGGTAGCACAGAGATAGAAACTAGCCCCTTGATTTTGCCTTGATGAGAAAGTGAGGAAGAGCTCATGAAAGTTTCACCAAGAAGTGCGATCAGTCTGATAAGGTAGCGAATTCTGCGCATACCACCTCCACCTACACCACCACTGGTTTCACCATATTCACCCCCATCTTCTCCCACACCACCTCCGCCACCACCATAGTTTGATATGGAGAGTGCAATAAAGTTGCAGGTGTTCAAAGGAGTAGGGAACGAAGATTCGGACCAATTCTGGTTTGTAGTAAAAGCCATATGGGAAGCGCACAGAGTCACAGATGACAAAATAACGAAGGAAACACTGGTAAGCATGTTGCAAGATCATGCACTAACATGGTACATTAAGCATTCTAATGACCGTCAAAACGTGGGGATCACAGACATCCAAGCCGCGCTGAACAAGAAATTTAGTAGGCTAAAATCAGAGACACAGTCGATTATCAAGTTTAAGGAAATCACAATGCTTCTAGGCTAGACCCCCTGAGAGCTAGATTAGAGACTGAAGAGTATGATTCGCGAAGCCAACATGGCCCTGACGGATGGACAAAACTGTGTATGGTTTGTATCGTCACTAGCACCGCATCTAAGGACCGCGCTTGCACAACATAAGTTATCCACCTAGGCCGAAGCTTTGGAGATTGCAATGACACTGCACGAGACCACAATACAAGATCCTGGCCTGGGAGTCCAACAAATTCATGCACAACTGAAAATTTTGTGTTTGGAAATGCAGAGTTTGAAATAGGACGCGACAACTCACAAAGAAGCGCACGAGGAGCTATGGTGCATAAAATGCAAAGGCTAGGGTCATGACAAGGACCATTGTCTAGTCTTCGTGAACTACTTAGTGGGAGGAGGGCCGATGCCATTGAGACCAAAGGCACAAGTAGGACCAAGTGCGGCACTTGCATTATGGTGCACGATTTTTCAAATAGGAGGGAATCACGCTACAGATAACTGTCACCTATTACAAAAGTATATGCAGATGTCCCAACAGTTGTTTTGTAATTTCTGCAGATCAGTTGGTCATGATGAATGCACCTGTAGAAGTTATGAAATGATGATGGATTGGCCTCTTGCTTATAGAGTTCAGACCAAAATGCGGGCCCTTGATCAAAATCTAGGAATGGTGCGCACTGGATTTCAGGGGCGCGGACGAGGTCGCGGTGGAATGCGACCAGGAAGGGGTTGCGAACAGCTGATTTGTTACAATTGTAGAGGGCTAGGGAATTATGCCCATGACTGTACAAATCCGACGAGAGCATCATGTTTATATTGTACCCAGTTTTATCATGAGACGGAGGACTACCCTACACTGATAGCGAGGTTGCACGATAAAGGAATACTCCAGCCTCCATCGACTCAGAACCTACAAATGATGAGGTTTGAGCCACACGAAGAGGATCCGAATGTAAACATCGTGCTCCGAAGCGGTATCACAACAAGAGATGACAAAGGTAAGTAGCCAGAAGAAAGAGCGTGAGTTCGCAAGTCTCCAACAAAGGACTAGAGTTCGATTTGGAGCGTGCGAAGGAGACACTCATGGAAGCTAAGAAGAGCTTCACAAAGGCCTCCACTTCATGTAGTAAAGATCAACTAGAACCAGAGATGGATCCTTCAATGCTTACTACCTTTATGGAGACATGCATGAAACTACTACGCAATAGCAAGGTTGTGAAGGGTCTGCAAGAACTCATCACTAGGTGTGTGATCTGAATTTGAAACTACTTGAAATTTGTTTGCAAGATATTCAATTCAGAATTAAACATGTTTAAAAGATTTCCATGTCTTGCAGAAAGAAAACACATGAAATTATCAGCTGTTCATGACCCATTTAAGCATAGCATAGTTATTTCCTTTTACTGTTTAACACATTAAAATGAATTTGTTCTGCAAAATAAATCAACCACAAATGCAAAAGAAGTTGATAAAGCAGTTCACCCCCTCCAGGGCTACGTGTGCTGGGTCCAAAGCTCCCAAACAGGCTTGTCCTTGTTTTTTATTAAATGCTAAAATTGAAAATAAAGCTGAATAGAAGCATCTACAGGAGAAATAGATGGTAAAAATGGATTCAGAACACTTGAATCCTTCAGGATTGACTATTGGATCACCTCCAATGGATACCTGAACTTTCACGGCTCCAAAACCTTTGAAAATGACCTCAGATAGCTGTGAGACCTACACCAATGGCTTCAGAAGGTCGAAAATACCCAAAATAAAAAAAAAATTCGTCCAAAACCGACTTTCCTAGCCAAAGTTATGGCCATTTAAAGTTTCTCCAGTTTGCCCCTAGAAAAGCTCCAACTAACTTTAGTTAACTCCAGATAGCTCCGCCAATTATGGCGGGTCCGCCAAATTTGGCGCTCCTGCCAAAATTCCACCAACTTAACTGCAGTTACATTTAATGTTTGGGTGGTCGCCTCAGATTTCGTGCTAGCGGAATATTCTTTTTTTAATTTTTTTTTGAAAAATTAAAATTTCTAATGTTATAGACAAATTCTTCTTTTTGCCATAACTTCCTCATACGACGACCGTTTTTCGAACCGTTTGCGGCGACGAAATCGGGAAGACGAGAAATTTCCAGTCATTCAAATTTGAACCAGTTCTAAGCACTTTAAATTTTGAGCATTTTACAACACTTAGGACATGAGCACCTGATCACGCCTCCCCATTGGGAAGCTTTTGGACCCCAAAAGCCTTCGACTACCTGTTAAAGAGGTGAGGGTACAGCTCCCTCACTCTTTCCACCACCATCCACTTTTCCTTGTTCGGTTTGCTGCCTTTGAAACCAACCCGAACATAATCTACACTGCCCCTTCTTGAAGTGCGTGTCCTTCTGTCAAGGATTGTATCTTCTTTCATCTCATCTAAGAATTCTGGCGAGAAATATTCTATAGATGGCAGCTGAACAACATTTTCATGATCAGCAATCAAAGGAGGTTCATACAAACGTAAGTTCTCCACATTGACAACATAATACATTTGCATGTAGGAAGGCAAATCTAATTGAAAAGCATTATTTCCAACCTTCTTGAGGATTTTGAATGGACCATAACGAATAGGCTTCAACCTTTTACCTTCTCCTTGCATCCTTTCCTTACTAATGTACAACCATACCTCATCCCCTTCTTGAAACTTGTGATCGACTTTATGCTTGTCGTGTCTTTCCTTGTACTTGCCTTGACTCTTCTCAAGCTGTTCTTGAATTTGCTGATGTATTTGCTGAATTATTTCAATGAATGAACGAGCTTTGTCAATGTCACTATGTCCCTCAATGGCGACATCTTTCTCAAGAATGAAATCAAGAGGTGATTTTGGCAAGTAACCAAACAAGCTTCAAACGGTGAGGTGTTTGTGGAAGAGTGCTTGGCACGATTGTAAGCATGTTGTATGTAGTGCAAATGTTCATCCCAAAGCTTGGGATGCTTGCTGCAATAACCTCTCAAGAGGTGCACAATGGTTCTGTTCACAACTTCGGTTTGTCCATCTGTTTGTGGATGGAAAGCAATACTTTTCTTCAACTTTGTGTCCATCATCTCCCATAGGTTGGACCAAAAATTCCCCACAAATCTGGAATCCCTATCACTAATAATGGAAGTAGGCAAACCAAAGTGAATCCATACATGATGAAAAAATAATTCAGCATTTTGTTCAACAGTTATAGTTTTCTTACAAGGCATAAGTATACACATTTTGCTGAAACGATCGACTACTACATATAAATAATCAAGTTGCTTTCGAGATTTTGGCAAACCTCCTACAAAATCCATAGAGATGCTCTCCCATGGTCTAGAAGGTACCAGCAAAGGAGTATACAAACCAAGCTTCCTATTGCTAGGCTTGCTTGTAGCACATAATGAACAACCTCTTATGAACCTTGAAACAGAATCTACCATGCGAAGCCAATAGCAATACCTCTGTAGATGTGCAACTATTTTGCTCACACCAAAATGGCCAGCAATAAGAGAAGAATGAGCTTCTCTTATGACATTTATCCTCTCCCCCAGTGGTATACACAACTTGCCCAAATGAAACAACAAATTGTTATGCATGTGATAGTCATTTTCCTCTACATGATTCCCTTTACTCAAGTTAGCATACACATCTTTAAAGTCTTCATCAGATGCATATTGTTCTATGTAACTATCATGTACAATGGAATCATTCTTAAGTAAAGTAACAACACCAATAATAGGCCTTGAAAGCATATCAACAACCTTATTCAAAGTACCTTTCTTGTACCTTATTACCAAATGGAACTGTTGCAAGAAGGCCATCCATCTGAAATGTCGTGACTGTTGTAACTTGCTTTGTGATTGCAAGTACTATAAGGGTTGATGGTCGGTATGTATAACAGTTTCTTTGCCCATCAAATAGTGTTTCCACTTTTTGACGCTTTGTACCAACGCATACAACTCCTTATCATATGTAGGATAATTTACAACAACACCATTAAAAGTTTCAGAATGAAAAGCAATAGGCTTACCATGTTGTAGAAGAACTGCACCCATAGCATAATCACTAGCATAAGTTTGTATTTCAAATGGTTGTCTCAAATCCGGTAATGCAAGGACTGGAGCTGAACTAATCTTCTCTTTCAAAGATTCGAAAGCTTTTTGCCGCTTGCCTCCCCATTGGAAAGCATGCTTCACACTTGTCACTGCATGCATAGGAGCTGCTATAGAAGAGAAGTTAGAGATAATTTCCTCCAATATTGAGCTGCATCCAAAAAACTTCTTACCTTTGTTATGGATTTGGGAGTAGGCCACTTCACAATAGCCTCAATCTTAGCAGGATCAATTCTCAAAGCACCTCCTCCTACTATGTGTCCCAAATAAACCAAAGAAGTCTTTCCAAATTCACACTTTGACATTTTAAGAAATAACTGATTCTTCTTCAAAACGTCAAGTACTTTTCTAACATGCATGACATGATCTTCTCTAGACTTGCTGAAAATTAAGATGTCATCTAAGTAGACAATAAAGAAATCATCAAGAAAAGGACGCAAGACATCATCCATTACCCGCATGAAAGTTGCAGGTGCATTGCACAAACCAAACGGCATCACAAGCCACTCAAAGAGTCCTTGTTTGGTTTTAAAGGCTTTCTTCCAAATGTCACTTTCTTCAATTCTTACTTGATGATATCCACTGCGCAAGTCTAGCTTAGTGAAATATCGAGCATCTTTCAGCTGGTCTAGCAAATCATCTATCCTTGGGAGTGGGTAACGATTCTTTACCGTTATCTTGTTCAAGGCCCTGAAATCAACACACATACGCCAAGTTCCATATTTCTTTGGAATCAATACAATCGGTGACCCACATGGCGAAGTACTTGGCCTTATGAAACCCTTGTCCAACAAGTCCTTGATTTGCTTTTTTATTTCAGCATTCTCCATAATAGACATGTGGTACATGCCTATGTTTGGAAGAGGAAAATCTAGATGCAAATGGATTTCATGCTAAATCTCCATCTTAGGAGGCAAACCTGTTGGCTCCTGAAACATCTCATGATATGCATCAACTACATCATACAGATGTGATTTAAGTTTTGGATCACAATTGTCAAATGACTCATGATTCACATCAACCTTGGGCTTAATCATAAGAAGAACAAAATTCTTACTTGAATTGACCAGCCTTTTTACCTGTCCTGCATTCACCATCGCTATATTTGTCTTCTTGCGATGAGCTCTAACAATGAACTCCTTGCCATATTTGAACAGAAGATATTTGTTTTCATGGCGATGAAAGATAGCTTTCCTGTCAAACAAGTAAGGACTTCCCAAAACAATTCCTGCTATATCAAAAGGTACCATATCAAGTTCAACTGTGTCAATAAAATGTGCAGTAATTGCAAAGCGCAATGTGCACTTTCTTGAAACTTGTAAATTTGCATCCTTGCAAATCCATCCAAGTGGATATGGCTTCGGATGTGGAACGGTCTCAAGTTTAACTGCTTGACCAAGTCCTCTGATATAAGGTTTGCTTGTGACCCACTATCAAAAAGTGTGTCAATTTTAGTATGTTTTGAAATCACCCACATGAAACAGTTCAATTCTTTCTTCCTCATTAGGAGCTTGTACATGGAAGTTTGAGGTACTAGTGCTGGCTTGAGTTTCAATTTCTTTTTCCTTCAAGTTTTTCAAACCCATGGCTGTAATTTTGGTTTCATCACCTGAATCTTCCCCTAAATCTTGTGGTGTAGATGTAGTAGCAGCAGTTTTCTGTTTCCCTTTGGATTTGTTAAATTGAGGTCTTTTTTCAGGATATAATTTCCAACAGTTTTTCTCCTCATGGCCTGGTTTAGAACAGTGTTTACATATCACTTTCTCACTCACCTGTTTGACATATGCATTCTTTTTGCTCTTTCCCTTGGAGGTTTTCTCTTTGTTTTTCCCCTTGGGGGGCTTATTTCTACCCTCTTCAAATGTGTTTTTTCCCCTTGCCTCTAAATGGGTAGCTTGGACACAAACCTCGTCCAGGCTAGTAGGGTTAAACATCAAGATGGTGTGTCTAAGGTAGCTACGCAAGCCACCGATGTATTTCAGCAAGGTTTCCTGGGTCTGCAAATCTACCCCTAACAAGAGAGCTCTTCTCCTGAATTCTTGGGTGTAGTCTTGGACACTCTGACCCTTAAGTTGTCTGAAATTTTGCCAATTCATAATGGCCTTCTGCATGTGAGCAAGAGGATAAAATTGTTTTTTAATGGCTAACAGAAATTCAGGCCATGTTAAGGTAACCTTACCAAATTTCTTGATCTCCTCTTTAGTCTTGGCCTCCCACCAGACCAATGCTGCTCCATCCATTCTCAAAGAAGCCAATTGAATCTTTGTGGCATCATCATGCATATTTTGGATCCTCAAGTAAACTTCCAACTGCATAATCCAGTTGTCAAGCTTTTCTGCATTCACTTCACGATTAAACATAGGTAATTTGAATTTTACATCAAGCTTCAAAAAAGGACTTTTTTCAGAGGATCTATGCTTATGAACAGAAGAAGACGAAGATGAAGAGGAAGAAGGTGAAGATGGGGGTGGTGGATCACCATTTCCTCCATGTCCTTTCTTGGAATGATCATCATCCTTCTTACCTCCTGAAGAGCCCTCTCCTTCATGTGGATGTTTGGACCCTTCTCCAGCCAATTTCTCATTTCTTTCTTGGTACAATATCCTCACCATTTCAGTGAGGTCCAAGAAAGCCTTTCTGAAGACTCTTTCTTCTTCTCTTGGATCTGTCTCTGTAAGAATTTCTCCTTCATGTTCAGACATCCTTGAAGCTTCTGCTGAGACTCTTGAGGGTGAAATTGAAGGTGGAGGTGATGGCTCTCTGGCCTTCCTTGACTGAGGATTCTCTCGTTCTCTAGTCAACTGTCCTTCCCCTCTTTTAAGTTTCAACCTGGTAAGCATCAATACTTTGCAAGACAGTTAGAAGATCTTTGCACAAAACCCTGAGCTCTGATACCAACTTGATCTGAATTTGAAACTACTTGAAATTTGTTTGCAATGTATTCAATTCAGAATTAAACATGTTTAAAAGATTTCCATGTCTTGCAGAAAGAAAACACATGAAATTTTCAGCTGTTCATGACCCATTTAAGCATAGCAGAGTTATTTCCTTTTACTGTTTAACACATTAAAATGAATTTGTTCTGCAAAATAAATCAACCACAAATGCAAAAGAAGTTGATAAAGCAGTTCACCCCCTCCAAGGCTACGTCTGCTGGGTCCAAAGCTCCCAACCGGTCTTGTCCTTATTTTTATTAAATGCTCAAATTGAAAATACAGATGAATAGAAGCATCTACAGGAGAAATAGATGGTAAAAATGGATTCAAAACACTTGAATCATTTAGGATTGACTATTGGATCACCTCCAATGGATACCTGCAACCCTATACAGTCTTCACAAAACTAGGCCCTGGTGGCTCCTAGAACTTTCACGGCTCCAAAACCTCTGCAAATGACCTCAGATGGATGTAATACCTACACCAATGGCTTCAGAAGGTCGAAAATACCCAAAATCAAAAAACAAATTGTCCAAAAACCGACTTTCCTAGCCAAAGTTATGGCCATCTAAAGTTTCTCCAGTTTGCCCCTAGAAAAACTCCAGCTAACTTTAGTTAACTCCAGATAGCTCCGCCAATTATGGCGGGTCCACCAAATTTGGCGCTCCTGCCAAAATTCCGCCAACTTAACTGCAGTTACATTTAATGTTTGGGTGGTTGCCTCGGATTTCGTGCTCGCGGAATATTCCTTTTTTAATTTTTTTTTGAAAAATTAAAATTTCTAATGTTATGGACAAATTCTTCTTTTTGCCATAACTTCCTCATACAACGACCGTTTTTCGAACCGTTTGCGGCGCCGGAATCTAGAAGACGAGCACTTTCCAGTCATTCAAATTTGAACCAGTTCTAAGCACTTTAAATTTTGAGCATTTTACTACACTTAGGACATGAGCACCTGATAAGTGTGTGGGATCAGGGGAACCGCACGTAGTCCAGAAGCTCATGAAGCATATAACACAAATAGGAAGGGAGATGAGATTGACTGCACAAATCAGGGAATATGAAATGGATCAAGTGATTTTGGATTTAGGATCGAATGCAAACGTTCTGCCAAAGAAGACATAGGAGTGCATGGGCAAGCCCATGCTGTAGTGGTCTCTTATTCAATTGCGAATGTCGAACGAACAAAAGATCCTACCCATGGGAAGATTGCAGGGAGTAACGGTAGATATCGAGGGTGCGAGCGCACTTGCAAAATTCAAAGTGATAGATATTGTTGATGAAAACAATCCCTATCTCGTGCTACTGGGAATAGATTGGGCCACTAATATGAATGGAGTGATAAATCTAAAGAAGCGCAAAATGATTTTTGAGAAAAAGTCAGTGCACATAGTGGTACCCCTAGACCCTACGGAAGGCTCACAGTACACGGAACCGGTACACGATGATGATAGTTAGGATGATCTAGACTGTATCTACAAGATAACCAGGAGGGAGAAGGATTGCGTGAATCCTACAGTGGATGGTAGGATTTTGTGGGAGTGCGAAAGCTCCTGCACTTCAGATTCAGATGAAGAAATAGAAAGATGCAGAACCGGTTACACGAGGTAACCATGCTAAATTGAAACATGATGATAAATTCACTATGTTGAGTAGCAACAGAGGCTAGGGATCTGCCTATGTATGATGGGTTGACATCGGTGGATGAATTCCTAAACAAATTTGAAAGAGTAGTGCTAGAACAATAGTGGTTCGATGCTATGAAATGGGCATTGCGCACTACGCCCACAAGATGGTGCGGTACACATCAACAAAGTTTCGAGGATTGGCGGGGATGCAAAAAGATGATAAGCCTACGATTTGGGAAGCCTCAGATGTGAATGGCAGCCGGGCATGATGGACAAAACAACCTACTGGCTCACCTTTCCAGATGGGTAAAAGTGTATGGTACATAGCCTGCACGAACGCACACCGTCCTTGCGGTAGGAAATAAGACCGATAAGCAAGAGCGGGCAAGACAAGTGCGCGAACGACGAAGTATGATAAGACGAAGCGCGCTAAAAATTATCCTCGGGGAAGCCTTTGACAAGGTGTGCGAAGTGCTGAATAGGGTCCACCATGTGAGATGCACTGACTGGGACCTGCGCATACCAGCAGTTCTATGGGCTTATAGGACCATGAGCAAAACCCTGACTGCGCAAACACTTTCAAGCAGAAGTATAATGCAGGGGCTATAATCCCTGTGGAGCATGCGAAGCTGAGTCCATGCATAATATCACCCGTAGATATGACAGTCTGCAAAGATCGGAACAAAGAAATCACACAACTACGAGAAATAGAACATATAGGACTTGATGAAGAAATATGACAAGGAAACTTTAGACTCTGCGAACTTGAAAAAGAACGAGTACAACTAAGGGAGAAAAGCACTTTGATGGACGTGGAGGTCAAGAAGCTAGAAGACGGAATAAAGGAAGCATTTCTCATCGAAAAACTGAGGATGGTAAGGCAAGGTGCATACGATCATACTAACAAATTGGAGGATTATTTCCGTGAACTGGTTAGTCTGATGCCTTGGCTCAGACCGCATATCGCCAAGCATAGTGACCAGGGCAGCGCGTTGCAAATGGTGAAGTGCGCGGTGTCGATCACGGTAATATATGGTAGGATGCTTCCGCGAACTATGAAAAGGGACAAGATGGAGCCCCGCACGGGCGGTGCGACCACATGACTAGCCGTAGGAAGGACAGTCTTAGCACTCCAGGTAGTTGGAAGGGAGCGTGGGACTATAAACTTTTCTGCTCGGGAGCTGCGCAATATTGCGCGCAAAAGTAGAGCGTCACAAGGTCTGTGACCGCGCATAGAGGACTGCACTGCCGCATGGGTTGGCCAGAAAGTGACCGTTGGAGTCACTATTCATGATTGGATGTGCAACTTGAGGCCAAGTGGAGTGGGCAGCAGGCATTTAAGATGCGATTTATGGGAAAGATTTGGGAAAATCTGCCGCTAAGAAAGCACTAATGGCCCGAAATTGGAGGGAATGGTCGAATTCGAATTCAAAAGACGCTATAAAACGCAGAGGTTTGGCTAGCGAACAACACTTGGTCATTTGAGAATTGAGCACTTGAACAAAGTATTGAGTAGTGAGAGCCCATCGATAGTTGAGCCCCTGAAATCGCGAGTGAGACTAGAGCCTAGATATGATGACGACCACTAAGGATGGTTTGGGAATTGAAGAGATAACTGCCTGCGAGTCTGCGCAAACCCCAATGGTGGAGGACGTTCCCGAAGGTGTTGAGCTTGTGGCAAAAATCCCCAAATCACTGCGAACGCTGAGGCCCAAGAAAGATAAACAAGCAATGGCCCTTGTACGTGTGTCCTAGAGGAACCCAGTATGCAGTAAGCTATCAATGTTCGATAAAGGAAAAGTTGTCACAATAGAAACGGATGAGGAAGAAGAAGACTTGCAGGCCCTCATCACCATGGAGGAAGAAGAATAAGACATGGAGGAGGATATTCAACCTATAAGCTCTGCAACAAAACTGCCCACATATGTCCCTCTACGGAAAGGAAAGACCAAATTACCAAAGGACCTGAACGAAGCCAAGAGTTCGCTCCAGACCCTGCTCCTCCCAGATGGCATTGTGTTTGAGGGCACACACGTAAGCCGTGTGCCAACCATGAAGTTTGAAGACTGGGACCTTGCTGACCGCGAGAAGTTCCCGCACCTAGAGATTGGGACCCTGATGAAGCAAAACAATGAGGGGCGGTGATAAATTTAGAGTCGCGAAAGTGGCTGCACGATGTGGAGAAGGCCAAGCTGCTGAATTTATTATGGATACCACATTTCCACCGCGCGCCAATCATAATTTTCATCATCAAGCAACTACTCTGCCTGGTGCATGATGGGTATCTATGGCTAGAGGAGCTTATCCCCATCACAACAGACCTCATTCACTGTAGTTCTCGGCTCCCTTGCGAAGGAAAGGATCCCACAACCATCACCGAAGGAAAGGGCAGTGATTTGGCCCTTGTAGAAGCTATGAAAACAAAATACAAGTTGGAGAAGAAGAAAAGGGGCCTCGCCATCTCTAGCATCAAGGACAAAGGGGTACGCGTAGCGACCCAAATCCCGGCCGGCAAAGTCATGAGGAAGTGCTGCGTTCATGAAGTACTAGCGCCAGTGGTCGCATTGACTGAGCAGTGCACGGAGGGGATCCAGTTCAACTGGTCTGAATTCCTTTGCAAGGAATTTTTGACAAACTGTCCCGAAGCCCAGGAGCAGAGTAAAACCTTCCACTACGCTTGGTTGTTGTTATCTGTCGTGCTTGTGGCAAGGGAACTACCAAAATACAGTCAATTCCCCAACATTGACAGAGACTTACCTGAGGCTATGAAGTAAGCTTCGCTCTAGGCCACAAAAGACGTAAAATGGATTTGCGACACCAAAATTTTCTGGGTGCTCATGGTGATGAGCGTCCAGATGTGGATCAATCAGAGGCTGTGCCTGTCACCTATGGTGTACAAACGTTTGCAGAGTTTTGCGGAGTTCAAAACCGACATGCATAATGTATACATCAGGGCGTGCAAGGATACAATGAAGCAATGGACAAAGCTCTCGTTTATAGCCACTGACGATGCCATCTTCACGGTCTTGGAGACATGGCCTCCAGAATGGCATGCCCCAAACTTGGCAGAACTTGTGAAGGCGACAGCGTAGAAGAGGAAGGACGATGCCAAGCTGTGTGCCATACAATTGGCCGAAAAAGGCAGCATGAAACAACAACAACTAAGGAAAATGCAGCGTGGGAAGTGACACAGAAAGCCATAGAGCAGAAAAAGGCTACAAAAGCAGCAGCAATAGCACAGGTGGTATCGGCAACAACCGCGAATGTGGACGAGGGCCAAGCAACATCCTCGCAAGGGCAGGAGGCAGAGAAAACAGAAACAGTAGAAGGGAGTGCGGACCCAAGGACCTTGTCCACAAGGTTAAAGCGCCCATGCATTGCAGAGAGAGTGGGACCAAGAAAGAAGGTCAAGGCCTCGAAGTTGGCCATTGACCCGATCGCCTTAACCGAAGGTGATCTCCATGACATCGGTGAGACGGTCTGCGTTGTCACCAATGAAGCACTTCAAGATTTTATGTAGGAGCACGAGACTGTGTTAGGGGCTCTCAGGGCACAGCTGTAGGAGTTACATGTGTAGCCCCCTCAGGTGGGTACCCTTTCTACCCGCCGCAGAATCCTCGGCAGCAGAGAAAATGTTGCGCGCATGGATGGAGAACACGATAGTGTTGCGAAAGGGGCCCTAGTCACAACAAATGTGACCGATATATTTTTGGTTAACATGTTGAAAGGCCTTGGCCTTAATTTGGCTGCCCTTCCGCGAGATATGTTGTATCAGCTACAGGATGGGATAACGACAGAGCTGCACACCAGGGAGAGCTGTGCTATCTAAGTTCTTAGCGAACAGAAGATAAATATGGAACAACTCACCTTGCAGCGCGACGAATTGGTGTGGAAAAATCAACACTTGGAGCATATCAGGAGTTGGCCATCCCAGTAGATCTACTGGTAGAGGTGCGGATCCATAGATTGGAAACTGGAGTCCATGAGGCCAGGGAAGAAACGATAAAGGTTCAGCTGGAGTTGAATCTTCAGATCGTCGAGTTGCGGTTGAAGGCGCAGTGTTCCACTCCCCCAAAAGTCCAAGAACAGTGTGCTAGCCCTATCACATTAGGGTTGGAAGAAATTGGGGGTGTAGTGCGAGACTATATGGCATATTGGAACAAGCACTTGAGGTCCTCACGACTTTGTAGGAGGACCCCAACATCCAACGCCAGGAGAAAGAGGCATGAGAACTCCAATAGCAATACGACAGTGTCCGAGGAAGTCCGCAAACAGTCGTCCTCACTCAGTGGCTTGCGAGGATGCAGCAAGCTAAGGCGTAAAGGAGAAGGTAGATGCCACATGACACAAGGAAGCAGTTCTCAAAGTGCGCATTCAACCATGGATTGATGAGGCCTTCACGATCACGATGAATATCAAAGGAAATCTTGTGCACATACAGGGTATGCACGCGCAAATGCAGGAAAGCACGCTGGACACAGAGGTCTCAGAAGAACGGATGTAGCAGGTTCAGCAAGCAGAAGCCCAATGAATTGCAGACATCAGTACCGTTCGAGAATAGTTGGAGGGACTCCGCGCCAAGATCATTGCGCCAACAGAGTGACTCGAGGGCGAGTCACGATGTTTGTGTTGGGGGCCTGTTGGGCATGGAATCCTTTTGGGGCTCAAAGCCCAAGTTTTGAGTTGATATTGTTGTAAATCTCCACAAATTGTGGGCGCGAAATGTATGTTAGAATCATAAGGTTGTCCGCCTTAGTTTTGAATGTAATGTCAACCTATCCATGGTCCGCGGACCATGGGATTGTATAAATAGAGTGAGGCTCTAAGTTGTAAAGAGACATGGAATGGAATCAGATAGAGAGCACAGTAGAAGAAAATAGTAGGAGTTTAAGTGTTTTATAGAGTAGGAAAAGGCTCTATAGCTGAGTGCGTAGAGGCCTAGTAGAGTCTCCAGCTGAGTGTGCAGAGACCTAGTAGAGTCTGCAACCTGAGTGCGCAAGGTGGAGTTGAGTCTATAACCGAAGGAAGAGAATAATAAAGAGAAGTTTTATCTTAATTCCATGTATCTGTTCTTGGGTTATTATCTGTTGGATATAAATTTCAATTATATTGTTTATTTACAGCGCGCACTTGTATGAATTGTGAATATTGTTAAGTATAACTGAAAGCATACAATTAAGCTAAGTTAATCAACTAATATTGGATTACCAATAAGAAATTGGGTAATAACAGTGTTCGGCCCCCGAGTAGGGCTGCACGAAGGCAGCGTCACAGGCTGTGAAGTACAAGAAAGTGCGCATAGCAACGTGTGTGTCGGGTCGAACCGCAGACCACTCATAAGACATCTCTAGGGTGCGGAAACCTGGTTCTAGCACCCTCCCATACTACTTCGGGTGAGACCTTAGTCCGCGCTCCATGGACTATTATCGAAAGGGCCAGTAGTACTGGGATTTGTTTGGCTAAATCACCTCTGAACCCGGGTCAGGCCCCAACAAGCCAACACTTCACAACATAATGGAGTAGTTGAAAGAAAGAACAAATTCTTAGTGGAATGTGCATAGAGCCCGATAAAATTAAAAAATATTACCAATTATCTTTGGGCTAAAGTTGTTAGTATTGCTATTTATTTGAAAAATAGAAGTCCAACTGAAAGTTTAGATCATAAAACTCATTTTGGTGCTCTTTATGGGTATAAACTAATAGTAAGTCATTTAAGAATATTTGGAAGCAAATCATTTTCCATGTTCCTAAAGAATATAGGAGAACACTTGATGCAAAAACAATCAAGTGCATTTTTATTGGTTACTAGTATGATCACAAAGCATATAAGACATTTGATCTTAGCATGCATAAAGTTTTTGCAAGTAGAGATGTGTTATTTCATGAGCATACAAATGAAGGGCATAAGGTGGACAATTATGATGCATGACATATTCCGTATGATCATGAGGATAATGTCAAAGAAGTAGCATATGATAAACAAGAACAAAAACAGGAGGAAGAATCCAACGACATGGACACCTCAAGTGGCCAAAGCACACCAAGACGAGGAGAATATTCACCACAAAACTGATGAAGGGGTGATAATAGTGAAACAACAAGGAGGCCATCCTGCCAAACTCAACTACTTGTAAGGTATAAAGATTATGCTTTCAAAACTAAAGTAATGAATGTCGTAGAACCTTTGAATTTTGAACAAGTTAGAGGGCATAAAGAATGGAGAGATGCAATGAAGGAAGAGTATGTGTCAATAATAGAAAATAATACATCGAAATTAATAGAATTGCTTGAAAATAAATTTCTCATAGGATTCAAATATTTGTTCAAATCTAACTTTAATGTTGATGGTAGTATAGATAAACATAAAACTGGATTAGTTGCAAGAGGTTATTCACAAAAAGAGGGCATTGATTATGAAGGCACTTTTGCACTATTAGCTAAGCTAAATATTATTTAGATTAATGATTTTTTAAACTAGAAAACATAATTGGAAACTACATCAGTTAGATGTCAAGTTTTCTTTTTTGAATGGGGTGTTAAAGAAATAAGTATATCTTATTTAACGTGAAAGATTTGTGAAGAAAGGTGAAAAGTATCTTGTGGGTAAGTTAAAAAGAAACTGAACATATCATTTATAAAAATTGAATGTGAGTGATGAAAAATTATTCCTCTCAACTATTCAAAATATTTTCAATTAACTTATTTAATTAATATTAATTTAAATTTTTTTAATCTATTCATTATTATTTAAAATATTTTAAAATAAAATAAAAACTTATTTTATTCACCGAACACATTATATTGACAGAGAGATATATAAAGATTTCTTAAGTGCATATCAAGAATACAAAATGATATCTAAAGTCTTTCCGTTGAATTTTGAAGCACAAATTTATTTTGAAGAATGTTATTTATAAATACAATTTAAATATTTAATGTGGTTTTTAGATAGATTTAAAAGGTTAACATTATAATTTTAGTATTTTTAATCAAAAAGAGTATTTGTATTGTATAATTTTGAGTATGATTTGCAACAAATATATTATGCATTATAAAGCTAATTTATCAAAATTTTCCAGTTGTTTCTCAGTTCCAATAGGAATATATGATTTTCTTGAGAAGAATATCTCTGAGCAACAAAAAGAGGGATTTTATAGATGAATACCTTGAAAAACTGCCCAAATAAAGCACAAAATTTATGACACATTGCTTTTAGGGAATTTCTTAATAGACACTATCCACCATTAGGGGAGTATAAGAATCTTCAATTTACTTATATTCAATTTACACCTTTGATCCAGGTGGATGTTGGTGGCCACCCACCTATCCCATTTGAACCCCAACAACTGTCTCTTTCAATCTTTTCAGTTTCCTAAATTGTAGCACAATTTACTATTTTTAGCAGTTTTTCGGGTCCTAAACTTCCGGAGCCGTTTTGAGGCCCTAAACGACGTTTTTTGGGAAATCTACCGCAAAAATTTTTGTATCAAAAAATCATCTTTTCCGTTGTAGTCCTCGAAGAGATCTTTCCAACGGGCTATCATGCGCGTCAAACAGAGATAATACGACCAATTCGCGACCCTGGGAAGTTGATGTACCAACTTACCCAAAAACGGGGCCCACAATTTGGCGTTTCATCTTCTAGGGTTAGATTTTGGAATCTGAAGGGTTTTCCATTGTTTCTCAATAATAAATAGGCCTTCGAGCCTCATTGTAACATAGTTACAAAGGCATGTAGCCACCACATCTCTTCTCAGAGATAAGCTACCATCGCCCTAGCTGATTTATTTCCATTTTTGTTTGTAAGCGTATTTCAATATTTTACAGTAATGAAATGAAGTATTATTTCTGCTACATATCTGTCTTTATGATTATCTCTGTATTTTATTGCGTTCTTGTTTAAATCCGGATTAGTGGTATCGAAGCGGTCTGCTTTTTCTCTGTTTTTTCTTTGCATGTCCCCAACGAGGTCGGGATATAAGGAGTTAGGGCTTGAACTGGTCGAACCTTTGCAAGACCAGCCTCGCAAATATCAACGACCTCCCATGGCAGATGAGAAGAAAAACGAGGGGCCAGTAGATCCTATCAAAATCTTGCTCGAAGAAGCCCTCGAGCGACAAAGGAACGCGATGATGGACAACTTTGCCCAGATCCTTCAGCGGCTACCTAGAGGCGACGCATCAGCTTCCAACAGCTACTCTGGAAATGCCACACCCTTTAAGGTACAAGTTAATTTTGAAATCCCCATCTTCGAGGGTCAAATAGATGTAGATGCTGTAGATAAATGTTTAAATCTGCTAGATGGGTATTTTTTTGTTCATGAATTTTCAAGTCGGGAAAAGATTCTTTTCGCTCTTCTCAAAGTAGCCCCCCATGTCAAGGACTGGTGGGAAACCTACTACGAGCAGAAGGATGAAAGTATAGGCTCATTGTTTTTAGCCGCATCCACTTGGAATGACTTCTGGGATGCCATCAAGGAGTAGTACTACCCTGTCAAAATCTATGAGGACAAATACATCAAATGGACCACATTGCGCCAGGGACAAGACCAAGATGTGTCGGAGTTCACTAACATTTTTCATACCCTTCGCACATAATTGGGTATCAAAGATTCTGAGCTGCATCTGGTACTCAAATACGGCGGTTGCCTACACAGATACATCTAGGAAGAGATGGAGTTCTTGAACATCTCCTCACTCGGCACAACATACCGATACGTTGTCAAAATCGAGCAAAAGTTCAAACAGAAGAAACGAGACTTTGGATCTGCAAATCCGAAGCCCAAAGGACAAAGCCAAGGTGGGGTGACCCAAGAAAACCGCAAGAAAAGAACAACACCACGAAGCCGAAGAAGGACACAGGAAAGTGGTGTGAGTTCCACAAGAGTCACACTCATAACACAAGTGAGTGTCGCACCAAGCAGTCACTGGTGGCCGAGTTGAAGGCTTTCGAATCAGATGCATGTTCCGACCCTGTGCCAGAACCCGAAAAGGGGAATGGCAAAGGGAAGCAGATCATTGATGTGGAGCCCAGCACCATTGTTGCCGCCGCCAAGATCCAGAAAAATGAGCTCGAAGATCGAGAGGAGGGGGAACGTCTTTTCCACTCACAGATGTGGGTGAAGGGTTCACCGCTGCAATTCATTGTCGACAATGGTAGCCAAAAGAACCTCATTTCAGCAGAGGTCGTGAAGTGGTTGGGCCTACTGGCTACACCACACCCACAACCATACAGTATCGGGTGGCTTCATGAAGGACGAGATCTCAAAGTTCACCAACAGTGTCGCCTTCCCTACAGCATCAAGCCCTTCACAGACGAGGTATTGTGTGATGTTACACCCTTGGATGTTTGTGATGTACTATTAGGCCAGCCATACTTGTGGAGGCGACATGCTGTGTATGAGTCAAGGCCTCGCGCTGCCATTATTTCTTTGGATAATTCATTATACAGGATACCGGAGGTAGCCCCACCTATCGCCGCCTCTTTGATCACTGCCAAGAAAGGCAGCAAGCTCATCTCCCAGACTAGGAAATTCATTTTCTGTCTAATTCGCTCCCAAAGTAAGGGGAAGATCATTGCTACATCCATGACCCCTGCGAAGGGTTCCTCCACGCAGCAGCAGCAAAGGGATACGGTCATGAAAAAACATAGGAACAACTTCTCCTCACCCACAGGGGTACCACACAAGTCTCAGGTGGGCAACAAAGTTTGGTTGCATCGACAGAAAGAACGCCTTACCAGAACCCATCAGAAGCTCAGACCACTCTGACATGGTCCTTACACCAGTACCAAGGCTATGGGAAACAATGCTTTGAAGCACAACATTCCTCCATCCCTTCGCTTGCACCAAGTGATCAATGTGGACCGTCGTCGACCATGCTTCCCACCATTTCTAGACACATCAGAGATTGCAGAATAGCTCACTAGAGATCCAGCTCAGTAGAAGCTTCCTCATCTCAGGGAGGAACTCAACGCAATGGGGACCATTGCTTCCTAAGGGGGGAGGAATGATCCAGGTGGATGTTGGTGGCCACCCACCTATCCCATTTGGACCCCCACAACTGTCTCTTTTTGTCTTTTCAGTTTCCTAAATTGTAGCACAATTTACTATTTTTAGCAGTTTTTCGGGTCCTAAACTTCCAGAGCTGTTTTGAGGCCCTAAACGACGTTTTTTGGGAAATCTACTGTAGTTAATTTTTCTGTCGTAGTCCTCGGAGATATCTTTCCAACGGGCTATCATGCGCGTCAAACGAAGATAATACGACCAATTGGCGACCCCGGGAAGTTGATGTACCAACTTACCCAAAAACGGGGCCCACAATTTGGCGTTTCATCTTCTAGGGTTAGGTTTTGGAATGTGAAGGGTTTTCCATTGTTTCTCAACAATAAATAGGCCTTCGAGCCTCATTGTAACACAGTTAAAAAGGCATTTAGCGACCACATCTCTTCTCAGAGATAAGCTACCATCGCCCTAGCTGGTTTATTTCCATTTCTGTTTGTAAGCATATTTCAGTATTTTACAGTAATGAAATGAAGTATTATTTCCGCTGCATATCTGTCTTTATGATTATCTCTGTATTTTATTGCATTCCTGTTTAAATCCGGATCAACCTCTCATTTGCATACTTGTCTATTTCTATGTTAATTCTCTTAGGACATGGAAATATGCTTTAGCTGGGATTTCTTCCACAATTTTCCTTATTCTTTTCATAATGTTTTTCATGGATTTCTCCTTTGGGTGGGAGCCTTTGACCATATGATGCAAGATTAGGAGAGAATCTCCCATAATCGTAAGTGTGTCAACGTGATGTTCTTTGGCTAACAGAAGTCTTTGACAGAGACCATATATCTTTGCTTGATTATTTGTCATATAACCAAGACCCCATGAGTACCGGAACTTTTGTTCTCATCAGGGCCATAGAGTATCCCTCACCATCTTGAACAGTTTCTCCTCCTTAAGACAATAGAGTACCCCTCCCCCTCTTGCCATCCCTAACACCAAAATCTCAATTTAAATAATTAATTGATTTTGCAATTATTTATTAAGATAAGATTAAGATTAAAAACTTATTGATTAAAGATGATGAATACACATTTATTCATTAAAATAAGATGGAAGAATAAACAAGTGAGATAGTTAAAATTAATTTTTGAAGGTTATAGCCTTTGGGGTGTAGCTCAATTGGTGATTACCTTGTTATGAAGTAATATGGAAAGCATGAGATTCAAAGTTCAAATCCTTTTGGGGAAGACTAGCCAAAAAATAAAATTAAAAGTTATAAGAATTGGATTTTTTCATGTCATTATATTTAGTTATATATTTTTTTATAAAATTGTAAAAAAAAATTATTGTTAAAATTATATTTTTGAATGAACAAATAGATTCTACTATTTTAAATTTTTTATCGAATTTGGATTGTGAAATTTTTATAATTATTTATTTGTATTGTATCTTTTTCTCAATATTTTAACTAATTTTTTCTTATTGAATTATATTTTTGAATAATAAAGGGATTCTGATTCTTTTAAATTTCTTTTAATAAATCTAGTACAATTTTGTATTTTATTATTTTTCATCATTAAGTGATTACCAATATATATCATTTCAACAAATTGAGGTAACTGAGCAAATTTAAAATTAAGACTAGATTAATCTTAGACATATTTAGCATATTTAAAATTATTAGAATAATTATATATTCAACAAATTATTGAGCATGACTGAAACCAGCTTAGATCCATCTTAACCCTGGATCTATCAAGCATCGAGAAGGATAAAATCTTTGGAGGTGCAAACCTTTCCTCTAGTTTTGCACTGAAAAAAGAGGTTTGCACTTTGAAAGATTTGATCCCTATAGGCATTGGATAGATCTGGGGTTAAGATTGAGATAGGCTAGTTCATATGACATTTTTTAATTAATCAATTTAATTAAAAATATAGAAAGAGCATAACTACTTTTGATATAAATTTCAACCTTTGATCTATGACTACTACTAAAAATACTATATAATATTCCATGAAAGTTAAATCCGTACTATCCACCTAATAATTATTGATAATTAAATTAAATTTTTGGAATCCCTATTCCAAAATAGACATAGGTTAAATCCCTACCATCCACCTAATAATTATTGATAATTAAATTAAAATTTTGGAAGCCCTATTCCAAAATAGACATGTCTAGTTGCTTAAAACTTTCTAGTTTTATATTTGAAATTGGGCAACTTAGCACAAAGTTTTTAGTTGTTTAGATGTGTGTAGGTCAAGGCTAGCCCACATGTTAGATGGAAGAAGAATCTGGCAAAAAACAAGATGTCACAGGAATTGTGCGAGATTTGGTTGACCCTAGACATCCCTTGGGAAGTTTAACCCCTACAATTGTCTTCCACCCTTACCCCTCTCCATAAGATTTGAACCTAATAAAACCTACACTTCACAAAAACTAACTAATTTGTACCTCATAGATAAATTGACACAAAAATAAAACCCCACCATAAACTCTGCTGAAACCATATGATTCACTTTGTGCTAACTATAAGAGTCAATCAAGGATTAACTCCAATCACTAGTTGCCTGTTTAAAGTGCCATGAAAATGTAGAGTTGTATTTACAGAATACAAAAGCTTCCATAAAAATGTTACAACTGCCCAAAATCCCTACCAACATATTCAGAAGCAGAAATACCATATCGACCCAAACTAACACAACAACTTTCATGTCCCAAACCCTTTCACACAGAATAAAAAATAAAATGTCACTAAACAACATAGAAAAGGATTAACTCCAGTTTACGAAATCACTCGTTGCCTATTTAAAGTGCCATGAAAATGTAGAGTTGTATTTACATAATACAAAAGCTTCCATAAAAATGTTACAACTGCCCAAAATCCCTATCAACATATTCAGAAGCAGAAAGACCATATCGACCCAAACTAACACAGCGACTTTCATGTCCCAAATCCTCTCACACAGAATAAAAAAGAAAATGTAACTAAACAACATAGAAATGGTCACTGCACTCAAATGAAGCCCAGCGGTCAAACACAATGAAGCTATAACACATGGTAGTAGAATCATAAATATACTGTATTTACAAACACAAGAAGGCTCATCAGCTACATAGGAAGAATTTCCTGTCAGTAACATAGACAGATTACACCATTAAGATGCCATGCTAATGTAGAGGGGTTCCAATTCCAATAGAAAGAATGAATGAAGAGTTGGTGAAAAATCAAAGCCCTTCGTGAACAGGCATACTGGAGATGGATTAGGGAGATGTCCATTGATTCCAGTTACTCAATCATGCACAATTGACATTACAGACCGTAGGCTACACTTTAAAAAGGGTTTTGAAATTTCTTACCTCAATATAGCCATGGGTCTCATTTGCATGATAAAAGTAGAGCACCACTCGTTTCCCCATAGCTATCATGAAAGGGCATGGCAGCCATAGACTGCGTCGTTGAAGTTTCAGTTTTTGCTGCAAACAACTTCAAACCATCCACTGAAGTAGATGATGAAGTCATTGCAGAGATGCCCCAAGAAAACAAAGCTGAAAGGCATGGCAACGTTGTAGCCTTAAAAGCAGGTCTCTTCCTAGTGGTGAGAAGGCCAAGTTCACCCTAAACTCCTCTCCACATTCTATATTGTGCAGAGCAAACCTAGAGCAGGGAAAATAGAGGTCTATCAATTCATGACAAATACAGAGCAAAAGGGGTCGATTGTTCTAGTACAGGGCTTGATGAGTAATCCATGGAAGAAATCAGTGCATAGTTAATGGATATAATTCCTGCAAGCTCTAGCTCTCATGCATATTTGTCTCATTATTCTCTTAATTATTGTTACAATATTTGTGTTTGATTGGGTATATATATGATTATCCTGTGAAATTGGGACAGTACAAGATTTTGTTTTCTTGTAAGAGAACTCCACCAATTTGTTCATGGGTAGCTCTCATTTCCATAGTATATGCATAAATGCCACATTCTTGGGCTTTCTTGTTAGATATTCTACAGTTTCAACAACGATTCTGCATGCGGAATAAAAACTCAAAGAATCATTAAATCTTAATGCCCAAGGATACGGGTTACCTCCAGCCATTGGTGATGTTTTGATGAAGGCCACAGTCCACTTGCTTGCTTCTTCTTCAGCACTCCAACTTCAATCCAAGCAAAAGAAAAAAAACACAAAATTCTGAAGGCACTTCCAAGCTCTGCTATCTCAGCTAGATGGTGTAAAACTGAAGGGGATTGAGAGCTGAGCTTGGGGACCAAACAGATGACCATATAGCTAAGCTTCCATCAAGCTTCTAATAGCTATGTGTTAGATGTCCACAAATCAAGGTAGAGAACTCGAATCAAAGTGATGGACCACTATAGTAGCTCCTAATAATAAATTTAGTAATTGCAGTTGCCTTTTCTTAACTTTAGGAAACTACTGCAGTTGGTTTCCATAAGTTAAGGAAAGACTGCAACTCCATAATTGTAGGCAGCAATTTGTGCAAAAATTAATGGAGCTAACATTCTCCCACTTGGTCCATACTTCCAAACTTAATGTCTCAAAAACCATTGATAATCTTTATTAAGTAATAGATACATGAATCATGGCGATAAGTCCCCTGATGACGAGTATTATCTTCCATGTATTACTATGTATTTATTCTTATTATAATTTATGTGGCAGTAATTTCTTAATGAATAAACCTTATGTTTATTCTTGGTCCTTCTTAAATGAATTTTCTCAAATCAACTTAAGGTGCACATAAATATGAGAAAAAACATCACACTAATTAAGAATTTCATTAAAATAACATTGTCCATACAATGAAAAACTACATAATGGAACCAAGTCTCATATTCAATACATGATCCTTGAATTTAAACGGTGGCATGCCCTTAGTCAAAGGATCAGCGATCATTAACTCAGTGCTGACGTGCTCAATGACCACTTTCTTTTTTTTAACACGTTCCCTTATAGCTAAATACTTAATGTCGATGTGTTTATTTCGACTCCCACTTTTATTGTTTTTAGCCATAAAAACAACAACTGAATTATCACAATATATTCTCAATGGCTTAGATATAGAATCCATAATTCTAAGCCCAGAAATGAAATTCCTAAGCTATACACCATGTAAAGTAGCCTCAAAACAGGAGACGAACTCGGCTTCCATAGTGGAAGTGGCAATCAAGGTCTGCGTGGCACTCCTCCATGATACAGCTCCACCGGTCAACATAAAAATGTAACCTGATGTTGATTTACGTGAATCAACACTTCCAGCAAAGTCAGAATCTGAGTAGCCAATTACTTCCAAGTTGTCCGTCCGTCTATACATAAGCATGTAGTCTTTGGTTCCTTGAAGGTACCTCATTACTTTCTTTGCAGCTCTCCAGTGGTCTAAACCTAGACCACTCTGATATCGTCCCAACATTCCTACAACAAATGCAATGTCAGGTCTTGTGCAGACTTGAGCATACATTAGGCTTCCGACAACAGAAGCATATGGAATGTTCTTCATTTGTTCCCTTTCAAAGTCATTCTTTGGGCATTGGTTCAAATTGAACCTATCACCCTTCACAATGGGAGCTACACTTGGTGAACAATCCTTCATCCGAAATCTCTCTAAAATTTTATTAATATAGGTTTCCTGTGACAGACCCAAGATGCCTCGAAATCTTTCTCTATGGATCTTAATGCCAATGACATAAGATGCCTCACCCATATCCTTCATATCAAAATTTTTAGAGAGGAATTGTTTCACCTCATGTAGCAAACCCTTATCATTGGTTGCTAGCAAAAGGTCATACATATAAAACAAGAAAACAAATTTTACTCCCACTAACCTTCAGGTATATACATTGATCCATAATGTTTTCTACAAAACCAAAAGAAGAAATTACATTATGGAATTTCAAATACCATTGGCGGGATGCTTGTTTTAAACCATATAATGACTTCTTGAGCTTGCAAACCAATTGCTCACCATCACTAGAGGGGAATCCTTCAGGTTGTTTCATGTAAAACCTCTTCCTCTAGATCTCCATTAATTCTATCTATGGAGATATGAACTAGTCTCCGGTGCCATAATTTAGAGGAATCTTCATTAATAACACATCTTTTAGTACCAGTGTGAACATGCATTGAATCATATGTGACACTGTTTTGTAAATTAATGCAGTAAAGACCATTAGACAAAATACCATTCCCAACATAATCAGATTTATAGAATAGACTGAAAGATTTTTTTGAAAAGTTTAAGGAATATCCAAAGAGTACAAGCCTTGAAACTGAGATCAAGTTTCTAGAAAAACTTGAAATATAAAAGGTCTTTTCTAACTTCAAAACAAAGCCACTACTTAAAGTTAAATAACATGTTCCCTATAGCTTCCACATGCGAGCCCATCTTGTTTCCTGATAAGATGCTTTGCTCACTTCCCACTGGCTTCCTTAGGTTTCGCAAACCCTTTGTCTGCAAGCCATTTCTGAAATTTGGCGCATTCCTTATTCATGTGTCCCTTATTCTTACAGAAAAAACAATTGGAAACCTTCTTGATATCGGCTTGGGGAGGTACTTTACCTTTCCCTTTCCGATTGGCTTGAGATTTTCCCTTTCCACGCGTTGCCAACATTGCACTCTCTCCCAGTTCCATCATCAGTCTTTCTTCCTCTTGAACACACATGGTCATAAGTTCATTAATTGACCATTTATCTTTATGTGTGTTGTATAAGATTTTGAAAGGTCCATATTGGTGCGGAAGGGTGTTCAGGATGTAGTGCACTAGGAAGGACTCTGATATTTCAACCTCGAGTTTCTTCAATTGAGCCAGAGTGTCCCTCATCTGCATGATGTGCTCGCGCACACCTTTCACACTGGTGAGCCTTAGGGATGAGAACTTCATGATTAGGGTGCTTGCTAGTGCCTTGTCTGAAGAGACGAATTGTTCATCAATGGCCTTCAACAAGTCTCGGACCTTGTCATGCTGATCAACAGAACCTCGAATACCAGCTGAAATTTTAGTCTTAATGAACATCATGCTTAGACGATTGGATCGCTCCCATCGTTCATAAAACGCGATGTCCGCTGCAGTGCTGGTATTAGTGAGTGCCGATGGTTCATCTTTCCTGATAGCATAATCTATGTCCATCCACCCTAAATGAAGGAGAATCCTCTCCTTCCAAATCTTGTAGTTATCTCCCTTAAGTTCGGGAATGTCACAACGAATTTCAGAGAAATTTGCAGGTTGTATTACTGCATCAAAATAAAGAACCACATGCTTATGTTAAAATTGAGGCTTAATAAACTTTCATGTTTTACCAATGTAAATCATGCTAAAAAGAATTGAATCAAATGACATAAAAATTGCCTGTGGGCTAAATTTTTAATTCAAACAGATTCAATAAAACTTTATGATAAAACTTATTAATTCATAACTCCTGTGGGTAGGTTATGAAATTTTATCCTAATTAATTACATAAATATAATAAAGATTCCTGTGGGATAAAATTTATTATATTCAGTGTAAATCATGCTAAAAAGAATTGAATCAAATGACATAAAAATTGCCTGTGGGCTAAATTTTTAATTCAAACAGATTCAATAAAACTTTATGATAAAACTTATTAATTCTTAACTCCTGTGGGTAGGTTATGAAATTTTATCCTAATTAATTACATAAATATAATAAAGATTCTTGTGGGATAAAATTCATTATATTCAGTGTAATTAATTACAATTTAATGTCTAAATAATCTTTATGTGATCTTATCAAACAAAATATATAATTTTATTTAATTAAAGATGATGTGGCTATTCTCTAATTAATTAAAATTATATGGATCACTAGACATTATTTTGCTGCATAAACAAAACTTAACCAGAGAGAAAAATAATGTTTACTGAAAGAAGTAAGTCAAAATGACATTTTAATAAACTCCATATAACTGTAATAATTTTCTAGCAAAATCAAAATCAAGGTTAAAGCAGTCAGCATTACCGAAAATGACTACAAATTTGATTGTTCAATTTATAAACTCAACCCGGAGATTGACTGAAGCAGCGTTGATCTACTTTGCACTTGCATAGCAAATACAGTTCGAAGGCTAGCTGGCTTGACTTCAGGCTCCGTCCTTAAGTTTATAAAACAACAAAATTGACCAGCAAACAAACTATTTTGCTCACAAGATAAATAAAATTAAAATCAAATTTACATTCCTTAGTCTAACTGTCCCATAATTTATTTAAGACTAATTCTTAAATTAATTACAAAATGGGCTCTAAACAATTTGCAAACAAAACTGCAAATTTGAAATATTCACAACAAAAGACTAAACCATTTCAAATATCGAAATATTGAAATATTTAAGAATGCATAAACCATTTCCTTTAACATGCGAACACGCATAAATCAACAAGGTTTTACAGCTCTCAATCAGGTCCTGCTGTAATGAAATTTAAATTTAGTTTAGCTCAAGTTAACAAGATTCTTGATAGCAAAAACAGTGTCAAATAACAGATAAATCAACAAATTTTAGCGGCTCTTAATCAAAGCACAGTCATTATAACAGGAATCTGAAATAATTATGCTGACCTAAACACTCGAAGACCTTCAATTGCTTTGAGTCTCTTCAACTGATCTGCTCAGCAAATACTAAAAACTGTTAAATTTAATAGACAATGATACTTCGCTCACTAGTTATCTGGATCTTTATTGCAGACATCATCCATTAGGCTAAATTTAGAACCTGAAATTTATCACCGCTGTCTATGCTAAATAAAATGTAATAAATTATCCGATCTGGAGCTCATTTTTTTTTTTTTTTTTTTTTTTTTTTTGTGCTAAAATTCAGACCCTTTAATCGAAAAGAGAGGGAATCCATTTACAAGGAAAACGAAGAATAAAACTTCAAAGGCCAAAGACTTAGAATGCTATCCGAGATTGATCTAAATCAATTTCGACCTTGGGAATTCCTGAATTCAAGATCCAAACTAAGCATATTCGTCTTCGAAAAAGGAACGATTCAGATGGTTGCTGGTTAGAGGCGGCCATTCATGTCATGCAATGTATGTAACGGCTTCGGTGATTGCAAGTGGATACGCTGAAATTATTCTCAGAAAATAAACCAAAAATAACACCACTCACATCTAAAACCTCACGAATACCATGCATAACCCAATCATATAATACACTAATGGCCGCCACCAATAAAATCGAGAAACTTGGTGGCAAGGTTGTTTGGGCCTGGGATTGATGTAGTATATACAACATCGTTAAGCTTGCTCTAAGGCGTGACATTATACAGAATTTATAATTAACAACAAACAAGTGTTTTAGAGAAATTCTTAGTGTGTCTCACCTTCCATTAGCCTGACTGGCTTACTGACTTCAAACACAATTTAAAGGTAGCTTTACACATTTCCTTCGCAAACAACAGTTAAAACATGCACCGAACTAAAAAAGGTAAAGGGATTTGAAACCTACTCAAGCCCACGATTCGAGAGATTAAGAGATCCGGACGCCCTCGCAGCCTTTAGTGCACGATCCATCGTCTAGTCTCGGAAATTGTTTAAATGTGCTCCAGTATTCAACAGGACAGGACTTCGGCTCTTTTAAAGCAATGGAGCATTATTGACATAACAACACAGAAGAGTATTGGGGAAAGAACACCCACAGTCCTCTGCCGTATTACTTTTAATCCTCTTAGATTAATTTCTACGGCCTTTGAAAAATCTATTTTATGGGAGCAGGAGGAACATGCACAGGATTGGGATGATGATGGATGGATGTGGGTTCGATCCGGTAGAAGCCCACTTAATTTTGGGCAAAACAAAGCGAGCACTGTCTCTGTAGTTCTCCAAATGAACCGGAAGCCAGAGAAAGTTTGGAACACAATATTTGACATGTGAGAATATCCAGTTACTGGATTTTTATCGTAAAATCTCTTTACGCATTTGGCCAAACATGCATATGCACATAATACACAATGCAGAATTTTTACAGTAAGCTTTATTTTCCTTGAGAGATCAAATGCATGCATATAAACACAATCAAATGCGTATGACAAAACTAAGGTGCTATGGCCAACTACAGCAAGGCAGAGGTAAAAGGGCTCTGATACCAAATGTTAGATATTCTACAGTTTCAACAACGATTCTGCATGCGGAATAAAAACTCAAAGAATCATTAAATCTTAATGCCCAGGGATACGGGTTACCTCCAGCCATTGGTGATGTTTTGATGAAGGCCACAGTCCACTTGCTTGCTTCTTCTTCAGCACTCCAGCTTCAATCCAAGCAAAACAAAAAGAACACAAAATTCTGAAGGCACCTCCAAGCTTTGCTATCTCAGCTAGATGGTGTAAAACTGAAGGGGATTAAGAGCTGAGCTTGGGACCAAACAGATGACCATATAGCTAAGCTTCCATCAAGCTTCTAATAGCTATGTGTTAGATGTCCACAAATCAAGGTAGAGAACTCAAATCAAAGTGATGGACCACTATAGTAGCTCCTAATAATAAATTTAGTAATTGCAGTTGCCTTTTCTTAACTTAAGGAAACTACTGCAGTTAGTTTCCATAAGTTAAGGAAACTCTGCAACTCCATATTTGTAGGCAGCAATTTGTGCAAAACTTAATGGAGCTAACATTTCTTACATATTTGGTAATATCTGCCATTGTTATGTATCTGTGTTTCGTTTGTATTTGAGATGGGTATTATCAGCTAATATTACAGTTTTCCAGGTAGTGTTCTATGTTACAGGTTTTATGATAGTATCATATCATGTTACTGTTTTAAATTCCTCTGTACTTCAATATTTGTCACAGATGAATGCTTGAAATGGATATAAACACCAACTTGAATTCAACTGGGACTTAAGTTTGCTGCCTAATAAAATCTCAGAAACTCTAAACACCCAAATCCCACACTAGCGGACTCAATAATAATGGATACCACCAATCTCACAGGACTTAAATCAAGAATGGATACCAGAATACGAAGCCTGAAGATAAAATCTACAAATCTTCGACTTAAATTGATAGAATCAAGGCCTATAAAAATCAATAAAAGTGATGCCAAAGCATTACTAAGCATGGGTTTCTATTTTGGTTCTAAGCATGGGATCTCCTCACATAGGAATCGGGCAAAACAATTACTCTCAGTAGTGGTGCTGCCAGGTTCGAACTGGAGACATTCAGTTGGAAGCTAAGTGGAAAAGCCTATGCCGGACATGGTTTTTCAAATATAATTATTAGGAGTTTGTTCTTAGCATGGAACCTCTTCACCTAGAGAACCAGGCAAAAGGAATGCTCTGAGAGAGACGACTAGCATGTCATGGTGCTGGCCAGGTTCGAACTGGGGACAATCTCTTGACCTAGAGCACCAGGCAAAAGGGATGCAAAGAAACGAACAGCTTAAGTCATGGTGCTGCCCAGGTTCGAACTGGGGACAACCAATCTCTTCACCTAAAGAGTTGGGTAAAAGAAATGCACTGAAAGAAACAAAAATAACTTGCAAGTGTAATGGTGCTGCCAAGGTTCGAACTGGGGACCTTCAGTGTGTAAGACTGACGTGATAACCGACTACACCACAGCACCATAGGTTTCATACAACACGGAATTCAATTCTCAGTACACGCCATTGATTTTAACATCACTTTTAATTTCTTTGCACGGTGTACAGAGTCCCATGAATGACTAAAAAATTGTTTATGAATTGCATTACAGTTTTTTAGTTTATATACTAGAAAGTGTCTTCCCAACTATGAATCGATAATTGTCGTTCTTTCAGGGTCATAATAAATATAAGACCGTCCTCTGAAAAAAAATAAATATAAGACCTTATAAACCATGGAACATGTAAATAGTTTAGGCATAGGCTTGTTGACATTACTTCACTCACAGGTTTGAACCCCTATATGTGAGTGAATATGGGTTTATTAAGAATTGTTTTGAGGATGAGACAACAAATTGGATGGAAAAGAACCCCAACAATGGAAGTAAACAAATGTTTGAATATACAAAACTGGTTAGTAGAGGTTTCCAAAGTGCTTTTACACTCCTTGATAATAATGTGGGTTTAATCAAAATTAAAATTTGACAACTTAATTATGACTTTATTATCAAGTAGCTCCTCTAATACATGGTGAGGATGATGCAAATGCCATGGTAAACATGTTGAGTCTCTCAAATCATCCATTAGGTGAAGATTATGAACCTGTAAATGCTAAACAAGAAAATGATAATATGATATGGAAGTTGTTTTCTAGTGACACAATTGAAATGAATATCATTAAAGGTGGTCAAGCAATGGGTAGTAGTATTGACAAATTGACATCCTCAAATCAAGTGAACCTCTTTAAGTAGTTGGCAAAAGACATGATGAATATGAATCAAAATATTGTTACCAACCAGATTAAAAAATTCCTTAATATGATTTATGTGATTTGATTCCTTGCAAATATAAACAACAATGACATCATCCTCTATTTTGTGGATGTTGGATGGTGATGAAGAACATAGTAAAGTTGTAGGTAATGAAGAACTAAGTAAAGAAGACAATGAAGAAGAATCAAATCTTTGAAAGAATCCTTATAATTGGCAAAATAATGGAAAATAATGGAAGGCTATTAGTTGAGAGAACGATAGAATGATATAAAGATTTAGGATATAATGGTTAATAATAATTATTTTAAAATTAATAATAATTCCTCTTATTATATTTTAGAGAATAAATGATTAGTTTGAATTTATTTCAAATTAATACATGGTAATTGGTTATTCATATGAAAATTTTGTAAATTACTTTCCAGGTTAGATAAGTAATGGAAAAACTGAGTTATTTATGTCAAATGTAAAGTGACTTTAACATTTCGTCTATATGCATTGTGTTTTTCTATTAATAAAATTGCATTTTTATTGAATTTTTTTTTGTTTTTAATGACTAAAGCGACTTTAACATTTAGCCCATATGTATTGTGTTGTATTGTGTTTTTCTATTAATAAAATTGCATCTTTATTGACATGTTTTTTTTATCAAAATGACATTAGAGTTGTTGTTAGGAGATGTTGAAGATTGGTAAACACTCACTGTAAAATCTAAACAAAAAGAAAAGAGTTAAAAACTTTTATTTAGTATTTTATTTTTCCATTAAAGGAAAAGAGTTTTGGAATAGCAAAATATTGTATTGAGTTAAAAATTTTGGAAAATATGTAGAGGCGATAATTTTGTCCAAATGACCATTTCTTGCTAAAATTCATAAGAGTGTTTGAATTGTTTTTTAATAGTCATTTTTTGCTAAAATTTGTAAGAGTGTTCGAATTATTTTTTAATGGTGGAAATAGATTCAATATTATTAAAAACCTTGAGGCACCCAAAATCTCGAAGCTTAATAGCTATAACCTGGATTCCCAATAAAATTTTGCCATATTTTTATCAAAATAGTACAAGAATTTTTATTATTTTCCGAGTGAAAAAGTCACCTCCTTAGACTAAGCTTATATATATGTGCGACAAGTAAAATTCACTCCTTAGACTAAGCCTATATATATATGTGCGACGAGTAAAAGCCACTAGGTTTGACCTCAGCGCGACGTCTGGACAATTTTCGATGTTACTTAATCTGCCAACAAACAAAACAAAAGCCACATGGTGACAATGTCACTGTATTTGTTTTTTTATATAGATGTATTTTCTGTATGTTGACATTGCCACCATGTAACTCTTATTTTAATCATGTTTAGTAATAAATAAATATTTAGAAATTTCAAAATTTGTAAAAATTGAATTGCATGTGAGCTTCTTTTGTATAATACAAAAGCATCATGACATTAAATCTATACTATATTATTATAAACAAAGAAAAGTAACTAAACCAAATTTTATTAAACTCTTTTAAAAAGACATATTTTATTGATAAACTTGACATAACTATATATTTATGTTTATAGGTGTTTATGTTTTAAAATACGATTTTCAAAATTTTAATTTATTATTAATAATTATTAAGTGGATGGTATAGAGTTAGCTTTCATGAAATATTTTAGAATATTTTTAATAGTAATTTTAAATGAAAGATGGAGATATATCTCAAAACTAGTTACATCATTTTTACACTTTTAATTAAATTGATTTATTAAAAAAATTATCATATATGTTTTTGTCATATAAACATGAGTTATGGTTTTTTTGGCATGTGATATTAGTAACAAAATCTATTCATAGGTTTTCTTTTAAAGTGGTATCAGTGGAAAGTGCTACTTAATTAATTGAACTGCGCTTCTTGGAGAGAACCTCGTGAGCTCCTCCTTGCTTTCCCATGAAATAGAAATTAGTGGACTGTTCTCTAATCCCTTGGTTCCTCGGTAGCCTCTTCCACTCCGCGTTATGCCAAACATCAATAAATATGCATAATCTGTTTTTCACACAACAACATCTTAATCCAAGAGTTTAACGACTTAATATACTTACCCCGGGGTCCCCGGAGAAAGCGCCTTTCTGCTTCACTATAGCTCACAGTGGTGTCTATCGCGAACTCAGTGATAAACCCTCTTATTATCCGATCCAACCAGTGACCTACTGCGTGTGCGATTTTATCTTTGGATGCTTATAGCCTGCGCACCAATTCTAGGGTCCACACAATAGGTTGATCTAGTCTGCACCTTCCCACACTGTCGGCTAGCCTCGCGATCCACTCATACAACTCTATTGGGAATGTTACGAAGAAGATTTCATGGATATCTATATATATGTAACGATCCAACCACCCTTCCTCCGATATCCGTGGGTTTTTGTTCTCCTGAACCACGAACTCGTGAATCTTCTGATCCGGCCAATCTTCAAGCTCTTTCTTTGTAGGATTCTAGTTTTTCGACATCAGACATGCCTTAGGCAGATCCCGGTCCTGGCAACGGAACCATTTGTTGGCTTATATGGGCCTGACCCAAGTACAGAAGAGTTATTTAGCCAAACAAATCCCACAGCTACCAGGCCTTTCGGCAACAGCCCGCGGAGCGCGAACTGAGGTCTTACCTGAGGTAGCAGGGGAGGGTGATGGAACCAGGTTTCCGCACCCTTGGGATGTCTTGATGTGGTCTGGAGATGTCACGCACCGTTCTGTAGCTTCGCGCCACTCTTCCCTGCATAGATCTGGACCTAGGAACCCCTTAATACTTAGTAATGCACAGTTATAGATTCGATCTACGCTTTTATGCTCTTTAAGCAAACATTTAACAGAAATAACCGGTTCGCACACCTAGGAAAAATACAGAATTGCATAAACTCATAACGTAAGCATACATGCATAGATCAAATAGTTATATAAATTAGCCAGATCTGCAATAATTCAGATTTTACACATAATTTTAGATTCAACTTATCTTTATTCACTTCTTTCACCATTACATCTAGATTCGCCCTGCGCACTCAGCTACAGGGGTCCGCGCACACAGTTACGAACGCTACTAGGCCTTTGCGCACACAGCTGCAGACCCTCTATCAACCTACCAACACTCTTGACTCGGACTTATAGACACTTCAAGACGTTTCTCCTCAAAAACCCATTACCATTCAGATACAAAAGTACATCTCCAAAACTAATTTCTGCCCATAGAGCCTCACTCACAAACCATGGACAAGCTGACTTACTTCCTATTATTCTATATTATTTCTTGGGCAGACAACCCTTTGACTTGAATCATTTACACTTCGCGCTCCGCGCACTTCACGGAGTCTTTTCTATACCTTTCCCAAAAATTGCAGGCTTTGAGCCCCGAACTGTTACGTGGGCTCTCTGCTACCCAACAACAATGCTATAAAAGGACTGCAGGAACTCATAAATAGATGCGTTGGAACCATGCCAGGAGAACCACGCATAATCCGAAAGATTGGAAAGCACACGACGAGGACGGGAAGAGAGATGAGATTAACCATGCAAATTGGAGAATATGAGATGGACCAAGTGATTCTAGACCTAGGATCAAACGCGAATGTTCTGCCAAAGTAGACATGGGAGCGCATGGGAAGGCCTACGCTACAATGGTCTCCTATCCAACTGCAAATGGCGAACCAACAAAAGATCCTACCTATGGAAAAATTGCAGGGAATCATAGTGGATATTGAAGGAGCAAGCACACTAGCAGATTTTGAAGTGATAGAGATTTTTGATGAGAGCAATCCCTACCCTGCACTATTAGGGATACATTGGGCCACTGACATGCATGGGGTGATAAATCTGAAGAAGTGCAAGATGATATTTGAGAAAAATTCCCTGTGTGTAGTTGTACCTCTGGACCCTGTAGAAGGATTGCGCTACACAGAGCCAGTGCACAACTATGAAAGCGATGATGACTTGGACGACATCTACAAGATAACCGTGCAAGAGCAAGACTAGGTAATTTCCATCATGGATGGATGGATCTCATGGGAATGTGAAAGCTCATGTACATCGAATATTGACAAAGAGATAGAGAAATGGTAGAACTGGTTGCACGAGGTAATTGTTAGCCATGAAGTGCAGTGCTGACTTTTTGGATTCAACAGAAATATTCAATTAAATTTGCTGTCCTTAAAGGGGTACTACATGGGCCATTTTCCACTTCTTCCCTTATCCCACTCACACTTTACCTTTCCCGCTTCCTTTATTAACCTTCTAATCCCGACAAAACACCCCTTTTGCCTTAGCCCCAAGCGCGAAAGCCAAAAACACCCATAAAACCTTACCCATATGTCTTACGCGCTTATAGGACATTCCCCAAAAAAATCTCGTACCTTCACCACATCTCCGCCATCGATCTACCCTGCCAATCTAATGGCCCACATTCCTCCCGATCAATGTATCATGCCCAATTGTTCTCCACCATTAGATCAACCCCACCAAATCTAACGGTCAGCCCCCATATCGCGCGTACAACAAGCGTGAAAAGTACCCACTCGATGAGCGCAGTTTTTCTCTTTCCTCGTCGCTACGTGTCATCCATTAAATGGCATCGGGAAAGTTCTGACATTTTCTGCTTACCACCTGATGCCCACCTGATAAAAGATGTTTCCACTTAAACTAAACCACCCCGCGTGTTACCGTCCGTGCATCTCCGCTGCCCAATAATCATCCAATTTGTTGGCCGGAAGATCCAACAGCTCGGACATGTTCTGCTCCCGCCACAACCGCTAGCCTCCAAAAAGTGATCCCCACCACACATCTCCCTTGATCCAACGGTCACCATTCATGATCACTCACAACCATTCATCTGCCCATGCACTCCATACCCCACATCTTGTCTATTACTCAAAGAAGAAGATGGTCATCTCTGTCAGTCTGGCGATAGTCTAACCATGAAATTGAATTAAAAGAAGAGCATGGACGGAGGAGAAAAGGACACAACATGACTCAACAACTGAATTAAATAGTCATGGAACTCCACTACCATGATCAATCCGATCACCTGGAGGACAACACAGTACCATAATTGATCAGGTTTTCGTAGTGGAGAAAGCAACTACGTTCAAAGACGCTATCAGACAGTTAATGGTAGTTGGTGGTCAATTAAGACCCCTCCATCCCTAAATGGGTAAGGGCCATTGTAATGATAGATTATAAATAAACGGAAGAAATATGTAATCAAGGTTGGAAATTGTGTTTCGGTTCAACTTCTGGAGACTGTAGATATTCTGTAACTTGCAGTGTCTCATCTTCATTTTCAACAATGCAAGCTCCTTTTGTTGTTAATTTCTCAATGCCCATTTCTCCTCTGTTCTAAGCTTGTACCTGAAGGGTTGTATTCATGATTTCTTCTACGCCTAATGCTAGATAAATGTCATCTTATCTCTAGATTAGACAATTGAATGTATCAGTGAGTGGGTCACTCAGGTTTCTTTTGTATCAAATGCAAGATAACTATCATCTTATCTCTGCATTGATAGATTAGATTTGCAAGTTTCTTTACTATCTTACATTCTGTATGCATCTGCTAGTTTGGTTAGTATTCTTCGTCTATTTACCTAATTCCCAAATTGTTGAGCATTGGTGGTCTAAAGCTTTGTAGTCTAAGGGTGTTCATGCATGTCTGGAGTGAAAACATAGTAGAAGTGGTTATCTGGCTCGAACCAAACCATCACCCATCCCAATAAGTTCCTAGAACCATATTGAAGATTATATGTTACCAGGCATCTTCGAGCTACAACCTAGGAGAGTTTCCTGGAGCCCTAACATAATTGGCACTGTTGTCGGGGAGAGGAGATTGAAGCTTAGCTTCCATGGGAGACGACATAGATCCATCTTTGATGATAGACAAAGTCTGGACACATTTTTGGTTGTAATCATCTATCTGGCGACTCTACTGGAGGCCGAAACTCTTGGCGACTCCACATCATAGTTCTAGCTCAATTTGTGAGGCACACTCAGAGAAATCCTCAGAAATCACTAGCTGAACCAATACCTGATCCTGAGAAGATTATCAAGGAAAGAAAGACATCAAAAAGGGGAGCATCAGGATTAGGTAAACCTAAACAAGCTTATGCATCTCTGCAAGAAAAGCTAGTAATAGAACAAATACATGTTGAGAGTATAGCCTCTAACACTAGCAGTGAAGGAAAACTTTTAGAGATTCATAAAGCTCCTTATTCTTTAGGTTCTACTCTTGCTTTAAGCCCGGAGGAAACCTGACCTCCTATCCCTCATATTCCTTTAGTCCTGTTAGTCACCCCTCAGTTTTCTATCGTCCAGACTGCCAGCACTCTTCAATCCACCATAGCCCTAGCGGCTCCACAAGCACTCACCAAAATGGAAAGAATCATAGCTGCTAGGTATGGACCTCTAGTATTGCCCACTCCTTTGAATTCAATGCCTACTTGGGAGTATCAGAAATACATGCCTAAGTTCACCAGGACTAAGGGAATTAGAGTTGAAGAACACCTTGAGTCCTTCTATAGCTATTCAGATAATCTAGATATTAGTGAAGATGATGTGTGGATGAGAATTTTTGTCCAAAGCCTCGATGGAGAGGCAAGAAAATGGTTCAAAGAATTGACCCCTAGTGTAGGTTTTAACCCTGTACAAAAATTACCTGCATACAAATTCTAAAACATAGAAAAGAAACAATGTGAGAGCATAACACATAAAACACATATACACAAAGATTTTCCCCTAGATCTCAAAAATAGGACTACCAGCTTGATTTTTCATTATGTTCCTTTCAATGTTATAATACATATTTATACATGCCAAAGCATCCAATACCATGGACCAAAAACCATCACATCCGATACCATTGACCGAAAACCATCACGTCCAAAAACATGTGTGAAAATCATGCACAAAACCATAGGTGGGTCTGCCCAACCTAACATAGGGTCCAAAACCAAAATTTTTCGGGGCAAGTGGGGTTATGGGTACACCTCAAACCCCCTGTGACCCCCCTTCGCTACACAATCGGTGCAACGAAGGGGGGCTCCATCCCCCCTCTCTAACCCCCCCGTTAACTACGTGGGCTAGTCGTGGAAAGAATATAACACAACCCAACATTCTCCCACTTGTTGTTTTCTTTCCACAGGGGCCACAAAAGAGCTTAGTCATTTTTCCAGACCTGAAACACCCATTGTCTCTCTACACCAATAGAACTTCTCAGAGCTCACAAATTTTGTCAATGCATCTGCAGTATTCTTCAAAGTGTCCACCTTTACCAGCAACACCTTTTTGTTTTCTATCATATCCCTCACAAAGTGATATTGAACATCAATGTGCTTTGTCTTTGAATGATATGCGGGGTTCTCTACCAAGAAAATTGCACTTTGGCTATCACAGTCTATTCTTATAGCTTCTTGTACAAACCCTATACTTGAACACAATCTCTGCAACCAAATTGCTTCCTTGCTTGCATGAGTGGCTACCATGTATTCTACCTCTGTAGTTGATAGTGCCACTACATATTGTTTCTTACTCATCCAACTGACTTCACCTCCAAATAGGTTACACACATACCCACTTGTAGATCTTCTCCGACCTAGATCTCCAGCCCAGTCTGCATCAACAAAGCCATGAATATCCAACACTCTATCCAATCCTGGTCTTCCTTGGTAGCACAAACCATAATCACTAGTGCCATGCAAATACCTAAAAACCTGTTTCATTACTGTCCAATGCTCCTTTCCTGGTTTTGACATAAACCTACTCAATTCTCCCACTGCATGTGCAATGTCTAGTCTAGTACAGACCATTGCATACACCAAGCTACCAACTGCACTTGCATATGGAACATGGGACATTTCCTCTTCCTCTTCTTGTGTCTTGGGACACTGTTCAGCAGATAACCTCACACCTACATGAATAGGAACCTTCACCGGTTTACTATCCTACATATTAAACCTCTGCAATATTGTCTCAACATACTTCCTCTGGTTTAACCAGAGCTTCCTCTTTTCCTGATCTCTTTTAATTTCCATGCCCAAAATATAGTTTGCAGCACCAAGATCTTTGTTGAATTTGGAGTACAATTGGGTCTTCAAATCCTGGATAATTTCTTTGTCATTTCCAACCAGCAACATATCATCCACATACAAGACCAGATAAATAACACGGTCACCAATTAATTTAAAATACACACAGTGATATACTTTGCTTCTGGTGAAGCCAAGTCCCTGTATAAATGTATCAAATTTCTGATACCACATCCTTGGTGACTGTTTTAATCCATACAGAAACTTCTTTAACTTTCATACCAGTTCTTTCTTACCATTCACCGCAAAGCCTTCAGGTTGCTTCATGTATATTTCCTCTTCCAGATCCTCGTGAAGAAATTTTGTCTTCACATCCATTTGTTCTACCTCAAAATCAAAAGCAGCAACAACAGATAAAAGTAATCTAATAGAAGTTACCTTGGCAACAGGAGAAAAAATATCACAAAAATCAATTCCTAGCACTTGGTAATAACCTTTTGCTACCAACCAAGCTTTGTATTTCTCCACCTTTCCTTCTGCATTTGTCTTCTTCTTGAACACCCATTTGCTACCTATGGGTTTCCTTCCAACCGGAAACTCCACCAGATCCCAAGCCTCAGTTTTGTGCAAAGATTCCATTTCATCAACCATGGCCTCTTTCCAAAGTTTTCCATCCTCTGAATCCATTGCTTCCTTCACAGTTCTGGAATCATCATCAGTAACAAACAAAGCAAAATTTGAACAAAAAGCAGATGGACTATACCTTTCTAGTTGCCTTCTTTCTCGAACTGATCTTCTCACAGCCGGAGTTTATGGCTCTTCATCTTCTAATTCCTCCTCTGCTGTAGAGTCTGATTCTTCCTCCTTTAGCTCAAACTCTATCTTCTCAGGTTCCTTTGGTTGGACTTCATGTTTAATAACATAATTTACCTTTCTGAACACCATATCTCAACTGTACACAACATTTCGTGTGACTGGGTTCCAAAGCTTATAACCTTTTAAACCATCCTTATACCCAATAAAGATGCACTTTTCAGATTTACTATCCAACTTGGTTCGTTTCTCCTTTGGAACATGTACATATGCATCACATCCAAATATCCTCAGATGTGAAAGAGAGGGTGTCTTACTAGTCCATACCTCTTGTGGAGTCTTATCCTCCAACGTTGATGAAGGTGACTTGTTGACCAGGTAACATGTAGTATCCACCGCCTCTGCCCAAAATTCCTATCCTAACCTGGCACCACTGAGCATACTTCTTGCCCTTTCCATCAACATCTTATTCATTCTTTTTGCAACTCCATTTTGCTGAGGTGTATATGGAGTAGTCTTCTGTCATGCTATACCATACTTCTTAAAGAATTCTTCAAATTCCTTGCTACAAAACTCTCCACCATTATCTGTACTTAGCACCTTTATCTTCTTCTGTGTCTAATTTTCCACGAGAGCCTTAAATTGTTTAAACCTGTCAAAGGCTTCATATTTCTTCTTAAGGAAATATATCCATGTATTCCTTGAGAAGTCATATATAAATGATACATAGTACACAGACTTACCCAGTGATGGAACCTTCACAGGTCCAAACAAATCACTGTGCACAAGTTCTAATATTTGTTTCGCCCTCTTACTACCAGAGGGGAAACTCACCCGATTCTGCTTCCCATATATACAATTTTCACAGAAATCAAAATACAGAGAGCTATTACTCATACCTTCTACCATACCTTTACCATGAAGTATTCGAAGGCCCTTCTCTCCAATATGTCCAAGCCTTTGATGCCACAACATGCTCTTCTCTCCAGAGACCACTAGATCTTCTGCTCCACTTTCAGCAACCACAAAACTATTGCACCCATCAATAACAGTGCTACCTTGCAGCTTGTACAGAGTTCCAATCCGAACTCCCCTCATCAATTCCAATGCTCCCCTAACCATCTTGCAGGTATCCTTCTCTAACACTGTTTTTACACCTACATCATCCAGCTTGCTTACAAAAATCAGATTTCTGGCCAATGCATGAATATGCAGAACACCTGGAAGTGTTATAACTCTTCCACCTTGCAATTTCAAATTTACCTTTCTGTGACCAATGATTCTAGCCTTCATATCATCCCCTAAGAAGACATCACCACCATCATATTTATCATACTCGCAGAACCACTCTATGTGGGGAGTGAAATGAAAGGATGCACCTGAGTCAATCAACCATGCCTCATAATCTACATGTGTACTTGAAGAATCCAAGTACACATCCCCACCTTCATCTGAGATGGTTTTTGCCTCTACAGAAGAAGCATCATCATATCCCTTTCCTTTGTCAGGAGCTTTAGATTTACAGTCCCTTTTGAAGAGACCTTCCTTTCTGCATTTCCATCACACCACCTTTACAAGTTTTCTTGGAGATTTAGATCTCCCTCTAGATTTAGATCTCCCACTTGATGACACTTTTTTGCTTCTGTTATGGGACCGTCCTCATACAGAGAAGGCATCACCATTGTGGCTCTCCATATTTTTCCATCTCATCTCCTCCATCTGCAAGGCTGAGACTATTTCATCAAACTGCAAGGCAGTTGCATTGCTACCTATTGCAATAACCAGTCTATCCCACAAATTTGGTAGAGAACACAACAAACTGATGCACTTATATTCATCTGAAATTTTAATATCAACAGACGCTAACCGACTTACCACAGTATTAAATGCGTTCAGATGCTCTGTCGCCGAGTCTCCATCTTTCATCCTCAGTTTATACAGCTTTTTTCGTAGGAACAGTTTATTCACCAGAGACTTATATTGGTACAAAGTCCCTAACTTGTCCCACAAAGCCTTCACCGTAGCTTCCCCGAATACATTCAGCAATATTGAATCTGAGACACACAATCGTATTGTGCTCTTTGCCTTCCAATCCAACTTTTTCCATTCTTCATCGGACACTCCCTTTGGTTTATTACCTGGATCTACTGCGATCCACTGATCTTTATCCACCAATAGATCCTCCATCTTGAGTTTCACAACTCAAAACTCTAACCATTAAATTTCTCAATCTCTATCTTTCCACAGCTCACCATCTTCTTTCACCACCAAAATTGATCTCGCAGATCTCTCACTGAACAAGGTCTACCACAGGCCCGAGTGAAACCCCTCAGCAACAAAGGCGTCCCCTTGAAGCAAAAACTGCTCTGATACCAAATGTAGGTTTTAACCCCGTACAAAAATTACCTGCATACAAATTCTAAAACATAGAAAATAAACAATGCGAGAGCATAACACATAAAACACATATACATAAAGATTTTCCCCTAGATCCCAAAACCAGGACTACCAGCTTGATTTTTCATTATGTTCCTTTCAATGTTATAATACATATTTATACATGCCGAAGCATCCAATACCATGGACTGAAAACCATCACGTCCAAAAACATGTGTGAAAATCATGCACAAAACCATAGTGGTTCCGCCCAACCTAACATAGGGTCCAAAACCAAAATTTTTTGGGGCACTGCCCCGGACCCCATAAAGTGGGGTTACGGGTATGCCTCAAACCCCCTTTGACCCCCTCGCTACACAATCGGCGCAACGAAGGGGGGCTCTCCCGCCCCCGCACCCCCCCCCTTTGACACCCCTGGTTAACTACATGGGCTAGTCATGGAAAGAATATAACACAACCCAACACCTAGATCTATAATAGATATTGAGGCCTTAGATTATGTGTTCCTAAAGCATTGGGGTGATAAGAAAGATATGCTCTACTATCATACTGAGTTTGGGAACCTGAAAATGGAAAATGGGGAGTCACTTTCCGATTTCAATAAAAGGTTTAACCGCATGTATAGCAAGATACTAGCTGAAGTGAAAACCACCCCTACCTCTGCTAAGCTTACCTATGCCAATGCCTTCGATTCTGATTTCTGTCTACTATTAAGGGCGAGAAGATGTGCTTCTTTGGTTGAAATGTAGGATGCAGCCTTGGAAGTAGAGTCCAACATCATGGCTACAGAGAAACTTAAGGGACATGTTGATCGAAGGAGACAGAGGGGTGAATATTCTTCATCCGTAGACCCCAAGATAGATAAAATGACCAAGATGATAGAATCCTTGGCCTCTGAAATCTCCAAGTTAAAGGTAGAGTAGCACCTAGGGAATGGAAGGGGTCCTAATACATTTTCTCCTAGAAACTCAAATTCGTATAGAAGAGAAAACGAGCAATTGTAAATCATGCAAAGGAGCAAAGATGCCAATGAAGACCAAAGAGTGAAGGCCCCTTTCCAGTATGTGGTCATGGAAGAAGAGCGGCTTGAGGAACATGATGAGATCCATTGCATGGAAGACAAAGGCAGTGCCTCCTTTTTTGACCTTAGCTACCTATGAAGAGTCATTATTCAGGGACTAGACTAGCCAAGAGTGGGGCGGTGAGGCTATTCTACAAATTGAAGATCAACAAAGATACAATCTAAGGTCAAAGATGAACAACGCCAAGGAAACCCCTGTCCAAAGAACTTTTGTCCCTGTAGAATAGCAAGTTAGCAAGCAAAAACAACCAATAGCTGATACCATCAGCCTAAAAGCCCCAACTCAAGAGGTAAGAGGTCTTGACAAGTCCCTTTCTCCCTTCAGTTTTGAATCAGAAATCCAGAAGCTGAAAATATCTATACCTCTAGTGGAACTGGTAAAGAATGAAGCCTTTAAGAGACCCATCCTTGCAACCCTTAAGCTTAAGGCCACACAAGCATCAAATGACTATGTGAATTTGTAAGATGAAAAACCTGCAGTTATGCTTAGCCCAAGGACTGAACCCTCTGATGATAGCTCCCTATCATTCTATGTCTCTTTGACTATTCATGAGAAAACCCTTCACAACTATCTGTTGGACACAAGTTCCAGCCATAATCTAATTCCAAAGGTTGTCCTGGATGAGTTAGGCCTTGACATCACCAGGCCTTATCATGAATTGTTTTCTTTTGATTCCAAAAAGGTGAAATGTCTGGGTTAATCAAAGACTTAGCCATCACCTTGTCTCAGCTGCCCATGAAGAGCATGATGATGGATATTGTGGTAGCAGATGTCCCCCCTAAGTTTGGAATGTTACTTTCTAGAGGGTGGATTAAGAGGTTTGGTGGGACATTGCAAAATGACCTATCCTATGCCACTGTCCTGGTTTTTGGGGGAGAAAGCAGAAGGTTATACAGGGAAGCCCAACTAGCATATATCATCAGTGATGAAAAGAATCCCACCAATCATCACATTTATGTTGTGGAAACTGATTTTAGAGCATGTATTCTCCAAATTGAAGAATCCCAGCTGGCCTCGGTGCAGCTCAAGAAACCAGTATGCCAAGTCATGGAGAAGGAAGGGCCACTGATTTGGGATATGTTCTTTGATGGATCTTGCTCTAGGGAAGCTTCAGGAGTAGGTGTAGTGATGGTATCCCCAACACAGGGATGCATACATCTATCTTTCAAGCTGACTTTTCGGGTCACCAACAATATAGCAGAGTATGAGGCTTTGATATTGGGCCTAAATGCTGCTAAAGAAAAGGGAATCAGAGACATAAAGGTGTTTGGAGATGTCGATCTCATCATTCAACAAGTAAACAAAATGTTCCAAGCAAAGCACCCCAGGCTGAAAGCATATAGAGATGAGGTATGGAGGCTCAAAGATTCTTTTAGTAGCTTTTGTATCTCGTATATTCCTAGAGTCAAAAATCAGCTTGTTGATTCCCTCGTTGTGTCTGCTAGCATGTTCATCCCTCCCATGCCCCCTAAATTGGCTTATGAAGTTCAGGTAAAATACAGACCATCTCTGCCCAATAATGTCAAATACTGGAAAGTTTTTGAGGATGATGATGAAGTCAATAGGTTTCTGCAAGTGATTGATGAATTCCATGAAATGCAAATTGATCAAGAGAATGAAACCATGGGGGAATGTCACCATTCTCAGCTAAGAAACAAAATTGGCCAAGACAACATTGTACAATTGCATAGTAACCATATACCTAAAGGGTTGGTGCCTCTAGAGAAGTTGTTTGACCATAATGATGTACCCTATAAGCCTACTCAGAAAGAGAATGAGTCTACAGTCCATAGGCATGATATAGGGAGTCCAGATCATCCCAAGTACATAAACCTGTCTACCCACTTGTCTGCTGCCCAAAGTTCTAAATATTACAACCAGATGAAGCAGTTTGCTGATGCCTTTGCTTGGGAGTATAGTGACCTTAAGACTTATGAAAAAAACATCATCCAGCATAAGATTCCATTAGAGAGAGACACCATCCCTTTTAAGCAGAAGCTAAGGCCTATCAACCCTCTATTACTACCTTTGATCGAGAAAGAGATTAAGAAACTGTTGGCTACCAAGATCATAGTTCCCCTAAGATACTCAAAGTGGGTAGCTAACTTGGTGGTAGTAAGGAAGAAAAATGGAGAAATTAGGCTTTGCGTTGACTTCAGGAATCTAAACAAATGCTCTAAGAAAGACAACTACCCCTTCCCCAATATGGAACACTTGCTGCAGAAAGTTTTAGGGGCTAGAGTTGTGTCTTTCTTGGATGGATTTTCAGGCTACAATCAGGTTGTTTTACACCCAGAAGATCAAGAGAATACTTCCTTCACTACTCCTTGGGGCACTTTCATGTACTCCAAGATGCCTTTTGGACTGATGAATGCTGGGGCTACCTTTCAGAGGGCCATGGACATAGCCTTTATGGGAGAGAAGGACAAGTTTGTCCTTATCTACCTGGATGACATAACAATTTTCTCCAAGAGTCATGAGGATCATTTGCAGCATTTGAGGAAGGTGTTTCTGAAGTGCAAAATGTTTGGAATCTTAGTGAATCCCAAGAAGTCACAGTTTGCTCTAGAAGAAGGCAAGCTTTTCGGACATGTCGTTTCTGCTACAAGTGTCAGGATTGACCCAGAAAGAGTTAAAGCAATCCAGACATTGTCTGTCCCAAGATTGAAGTACATTCAATCCTTTTTGGGCAAGATAAATTTTATAAGGAGGTTTATTCCCAATTTTGTAGAACTAGTGAAGCACATCACCTCCATGTTAAAGAAGGGGTCAGAGATAAAATGGACAGAGGTTGCAAGAAGATATTTTGAAGCCATCAAAAGAGCTATCATGGAAGCTCCCACTTTAGTCAGCCCAGACTAAACCAAGGAATTTTGTATTTTCTCTTTTGCTTCTTATGATACACTTGCAGCAGTATTATTGCAGAGAAATGATGAAGGTATAGAACACCCAGTGGCCTTCTTCAGAAAAACCTTGAGAGATGTTGAATTAAGGTATGATCTTATTCAGAAGTAGGCCTATGCTCTCATAAAGTCTTTAAAGGCATTCTGAGTTTACATTCTGCACTCCAAGGTAGTTTCCTATGTACCTTCAGCTTCAGTAAAGGATATCTTAACGCAGCTAGATGTTGATGGAAGAAGGGCCAAATGGATTGCAAAACTCATAGAGTTCAGCATAGAGGTAAATCCCACCAAGCTTATCAAAGGCCAAGTCCTGGCTAAACTTATGGCTGAGGAAAATTGCATTCTGCTGGACATAAATTGTAGAGGTGCAGATTCAGAGGTTGAACAAGCAGAGGAGGCAACAGAAGAATGAAGGCAAAACCAGTCATTAGTTAAGAATTTGGCTTCTTGTGATTGGTATTCCAGTATAACTCATTTCCTGTTGAAGCTAGAAGTCCCCCCAGGGCTCAGTTCAAGCCAAGCTAGGGCCAACAAGCTTAGAGCAGCCAAATTTTATATTATTAAGAACCCGCTTTATTGGAGGGACCCATCTGGAATCCTCTTGAGATGTCTAGACAAAGAGAAATCTGTGGAAGTCATGCACCAGTTCCATTCTAGCATCTGTGGAGGACATCATTATTGGAAAACCACAGCCCACAAGATCTTGAGAGCTGGATATTATTGGCCCACTCTATTCTCTGATATGTTTTCATTTGTTAAATCTTGTGACAAGTGCCAGAGGTTTGCAGGAAGGCAACAGCTGAAATATTTGCCCCTGAAGCTAATACATACCAGTGGCGCTTTCCAGCAGTGGAGTTCGGATTTCATAGGGGAGATTAATCCACATTCCAGTGGCCAGCATAGATGGATTTTAGTAGCCACTGATTATTTTACCAAATGGATTGAGGCCATCCCCACTAAGAAATTTGATCACCAAGCTGTCATGAAATTATTGATAGAAAACATTTTCACTAGGTTTGGCTGCCCAAACAAATTGGTTACAGACAATGCAACAGCTTTCAGGGCGATAGAATTGGTGGAGATGTGTGACTCAATGGGCATTAAACTAGTGCATTCCACCTCATATTATCATCAAGGTAATGACCTAGAAGAATCATCCAATAAAAGCCTAGTAAGGATAATCAAAAAGCTGCTGGAAGACAACAAGCGGAGCTGGGATTCCAAACTAAAGTTTGCATTGTGGGCTGACAGGGTCACCACCAAGAAGTCCATAGGGAATTCTCCATTCAAGTTAGTATATGGCATTGAGGTTGTTTTCCCAATCCAATTGATCCTCTCTGTGGCCAAATTCTTGCAAGGAGAGCATAACGAGGAAAGTGACATGACAAGGAGGATGAGTGACTTGGTTGAAGTTCATCAGATCAGAGAACAACTGATTGAGAGGTCTGCAATACATCAAATGAAAATTAAGGAAGCTTTTGACAGAAAGGAAAAGATGGATAATTTTCAGGTTGGTAACTGGGTTCTCAAATGGGATGCACTGAGGGAAAATAAATGCAATCATGGTAAATTTGATGCTCTATGGACAAGACCATTTGTCATCTCTCAGATCCAGGAGAACAATACTTTCATGCTGCAAAGTTTGGAGGGAGAAACTGTTTTTGATGGCCCAGTCAATGGGCGGTTTTTGAAAGTTTATTTTGTTTAAGGCTTTCAGCCTCAGTATTGTAAATATGTTATTTTTCAAAGTTTTAGTGTAGGCTTAGATAGACTCCATGCCCAATGGAATACTAGGTAATATGTCTGATCTTGTTTCTTATGTAAAAGGCAGTGGTCTATGGTTCTTGAAACCTCACAAGGAGAATTTCATTCCTAGAAGGAGCCAGTGTTAGCCCTGAAGTGCAGTGCTGACTTTTTGGAAGCCAACATAAAGATTCGGTCGGCTTTGCTGTCCTTAAAGGGGTCCTACACGGGCCATTTTCCACTTCTTCCCTTATCCCGCTCACACTTTACCTTTCTACTTCCTTTATTAACCTTCTAATCTCGACAAAACACCCCTTTGGCCTTAGCCCCAAGCGTGAAACCCAAAAACACCCATAAAACCTTACCCATATATTTTACTCGTTTATAGCACATTCCCCAAATACATCTCATACCTTCACCACATCTCTGTTGTCGATCTACCCCACCAATCCAATGGCCCACATTCCTCCCGATCAATGCATCATGCTCGATCGTTCTCCACTGTTAGATCAACCCTGCCAGATCTAACGGTTAGTGCCCATATCGTACGGACAACAAGCGTGAAAAGTACCCACCCGATGAGGGCAGGTTTTCTCTTTCCCCACCGCTACGTGTCATCCATTGAATGGCATCAGGAAAGTTCTGACATTTTCCGCTTACTATGCGATTCCCGCCCGATAAAAGTTGTTTCCACTTAAACTAAACCACCCCGTGTGTTATCATCCACACATCTCCACTGCCCGATAACCGTCTGATCTGCCAGCCGAAAGATCCAATTGCTCGGACATGTTCCGCTCCCGCCACGATCTCTAGCCTCCAAAAAGCAACCCCCGCCACACATCTCCCTTGATCCGACAGCCACCATTCACGATCACTCACAACCATTCATCTGCCCATGCACTCCATACCCCACGTCCTCTCTGTTACTTGAAGAAGAAGATGGCTGACTCTGTCAGTCTGGCGATAGTCTGACCATGAAACTGAATCAAAAGAAGAGCATGGCTGGAGGAGAAAAGGACATAGCACGACTCAACAACCAAATTAAACAGTCATGGAACTCCACTGCCATGATTAATCCAACCACCTGGAGCACAGCATAGTACCATAATTGATCAGGTTTTCGTAGTGGAGAAAGCAACTACTTTCAAAGACGCTATTAGATAGTTAATGGTAGTTGGTGGTCAATTAAGACCCCTCCATCCCTAAATGGCTAAGGTCCATTATAATGATAGATTATAAATATCTGGAACAAAGATGTAATCAAGGTTGGAAATTGTGTTTCAGTTCAACTTCTGGAGACTGTAGATATTCTGTAACTTGCAGCGTCTCATCTTCATTTTTAGCAATGCAAGCTTCTTTTACTGTTAATTTCTCAATGCCCATTTCTCCTCTGTTTTAATCTTGTTCCTGAAGGGTTGTATTCATGATTTCTTATACGTTTAATGCTAGATAATTGTCATCTTATCTCTGGATTAGAAAATTGAATGTATTAGTGAGTATGTCACTCAGGGTTCTTCTGTATCAAATGCAAGGTAACTGTCATCTTATCTCTGCATTGATAGATTAGATTTGCAAGTTTCTTTACTAGTTGCAGCTGGCCATCATACATTCTGTATGCATCTACTGGTGTGGTTAGTATTCTTCATCTATTCACCTAATTCCCAGATTTTTGAGCATTGGTGGTCTAAAGCCTTGTAGTCTGAGGGTGTTTATGCATGTCTAGAGTGAAAACAGAGTAGAAGTGGTTATCTGGCTTGAACCAAGCCATCACCTATCCCAATAAGTTCCTAGAACCATATTGAAGATTGTATGTTACCACACCTCCGAGCTACAACTTAGGAGAGTTTCCTGGAGCCCTAATAGTAACCACGCTGAACTGTAACATGATGATGAGATTGTTGTGATGTGTATCGATAGAGGTAAGGGATCTGCCTACGTATGATGGGTTGAGCGAGGTAGATGGATTCCTGAACAAATTCGAAAGGGAGGTGTCAGATTAGCAACATTTCGAGGCTTTGAAATGGGTACTACACGCTACGCCCGCGAGGTGGTGGGGCATGCACCAAGGAAGCTTTGAGGATTGGCGCGAATGCAGGAAAATGATGCACATATGGTCTGGGAAGCCTCAAATGCAATTAAAAGACAAGTATGACGGATGGAATGATCCGTGTGCACAACTCACAAAGTGGAAAAAGGTCTATGGGGAAGAGCTGCAACCTGAGTGGGTGCACCTATTCTGTCATACCCTAGATGTTATACCCATTAACGGGTCTATAGAGATAGAGCTCTGCGATGGGACGAGTGAATGGGATATCTTGCGTGAAGGGTTCCTGTCAACCTTCATGTTTGAGGATCATTGGTGGGATATTGTTCAGGACACGTTGTAAGCAGTAAAAGTAGTTATCTTTAAAAACCATAGGAGCCAATAGAATTTATTCAGTCAGAATGGGCGACTCAGCTGAGCTACACACTAGAGTTTTATAACATAAAAAATGAAGAAGACGACGAGGATCCGCGAAAAGTTAACATTCTAGAAACTAAAGGCTATCGCGAGGTTCAAGGGCTACTGATTGAAGACCCTGACATAACCGTGTTGGTAAAAACAAAGCAGGTAAACCTTGGCACGGAAGCTGAACCTAAGTACGCAATGCTCGGCGATTACTGGGATGACGCGATGGTGGATGAAGTTGTTGAGTTACTCTACGAGTACTAGGACTTGTTCCCCACCAAGATCACGGGCCTGAAAGGAATCGTCGAATATTTAGGAATGATGCGGATCACATTAAAGCCCAATGCGAAGCCAGTTAAGCAGAGGCCTTACCGCTTGAATTTGAAGTACAAGGAGAAGGTTTGCATAGAACTCGACAAGATGCTCGCAGCTGGAATCATTGAGCCGGTGGAATAATATGACTGGGTAAGCCCTATGGTAGTGCAGGAAAAGAAGCAGAAGGGCGAGATAGGAATATGCGTGGACCTCAGAAAATTGAATGACGTGTGTGTGCATGAGCCATTCCCAACTCCGTTCATAGATGAAGTATTGGAAAATGTCGACCTACAAGAAGCATATTCTTTTACTGATGGGTTCTCAGGGTACCACCAGATTAAAATCACGCCGAAAGATAGGAGCAATACCACCTTCGCGACTGAGTGGGGCTGCTTTCAATACATCATTATGCAGTTTGGGTTGAATAACACGCTGGCCATATTTTCACGCGTAGTTGTTGCAGCATTCAAGGAATATATCCACAAGTTCCTGGAGGTTTATCTAGATGATTGGATTGTATTTGGATTGGTTAAGCACCATGTATCAAGCTTACGCTTGATGTTGGATACCTGTAGACGACACCAAATCGCGTTGAACCTCAAGAAGTGTACGTTCCTCGTTCCCTTTGGGAACCTATTAGGATATGTGGTTTGAAAACAGGGACTGATGGTAGACCCCGCAAAGATTGTGGTAATTCTGAATTTGGAAGTGCCGCAAAGTGTTAAATAGCTGCGCACTACCCTGGGACATATGGGGTATTACAGGAAGTTCATCAAAAACTTTTCCCAGATCACGTGCCAATAGAGAAGCTGTTGAAAAAATATGTAATGTTATGCTAGAATGATGACTGCATGAAGAGCCTAGATGTACTAAAAGAAAAGTTGGCCTCTACATCGATCTTGGTCTTCCCGAAATGGGACAAGGAGTTTCATGTCCACGTTGACGCATAGTGTATAGCGCTGGGAGCGGTACTAACATAGGAGGGTGGAGAGAGCTTGGATCACCTTATTGCATTCGTGACTCGTAGATTGTCTAAAGCAGAAAAGAACTATTCCACCACTGGATGCGAGGGATTGGCTTTAGTGTACGTGCTCCAAAAATATCGGCACTATTTGCTAGGGGGACACTTCAAGATGTATACAGACCATTCCGCGCTAAAATACTTGGTCAATAAGCTTGTGTTGGGGGGGCGCATATGCAAGTGGCTCTTATTATTCAAAGAATATGATTTGAGGTCGTTGTGAAGCCTGGATGCCTAAACGCAGGTCCAGATCACTTGTCATGCATTGAGATGGGAGAGGAACCTACTAGTTTAGAAGAAGGATTACATGATGCATAGCTCTTTGTAGTGCGCGTAGCGGATGGACACTTCGAAGACATAATCCACTTTCTCACGATTAGAACTGCGCTGAAAGAATAATCCATCCAGCAGAAGAAGGAACTGGTGGTGCGCATGGTAGATTTTTCTATCATTGTGGGGCACCTATATAAGATGGGAAATGATGAGATACTACGAAGGTATGTACCTGAATTCGAACGAAGTCAGGTCCTCATGGAAGCACATGGGGGCATTGTAAGAGGACACTATGTAGGGCGAGAAACCGCGCAAAAGACTCCCTGTGCAGGGTTGTGGTGGCCAACCCTTCATCAGGATTCAAAAGCACATTGTAAGGCCTGTGATATATGTCAAAGAATAGGTAAACCATCGCAGAGGGATGAGATGCATTTGAATCCACAAATGACACTGTATCCCTTTGAAAAGTGAGCAATCAACTTTGTAGGACCTATCAAACCTCAAGGAAAGACGGGTGTGAGGTACATTATCACCGCGACAGAGTACCTAACTCATTGGGAAGAAGCGCAACCAGTAAAAGATTGTATGGCCGCCACGACTGCGAAGTTTCTGTTCAAACACGTATTCACTCGATTTGGATGTCCGAAGATCTTAATGAGCGATCATGGTACACATTTCGTGAACGAAACAATCAGCGCGCTGGCAGAAGAATTTCAGGTGTATCATCAGAAAAGCACACTGTATCACCCCCAAGCCAATGGGATGGTAGAAGCATTTAACAAAATATTGGAGACTGCTTTGACCAAAGCATGCAACACGTAGCGGAATGATTGGGACTTGTGCATACCTGTAGTACTATGGGCTTTTATAGGACAACATGTAAGAAACTGATGGGAAAGACACCTTTCCGGTTGGTCTATGGTGTGGAAGTTGTCATGCCAATGGAGTTTATTTTGCCTAGTCTATGCATAGTAGCGCTCACAGGTATGACAGACCTTAGAGCCCTGGAAGAAAGGCTCGCACAGTTGGAATAACTTGAAGAGGAACGGTTCTTGGCTGGCTTCCATTAGCAGGTACAAAAGCAGCGCAAAAATGCCTAGCACGATCACCATATTAAGTTGTGCACCTTCAAGGTAAACGATTTAGTGTTACTGTATGACAGTAAGTTTGATAAATTCACGAGAAATTTCAGAATGCATTTGCTAGGACCGTATGTTGTTAAGGAGGTTACAAACAGAGCTGCGGTGTAGCTGGTAAAGCTAAATGGAGAGCCTTTTCCAGGCAAAGTGAATGGCAGTCGATTGAAGCCATACACGGGTGGCCCAACTATATGACTAGCCAACAGAAGCACAATCTTCACGCTCCAAGTAGCCGTAAGCAGGCGCAGGACTATAAACAGATGTAACGGACACAGGAACAGATCAAGGGAAGTAGTTCTAACACCGCGGTCTCAGAACAACGTGTATAAGAGATTTAGCAAGAAGCTGCTCAGTGAGATGCCGACCTTGCATCTCTTCGAGTAGAGTTGGATGGTCTCCATGTGAAGATCTCCGCACCAACAAAGTGACTCGAGGGCAAGCCACGATGTTTGTGTTGGGGGCCTGTTGGGCGTGGAATCCCCCCAAGGTATGTTTTGGGGCTTAAAGCCCAAGTTTTGACAAATTCCATTATAAAGAGTCCATGATTTCTGGGTGCGGAGCGCGAAGGCATAATAGAGTCACAGGGTTGTATGCACTTGTTTTTGTAATGTAATTTTGGTTCGAAAGATCTACCCATGGTCTGCGGACCATGGGATTGTATAAAAAGAGCGAGGCTCTAAGTGTAGAAAATAGTTAATCTAAGGAAGCATGATGAGTCTAAGGAATTGAAGAGGCATTGATTCGAAGTGTAAGTTGTGTCTTTGGGTTGTAGAGTAGGCTCTGCATCTGAGTTCGCAGAGGTCTAGTAGTCCGCAGTTGAGTGCACGGACCCCTGCAGCTGAGTGCACAGGGAAGGTCGAGTCCGTAACCGTTGGAAGCATTAATAAAGAGAAGCTTTACCATATTTCTATGTACATTTTCCTGTTTTATGTATTATTGGGTATGACTTGCAAGTTTACTGTTTATTTACTGTGCAAACTCATATGAATGTGTTGAATAAGTAAATATAACATAAGGCATCCGTTTACTCTTAGATAACTAACTCGTATAAGAAGACAAGTAAGATCTCGTGTGTGACTTAGGGAAATAGTGCAGGTCGCTGCTCCAGCAACGCGAAAGCCCCACAGCCCTTGGTTAGGGCTACGTGAAGGCGAATATATCAGGGCACGAAGGCTAGGGAAGTGCCCGAAGTAACCTTCACGAAGAAACTCATAGTTGGATCAAATCAACCCCTTAGACATCTCAAGGGTGCCGAAACATGGTTCCAACATCCCCCATACTACGTGAGACCTCAGTCCGCACTCCGCAAACTGTTGCCAAAAGGGCCAGTAGTACATGGATTTTTTGGCTAATTAACTCCGAACCTTTGTTAGGCCCCAACAAGCCAACACAAGGACTCCATGCACATAGTTGTAGGAGCCTTCCCCTTCACTTGAATACAGAAAGAAATAACAATTATAAACTCAAAACATCCAAGCATAACATAACCTACCTTTGAATGACTAATACATCCCTTTATATATCGTTTTACCTTACAATACCATGGTCTGAAAACCATGGGCAGACTCAAAACATACAATTTAATCCCATTCTTTTACAAAATAAGGGGCTTTGACCTGCCCTAAAGCCCCTATGACTCCTAAAACACAACATGAATCAAATTCCAGTCCTCAAAATGTGGATTATTTCAAAACTTTGACCTAGGGGGACCCTACCCAACAGGCCCCCAACACAAATATGTGACTCAACCTGAGTCACTCAGCTGGTATGTCCTGAATCTTTGCTTTGATACTATTGTATGCATCCTTCAAAGGCTGAACTGTCTCTACACATTGTGTGGCAGCCTATCAGACTTCCTTGACCATCTTCTCATTCATCGACTCTGTTGCTGCCAAACCGATGGTTCCTTGTATCTGCCTGATGTTCTTAAGCTTGTTCTCCACTGGTTGTGAGAGCTAAATGGCTTCCTTAGGCCATGGCTACGTCCATGATGAAATGATCTTCTCTTTTTGTCGCAGCTCATCAAGTTGTCCCTGCAAAAAATTTCCCTATTGGAGACAAGTGAACCATTGAGTAGGTGCTAAGGTCTAAGATCGTCACTTTTATTTCATCAAACTTTTGTTGTGTGTTGCGGATCTCTACCTGTATCTTTTGTACATGTTGGGTAGCGGAAGCCTAGGGCAAAAGTCATGGGGCACGAAGCCCGCAATTTTGGGTAAAGCAAGGGTAAAGATTCCGCGAGGAGCGCGAATGGTAATAAGTTAAAGTCAAAGGGTAGTCCACCCAAAAATAATATAAATAAATGTAAGATGAATCGGCCTACCCATGGATCACAGTCCATGGAAAGGTATAAATAGAGCGAGGCTCTATGGGTAGAGGAAGCTAAGTTTTGTTGTATGGTTTTGGATCTGTCATGGGTTTTTGAGAAAAGCAATCTGTAAGCATCTGTAAGTCCGAGTCGAGGGTTTGGGTAGTGGATAGAGGTTCTGCAGCTATGTGTGCAGAGGCCTGGAAGAGTCTACGGCTGTGTGCGCGGACCCCTAAAGCTGAGTGCGCAGGGCAGATCTGGATGTATTGGTGAAGAAAGTAAATAAAGATAAGTTGCTTTGGTAATTCTATGTTAAATCTGAAGTATTACGGATATGACTTTTCGTATGGTTAATATCACTATTTGATCTATGTGCATATGCTTACCTTTTGAATACATGTGATTCTGCGTTTAATCTAAGTGCGAGAACTGGATAAATTTGATAAATGTTTTCTTAAAAACCCTGCTAAGTAGTACTTCATTGCATATATTAGATCTGTAACTAGCGCGCTAATAACTAGTAAAGATTATTCTGTATCGGATCCGTGCGAAACAGGCTAGAGCGACGTTGCGGACAGTGCGCGAAACCTCTAGACCACATCTTAATATCCCAAGGGTGCGGAAACCTGGTTCTTGCACCCTCCACTGCTACCTTAGGTGAGACCTTAGTTCACGCTTCGCGGACTATTGCCGAAAGGGCCGATAGCTGCGGGATTTGTTTGGCTAAATAATTCTTCCAAACCTGGGTCAGGCCCATATAAGCCAACAAATGGTTCCATTTCCAGGACCAGGATCTGCCTAAGGGGTGTCTATTTTGGGAACACTAGAACCCTACAAAGAAAGAGATTGAAGAGTGGTGGGATCTGAAACTCCACGAGTTTGCAGTTCAGGAAAACAGAAACCCGCGAGTATCAAAAGAAGATTGGCTGGATTGCTATATATTCACAGACATTCACAAAATATACTTCGCATCATTTCTAGTATAATTGTACAAGTGGATTGCAAGGCTAGCTGACAGCGTGGGAAGGTGCAGATTGGACCAGCCTAATGTGTGGACCCCGAAACTGGTGCGCAAGCTAGAAGCCACAGAGGATAAATCATGCACGCAGTAGATCATTGGCTAGATCGGGTGTTAGGAGGATTTATCACCGAGTGATAGATACAACTGTGAGCTATAGTGAAGCAAAAAGACAGTTTCTTCAAGGACCTCGGGGTAGGTATATCAAATCATTGAGTACTTGGATTAAGACGCTGTTGTGTGAAAAAAATATTATGCGCGTTTATTGATGTCTAGAGTAACACGGAGCAGAAGAGGCTACCGCGAAACAGAGAATAGTCCTTTAGCTTCTATTTCCCAGGAAAGCGAGGAGGAGGTCACTAGGTTCTCACCAGGGAGTGCGGTCTGCTTGATCAGGGAACGCTTCCCACTGATACCACCTCCATCCATGCCACCACCCGCTTCACCTACATCAAATCTGTCCACCGCAACACTGACCCTACCCCCAACCCCGCCACCACCAAAATTCGGGATGGCGAGCGCAATCCAAATGCCAACATTTAAGGGGATAGGAAATGAGGAACCGGGCTGGTTTTGGTTTGTGATAAAGTCTGTATGGGATGCTTAGGGCATCATAGATGATAACATCAAGAAGGCTACCTTAGTTAGCACGCTGCAGGACCGCGCATTGACCTGGTACAAGAAATATTCAAGTTATCATCCCAATCAAGGACTGGTAGTAATCTAGGAGGCACTAAACAAGGAATTTGCGTGACCCGAGTCAAAAGCACAGTCAGTTATTGGGTTCAAGGAAATTTTAATGTTGCCTGGTGAAACTCCATGGGATTTAGATCGAAGGTTGAAAAGCACCATCCGCGAGGCCAACATGACACTGACGGATGCCCAGCACCGCGCTTGGTTTGTCGCATCATTAAAGCCATATTTGAGATTAGCTCTGTCACAAAAAAAGATCTCAACCCAAGCTAAAGCGTTGGAGGCAGCAATGTTGCTAAACAAGACCCAAATACAGGACCCAGGGTTGGGAGTCCAACAAATCCAAGCGCAAATATAAAACTTATGTCTAGAGATGCGAAGCTTGAAACAAGAACATGCACCTAGGACAAAGGTATGGGAAGTATGGTGTATCAAATGTAAGGGACCGGGCCACGATAAGGGCCACTGTTTGATCTTCACGACCTCTATGGCAGGAGGGGGGCCAATAACATTGCGACTAGAGGTACAAGCTGGGCCAAGCATGGCGCCCACACTCTGGTTTGCAATCTATGAGGTGGGAGGAAAGCATGCCACAACCAATTTTCACCTATTGCCAAACTTAAGACAACCCCCTCCTCAACAATTATTTTGTAACTTTTGCAGAACGGCGGGCCACGAGGAAAGAAATTGCCGTAGTTACCAAATGTTGATGGATCAAACACCTGCTTATAGGATGCAAACAGAAACACGCGGGTAGGATCTTACTACACCATTCATGCGGGGAGGGTACCAAGGATGCGGACGGGGCTGTGGAGGCATGGGACCTGGACGGGGACGAGGGAAATTAATTTTCTACAATTGTGGAGGGTCGGGGCATTACGCGCGGGATTGCATGGACCCAACCAAAGCCTGTTGTCCTTACTGTTACCAATTTGACCACAAAGCAGTCGATTGCCCCACATTGATTGCTCAGATGTGAGAAAAGGGGGTGCTTCCGGCAAACCCCACTCAGAACGTCCAGATGATGAAGGCTGAACCCTGTGCGGAGGAGCCAAATGTAAATATGATACTCCGAGGTGGCGCTACCACCTGAGAAGATAAGGGGAAACAACTAGAGACGGATGCATGGGTCCGTAAGGCCCCCCCAAAATAAAAAGACTTTGACTAGGAGCATGCGAAGGAAACTTTATGGAAGCCAAGAAGAGCTTCACGGAAGCTTCTACATCAGGAAGTAAGGATCAATTCGGATCAGAAAAGGATACATATGTGCTAACCACCTTCTTGGAAACTAGCATGAACTTACTTAGGGATGCTAAAGCAGTAAAGGGGCTGTAGGAATTGATAAATCAGTGGGCAGGAGCAGATGAATCGTGAATGGTATGAAAATTAGGTAAACATGCTTTGCGCACTAGACAGGAAATGCGACTAACTGTTCAGATCGAAGACTATGAGATGGATCAGGTCATTTTAGATTTGGAGTCCAACAGGAATGTCTTACGAAAGCAGACTTGGGAATGCATGGGCAGGCCTCCACTACAATGGTCTACGATTCAGGTACAGATGGCTAACCAACAGAAGATTATACCTATGGGATGCCTGCAAGGAGTTATAGTAGACATCAATGGTTCCAACACCCAGACCGATTTTGAGGTCGTCGAAATTGTGGATGATAGTAACCCGTATCCTGCACTGCTAGGGATAGATTAGGCAATGGATATGAATGGAATAATCAACCTCAAGAAACGAAAAGATACATTCGAAAAGAAATCCCTCCACGTGGTAGTCCCGTTGGACCCAACAGAAGGGGCGCGATATACTAAGCCGTGCATGACAAAGACAGCGATGGAGAGTTGGACTATATCTACCAGATTACAGTGCAAGATCAAGACAGGGTCAATCCAACTGCAGATGGACGACTCTCACGGGATCATGATAGTTCTTGCACGTTGGAGTCGGATGAAGAGATTGAACGATGGCAAAAATGACTGCATGAAGTAACCACGCTAAATTGTAATCGAATGGTGACAATAGGAGCAAAGGAACAACTGGAGGTATCCGCGAAATCATCTCGTGCAAATGTTGCTTCTGGATAGGGTGTAACCCCGAAGATGCGAATGACAGGGCGCAGATGTCGAAGGAAGGTGCACGCATAGCTAGAAGAGCGAAATAAAGTATGCATTCTCTGCCAGCATAGGCTACAGGTATCTGAGGTGTGGACATCCACCCAGCTTAGAAGTAGAAGCCTGAAGCCACCACAAAAGACCGGTGCCCAAGCGATCGGTGCCAAGGTTAGCAGGGGCTCAAGGAAGTTGCGGATACCACGGGTTCACTAGGCTTGTAATAGATGACAAAAGGAAGCTCAGAAAAGATAGAGTGACCACGGGCCCCTCAACACCGGTAAACTAAGGTTATAGTCGAAGAAGCAAAATGCGTTACAAAGCAGCATAGGCCAGGCACGCGCTGTGACCCTGCTATCATGGCTACGCCCGTACTCACGGAGGAACGTAGACCACATACCGAAGACCCAGATGCTTCAGAGGTGCTCGCAGCCCGAGTTAGCAGGGACGATTCGAACTCACACCAACGGTGCAAGCACCTGACTAGCAGTAGAAACTACAGTCTCAGCGCCTCACGCAGTTGAAAGAAGGCGTGGGACTATAAACTAGTCTACGAAAAAGCAGTGCGATAAAAGGATTCTTTACCAAATTGGGCGGTCCCCAAGTTCACAGCTGCACCCCAAGGATAGTGCTACCACGGGGAAAAGTCAAAATATGACCATTAACTACATTGGCCCTAACAAGAAGGACCAATCACGTCAAAAAGAAGCGGGTGGCGGGATATTAAGACAAAAGTTGTGGATGAGATACGCAAATATCTACCAACTTGACGCCACTAATGAACTAAAAACGAAGGGAAGGGGTTTTTTCAAATCTCATAGTTTGGGGTCGGCACTAGACTTTTGGCACTTTGAACAAGCAAAAAGAAACAACTACGCAACTCCTAGGCACTCCATGAGTACTATGGCAAGAACCCGAGCACAGGTCACAGAAGAAATTCAGCTGAATCAAGAAGATCCCGAGGATGTGACTCAAGTTCCTGAAGTTCCTAAGTCCCCACACACCCTGTGACCCAGGAAGAACAAACAGAAGATGGGAATAGTCTAGGCCTCCCCAAGATTCAACAAACGCTTAGTTGTTGGCAAAGGGAAAGTAGTAACCACCGAACCTGCTGAGGAGGACGATGATCTGCAAGACCTGATCGATCAGATTGACACACAGGCGAAGGAAGAAGAGGTTGCGTTCCAACTTCCATCATTGCCCCCGTATCTTTCTCCGTGGACTAGGACGACCAAGATACCGAAAGACGTAGATGTTGCAAAGAATACGCTCTAGAGCCCGCTTCTTCCGGATGACATAAGGTTCGAAGGGTTGCCGATGGGTGCATTCCAAGTGTCAAATTCAAAGATTGGGACCCATTAGACGGAGAAAAGTTCCCCAAATTGGACAAAGACAAGTTATTGCCGCAGAAGTGGTTACTAGGTGTGGAGAAGGCGGGACTGCTAAATCTCAGATGGATACCTCACTATCACCGCACAACCATCACCATATTTGTGAATTGACAGTTCTGGAGTACTGAAGAAGGTATGTTTTATTGATTCTTTTGTCATCTTTTATTTAAAAAATCATAATCCCTTTGCATCATGAACTAGGTAAATAATAAGAAATTATGGAAAAATCTATGAGATTTGTATGTAACGCAAAATAACTAATAATCGCCATTTTCTTATGTAGAAAAAGGGAAAAACGAAAGATTTCTATCCCAAGGGAAAGACAAGGCAAAATTAACTACTGCCCCTGTGGCAGGAAACTATATGCAGACAAGGTGATCCAAACTAAAGCGTATCAGCCAAGGAAAGGAAAAGGAGATACCGAATCGGTGCAAGAGAATAAATGGATAACTGGAATTAATAATTTGGTGAATCCCTTAGAATCCTTTGATCCTGAGGGATCGCAATCTTAACTATTTTTGCATCATTGATATCTCCACTCGGTTGTTATAAAAAGGGGCAACACTGCTAGCCCAGGGGGACGGTTGTTATTACTCTTATGTAATTTTTTGTTGTACTTAAAACTTTGATCATCGACTCTCGTTGAGAAGTGATCCACTGTAACTTTGTTTGGATGCTTTAATATAAATTTGGTTGTTGTTCCACCTTTGATCATGGAATAATCTCAAGCGGTGTATCCCTGGAGGCTAAGGGCCCGGCCCTAGTGGAACACTTGCTCTTGTACCATTATCTTTAATTCGTGTGTGGTTTTCATTATCAGCTTTGATCGATAATATGGTGTGTTTTGTTATTTTATATCACAGCTCTGTTATATTTACAATATCGTTCTATGTAACAGGAATGTCGTATCATTCATTCTGACTTTATAATGCATTGTTGTTCCTTTAAATCATTGATGTAACATTACTGTGCTTTACAGAATGCTATTGTTGTTCAATTACAGAGTAACTGTGCTGTAACAGTCTTGAGTTGGTATTACTATATTCATCTATGGTTTATACTTAATTATGGTTGTTGTTCAATTGACATTGTTGTTCTATTACGAATTGTGATCGTTATCCGTTATGACTGAGATTAATATTTTGTGGTATCAGAGTCAGATTACTGTTTCTCTCAATATCAAGGTGTGCTGTGTGTGTTATTTATTTCGGTTTACTGTACATTCACAATTGGCTCTAAGAGTTGTTCTATATTTCGTTGCTAATTGGTTGTCATTCTATTTCCATTTGCTGTCCAATTTGTTCTTAGAGTAGGATTGCTCTCTGATTTCTGTAGGATACGATTGTTGCCTTTATTTCCTTAGAGTAAGGTTTCGTTGTTTATCAAGACTAGTTGTTGTTCCATTTCCTAGTTTTTGTTTCAATTATATTTGTTGTTCCATTTCCTGTTGTTTGCATTGCCAGTGCATTGAATGATATAAAACTGTAGTGAGCATTGACATTCATTGTCTAGTTCCCAGGTTGATGATTTGTTCCTTGATTGTCTTCAGTTACATCAGTTTATAGAGGGATGAGTTATTGTTACTATACCCTTGACTGATAATTTACTTAGTCTTCTGAATGCATGATTTAAGTCTTAAAGTGCTTTGCTATAAGTAGATCTTATTTTGAGCATTAGTTTACTCTTGTATTTTCTTGAGCACTATACTACTAGCATTACTCTGACAAATGACCGCCTCAAATTGAGTACACCCTTTGAGATAAAAATTCATTCCTGGATTGATAAGTTAATGTGAGGTAAATAGAGGTGAAAAAGAGCCTTTTTACAGTTCGACATTTTGGCGTCGTTTCCGGGGAAGAGTGTAGCCATTTGTTTCTTTTCCAGAGTAGTGTGAGAACCTGTTAGGAAAGAACTGGGTTTTAAAAATGAATGGTAAGAACCTTTGTGTGGAGTATGTAATAGCCCTGTTCCCCTGCCCGCTTTCCTACAGATTTGTTGCTATTTTGTTTGGGTAGAACTTAGCAGTTGATTTGAGTGCATGACTAAACAAAAAAGCCTGAAAAGAATCCTAAACCTCTACCCAAGCCCGATAAAGCTAAGGGGTCGGTGACCCTTGGCCGATCGACCTTTATAGATGAAATCCTTAAAAAAGCAGAATCTCAGCCTTCAGTAGGACCTAGAAAAGTTGCTTCTAGACAGCATACTAGTTCCCTTCAGGCCATAGGATCACCATCTGTAGCCTTTGCTGAGGTGCATAGTCAAACCGAAGAGAAATATTTTCAAGAAATTGAAAATTCTAGCCCAAAATCATTGCAAGAAGAGAACCTTAGCAATCTTTGTGAAGGAAGAGGAGAAACAGGAGAAGCTGAAGAACCAAAATATCCTCTTGGGGTAATACAGCCATTAAGCAATCCAGATAAGGGAAGTGCTGCAAAAATCATTTATAACGAAGTTGAAGAAATTCAAGAACCTGAACCCTCCTAGACAATAGACACTCTCATCATCCCAGATAAAGGAAGTGTTGTTAAGGTCATTCCCGTTAGAGCCATTCCCCCTCAACAACCTAGGAATACCCTCCTAGATATCCCGAAAGGTTATTGGCATATATTTGACCAAATGGCCCAGAACCAGCCAAACACCCAAACCTCTACACTACAATACCCCATTGTGGATACTGCAGCTAATGCACCTATGAAAGCAATTCCTCTCCAACATATTCCCACATTCGATGGCCTTACATCAGAAGATCTGGATGCATTTTTATTCGAAATTGACATGCTATGTAGAGGATATGACTATACCACCGACCCCAGAAACTGAAATTATTTTCCTCCAAATTAAAAGGGGCTGCTCTAAGATGGTTTATGGGATTAGGTGGTGATGTTATAAATAACTAGAACCAAATGAAAGAGTCTTTTCTAAAAAATTATCAGGACTATTGCAAGTCTAGAGAGTTAAAAGATGAAATATTTCAGATGGTAGCTAGACCAAATGAAACATTAGAAGAATATGTAGAGCGTTTCCAGTACAATCTTCAAAGATCCGCTTATGCATCATTACCCTTACCTAATAATGTATTAAAAACAACATTAATTAGGGGAATGAAGGAACAATGGATTGAAACACTAAATATTATGGGAAAAGGAGATATTTATGAGGAAAATTTTTCTGACATTATTAATTTATGTATCAAGAGTTCGAGAGGCAGCACAAGACTAAAACCAGTAGAACATGATTGGTTTGCAAGAGATAACAAAACTTCGGCAGAAGGAGTAACTCATGAAGAAATTGGAAATTTATTAGAAAATTTTAAAACTGACATATTGGGGAGACTGACAACACAACTTGATATTATGCAGGCCAAACAAAAGCAAGTAGAAGTAGAATAGAATTTGGCAATCTTTTGTCCCAGATGCAGAAAGAAACACAACCATAAGGAGTGTCCATTAGATGCGGTCCAAGTTTGTGCCATCTGTACAAAAGACCATTCTACAGAGAGTTGCCCCTCACTTCCTGGATTGAAAGCAGTATACAAGGAAGCAGAAGAAGAGCCAGAATCAGTGTATCTACTTAATCAACACCGTCAATGGTAGCCGCGACAATCAGGTATGTTTTCAGACCCAACTTCTTCTTTTCAGCCTCCACAATATCATGCTCAACAATATAATACAATGTGGCAAAATCAACCTCCCTTCCCGAATTTATCACAACAATCATTTCCTTCATCATCTCCATGGCCGAATCAAGCAAGCCAACCCAATTGGCCAAATTTTCCTTACACTCCACCATATTGGCAAAACAATGCATATCCAGCACAATGGGCTCCTCCTACTTCACAGAGTCAAACCTGGCAGACAAACTGGCAAAGATCGATGAATTAGCCAGTAGGAACCATCCCACTCTGTCAACCTACACTGCAAGCATTACAAAAAAACCCCCAACCTAACTTAAGACCGCAACTCCCAGCCCAACCCAACCCCAATCCAAATAATAGACCACCTAAGCCATTCAAATAATTGAGACACCAGAGATAGGAACTGATCTAAGGGAGTGTAATGATCTTCAATTAAGATCTGGGCGTATCATTGAAACAGAGGGAGATAAAACAACTCAAGTTGAAAATCAATTACCTATGGAAAAATCGCCACAAGAAGAGGAAGTGACCAGACAACAAATTCATAATCTAGCAACCACATCCTCTCCTCCATTCCCAAAACACCTAATTATACCTCGACCTATACAATACTCTGATTTTGACATTTTGAGAGAACTACAAAACTTGTACATAAAAATCCCACTCCTCCAAGCTATTCAAGACATTCTGATATATGCAAAGACTATAAAAGAGCTATGTATAAAGAAACCAAGGAGGAAAATAACAAGCAAACCAAAAGTCCAAGTATTTGGCACTCTATCAGATTTATTATCAGGGAAAGAAACACCCATTAAATACGAAGATCCATGAAATCCAATAGTAACCATACAAATCAATGGACAAACCTTCTCAAAAGCCTTAGTTGATTTAGGAGCTGCAATTAATATCTTAACAACCACCACTTGTCAAAAACTGGGCATTACATCAGTAGAACCGACCTCCACTTTACTAGAACTAGATGACCGATCTGTGGTTCTGCCAGAAGGCACACTACATGATGTCATGGTATCCGTTGACTCCTGGGAGTATCCGACCGATTTTCTGATAATAAACCCCAAAAAAAAACTTGATGGACATCCATTGATTTTAGGCAGACCTTGGCTTGCAACTGCCTATGCTTATATTGGCTGCTGACAAGGCAGTATGACCATAGCTAGGGGGCAGATATCAAGAATCTAGCTTTATATTCCCCAGCGCAACCAAGTGTCACAACAATAAAAACTAACAAGCATCATGTATCATACCTTATCGAAAATATTAGATCTCCATTAACCATAGAAGAGGCCCTCGATTTCAAAGACCAAACAGAACATGATGCCATTAACAATTTTATTAGCCAAACTGAAACCAGATCCCGCATACAATGTCACATGATAGAAGCAACATTTGATAATGAATTAGAAGAAGATCCTCTTAAAGATACGCATGATCAAACAATACCTACTACCTCTGTCTCAAATAGTAAAATTGTGGAAATTGACCCAGGAAAGACTTTAAACATTAATTCCAACCTGACTCCTAAACAAGAAGAGAAGCCCATCCAACTACTGAGGAAATACAAAGAAGCATTTGCATGGGACTATCCTAATATGAAAAGAATTGATCCCTAGTTATGTACACACCACATTTACATAGAAAAATATGTGAGACCTATTCGCCAACCACAAAGGAGACTTAATCCTCACCTAAAAGACATTGTAAAAGCTGAACTTCAAAAACTTTTAGATGTGAACTTCATCTACCCTATCTCCGATAGTAAATGGGTCTCTCCACTTGTCGTGGTACCAAAGAAGAATGGGAAATGGAGAATTTTTGTAGATTATAGAGAACTAAATAAAGCAACACAAAAGACCACCCCCTTCCATTCATTGACCAAGTATTAGACGCTCTGGTAGGAAAGAAATTATTTTCTTTCTTAGATGGCTTCAGTGGATACAATCAGATTCAGATTGCCCCTGAAGACCAAAACAAAACCACTTTTACTTGTCCTTGGGTAACATTTGCCTACAGAGTTCTACCTTTTGGATTATGCAATGCTCCTGCCACATTTCAAAGGGCTATCCTCAGTATCTTTTCAGACTTAATAAATGAAGGACTCGAAGTATACATGGATGATTTTACACCATACGGAGACGATTTTGATCCAGCATTGGACACACTCGAAAAAGTTCTCCAGCGCTGCATTACTACTAGGCTCTGTTTGAGCCATGAAAAATGTTATATGATGATGACTGAAGGACTTATTCTAGGCCATTATATCTCAGCAGCTAGCATACAGGTAGACCCAACCAAAAGTCAAATAATTTTACTAATTCCCACTCCCACCACTCAAACAGAGGTACGCAATTTTCTCGGATTTTCTGGTTACTATAGAAGATTTATAGAACATTTTTCGCATATTGCTGCACCTCTATATGCATTGACAGGTAATGTTGACTTTTTTTGGACAGAAAAATGTGACCGTGATTTCTAGGATCTGAAGAGGCTTGTGTCAACAGCCCCAGTCCTTAGAGGACAAAATTGGGACCTACCATTTCAAATTTCATCAGATGCCTCAGATACAGCTATTGGAGCAGTCCTTGGGTAGGAAGAAGATAAAAAACCATATGCAATTTATTATATTAGCAAGAATTTATCCCTTGCTGAATTGAATTATACCGTTACTGAAAAGGAATTTCTAGCTGTAATACATGTTATCAATAAGTTTAGGCATTACATTACTAGATATCCTGTTATATTGTATACAGATCACTCTGCCATAAAGTATTTAGCAAATAAACTGATCACAAATGGTAGAATAACCAGATGGATGATTTTATTGCAGGAATTTGATACCACAATCAAGGACTGCCCTGGAAAAGAAAATCATGTAGCTGACTTTCTCTCACGAATGCCCAAACTGATGGATGCAGCAGCAATTGAAGATCAATTTCCAAATGAGCATTTGTTCGCTATCACTGTTAAAACACCCTGGTATGTTGATGTTGTGAATTACTTATCAATAGGCAAATTACCAAAATATCTGACCCCCAATGAACAAAAACATATTTTCCAGTGAAGTGCGCGATTTTCCTGGATTGGGGGCTACCTATTCCATACAAGAGCAGATATTCACATCAGGAGATGTATCCGGGAGGAGGAAATTTTTGACATTTTGAAAGCTTGTCACAAGGGACCATGTGGCGAACACTTTGTCGATTGGAAAACTGGACATAAGGTGCTAAAAACAGGGTATTATTGGCCTATGATCTTCAAAGATGCAAAGAAGTTCGTTCAAGCTTGTGATAGTTGCCTAAGAACAGGACGCCCTGGTTAGTCTAACGAAATGCCCCTGAATCCATAGCTGGTTATTGAACCATTCGAGCGATGGGCACTCGATTTTGTTGGTCCAATAAACCCATCCTCAAACCAGAAAACATATATTCTCGTGGCAACAGAATATGTCACCAAATGGGTTGAAGTAGAGGCATTGCCGAGAGCTACAGAGGATTCCGTCATACAGTTCCTGTTCCATATATTTGTGCGATATGGGCTTCCAAGAGACATAATTACAGATGGTTGACCACAGTTTGCTGGTAACAAGATTGCCACAACACTAAAAAACTATTATATCCAACATAAAATTACTACTCCATACCACCCATAGGCAAACGACCAGGTAGAAAGCACCAATAAAACAATAGAAGCAATCTTGACAAAAACCATTGCATCACATAGACACGATTGGGCTATAAGATTACCAGAAGCCTTGTGGGCTTATAGAACAACATGGAGAAGCACTATTGGCTATTCACCATACCAATTGATATTCGGAAAGGAACCCATTTTTCCCATAGAATTCAAAATCCAAACATTGCGAAAAACACAAGAAGTTGGTCTAGATCTAAATGAGGCACAGATTAATAGATTACAACAGATCAATGAGCTAGATGAGATCAGACTCTCTACCCTTCAACATACTACATTAATCCAACAACAATGAGCTAAATGGCATGACACTGTCATTAAAAAGAAACTCTTCCACAAAGGAGATTGGGCGCTCTTATACGATTCCAAGTTTCAGGATTTTCCCAGGAAGCTTCAGACTCATTGGCTCGGGCCATACGAGATCCAAAAGGTGCATGATAATGGCACCCTTACCCTAATCACCATTGATGGATTGGGACATACCTTCAAGGAAAATGGTCATCGAGTTCAACTATACTTTAAACCACTTACTCGGGAATCCTTCTACCAGCAACTCTGCGAATACTCCAACATGCAAATTTTGGTGGAGGAAGAGAAATCTTCCTCACCTATGGTTCATTAAAGTGATCTAACTGTTTTTACACTTTGTACATAATTTCTTTGTTTTGTTAAATCATTCTCTTACATATTTTTGTATTTGCACTTTGTTGTTCCTTTTCGAAGCAGCAACAATTCCATCATTTTTGTTATTCCTCTTTTCTTCAAAAGAACAACACTTGCATTTTTTTCTGTTGTTCCTTTTTTCAGATGAAACAACACTGCCGTTTTTTGTTGTTCCTTTTCTGAAGGGACAACATTTGTGTGCACTTTTGTTGTTTCTGCTATTCCTTTTCCAAAGGGAAAACTTTTTGTTTTGTTATTCCTCTTTCAAAGGAGCATCACCTTTTGTTTCAGCCGTTCCTTTTTCACTTTCATTTTGTTGTTCCTTTTCCAAAGGAACAACACTTTTGATTTTTGTTGTTCCTTTTCCAAAGGAAAAACACTTTTGATTTTGTTGTTCCTTTTCCAAAGGAAGGAACAACACTTTTGATTTTGTTGTTCCTTTTCCAAAGGAACGACATTTGAGTTTTGTGTTGTTCCTTTTCCAAAGAAACAACACTTTTCATTTTTGTTGTTCCTTTTCCAAAGGAACAACATTTGCGTTTTTGCTGTTCCTTTTCCAAAGGAATGACACTTTTAGCATTTGCAGCACTTTTGGTTTTTGTTGTTCCTTTTCCAAAGGAATGGCATTTGCATTTTCTGTTATTCCTTTTTCAAAGGAACAACACTTGTATTTTTTTTGCTCTTCCTTTTTCAAATGACAACATTCTCATATTCCTGTTACTTATGCTTGTTCTCCTTGCTGTTCCAATTTAAAGATACCCATCATTCCTCCTGTTTCAAGTCTTTTGGAGCACAACTATACGCTTATGCAATGGATACAAAGCTAGAGCATATTGAAATCAAAAAATTATATAAAATTGCTATTTTTACAAGAAATTTCTATGAATTTATGGGAGGAAAGAGGAAAGGACAAAATTATCCATCACTTTTGCTGTCATTATCCTACTAATACTGATATGATTGGTTATCTTTATCATGTTGGTTCTGTTTAAATTCCCATAATCTTCTTTGATCATTATTAAAGAATAAGAACAAAGGGTCTATATTTTTCTATTGGGATGTTAAGACTTCTTCCACCATTCCCACTCTTAAGGAGTGTTGAATCACCCTTTGTGTATAAATAGGAAAGTACTTTATAAAAAGAAAAAAAAAAAAGAAAAATGATTATATAACTTATGGGTTGTCAAATGCGGGATAAGGGGTCTCATCAAGAGCCAGCCTACCATGATCAGAAGGAAGAAAGAGAAGTGGCATTCCCACTATGGCCACCACACCAGGGATATGATCCAATAAGCACATCAGAAAAAATAAAGAGTCCTTAGAACAAGAGGTCCCATCAAAGAGCCGGCCTACCCACCTTTCACTCCTTCTTGGTGAATGGCATTATGGTTTAACTAGTTACCAAGCCAGCATAATGGCCTCCATTTTGACATTGTACAACACTTCCTAAGCATACACAAAGGATCATGGTTCCATGGGTGAAACAAATAACTCTGTCAAGGTTATGGACACCTGTCCGCAATAGAGCTCTATTAATGGTATTGAATTCACATTCTTTATACACCAATAGCAATCATTAACACCCTTCTCTGTCTTATACCTTTGTAATCTGTCAAATAAGATTATGTATATCACTTCCCCGAACCATTAAACACATGAAAAATCTATCATAACCAATCATGATGGAAAAGTTGATAATGACCGCATTAGACTCATTGTGCACATCAGCTATCCTATCCTCCCAGCCTCACATCATATCACAACATTCTCTTATTTGTTAAGCGATCCTATTATACGCCTCGATTTCAGCAACCTGTTCCTTTTGTAAAACATGGCATTTCGATATACGTTGTTCCTTTATGACTCTATACTATGGCAAATTGGCACACCGCTCCCTCATTTGACAGCCGAGGGCAGCCTATCACATTGCAGGGGGGAGGTAGGTGACCTCATAATTTACTGGTATATGTGTCAGACTATTAATCAGAAAAACATTTACTTGGAAATAGCAAGGCTCAACGATATATTGTTTTCAATCTGCATGGCTTTCTGTTCCTAACCCATTTTCGTATTATGCTCTGTAGCAATTAGTAAGTAACCCAGGATTTGAATGAGCCCTGTTGTTTCGTTATTTCCTCTGTATTTCTAACAGTTTGAACAAACTGTTGTTCCATTTCCGTCTCTACATTTTGACAGTGAGCTAAAGCATGGGAGGAAGATCAATTCGAAGAGAACCACATGTATTGACAGTTTATGATGCTGCACGGGAAATCCTGGCAAAGGCAGGATGGCTAGTTTATCTTAATCGTTTACAGGAATCCAACGATACCGTAGCAATAGAATTCTTGCAGAACTTGCAAGAATATCACTCCATAATAAGGGGGAGACACATAGCAGTCACTGGTGACGTAATTACAGAGGTCTTGGGACTGCCAGCCACTAGACCTGTGTGGACTCTAAAAAAGGAGAGAATGCGAAAGATCATGAAGATCTTCCAAGATGAAGGCCAGAACCTGACAGTCAGAGGAAAGGGAGTCCTACCAGCAGCATTGGGCAAACCGTGGGCAGAATTGGCGAATATCATCCAGAGCTACATCACTTGTGAAGGCAAGAAAGACGTGGTAAGACCACGACACCTTAAACTCTTAGTTGTATTAAAACATAAATTCTCTGTGAACTTACCTGCATTTTTAAATTCATTACTTCATGATGTCGCCCGAAGTATGAGGAAATCACAACATGTAGAATTGATAGTAAGTCACCATGGGCTGATACGGCTAATAGTTAGCCACAATCTTGCTCAGTAACATAGTATCTAGGAAGAGCTAATTGCCACGATAGAAGGGGGACTGACTATGCCGACCCCAAAACGTAAGCATGCTACTAGTACACCAGATAGACCATTGAAATGGAGGAAATCAGTCAGATTGGCACGGATTAGAGGGAGGCTGGAAAATTCCCAAGGGGATACTAGCCAACCATTGGAGATAGATGATTTAGGGGATGAGCAACCCCCACAATTGGAAGGAGAAGAGAATGAGAAAGGATTGGAAGGAAATGAGGAAGGAGAGACAGAGGAAGAGGCCGAGCAACTTGGGTAGGAGGAGGAAGAAACAAAGCAACGTGAAGATAGCCCATTGCAAAATCCATTGAAAGAGGACAAATTGGCCTAAATTCTGGGCAACATGGGTGAATATGCCCAACCTCTCAGCCCGCTAGGCCTCCATATTGAAGAAGAATCAAAGGAGCATTCTGCTCAGGACAAAAATGCACCCGAAGAATTGCGTGACGAGGAAGAAAATGAAGAGAATCATTATGTTCATGATGTAAGTATGACAGGAGAGAAAAGTGATGAAGATACAGAAGAGGAACAATTTGTTCCCAGCTAGAGTGCACCAGAAGAATTTCATGGAGAAGGAGTGGAAAAAGAAGTTACCCAGGAAATAACAGAGCCAACTAGGGTTTTTACTCCTGAGCAACCTGAACAAAACAACGAAGGAGCACCCCAAGAAGAAAACCAAGAAATTGGCCAAGGTGACAGCCCAGGCCCGACAAAACAAACAATTGTTCCTTCTAAGAAAACAAAAGAAATTAGAAGACTACAAAAAGAACATCAAAGATTGTTGAATGTGATAGCACGACTTCGACAACAAATCAGGGTTTTGAAAATGATAAAGAGAGCAAAAAGGACTTCAGGGGGAAGACATGCAACCACTTGGGTGGGACCCCCCAAGAAAAAGGTTCGGAGGGCCCACATCCAGCCTGCTATTAAAAACCTTGTTGAAGAACAGTCTGTTGTTCAAAACACCGTTGAAGAACAGTCTGCCGTTCAAAACCCTATTGAAGTGCAGACTGCCATTCAAAAGCAAAAGGAACAACATTCAACTGTTTCCCATGCTGAAGTGCAAACAGATGATATATCGGCCTGTGACAAAGAAGTTTAGACAGAGGTGCAGACCTCTGAAGGAATACAGACTATAAACACGAGGTGATGCAATAAGAAGATTCAAGTAAATATTCCACTTGCCACTACTACGTGGGACAATGATCCGAGGACAGTAACCCTATGAGAGGGTTTGATGCAAGCTCAGCAAGCAGTAGAAAATCTCACAGAACAAACGGTTTCTCAAGAAAAGTATGAAGAATTACAACAACGGCTAAGGAATGGCAATCTATCCAAAAGCCAGGCTTTTGAAGGATGGCGAAAGGAAGAAGAGAAAGTCGCAAAGGTAACTCATAGGTTAGATGTAGTTATCAAGAATATGGATACCTTATGCTCTTTGTACACTGATGTCCTAGCATGTAGAGCCCCTGCTAAGAATTATGCCTTGTTTTTAATGGAATGATATTTGAAATTGAAAATTAAGGCTGTCAAAGAAGGAGCTCCTATACAAATTAATACTATTTATGATTTTATAAATTGTTGTAAGCATTATGGAGTAAAGGTTCAAAGATTATTGTGTGAATTCTATCTGCATAACCTTGCGTTAGATCAAGAGACAAAGCTAAACCCTGGCCTGTTTGTTGGGGATATCCAACTACAGGCATTTTTTTCATTTGGAGTTAATCAAATCAAATGGCTTAAAGCCTATAATGCCTTCCAAAGACAAGAAAACGGATTAGACTTATGGGTAAGAGCTGAGCCTAGAGATCCATTACAGTTATGGAATAAACACAGGAGTCTCATGAGGACTCCAGGCATGATTGAAGCATTAGGACCCATTCATACAACAATCAATTGGCAAGGGATAGAATACTTCTTTAGCATCAAGGACCTTGCCATTGCAGCTGCTAAATTTCGATATCAGACCTCTAATCTGAACGTCCAACTTAGGGAACCATTTAATTATGAAAACTTTAAGTTTGTCGATGATCACTTGAGCCTTTATGGTGAACTTATCCTAAGGGCAAGGCAATCTTGGTTAGGATATAGATTCAAGAGTCCAATTATTTGGCACCCTACACCCGGGTACCAAACCATGTATGAGATGCGTGAGGGCCAGACAGGCCATCTTTTTGAACACCTAGTTAGGCATCATGGCTGTAGACCACCACATGAGATCCCGTCTCCAGCTTACTCTCTCACTGCCTTACATGTCAACTACAATGTTTTCATGAGGGCATGATAAACAGTAAGCAGGGGGGTGTGTGGAGTACTGAAGAAGGTATTTTTTATTGATTCTTTTGTCATCTTTTCTTTAAAAACTCATAATACCTTTCCATCATGAACTAGGTAAATAATAAGAAATTATGGAAAAATCTATGAGATTTGTATGTAACGCAAAATAACTAATAATCACCATTTTCTTATGCAGAAAAAGGGAAAATGAAAGATTGTCGTCCCAAGGGAAAGACAGGGCAGAATTAATTGTTGCCCCTGCGGCACGAAACCATATGCAGACAAGGTGATCCAAACTGAAGTGTATTAGCCAAGGAAAGGAAAAGGAGACATCAAATCAGCACAAGAGAACAAAGGGATAACTGGAATTAACAGTTTGGCGAATCCATCAGGATCCTTTGATCTTGAGGGATCACAATCTTAACTATTTTTGCATCATTGATATCTATGCTCAGCTGTTATAAAAAGGGGTAGCACTGCTAGCCCAGGGGGACGGTTGTTGTTACTCTTATGTAATTTCTTGTTGTACTTAAAACTTTGATCATCGACTCTCGTTGAGAAGTGATCCACTGTAACTTTGTTTGGATGCTTTAATATAAATTTGGTTGTTGTTCCACCTTTGATCCTATAATAATCTCAAGAGGTGTATCCCTGGAGGCTAAGGGCCCGGCCCTAGTGGAACACTTGCTCTTGTACCATTATCTTTAATTCGTGCGTGGTTTTCATTATCAGCTTTGATCAATAATCTGGTGTGTTTTGTTATTTTATATCACAGCTCTACTATATTTACAATATCGTTCTACGTAACAGGAATGTCATATCGTTCATTCTGACTTTATAACGCATTGTTGTTCCTTTAAATCATTGATGTAACATTATTGTTCTTTACAGAATGCTATTGTTGTTCAATTACAGAGTAACCGGGTTGTAACAGTCTTGAGTCGGTATTACTGTATTCATCTATGGTTTATACTTAATTACGATTGTTGTTCCATTACGAATTGCGATCCTTATCCGTTATAATTGAGATTAATATTTTTGGTATTAGAGTCAGATTATTGTTTCTCTCAATATCAAGGTGTGAGGTGTGTGTAATTTATTTTGGTTTACTGTACATTCACAATTGGCTCTAAACATTGTTCTATATTTCATTGCTAATTGGTTGCCGTTTTATTTCCATTTGTTGTCCGATTTGTTCTTAGAGTAAGGATTGCTCTCTGATTTCTGTAGGATATGATTGCTGCCTTTATTTCCTTAGAGTAAGGTTTCGCTGTTTATCAAGACTAGATGCTGTTCCATTTCCTAGTTGCTGTTTCAATTATAGTTGTTGTTCCATTTCCTGTTGTTTTCATTGCCATTGCGTTGAACGATCTAAAGCTGTAGTGAGCATTGACATTCATTGTATAGTTCCCAGGTTGATGATCTATTCCTTGATTTTATTCAGTTACATCAGTTTACAGAGGGATGAGTTATTGTTACTGTACCCTTGACTGATAATTTACTTCCGTCTTCTGAATGCATGATTTAAGTCTTAAAGTGCTTTGATGTAAGTAGATCTTATTTTGAGCATCCGTTTACTCTTGTATTTTCTTGGGCACTATACTACTAGCATTACTCTGACAAATGACCACCTCAAACTCAGTACACTCTTTGAGATAGCAAATTGTTCCTGGATTGATAAGTTAATTTGAGGTAAATAGAGGTGAAAAAGACCCTTTTTACAGTTCGACAACAGCCGCTATGTCTTATACATAATGGATATCTCTGGTTGGAAGAGCCGATCTTGATCATAGCCGACCTAATCCACCAGATTACGCACTTGCCACTTAAAGGGAATAACCCCGCAGACACAACAAGGACTAGTAGCGAGGCAAGCATCGCCGAAACAATGAAGACGAAATACCATCTAGATAAAGGAAAGCGGGGGTATGTCATAGCAAGCATCAGTGACCGCATGGTTCAAGTCGCCACTCAGCTACTAGCTAGTAAACTCATGAGAAAATGCTGCGCGGATGAGGTTCCAACCATTGTCATTGCATTGGCTGGGCAGTGCGCCGAAGGGGTTCAATTCAATTGGGCACAGTTTTTATGCAACGAATTTCTGACCACTTGTCAAGAAGCACATGACAAAGGTAATACATTTCATTACTCATGGTTGTTGTTATCAATCCTTCTAGTTACAAGTGAATTATCGTAGGAGAGCTAGTTTCCCACCCTTGAGGATAGCCTACCTGAAGCTGCGTGGTATCTTTCGCTCTGGGCTACAAAGGACGCAACAAGGGTTTCCGCGATCCGGGAATTTTGGACCTCCATGGAAAGAAAGATATGGACACAGATTGCTCAAAGACCGCGTAGGTCCCCCACAATCTACAATAATTTTTAGAGCATGGCCGAGTTCAAAGCAGACATGCATCACTTGTATATCCGCGCACGAAAGGATCCAGAGTGATCATGGGTCACACTTCCGTTTCTTGCAACAAATGATGCCATTTACGTAGAATTAGTAGCATGGCCTCTAGAATGGCACGCCCCAGACAAGGCCATTCTCGACAAACTGGCAGCACAATAGTAGAAGAAGGAACTCCAGCAGCGCCTCACTCAATTGGCAGAGAAGGCATGCCAGGAACAACAAGCCGTTGGGCAGCAAGAAGCTACCACGAGCCTGACCACAGAAGGGAACCAGGCAGATCAAGGAATAGACTTGGAACAGGACCCACAATAGGAATCGGAGACGCAGGACCACCTCAAGCGGTCTCACGCCAAAGAATCACCGACCGGCCGGAAAAAGTCCAAAACAACGAAGGCTCTGGAAAAAGAATTCATGGACAGTAGCCAGCCAGCAAGCAATGTTACCACCAATGTGTTGCCCGAACTAATCACCAAACAAACAACTGTGTTGGGGGAGATCAGAGCGCAGTTGTAGGCATTACAAGAGCAACCCCCGGGCTGGGTCACCCGACCGATAGTAGAGGATACAGCCACCGCTGAATAGATGGTTAGCACGCACACGCCACACACCCTACCATTGCCAGCAGGTGCTGTCTGAGCTGTAGCCGCGGGCGAAGAATGCGATTGGGAATTAAATCTAGCTGCCCTATCTAGAGAAGTACTATACCTACTCTAAGAGGGAGTAATTCAGGAGTTTTGAGCCCGGGAAGGTCACGCTTTCCACATATTAACAGAGCAGAAGGCAAAATTAGAACAAATCACTCTCTAGAACGAGGACCTGGTCGCATGATACTAGGAAGTAGAACAAGCTATGACAGAGGTGTGTAGCACGATACTAGAGCTAGCCATCCCCGGGGACCTCCCACCAACTACCACGATTCAGCACATGGCAGCCAGCTTTCGCATGACCCAAGCCAAGGACGCAAGAAACCAAGAGGAACTAACGTTACATGTTGAAGAGCTCTATCTCAAGGCTTGGCCTCCCACACCTCCACCTGAACGGGAATGCCGTCGAGACAAAGTTGTAGCTAGACTAGAGACGATGAATAACGTTGTTCGCGAATGCTCGGGACTACTCGGTCAGTCGCTCGGGATACTCACCTCCCTCAAGGAGGACCCCACCATTTAGCAAGTAGAAATCAAGGCACATGAGTTATAGCAGGCCTATGACACCGCCCGCGCGGCTACACAGACGGTCACTATCACACAACAGTTGGCCAAAATGAAGCAGGCCCAAGCTCTCAAAGCCCAAGTTGACACAGTGCGGAAACAGGAGGCGGTATTGAAAGAAAGTATCCAGCCCTGGCTCAATGAAGCGTTCATCATATCTACAACCATTGAAGGCAAGGTAACGTAGATGCAGGTAGTATGTGCAATGGAGCAAGTAACTGCAAGTGATAGGAATGCCTCAGCAGCTCACTTGGAAAAGGTACAGAGGCTCGCAGCCACATTTGTTGCAGATACCGGTGAGATGCAGAAGTTGCTGACCGACCTCCATGCAAAGATTCCCACACCAGCTGAGTTGTTAGGTAGCGGAAGCCTCGCGCAATAGTCATGGGGCACGAAGCCCACAAGTTTGGGTAAAGAAAGGGTAAAGATTTCACGAGGAGCGCGGAGCATGAATGATATTAAGTTAAAGTCAAAGGGTAGTCTGCACAAAAATAATGTAAAGAAATGTAAGATGAGTCGGCCCGCCAGTGGATCACGGTCCATAGAAAGGTATAAATAGAGCGAGGCTCTATGGGTAGAGGAAGCTAAGTTTTGTTGTATGGTTTTGGATCTATCATGGGTTTTTTAGAAAAGTAATCTGTAAGCATCTGCAAGTCTGAGTCGAGGGTTTGGGTAGTGGATAAAGGCTCTACAGCTATGTGCACAGAGGCCTGGAAGAGTCTATAGCTGTGTGCGCATACCCCTGCAGCTGAGTGCACAGGGCGGATATGGATGTATTGGTGCAGAAAGTAAATAAAGATAATTTGCTTTGGTAATTCTGTGTTAAATCTGAAGTATTGCATATCTGGCTTTTTGTATGGTTAATATCAATGTTTGATCTATGCGCATATGGTTACCTTTTGAATACATGTGAATCTGCGTTTAATCTAAGTGCGAGAACTGGATAAATTTGATAAATGTTTGCTTAAAGACCCTGCTAAGTAATACTTCATCACATAGATTAGATCTGTAACCAGCGCACTAATAACTAGTAAAGATTATTCTGTATCGGATCCGCGCAAAAAAGGCTAGTGCGACATTACGGATGGTGCGCGAAACCTCCAGACGACATCTAGACATCCCAGCGGTGCGAAAACCTAGTTCTAGCACCCTCCCCTGCTACCTTGGGTGAGACCTCAGTTCGCGCTCCATGGACTATTGCCAAAAGGGCCGGTAGTTGCGGGATTTGTTTGGTTAAATAATTCTTCCAAACCTGGGTCAAGCCCATATAAGCCAACAGTACATATGGGTCCTCCTGTAGCGAGGTCCATATCTCCATAGTGTCTTCAAAGATCTGACTACAATCCTGGACTGTAGTTTCTATATCTTCCACAACATCCTTGATGTCTATTGCATGTTATTCGTAAACCTCTGGCAAAGTTGTCGGGTGCATCCTCATCTGCAACTCTGCAATCTACATTTCTAGCTCAAAATTTACTTTCAACTTACGCCTTTGAGTCTTTTACTATTGTCACAAGATTCTAAAGCTTCTCTTCTGGTGTTGCCTATGTTTGGATCTAAAGCTCTAGTAGCTCACTCCATGCTTTGGTGATGGCCTCTTATAGTTGCTGCCTGTGCGCAGTTTCCTCATCACGCTCCATGGTGGCTTGATTCTTGGTCTCGATCATCTGTCACATGTCATCTTTAACTTCTTTAATCACCAACAGAGAACGTTGCTCCCGTAGCTTCAGTTCATTAGTGACTCCCTACTGTAATTCGTGCAATGTCTAAATGGGGAGCTTCATAAGGTTGAGACTCAGATTTTTCCAGTGTTGCATGCGCTCCTGGTCTTTGGTTGTCTCAAAATGTAGAGAGCCCCATGGTAGTTCCACGGCCCAGAACTCGGACGTGATTTCTGTAGTTGTACTAAATGGTGGCACACTTGCTTGACCCATGCTTGCCTGGTTCATGCTCGTTTGAACCACACTCACCAGAAATTCCAACTTCTTGAGGTCTTGTTGGACCTCTATCAACACTACTTTGTAATGGTCTTCAATTTTTCCCCACATGTTCTCCGTCGTTGCTTGAACTATTTCCCCAATCTTGTCGATGTCCCCCTTAGTGAGGAACATTAGCTCTATGCCAACGGATCTATATAATTTTTTCTTCTTTCGTGCTCCTCCATCACTTTGTCTCTGCCTTTTAACTATGAACGGGGAATCTACCTCCTTAGTGTCAAAAAAAGGTCATCTGCACCTTGATAACCACTTTCGGTGGCCTCTTCTTCTTTCTCAGTTGCACGCTTTGTCTCCAGCGTACTGTCCTTCTCTAGCTCGACTCTGACTTTCTCAGTCACCTTATTTTGGCCCTTCTTGTTTCCCTTCTTGGTTGGTTGCTTCTCAGTCTGCGCACCTGAAACATTTGTCGCTGCTTGACTGGTGCCTTCTTGTTCTTTCTTTTCTCCTTTCGTTGATCGAGTTAACCAATCACTTGGCCAGTTTCTCACTACTTGCACAATGTCATCATAAGTGACCAAGAATGGTAGCTCGTACCATACCTCCTCTTGGTCCTTGTTGGTGAGGATGTGTACATGGTGAAAGTTTGCCTTGAAGTCTACAATCGCTTTATATTTCTCAAATAAAACTGGTGACAACCTCGGCTTATAGTTGATCACGGTGCACAACTCCATTTCAACCAAGACCCAGAACATCTTGTTCTCTGTAACATGGGTTGGCTCCTTAGAAGCCCACAGTGAGGCAAACCTTGCAGCTCCCAGATATCTAGGTCCACAGTGGGGAACTGTGACTCCGCCATTGTTCTCCATGATGTCAATGTTATCTAGAGAAATAACCATGTGTAGTGGAATTTCTTTCCCTCTTCTTTTTCCTCCCGGTAGTCATCCAAAACTTCCTGGCACAAATATCATGCCCAGTTAAACTAGACGCCCTTGTTGCACTGTGAAGCCAATGATACAATCAGCGTGGGTACCTCGTCCACCTGTGAGGCAAAGCACACAACCAGACCATTAATGGAGCTGGTGAGAAATCCCCTAGACTTCCTCATCAGATCATACTCCTTCATCATCTCAGGCATATTTTTCTCCTGAGATTTTCTGGCGGAAAGGTTTGCTACTTGGTGTTAGTGCCTAGATTTACCTCAGGCTGAAAAGGTAGGATCCAGGGCCAACATCAAACCATGCTCAGCCTGGTAGCTAGCCCTACCAGGTCAAGAGAGGGCTCTCTCTGAGTCAATCTCAGCAAATAATGATCTATGGAGCTTGAGATGACTGAAATATATTCTGATTTTAGGCTAGGTATATGTCCAAGAGAGTTGATTTGATAAAATAGTATTTTTTGGCTCAAAGGGAAAGGCACATTTTGGGGTTGCAGGGATTGAGGCTCAGTTCTGCAGAGATCTCAATGGGGCAAGGTAGGCAATGTTTTGGCACTGAAATTTAAGTGAGATGGAAGGAATAGACAGGTGAGACCTTGAAGAGGGTAAGAGCAATCATGAATCCTCCCCAAACAGCTGAAAACATCAAATAACTAAAGCAAACTTCAAGTAGAGCACTGCACTTTCAATGAATTCTACTTACACTCTTGTTTGTTTAGTTCAGAAGAAATAAGAGAGATAATGGCATACAATCACATAAACAAATTCAAAATTACAAAGAGAAGCACTGTACTAAGACAAATTGCCACATGAATCCCAAAGAGTGCTGCAAATCCTAGTCTCAATTCCTTTGCCAAAATGAAAATACGAGTGTACAATGAAGCTCAATGCTTTCTCAAGAGTCCACCCATGCTAATGACTGAAAAACAACATAATATAGACAAACATAGCTCATCCCTGCCTCTAGGGGTCGAGCTCACATGTTTAGGAGCTGATCCAATTGATTCTAAACTGAGAACTAGAAACTAGGCAACATAACAACATGCCTCTAGAAACAAGGGAACTGATTCATTCAGTTTCAAACAACCTTTAAACTGATGAATCTACCTATACAAGTGAAAATATAACATATTTACATCATGATCCATCAATTTTCATCAAATTACATCATAAATTTTCCATTAGTTAAGTGAAAAAGTCAAACTAGGCAAAACTGGGCGAAAAACAGAGCAAAACTTGGTCAAACTAGCAATTTTTCCTCTATGCGCCGTGCCTGATTCTCTATGCATTGCGCCTATTTGGACCCACTTTTGGAGGCCTTCTCGATGTCCAAATGAGCTCCAGGTGTGCTTGCTGGAAAGGTCTCCCTGTCTAATTTCCAACCCAAGTGGAATTTTTCAATTTCGCCTCCATTTGGCCTCTATTTGCACCTCCAAAAGTTCATTCTCCCAACACTACTTCCTGTGTGTCAAAATAGGGGCAGTGAGGTCATTTTTTGAGTGTTTTTGACCTTTTTGAGGGCTCAAAACTTGCCCAAATTTCTTGGCCATAGGTAGGCAAGTTTAATTTTGCATGAAAAATCCAAAAATGCTGAGTTTTTGTTATTTGGATGCCCTTAGCAAAAGCGAGCGCCACGCGGCGTGGTGCATAGGGCAGAAAAACCTATTTTTTGTGCCAAAAATTTGCAAAATGAAAAAATTGCTCCAAATTTCTTGAAATTTGGGCCGAGTCTTCTCTATCAAGTATGATTTTTGGCCAAGGAAGCCTCAGCCAATATCTGAAGTCCTTCATCCTCTTTTTACCTTCTTGATGCTCTCTTCAACTTTGCTTTCAAACTCCTGATTCTTGCTTGGCACACCAAGTTCCGGGACAAGTAATGATAGGATAGGTTTCTAAGCATATTCTTTTCATTGATGGCCTTCTCCAGCTTCCTCTCTAAGTGGACATTGACTCTTTCAAGCCATGACTCCCGGTTGGCATGGATCTCTTGCTCCAATGAAGTGAACTCCACCCTCCTCTGCTGGTCCTCAAGCTGCTTATTCCTTTGCTCCAGGTATTATATAGTCCATTGGGCTCTATCCAAGTTGGTAGACAAAGGAATCAATGTCCACCCGCTGCTCCTTAATTATTTCTCTAAAATTTGTGCCCATATCAGTATCATCACCCTCAATGAGGATGAAATCAGTCTCCTGCTCACCTGATGGTCCTTCCTCCTGTAGTGGCCTCTTGCCTCAGTCCTGAACCTGCTGTGCTGACGATGGAAGTGAGGCCCCTTCCACCTCGGGTGGAGATAAAACTCGCTTTTCTGCTGCAAACAACCGTCTAGTGCCCTTTTGATAGGTGATGAACATCGGCACACTAGCGGTCTCATGGCCCTCATGTTGATAGGAAGGTCCACCTGTCTCATGCCCATCCTTTGAAGGTCCCTGTGAAGCTCTGAAAAACTTACGGGAGATGAAGTCATCCCAAGTGATGCCCTGTAAACCAAGCTGATGAACAACCATAATTTTTATGAGAGCAAAATGATAAATATTTTTGAACTGTTGTTGAGGGGTCTTGTGCTGCACAAGAGTGGTCATCTTTTCTATGTTTCAGCATATGAAGTAAGGAATGTTCATCATCCATACCTGGGTAAAATGCATCAGCAGCCTGAAGTGATAAGCATACAAGCGGGAGAACCGGCCCTCACAGCTGAAATACTTCATGATGAGTTTCATTAAAGGAGCATATTCATCCTTGAGGTATCGAAAAGGAAACACTCTCTTGAGCTGTCTCAAAAAACCGGGTTTGATGTATGGTTCATAATGTTGTCGGTCAATTTTCTACCTCTTGTTCCATGGCTCTCCAATGTTAGGTATGTCGGTTGCTAATGAAATGGATTCTGGTGTTAATGTGAAAGTGACACTAGCAAGAGTGGCTTGATCACCATGTAAATGCAACACAAATAATCGGGCCAACTCATGAAGAAACTGAATGCTAGCAACCTTCTCACAAAATTCATAACATGACTGATGTTGGAAACAAAAGATGGCAAGAGGGCAGACATGTAACTCAGAAAGAGTGGTTGGTTCTTCTCTGATATGTTTGTCACCTCAATGAGGCCTCCTAGGTGCATGTCCCTCTGTGGGTGAGTCAATTTGGTTCTCCTCTTCATAATCATATGAAGGGTCAGATGCCATGGTTGCTGGTAGGTAAATTGTCTTGGAGAAATAGGTGTTGATGTTTCAAACTATCTTGGACTACCTTTGATGATGTGCTTGACCATTTCCACCAAGGGAAAACAGTGAAATGAGGGATTGTAAGGGGAGGGAAAAATTGTGGAATTTAGGGACTATTGGGATAGATTCTAGTTAGGGAAATATGGGATGTTTTGGGAGTTTTTGTATAGGATTAGGGTTTGGGGATTTACAATTGGGATTTTGGGAAAGGGAACTTGGGATAGGGGATTAGTGAATTTAGGGTGTAGGGGAACTTAGGGAATAATGAAATCAAGGGACAAATGGGATAAGGGAGTGATGGAGGAATGATAGACTTGGTAGCAAAATAGTTAATCAAACCCTAGGCAGCAAGTTTCTTGGAATTTCAAATGGTAGGGTTTGATTTTTTTTAAACAATTACCATTCATCAACCACCATGATATAAGCACCAAAATTGGATAAAAAACAATGATGGAGGCTCTACCTACTTGTCACAAGGCAAATCCGTGCGATTTTTGGCGATTTGGAGCAAGTTCTAGCAGTTTCGGGCTCTTTGGCTGTGTGCGCCACGCATCCAGCCCAATGTGCCGTGCCCCACGTATGCGCCGCGCCCGTGATTTTTTACACTGTAAAATGAGGCCCAATGCGCCACACCCGGTGAGTGCGCCACGCCTCCTGCCCAGTGCGCCACGCCCGGTGAGCGCACCGCGCCTCCTGCCCAGTGCGCCGCGCCGACAACTTACAACGATTTTTACCCAAACTTCACACTCACTCACCAAAATCATTTTGCCTTGCTTCTCTTTGCTCTTGGAGTACAAATGAACTTCAAACATTTGGAGAAATGATTTATACATGGATCTTTTAAATTTTATTTTTTCCAAACCCACTTTCATAATGTTTTGCAAATGACTTTATTTCAAACTCTGTTTTTGGACTTTTTCACTTCTTTTTGGGTTTTGTGATGAACTAAATGACCTGAGCTTTGCTTTTTTTGTAAGTGATGGAGCTTATGGGGCTAAGGAAGGAAACCAGGATTATAGATGAAGGAATTTACAATGAGGAAAACAAAATTTTCATGATTTTTTACAATAAAAGCTAAATACTTTGTTTTTCCTCAAAACAGAGTTTTGAAGAAAAACACACATTTTCGAACACTTGGCGATGAAATTTATTGATATTTGAAACATCCTCATGGCCTGCTGGTAATTATTGGACACTTTGAAACATTTTTTTACTAAACCCTAATGAAACCCTAGACCTAATTGACAATGAAACCCTAAAGACGACCTTTGCAATTTTAAGATAAAAGAAGACTGTATATGTTTTTTTAAATGAAAAAACATGTGCCGACAGGTAGATAACATGAGGGAAACTGGAGGAATTCCACTACCTTCAGATGATCTATGTGCCTAATGGAATGCAGATGACTAGGCGGGACACCTAATATGAAATGCAACAAGAGGATTTGATCTCTGACGGAGGGATGAAAATACCGACTCTGACACTTGGTAGGGAAGCACAGTTATCCTTCTAATCAACAAATCAATGTGAATCCTCGCCCCCAGACACAGACATACATCATGCACCAACACCAACAGCTGGCGCACACAAATTGTGTTGATATTGTTGTGCCCAAAGTGTAGAATATATAACTGTTGATGGTTCTGGACCCACCAATATGTCAGGTGATCTCCCTTGTAGGAATTCCCAACTAGACCTTAGACCGTTTGGTGTAGGATTCCCAACAGTGGGTCCTACAGTATTGCCTTAACCGTGGTTTTGCACATAGGCAAGTAAGATGTCCCTGTTGGTAGCAAGGCTGTGACATATGCAGTAAGTCAAGGAAGGTGCACGAGCGGTTCTAACACACAGAGGGTGAGGTGAGTGCGCCCCTTGGAAACCTGTGAAAGCACAAAGTTAAGAAGGGAACACATGGGCTAAAATGCATGACAACATGGAAGGCAAGTAATCTAGAAATCTAAAGTGATGGTTAAACCAACAACACATTTCAATAAGATTCATACATACATATACTAAAAATAGCTACACATGCATGCGTAAGTAAACATATACATATATCATTTAGAGTAAATAAGATAGCTGAAATACAATACGACATATGCATGAAACGTGATGGCTTGTTATATTAAGAAGTGTACATTCTAGTCATACAATACAACCATGACCAACCACTAGTTCCGACAGCGGAATGTTACAGTCACTATTTCCTTCTCCTGCAAAGAGATATACTAGCTCTACACATTGGAGAATCCAAGGCTCATTACAATACTGTCCAAGCTCTCTCTAGTATACTCCTATCGGAAGCTTGGCTGACCAAAATCCTTTGCAATGAGTTATGAGGGACTATATATAGCAAAGGGTGGGGTGGCCCTTGACATTCCCCTTTGTGACAATTCATCTACCCTCGTGACTCTTCATCTACTTTATGATTGTTACATCCAACTATCGACACTTGAACTTACACTTGACAAGACATTACATACAATCTGCACATGTACCCATGTGAGACAAAATAGGCTTGAGAAAGCCATGCAAGGCATCACTATGACTCAGACAACTGTGATAAGACCATCTCTTCAACATCCTCAGGGTGGTCGACAATAGTGAACTGATGCCAAGCTCAGTAGTCAGTGATGTTGTCTCCCTACTCTAAGGTGACATATTTCTAGAAACTAACTCTTGCCTCCATAGCATCCGGTTACACTGCTCGAGATCCTCTATCACACTCATGTGATAACATGTGCATCATTGTCTTGAGTGCGGCCAGACCGGCGACATACTAATGCATGGTGTTTGCACTGATCACCAAGTCTGGGCTGGTGGCTATGCACATCAACTCGTCAAAGTATGAGTCAAGCTCCAGTCAGACCTGTGCCTTTGTCTTTTCCTGGGTAAGTGTCCCAATAGATGGGATTGCATGTGTCTGCACAACAACATCCATACTCTTGAATACCTATGCATGGGAAGCCTATAGACTAGTGATGAGCTGCAGGAGATCTTCATAGTTGCAGATTTGACTCTGGATGCATGCCTTCAGCTCAACCGCTCTGGGCTTTATCATCTTGGGTAAGTGTAATGGGGCTCCCTTATATCTCATTATCCATGTTTGTATGTAATCAACGACAGCATGCATGTTTGACAATATATGTTCTCTCCTAGCACATCGTTGTTGCCAGACGTTGAGATGGACAACTGCCTTATGCATGATAGCAAACTTGGAATACAACACCTACATGACTGTGTCAAGGGATAATACTTCATCCATTATTTCCTTCCTCAGCTCTACTCGGGCAGATGATGTAACCAGTTCTCCTCCCTGCTTGCTCGTTTGCAATTCCTTAGCCATTTGCTCATTCTCTTGATCCAAAATGGATCCAGTTTTGCCTCGAGATAAAAGTCTTCAAATGCAGATGAAAGTAGGATCAAGTCGAAGTGCTCATCGATACAATTCCAACAGTGCAAACACTACATAAATCTAAGTCCGGATGAAGAAGTTAGACTCAGTCAAAGTTTTGGGAAAATTAGGGCAAAAGTTTAAAAAGTCAAAGGTCAACAGTCAATGGTCAACCAGGTCAACGCCTATGTCAATAAGGACATGTGTCAACCCAGGAATGAGCCACGCATTCTGGATGATGTCAGCAGAGGAGGTGACATAGAAGATTGTGATTGGTTGATATGGGCCAATTTGGTGCTGACACGTGGCAACATGGATTTTGCCCAATGTGGCATTATTTCCAAAGTTTTGGGGATCAGGGAGGATCAAACCCCTGACCTCCCAGAATGACTGAATTTTCATCGAAGGGCCGCACTGGATGGGCTTTGATAGATATTTTTAACAGAGTTGATGAAGTTGTATTTATGGTGTTGCGGGTTTGCGACCGAAAAAAGGTCAGATGATCGGGGTCAACCCCACGACTGCTGGACCTTTGATATATCAGTTATCATATAATCGAAACATATCACATATATAACCGCTGAAAATACCATATGTTTAATGTATAAACCAACAGAGCGGAAATATATATGGTTGAACCATAGTTTATGTGTGTCAATCCATATCAAAAAGTTAGAGTGTCAGGCGGGGGTTTTGACCCGCTGACCTCCAACCTTATTTACCAACGCCTTCATACCTTCGGGCTAACCAACATATCATGTGTTCGGGCTTGAAATAGAACCGAACCAAATTTTTATTAAACTATTGCAAGTGTTGAACTAGTTAAACCACTAGCGTGCAGACCGAGGCAATTTTTGTTAGTGAAAAATGGTTTTACAGAAGGCAGAGGTGGTTTTTCACATTCGAGGGGTCTGGATGTCACAGTGGCCAAATATGGGCAAGTTTATACTCATTTGACTCGAAATTTCAAGCTGAATGCAATGGTGAGGTCCATTTTCTCATTTGAGCTACTGTTTTTGAGCTCATACCAGTAAAAGCATTTTGAATACAAAATAAAGTGGTCAACACTGGAAGCTAAAGGACCATGAGATAGCGAGGAAGTCTGGTGAACTCCTTTATTAAATTTTGTTGTGTCGATGTGATTGAATGTGTTTTCAATTTTCTTATGTGTCTATGTTATTTGCAATCTTTTCAATCCATTACACTAAGTAACATAAGAAACTTCACATAAAGTCTATAATACCTTTTTCATTAACGAATCAAGCGGTATCAGAGCTCAAGGTTTTTAAGGTCTGACAAGATTGTGTGAAGATTTGAATTCTTACTAGGTTAAGGCTCAGACAAGGTGAAGGTGAACTTGTTGAGGCAAATTTAGAGATTGGAAGGGTCTTTTCACAAAGAAGGATGGCGGATGAAACCCCACTTGGGTCAGAATCTCAATTCCTAGATAGTTTCATGACAATACATGCAATGGTGGAAGAGATGTACAGCGAGTTTAAGAAGAACAAAGAAGAAGGCACTTCATCACCTAAAGATCAAGAAGGTAAGGGAAAGGGAGAAATGCCTCATCCACCATCTCCTCCATCATCACCGTCGTCGTCATCATCATCCTCTTCTTCTCATAAATCTAGTCCTTCTAAGAAGAAGAAGAAGAAATCCTCTTTTATTAAATTAGATGTAAAATTTGATTTGCCAATTTATGATGGAGAACTTAACGTTGAAAAGCTTGATAATTGGATAGGACAAATTGAAGTGTATTGTAGGGTGCAGAAAATTGTTTTAGAAAGGAAGAAGATCTAGCTTGCTAGTCTTCGACTTGGAGGAACCGCACTTGTATTGTGGGAAGGCAAGACACAAGAAGATCTCAAAAAGCATGGTAAAATCATTTCAAATTGGAATTAATTTGTTTCTACTATTAAAAATAAATTTTATCCTTTGGCTTATATGAAACAAGCAATGATGAGTTGGCAAACACTATGTCAATTAAAAGGTCAAAGTGTTCAAAGTTATACTTAGGAATTTCGTAAGAGAGCTTTAACATTAGGCATATCATTGGACTCACCAGAGACATTGTTGAAATACATAGGTGGTCTTCACAGTTATTTGAGGCATACCGTACTTATGTTTAACCCAACTAGCTTAGATGATGTATCGGTCCAAGCAACTGATCTAGAAGCTAGAGGAAAAAATGTAACCCATGATGTTGGGAAATCATCCAAACATATTGAAAGCAAGAATAAAGACAAGAAGAAACTTAAATAGAAGGAGAAGAAAACAAACACTGTGAACAAAGATAAACCTTCATGCACTCATTGTAAGAAGGAAGGCCACAATGAGGCACACTGCTGGTCATTTCATCCAGAATTGAAGCCTAAGAAGTTTGGGAGTAAGGAGTGGAAGAATGTTGCTGCCTTTCAAAAGGACTTGGGATCAGATTCAGGTGACAAGACAATGGTTACAACTACATGTATAAAAGGTAAATATTCTAAAGCATCTACAAGTACTTCTGTGCATTCTATTGATAATGATAATGATGAGAGGAAAAGAAATGAGATATTTTACAATAGAGTCATTTCCAAGCATACTAAAATTGATACTTTCTTTGATAGTGGATCACAAGTTAATTTCATTTTTGAAGCAATTGTAAGGAAGTTGGGTCTAGAAACAAAACCTCATAAAAATCCATATCCATTAGGTTGGGTGTGTGACAAAACTAAGCTACAAGTTACGAAACAATGTAAAGTTCATTTTGCTCTTGGGTCAAAGTTTGTAAATGAGGTTGAGTTAGACATAGTCCCATTGGACATATGTGGAACTATATTAGGAAGTCCATACTTGTACGATAAAAACGCTATATTCTATCGAACTGAAAATAAGTATCAACTCACTAAGGATGGAATTGAATATATTGTAAGGGCTCATAAACTTAAAGATAATTTCTCTCTCATAAATTCATAACAGATGAAAAGAATTGTAAATTCAAGTAACCAATTTTTACCTATGATTATAAGCTAAGGATATTGATAAATTCGATTCTTTCTAAGGTTGTGATCCTAAACAGAAAGTAGATCTAGTTAAAGTTGTTTTCGATTATAATATTATGTTTCAAGAGCCTAAAGGGATTCCACCCAAGTGAGAGATAGAACATGAGATTTATTTGCAACAAGATGTTCCACTACCTAACATTGGAATGTACAGGTTATCAGCTCTAGAGAATGCAGAGATAAAGAAGCGGGTACAGGAGTTTCTCGATCAAGGGTTTATTCAACCAAGCCCATCACCATGCAGATCACCTATTGTGTTAGTGCGAAAGAAAGATGGTTTGTGGAGATTGTGCATTGATTTTAGAGCATTAAATAAAATCACAATAAATAATCGTTATCCTCTTCCTCATATTGATGATTTGTGAGATCAGTTAAAAGATGCAGTTTACTTCTCTAAATTGGACTTGTGAAGCGGCTACCATTAGATCAGAGTTGTACAACAGGATGTATGGAAGACTACTTTTAAAACAAAGCAAGGACTCTATGAATGGATGGTTATGCCTTTTGGCTTAACTAACGCTCCATATACATTCATCTGAGTCATGAATGATGTATTTAGACCATTCAATGATGATTTTGTAATAGTATATTTAGATGATATTCTTGTTTTTAGTAGAACATGGGATGAACATGTAAAGCATGTAAAGCAAGTTTTAGATGTTTCAAAATGTGAAAATCTCTATGTAAAATTGTCAAAATGTGAATTTGGTAGAACATCTTTGAATTATATGGGTTATATTATAGGGGGTGGTGAATTGAAGATAGATTCCTCTAAGGTTGAAGTCGTTGTAAACTGGCTTAAGCCCAATACTACTACAAAAGTTAGAAGTTTCTTAGGGGCAGCACAATATTGGAGAAAGTTTATTGCTAACTTTTCTTTCATTGCAGCTCCTTTACATGCTTTGACAAGTGTGAAACAAGTGTTTCAATGAGGAGGCAAACAGCAAAAATCCTCCGACACATTGAAAGAAAGGATCAGTATAGTGCCAATACTAGCACTGCCAAATCTTTAGCATCCATTTGAGATCGAGACAGATGCAAGTGAATATGCCATAGGGGCAATGTTGATGCAGCACAACAAGCCTATATGCTTTCATTCTGAGACATTCACATCAGCAGTAGTTAACTATCCTACATATGATAAGGAATTATATGCATTATTTCAGAGTGTTAAAAAGTGGAAACATTACATAATGGGTAAAGAAACAATCATACACACAAATCATCAACCACTTCAACATTTACACTCACAAACTAAATTGCAACAATCAAGACACTATCGGTGGATGGGTTTTCTACAACAATTTCATCTTGTTATCAGATATAATAAGGGAATGCATAATAAGGTTGCAGACATGTTATCAAGACCAATTATAAATGCATCCACAATACCTAAGCATAATTTAGTAATTCATGAAAGTTACATTGAACAATACGCTCAAGACACAGATTTTAAGGATGTATATGCAACTTTAAGTCATGGAAAGTAGGTAGAATAATTGGATTATTTCATAAAGGACAAACTCTTATATCATTTGGGAAATTTATGCATTCCACAAACTAAAAGAGTTAATACAATTCGAGAAGCACATACTTCTCTCATATCAGCTCATTTCAGTGTAAGTAAAACAGTAGCACAATCACAAAGATTATGTTATTGGCCACGAATGAATGAGACAGTTTCTATATATATTAAAGGATGTACTGTGTGTGCTACAAGCAAGCCAAGTAATAGAAAATTAGTTTTGTATACTCCATTTCCAATTCCTTATCATCCTTGGGAAAGTGTTTCCATGGATTTTGTTAGGGGATTGCGAAAGTATAGAAAGGGTCATGATTATTTGTATGTAGTTTTGGATAGGTTTAGTAAGATATTTATTTTGACACCATGTAATAAACAGGTCACAGCTGAACAAACTGAAAAGTTGTTCTTTTAAAATGTATGGGTTCATTTTGGGTTACCCACTTCTATTGTATCCGATCGATATTCTCGATTTTTCGGGAAATTTTGGTCAAGTCTATGGGAGTTAATGGACACAAAGTTAAAGAAGAGCACGGAATTTCATCCACAAATAGATGGTCATACAGAAGTGGTCAACAGGACAGTGATACAATTTCTTCAAGGATATTGCAACAAGCATCCCAAACTTTGGGATGAGCATTTGTGTTATGTGCAGCATGCTTACAACCATGAAAAACATTCTTCTACTCGGAGATCTCCTTTTCAGACTTGTTTTGGTTTTATACCAAAGTCTCCCTTGGATTTTATCTTTGGTAAAGACATAGTAGTTGATGGACACAATGATGTGGACAAAGCAACCAAGTTCATTGAACAAATCCAGGAAATTCACCAGGTAGTACAGGAACAACTGGAAAGAAGCCAAGCAAAGTATAAGGTGTAACATGACAAGCATCGAGTTGAGCATAGTTTTCAAGTTGGTGATCAAGTCTGGTTGTACATCAGCAAAGAAAGACTACAAGGGGAAGGTAAGAAGTTGAAACCAATTAGATATGGTCCTTCCAAAATACTTGACAAAATTGGTGAAAATGCTTTCCGCCTAGATCTACCAGCTTATATGAAAATATATTCCGTCGTAAATGTTGAAAACTTGCGATTGTATGAGCCTTCATTGATTAAAGATCCTGAAGAGCAAGGTTAGTTACCTTCCATTCAAGATATTTTGCCTGAGTATCTCAATGAGCTACAGGAGGATACAATTCTTGACAGGAGGATAAGGACTTCGCAACGAGGAAATGTTGAGTATCTTCAAGTGCGACTCAAAGGTACAAATCCAAGTAAATAATAATGGATAGATATTTGAAAAGTGAACAAACTTTATCCTCACTTACTCGACAGCTAGAGCAAACTTTTGGTGGTCTAAAAGCTTCCAATGGGGAGGAGTGATCCAAAATGGATCCATTTTTGCCTCCATATCAAAGTCTTCAAATGTAGATGAAAGTAAGATCAAGTGAAGTTCTTTTCGATACAATTCCAACGGTGTGAATGGCACATAAATCCGAGTCCAAATGAAGAAGTTAGAGCCAGTTAAAGTTTTGGGAAAATTAGGGCAAAAGTTAAAAAATTCAAAGGTCAACAATCAATGTTCAATGGTCAACGATCAACCAAGTCAACGCCTACGTCAGAAAGGACACATGTCAACTCAGGAATGAGCCACGGGTCCTAAATGATGTCAGCAGAGGAGGTGACATGGAAGATTGTGATTGTTTGATATGGGCCAATCTGGTGCTAACACGTGGCAACCCGTATTTTGCCTAATGTGGCCTTATTTCTAAAATTTTGGGGATCAGGGAGGATCGAACCCCTGACCTCCCGAAATGACTGAGTTTTAACTGGAGGGCCACAACGAAAGGGCTATGATAGATCTTGTTAACAAAATTGATGAAGTTGTATTTATGGTGTTGCGGGTTTGTGGCTAGAAAAGGGCCGGATGGTCGAGGTCAACCCCATAACTGTCGGACCTTTGATATATCAGTTATCATATAATCGAAACATATCACATATATCACTGCCGAAGATATAATATGTTCAATGTATAAACCAATGGAGCGGAAATATATATGGCCGAACCATATTTTATGTGTGTCAATCCATATCAAAATGTCAGAGTGTCGGGCGGGGGTTTCGACCCGCCGACCTCCAACCTTCTATACCAATGCCTTCATACCTTCGGGCTAACCAACATACCATGTGTTCAGGCTTGAAACAGAGTCGAATCAAATTTTGATTAAATTGTTGCAGGTGCCTAACAAGTCAAACCACCAATGCGCAGACCAAGGCCATTTTTGTCAACGAAAAGTGGTTTTGTAGAAGGAAAAGGTGGTTTTGCACATTCCAGGGGGTCTAGAGGTCACAATGGCCAAATATGGGCAAGTTTATACTTGTTTGACTCGAAAATTCGAGCTGAATGCAATGGTGAGGTCCATTTTCTCATTTGAGCTACTGTTTTTAAGCTCATACCTGTAAAAGCATTTTGAAGACAAAATAAAGTGGCCATCGCTAGAAGCTAAAGGACCAGGAGACATAGAAAGGAAGTCTAGTGAACTCCTTTATTAAATTTTGTTGTGTTGATGTGATTGAATGTGTTTTCAATTTTCTTATGTGTTTATGTTATTTGCAATCTTTTCGATCCATTGCACTAAGTAACATAAGAAAATTCACATAAAGTCTATAATACCTTTTTCATTAATGGATCATCTCTGCTATCAGAAAACTAACACTCAAGCTAGTGGCTTCGGCATATGCTCTAGTAGCATCGACCAATATTGTTGGATGCTTGCACACATCAGACATGTTCACTCATTCCTCAAAATATGTAGGATATTTCTGATCATTCGGAGTCGAGACTCTACGAGATTGCACAACTCTATGCTGGGACTCATCGAATGAGATGTTGTGCATCTCTCCCTCCGAATTGTCTCCAAGGATTTTAGTGTTTCCTTGGTCACTTGGGACTTGCTCCACTTCTAGATCCGGTGAAGCTGGTGGATCAACCTCTTGGTGGTGAGGCATGAGGTCGATATCTTTCTCTAATTCATGTTTCCCCATATCCATATCCATCTGCGAAAGTGCTTGTTCAATCTCTTGAGAAAATTCCTGCTCCTACGATTGCTCACCTCACTTGCTTGGTGCTAGATATTCAGATGAGTCGGCTACCCGTAAAAGCATAGTTTCATATGTCTTTAAATGTTGCACCCCCTGTTGTACATGTTCCTGCTACGCTTCCTTCCCCTATCTGTGCAGCTCCTGTTCCTTCTAGAGTTGTTCCTTCAACTCACGCAACTCCTTTTATGTTTCCTCCATTCTCTATTTTTCCCTCAGCCTTTGCACGTTCCCCTTATCGTGATGTTTCCTCTTTGCCTCTATTTCCAAGGATTTTTTCTGCACAAGTGTGTATGCTCGGAACTTACAACTTTGTTCTACCTCCATGTTGTTGACAATCTTCCTCTTTCCTTTGTCACGCACTGGTATGTTTGCCTCTGCTGCTACTGTTGTTGATGCTCTCTTGGATGTTGCTTCACTAACCATTCCACAGTGATGTCAACCACTTCATTGGCCTAGAGAAGCTGTAACAATATCTCCATGGGTTCTACTCTGCCCAATGACATGCCCCGTGGATCCACTGAAACTATACTCTAACGTAGTGATCTTTTACAAAACAATGCGGGTCATATGGATTGTAACTTCAGGCATCGAATGGATATCTCTTGATCTCCTCTACTTCGACATCTGCATGCTTGAAATTATGTATCTCATATAACTCGATCTATGTTGGAAGAGCGGGCAAAGGTGCCTTCTTCTTCTAGTGCAGCCTAGCTGATAGTCTGGCCGAGATGTGGTATGATACATCCTGCATGACGAGCTTGTCCAAGGCAAACTTTAGTAGAACATGCGAAGGCTTCTCCGCATTGTACATCCATATGAAGGTTATGGATGGTGAGGCGTACCAATCTGCTATATTGATCAGTGCCTCCATTGTTGCCTTCAACATGCAAGGTGGATCTTGTCAAAATATCATCTTGTAAACCGAGGTGATGAAATGATCTGATCGCTATGTGATAAATCCTCTGAAGCTGCATTGGGACAACATTTTACAATAAATTTTCATAGAGGTCTCCACCAATTTCCATGCCCACTTCAAGACCAACAACTCCTGATGGGCACAGATTGCATCCAAGATGTAAGCGGATATGTATATTTCTGCTTGCTAACCTTTGGGCGGTTGTCGAGCTCTTATTAGTTGTTCCTTCAACCGGTGAGCCGACATGTTGGACCAGTTGCATGTTTTGCCTTCACTAGCCAATTGGTCCAACGCAATCACCCAACTTTGCGGGAAGTTTTTCTACTCTCTTAGCCATACAAGCGACATGCAAATATGACCAAGTATTGATACGCCTTCTGCAGTATCTTCATCTTGTAAAGCTAGTGGGTGTCATCCTGAATTTGGTTGGCTCCTTCACCCAGTTCTTCAAGATATCTCTGGAGTTGGCATTGCTGCTATGTATGTTGAAGGGTGTCTCCATGGTGACCACGGGCTTCTACATATTATACATATGTTCATAATCTTGTGCCCTGAAGGTAGAAATCTCCGTCCAGGTGACACTGCTCAATGTCATCGTCTCGGGGTCAGTGTGTGAGACGATCCAATGTATCATGTCCATGCATGGGAACACAAGATACTTGCATGCAATCCAATACAAAACAGACTTGTGGATTTTCACATAGACTTGGCGGTCTTCGAGGTATTCCCCAAATGTGCCTGCAAATGCATCGTTGACCTCTTGCCATTTCAACTTGATGTCCTTGTCTACAATCAACGTGGTGTCTTCATAGATTGGAAAACTTGTAGACACTCATTCAACTGTTGTTCCAGTTGTGCTTCCATCGGTGTCCTTTGATCCTGCTCTATTTGAGGCCATTGATCCTGAACAACTGAGAGTCGGACGAAAAAATTCTAGATATGGAGACATGACGACATGCATGGCAAGAAATTTGTCAGCTAAAACCAAAAAAAACTTGAGGAACAACATGCAACATACCTGGGGATCGATTGGCTAGGATTGTACAATTTTTCCTAGGAGGCCAAGAGATTGGCTGCCGAAACTGCGTAAAATGAAATCCAGGCTTTTGGGAGGCTAGTTGACTATTGGGATTGCGCAATGTGAAATCTAGGATAGCCTGCTAGCTACTAAGATTATGCAATGTGAAATTTCAGCTAGCAAGGATTACAGGCCTAGTGACTCCATTACGCAATTTTCTAAGCCAGCAGTCACTGATCCTCAGAATTGTGAAATTCAAGACTAGAGGACAGTCACTGGGCAAAAATGTGCATTTTATGAGAGGAAGGAAGAGCCTTCCCTCTCAGGATTGCACAAAGTTGTCTTGGTGAGAAAGAGTCCGGGTCAAGGCTACCTAGACCCGCCAACAGGAAACTGAAAGAAAAAGTGGATGTCAATGCATGGTGATACTGAGTGTAAGCATGAGTGAATGAGTGTGCATGCAAACATTGAATGTAATATTTAGAAAATGGAACAACATGCATGTGTGTGAAGCAAGTCGCTGAATCTAAGATCATTCATGCAAAATAGTTTCATGCATGTGACAATAGTGAGATGTTAACGAAAACTGAAACGGTGCTAGTACAAGCTAATATGCATGTAAAAGATAGCAAGCTTTCACAGAAATCAAACAGACAGCACTCACACAAGCCAACACACAAAAAGCGACATAAATGCTGCAAAATACAAGTTAAGAGGACTTACCCATAAATAGTTGAGTTGGATGTGTCGAAGACTCTTGGATGTGTTGTCGGATGTCAGAGATCCAAGATCGATGTGAAGAAGTGAGCTCTGAAGCATCAAATAAATAAGTTTTAGGCTCATTATGCACATGCCACAAATCTAGGAAAAAACGACACTTGGAGGAAAGATTCTAAAACGATCTTTGCATGTAACCTCCAGTTGCTAAAAATATCTCCCTAAAATCTAGGGGTTCTTTTATTTTATTTCGAGAAAAGGTAGCCCGTGCATGCAAGTCAATTTTTCTCGGTCCCCGGTGGAACCGGTCAACCCAATGGAACATGCAACATCCTACTTGCTTGAGGGAGAAATTTGCGCATTTTTGGGGGGGAGTTGGGTTGGCTACCCAGAGGGATTGTGTAATTTTTAGGCGGAGCAACTGACTATTGTCCAGGATTGCGCAATTTCTGGGCTGAGCAGTCCTGTTGGGTCAGATTGCACAGTGTTTCCAAGGAAGGTTAATAGGTAGAATTGCACAATTCCTAAGCCCAGTAGGCTTCCAGTCAGGATTACACAATTTCTAGAGGGAAGGCTAGTTCCCTTCTAGAATTGCGTAATTTCTTGAGGGAGATGCTCAGCCTGCAACTAGACCAAGTCTGGAGAAATAACCTATGAGGGGAATGCAACAAGCTATCATGCGTAGGCTGGCAATCTGCTAGAAAACCACTGAAGCTTATGTACTTGATAGTGCAAGGCATGTTGCTGAGAATGGTAGGTAGGGAGGCTCCAAAATGAAGCTAAGGCAAAATTTTGGAGGGTGTTTGTAGCCGCTACAACACTTGGTGACACACTGTTAGAACTCCAGCCCTCTAAATGGACCTTGTTCGTGAAAAGAAAGTCTAAAACCTCCAAAAGTATTGTTCAGTTATTAGTTCATCATGGCTTCCACACTTGCTTGATTGTAAGATGTAGCATCTACCAAGCCCTTGGTCGATCGACACACATTCCAAGCCAAGCCAACATAGTTATTTCGATTGGGGATGAGGGGTGTATTGGTGCACAAGCAGTATAGTCGTCAGAGTCTTAGTTTCATCTTCGGTGTTGCTCCACTAACAGTAGGCCTTGACAGTACCCCGGCGAAGTCACGCAGGAACACAAGCATGGCTCCCCTGCCAGCAAGCCTGGTTAGTACCCCAGCGGATTTACTTGCATCACTTCTTTGCACAGGAAGCCTTTCTCTTCTTTCGCCTTATTCATTTTTAAAATTTTTCACTTTTCATTTTTTCATTTTCATAACTATGCATAGCACTTATTTGTTGGGTTGTGTTATATTCTTTCCACGACTAGCCCACGTAGTTAACCAGGGGTTAGAGGGCGGGAGGTCACAGGGGGTTTGAGGTGTACCCATAACCCCACTTTATGGGGTCTGGGGCAGCACCTCGGAAAATTTTGGTTTTGGACCCTATGTTAGGTTGGGTGGACCCACCTATGGTTTTGTGCATGATTTTTGCACATGTTTTTTGGACGCGATGGTTTTCGTTCCATGGTTTTGGACGCGATGGTTTTCAGTCCATGGTATTGGATGCTTCGACATGTATAAATATGTATTGTAACATTGAAAGGAACATAATGAAAAATCAAGCTGGTAGTCCCGGTTTTGGGATCCAGGGGAAAATCTCTGTGTATATGTGTTTTATGTGTTATGCTCTCGCATTGTTTATTTTCTATGTTTTAGAATTTGTATGCAGGTAATTACTGTACGGGGTTAAAACCTACATTTGGTATCAAAGCAGATTAGGCTTCAAGGGGACGCCTTTGTTGCTGAGGGGTTTCGCTCGGGCCTGTGGTAGACCCTGTTCAATGGGAGATCTCTGAGATCGATTCTGGTGGTGAAAGAAGATGGCGAGCAATGGAAAGATAGAGATTGAGAAATTTAATGGTCAGAGTTTTGAGTTGTGGAAACTCAAAATGGAGGATCTGTTGGTGGATAAATATCAGTGGATCGCGGTAGATCCGAGTACTAAACCAACAGGAGTGTCCAATGAAGAATGGAAGAAGTTGGATCGGAAGGCAAAGAGCACAATATGATTATGTGTCTCAGATTAAGTATTGTTGAATGTATCAGGGGAAGCTACGGCGAAGGCTTTATGGAATAAGTTAGGGACTTTGTACCAATCTAAGTCTCTGGTGAATAAACTGTTCCTGTGGAAAAAGCTATATAACCTGAGGATGAAAGATGGAGACTCAATGACAGAGCATCTGAACGCATTTAATACTGTGGTAAGTCAGTTAGCATCTGTTGATATTAAAATTTCAAATGAAGATAAGTGCATCAGTTTGTTGTGTTCTATACCAGATTCGTGGGATAGTCTGGTTATTGCAATAGGTAGCAATGCAACTACCTTGCAGTTTGATGAAATAGTCTCAGCCTCGCTGACGGAGGAGATGAGACTGAAAAATATTGAGAGCCAAAATGGTGATGCCTTGTTTGTATGAGGACAGTCCCACAACAAAAACAAAAATAATTCATCGAGTGGGAGATCTAAATCTAGAGGGAGATCTAAATCTCGAGGAAAACCTGTAAAGGTGGTGTGCTAGAAATGCGGAAAGGAAGGCCACTTTAAAAGGGACTGTAAATCTAAAGCTCTTGACAAAGGAAAGGGATCTGATGAGGCTCCTTCTGCAAAGGTGAAAACCACCTCAAATGAAGGTGGAGATGTGTACTTGGCTTCTTCAAGTACACATGTAGATCACGAGGCATGGTTGATTGACTTTTGTGCATCCTTTCACTTCACTCCCCAAAAAGAGTGGTTCTGCGAGTATGAGAAATATGATGGTGGTGATGTCTTCTTGGGGGATGACAGGAAGGCTAGAATCATTGGTCGCGGAAAATTAAAGTTTAAGTTGCAAGGTGGAAGGGTTAGAACGCTTCCAGGTGTTCTACATATTCCTGCATTAGCCAAAAATTTGATTTCTGTAAGAAAGCTGGATGATGCAGGTGTAAAAACAATGTTCGAGAAGGATACCTGCAAGATGGTTCAGGGAGCACTGGTATTGGTGCAGGGAGTTTGGATTGGAACTTTTTACAAGCTGCAAGGTAGCACTGTTGTTGATGGGTGCAACAGTTCTGTGGTTCCTGAAAGTGGAGCAAAAAATCTAGTGGTCTCTGGAATAAAGACCATGCTGTGCAATCAAAGGATTGGACATATTGGAGAGAAGGGCCTTCGAATACTTCATGGTAAAGGTATGGTAGAAGGTATGAGTAATAGCTCTCTGGATTCTGATTTCTGTGAAAGTTGTGTATACGGGAAGCAGAATCAAGTGAGTTTCCCCTCTGGTGGTAAGAGGGTGAAACATATATTAGAGCTTGTGCATAGTGATGTGCTTGGACCTGTGAAGGTTCCATCACTAGGTAAGTCTGTGTACTATGTATCATTTATAGATGACTTCTCAAGGAATACATGGATATGTTTCCTTAAGAAGACGCATACTGAGCAATACTTGCATGCTTCTTCGCATCATTTCCCCGCTCAGAAGTTAGGGGTTCTTAGCACGCTTGCCACCCGTGCTGTAAGAATTTCGGATGAGGAGAGCCTGGAAATGGAGAAGGCTCATCTCCTAGATGTTTTTGAAAAGAATGGTTACAAGAGGCACCTCGGTCAAAAAGCCTTCCTCAAGGCCAAGAAGGAGCCTTCAATCCATAGGGTTCCTAAAGACCATATCATGGGTGTGAACCTTCCTTACATCCAGGGGACCACGGACAAGATTGCGAGGATTCTAAAGAAGTATGATGTGCCCGCAACTTTTAGACCTCTCAACACTATCCGGGGCTCCCTCAGGTCGGTGAAAGACCCGATTGACCCTAAGGACATGAAGGGCGTATATATCATTCCCTGTTCTTGTGGGACCCCTTATATTGGTGAGACTGGTCGCTCCATCAACCAACGAATTAGCGAGCATTCAGCTGACTTAAGGCATGGTAGGACCAAGTCCTCAGCCCTAGCTGAGCATGCAGAGAAGACTATGCACCATGTGTGTATAGAGGAGGCTCAAGTCATTGCCAAAGTTGCGCAGTTTCACCATCGCAAATTTAGGGAGGCCCTGGAGATTGAGAAAAGGCCAAACAATCTTAATAGGGATGATGGCTGGAGGATTAGCAGTTGCTGGGTCCCAGCCTTGGCTTCCTAGTCTCCTCATTCCCCGGTGTTAGGTCTTAGGGTTTCTGTCTTCCCCCTCCTTAAGTGTGTTTTTGGCAGGTTAGTCCTAACATTATGGAATGTTTGAGTTTGTATTGGATTTTTTGGTTCCATAACGTCAATGGTTTAGGCCTTTATATTTAGTTCTACTATAACTCTGTTTAAACCATATAAGTAATAATTTAATTACTGAATGACATAATTATCTTTAATTATTTTATTGAATATTGAATAAATATTGACTACTTATTCAATATAACTATCTTTTGCTTAGTTGTCTTACACCTAATATAACCAGATTTATATAGTTATATATGAATTTATATTTATTTACCTCACTAATAATACCATTTATATATTAAGTAAATAACTTATTTTTGCTATGATTTTATATTTATCTAATTATTTAATAAATAAACAAATATATTCTTATTATTTATATAATTATATATTTATTTAATAAATAAATAAGTTATTATTTTATTTATATATCTATAAATTGATTGATCTCACCCCTAATATAATTAGACTTATATATTTATATATGATTTTATATTTATTAATTGAGTAAATATTTTACCTTGCTATTTTATTTATTAATTTATATTTTTAGATTTATTTTATTTAATAAATAAATATAAATTATTATTTTTATTTTTATTTTTATTTATTTAAATAAATAAATAGAAATTATTATATTCTTTATATATTTATATATTTATTTAGTAAATAAATAATTTATTATTACTTTATTTATATGTGTATATATTTATTTAGTTATCTCACACCTAATTTAACTAAGTTTATATATATTTATTTATTTTCGATTTTTGATTTATATATTTACATATTTAGTTAATAAATAAATAATGTATTATTTTATTTAATTATCTATATCTCACACCCAATATAACTATACTTATATATTTATTTATGATTTTATATTTATAAAGTAAGTAAATAATTTACCTTTGTTATTATACTTATTAATTTATATTTATTTTATTTAATAAATACATAAATATAAATTATTATATGTTATTTTTTGAATAAATAAATATAAATTATTATATTTTATATTTATATATTTATTTAAATAACTCATTATTATTTTATTTATATATTTATATATTTATTTAGTTATCTCACACCTAATTTAACTAAATTGATATATATTTATTTATTTTTTATTATATTATAATTTTATCATTGATATATTTAATTATTACTTACCTATTTTAACTAAATTTGACCTTGCTCCTTAAGTCAACCTTTGACCAGGTAACCGTTGGTGTCTCTGCTCTAGCTATTTAAACAGGCTAAGCTGGATCTGTTCTTCAACTTGTCCTGATGATGAACCACACTGGTTGGTTCGAAACGCGTCGACAAAATATTGATCATGTGATTTTGCTGAAGATTATCTATACAATGTTATGGATCACAGAAGTCTAAACTCCTTAATAAGTTTAAAGAATTTAAGGCTCTAGTGGAAAACTAGACAAAGAAGAAGATAAAGGTGTTGAGGACAAATAATGGTGGAGAGTTTTGTAGCAAGGAATTTGAAGAATTCTGTAAGAAGTGTGGTATAGCATGGCAAAAGACTACTCCATATACACCTCAGCAAAATGGATCTGCAGAAAGAATGAGCAAGATGTTGATGGAAAAGGCAAGAACCATGCTCAGTGGTGCCGGGTTAAGACAAGAATTCTGGGCAGAGGCGGTAGATACTGCATGTTACCTAGTCAACAAGTCACTTTCATTAGCGTTGGAGGATAAGACTCCACAAGAGGTATGGACTGGTAAGAAACCCTCTCTTTCACATCTAAGGGTATTTGGATGTGATGCATATGTACATGTTCCAAAGGAGAAACGAACCAAGTTGGATATTAAATCTGAAAAGTGCATCTTTATTGGGTATAAGGATGGTTTAAAGGGTTATAAGCTTTGGAACCCAGTAACAAGGAAGGTTGTGTACAACCAAGATGTGGTGTTCAGAGAGGTGAAAGATGTTATTAAACATGAAGTCCAACCAAAGGAACCTAAGAAGATAGAGTTTGAGCTACAGGAGGAAGAATCAGACTCTACAACAGAGGAGGAATCAGAATATGAAGAGCCACAAACTCCGGCTGTGAGAAGATCAGTTCGAGAAAGAAGGCAGCCATAAAGGTATAGTCCATCTGCTTTCTGTTCAAATTTTGCTTTGTCTGTTATTGATGATGATCCCAGAACTGTGAAGGAAGCAATGGATTCAGAGGATGGAAAACTTTGGAAAGAGGCCATGGTTGATGAAATGGCATCTTTGCACAAAAATGAGGCTTGGGATCTGGTGGAGTTTCTGGCTGGAAGGAAACCCATTGGCAGCAAATGGTTGTTCAAAAAGAAGACAAATGTAGAAGGAAAAGTGGAGAAATACAAAGCTCGGTTGGTAGAAAAAGGTTATTCCCAGGTACCAGGAATTGATTTTGGTGATATTTTTTCTCTTGTTGCCAAGGTAACTTCTATTAGATTACTTTTATCTCTTGCTGCTGCTTTTGATTTTGAGGTAGAAAAAATGGATGTGAAGACAACATTTCTTCATGGGGATCTGGAAGAGGAGATCTACATGAAGCAACCTAAAGGCTTTGCGGTGAAGGGTAAGAAAGAACTGGTATGTAAGTTAAAGAAGTCTCTCTATGGGTTAAAACAGTCACCAAGGATGTGGTATCAGAAATTTGATACATTTAAACGGGGACTTGGCTTCACCAGAAGTAAAGCAGATCATTGTGTGTATTTTAAATTAATTGGTGACCGTGTTATTTATTTGGTCTTGTATGTGGATGATATGTTGTTGGTTGGAAATGACAAAGAAGTTATCTAGGATTCGAAGACCCAATTGTACTCCAAATTCGACATGAAAGATCTTGGTGCTGCAAACTATATTTGGGCATGGAAATTAAAAGAGGTCAGTTAAAGAGGAAGCTCTGGATAAACTAGAGGAAGTATGTCGAGACAGTATTGCAGAGGTTTAATATGTAGGATAGTAGACCGGTGAAGGTTCCTATTCCTGTAGGTGTGAGGTTTTTTGCTGAACAGTGTCCCAAGACACAAAAAGAGGAATAGGACATGTCCCATGTTCCATATGCAAGTATAGTCGGTAGCCTGATGTATGCAATGGTCTGTACTAGACCAGACTTTGTACATGCAGTGGGAGAATTGAGCAGGCTTATGTCAAAACCAAGGAAGGAGCACTGGACAGCAGTGAAGTGGGTTTTCAAGTATTTGTGTGGCACTAGTGATTATGGTTTGTGCTACCAAGGAAGACCAAGATTGGACAGAGTGTTAGATATTCATGGATTTGTTGATGCAGACTGGGTTGGAGATCTAGATCAGAGAAGATCTACAAGTGGGTATGTGTTTAACCTATTTGGAGGTGCAGTAATTTGGATGAGTAAGAAACAATTTGTAGTGGCACTATCAACTACAGAGGCAGAATACATCGCAACCACTCATTCAAGCAAGGAAGCAGTTTGGTTGTAGAGATTGTGTTCAAGTATGGGGTTAGTACAGGAAGCTATAAGGATAGACTGTGACAGCCAAAGTGCATTTTTCTTGGCAAATAACCCTGCATATCATTAAAAGACAAAGCACATTGATGTTTAGTATCACTTTGTGAGGGATATGATAGAAGACAAAAAGGTGTTGCTGGTAAAGGTGGACACTTTAAAGAATACTGTAGATGCATTGACAAAATCTGTGAGCTCTGAGAAGTTCTCTTGGTGTAGAGAAAGAATGGGCATTGCAGGGCTGGATAAATGACTAAGCTCTCTTGTGACCCCCTGTGGAAAGAAAACAACAAATGGGAGAATGTTGGGTTGTGTTATATCTTTCCACAACTAGCCCACGTAGTTAACCAGGGGTTAGGGGGGGGGGGGGGTCAGAAGGGGTTTAAGGTGTACACATAACCCCACTTTATGGGGTCCGGGGCAATGCCCCGGAAAATTTTGGTTTTGGACCCTATGTTAGGTTGGGCGGACCCACCTATGGTTTTGTGCACGATTTTTACACATGTTTTTTGGACGCGATGGTTCTCGGTCCATGGTTTTGGACGCGATGGTTTTCGATCCATGGTATTGGATGCTTCAACATGTATAAATTTGTATTGTAATATTGAAAGGAACATAATGAAAAATCAAGCTAGTAGTCCCGATTTTGGGATCCAGGGGAAAATCTCTGTGTATATGTGTTTTAGGCGTTATGCTCTTGCATTGTTTATTTTCTATGTTTTAGAATTCGTATGCAGGTAATTACTATACGGGGTTAAAACCTGCACTATTCATTTCAGAGGCGAAAGAGGGTCCCAACTTATTGAGAGTAGAAGAGGTTGTTCCTTCAGAGAAGTATTTTGTATACCTCTGACATGTCTGTTAAGGTTTTCCCCCTCACCTTACTCTACTTCACTGAGCTTCCAAGGGTTAAACCAAAAACAACTGACTAGAGTAGGTGACACTAGTTAGTGTACAAGTGTTGTGAGGTTCACTTCGAACAGTATGTATTTTCCATCGACGTATCATAGAATAAAGACAACAAGTTCTTCATACAGAGGCAGGACAAAAGATAACCAAGTAGCGATAGATGCACAAGGCCTCTTGTAATTTACCCACCGTATTTCAAGAGTCACGCACGATTTCATGTGAAACTAACCTACGAACATAAAAAGAAACAAACAACAAAACAAAGCGAAAGCAGAAGTAACTGTGAAAGCAAAAGAAAGTAAGAAAACAAGCAAGAAGACAAACAAACATGCGAGGTAAGTAAGAAAGCAAGCATGCAAGAAAAAAACCAAAAGAAAACACTACTCCTACTCCTAAGCTAATTGTTCATGGGCCTGATCACATGAAGTGATACTTCCAATGCATCCACCGGTGCATTGGTTGACCCATGTTGGTGAAGGCATGGTCCATGAGTAACAGGTTTGTGCGAACAAGAAAACATGAAAGATATAACAATGAAGACAAACACACTCCAAGTTTCAATGTGTCCACAGAACATGAGTGAGTGCAAGTGCATGACATATAGTCTGTGGATTCGTCATGGTGTTGTGCGATATTACATGCAACTATGAATCATACACATACTCTTGACTATGACATGCAAGAAAATGAAAGAAACAAAGACAACTTGTGTCATGCACGTGTGCTTGTAATGTAAGATTGCTCCAATGCATGAGTGATGGGATCATGCAGTTTAAGTGGAGGAAGCATGATTTGTGTGTGAGATTGATCTTCAATGCATACAAATGAGTGATGAGGAGCCTTAGGTGTTTCAACAATTTCTTGATCGGAAGTGAAACCAACCTCAGGATAGCGAGGGCCTGACATAACCATCAGCTCGGGCTGAAGTGCCTCAACAGTCTGGGGGGTTTCGCCTTTGTCAACATATATATCATCATAAATAGGCAGCTTTGAAGAATCAACTACGATAGAATCATCATGGTGATCAAATACGAGAATAAATATATCAGGACATCTATGATCAGAAAAATCAATGATTATATCGAAGTAGATGAGAAGCAGACAAATTCACCCTCTATGTTTATGGAAAAAGCAGATGAAAAATAAAGTGGGTTTTCAATGAATAGTTTATCCTCTCCGTTGTCGGATGATGGAATGACATCTGGTGTGTCCTGTGAGTAATCTAAAATGGGTGCATCCGTAGATATAGATACACATGTGAAATCATGGATGGCAGGTTCACCAAAGATGTCAAGAAAGAACAGAGGAGGCTCGGATAGAAAGGAGACATCCTTAGCCAAGTATTGATGCTCAAGCAACCAATCATACTCTTCATGAATGGCAGCGCATGTTGGCTTAGTGGGTCCTGACCCAGGTTCAGAGTTAGTTTTTCTAAACAAATCCCTACACTACTGGCCCTTTTGGCATCAATTTGCAAAGCACGGACTGAAGTCTCACCCGAAGCAGTATGGGGCAATGTTGGAACCAAGTTTCTACACCCATAGATCAACATGATGTCGTTTTGTGCCCTTAATATCTCTTCACGCATATCGATAAGCCCTTATGGCTTATCAATATAACTCCCTTGAATCAGCCTCTAGACCTCCGCAAAGGTCTATGACTGACTTTTGCAGACCCTAAACAGGCTAATCAACTACTTATGCGCTTCAAAGATTACTCTTAATCTAGTATTTACTTAGATCTACTTAAATGTTCGATAGATTTAACATACAATGATATATTCTTCATGTAACCAGTTAACATCAATTGCAGTCATATAACAATATAGACCCAGTAAAGTCGCACACCAATATAACATTATTTCATAAACCCATCATTCATCAGAGCATAAAGCGCATTCATACGTAACAAAAGTAAATAGGTAAAACCCAGGAATTTCTGTAACAATCTTTTTTATTAATGTTCAGTCCAACTTACAGACTCAAGACTTCCCTACGCACTCAGCTGTAGGGGTTCGTGCACTCAGTTGCGTACTTCTACTCTAGGCCTCTGCACACTCATCTGCAGAGCCTCTTCTCCCTCTAAGACTTCTATGATCTTCCCTCTATTGACCCATTACATGCACCTTCGTTATCGATATCCTCTTAGACTCTCTAAGACATACGTATTTATACAATCCCATGGTCCGTGGACCATGGGTAGATCTTCAAAAGCCGACTCAACTTACATAAAAGAGGGTAAAACCCTTTTTGACTCTTTAACTATCTACATGCTCCTCGACCACAATTTGTGGATACTTTACATATTTATACAATAGAACTTGGGCTTTTGCCCCAAAATTGAACCTGGGGGACCCCATCCCAAAAGGCCCCTAACACAAATATCATGAATCACCCTCAAGTTGCTTAGCTGATGCAGAGATCTTGCTACGAAGATCCGACAGCTCCACTTGCGCAACTGCTACTTCAACAGTGCTCTGCGTTGTTGCCTGCTTGATCTGTTCTACCAGCTACTTTGTGGCTAGTCCTGCACTGTCCTGCTTAATCTTTTGCTGCATACTCTGCAAGTTTGCCAGTTTTTCCTGAATATTGGCGGAGACTGTGTAGGCCTCATCCAACCAAGGCCCCAATCTAGCCTTAAGGACTGCCTCTTTCTTATGTGCTGCTTCTACTTATGTAAGTAGTTGCTTAGCCTCCTATAGCTTGGCAAGGCGTTGTGTCGTAGAAACATTATGCGTCATCACCCTTACTTCGTCGTATTGTTGCTAGAGCACATGGACCTCTATATTTAATCTCTACAGGTTGGGTTCTTCCTGCAGAGTTGTGACTACCTCCATAACCTACTCAAACAGTGTAGTGTAGTTCCCAACCGCAGCATCCACCGTAGCGACTCCATCTTTAACAGCGGCTTCTCGTTGTTCCCTAACCTCTGGCGGGGTTGAAGGCTATGATTTCAACTCCAGTTCTATTATCTTCATGTTCAACTTGAACTGAAATCTTTCCACTTCTGCTTTGGCATCATGCACACCTGCAGCAATTTTTCTGATCTTTGCCTCTAGCAGTGCCTCCTTAAGGATATGCAATTCTGGCACCATCATGCATGCTTTTGCTATTGTGGCCGCTAGCTAAATTCTCTATGCCTGGATTGTGTATTTTTCTTTCAAGGCCTCTGTCTTCTCAGTCAACATCTGCTCGTTGGTCACCCGATACTCGCTTATGAGGCTGAGCGTGCGCTGCTCCCTTGCTCTTAGCTTCGTTGTCACACCTGACTGTAATGTGTGAAGTTATTCACTGGGGAGCACGACCACATTTAGGCCAATGTTCTTTAGAGTACTTACAATGACCTTATCATCGGCCTCCTCCACGCTCAAGGATCCATCTGGTAGTGTGACTACCCAGAGATCAAGTGACCTAACCATCTTTGCTACTTCACTGGTCCCCGGTGCCAAACTCGTTGGTGTAGTGCTTACCTACCCTGTGCCTACCTAGATCCTATTGGTCTGAATTTGCAACTCACGTAGATCCTTTTAAATAGTATTGAACGCATGTTGTTGCTATTGTTCGAACTGCTACAATATTTCCATTGTGTTATCGCGCACGTTATTGCCAATTTCGTCAAGGTCGACTTCTGTTAGAGTGATCGAATCTAGCGGTGGCTTTGACGCTTTTGATTTCTTCTGGGGCCCTTCTTTCTACTAATCCCTGTACTTTTTTATCCAAAAGGGAGTGCTTTGCTCCTCCTAACTACCACTGCCCTCGTCTGACTGCTCTTCTTCCTCTATCTAGGGCCAAGGGGACTTAACACTCTGCTCGAAGTCACGCTCTTCTTATTCAGCATGTTGCTTCGTGGTGTGATCCTCTTCCACCCAGGCCTTCTCCTTGGCCTCTTTTTTGTGCTTCTCAGCCAACTGCTGGACCTTCTACTTTGTTGCCTCCTTCTTTTGCTTCTATGCGGATTTTCTGGTGCCTGTGGCTAGATCAGATGGAGAATGCCAATCTGTCAGCCAGCACTTGATAGTTTCCTGGATGGCATCATTTGTGGCCGAGTAAGGCATATCAAACCATTTTTGTTGCAGATCCTTCCGCACCCTGATATATGTGGTGGAAATTTTCCTTAAACTCTACATACACTGCTAGTTTCTCAAACATAGTTGGGGACAAATGCGGCTTCTAGTTGATGGCCATGTGAATGCTTGCCTCCATCAGTACCCAGAAGACTTTGGTCTTCGTGATCCGTGCAACGTCCTTTGTGCCCCAGAGGGATGCACACTATGCAGCGTCCGGTAATCCCTTATCCACGAGAGGAAACTGACTGTCCTCCAGTAGATCCCAAGCGACGAGCACAATGGAGAGAAACAACCACGCGTAGTGGAAGGTTGTGCTCTCATCTTGGGCATTGCGACAATTCGTTAGGAACTCGCTATAGAGGTAGCGTGGCCAATTGAACTGCACACCCTCCACGCACAATGCAGCCAATGAAATTACTAGCGCTGGAACCTTGTCCGCACGACATTTTCTCATGACTTTCCTAGCTAAAATTTGTGTAGAAACTTGCACAGTGAGGTCAGTGATAGATGTGATGGAATACCCACATAGCTTCTTCACTAGCTTAAATTTTTCCTTCATCTTCTCTGTGAGGTCGCGCTCACTCATATTTTTGCCAAACTCTTTGGCCGCATTCAACCCTGAGTGTGGTAAAAGCGTGATCTGATGGATCAACATATCTATAATTGGAATTGGTGCACTCAGCCACAGACATCCGTCATGCGCCAAGGTCATCACCTACTTGATGACAATGAGGTTGATGTTGGACTGGTGGTAGTGGGGCACCCACAGTAGGTTTAGCAACCCCAACTGATTCACTCCGCGAATCTGCTCCATAGGCTCCAATGCAGTGACACCGGATTCCTTGTAATAGACCCTCTTAATATAATTCTTTTTTGCAAGTTGGGGGAACCTCTCGTAGTCCGCCAAATCCTAGTCTTCTAACTTTAGATGGGGAATTTGTGCCAAGCATGGTCCTTCAAGGGCGATTCTCTCCTGTAGAAATGGCGTATTTAGAAGGAACTTTCCTGCATCTGGGTCCTTAGGGACCTTCACCTTTCCCTTATGCAGAGGGATATAACCTAGTAGTTTAGAGATATGCTCCACCCCCTTGGCATCTATATCCTTTGTACCCTCTTCAGCCTCCAAATCCACCACTTTCCCCTTATCCTTCGTCAGTTGTTTTTCTTTCTTTTGGGCCTAGGTAGCAGCATGCTTCCTCAGTGACTCGTGCATCGGCATTGGCTTCTTTTGTTTGTCTTTCTTGGGTCTAGGAACTTCCTGCATCGGTGTAGGCTTCAGCCTAGGCAACCTCGGCGTCGTAGGCACAATAGCTGGCTAATGTTCGCCCAGTGGGCTAATTTTCCATGATTTTTCAACAAAAAAGATTTGTCAATTTCCAATTTTTATAAAAGACGATTCACCCAAATTTTAGAATATAGAATTATTTTGCCTTAAAAATTTCCAACATTACATAGAGACTGTATATAAAATCATTATAAATTTGAATAATTTTACAAATATATAAATAAACATTTTATAGTTTGCATATTAGGGATTAGTGAGATTCGCTAGTGTTTTTAAACTTTAAGAAAAATTTCCATCCTTAAAATTTTCCTTAGAAGCGACATCTCCACCAGTACTCATAGTTTCCGTGGGGCTTGGTCCTAGCATCTTCTCCAGGATGAATGTCTGATTTACCTCTCATAAATTGGCAAAACCAGGGCTTGTGACTAAATCCTCCCAATACGAACGATTCATAAGCAGTTGACAACACAGCTCGATGAAAACTCTAAGGATGAAAATTGTTTCTTGTTGGATGGCCACGCGTAATTTATAGGTGAATTTGAATTCGAATTTGACCGTTCTCCGCAAAATTCATCCATAAATGTTGATTTGGCGGCAGATCTCCAAAGATTTCAGCCTTAAATGCCTTAAATGTCACCCCCACTCCTCTTAACCGTCTTCTAGTAGTCAAATCATGAAGAGTGATTGTAACAGTCATTTTCTAGCTGTATTGTGCGATCTCTCCCCCAATAGCATAGATCCCTTCGTGTCACTTCGGGTGTTGTGACATTACCATTTTTCGCACAGCCCCTCTGTCGCATAGTTCCACCAACCGCGTAGTGTATTTTATAGTCTTGCACTTTCTTGCAACTGCCTGGAGCGCTAGGACTATCCTACCATCATGTAGTCATTGGGCTGGATCCACGGTGTATGGCTTCAATCAACTTCAATTTACCCTTCCTAGAAATGTACATCCATTCAACTTCACAAGCTGAACTGCTCCACCATCTGTAATTTCTTTGATAACATATGGTGCCAACCAATGCATCTGAAAATACTTGGAAACTTAGTACACTTACTATCATATAATAAAACCAAATCATTTACCTTGAAGGCGCACAATTTAATGTGTTGATCGTGCCAAGATTTTTCACATTCCTTCTGAACCTGTTAATGGAATCTATCCAGAAACCTATCTTCCTCGAGCTCCATTAGTTGCACGAGCCTCTCTTCTAAGGCTCTACGATTCACCATTCTTGTGAAATTTGTTATGCGTAGACTAGGTATGATATACTCCATAGGCATTACAGCTTCCACACCATAGACCAACCTAAAAGGTGTCTAACCTATGAGCTTCTCGCAAGTAGTTTTATATGCCCATAATATTGTTGGTATGTGCACGTCCCAATCATTCTGTTGCGCATTGCAAACCTTTATCAGCGCACTCTCTAATATCTTATTAAAAGCCTCAACTGTTCCATTGGCCTAAGGATGATATGGCGTACTCTTTTGATGGTAAACCTGGAACTCTTCCGTTAGTGTGATGATCGTCTAATTGAGAAAATGTGTACCGCGATCACTCATTAAAATCTTCGGGTAACCAAACCTAGTCAACACATATTAAAGAAAAAAAATTTCTGTTGTTGCCCCTGTACAGGCTGCGCCTCCACCCATCTGGTCAAATATTCTACCACGATGATAATGTAGCACACACACATTTTCTTACTTGGAGGCTGAATCAATCCTACAAAATCAATTTCCCATTTCTCAAATGACTGCAATGACACCTACCATTCAGTGGCAGCTCATCCCTCCACGACGGCCTGCCCATCCTCTGACATGCATCACATGCCCTACAATATGCTTTAGAATCCTTAAGCAGCGTCAGCCACCACAACCCAACGCACAAAATCTTTTGTGTTGTTGTTTTCCATGCATAATGCCCTCTCACGGCTCCTCAATGAGCTTCAAGGAGGATACTATTTCGCTCAAAATCGGGCACATATCGTCGAAGTATCTCATTTGATCCCATTTTATATAAATGACCTGAAATTACTGAGAAATATGTCATTCGCACCAACAATGCTTTCTTTTGTTGGCTGGTGTATCCCTATGGAGTCGTTCCTGTAGTCAAGAAGTGGATAATATCCGCAAAGTGATTATCTGTTATGCATGCTACAAAGAGCTGCGCGTCGAGAAACCCTTCCTCCAAATGAGTAGGCTCCTCTCCTGTCTCAATGTGCGACAGATGATTAGGTCTTGCATTCAACCTTTCGGGCTTCACAATTACCTGAAAAATCATATTCTTGAAACAACAGTAGCCATCTGCATATTTCCCCCCCAACACAAGCTTATTGACTAGATACTTCAATGCAGAATGGTCTGTGTACATCATGAAATGTCCACCTAGCAGGTAATGTCTGAATTTCTGGAGCACATACACCATAGCCAGTCCTTCGCGCTTTGTCGTTGAATAATTCTTTTCAGCCTTTGACAACTTCCTACTCGCAAACGCTATAGGATGATCCAGTTCTCCTTCGCCAGCCTGCATTAGCACTGCTCCCAACGCAATACACGAGGCATCCACATGCACATGGAATTCCTTCCTCCAACATGGGTAGACTAGGATCGACACGGTGCCCATTTTTTCCTTCAAGACATCTAGACTACGCTAACATTCTTCATGAATGTAGCATCCTTCTTTAGAAACTTTTCCATAGGCGCAATAATCTGAGCATGATTCTTGATGAACTTCCAATAGCATCTAGTATGGCCCAACGTTGTGCGCAGTTGTTTAACACTCCTTGGGGCTTCCAAATTAATTATTACCACGATCTTAGCAGGGTCCACCATGAGTCCTTGCCTTTATACCACATGACCCAACAAGATCCTGAAATGGACACATAACAAGCATTTCTTCAGGTTTAGTGCAATCTGATACCTTCGACACGTATCCAACATTAAGCACAGACTATCTAGATGGCACTTGACTAGCCCAAACACTATTGATTCATTGAAATAGACCTCCAAGAATTTGTTAATAAGCTCCTTGAACGTCGCTATACACGCGAGAAGATCATCAGCGCATTCCTAAGTCCAAAAGGCATCACTGTATATTGGAAACATCCCCATTCTATCATGAAGGCAGTCTTACTCCTGTCTTCTGGCGTGATCTTGATCTAATGGTACCCATAGAACCCATCAGTAAATGAGTAGGCCTCATGTCCTTCAACATTGTCTAGGACCTCATCAGTAAACAATGTTAGAAAGGGATCATGGACAAATGCATCATTAAGATTTATGAGATCTATGAAAATCCTTATTTCATCCTTATGCTTCTTTTCATGAACTACAATCGTACTCACCCAATCAGATTCCTCTATTGGTTCAGTAATTCCTACTGCAAGCATATTTTCCAACTCTAGGCAGACCTTTTCCTTGTATTTGGGATTAAGGCGATATGGCCTCTTCTTAACGGGCTTCGCATTCGGTTTCAAAGTTATTTTCATCACTCCCAAATCACCTATGATGCCTTTCAAGTCCGAAAATTTGGTAGGAAATAAATCCTGATATTCACGGAGCAACTCAGTGACTTTATCTATTGTAGCATCATCCCAATAATCTCCAATCTTCGCAAACTTTGGTTCTGCTTCTGTACCAATGTTTACTTGCCTAGTTTTCAGTGGCGCGGTGATGTCTAGATTCTCTATCTACGGTTCCTCAACTTCACGGTGGCCTTCTGCTTCTGAGATGTTAATATTCCTTGGATCCTTGTCCTCTCTTTCAACTGTCATATTATAACATTCCAGTGCATGGCGCAGCTAGGTGCTCCAATCTGATTGAACCAATTCCAAAGGATCTTGTAGAATTCTGAAGATTGTTGCCTTAACCTCCTACAGTGCTTCATCAATACTTTCAAATCCATCTTCAAAGTTGAATGTCCTCAGAAACCCTTATCTTAAGATATCCCATTCCGCAGTGCCGTGGCGGAGCTCTGTTTCCAAATACTAGTTCATAGGGGTTATATCCAAAGTCTGACAGAATAAATGCACCCAATTTCATTGCGGCTCCATTCCATAAACCTTAGTCCACTTTGCCAAAATGATCATGCAGATCATTTCTCCTATCGTACTTTTTACACTAAAATTTGTCACCATGACTATTTGCAGTCAGTATGGCTCCATCAACTGTCATACTGTCCTCCTTGGCAAGTCTTATACCTCTGCTCCTCATGTCAAACTCCAAGAAAGAGAGAAAGTCCTTAAAAAGTCAATTAACTCTGGTTACGCAGTTTCTCTTAACCTTACCTGCGTGTATGCACCTCAAGTTCACAATACCTGCGTACTTGTACGCTCTGTCTGTAAAGGGGTGGGTGCGTACTCCTGTAAAGGTCAAAAGGTGCGAGTTTTACTTCAAAAAAGTTACTTGTGGTCGAATCTAGAGCATTCTAGAAGATGGTTTGACATGTATTGAGCGCCTCCAGATGGTTCATGCATCCCTATGAAAGAGGAACTTATCCCATCAAGAGGGGAGCTATCCCATTGAAAGAGGGGCTTATCCCATTGATGGTGGACCTGATTAACTTCCTCAGAAGCATTATAAATACATGCATTGGGCCAGAGGGAGGGGAGGTTGAAAGTTGAACATTCTTAAGGGTAGATGTTGCTGAAATCAGGACTCCCTTATAGAGCTTGAGAGGAGAGATTCCCATCCTTTCTTAGCTTCATTTGGAAGTGGGTGAGCTGATCAAAGTAAAGGAGAACTCTTGCTGGACCCTGGGAGGGACCTGCACAACACCAAGGCACTGGTTGTAATGGTTTCTTTTGTTTCCAATTAATACAATTAAGTTCATTTTTCTCAACAAGTTGTTATATATAATTTGTTTCATATACTCCTTGGTATTTATGATGAATATGTTTTATTATATGAGTTATTCAGGTGCTATGTAATCGTTTGCTTGTTAGTGAATGCAGGTTTCAAAGAGAAGGAAGAGCTCATCTGGATCGGAGAGGCTTGGCTGCTACAAATAGCGTTGGACTAAAGGTATGCTTTAAACACCTGGTTGCTTGTATTTTAAATGCATATTTAGGGAAAGATAGTGCTTGATTGTTTTGTTTGTCACTAGAAAGCCTTAGCTTCTAGGGAGGTCGGTTTTTTCCGCAAAATTGACTCTTTCCGCATGACAAAATGGCGACTCTGCTGGGGAACCATGGATTTGATTGATTTCTCTTTTGAGTGACACTTTGATTTGAGAAAAGTCGATTTCTTTCTGGTTTTTTACTGATTGACTGTGAATTTGGGTGGAATAGCTTAGGGTTAAGTTAGTTTTTATTTTTCTTGGTTTTTCTAGAAGTACGCACCCTCTGCGTTAAGCACAGTGCATACCTGTACGCACTACAGCTTTGTACACAGAGCGTGGCCGCACCTGTGCAAACAGGCTGCCTGCGTACCCTGTCAAAAGTTGAGAAAATTCCAATTTTTTCCTTTTTGCCTCTTAGATTTTGTTTATAATTTGTTTTTTGCTGCCCAAATCCACTGGTTACCTGTCAAAAGTTTTCATCTAAGATTGTTTCATTAGCATCAAGGGTTTTAGTGAAGTTCATAGAAGTTTTAGCCCTAGGTTTGATTTTTGCATTGGTCTTGTAGTGACTTTGGCTTTAGAAGTTGTAAAAACCTTGGATATCCCTGGTCTTGTCAGTCTTCTTAGGAGTTGGACCTTTCATAAAATCCACCTTTCTGAGAAACCTACCTTTGTGTTGTCTCTTTGCGGAATTTCGAGAAAGCTTGTTTTTTAAAGCTGTGAATTTCATTCTTAAGAAAAAGAACAAAAGATTTTGATTTTTGTTTTTGACTGGTTTATGATTCTGCATGAACTAGTCCTTGGTTGAATTGTAACTGAGTAAAACATCCTAGAATTATACTTTGTAGGCTTTCACCTCATTAGGTTTGCTTTTAGGTGAATTTCTCTTAGATTTTTCTTTTAAAATTGATTTGATTGTCATAGATTTTTTAAAATTGATTTTTGTTTAGTTTTACATGCTTTGTTAATATAGGAAAAATACAAAAATCTCTTTTGAAAAAGTTTGTTTTAGTAGCATTTGAAGTATTTGAAAAGAGAAAGGAATTTTCGTGAAATAATTAGTGGTCATGTGTTGTATGCTTTGGAAAAGATAAAGAGATTGTTTCTTTGATTTTCATTTCCAAGAAAGTTGTCTTTATATCAATTTTGCATTCTCCAACTCTCTTAGCTAGGGAATTCATTGAAAAGGAAAGATAGTATAAATCATCCTAGGTGCATATTTTTAGTGGATTTGAGTCGAGTCTACACACCATCAGTTTCATCTCCACTACCTTTTGTCTTAAAGAAAAGCCATAAAAATTAACGCTTAAAGTAAAATTTACTTAGTAACTTTTTATTTACTAGGGCTCTGAAACACCAATATAGATTAGGCTAGTGTCTTGGAGTAGGAGAGTAATTAACTCTCCAAGACAGCAAAACCAAACAAGTAGCTCATCTTGTGGTAGGATAAATCCAATAGTTACATTTATGCTCTGGGAAAGCTCCTCTTAAAGGAGAATCACGAGATCGTGTCCGATCCAGTGAGGGGATCAATCCTCCTTCATTGGGAAAGACTCCAGATACGCACGTACTACAAACGATAAACCTCATATTGACCATTGTCGAGGAGCCTGGGGTCACTTGTCGATAAACCTTGGATTATTATCAAGGAGCCGGCAAGGGGATTGAGCTTGATACTCTGCCCTTGCGTGCTATCGGATCGTAGACTGTTCCACCAGGTACATTTGTTGCTGTTGGTGACCTTAGTGACCATTATCTTTATGGTTCTACCCAAGGTGACGGTGGAGGGAAGATCCCACTGTACCTGGAGCAGACGTCGGCTAGACTCACTTGGATTTTCCAGAGGGTTCACTTCACTCGAGACGGTTAAAGTGGAGGAACTTGTGCCGGTCTATTCATTAAGTAGGTTGCCGGGGTAACTGTTCCACCCGCCACTTTTGTACTAAATTCGGCGATGTTGGATTTCATCACCAACTAGTGTTTTCGGTCCGGAAGGTTACTGTTTGTGTATGGTTTGACGCCCTAGATTCTTTAGGCGTGTGATTCGAATTTTTTTGGTTCTTTAGAGACTTTAGGCGGTTTGCTTTGAGATTTTACTTTGTTTGCATGTGCAGTAGTTAAAAGTTTTAACTGTGGTTGAATTACCGAGACAGTCCCGTAGACTTCGGGGCCAGTCTCCTGAGGTTGTAACCGTGGCCAATTTGTTGAGGAAGTCCCGTAGACTTCGGGGCCAACCTCCTGAAGACGTCCCAGGTCATTACAAAGGTTTGAAAGTCCTCGTAACTCCTAGTGGCAGTAAATTAGGTTCACCTGAAGAAGGAGAGTCTTCGTTGGTAGTTCATCCTGATTACCAAAGTCTAGAAACAGGTTATAATCTCGAAGCTATTGCAGTTTCCGAGCTTGCTGGTAGTTTTTCATCTACTAGTGATATAGGTGAAGAACCTGAAATATCTGAACCTGTTACTCCAACTTCTATTGCTCCTGATTCACCTAGGGTAGAAAGATTCATCACCGAAAATCTTCCTTCTGGTTTGATAGCTATTGAAGAACTTGCTCCAGAAGAAGAAATAGGCGTCCCTATCCGTGAAAATCAACCTACTATTGATCTAAGGGAGCGTGAATCCATTTTTTACAGTCCACCTAGAAGTACTACTTGGTATCTTTCTTTAACTAATTATTTGGACAACTCAGGGTTAAGTTTTTCTCCACCTCGTGCTCCTTATCCACCTGGAGGTATTTATACTCCTGTAAATATGTCAGGTCAGTCGTCCATGTTTACTCAATCACCTGAATCTTTTTTGTATGGCGGTCCTTCTGTTCCCTCTGGGTATCAGTCACTTTCTGGTACTTTTACGGGAGCATCTCCTCAACCCATTGAACATGGGTTATTAACTGGAAACAATGGTAATAAACCGTTGGGCGTAGGAGACATTTACATGATGTCAGGTTCAATTCCCAGTTCTCAACCTCAAGGTGGCCAGTTACTGCCTGGGGGGCATCCTCAATTAACGCCTGGGGGGCAACCTCAAGGTACACAAATTGCGTCTGGGGAACAACCTCAAGGACAGTATGTACCCGTGGTGCAGTATATTCGTCAAGGTCAACCCCAGCCTCAATATGTACCCCAAGGCCAACCTCAGTATCAATTTATACCTCAAGGTCAACCCCAGTATCAGTACCTACCTCAAGGGTATCTACCCCAAGGTCAGTACTCAAGTCAAGGTTTCCAACCACCCCAAGGTCAATCTTATGTTCAAGGTACGGGAAATGTACCTTTCAATTATCAATCCTACCCTCAATCCGGTTATGGATCTCAATATCCTCAACCTGTTATGGGTCAATACCCCGGAATGAACATAGTGTGGGATCCATCGCAAGTTCAACAGGTATTGCAGCCAAGTGTACAGTTGTCATCTCAAACTGGACAACCCTTAGTTTCTGGTTCACCCCAGCAACCAGTCCAGTCTAATGTTCAAACTTCTGTACCTTCGGTAGTTTCTCAGTCTGGGCCTATTGGACCTAGTACTCCATCTCAAACGACTACTGCAACTACTGCAACATCTGTTCAATCTACCCCACTTACTTCTAGAGTATCGATAGCTCCGGTTTCTACTGTCTCTGTAGCTACTCCTCAGACATCTTTACCATCGTCTGGATCCACGATTCAGACTACGGTTCAGATGCATGTAGGACAACCTGGTTTAAGTACGGTTGTCACAAGTCAACCACAATTCACTTATCAACCGTACCAGGGACAGTACCAATATGGTCCTGCTGTCCAGCAGCCAGTTTACCAGTATCAACCATATCCTGGGTACACTTATCAACAATCACAACAACCCCAGTACGGTCCGGTTAATCCTAGTTTTCCGGGAGGATACAATATCCTGAACGCGATTCCTATTCCAAGTTATCCTAGATATCCTCCTCCTGGGACTGGTCTCATGACCCAGAGCTTTAGGGATCCTAATCAGCAGTTACCGTTTATCGCAACTTTGGATTTACCAGACTTGTCGCGCCTAACGAACGATCCAATCAATTAGCTTCCGTTTTGGCCGCCAATGCCAAATAAGTTGCCCAGTGACATACCCAAGTTCAAAGGTAAGTCTCGAGAGGACCCGTCGAATCATGTGATGACTTACCACCTCTGGTGTGCCTCTAATTCCATCTCGGATGATTCGATCCGCTTACGTCTTTTCCAGCGTACTCTCATTGGTCTCGCGGCCAAGTGGTATATTGAGTTACCACGAGCCTCTTTTTATAATTTTATCCAATTAGCTACTTCTTTTTTAACTCATTTTCAGTTGCCGGTCAGATATGATAATGGTACGGAGTTACTAACTTCGTTAAAGCAATCGACCTCCACTTATATTTCCGATCATATTCATGAATGGAGACGTCGAAGGCGGTTAGTGAAAGTTTTTATCCCGGACCAAATCTTAGCTGAATGGTTTGTTAAATCATTGTTACCGAAGATTACTGAAGACGTAGCTAAGGCCGGAGTAGTTACTGAGGAGCAAGTGATTTCTCAAGCGCAATACCTTGACTTAGTTTACACTCAGTCAGGTACGTTACACGAAAAGATCCCAGAACTTCCTAAGTCAAATCAAATCGCTACTACTCCTTCGGGGTCTCATGCTGTTGATGGCATGATTGGTACAGTGAATACTAAAAGTAAGAAGAAATCCTCAAAGAATTCTTCTCCTATTATAACCTTACCAGACTCCCCGATAGGAGAATCTTCTGCTGAAGTTTCCGCCGATATTCATGTTGTAGAGTCATCTACGGCTAAATCAAAATCCGGTGGGAAAAATAAAGGCAAGAAGAAGAATAAAGCAGACAAAACTCCAAAGGAGAAAACTGAAAAGTCGGAAACCAATGACGAAAAACGCAAATCTCGATATCCTTGTCTTATTTGTGAAGAGGATCATTTTACAAGATATTGCCCTCATCGGGCAGAGGTTGTGAAAATCGTCAAAGGTTCCCCAATTCCTGTTGTTTTGAAAGATCCATTTCCAAAGCAGGAGAGTAAGATGATAGGTTCTTCCTCGAGTGCCAATGAAGAACCCATATTGATGATGTCTCATGTAAGGATTGCGACTCGATCGCAAGATTATGGTAGTAAAATTCCTGTTGATGGCAAAGAAGCATAATCTTCTCATTCTAATCCATCAACCTCAGCTCCCAGTTTCGATCCACTACAGATCAAGAAACCTAACCCAGACTTAGTAATCAAACCGCCCGCCAAGGGTGTACTTCGAAGGTCTGCTTTCAATCCACATGCGAGAGCGGCCCAGAATTACAACATTGTTGAGGATTTAGTTGTTTCACCCTCAACAATGTCGGCTTTTGAAGTGATGCAATCATGCCCAGCACAACGCAAATTACTTTTTACGCCCATAGGAGCTGTTGATGTTCAGGACCCGAACCTAATAATCTTTGATCTAGAAGATAGTACACCACGTTTACCTCATCAAATGGCTTTCCATATCCCAGTGATAGTCAAAAACAGGCCTATTCAGCGGAGTGTAATTCATGAGGGAGCTTCCACGTGTATTATGTCGATACAGTGTTGGAGATCGCTTGGTTCTCCTTCACTAAATCAATCCCCGACAATTCTTAAGGCCTTTGATGGCCGTTGGTTTCATCCGTTTGGCATTCTACAGGATTTTCCTATAGGGGTTGAAGGAAAACCCGTTAGTCTAGATGTGGAGGTGGTTGATGCCCCTCTATACTACAACCTTCTCTTGGGTCGAAGTTGGTCTTACGCTATGACAGCGGTCGTTTCATCGGTCTTCCGAGTAATAAAGTTTCCATATAATGGCAAGATCGTAACAATAGACTAGCTGGCTTACTTTTCATCCGACCCAGCCTCTTCAGAGAGTATCCAGCATGTCGGTAAAACGACTATCCCTTATAAGGATGTTGGAGTAGGATTAGTTAAAGATGTCGGTTTACTGGGAACTTTTACTTTTCTTCCAATCAACGCCTTGTCTTCGTTTGCATCCATTCATATGATTACATCAGATACCATTGTTTATGACGATCCTTGGATCGTTCCTTCTGAATTTGAGATAGACTCATTTGGTGATGTTATGCCTTTGAGTCCATATGAAATTTCCTATGAAGCCATGCAGTCTTTTGTCGACCCGCGTTCAACCAAAAGCGACCAAATGAATGTGGTCCATGAGGAATCACTTTTCACGTCAACCTCGGAGTTAATAGCGTTTCCCGAAGTTGTTTCATCTAACGAGCAACTTCGTGAAGTCCTGTGTGTAGACGATTTACCATGGGAAGATCTCCATCACAAATCTTCGTTTTTACCTGAGGATGATCATTTTGAAAATGATTTCTCATCAATCTTTACAGCTGAATATGTCAAAGAAGCTCAGAATCCAATGAAACATCCTGATTCAAAGCTGAATTTGGGAAACATCTCTCATACTATTCCCATTGACATTTCAGTCAAGCCTGGAATTGTTGAGAACATTCATATAGGTTCCTCGTGCTCAGATGACGAAATTCAGACATACAAGGCCCTATTTCAACAATTTCGCGACGTGTTTGCCTGGTCCTATGAGGAAATGCCAGGAATTGATCCCGCGATTGTTGTCCATGAGATTAAGACTTACCCGGACGCTAAACCCATCCAGCAACGTTTGCGTCAGATTCACGCACGAAAAGCGGTTGCAATTAAAGCAGAAGTTGAAAAGCTGCTGAAAGCAGGTTTCATTTATCCAATCCCGTTAACGGATTGGGTATCGAATATTGTTCCAGTTAACAAAAAACAGGGAACAATAAGAATATGCATCGATTATAGGGACATTAATCGAGCTTGTCCAAAGGACAACTACCCAACACCCTATATCGATCAAATAATTGACGATTGTGCCGGCAGTGAAATATTTTCCTTTATGGATGGTTTTTTCGGTTACAATCAAATCAATATTCTACCTGTCGATCAACCAAAAACAGCTTTCATTTGTCCATGGGGGACATTTTCTTATTGCAAATTACCTTTTGGGCTTAAGAATGCAGGAGCAACTTTTCAAAGGGCGATGTCTTATGCGTTCCATGACATCAAACACATTGTGCAACCGTATCTCGATGATTTGCCCGCTCATTCATTACATTGAGCTGATCACCTTGTCCATTTACGAGCAATTTTCATGAGGTGTAGGCATTATCGAATTCGGTTGAACCCACACAAATGTGTCATCTGTATAGGAGTGGGACGATTGCTGGGATTTGTAGTTTCAAAAGCCGGCATTCACATCGATCCCTCGAAGGTAGAAGCTATCATCAAATTGCCTCCTCCTTCGAGTCTTCGCCAACTCCAAAGTTTGCAGGGGAAAGCAAACTTTTTACGACGATTCATTCCTAACTACGCCGAGGTTACAAAGGGTTTTACCCGGTTGTTGAAACTGAACGCTCAATTCTCTTGGGATGAGATAGCTCAGAAATCTTTTGATGCACTCAAGCACGCGTTGACCCATGCACCGTTGCTGCATCCTCCCAACTACAACCAGGATTACTTTTTGTACCTCGCCGCCGCTCATTCCACCATTGGAATGGTCTTAGTACAGGAAGATGAATTTGGAACAGAACATGTGATATATTACCTTATTCGGACGCTAAATCCAACTGAACTCAAATATTCACATGTGGAGAAATTGGCATTGGCAGCCGTTCAAGCTGTCCAACGTTTTCGTCACTACATTCTACTCCGTAAAACTACAGTCATTTCGGATTGCAACCCTATGATCTACATTTTGACTAAACAATTGCTAGGGGGCAAGTACTCTAAATGGATCGTTATCCTGCAAGAGTTCGACTTGGAGTCTGAGAAATCTAAGTCTAAGAAATCTTTAGTTTTTGCAGAGTTAATGTGTGACTTCCTGCGTGCTGTCACGGAAACTGTGGCAGAGGAACCCATTGCGGACAAATCTTTGTTTCTCATCAACACTTTAGATCCGTGGTATGGAGATATCATCGTCTATCTCCAGACCCAATCCTTTCGGCCCAAAGTTTCAAAGTCAGAATGTCGGAAGATTCGATTCCAGTCCCAACAGTACAAAATTATAGGAGATACTCTTTATCGTCGTGGGGCGGACTTGGCTTTTCGACGTTGTTTGACTCACGAGGAAGCTGAAAGGGTTCTGAATGACTGTCACTCTGGAGCGTGTGGCGGTCATATGTCTGGGTATGCCACAACCCAAAATATATTGCGCGCTGGCTACTTCTGGCTGTCTTTGTTTAAAGACTGTATTACTGCGGTCCAAAAATGCCACAACTGTCAAGTGTTTGATCACAAGATGCGCGCTCCACCTGCTCCTCTCCACCCTATAATTTCCGTTGGTCCTTTTGCCAAATGGGGTATTGATTTTATTACATGTAACCCTCACTCGGCCGGGGGGCATGCGTATATCATCCTTGCGGTAGATTATTTTACTAAGTGGGCCGAGGCGATGCCTACATTTGAGGCAGACGGCAAGACAGCTGCAATTTTCGTATTCAATCACATAATTGCTAGGTTTGGTGTCCCACAAGAGATAATCACTGACCATGGGCGCCATTTTCGAAACGTTATGATGACAGAACTTACAGGCCAGCTTGGTTTGTGTCACGATAGTTCAACTCCTTATTATCCACAAGCGAATGGTCTGGCTGAGTCCATCAACAAAGTTTTAGCTATCATGATCCGACGAATCATTGGTATTCATCGGTCGAATTGGCACAACATGTTATTTTCCGCGCTTTGGGCGTACCGAACCTCAGTGAAAACATCAACAGGGTTCACTCCTTTCCAACTAGTTTATGGTTTGGAAGCTGTGCTGCCCATTGAATACGAAATCCCGGCACTTCAAATGGCCATCGAATTACTTCCAGCTACTTCCGAAGAGGAGAAGCGTTTATTATACTTAGCTCAATTAGATGAGACTCGACGTGATGCTACATTGGCGATCGAGACTCATGCAAAACGTATGAAAGCTCAGTATGATCGAAATGTGACCCCTCGAAATTTTTCGGAAGGAGACCTAGTGCTATTATATGATCAAGCTAACGATAAATTAGGTGCTGGAAAATTCGTTCCTATGTGGCATGGGCCCTATATTTTCAAGCGAAAGCTAGGAAAAGGGGCCTATGAGCTGGTAGACTTTGACGGGGAGTCTTTGGATAAACCCAGAAATGGACTTTACCTAAAGAGGTATTATGCTTAAATCATGGGTATGGAGATTTTAGTTAGGTTAGGTTTTTCTTTCTAGCTGGTGTGTTTGTTAGTTTAGACAGTGTGCTTGGCTTAGAAAGTGTGTTTTTCGTCGTTATTCTGCTTATCTTGGTTTTACCCTTGATGTTTGCAGATGTCGATGCCTCTCCAAACATACATTAGATTCACTGATGGTGCTTGTCGTAGTACACAGAATATCTCTTCCGCAGCTTGGGTTATCTATTCACCCTCTGACGAGTTAGTTTCTATGCATGGGGTGAGCCTCGGTCAAACAAAAAACAACATTGCCGAGTACAGTGCAGTGATTGAGTTATTGTCTGAATCTATTTCATTTGGGATTCGGAGTTTGATAGTGAGGTTAGATTCTGAACTCGTTGTATTACAGCTTAATAGAGTGTATTCCATTAGAAATCTAGTGTTATTAAGGTTATTTTTGAGAGTGCGTCTCTTGGAACGTGAATTTGATTACATTGAATATCAGCATATTCCAAGGTCTTTAAATACATTAGCAGATGCAATTGCTTCTCGAATGTTAAACAGACATTTGCAATAATCATACATGTAAATTTAAAAACATTTCATCACACATGTTTAACAAGATAAGTCGGTAATAATGATATATATAGATAGGAGTGTGTCAAAAAATACATCGTCTTCGATCATAAGTTGAAAAACACCTTATGATCGGCAAAAATGATAAGTACAAAAAACCAAGATGTCACATGTGTCTACAAAGCGACCATATAATCACTGGTGATGCTCTCTATACGACACCAGTGCACGGGCTACCCTACATAAGAACCTCCTAAAAGGTCCTGGGACTGCGACTACATAGCGCTGAAACCTGATAGGGATATCATCTATAGTAGTCTCTGGTATATCTGTTGTAAGACGCTCTAGGTCTTGTTCCAACTCAGCTAGGGTCTCTGTGGCCTCGTCCCGTGGGGCCGGTGCCGCTGCAACTGGTAGTCTCCTCTCGAAAGGCCGGAGATTGGCTGGACGACGTGGACCTACATCTGCATTTTGAAAATTATTACTATCAGTTTTGAGACGATATAAAAAACAAAAAAAATAGATAATTTAAAAACTTGTGAAAAATGAATTACCTGTGTCATCCCATTGTTCTCCCGGTGGAAGAACCATGTCCGGATCTCCATGAAAATCAACTTTGGAATAAGGAAAATCCTGTATAGAAAAGACCTAGTCCTCCAACCAGTGAAAGTACTCCGGAGTAAATCGGACAACCTCCGTGCCCTCATCAGGATGACGGGCCATAACCGCAACACATCGCATCAATTTAGGCTCTCGGGGAGGCCCAACCTCAACAGTGAGCTGCTGTGGGATCAACATCAGAACCCTCTCTAAGGCAAAACTCACAACTAAAGGCCCATAACCAAAAGTCTTTAGCTGTCCAATTTTGGTTCTAGTCAGTTGGCCCTTTAAATTGGCCAACACAGCATCACACCAGTTGAAAATGGTGCCTCGATAGCAATCAATCGCCATCCGCATTTGGGATCCAGTGGAAATGTGTAAAGCGGAAACCCCGCAAATTCTGGTAACTGTAAAAGAAATCACCATAAGTTCAGGTCGGGATATAGTTTTGATCTCTATCCCCTTCTCCTGAGACCGAGTGTTACACCACTCTAGTCGGAGACTAGCAATGGACTATCCACCCGGCCTAGTCCCAAACAGAGTCAAGTGTTCGCCTCTCTTGGGAAAACCAGTGAGGAAGTAGATATCTGAGGGCTCTATCTCGAGCTGGTGCCCTCCAATGTAAAAACACTGGTCCTGAACGTTCCATCTCTCTACCAGCCACTCTAGAAAGCGCACTTGGGCCCTCATGCCAGGTATGGCCCAGTATTTGTAAAGGCCGCATGCCTTCAAAGAATCAATGGACGGTTGATGACTAATGGCGGCCAAATCAACATCTTTGTGCTCTCTCTTGCGCCAATCAAGCATGGTGGGCAATCTACACACCAGAAAACATCCATTAGAATCCATGAAATTAAAAATTGTTGGTCCAATTTGGAGAATTTGGGGTTTGTAAACCCTTTCCGCGGAGTACGCACCCCGCCTTTAGGAACAGAGCGTGGGTACGCAGGTTCCTTTAAGGCAAGGTGCGTACGCCCGCCATTTTCCCAACTGAGAAAATGTCGGGGTACGCAGGTCCCTAGTTTGGCACCTGCGTACCCCGAAAGGCAGATCTTGAAACCCCAAAGCCTCCAAAAAATGACATCTAGGGCCTAAAAACAAATTCTAAACAAATGAAAATGAAGAGGAGGATGTTGTAGGATACCTGAAAGAGACGACGTTCGATTTCGACGGTCGGATTCTCCGCAATGTCCACGAGAAGTTTCTTGCCAAAAGCCCTTTTTCTCTCCTCAACAGTAAAATGGTAAAAATGAATTGGTAAAAGCCCTTTTTATAGGTTTTTTGGGTAAATAAATGGTAAACTTGTTTATTTTTCACCATGAAAAGGTATTTTTCAAAGTATTTTTATCTATCTTTAAACAAGTATGAGTAATGTGTTGGTTTTTGTGCAGGATAAAAGGATTTTCAGGGAAAATTGTCATTTTTTACAAACAAAAACATCAGAGTCATCTTTAAGCCCTTTTCTGACTCCTAAAACATGAAAAGATTGCCGAGCGTTTCTTTTACACTCGTTAAAACGGAATTAAAAGACGGTCCTCTTATAGCCCTTTTCTGACCGTAAAAACAAGAAAAGATTGCCGCATTTTTGTCATTTCAAATTCGATACTGGAAATAAAACGACGTGTCCTTGATCGCTTTTTACATTTCAGGTCAAAGACATTAATCATGAAAGTACTTCTTGGTTGTAAAGATCAAGCGGTTCTCTCAAGTATTATTTTATACTTTTTCGGGCTTGGGAGACACAAATTTACGAAAAAGGTCAACCCTGGAGTCTTCTTAAGTTTTTCAGACTCTCTAAAATTGAAAAACGCCGAGTTTCTCCTATACTGGACTCGTTAAAATTTCACAGTAAAGGACCTGTTCGATTACAAACAGGAATGGACCACTCCTTCTTAGGGTTCGAATCTAAACTAAGTTGGACTCATCCGAAGGATGAACTTATAATCAAGCATATGTTATCCTCCTCAAGCTTGTAAAAAATAAAGGGGTACTTGCCAGAAATGGTGGGGGAAAAGAGAGAAAAATGAGCCTATTTGTTATCCTTTGTCTCAGAGAAACCTTATCACCACTTTTGAACATGACACCTTTTCATTCACCTGGGTTGGGAAATCCTTTGACTAACAGTTGATCAAACCACATTGAAAATCTTCAGCCGGTTCCAGGTATTAACTTTGGGTCAATTGTCACCAAGCCATCTGTCATGTCGTTATGTGTTCAAGAGGTTACTGCAAATAAACCATTCATCTGTAAAATACCTGTCATCCATTTTGACCATCCCTGAGTCAGTCCTTACAGCTACATTTCTTCAACTTGATTTATGATTTCGTGTTGTGGGCTTGCCTGCATCGGGTCGCTTTCTATCGACATCAGCACATTATCTAGAAAGATGACCTAGAAATCGTCAGTACCTTGAAATCTGCATGCATCAATGGCAGGTTTCTCGCCTTTGACGACGGTTTACATCATTGACTTTCGATCGAAGGATTCCGTGATATGTTCGACATCAACACATTCATTCACATCTCATGGATTGTACTGGGTACTTTGAGAACCATTGACATCACTGGCGGTCTCTCTCACGCTTGTTAACAGTTTACATCATCGACTGGTAATCAAGTGGTTTCTACCATGTTCGACATCAACTCATTTATTCACATGGATAGAATCGTACTATTTCGGGAAGTAGAAATGAAGACCCTGGATCTAGTTTCCACCATCCGGGCTGCGAGGAGTTTTGTATTCATTATACAGTAGACTAATCATAAACAGATGGCTGCATCCATACTGTGTCTACATGAGTCTATGATTATGATGTACTGCGAAATCATTCCTATATCAGAGCAGTAGTTAGTTTGTTAGTTAAAGTTTTCAATCTGAGTATGGGAATGCCTACCTCAGCGATGATATGATCTTATATATGTATTTTGTGTTGAATATTTTTAGGTTTCGATTAGGCTCTCCACAAGATAATCCTTGAAATGATAAAGTACTTCACCCTTCCTAGATGATATGAAACCCTAATCTACTACAGGCTTCGCACTTTAGGGGGCAATCTGTTACACTAAAATTTGTCACCATGACTATTTGCAATCAGTATGGCTCCATCAACTGTCATACTGTCCTCCTTGGCAAGTCTTATACCTCTGCTCCTCATGTCAAACTCCAAGAAAGAGAGAAATTCCTTAAAAAGTCAATTAACTCTGGTTACGCAGTTTCTCATAACCTTACCTGCGTGTACGCACCTCCAGTTCACAATACCTGCATGTACGCACCTCAAGTTCACAATACCTGCGTACTTGTACGCTCTGTCTGTAAAGGGGTGGGTGCGTACTCCTGTAAAGGTCAAAAGGCGCGAGTTTTACTTCAAAAAAGTTACTTGTGGTCGAATCTAAAGCATTCTAGAAGATGGTTTGACGTGTATTGAGCGCCTCCAGATGGTTCATGCATCCCTATGAAAGAGGAACTTATCCCATCAAGAGGGGAGCTATCCCATTGAAAGAGGGGCTTATCCCATTGATGGTGGACCTGATTAACTTCCTCCAAAGCATTATAAATACAGGCATTGGGCCAGAGGGAGGGGAGGTTGAAAGCTGAACATTCCTAAGGGTAGATGCTGTTGAAATTAGGACTCCCTTATAGAGCTTGAGAGGAGAGATTCCCATCCTTTCTTAGCTTCATTTGGAAGTGGGTGAGCTGATCAAAGTAAAGGAGAACTCTTGCTGGACCCTGGGAGGGACCTGCACAACACCAAGGCACTAGTTGTAATGGTTTCTTTTGTTTCCAATTAATACAATTAAGTTCATTTTTCTCAACAAGTTGTTATATATAATTTGTTTCATATACTCCTTGGCCTTTATGATGAATATGTTTTATTATATGAGTTATTCAGGTGCTATGTAATCGTTTGCTTGTTAGTGAATGCAGGTTTCAAAGAGAAGGAGGAGCTCATATGGATCGGAGAGGCTTGGCTGCTACAAACAGCATTGGACTAAATGTATGATTTAAACACCTGGCTGCTTGTATTTTAAATGCATATTTAGGGAAAGATAGTGCTTGATTGTTTTGTTTGTCACTAGAAAGCCTTAGCTTCTAGGGAGGTCGGTTTTGTCCGCAAAATTGACTCTTTCCGCATGACAATACTTCTCATTCAACCGTACCTTGGGGTGACCAAATCGCATCCTTATCATCCTCCTATAGTCGCACCATTCTTCAAAGCTATCTTTATGCATACCCCATCACCATGCACGCATAGTGTGCAGCGCCAAATCCAGTGCTTGGAAGCAATGATTCTCAGGTACTTCTCTTTCAAAAGCATCCAAGAACTTATCTACATCAATTAAACCATCATAATAAGGTAAATTTCTTACCTCTGATGATACATAGTGCATTGATTTAGTCATCATGCTGCAGTGCAGTGTGGATACTTCGTGCAACTTATTTTTACAATGTTCGAACTCTTCATCTGAATCCAAGGTACAGGAACTTTCACGGTCCTATGCAATTCATCCATCAAACATTGGATTAACCCAATCTTGGTCTCGCGTTGTTATTTTATAGATCTGGTCCAAATCATCATCGCTTTCATAGTCGCGGACTAGTTCAGTATAGCGCAGTCCTTCTGTAGGGTCCAATGGGACTACAATGCGAAGTGTTTTCCTTTCAAATGACATTGTCTGCTTCTTCAAATTGATGACCCAATTCATGTCAATAGCCCAATAAATTCCCAAGAGCGTGGGATATGGATTGTTGTCATCAACAATTTCTATTACTTCAAAATTAGCCAGCGTGCTTGCACCTTCTATGGCTACAGTCACCCCATGCAATTGTCCCATAGGGATAATCTTCTATTGATTTGCCATCCTCAATTGAATCAGAGACCACTGTAGCGCAGGTTTCATCATTCTCACCCAATTCTGTTTAGGAAAAATGTTCGCGTCAGACCCCAAATCGAAAATGACTTGATCCGTCTCATGGTCTCCTATTTGTATGGTGAACCTCATCTCCCGCCCTGTTCTCAGTTTATGTCTGGCAATATTTTTGACCGTGCGGTGTCCATCAGAAGAATTATCCTTACCGGAACATTTTTTTATCAACTCCTGGAGTCCTTTCATATCCCTTCTACCATGCAGTAGCTTCATACATGTCTCCAAGAAATTAGTAAGCATGGAGGGGTCAACCTCTTCAGATAGCTTGTTCTAACTTCCTAAGGTAGAGGCCTCAGCGAAGCTTTTCTTTGCTTCCATGAATGTTTCGTTCACTCTCAAGATCAAACGCAAATTCCTTTTCTAGAGCCTTGTGGACCCATCCACCTTCTTCTGGTTGTTTTCCCTTATCATCACCAGTCGTCATACCACTTCGCAACATGATATTCACATTGGGATCCTCTTCGCGGGGCTCGTCCCTCATCATCTGCAGGTTCTGGGTAGGTTTTTGAGGCAGCACCTTTTTCTCCTGCATTTTAGCTATCAATATAGGGCATTCTTATATCGCATGGTCAAACTGAGTACAATACCAGCATGACAAGCATGTTTGGCTCATACACTCCTATGTGTAGTGTACTATCACTCCACAATTCTAGAAAATAACATGCCCTTGACCTCTACAAGGTCCACCTCCTCCTCGGCCTCGTCTGCATCCCTGATATCCTTTGTGTGCTCCCCACTGCCATGATCTAGAGGCCAAGTATTTGTTTTCATCCGATACGCGAGTGTTCTTTCCATAATCAATTCATAGCTGCAACAGTTACACTCATCGTGACCCATCGATTTACAGAAATTATAGAATAATTGTTGCGGCATTTGTACAAATTTTTGCAACAAGTGACAATTGTTCATTACATGTTTTCCATCTACTTGACAAATAGCACACCATAGTGCAAGCCCTATACTTGGTCATGCTAGAACTTCCTACCTCAAAGGCAATGGCCCTCCTCCTGTAATATAATTCACAAAGATAGGGCAATGATCTTTATCATGACCGTGGCTTTTACATTTGAGGCACCAAACTTCTTCGCGCACCTATGGCAGAGCTGCTTTTTCCTTTTTCAAGCTCTACAACTCCAAGCAAATATTTTGCAATTCTGCCTGAATCTATTGAACTCCCAAAGCAACATCCTGAATAGGTGTTTCATGCAATCTCATAGCAATTTCTAGGGCTTATGCCTGAGTTCCTATATTTTTTTGTGATAAAGAAACCCTTAGGTGGGACAGGAGCGAGGCTACAAACCATTTGCGGTGCTAACTATCTAAGATATTCATATTAGCTTCGAGGATCTGGCACTTCAATCTTTGATCTAGCTCCCATGGCATTTCACTAGGCCTCATCATGATTTCCTTAAATCCAACTATCAACTGCGATTCAAATTTAGGCTTATTGAATTCTTTGTTCAGACTAGTTTGAGTGTTTGTTAATGATGCCAACAGATTATCAGTGTAGTATTTAATGTACCATGTCAACACGCAATCTTGTAGAGAATTAACCAACTGCGCCTTCTTTATATGATCATTTGTAATATTCTGTGTCGTCCACACAGCCTTCACAACAAACCAAAACCAATCCGGATCCTCACTTCCCAAGCCCTTGAAAATGGGAAACTTCATGGTATTTGACATGTTGAACGGCGGCAGAGGTGGTGGAGGTGTGGGTGAATCTGTATGTTGTGGAGGTGGTGTGGGTAGATGAGGTATTCACGGAAAACCCTGATTTATCAACTGTACAACATTTTGTGGTGAGGCTTGTACCGCTCCCTGATCGTCACTTGAAGGAGGTTCTATCAATGGGCTATATTTAGGACCTGCTCTTTCTTGATTTCTAAAGAATCATCCACTTTGCGTAGATCCAAACATCAAGGCAGTAGCATAACCCGCTTTTCATACAAGAGCATTTTAATCCAAGTATTCAAAGATTTCAACTACCTACCTCGTGGTCCCTTGAAAAAATGTTGATATGCTTCGCTATAACTGACTGAGGTATCGACCACAAATTCTGTCACAAATCCTCCTATGACTCGATAAAGCCAGTGATCGAAAATGCACGTGATCTTATCTTCAGAAGCTTCCAACCTCCACACTAGCTCCGGAGTCCACACTATCGGACCGTCAGGCCTCCACCTTCCTTGGTCATCTGCCAGTTTAGTGATCCACTCGTATAGTTCGATCAGGAAGGCGCAGAAGAAGATCTCGTGAATTTATGTGTACAAATATATGTCCAACCACCATTCTTTCGTCAGGCGCGGATTTCTATTTTATTGCGTCGTGAATTCATGGATCTTTCTATCCAACCACTCCTCAATTTCCTTCTTTGTCAAATTCCATTGATGCGACATCACACATCTCTTTATGCAGATTTGAGTCCCAGCAATGGAACCATTTGTTAGGTTAGTGGGTCCTAACCTAGGTTAAGAGTTAGCTGTGCCAAACAAATCCCTACACTACTGGCCTTTTCGGCATCAATCCGCGAAGAGTGGACTGAAGTCTCACCCGAAGCAGTATGGGGGGATGTTGGAACCAAGTTTTCGCACCCATAGATCAGTGTGATGTCGTTTTGTTCCATATATTTGTCTTCGCGTAGATCGATAAGCCCTTATGTCTTATCGATATAACTACCTTGAATCAGCCTCTAGACCTCTACGAAGGTCTATGACTGGCTTTCGCAAACCTTGAACAGGCTAATATGCTACTTTGGCGCTTTAAAGATTACTCTTAACCCAGTATTTACTCAGATCTACTTAAATGTTCGATAACTTTAACATACAATGATATAATCTTCACGGAAACAGTTAACAACAATTGTGGTCATATAAAAATATAGACCCAATAAAGACGCGCATCAATACAACATTATTTCATAAACCCATAATTCATCATAGCATAAAGCGCATTCATACGTAAGAGAATTAAATAGGTAAAACCCAGGAATTTCTGTAATAATCTTATTTTTTAATGTTTAGTCCAGCTTACAGACTCAAGACTTCCCTGTGCACTCAACTACAAGGGTCTGCACACTCAGTTGCGGACTTCTACTCTAGGCCTCTGCGTACCCAGCTGTACATCCTCTTCTCCCTCTAAGACTTCTACGATCTTCCCTCTATTGACCCATTACATTCATCTTCGTTATTGATATCCTCTTAGATTATCTAAGACATACTAATTTATATAATCCCATGGTCCATGGACCATGGGTAGATCTTCAAAATCCAACTCAAATTACATAAAAGAGGGTAAAACCCTTTTTGACTCTTTAACTATCTATGCACTCTGTGACCACAATTTGCGGAGACTTTACATATTTATACAACAAAATTTGGGCTTTTGCCCCAAAATAGACCTAGGGTACCCCATCCCAATAGAGCATGTTGGTTGTGCAAAACTAACTCTGTCGATGGCTTGATCCTCGATCACAACAAGTGTAGAGTCTGGAATGGAATAACACAAGGCATTATCATCTCGAGGATCATCCGAGTACGAAGACGGAGTTTGAGGTACAAAATGCATATGACAACTCAATGGACGCACAACCAAATCTGCGCGAAACTTAAGTGAAGTGATGTTGGGAGGATGTGATAGTTGAACAAATGTCTATGTCTAATCTTCCACATCACTCTTTAGTCATGGAGTTGTTTGACGAGGGGACGACGGACAATCACTAGTGACAGTGACCATATATGTCTGCGATTGCGTAGCTCCATCATTGAAGTATGCCGAGTGGGGCTTAAGCTTGAACTTATTCTTGGGATTGATAGATTGGATAAGACAATACTTGAATCTGTCAATGAGATACTGGAATTTCATTTGGATTTTCGGTGCTTGAAACTGCAAAACATGGAAGCGCTGCCAAAAATCATCAAACGATTCATGCAGGGCCTTTTGTTGTTGTAACAGTTTTTGGTCAAGATGTTCTAGATCAAAATGATGGAAATTATCTTCAATGAGATCACAAAAATTCTCGAGTGAGTGCACGCTGTCAGACGGTAAGTTGCAGCACCACTGTAGTGGGGATTTGCGAAGTGTGTATGCAAGCAGCAGACTAGCATGTTCATCAGAACAACCATCTTCCTCATTAAGCATGGCAAGGAACTCTTGTAAGAACATAGGCCATGCTAGTTCACCTTCACTGACATACGTGAATTCAGACAAGAGATAAAAAACCTCCCTCGTGATTTTGAGAGGTTCAGCATGTGAAAAACATCATGGAGGGGTGAGTGTAACAAAATCCATGATAGATGTGAAAAGATTCAAAACATGATGAGAGGACATAGCTTGTCATCTGGCCCTCCTTATAGCGCCAGAAATGTTGATGGTGTTGGACCCGCCAACATGTCAGGGGATCTCCCCGGTAAGAAGTCTCAACTAGAACTCAGACCGTTTGGTGTAGGAGTCCCAACAGTAGGTCGTACGGTATCGCCTTTACCACGGTTTCATACAAAGGCAAGTAAGATGTCCCTGTTGGTAGCAAGGGTGTGACATATGCAGTAAGTCAAGGAGGTTCATGAGTGGTTCTAACACACGGAGGGTGAGGTGTGTGTGCCCCTTGGAAACCTATGAAAGCATGAAGTTAAGAAAGGAACACACTAGCTAAGATGCGTCACAACATGGAAGGTAAGTAGGCTAGAAATCCAAAGTGATGGTTAAACCAACAGCAAATTTTAGCAAGATTCATACATACATATACATAAAATAGCTACACATTCATGTGCAAGCAAACAGAAAAATATATCATTTAGAGTAAACAAGATAGATAAAATACAATACGACATATGCATGAAATGTGTTGGCTATGTTATATTAAGAAGTGTAAGTTCCAATCATACAATACAACCATAACCAACCACTAGTTCCAACACCGGAACGTTACAGTCACAGTCGCCTGCTCCTCCAAAGAGACATACTAGCTTTGCACAGTGGAGAAGCCAAGGCTCATTATAATATTGTCCAAGCTCTCTCTAAGATACTCCTATCGGAAGCTTAGCTGAACAAAAGCCTTTACAATGAGTTATGGGGGACTATGAATACCAAAGGGTGGGGTGGTCCTTGACATTCCCCTTTGTGACAATTCATCTACCCTCATGAATCTTCATCTACTCTACGGTTGTTACATCCGACATACAACACTTGAACTTACACTTGATAAGATATTACATACAATGTGCACATGTACCCATGTGAGACAAAATAGGCTTGAGCAAGCCATGCAAGACATCACTATGACTCGGACAACAGTGAGAAGACCAGCTCTTCGACATCCTCATGGTGGTCAATAGTAGTGAACTGATGCCAAGCTCGGTAGTCTACGATGTTGTCCGTGTACTCTAAGGTGACATCTTTCTAGAAACGAACTCCTACCTCCATAGCATCCGAGTACACTGCTTGAGCTCCTTTGTCCAACTTGTCTAATAACATGCACATCATTGTCTTAAGTGCGGTCATACCAGTGACATACTAATGCATGGTGTTTGCATTGATCACCAAGTTTGGGTTGGTGGCTATGTGCATCAACTCGTCAAAGTACGAGTCAAGATCCAGTTGTACATGTGCCTTAGTCCTTTCCTGGGTGAGTGTCCCAATAGATGGGATTGTATGTTCGTGCACAACAACATCCATACTCCTGAATACCCGTGCATGGGAAGACTATAGACTAGTGATGAGTTGTGGGAGATCTTCATAGTTTCGGATTGGACTCTAGATGCATGCCTTCAGCTCGATCGCTCTGGGCTTCATCATCTTGGGTAAGTGTAATGGGGCTCCCTTGTATATCATTGTCCATGTTTGCATGTAATCAATAGCAGCAGGCATGTTCAACAAGATATGTGCTCTCCTAGAACATCATTGCTGCCAGCCATTAAGATGGACAACTGCCTTATGAATGGTACCAAACTTGGAATACAACAACCTCATGACTATGTCAAGGGACAATACTTCATCCAGTATTTCCTTCTTCAACTCTACTTGGGTGGATTTTGTAACCAGTTCTTCTCCCTGCTTGGCCGTCTGCAATTCTTTAGCCATTCGCTTGTTCTCTGCTATCAAGAAACGAACACTCCAGCTAGTGGCTTCAGCATATGCTCTGGTAGCATCGGCCAATGTTGCTAGATGCTCGTGCACGTCAGACACAATCACTCGTTCCTCAAACTGCACAGGAGATGTGCGATCATTGGATTTGACACTCTACGAGATTGAACAACTCTATGTTGGGACTCATTCAATGAGATGTTGTGCATCTCTCCCTCCGGATTGTCTCCAAGGATTTCAGTGTCTCCTTGGTCACTTGGGACTTGCTCCGCTTCTAGATCCGGTGAAGCTGGTGGGTCGACCTCATGATGGTGAGGCATGAGGTAAATATCTTGCTCTAACTCCTATTGTTCCATATCTGTATCCATCTGCTCAAGTGCTTGTTCAATCTTTCGAGCAAAGTCCTGCTCTTACGATTTCTCACCTTGCCTGCTTGGTGCTAGTTGTTCAGATGAGTTGACTAACTATACGGGCATAGTTTCATCATTCTGTACATGTTTCTCTCCGTGTTGTACCTATTCCTACTGCACTTCCTTCTCCTGCCTGCACAGTTCTTGTTCCTTCCCGAGTTTCTCCTTCAACTCATGCAACTCCTTTTTTGTTTCCTCCATTCTCTATTTTTCTCTCTGCCTTTGTCTGTTCCTCTTGTCATGTTGTTGCCTCTTCGCCTCTATTTCCATATCTACTTTCTGAACAAGTGGGTCTACTCGGAACTTCCAGCATTGTTCTACCTCCATGTTGTCGATAAGCTTCCTCTTGCCTTTGCCGCGCACTGGTACGTTTACCTCTACTACTGCTACTCTCCTAGATGTTGCTTCACGTTGCTTCACTAACCATTCAACAACGATGTCGACCAGTTCATTGGGCCTAGAGAAGCTGTAAAAATATCTCCATGGGTCCTCCTCCCCCTAATGACATGCCTCGTGGATCCACTGAAACTTTACTCTTGCACAGTGATCTTTTACAAAACAAAGCGGGTCATACGAATTGTAACTTCAGGTGGCGAATGGATATCTCTTGATATCCTCTTCTTCAGCATCCGCATGCTTGAAATTTTGTATCTTGTATAACCCGGTCCACAATGGAAGAGCAGACCAAGGTACCTTCTTCTTCTGGTGTAGCCTAGCTGATAGTCTTGTCGAGATGTGGTATGATACTTCCTGCATGACGAGCTTGTCCAAGGAAAAATTTGGTAGAACATGTGGAGGCTTCTCCATGTTGTACATCCGTGTCAAGGTGTCGGATGGTGAGGCATACCAATCTGCTATATCAATCAGTGGCTCCATTGCTACCTTCAAAATGCAAGGCAGATCCTGTCCAAATATCATCTTGTAAACTGGGGTGATGAAATGATCTGATAGTCGTGTGATAACTCCTCTGAAGCTGCATTCGGAAAACATTTTACAATAAGTGTTCACAGAGGTCTCTGCCAATGTCCATGCCCATTTCAAGCCCAGGAACTCCTGACAGGCACAGATTTCATTCAAAATGTAAGCGGACATGTAGATTTCTACTTGCTAACCTTTGGGTGGTTGTCGAGCTCTTTCTACCTATTCCTTCAGCCGGTGAGCCAACATGTCAGACCAGTTGCATGTTTTTCCTTCACTCGAGAGTTGGTCCAACGCGATCACCCAACTTTGTGGGAAGGTTTCCGTGCTCTCTTAGCCATACAAGCGACATGAAAATATGACCAAGTATTGATACGCCTCCCGCAGTATCTTCGTCTTGTAAACCTGGTTGGGTGTCATCCTGAATTTGGCTGGCTCCTTCACCCAGTTCTTCAAGATATCTTTGGTGTTGGCATTGCTGTTGGGTATGATGAAGGGTGTCTCCATGATGACCACGGGCTTCGACATATGATACATCTGTTCATAATCCTATGCCCTAAAGCTAGCAATCTCTATCCCACTAACAGTACTCAATGTCATTGCCTTGGGGTCAGTGTGAGAGACGATCCAATGTATCATGTCCATGCATGGGAACACGAGATACTTGCATGGAATCTGGTACAAACCAGACTTGTGGATGTTCACATAGACTTGGCGTTCTTCAAGGTCTTCCCCAAATTTTCCTGCAAATGCATCATTAACCTCTTGTCATTTCAGCTTGATGTCCTTGTCTACAATCAGCTTGGTGTCTTCATAGATTGGCAAACTTGTAGACACTCACTCAATTGTTGTTTCAGTTGCGCTTTCATCTTTGTCCTTTGATCCTGGTCTCTTTGAGGCTATTGATCCCGAACTACTAAGAGACGGATGAACACCTGCTAGATTTGGAGACATGGAGACATGCACGGCAAGAAATCTATCAGCTAAAACCAAAGCAAACTTGAGGAATAACATGCAACATACCTGTCGATCGACTTGCAAGGATTGCACAATTTTTCCTGGGAGGTCGGGAGACTGGCTACTGAAACTACGTAAAAGGAAATCTGGGCTTTTGGGAGGCTAGTTGACTATTGGAATTTGACAATGCACAATCCAGGATAGCCTGCTGGCTACTAAGATTGTGCAATGTGCAATTTCAGCTAGCAAGGATTACAGGCCCAGTGTCTCCATTGTGCAATTTTCTGAGCCAGCAGTCACTGACCCTCTGAATTATGCAATGCAAGACTAGAGGACAACCACTGGGCAGAAATTCACATTTTCATAGATGAAGGCATAGCCTTCCCTCTCAAGATTGTGCAATGTTGTCTTGGTGAGGCAGAGTCTGGGCCAAGGCTGCCCAGACCCGCCAATGGGAAACTGAAAGCAAAAGTGGATGTGAATGCATGGTGATACTAATTTTAAGTAGAAGTGAATGATCGTGCATGCAAACAGTGAATGCAAGATTCAGAAAATGGAACAGTATGCATGTGTGTGAAGCAAGTCACCGAATCGGCGACCGTTCTTTCAAAACAGTGCCATGCATGCGACAGTAGTTAGATGCTAACGAACACTAAAACGATGCTAATACAAGATAATATGCATGTAAACGATAGCAATTGTTCAAAAAAATCAAGAAAACGACACTCGCACAAGCCAAAAAACAAAAAGCGACAGAAATGCTGCAAAATACAAGTTAAGAGGACTTACCCATAAATAATTGAGTTGGATGTGTCGAATACTCCTGGATGTGTTGTGGGATGTCAGAGCTCCAAGATCAATGTGAAGAAGTGAGCTTTGAAGCATCAAATAAATAAGTTTGAGGCTCATGACACACATGCCACAAATTTAGGAAAAAGCGACACTTGGAGGAAAGGTTCTAAAACGATCTTTGCATGTAACCTCTAGCTGCTAAAAATAGTTCCCTAAAATCTAGGGATGTTTTTTTCATGTTTCTTTTTTCTATTCTTGGAAAAAGCAGCCCACGCATGCAAGTCAAGTTTTCTCAATCCCAGTTGGAACTGGTCAACCCGATGGCACATGCAACAGCTTGCTTTCCTAAGGGAGAAATTTGCACATTTCTGGGGGGAGCTGGGCTATTTGCCCAAAGGGATTGTGCAATTTCTGGACTGAGCAGCTAACTGATGCCCAGGATTGCACAATTTTGGGGCTGAGCAGTCTTGCTAGGTCAAATTGTGAAATTTTTCCAGGGAAAGTTGATAGGCAGAATTCAGCAATTCCTGAGCCCAGCACGCTGTGAGTCAGGATTGCGCAATTTTTGGAGGGAAGGTTGGTTCCCTTCTAGAATTGCACATTTTCTTGAGGGGTCTGCTCAACCTGCAGCTGAACCAAGTCCAAAGAAACGGCCTTTGAGGGGAATGAAACAAGCTATCATGCACAGGCTGGAAATCTGCTAGAAAACCACTAAAGCTTATATAATTGATAGTGTAAGACATGTTGTTGAGGATGGTAGGTAGGGAGGCTCCAAAACGAAGCTAAGGAAAAATTTTTGAGGGTGGTTGTAGCTGCTACAACAATAAAATATTCAAGAGCCCAGCTCATTTAATTATTGCTGCTCACGGCAGTAGTTCGACCCTTGTTACTCCAGCCTATTCATAGTAAAGTTATTCCAGATACTTCTCGGGCTCGAACTGGGATACCTGCTCCAATCATTAAGATCCCTGTCCTCCATGCGTAGTGGTGGCACCCTACCAAAAACTCTCCCTCAATCGGCACCTCATCTAATAGCAATGGAGTAAATACTTTGAATTTTATAGCATCTGGGTCCTTGGTAACTTTTAAGGTCGATTTTCGTGGCGACATATAAGGTGGAAACCTGGAGATTGGTTCCACATCTTCTGCGTCAATATCTTCTATTCCACTGGCCACTTCTTCCACATCTGAATCTCGGGGCTCCATCGGTTGTTTCTCTTTGTCGAGCCTCTCCTTATTTCTTTGTTCCTTAGTGATTTTTCTCGGTGATTGCGTAACTGGAAGGTGCTTCATCTTCTGCTTCTATGCACTTGTGCCAGTAGTTTTCCTCCTTGGGGACCTCGGCCCAGTGACAGGTTTTGGTAGTGTAGTAGTCATTACGAATCCTAGTCCTCGTCTAAGAAATTCTTGCTCAATATCCTCCCACTTCATGCAACAGAACGCTTGACTCACACTTAAGCGAAAAACCACCAATCGAAATCACAGTAAGAAAAGTGTTCGAATGTGGATCGACTAGCCATATTTATAACCCTAATGAATTTCAAACCTAATTATCTCCTTTAGATCAACCTCATAAATGTGAATTTGGCAGTAGATTTTCCCAGATTTTCTCATTAAATATGTTCCCCTCGCTCCTTTTAACGATAATTTCCCTTTCAAGTCAACTATAGCAATCCCAATGGTCATATTCTGGATGAATTGCATCAGACCCCTCCCTAAAACACAGCTACTCCTTCTTCATCGCAGCTTCCTTCACCTGCACCATCCTCCTAAATATTGCGCAACACTTACTCCTCAATGAAGTCCTTCTTTGCCAACGTAGTTTAAAGTCTCTTGCTTCCTTCCAACTTCCTGTAACACTAAACACTTCTCCATTCATATAGTGATCCGAATGGAAAATGGCATCAACCCATGGTATTCATCCACCCATGTTATTCATCCACCCATGGAATTTTCCGATGGTATTGTAAGTGGAATCCACCCATGGTATTGTAAGTGACATCCACCCATGGTATTCATTCACCCATGGTATTTTCCCATGGTATTGTGACATCCACCCATGGTATTCATTCACCCATGGAATTGAACCATGGTATTGTGACATCCACCCATAGTATTCATTCACCTATGGAATTGACCCGTGGTATTGTAACTGAAAAATACTTATAGTTATAGTAACAATTTGCATTTTGTAAAAGGACAGATTATCTGCCACAATGTAGCCTTTATAGTTATAGTATTTTTCAGTTACAATACCACGGGTCAATTCCATGGGAAAATACCATGGGTGAATGAATACCATTGGTGGATGTCACTTACAATACCATGGTGGATTCCACTTACAATACTGTTAGATACCTATACCAATAGGTTTCATATTTCATGATGGGCAAATAAAAGTTCCAAATATGCTCTGCTTTGGTGATGCAAAGATCCCATATTTCCAAGAGAAGACAATATGTGTACATAAGCTTGATGTTGACTCAATTTTGATGGATGGTCCAACAGCCTAATATGGATCATGCCATGCTTCAATTTTCTGTTATAGAATAGAGAAAGAAGTCTGTCCAAACTGTCTAATCTTGGCAGACCACTAGTTAGGTAGAGAATTAAGGTTCCCAACTGCTTAATCTGGGGCCTTGGAAGCAATAAGGGTAGTTCTAGATAGAAAATCAAAAGAAAAAGCCAAAGGAAAAGAAAAGGCACATGAGGGTCTGCAAGTCTAAGTGCACCCTCCATGAAGAAACAAAAAAATGCTAGGCAAGTAGATGGGTAGGTAGATGGGGTTGCAGAAATATCATTCCTTTCAACTGAATTTTGCTGGTCTAACATAAAGGAAGCATCAATGGATAAGAGAAGCTCCTCTTCCCTATCATTGTGCAGCAAAACAAAGGATCATGTCTAACTTCCTATTTTTCCACCCCTCGCATTCATTACTAACATCCCTTCACCAGTTGTGTTCATGAAAGAATTCAAGGTTTTATGTTGGTTCTTATTTCTTTAAAAGCCACATTTCTTGTCTAAAATTCTTTTCATTTTGATCTACTTCCTAAACTAAGTTGATTTCATATAAAACTTAATGTTTTACCCCGTCACCCCCTTCCTCCACTCATACTAACTCCTAAACTTCTTATTATCTAAATCCCCTATGTTCCCCTTTTTCCCTACTATTATAAACACTATGGTGTATAAACCCCAAGCAATGTATAAATATTCCCTTCCCCCTGGCATTATAGCCATATGTCCAAAGTCAAGGATTAAATTGACCTCTGGTCAGTTTAATAACCTAAAGCCCTACCCCCCTTTTTCCCTTCAGAAATCATTGAAACCATTTACCCACTTCATTTGCAAAAAGACCTTGTAAAAAACCCACTATTAATTCTAACCCGCTTTATTTGCAAAAATGCACCAAAAACCCATTATTCCGCTTTATCCAAAGTTTGGCGCAATGCGCATTTTCATTAAAAAATACATTGAAAAACCCATATAATTCACCAAAGTCCTAAGTCCCCGCTGGGCACGCATTTCAAAGGAAATATTAAATTATTCCCGCCCGCTGACCGTATCGTCTGGACAACTTGATGACCCGTCGACCGTCGGATCTGGGTTTTCCCATCCGACGGCCCACATCCATATCGGGTCGGCCCCGATGACCGTAATTTATCGCCCGAGAAACTGTCAGAGGGTGACGTCAGGCCTCTGCGACGCGTCACCCCAATATCCTCTTGGGTCGCCCTCTGACAAAACCGCGACCGTATCTAAGGCGGTCCGATAAAATCCGCTTACTGCTTATGGTTTTCCGCTGCTCACGTCACGTCCTCGTCACCACTAGTCATGCCTAAGTAATGCCACATCGTCGCCGCGTCAGCGTCCCTGTCCGCCACTGCTCCGACCTGTCCGCCACCTCACCATCCCCGTGGACCACCCACAAGCCGCCACGCCACTCGATGACGTCATGCTGGCGTCATCTGACCCTGACCCCACCTGATGACGTCATGCTGACGTCATCCAAAAAAAGTGCCAATGACCCAAAAGTCCATATTTTTGTCGAAAAACACGGTTTTTCTCACTTTTTGCAAAAAACAAAGAACTTTTTTGCTCTGCATGCATATCACGACCTCATCCGCCAACCTGCTGAAATCAACACAGAGACCGTGGGCGCTTCCATTCCCACCTGCATTCGCAGCCATTGCCTGCAATTCGAGAGGTATTTATCAAAATCACTTCCCCCACGCCTGGTTTTATCCATATTTGTCCAGATGCTAGCTTAAAAGAGTGAAAAACACTGAATTTACCAGCAAACCTCCAGTAACCTGTATCTATTTCCAACTGGTGGGTCGCAATTCCTCTGCAGAGCTTGCATTTAGCAAAATTTACCTAAATTCACAGTTAGTTCGCGCATTCGTGAACTAAGAACCCGAGCTGCACTAATTCACCGTGGAGACACTCTTATCAGTCCTGGTATTGTCTTTATCAGTCCTCTGCGCAGTATTTCAATTGCTCCTACTGCCATTTACCCTCTATTCCTTTGCATTTTACCTCTTTGTTGCAAAAGTACCCCCCCTGCATTGTTCTGCTCACTCAAACCAGTTCACATACAAATCAGAGGCCTTATTAGCCATGGAAACACCAGTAGCCCTGAATATTCAACCTCTGAATGCCCCACAAAGAGAATTAGAATGGAAGGCCTTGGGGGATAAGGATTATCAGATGATAGACTCATTTTCAATGAATTCCAAATTTAACATTCATCTGCTGAATGAGTTAAAGGCCCAACACCTCAGTGGAGCTGATATATTAGGGATTTGGGACTCCAATTTGCCCATTTTTAACCTTCCTCAAGTCAATTCCCTACCAGACTTGATCCATAGATGCTGTGAATGCTATGATCCATGTCAGAGAGCTGTTCTCAGTCCCACAGGCTCAGTCTTGTTTCATATTACCCCTGAGGCCATAAATGAGATGCTGCACTTTCACACTGCAAGACCCTTGACTCCTCTCTCCATGTTAGACTTATTAAAGAAGGGGGGCAACCTGTCCAGTGCCCAGATCATCAAAATCAATCAGTTATTCATACAACCAAGCTCTGAAACTGTTAGAATGCCTCCTATTGGAAATCCATACCTCAATGACTTGGGCAAAATGCTTGTAGATTTGATCAGCTATGTCTTGGGCTACAAGGGAACTGAGGATGTTGATGACACCATTATGGCTATGCTGTCCATATTTTCTCCTGGAAATCCTCCTGCTGTGCATTATGATTATGCTACATATATTGCAAACAAGATTCATGAGCAACTGATGAACCTAGAAAGGGACAAGGTGTTTAGATACACCAGATACATATATCATCTGTTCTTATTTTATCAGCCTGACATATTCCCTATTCCTCTCAAGAAACTTGATGCCCAGGGAAATCCAAGGTCAGTTGTGTTTTGAACTTCAGTTTTTCATCACACCTCTTGCTCACCATACACATACTGTGAATTCATAGACCTTTTCATTCATCCAGCTTTGACCTTGTTATATGGTGTTCCTCCTCCAAGATTGACTGATGAAATGCAAAGAATTCTCCATCTCTCTAAGACTTACAGCATTGGTGATTGGTACTTTTACCAGCACCATATAGTGATAAGAATATATGGCTGTGAGTTGGACCCTTATAGGCTGCCAAGATATGTCCCTATGAGACTATTTGCCCTGGAATAATTCAGGCAGTTTGGAAATGCAGACCAGATCCATTTCCATAGTAAGAACAAGAAAGTGCAACTAAAGGTCAGAAACCAGCTAGGCCCTTTTCTTTACAACATAAGGGAGGAGGGATGGAAGGAAGCAGATGGCATGTTAGAGGCCCTCCGATTGGAAACCAGTTTTCGTTGGGTACCTTATGACCCTAATCATTTCATTTCTCTCAGGAGGGTAAAACATAAATTGGGTGTTTATGCTCATGTCAGATTGCCTCACATTGAGAAGTATGCCAACTTGTTGAGTTGGAAAGAGGGCACCTTAGAGGAGGCAACTACTAGAGAGAAAATGATACAAAGAAATGCAAAGAATATTGAAAAAGAGGCTGACTTGGAAACTTGTGGACAAGTTTCCTCTTCATATCAAAGGCAACTAGGAGCAGCTGCCTCATCTTCCACAGCACATCAGCAAGCAGCCAGAACTACTCATCAAACTTCCAGCAAAGGCAAAGAGAAACAGATGGAGCCAGAACAGCTAGCTCCTACAGAACAGTAGCAGGAAGTACAATAGCAAGAGGTACAACAGAAAAAGCAACAAGAACAAGAGCAACCAGGGCAGCAAGAGCAAACATCTGAAGCTCCAATATCCACTGGGCAGCAGGCAGAAGAAACTCTGTCTCCTAGGCAAGAAAAGAGAGGGGAGGCCTCAGTGCTACAAACTCCACAACAAGAAGAAAAGGGAAAAAAGAGGGATAGAGAGCAGGAGACTCCCCTCACCACATCTATAAGTCATGGGGAGAAAAGGCACAGAATGAATCCCCTCTCTGAGGAAGAAATGCCTATTGGGCAATCTTTGGGCATGGGCCCACCAAGCGTGGAAGCATCTGCAAGTTCCTTTCAGCAGGAACATGAAAGGACAGTTGGAGGAGAAGTCAGCTCCTCAAGCCACCAAAGGGGAGCTGAAGCAGGCATTAAACAACAGTTTATAGATATCAAAAAGAGGAATGAGCCACTCAAGATATAGCTCTATAATCACTTGTTGAAAATGGCCCCTACAAACCAACAGAGGTTGATGTCTGCATATGATGTACATGAGGGAAAAATGGTAATGAGTCATTTTATTCCAACCATGTTGCAGCCACAGTCAGCTGCAGACTACATAAGTACCAACCTTGAGGTCCTTGCAAAAGACATCCACCCTATGGATCAGATTGAATTGCCTAAGCAAACGGGTGAGATGGTGTATGCCACTCTTGCAGACAAAACATTGGTAAATATTAGGCTGGAAAATAGCCTAAACAATACAGCTACCCAACTTGAGTTGGAGAAAGCATCCTCTCAAGCAAAGGACAACCGAATCAAAGCTTTAGAGGATATAATCATAGAACTTGGGCATGATCCCAAGGACATCAAGGCTGTACAAGCGCTGCTGAAGCTAAGAGATGCAGATATGGCAACACTAAGAAAAATGGTTAAATTCCCAGCAACTATTCACCCACAAACGGAAGAGGTTGCTCAGCTGAGACATGACCAAGATGCAGCAGCTATGCTGGTATCGTTATACAAATAGTTGATCCAGACATAAGAGAAATTGGGAGAATCAGAGGCAGCACTGTAGGCAGCCCTACAACAGACGGAAGTAGGCCAAACATCACAGCCCCCTCCACAAATAATCAACCTTGAGGAACCCCCTCAAACTACTGCTTCTCCTACAGAACAGACAGCTCAGACAACACTATCTACACCAGCACCAGCACCAACAACAGACCAGGCTCCAAACCTTGACATGCAGAAGCTGAAGAACGAAATTCAGGCCTTAGAAGCCCAAATGGCAGAGTTAAATGAAGCCAAGGAGAATTTGGCTAAGCTTAATGAAAGATATGACAAGTCAAAGCAAAATGTGGTAGAAAAAGGGAGGGAAATAAAGGCCCTTAAGGAGAAGATAAAGGAGCTGGAGAAGGAGCTCACCCTTGACAAAGTGGTGGCTGAGCTTAAGACAGTTTTATGGGCCAACATTGGCCAATCAATCACAGATCAGTGGCAGTACATTGAGACTATTCATGAGCAAATAGAGCTCATAGGAAAAGCACACAGAGAAGTCCAGAGATCAAGGGCATCTCTAGGCAACATGCCTGAGGTAGCCAATAGAATGATTAATGTGCTCAATAACTGTATAGGTCCTCAGCTAGCAGCAATGGGAATTCCCAACAGAATTGAAACTATCCTGCTGATAAAGAGGGTCCTTACATTAAGAAGCCTGGTACAAACACTGGAAAGAAGAAGCCAGGACATGCAGACAAAAGTAAACAGATTTATGGACAAGTTTGCAGCATTGCAAAGCAGAGGTCTTCCTGGCTTACTGAACAGCGCAGGGAAACTTCTTTCACATGAGAACTATGCAAAGAGGGTCAACACATTTGCTACCAATCAGATCACTGTAAGACCAAGTACCTCAGAAGAAACAGGGCCGGCATCTGGGCAAAGTCTCTATGATAGAGTAGAAAATTTATTTTTTATTATGAATGAGATCAAACATTTGTTTGAAGTGCCTCCAAACTTCTATAAATATATAGAGGCATATGAGACCTTAGATGCAATTCTGAGACATCAACTGCCCACACAGGAATGGTGGACCAAAATGATACAGATGATACTGTGAACAAGAGGCTCTCATTAAGTTTTTTCATCAAAAAACATAAGTTATCATATACAGGAAAATTTGATGCATGCAATATGAATGAAGAAGAGTGGACTGAGCCAACTCAGCAGGAAGATTTGGCCACTAAGGCAACACTGATAGCTGCAAATGACAGGGCTGAGAAAGCTACAGGATGACAGAGCATAAAGACACACCATTCAACATTTATTCAAAACGCTCAACCGACTCAGTGGCCTCCAAAGGTCAAAAAGACTTCTGACAACATTAAAGAGCATTCATTTTGTATTTAGAGCAGCAATAACTTCCTTATCTACTATTCTGTAAAGTTGGTAAACATATTTACTTTTCAAAGTGACTCAGCGATTGAGATATTTTGTGAAACCGATTGTATATATTCCCCCTCGCATAAGCATGCAAGGGTTGTTGATTTTCTCTCCTAGAGATCTTATGCTGTAAATTTTCAGAGTATTAATACAAAAGCTGATGGAATTTCTAAAGTTCTGCGTTGTCTGAGGCGTTGTAGTGTGTTTGCTGAATGATACACGATTCCTGCGTATTTCATGGCACAATAAGTTTCCTTTGAACTCTTTGTTATGTGTTTTTATTATTTCTTCATAACCCATTCGTGTTCTATGTTTCATAGTTTAATGGCAGAGAAAAAGAATAGTTCCAGGATTTATTCATAGAATACCGTGGCCTCAATCTATGCTGTTATAAATGTTTTCTTCAGCTATAGTTATAAGGGTGTAATTCTTAATTGTTGCACCTCCACACTATATCTTTCACAGTGGTTATTGCTCAGGAATTCAAGTCTGCTCCTGTCCAGTATATCTCTTTCTTGCACTCACAGCTTAGTGGAAAATTCTTAATTGCTTTTCACTGGTTAAACATATTTCACCATCAAAATTTCAAGTTTGTTTCATGAAATGTTTAAATGGCCCTGTTGTTTCAAAAATCTCACTCAACACTCCAAACAACCTATAGCCCCAGAATCCATCGCCCAATGGACTAATACTCTATGAATATTTCCACCTTAGGTACTGAGAGACATCATTCAACCAAAACCTTGAACAAAACGGAACATCATAACTAGCCTAAAATCTTGACAAAACAGAGATAAATCTTAAAGAGAGAGCCCTCTCTGATTATAGGTGGGCTAGAGCCTATAATCCAAAGTTTGGTTAGTGGTTACCCCGACCGTATTCCCTTGGGAGTCAAAGGGAACAACCTGGGAGTTAACATAAATGGCGACTCCACTGGGGAGCTGGATAAACTTTGCAACCTCCTATCGGATTCTTAATGTTGTAGATAAAGCCTGAGTGACAGCCATATAGCCTTAGAAACTGCCTCTGCTTTGCATTTGCAGGAGTATATAAAAGCTGCCTCATTCAATCTTTATTCAGTATTAATTTTCATATAGGTGTGCTGTAACTGACCAGTCCTTGTCAAAAGATCACTACCTCCTCAGAAATTCTCATAAAAAGAAGTTCAGAAGCTGGCTCCTAAAAGGAAAACTAGGCACACCAGGTCAAATCCTGACCCAAATCCTCCTCCTGTTTTCAATAACCCCAATTTGATCCATAAAACTCATAAAAGCCAAGAGGACTGGGAGCAATCTCCTGAATCTAGCCCTGAGGCAGTTCAACATAGTTTTATCCCCACCCCTTCTAAACCTACTATTCACCTCCATAAAACTCATTCCTCCCCCTCTTCATCATCCACTTCACATAACATATTGTCAACACCTAACACACAAACTGCTATTGTTGTTCCTGTTGTTCCAGTTGTCCCACCAAACATGGCAAATTGTTATGCTCCCCTCCAGCTGCCTAACTATCCTGGGGCCATGCCTCAGGATTACCAAGGAAAAATAACTTATTTTGATGGAACCAGTACATACACTGCCTTACAACATACTAAGAAAATGCAAGACTACTTCGAAAATTATGAGATAGATGATGATGATGTGAGAATGAAAATTTTTGTACAAAGTTTGACAGGTGAGGTAAGAACATGGTTCAGGGCACTGGCTGCAAATTCTATAGCTAATTTGGGTGCCCTTTATCATTCCTTCCTAAACATATGGGAAAAGAAAAAGGACCCTCTACACATTTTATATGAATATGACACCATAAAGAGAGGTCCACAAGAGACTGTCTCAGACTATTCCACTAGATTCAATTCTGTCTATAGTGCCATTCCTCAAAACCTCAGACCACCACCTGATTTAGCATTAATCAAGTTCCCTGATGGATTTGATGCTGATATGGCATATCAATTAAGAGAAAGAGCCCCTGCAACTTTGGCAGACATGCAAGACATAGCAGTAAGTGTGGAGGCAAACTTGATTGCCAAGAGAAATAGGGCAAGAACTGAAAGAAGAACTACCTTTAAGGAAGAACCCTCAGCATTTGAGCAGAAGTTAGATGCAATCATCAAAGGTATGGATAGACTTGGGGACAGAGTGGAAACCATAGAAAGAAAGTCATCATGGGAAGGGCATACAAGCAATGTAAGAAACCAAAACTTTAGAAAGAATCAAAATCCCAATGTTGGAAGAACTGATCCTGACCAACATGTCAGACCCCCTTTCCAAGAGAATTATGCTGAGGCTTCTGCATCTAGTGAACCCAATGAAGACCCTCACATTAATCTAATGAATTTGGATGGTGAAAATCAAGTCTTTTTAACACAGGAAGATCATGAGGATGATGGCATCAAGCAATTCCAAACCAAATCAGGTGAGTCATATGATTTTAAACAAGGCTATGATACAGCTGTTTTTGAAGTTCATAAGCAATACAGATTGAGGAGTAGGACAATAAATGTGACACAGCCTGACAAAACAAAGGAAAGCCCACAGCCTAAGAAAACTATTGTCACAGAGCCAAGTGACAAAACTGGCCCAATTACAAATGAGGTAACAGTTGAAGAAATAACTGAAACATCTCCCTCAAAACAAAAACCAGTGGATACAACACCCTTCCAACATAAGCCAAGCGACATTTCTCAAAAGACAAGTAAAAAGGACAAACCTCAAGATCAAAAAGAGAATCAGGAGGAAGGCATTAAGGATTCCATTGAAAAGGAAAAGGCTGTTAACCAAAACACCAAAACCCAATCTGAAAAACCTTTTGACTTGGAAGCTGAAATTGGAAAACTGAAAATAGCCATTCCTCTCTCAGAGTTGGCCAAACATAACATCTACAAACAACAAATCAAGAGATCCCTTCAACTTAATAATAACAAAGATGATGTTAATGTGTTGGATGATACTCCTGAACTACTTTTCGGCCCAAAAGTTGATGGAAAGACAACAGTTACAGGGATCTTACCTTTTTATGTCAGCTTGCATGTTCATGATAAAATATTACACAATGCCATGTTTGACTCAGGTGCATCTCATAACCTTATGCCTAAATCAGTGATGGAGAGACTCAACTTAGACATTACAAGACCGTATAAGGACCTATTCTCATTTGACTCCAGCCAAGTTAAGTGTTTAGGCTTGATAAAAGATCTTTGTGTGTCACTTGTCCAATACCCCAATAAGACAATCTTGATGGATGTTGTAGTGGCTGATATCCCACCCAAGTATGGAATTTTGTTGTCAAGATCATGGGGGGCTAAACTTCAAGGTTCTTTTCAATTAGACATGTCCTATGCCACCATATCTGTCTTTGGGCAACCAAAAAGACTATACAGAGAAACGCTGATGAAATACATGGTAAGCAGTGAAGAAAAACCTCAAAACTTCCCCATATATGTTGTCCATTCTGACATTGACTCCTATATTCTCTTCAATGATAATACAGGTTCTACAAATGATGATGAAACTAAGACATTCAAACAAGATTAGGATATAAATGAACAAGCTGCTATTCAGGAAATAATGGTTGAAAGGTCGACAAATGAAAGTGTTCAAGAGGAAAAACCAAGTATAAGCCAAGATCTCAAGTTGTTGATGCCTAGCCCCATGGTGGTTGACAATTCTTCCCTTGACCAAGAAATCCTATGGTTCATTGAATTTGATGGGTCAGTCAACAAATTAGGGGCAGGAGCAAGAGTTTGGATACATAACAAACAAAACAGTCATGCAGAAGGCCGAGCTTATAGGCTAAACTTCAGGTGCACCAACAATATGGCAGAATATGAAGCTCTTTTACTAGGCCTCAAACTAGTAAAATCCTTACAAGCCACAAAACTTTCAGTCATGGGGGATTCAGACCTAATTATCCAACAAGTGAAGGGAAATTTTGTTACTAATGACAAAAGACTGAGATCTTACAGGTCTGATGCTGTTGAATTACTAAGTTCCTTCACTGAATTTCAAATTACCAAAATTTTTAGAACCCATAATCTCCATGCTCACAGTTTGGCCACATTTGCAAGTACCTACAAATTGCCTTTCGAACCTAAGCATTGCTTTACAGCTGAGATTAAACACAGACCTTCTGTCCCAAATAATGTTAAAGACTAGCAAGTGTTTGAGGATGATACACAAATAAATAATTTCTTAACTTTGCAGCAAGAATTTTCAGGACTAAACATTGATACTGAGGCTGCAAGTGAGTTACAAGCACTGAATGAACAAAACCACAAGACAATATCACCCAAAACAGTTAACCAAATGCTACATCCAACAATTTTTAACATAGATAACATACAAGAAATTCAACAAATCAGTTGTGAAGAAGTAGCTGATACAGAGGTTGAAATCATAGAGCTGAAGGATAACTTTTTACCAACAGGCCTAACTCCATTGGAGGACATTTTTGACTCAAATTATCTCCCTAGAAAACCAAAAATGCAGCCCTTGAATGATGCCATTGAAGAATGCAACATTGGAATTGTTGAAAAGCCCAAGATAATAAAATTGTCTGCATCTTTACCGCCTGATCAGAAGCCTAAATACATTGACCTCTTCAAAGAGTTTCAAGATGTCTTTGCATGGAGTTATGAGGATTTAAAATCCTATGACACCTCTGTTATCCAACACACAATCCCTCTCAAGCCCAATCAAAAACCCTTTAAACAGAAATTGAGGAGAATCAATCCTATGCTTCTCTCTTCAATTGAAAAAGAGCTACAAAAAATGTTTAAAGCTGGTATCATAGCCCCAATCAGGTTCTCAAACTGGATTTCAAACCTGGTGCCCACAAGAAAGAAAACTGGTGAAATCAGACTTTGTGTTGATCTAAGGAATTTAAACCAAGTATCCCTCAAGGATAACTATCCCTTACCTAAGATGGATCACATTCTCCAAAGAGTGGTAGGGGCCTCAAGGATCTCATTACTCGATGGATTCTCAGGCTTTAATCAGATCTTAGTTCACCCTGATGATCAGGAAAAAGCAGCATTCATAACCCCATGGGGAACCTTCAAATATGTCAAAATGCCTTTTGGGTTGAAAAATGCAGGAGCTACCTTTCAAAGAGCAATGGATATTGCTTTTTCCAAAGAGATTCATGACTTCCTTGTCATTTATTTAGATGACCTCACACCTTTCTCAAAATCTGACCAAGAACACTTGAAACATTTGAGACAAATATTCTTAACATGTAGGAAATATGGCATTTCCTTGAATCCTAAGAAGTCTCTTTTTGGTTTAGAAGAAGGTAAGCTGTTAGGTCATATCATTTCAAAGGATGGCATTAGAATTGACCCAGACAGGATACAAGCTATCTTACAAATGCCCCACCCAAGAAACATCAAAGAATTACAAGCTTTCTTAGGAAAAAGTAACTTCTTAAGGAGGTTTATCCCAAACCTAGCAGAATTGAGCAGATTACTCAAAAACATGCTTAAAAAGGATTCAAAATTAAAATGGACAGTAGAAGCAAATCAAGCTTTTGAAGGCATAAAGTTGGCCCTTACCCAAACACCAGTCCTAACAAATCCTCAATTTGACAGAGAATTTATGATTTTCTCCTTTGCCTCCCAGCATACCATTGCTGTTGTCTTATTACAGAAAGATGACCAAGGAAATGAAAAACCCATTGCTTTCTTTAGTAGAACTCTTAGAGATGCACCCCTGAAATATCAGATCATGGAGAAGCAAGCTTATGCTTTGATCAAGGCCATTAAAGACTTTAGGATTTGCATCCTATACTCCCATGTTACAGCTTATGTGCCAAGTCCCTTTGTAAAAGACATACTTACTCAAGAGAACTTAGAGGGCAGAAGAGGAAAATGGATTGCCAACATTTTAGAATTTGACATTGAAATAAAACCCACAAAACTGATAAAAGGGCAAGGTTTGGCCAAATTAATGACAGAGGCAAACTTCCAAGCCTTAGACATAAACCAGCTGGACAATGAACCGGAGCTGGCGACTCCAAAGATCAATGTAGCCTTTGAACAATCCTCTTGGTACTCTGATATCTGTTATGTATTGCAAAACCTGTGTGCTCCCCCAAGATTGTCCAGAGCTAAATGTAGGTTCCTAAAAATGAAAGCTTCAAGGTTTTTTGTCATGGATGGCAATTTGCTTTGGAAAAACCATGAGGGTATATTGTTAAACTGCTTAATTGAGAATGAGACTAACAAAATCATGGAAGAATTTCATGCAGGTAATTGTGGTGGACACTTGTATTGGAAGTCCACTGTGGATAAAATACTGAGGGCTGGTTACTATTGGCCCACCTTGTTCTCTGATGTTAAAAATTTCACTACCTCATGCCATAAGTGTCAAATATTTGAGGGAAAGAGAAAGTTACTGCCACTCCCTTTGAGGCCTATTGCAACAGAAAGACCTTTTCAACAATGGGGATTGGATTTCATTAGGGAAATTCATCCCTCATCTTCAGGCCAACATAGATGGATTCTAACAGCTACAGACTACTTTACTAAATGGATTGAAGTTGTTCCATGTAGACAAGAAAATTATACTACTATCATTCAGTTCCTTGAGACCAATATCCTTTCTAGATTTGGTTGTCCTGATAAGATAATAACAAACAATGCTGCTGCTTTCAGATCTAAGAAGATGGTGAATTTCTGCCACAAATTCCACATTACCTTGGTCCATTCTACTGCATACTATCCCCAAGGAAATGGCCTTGCTGAATCATCAAATAAAAGCCTTGTAAACATCATAAAGAAGGTGTTGGAAGAAAATAAGAAGAATTGGCACAAGAAGCTGGTCAATGCCTTATGGGCAGATAGACTAACAACCAAGAGATCTATTGGGGTCAGCCCATATGAGTTAGTCTATGGGTTAGAAACCAAATTTCCTTCATCACTAGGGGTTCCCGTTATGAAACTACTGCAAGAAAGTCAAGCTGAGCCCAATGACATGCAAAGAAGGACCAATCAAATAATATGTTTGCAGCAAACTAGAGACCAAGTTTATAGCAGAGTTCAAGTTTTACAAGAAAAGTTAAAGAAAGCTTTTGATAGAAGGACTAAGGCTGAAGATTTCAACATTGGTGACAAAGTCCTCAAGTGGGATTCAAGAAGGGAAGATAAAGGAAAACATGGAAAATTTGATTCCCTTTGGAGAGGACCATTTGTTGTTCAAGCAATGCAAGGAAATAATACTTACTTTCTTAAAAGTCTTGATGAAACTGATTTGGATGAAGGTCCTGTGAATGGCAGGATGTTGAAGCACTATTTTGACCACTTTCCATGTATATAGCATGACTGTTCCCTTCTACATAATTTGTTGTATATAGTGTTTTCTTTCAGCATGTGAATAGCTCAGTTTGAAAGGTCTTGCAGAATCAGGAAAAGGCTTTAGGTCAGCAAGGTCCACAAGTATGACAGATTCCAATTTTGAGATTTCAAGGAAGAAAAACTCCAAGTTTGGGTAAAGAGAAGTCAAAGGGCCAAGGCATTCTGACCTGCTGTTCTTGGTCTTTCAAGAAGAAAAACCATCCCCATGTGGAACCACTGTTATATACCTATACCAATAGGTTTCATATTTCATGATGGGCAAATAAAAGTTCCAAATATGCTCTGCTTTGGTGATTCAAAGATCCCATATTTCCAAGAGAAGACAATATGTGTACATAAGCTTGATGTTGACTCAATTTTGATGGATGGTCCAACAGCCTAATCTGGATCATGCCATGCTTCAATTTTCTGTTATAGAATAGAGAAAGAAGTCTGTCCAAACAGTCTAATCTTGGCAGACCACTAGTTAGGTAGAGAATTAAGGTTCCCAACTGCTTAATCTGGGGCCTTGGAAGCAATAAGGGTAGTTTTAGATAGAAAATCAAAAGAAAAAGCCAAAGGAAAAGAAAAGGCACATGAGGGTCTGCAAGTCTAAGTGCACCCTCCATGAAGAAACAAAAAAATGCTAGGCAAGTAGATGGGTAGGTAGATGGGGTTGCAGAAATATCATTCCTTTCAACTAAATTTTGTTGGTCTAACATAAAGGAAGCATCAATGGATAAGAGAAGCTCCTCTTCCCTATCATTGTGCAACAAAACAAAGGAGAATGTCTAACTTCCTGTTTTTTCCCCCCCTCACATTCATTACTAACATCCCTTCACCAGTTGTGTTCATGAAAGAATTCAAGGTTTTATGTTGGTTCTTATTTCTTTAAAAGCCACATTTCTTGTCTAAAATTATTTTCATTTTGATCTACTTCCTAAACTAAGTTGATTTCATATAAAACTTAATGTTTTACCCCGTCACCCCCTTCCTCCACTCATACTAACTCCTAAACTTCTTATTATCTAAATCCCCTATGTTCCCCTTTTTCCCTACTATTATAAACACTATGGTGTATAAACCCCAAGCAATGTATAGATATTCCCTTCCCCCTGGCATTATAGCCATATGTCCAAAGTCAGGGATTAAATTGACCTCTGGTCAGTTTAATAACCTAAAGCCCTACCCCCCTTTTTCCCTTCAGAAATCATTGAAACCATTTACCCACTTCATTTGCAAAAAGACCTTGTAAAAAACCCACTATTACTTCTAACCCACTTTATTTGCAAAAATGCACCAAAAACCCATTATTCTGCTTTATCCAAAGTTTGGCACAATGCGCATTTTCATTAAAAAGTACATTGAAAAACCCATATAATTCACCAAAGTCCTAAGTCCCCACTGGGCACGCATTTCAAAGGAAATATTAAATTATTCCCGCCCGCTGACCGTATCGTCTCGACAACTTGATGACCCGTCGACCATCGAATCTGGGTTTTCCCATCCGACGGCCCACATCCATATCGGGTCGGCCCCGATGACTGTAATTTATCGCCCGAGAAACTGTCAGAGGGTGACGTCAGGCCTCTGCCACGCGTCACCCCCATATCCTCTCGGGTCGCCCTCTGACAAAATCGCGACCGTATCTAAGGCGGTCCGAGAAAATCCGCTTACCGCTTATGGTTTTCCGCTGCTCACGTCACGTCCTCGTCACCACTAGTCATGCCTATGTCATGCCACATCGCCGCCGCGTCAGCACCCTTGTCCGCCACTGCTCCGACCTGTCTGCCACCTCACCATCCCATGGACCACCCACAGGTCGCCACGCCACTCGATGACGTCATGTTGACATCATCCGACCCTGACCCCACCTGATGACGTCATGCTGACGTCATCCAAAAAAAGCACCAATGACCCAAAAGTCCATATTTTTGTCGAAAAACGCGGTTTTTCTCACTTTTTGCAAAAAACAAAGAACTGTTATGCTCTGCATGCATATCACGACCTCATCCACCAACCTGCTAAAATCAACACAGAGACCGTGGGCGCTTCCATTCCACCTGCATTCGTAGCCATCGCCTACAATTAAAGAGGTATTTATCAAAATCACTTCCCCCGCTCCTGGTTTTATCCATATTTATCCAGATGCTAGCTTAAAAGAGTGAAAAACACTGAATTTACCAGCAAACCTCCAGTAATCTGTATCTATTTCCAACTGGTGGGTCGCAATTCCTCTGCAGAGCCTGCATTTAGCAAAATTTACCTAAATTCATAGTTAGTTCGCGCATTCGTGAACTAAGAACCCGAGCTGCACTAATTCACCGTGGAGACACTCTTATCAATCCTGGTATTGGCTTTATCAGTCCTATGCGCAGTATTTCAATTGCTGCTACTGCCATTTACCCTCTATTCCTTTGCATTTTACCTCTCTGTTGCAAAAGTACCCCCCCTGTGTTGTTCTGCTCACTCAAACCAGTTCACATACAAATCAGAGGCCTTATTAGCCATGGAAACACCAGTAGCCCTGAATATTCAACCTCTGAATGCCCCACAAAGAGAATTAGAATGGAAGGCCCTAGGGGATAAGGATTATCAGATGATAGACTCACTTTCAATGAATTCCAAATTTAACATTTATCTGTTGAATGAGTTAAAGGCCCAACACCTCAGTGGAGCTGATATATTAGGGATTTGGGACTCCAATTTGCCCATTTTTAACCTTCCTCAAGTCAATTCCCTACCAGACTTGATCCGTAGATGCTGTGAATGCTATGATCCATGTTAGAGAGTTGTTCTCAGTCCCACAGGCTCAGTCTTGTTTCATATTACCCCTGAGGCCATAAATGAGATGCTACACTTTCACACTGCAAGACCCTTGACTCTTCTCTCCATGTTAGACTTATTAAAGAAGGGGGGCAACCTGTCCAGTGCCCAGATCATCAAAATCAATCAGTTATTCATACAGCCAATCTCTGAAACTGTGAGAACGCCTCCTATTGGAAATCCATACCTCAATGACTTGGGCAAAATGCTTGTAGATTTGATCAGCTATGTCTTGGGCTACAAGGGAACTGAGGATGTTGATGACACCATTATGGCTATGCTGTCCATATTTTCTCCTGGAAAGCCTCCTGCTGTGCATTATGATTATGCTACATATATTGCAAACAAGATTCATGAGCAACTGATGAACCTAGAAAGGGAGAAGGTGTTTAGATACACCAGATACATATATCATCTGTTCTTATTTTATCAGCCTGACAGTTTCCCTATTCCTCTCAAGAAACTTGATGCCCAGGGAAATCCAAGGTCAGTTGTGTTTTGGACTTCAGTTTTTCATCACACCTCTTGCTCACCATACACATACTGTGAATTTATAGACCTTTTCATTCATCCAGCTTTGACCTTGTTATATGGTGTTCCTCCTCCAAGATTGACTGATGAAATGCAAAGAATTCTCCATCTCTCTAAGACTTACAGCATTGGTGATTGGTACTTTTACCAGCACCATACAGTGATAAGAATATATGGCTGTGAGTTGGACCCTTATAGGCTGCCAAGATATGTCCCTATGAGACTATTTGCCCTGGAATACTTCAGGCAGTTTGGAAATGCAGACCAGATCCATTTCCATAGCAAGAACAAGAAAGTGCAACTAAAGGTCAGAAACCAGCTAGGCCCTTTTCTTTACAACATAAGGGAGGAGGGATGGAAGGAAGAAGATGGCATGTTAGAGGCCCTCCGATTGGAAACCAGTTTTCGTTGGGTACCTTCTGACCCTAATCATTTCAGTTCTCTCAGGAGGGTAAAACATAAATTGGGTGTTTATGCTCATGTCAGATTGCCTCACATTGAGAAGTATGCCAACTTGTTGAGTTGGAAAGAGGGCACCTTAGAGGAGGCAACTACTAGAGAGAAAATGATACAAAGAAATGCAAAGAATATTGAAAAAGAGGCTAACTTGGAAACTTGTGGACAGGTTTCCTCTTCATATCAAAGGCAACTAGGAGCAGTTGCCTCATCTTCCACAGCACATCAGCAAGCAGCCAGAACTACTCATCAAACTTCCAGCAAAGGCAAAGAGAAACAGATGGAGCCATAACAGCTAGCTCCTACAGAACAGCAGCAGGAAGTACAACAGCAAGAGGTACAACAGAAAAAACAGCAAGAACAAGAGCAACCAGGGCAGCAAGAGCAAACATCTGAAGCTCCAATATCCACTGGGCAGCAGGCACAAGAAACTCTGCCTCCTAGGCAAGAAAAGATAGTGGAGGCCTCAGTGCTACAAACTCCACAACAAGAAGAAAAGTGAAAAAAGAGGGATAGAGAGCAGGAGACTCCCCTCGCCACATCTATAAGTCATGGGGAGAAAAGGCACAGAATGAATCCCCTCTCTGAGGAAGAAATGCCTATTGGGCAATCTTTGGGCATGGGCCCACCAAGCATGGAAGCATCTGCAAGTTCCTTTCAGCAGGAACATGAAAGGACAGTTGGAGGAGAAGTCAGCTCCTCAAGCCACCAAAGGGGAGCTGAAGCAGGCATCAAACAACAGTTTATAGATATCAAAAAGAGGAATGAGCCACTCAAGATACAGCTCTATAATCACTTGTTGAAAATGGACCCTACAAACCAACAGAGGTTGATGTCTGCATATGATGTACATGAGGGAAAAATGGTAATGAGTCATTTTATGCCAACCGTGTTGCAGCCACAGTCAGCTGCAGACTACATAAGGACCAACCTTGAGGTCCTTGCAAAAGACATCCACCCTATGGATCAGATTGAATTGCATAAGCAAACGGGTGAGATGGTGTATGCCACTCTTGCAGACAAAACATTGGTAAATCTTAGGCTGGAAAATAGCCTAAACAATACAGCTGCCCAACTTGAGTTGGAGAAAGCATCCTCTCAAGCAAAGGACAACCGAATCAAAGCTTTAGAGGATATAATCATAGAAATTTGGCATGATCCCAAGGAAATCAAGGCTGTACAAGCGTTGCTGAAGCTAAGAGAGGCAGATATGGCAGCACTAAGAAAAATGGTTAAAGTCCCAGCAACTATTCACCCACAAACGGAAGAGGTTGCTCAGCTGAGACATGACCAAGATGCAGCAGCTATGCTGGTATCGTTATACAAACAGTTGATCCAGACACAGGAGAAATTGGGAGAATCATAGGCAGCACTGCAGGCAGCCCTGCAACAGAGGGAAGTAGGCCAAACATCACAGCCCCCTCCACAAATAATCAACGTTGAGGAACCCCCTCAAACTACTGCTCCTCCTACAGAACAGACAGCTCAGACAGCGCCATCTACACCAGCACCAGCACCAACAACAGACCAGGCTCCAAGCCTTGACATGCAGAAGCTAAAGAACGAAATTAAGGCCTTAGAAGCCCAAATGGCAGAGTTAAATGAAGCTAGGGAGAATTTGGCTAAGCTCAATGAAAGATATGACAAGTCAAAGCAAAATGTGGCAGAAAAAGGGAGGGAAATAAAGGCCCTTAAGGAGAAGATAAAGGAGCTGGAGAAGGAGCTCACCCTTGACAAAGTGGTGGCTGAGCTTAAGACAATTTTATGGGCCAACATTGGCCAATCAATCACAGATCAGTGGCAGTACATTGAGACTATTCATGAGCAAATAGAGCTCATAGGAAAAGCACACAGAGAAGTCCAGAGTTCAAGGGCATCTCTAGGCAACATGCCTGAGGTAGCCAATAGAATGATTAATGTGCTCAATAACCGTACAGGTCCTCAGCTAGAAGCAATGGGAATTCCCAACAGAACTGAAACTATCCTGCTGATAAAGAGGGTCCTTACATTAAGAAGCCTGGTACAAACACTGGAAAGAAGAAGCCAGGACATGCAGACAGAAGTAAACAGATTTATGGACAAGTTTGCAGAATTGCAAAGCAGAGGTCTTCCGGTCTTACTGAATAGCGTAGGGAAACTTCTTTCACATGAGAACTATGCAAAGAGGGTCAACACATTTGCTACCAATCAGATCACTGTAAGACCAAGTACCTCAGAAGAAACAGGGCCGACATCTGGGCAAAGTCTCTATGATAGAGTAGAAAATTTATTTTTTATTATGAATGAGATCAAACATTTGTTTGAAGTGCCTCCAAACTTCTATAAATATACAGAGGCATATGAGACCTTAGATGCAATTCTGAGACATCAACTGCCCACACAGGAATGGTGGATCAAAATGATACAGATGATACTGTGAACAAGAGGCTCTCATTAAGTTTTTTCATCAAAAAACATAAGTTATCATATACAGGAAAATTTGATGCATGCAATATGAATGAAGAAGAGTGGACCGAGCCAACTCAACAGGAAGATTCGGCCACTAAGGCAACACTGATAGCTGCAAATGACAGGGCCGAGAAAGCTACAAGATGACAGAGCATAAAGACACATCATTCAACATTTATTCAGAATGCTCAACTGACTCAGTGGCCTCCAAAGGTCAAAAAGACTTCTTACAACATTAAAGAGCATTCATTTTGTATTTAGAGCAGCAATAACTTCCTTATCTACTATTCTGTAAAGTTGGTAAACATATTTACTTTTCAAAGTGACTCAGCGGTTGAGATATTTTGTGAAACTGATTGTATATATTCCCCCTCGCATAAGCATGCAGGGGTTGTTGATTTTCTCTCCTAGAGATCTTATGATGTAAATTTTCAGAGTATTAATACAAAAGCTGATGGAATTTCTAAAGTTCTGCGTTGTTTGAGGCGTTGTAGTGTGTTTGCTGAATGCTACAGGATTCCTGCGTATTTCATGGCACAATAGGTTTCCTTTGAACTCTTCGTTATGTGTTTTTATTATTTCTTCATAACCCATTCGTGTTCTATGTTTCATAGTTTAATGGCAGAGAAAAAGAATAGTTCTAGGATTTATTCATAGAATACCCTGGCCTCAATCTATGTTGTTATAAATGTTTTCTTCAGTTATAGTTATAAGGGTGAAATTCTTAATTGCTGCACCTCCACACTATATCTTTCACAGTGGTTATTGCTCAGGAATTCAAGTCTGCTCCTGTCCAGTATATCTCTTTCTTGCACTCACAGTTTAGTGGAAAATTCTTAATTGATTTTCACTGGTTAAACATATTTCACCATCACAATTTCAAGTTTGTTTCATGAAATGTTTAAATGGCCCTGTTGTTTCAACAATCTCACTCAACGCTCCAAACAACCTATAGCCCTAGACTCCATCGCCCAATGGACTAATACTCTATGAAGATTTCCACCTTAGGTACTGAAAGACATCATTCAACCAAACCCTTGAACAAAACTGAACATCATAACTAGCCTAAAATCTTGACAAAACAGAGATAAATCTTAAAGAGAGAGCCCTCTCTGATTATAGGTGGGCTAGAGCCTATAATCCAAAGTTTGGTTAGTGGTTACCCCGGCCGTATACCCTTGGGAGTCAAAGGGAACAACCTGGGAGTTAACAAATACCATGGGTGAATTCCATGGGTGGATGAATAACATGGGTGGATTAATACCATGGGTGGATGCCATTTTCCATTCGAAACATTCAGATCTTCCCCCCCCCCCCCCCAACACAAGTTTTTTCACCAAGTACTTGAGCGCAGAATGGTCCGTGAACATGTTGAAGTGTGCACCTAATAAGTAATGCCTGAATTTTTGCAGCATGTACACCATAGCTAAGCCCTCTTGTTTCATTTTGGAATAATTTATTTCTACCTTAGATAACTTTCGACTCAAAAATGCGATGGGGTGATCAAGATCCCCTTCTCCTAGTTGCGCTAAGATAGCCCCCAAAGCTATGCACGATGCATCTACAGGAACATGGAACTCCTTCCAATCTAGAAACACCAGAATTGTTGTAGTGACCATTTTTTCCTTTAAGATGTCAAGGCTCATCTGACATTCATCGTCCCAACAAAAGGTGACATATTTCTTCAGTAATTTTTCCATTGGTGCAGTGATCTATGCGTAGGCCTTTATGAACTTCCGATAATAACAAGTATGCCCTAGAGTCGCGCATAACTACTTCACGTTCTTCAGCAAATCCAAATTGATAATAATACAATTTTTACATGGTCCACCATTAGCCCCTGCTTGCAAACAACATGTCCCAGTAATATTCCATATGGTACACAAAAAATAAACTATGATGTTCAACGAGATTTGATATTTCCTACAGGTATCCAACATCAAGTGCAGGCTCGAAACATGCTTCTTTAATAGTCCAAAGATTGTCCATTCATCAAAGTAAACCTCATCAAATTTGTGAATGAATTCTTTAAGCAATGTAACGACAACTTTGGAGAATATCGCAGGTGCATTCTTCAATCCAAACAACATGACTATATACTGAAATGATCCCCATTCCGTAGAAAAAGTGGTCTTGCTCCTATCTTCCGGTGTGATCTTAATTTGATGCTACCCTGAAAACCATCTGTAAAGAAGTAGACCTCATGTCCCCCCACATTATCCAAAACTTCATCAGTAAATGGTGTTGGGAATGGGTCATGCACGCATGCATCATTCAACTTTCTTAAATCGACACAAATCCTTATTTCTCCCTTAGTCTTTTTCTCCTGCACTACCATCAGGCTCACCCATTTGGATTCTTCCATAGGTTCAATTATTCCAACTGCGACCATCTTCTCGAGCTCCTCCTTCACCTTATCTTTCTATTTTGGGTTTATCCTATATGGTCATTTTTTATAGGTTTCGCATCTGGCTTCAAAGTGATCTTCATTATGCCTAGATCACCTACAATACCTTTTAACTCAGTGAATTTTGTCAGAAACAGCTCCTAGTACTCATCCAGTAATTCAGCGACCTTACCTATTGTATCCTTGTCCTGGGTATCTCTGATTCGCGCAAATTTGGGCTCTGCCTCTAAGCCTATATTGACTTGCTTCATCTTAACAGGTTTTGTTATGTTAGGCATCCCAACTTCTGGTCCTGCAACCTCGCGTTGTCCTTCTGATTCAAGGGTGTTAATTTTGTAACTAGTATCCAAAGTGTGGACAAATATATGTACCCATTTTGGTCGAGGTTCTTCGCCCCATGTCATAGTCAAATGAGACAAGTGTTCTCGGGGATCATCCTTACCATTTTACTTCTCTATGAGCCTTGTGTTTGCATGACCAAACCTGAGCCTCATCAATCGGTGCGCGCCCCACCATCGCGCAAGTGTAGCCCTCAAAGCTATATCCAAGGCCTGGAATCATTATTCTTCATGTACATCCCTTTCAAATTCATTAAGAAATAAGCTGACATCACCTAGCCCATCATATAAGGTAAATTGCGTACCTATGTTGAGATGCAGTGAAGAGATTCTGTAAGTCTATTACAATGCAGAGTAGAAACTTCGTGCAACCTATTCTGCTAGTTCTCCAAATCCTCATCGGAGTCCAAGACATGTGAACTATCATTTTCCCAGCTTATCCTCCCATCTATGGTGGGGTTAATCCAATCCTCATCCCGCATAGATAAATTATATGTATGGTCATATCTTCATCGCTAGATTCGTCATGGATAGTTTCTATATACCGTGATCCTTCAAAGGGGTCCAAGGAACAACGAACCTGGTACCATTCTTCTCGAATACCATACTTCTATTTTTCAGATTGATTATGGCATCCATATAAAAATCCCAAACAATTCCAAGTAAAGCTAGATACGGATTACTATCATCCACGATCTCAATGACTTAAAAATATACCATCACGCTTGCTCCTTCAATGTCCACAAAAACGCCCTGCAATCGACCCATCGAGACAATTTTCTATTGATTGGCCATGAGCAGCTAAATTGGTGACCATTGTAGCTTTGTTTTCCCCATCTGCTCCCAAGTCTGCTTCGGCAATACATTCACATCCTATCCCAAGTCCAGAATTACTTGATCTATTTCGAATTCACCAATCTGTGCAGTTAATCACATTTCCCACCCAATTCTTTTCTTATTTTTGTTGACTTTGTTTAGTACGCATTGTTCAAGCTATGGATTCTCTTTACTAGTGCAGTTGTCGATTAGTTCTAGCAATCCTTCCACTGCTTTTTGATCCCTTAGAAACTTCATACATGTATGCAAAAAAGACTTCAAAATGTTGTATCAGGGTTCTCCATCAAAGTAACCACTTTAGTATTATTCTTCTGTGGTACTAGTTGTTAGGTCCCTATAACACTAGTGATTACCCCATTACTATTGTAGTTGTATCCCTTATTAACATTGTTGTGCCCCTATTGTCCGCATATTGTTATTATTATGCCCCATAGAATCCTTCTATTGTTATTTGTGTGCCTTTATATTATTATTGTTAGGTCAGTTGGGTTATATTGTGACTCCTTAGACACCTATATATAGAAAGGAGGTTTTGTCATTTGAATCATCAAGGAATCATTCATTTGTGTAATGTAAAGGAGGTTTCCCCCTCGAAGAGTGGTGAGCTCCAGTATTGTAGCAATAATGCTACAACTCCTAGGGCTTCCTGTCTCTCATTTTATCAACCCGGTAGTTCGTACAAACTTGGAAGCGACGGTGCTATATGCACAAGTACTAACTCTTGTCGCAGCTGTCACTTGGTCAGCTGGCACAAGTCCGCTAGGGCTCAAGCCAACTTCTATAGGCTCTTAGAAGAAGCTTGATAATTGATGGACGAAAGCTATTCTCAAAGGAAAACTACTCTACTTGACAAAATGGACTGAAAGCAAATCAAAGCATGTAAACCTAGGAAACCCTAATTTAACTAGTCTAACCTCTATAATGCAAAGAATGTGAATGAAACTTCTACCAATGCTGCTGTTACCTTTAATAAGTGAAAATGCATGGATCTAATCTGCTTGCATCATAAAAGACATGTTTTTGTATTTTTCCTTTAAGTGTATGGAATGATTGTGATTGTGTGCTAATTAGGGTTTGGTTGTGCAGATGGGATGGAGAAGGAAGGAAGGCGTGGGACATGTTGGGGAGGCTAGGAGAGGTCCCTGGGGATCCTTAGCATCCATCCACAGAGGTTCCTCGCATTCAGATGCTCAGCAACCGAGTGAGTGGCCTCCTACAGGATGTCTGCAGGGGATCCTACAGGATACGCAGAGATTTCTACAGGATGTCTACAAATTGCTACAGGATGACCTACCGTGAGTGTTTGAAGTGATGAAGGAGTGATGGAATGGTAGGGGGAGATGTGTAAGGTAGGAATAAGGCTGGTGATGGCTCAGAAGTGGAAGAATAGGATAGGGAGTGAGTGTAGGGAGTAGGTTGGAAGATAGAGGACTAGGTCAATGAAAGGCTAGAGAGTGAAGCTATGTGAAGAGTGAAAGACTTTGGGAGATAACAGAGCAGAGCAGGGGTCAAAGATGTGTTTGCATGCGTGATCAAGATGGAGAACAAGGTACTGGAACGAGAGAGAGCAGTGTAAGTGAAACAAATGCTTATGACTGTCACCAAACCGAAAATGCATCAACCTAAACTACCTGTGCGTATAAATTCAATGAACAGCAATCCAAAACGCGAAGGAGAATGTGCATGAAGCTGTGATGAAGGCGTGTGTGCAGGTGTGAATCATGTGGAAAGATCTATCATAACAAGACTATGTTGCAGCATGTATGAAGTGAAGAATTGCGTGTTTTTGTGGCTGGTATAGGCTGCACTCCAGTCTCCAAACGGAGATGGCAGTGGAGACTTCCTCAACCCTTTTTTGCTGGAGCTCCAATGTATTATCATCCTGCTAATCTAACTAAACAACCGAAAGCAATTCAACCATAAACTAGTCCTATCTATGCTCATGAAAAAGACTAATTCAACAACCTGTAATTCAAATTGCATGTGAAAATGAAAACTCAGAGTGCTGAAACGAAATGCAAACAACACTACAGCAGAGGGTATCTATGGCTCTCAGGTTGGGCCCTAACCTGAGAGCTATAGTCTCCTTAAGAAAACTCAGAGCTAGATCAAAATCTGCCTTCTTTATTCATAATCTGATGTTATGCCAAAACTGGCTTACAACAAGAACTAACACCGAGTTGTGCTCCAAAATTACAATAGTAATGCGAAAGTTTCAACAACCTATCAAAGTCTACGGCCTCTATACTTATGCAAAACAGTGATCCAACAAGTGTCCTTGATTTTAGGAGCTCGGCTGTCCAACTAGGGTTTAACTGTTGATCCTATAGGACAGTCATAAGTGTTGTTCCTGTAGAACAGTTGTAACTGCTGTTCCTGTAGAACAACTGGCTGCTTCTAAGCTCGGAGGGGAGATGGATTGGAGCTCGAAGTTCTTGGTGGGAATCACGAGGAATGTCCCCAAGACCGTGGACATCCTCTCCTAAAAACCAGCAGTGCCACCTCGTTGTCTCCTTGTCTCCTTTTTCGTTGTCTTTTGCTCCCTTTTAATGCCAAAACCCGGAATCATAATGCATTAGTCACGTAGATAGAGTGCCTACCCTTCTTCCTACAAACAACATGAACAAACTAAGAAATGCATGCATAAGCAATAAAAAAATGAATGGTTTGAGCAAGTATAATAGGCCAAAATGAGCCCAAATTGTACCAAAATTGGGGCTCATCATCACCCCCCAACTGAACCATTTGCTCATCCTTGAGCAACCTTGCTCCTGCTCCTTGTCCTTGGCCGAGGACTCGGGACCGGAACAGGCTCTTTCTTTTCTGCTTTTGATGGCTCTGCACGAGGGTGATGCTTCCTGAGTCGGGCTTCGGAAGGCGACTGGCCTATCTTTCGTGTCCAGCTCCCCTTTTCGTGGCTGATGTTTTAGAGGGGGTCCTTGCACTGGGTGAAGTAGGGACATCCCTTGAAGTAGTTTGGCTGCTGGGTGGAGGATGTGGCTTGCCCGTGGTCATCCTCTTGCTTCTCCTGGATTCAGATGGTAGAGGGGTCTCCCTGGTTTTGGAGGTGTGCTGAGGGCAGCCAGTGCCGCTTCTGCCTCCTTTTCGAGAATTCCAGCCTTCTCTTTCCTGCGTTTTGCTCTCTCGGAGCTCCTTGTAGAGGGCCCCTCCTTTTCAGATTTCGGGCTTCCTGTGGAAGACCCTAGAAGATTCTTTCTTTGTCTTCGGACTCTCTGTAGGAGGTTGTTTCTCAATGACTTTCGGGCCTCTTGTAGAAGCCTCTTTCCAATCTCGGGCTTCTTGTAGAAGCCTGTCTCTGTCTTCGGGCTTCCTGTAGAAGCCTGTGGTTGCACTTTCGGGCTTCCTGTAGAAGCCTTTGTCTCTGTTTTTGGGCTTCCTATAGAAGCCTGTTCTCCAACGATTTTCAGGCTTCCTATAGAAGCCTTGGTCGTTGCTCTTGGGCTTCCTGTAGAAGCCTGCTCCTTACTGATCTTCAGGCTTCGTGTAGAAGCCTTTTTCTTTGTTTTCGGGCTTCCTGTAGAAGCATGTGTTTGCGTTTTCGAGCTTCCTGTAGAAGCCATTTTTTGCTTTCCCGTAGACACAGGTGTCTCCACTTTCGCTTGCTTGCCTGCTGGAATTTTGCTTTTTGCTTTTTTTGCAGGTGCTATCGAGGTACTTGGGCTGACGTGGGCCACCCCTACTCCTCTCGTAGCTTTGTAGCACACTCCATTAAGGACTGCAGGAGATAATAAGGGATGCTCAGCTTTTGCTCTACAGGAAGGTCAATTCGGTGCCTCAACTCAGTGAGTAACCAAAAGTGGTATGCATACACGATGCTGAACCGGCCTTCACAAGTAATATATTTCATGATTTGCAAACTGACTTCATTCCAAGGTGGTGATAAACTCGTTCTTCTTACCCCGTTTTTATCCTCCGAGAATTCTTCCTCAGGTGGAAAGAATTCTTTCTTTGCTTGCTGGCTCTGCTTCCGCTCTTCTTTATCCCACGGCAGACCCATGGGCAGTTCTGTGATTCGACTTATATGCTCTGGGGTGAGTTGGAGGCTGAGACCTCTGAAGCTTACTATGGCCAGTGTCTGGGATTTAGGCTTCAATGCCTGCAAGAATTCCTCGGCTACTTCATCATCATAGCCCTGCAACTTATCACAAAAAGGCATCCATTGTGCTCTGGTGAAGAGCTCTACCACTGCGGGATTTCTCCTTAATTTGGTGGAATCTATGGGTTCTCGCCTGATAAATCCACCCGGCATGATGGCACAATTTTCTTAACCGGAGGTGGTGATGGTGGAGGAGTGTGAAGTTTCGGTGACAGAGTGCAGAACAACGTGTATAATCCACAAAATTTTACAACGCAGTCTAACTACTTCAACAATCCTGTAGAATGACAGTATAGGCCTACAGACAGCAATTTCACCACTTTCTCTATACCGAGACAGTAACTGACAATTCTACCACCTTACATGACTATTTGCATGAGAAGTCTAGGGTTACCTCGTTACTCGGCCACCTTTTTTTACGTGAACACCCGCGTTCCTGTAGAAGACTGCGTTCCTGTAGACTGCGTTCCTGTAGAACTGTGTTCATGTAGGAGCAGTGCGCAAATTTCCGAGAGGACTGCAATTGGACCGCGGTTGAGGTGCGCTTCACTGGTGTTCTGGTAACCAACATCTCGGCGTATCAAGGTGCAGAGCCGATCGGAATAGCCACTCAAGTTCGAAGTGGTGGTTGATTGAATGCATGTCAAAATCTAGCTGATTAGATTTTGAATCGGCGTGATCCGTGGCGCGGGGGACAGCTCATCCCCCGCCGGACCGTTGAGCGACGTCATCAACCACTCACTGGCGTATTCACTTGCTGCCGCATTCATTCCCACAGATCTGCCGCTGCCTTTTTCTGCTGAACTCATTCCCACGGATTCTCACGTGCGTGCTGCTGATTTTTTCGTGACCGCCACCCGATCATCTGACTATACCATAACTAGCCGACGTGGCCAGTCAACTGGCCATACGGCTGCTCAACCATTCACTCTTACGCCATGCAAAAAAATCAAAGTAATATTCATGCGATTTGATGGAGAGAAGGTTGAGACACTTACCTGCGCGCGTCTGCACACGATTTTCAGTTTTTGGACGACGGATCTACCTGCTGCACGCGGCTTACACAGACCCGGAGGCTCATGGTTACAGGTTGCTGACGCTGGAGTGGATGGTTTTTCTTTCATGCGCCCGCGTTTCATCTCCGATGGCGGTGCTGTGGAGGGTATTCACTCGAGCAGGTTGAACTGTTACAGGATCCCCGCGAGGGGTCTCGTCACAGTCCTTTCTCCTTGGGTGCATGTTGCACGCTGGCGGTTCTGGATTCTCGATCACGATCCCAGCGCTCTTGATGCATATGGTATGAGATCTCGTCATTTGTTACCTTTGGAAATGGCTCGCCCGCGAGAACTCATCGATTTTCTTTGTGGGTGCAGGGACTTGGCCGCATGTCGACACGGGTGGTGGAGCAAGGTAACAGCGTCATGCATGGGCCCAAAAGGGGCTTGCATGCGTCTACACCAACCCGTAGTCATCAGATCTGCTCATGAAACGCATTCTGGGCCGTTCTGAGCTTCTACAGGAAGTTTCCCGTAGAAATACAGAGCTTCCTGTAGACAGGCAGCTCTTCCTGTAGAAATTTGCACCTTCCTGTAGAAACTGGCACCTTCCTGTAGAAAATCGCACCTTCCTGTAGAAAATATGTGTCTTCCTGTAGGAGACTCAATTTATAATGAAAGTGCACATACCTTGAAGAACATAAGAATTCTTGGAGGAGGTGCTGGTGAGGTGTCCTGGCTGCATGATAAGGACTTTTGGCCTTGAGTTGAGAGGCTTCCTCTCCTCCATAGAACACCTGCAATCTGCATGCAAATTTCACATAATGACTTATTGATCTTGTTTTTTTCTTTTGTTTTTTTTTCTTTTTTTTTTGAAAGATAGCAGGGGCGCCTCAAGGAGGTTTTCACCCGTGCCATCTGCCCTGAGCGCCTCAGAGAGGTTTTCGCTCAAGGATCTTTTTCAACTTTTTTTCCCTTCTTTTTCTCTTTTTTTTTTTTTTTTTTTTTAACAAAAGCAATAGGAGCGCCTCAATGAGGTTTTCACCCCTACTACCTGCCTTGGGCGCCTCAGAGAGGTTTTCACCCAAGGATCTCTATTTCTTTTTTCTTCTTTTTTTTTTCTCTTTTTTTTTTTTTTTTTTTTTTTTCTTTTTTTTTTTTTTTTCAGATCTTCTTTCAGGGTGTGCCGGAGGCAGAGGCAGAACCCTTCTCTATGACCAATACAGATTTCTCCATAGTTTTTATAAACTCTTGTCTTGAGATAGGTCTCTTGTAGATCTTCAATCGATGCCCATTGACAAGCATGGGAATGGCTTCCTCGTCAATGGTTCGAATGAGGACAGATCCATTGTCATGGCATTGTTCCACTACATACGGTCCCAGCCATCTGGTTCTCAACTTCCCCTTGAAGTCTTTAAACCTAGAGTCATACAACAAGGCCCAATCTCCCGGCTGAAATTGCTTGTCATGGAGATGTTGGTCATGCCACACCTTCCTCTGAAGTTGAACCACTTCTGAGTGAAGGAGGGCCTGCATGCGGTGCTCATCCAGGCCATTCAGCTGCAGTAACCTTTCTTGTTGTGCATGGCTGAGATCTAGGTCCAGCTGAGCTGCCATCCTCAAAGTGTTATACTCAAACTCAATGGACAACAAAGCTATCTTCCCATAGACCAGCTCATATGGTGTGAAACCGGTGGTGGTCTTCCAAGTGGTGTTGTAGGCCCATGTGGCCTCAACCAGGCGATCTGCCCAATCTTTTCTGCTGTTGCTCACCACTTTGGTCAAGATCCCTTCTAATGCTCTGTTGGTGACTTCCACCTGCCCATTTGTTTGAGGATGATAGGGAGTGGAAGTCCTATGCTTGATCTTGTGATGAGCTAGGAGATCTTCAACCAGGTTGGAGGTGAACTGGCTCCCTTGATCGGTGACCAGCTCTCTTGGGTAGCCAAACTTGTAGAAGATGTTCTCTCTTAGGAACTCGGCCACTTTCTCTTCTGTTGCTGCCTTGATTGCTTTGGTCTCTGCCCACTTTGTCAAGTAGTCAGTACACACAATGATGTAGGATCTTTGCCTCGAAGAGGGATTGATTGGACCCACAAAGTCCATGCCCCACTTCTCAAATGGCTCAAGAGTCACTTGAGGTTGGAGAGGCATCTCATCCCTTTGGGTCGGTTTCCCCATTCTTTGGCATTGGTCACACTGACTGGCATATCTTCTGACATCTTGATGAAGTGTGGGCCAATAGTAGCCTGCCTGCAGGATCTTGAAGGCAGTTCTCTTTGCTGCAAAATGCCCTCCACAAGGCCCATCATGACAAGTGAGGAGGATATCAAAGACTTCCTCCTCCCTTACACAACACCTTAAGATCTGATCGGGGCCAAGCTTGAACAGGTTGCCCCCGATCCAAGTAAATGAGGCACTTTTTCTGATGATTCTGCTCTTCTCTTTTGAAGAGAGGTGTGGAGGGAACTGAGCTGAAACAAGGTAGTTTGCTATATCAGCAAACCATGGAGAGAGTACTGAGATAGCAAACAGATGCTCATCAGGCATCTGGTCATCCACCATCCCATCTTCATCTGCAGACAAATCCAATCTAGATAAAAAGTCAGCAACAACATTTTCTCTACCTAGTTTATCAACAATGGTTAAATCAAACTGCTGCAATAAAAGTAACCATCTAATAATACGAGCATTCACATCTGGTTTATTCATCAAATATCTAATAGCAGCATGGTCAGTATGTACAAAGGTCTGGTAACCAGTAATATAATGTCGGAACTTGTTTAATGCATGGACCACAGCCAAGAACTCTTTCTCGGTTACAGTGTAATTCAGCTCAGCTTTGGACAAGTTTTTGGTAACAAAGTAAATGGCATATGGAAGTTTCTGCTCAACTTGTCCTAAAGCTGCACCTATGGCTTTGTTCGAGGCATCAGTGTGGATGTGGAAAGGTAGGGCCCAGTTTGGACCTCTCAGGATTGGTGCTGACACCAACTTGTCCTTTAACTCATTCAAACTCTTCTGACAATCATCAGTCCACCTAAACTCCACATCTTTTGCCAATAGGCCAAACAATGGTGAGGCTAACTTGCTGAAGTCCTTAATGAATCTCCTGTAGTATCCCGCTAATCCCAAGAAACTCCTAACATCCCTGACCTTTTGGGGAGGTAGAACCTTCTTGATTAGAGCAATTTTGTTGGGATCCACCTGTAACCCTTGGCAAGAGATGGTATGGCCTAGCACGGTCCCTTAAGTCATTAGGAATTCACATTTTTCAGGGCTAAGGGAAAAGTTCATCTCAATGCACTTGGTGAGGACTTTTCCCAAGTTGGACAATGCTTCCTGGAAGTTAGCCCCGTAAGGAGTAAAGTCATCCATATAGATTTCTACTACATCATGGACCAACTCTGAGAAGATGCTCAAGATAGCTCTCTGAAAGGTAGCAGGAGCATTATATAGTCCAAAGGGAAGGACTCGGTAGGCAAAGGTACCCCAAGGACAAGTGAAGGTGGTCTTATCTTGGTCTTCTGGGCTGATTTGGATTTGATTTACCCGCTAAACCCATCCAGGAAAGAGAAGGACTTCTTTCCTGCCAGTCCATCCAACACTTGATCTATGAAAGGTAGAGGGAAATGGTCTTTCTTGGTAGCTTTGTTCAGCTCACGGTAATCCACACAGATTCTCCACTTCCCATTCTTTTTGGGAACCAACACTAGAGGGGACACCCATTCACTATCTGAGATGGGGTAGATGAATCCGACATCCAACAGTTTCTGCAATTCTCCCTTGACAATGTCTTTAAGTGCTGGATTCATTCTCCTCTGAGGTTGCCTAACCGGTTTACAATCCTCTTTGATGTATATATGATGGGTACAGACCGAGGGATGGACTCCTTTCATCTCTTTATAACTCCAAGCAAAAGCATCTAGGTGGTTGGCCAACAGACTACACAGCTCCTTTTCCTAGGAAGGAGATAGGGAGGAGCTGATTTTCAATGCTCTCTCAGGGCCGAACTCCACATTCTTAACTCTGGGAGTGACAGGGTTGGTTGTACAAAGATCCACTAAGGTGCTAGCTTGGCATTCACCAATTTTTCTAAAGGTAGTGCACTGGTAGGTGGGTTTTGGATCAGAGTCTCAATCAAGTCATCCTCGGTTGGGGGTTTTCTTTTAGTGGTATCTAGGGTACACAGAGGTGCTGAATACACCTCGTCTTCTTCTCCTTCCTCCAACCAGAGTGGTAAATCATGCTCTAAAGAAGGTTGGGCAGGAGGGTATAGGACTAGCTGCTTGGACATGGGACCATTTTTGATGGTCATGTTTCCTACCCGACAACTTATGTAAGCATCTGCAGTAGCTAACCAAGGCCTTCCCAAGATGAGAGGGTATCCAGTAAGCTTGGCCTTTGGTTGCAGAACCAAGAAGTCTGCTGGGTATTCCCAAGAATCGATGGAGACCATGACATCCTCCACAATCCCTTCGGGAGTCACGGTGGAGTGGTCTGCTAATTGCAGTACTGTCGAGGTCTTCCTCAAGGAACCCTAAAGATTGAGTTTAAGCATGGTATCCCTGGTCATCACATTGATGGCCGCCCCCAGATCAATCAAGGTGTGGGGGATAATGGTGCCATTGATGTGAACATCTACTACAGGACTTCCAGGATCTAGGTACTTTGGGCAGATGACTTGTCCTAGCATAAGGTCAGACAGTTGTCCTATGACATTGATAGTTGAGGCATCTTTCTTCCATCTGCCTGGGTGTTTGAAACACTTCTCCTTAACCAGCTTGTTATAAATGGGCACATCCTTGATAGCTTGGAGAAGGGGTATCTTCACACACAACTGCTTGAGCTCTCCCAGAAGCTCATCCTCCTCTGGGTTGGGTTGTGTGGTGGCTATTAGTCTCTCAGGAAAGGGTGGAATAGGCTTTGGTTCACTCTCCTGATGGTCTTCCTCATCCTCTGGGGGAGGAGGTTGGCGATCTGGAAGAGTCTTTCCAGATCTAAGATTGATCTCCTGGATCTCCACAGCATAGGTAGGGCATGAGGTCTCCCCAGTATATACCTGCTGAGCCTGTCTATTGTTGGGGTTCGGGTTCGGTTGAGCAGGCATCTGAGGTTGCCTTGGAGGAGCAGGAGGTAAAGGCTGAGGTTGAACTGGTGGTGGAGGCAAAATGGCAGGAGGAGTGTTGTATTGGGGCCTCCACCTCGACTGAGGTGCACTCCATTGAGGCTGTGACTGGGCATGTGAATGATAGGAATGAGAAGTAGGTTGAGTAGGGTACTGAGGTGGATAAGACCATGGAGGAGGCATGGACCAAGAAGGATGAGCAGGGGGACCCCCAGAAGGCATGGGAGTTGATTGGTTGGGGTTATAATAAGCTTGTGGTGCCCCTTGCATCCCCTGCTGATAAGGTCTAGATCCTTGTGGCCTCCTTTGGTTAAGGTAATAGAGAGGCTATGTGGGAGCTTCGGTCCCTTGGTACATGGCTTTAAACCCAGGTAATTTTGGACACTGATTTGTTGGGTGGTCCTCCTCACAAATGAAACACACTTCAACCGAATGCAATGGGCATTCGTTCTTAGGGTGTCTTCTGGTGCACCTAGGACAGAAGACAGCCAAGGCTCTCTCAGCTTCCTCTTTCTTCTGCTGGATCCTGAATGTGTCCAGCTGCATGGCAATGGTCTGTCTCACCTCACTCTTAAGATCTTCTAATTGGTTTGTAAACTCATGTTTGGAGAAAGGGACACCAGTGGAGAGGAGATTTCCTCTACCTCGTTTCCTAGCTACCCTGGAATGATTTCTAAACACAGTTTTGATGTCCTCATAAGGCAGTTGGTAAATGTCCCCCCCAGCTAACATGTGAAGGGTGTCTAAGAGATCTTCAGGGACTCCTCGGAGTAGAACCAACTTGAGGGATTCAGGGTCAAGTGTGCACCTAGCCCGCTTATAACTAAGTTGGAACCTCTCCTCATAATCCTCTAAAGACTCATCACTCCCCATGGTCATCCAAAAGATCTCTCCCTTGGTTTCCTTAGACCTACAGTAATCCCTATACTTGGTATTGAAGGCTTGCTGCATTTGAGCCCAAGTAGCGATGCTATTCCCAGGTAGTCCCATGAACCAGCGTAGTGCTGCATCCTTAAGGGTTGAAGGGAAAAGCTTCAGCTTTTGCTCATCTTCAGTATAGTCATAGGTTCTACAAAGGACAGCAAACTCAAACAAGAAGGTATCAAGATCCTCAGTGGTCAGTCCATGGAAGTGAGGCAAGGCGGAGGGGCTAATGTTCTTCATTTTCATCTCTCCATTGGTCTCTTGGATGGGGAAAGCTCCTTCTATTCTCTCATCTTCTCTTCTATTATCAGCCATGGCTTCAGATGGAGTGGTCTCTAACTCTTCTTCTTCTATAGGGTCTTGGTATATCTCAGGATGTTCACCTATAGGTTCCTCTGGGTCACTATCACCAAAGAAGAGAGAAGGGTGACTCAGTGATGTGGTGGGGGTGTTTGGTAGGAATTTTCCTGATCTATATCGGTTCCTATGAGGCATGAAATGGAAAGGACTTTTTTTTTTGTGCTTTTGCTTTTTCTTTGGTACCTGCAAAACTGAAACAGAGTGATCTACACTAACTATATTGCTCAAATGAAATTTGCAGAATTAGAAAGCTAATTCTAGGAAAGCAGGAAATATTAAGCTAGGAAAGCAAGAAATATTAATCTAGGAAAGCAGGAAATGCTAATCTTATGAAAGCAGGAAATACTAAGCTAGGAAAGCAAGAAATATTAATCTAGGAAAGCAGGAAATACTAAGCTACTTTTGCAGAATGGAAATGAAATAAACTACTGAGCAGAAGTAAGAGTACGAAAGTAGAAGAAAAGCAACAATTACTAATACTCTGACGCTTCCCCGGCAAAGGCGCCAAAAAGATGGTGAGCTCCAGTATTGTAGCAATAATGCTACAACTCCTGGGGCTTCCTGTCTCTCATTTTATCAACCCGGTAGTTCGTACAAACTTGGAAGCGACGGTGCTATATGCACAAGTACTAGCTCTTGTCGCAGCTGTCACTTGGTCAACTGGCACAAGTCCGCTAGGGCTCAAGCCAACTTCTATAGGATCTCAGAAGAAGCTTGCTAATTGATGGACGAAAGCTATTCTCAAAGGAAAACTACTCTACTTGACAAAATGGACTGAAAGCAAATCAAAGCATGTAAACCTAGGAAACCCTAATTTAACTAGTCTAACCTCTATAATGCAAAGAATGTGAATGAAACTTCTACCAATGCTGTTGTTACCTTTAATAAGTGAAAATGCATGGATCTAATCTGCTTGCATCATAAAAGACATGTTTTTGTATTTTTCCTTTAAGTGTATGGAATGATTGTGATTGTGTGCTAATTAGGGTTTGGTTGTGCAGATGGGATGGAGAAGGAAGGAAGGCGTGGGACAGGTTGGGGAGGCTAGGAGAGGTCCCTAGGGATCCTTAGCATCCATCCACAGAGGTTCCTCGCATTCAGATGCTCAGAAACCGAGTGAGTGGCCTCCTACAGGATGTCTGCAGGGGATCCTACAGGATACGCAGATATTTCTACAGGATGTCTAAAAATTGCTACAAGATGACCTACCGTGAGTGTTTGAAGTGATGAAGGAGTGATGGAATGGTAGGGGGAGATGTGTAAGGTAGGAATAAGGTTGGTGATGGCTCAGAAGCGGAAGAATAGGATAGGGAGTGAGTGTAGGGAGTAGGTTGGAAGATAGAGGACTAGGTCAATGAAAGGCTAGAGAGTGAAGCTATGTGAGGAGTGAAAGACTTTGGGAGATAACAGAGCGGAGCAGGGGTCAAAGATGTGTTTGCATGCGTGATCAAGATGGAGAACGAGGTACTGGAACGAGAGAGAGCAATGTAAGTGAAACAAATGCTTATGACTGTCACCAAACCGAAAATGCATCAACCTAAACTACCTGTGCGTATAAATTCAATGAACAACAATCCAAAACGCGAAGGAGAATGTGCATGAAGCTGTGATGAAGGCGTGTGTGCAGGTGTGAATCATGTGGAAAGATCTATCATAACGAGACTATGTTGCAGCATGTATGAAGTGAAGAACTGCGTGTTTTTGTGGCTGGTATAGGCTGCACTCCAGTCTCCAAACGGAGATGGCAGTGGAGACTTCCTCAACCCTTTTTTGCTGGAGCTCCAATGTATTATCAACCTGCTAATCTAACTAAACAACCGAAAGCAATTCAACCATAAACTAGTCCTATCTATGCTCATGAAAAAGACTAATTCAACAACCTGTAATTCAAATTGCATGTGAAAATGAAAACTCAGAGTGCTGAAACGAAATGCAAACAACACTACAGCAGAGGGGATCTATGGCTCTCAGGTTGGGCCCTAACCTGAGAGCTATAGTCTCCTTAAGAAAACTCAGAGCTAGATCAAAATCTGCCTTCTTTATTCATAATCTGATGTTATGCCAAAACTAGCTTACAACAAGAACTAACACTGAGCTGTGCTCCAAAATTACAATAGTCTTTTGCTGTCTTTTTCTCCCTTTTAATGCCAAAACCTGGAATCATAATGCATTAGTCACGTAGATAGAGTGCCTACCCTTCTTCCTACAAACAACATGAACAAACTAAGAAATGCATGCATAAGCAATAAAAAAATGAATGGTTTGAGCAAGTATAATAGGCCAAAATGAGCCCAAATTGTACCAAAATTGGGTCTCATCAAAGAGGCTAAATTCTAAGGCGTTGATCTATCTTTTCTATCTTTTTGTGAGCTGGTTTCATAACATTTGGTATCAGAGCTTTGGATTATAGGGTTTCGCTGCTCCAAATAGGTCATCGTGGCATTTTTTCTATAACTTTTTCTGTGACGTTTAAGAAGTGAAAAAAAACCCCATTTGAGATGAAATTGCACTGAACCTCGAGTCCAAATTCAGAGCTTTTCGCGCTATATTTGCAGAGATATGATCTAAGGAAGTTAGTCTTTTTGGAGACTCCTGAATTACATTCCAAATAGGTGACCTAGGGAAAATCATCATAACTTTCTCTCTGAACATTGGATTGAAATTTTATAAGAAGGTATAGAAAGAGGATGGACTATAGTTTCTTTTATATATTTTTCAGAGCCAAAGGTCGAAACATGGACACATGGCATGTCGTACAAGTTCGCTCTACTGAACTAGTCTATAATCAGGTCATTGTGGGATATTTGGCATAACTCTTCCTTGGAGAATCCAATTTGGATCATACTGGTGGCATTGGAAAGAGAACACATAGGGCTACTATAGGTCGCAATTTAAGAATTGGATGATCCGAAATTACAGAGATACATCAGAGGCAATATCGAGCTCCTACAAAGTGAAAAAAGGTGTGTAGATTTTTTAAATTTTTTCTCAAGCTTGGTTTAAAAAATTATTTTGAAGGAATTCAAAGGGCATAGTAGAGCATTATTATTGGTAACTGATGCCCCAAGGAAAGAAAATGCAAACACCTAGTAAGCAACCTGAAAGCTCTAGCATGACTCATGAAGAAGAGGAAGAAATGCTACATGATATATCAAAATTACAAGACCAAGTGCAACAAATGTCACTCTCACAAAAGCTAACAGAAGCTAAGATAAATGGTTTGGAATCTAAGATAAAGGGTGTGGAAGCTAAGATGAATGGCGTGGAAGCTAAGATGGACGATTTGAAGATAGGTTTGAAGATAGGTAGGGCAGATTTGAAGACAGATTTGACAAATTTTCTACAAGAAATACTTACTAATGGTGAAAGGGTAGTAAAGGAAACTCATGATGTGAACAAAAGAAATGTTAATCATGATTTCATAGACTCTAATGTTGGATCGAAGACCCTCCATATTCCAAAAATCGATATGAGGAAGTTTGATGGCAAGGATCCTACAACATGGATATTACAGATGGAGAAATTTGTCGATCTCAATAATGTGCAAAACACACAAAAGGTACATATTGCAACTTTATATTTGGAACCAAATCAGTTTGTATGGTATCAATGGCTTTTCTCTTGTAAACAAATTATCACTTGGGCAATTCTTACGGAAGAATTGACGGCACATTCTGAGGATACAAAAAGCAACACTTTTTTTAGCCAGTTGATAAGTCTTAAACAAAAGGGTTCAATAATGGAGCACATTAAGGAGTTCTAAAAATTGAACATAAGGGTAAAAAATATTCCAAATGAGCATAGGATTGATGTGTTCATAGGGACTTTAAGGGACAATATCCAACATGATGTTCGCCTTTGGGAACCTGATTCATTAGAGAAAGCATTCAGGTTATCAAGAAAATGGAAAGCAAAATTATGGCAACCAGGAAGCATACCACTCATAACTATAAAGATGGAAGTGTTGTTTCCCCTAGTCTTCCACAACCTATAAGGTTGAAACCACAAAAATTGGAAGAAAATAGCAAAAGGGCTTTGTTACAGTTGTGATAGCAAATACACTAAAGATCATAAGTGTGCTGAGAAGAAATTATTCTACATAGATTGTGAAGAGGAAGAAGAAAAGGAGCAAGAAAGGTCAAAAGAAAAGGATATACTCCAGGAACAAAGCCTAGATAAAGAAGAAATGAATCCGACCATATATTGTAATGCATTGGTTGGAATTACCACTCCTCAAACCATCAAGATAGAAGGACAAATCAAGAAGAAAAAGGTAATAGTGTTGATTGATTCAGGAAGTACCCATAATTTTATTCATTGTAAGGTAGCAAAAGAATTGAATTTCTCCCTATATCCAGCACCAGAGTGTCAAGTGATGGTTGCAAATGGAGGAACAATAAATTTCTCTGGAAAGTGCCATAATATCAAGCTATCCATGGGAGAATATGTATTGACTAACCAAATGCTTTCCATTCCAATGGGAGGTGTTGATGTTGTACTAGGAGTCCAATGGCTACAATCCTTGGGTACAATAGCTTTTAATTTTCAAGAACTTTTCATGAAATTTTCTACGGAAGGAAAGGAAGTTGAATTAATGGGTATCGCAGGGAAACCGGGAAAAATAATCATCTCTAATGGTATGACAAAGCTTCTAAAAAACGAACAAAGAGGTGTAATTGCACAATTATGTTCGCTAGATGTTTCCACATCGAAATCATTTGTTTCTCCTAATCTCCAAAAAGTCTTGGACAATCATTCCAAGGTGTTTGAGACTCCCAAAGGTCTCCAACCTATTCATGATCATGATCATGCTATTCATCTGATTCCAGGAAGTGTTCCTCCAAACATCAGGCCATACAGATATCTCTATTCCCAAAAGAGTGAAATTGAACGTATGGTTGCAGAAATGCTAGAGGCTAGTATAATCCAACCTAGTCAAAGTTTTTTCTCTGCTCCAGTAGTATTGGTGCACAAGAAGGATGGATCATGGCGCATGTGTCCGAATTATAGGGAGCTCAAAAAGCTCACTATTAAAGATAAGTTTCCCATTCTTGTCATTCATGAATTACTGGATGAATTGCATGGATCAATTTACTTCACCAAGTTGGATCTTCATTCGAGATATCATCAAATCAGAATGAAGACTGAAGACATTCCAAAAATAGCATTTAGAACTCATGGGGGTCATTATGAATTTTTGGTCATGCCATGGTCATGCCTTTTGGCCCTACCAATGCACCTTCTACATTTCAAGGTTTGATGAATTCCATTTTCAAACCCTCCCTTAGAAAATTTGTGTTAGTATTTTTTGATGATATAATAATCTATAGCAAGTCTTGGAAGGATCATGTTGAACATGTTGACAGGGTGCTACAACTATTGGAGGAGAAACAATTATATGCAAAAAGATCCAAATGTTTATTTGGAGTACAAGAGGTGGAATATCTGGGTCATATTGTATCTCATGAAGGAGTTAAGGTAGACCCTAGAAAAATTAAAGCCATTAACGAATGGAAAATCCCCACATCCATAAAGAATCTCCGAGGATTTCTCGGGTTGATAGGGTATTGTCACAAGTTTGTTAAGAATTATGGGAGAATAGCAGCACCTCTAACAACATTATTGAAGAAAGATGCATTTTCATGGACTCCAGAAGCAACAAAGGCCTTCGAACATCTTAAAGAGGCAATGTGCCAAACACCGGTCTTAGCTACACCGGACTTCACAAAAACCTTTATTGTGGAATGTGATGCTTCAGGAAATGGAATTGGTGTTGTTTTAATGCAAGATGAAAGACCCATTTCTTTTGAAAGTTGTCCAATCAAGGGAAAGTTTTTATACAAAGCTATTTATGAGAAGGAAATGTTGGCAATACTACATGCACTTAAGAAATGGTGACCCTACCTAATGGGAAGACACTTCAAGGTAAAAACGGATCATGATAGCCTTAAATACTTTTTAGAACAAAGATTATCCTATGAAGAGCAACAAAAGTAGGTCACAAAGATGTTGGGTTATGACTTTGAAATCATCTACAAAAAAGGGAAGCAAAATGTGGTGGCATATGCACTCTAAAGAAAGGATGAGGATGTGGAAGCATTGTTGTGTGCCATTTCTATTATCCAACCAGATTAGATAAACGAAGCAAGGGAGGAATGGAAAAATGATGAAGAAGTTTGGGCACTTATTCTAAAGTTACAACAAGATTCCAGTACATCTGATACATTTAGCTAGCAAAATGATTCGTTATGGTACAAAGATTGCTTATACCTCTATAAGAATTCCCAACTCAAACAAAAGATTCTTATGGAATTGCACACTTCTCCCTTAGGAGGGCACTTAGGATTTTTAAAAACTTACCACAGGGTTAAGAAGGATTTTTTTTGGGATGGCCTTAAATCAGATATTCAAAAGTTTGTGGAGGAATTTTTGGTTTGCCAACAAAATAAATTTGAAACAATTAAGACCCTGAGTCTATTACAACCTTTATCCATTCCAAGCCAAAGTTGGGAGGAGGTTTCAATGGATTTTATCATAGGTTTTACCCAAGTCTGAGGGAAAGAGTGTCATCATGGTGGTAGTTGACAGAATTACCAAGTATGCACACTTTTTTGCATTATCACATCCATTTAAAGCTAGTACAGTTTCTACTGCATTTATGGAAACAATTCAAAAGCTACATGGAAACCAAAGATTATTGTAAGTGACAGAGATCCCATTTTCACTGGAAATTTTTGGACAGAATTATTTTCTTGTCTCGGTACTCAGTTAGCTCATAGCTCATCTTATCATCCTCAATCTATTAGGCAAACTGAGATAGTAAACTAATGTTTTGAAGGATATCTTCGTTGCTTTGTATTGATAAACAAACACAGTGGGTCAAATGGTTGCCTCTGGCTGAATGGTGGTATAACACTTCCTTCCATACAACAACAAAAATGACCCCATTTATGGCACTTTATGGATATCAGCCACCATCCATCACATCATATTTAAGAGAAAATTCTAAGGTTCAAGCAGTGGAACATCACATCGAACATCAACAATAAGTCCTCCAACTCTTAAAGGATAACCTCTTGTTGGCATAGAATAGAATGAAACAACAGGCATATCAACATCGCAGTGAAAGAAGTTTTGATGTAGGTGATTGGGTATTCCTACGACTACAACCATATAAACAAATGTCCCTCAAGCAAGCTAAGAAGGATAATAAATTATCACCAAAGTATTATGGTCCATACAAGGTGTTGCAAAAGATTGATACTATGGCATACAAATTGGAGCTTCCTACAGCTTCTTGAGTGCACCCAGTTTTCCATGTTTTATGTTTAAATAAGGTTATAAGTGACAAGCTCCCAGTTGAAACAATATTGCCAGAACTTGACGAGGAAGGAAAAATTATATTGGAAACGGAAGCAGTCACAGAAACAAGAACATGATAGCTACGAAATCAATCAATTTCGGAGTATCTCATCAAGTGGAAGAACTTATCTGCTGAAGATTCCACATGGGAGGATGAGTATTTTATACAGAAGCATCCAGAACTACTCAAGCATTGAGGACAACACTGTTTTGAAGGAAAGGGGCATGTTAGGTCCCTATAATACTAGTGATTACTCCATTACTATTTTAGTTGTATCCCTTATTAATATTGTTGTGCCCCTATTGTCCCCATATTGTTAATACTATGCCCCATAGAATCCCTCTATTGTTATTTTTGTGCCTTTATATTATTATTGTTAGGTCGGTTGCGTTATATTGTGACTCCTTAGACTCCTATATATAGAAAGGAGGTTTTGTCATTTGAATCATCAAAGAATCATTCATTTGTGTAATGTAAAGGAGGTTTCCCCCTCGAAGAGGCTAAATTCTAAGGCGTTGATCTATCTTTTCTATCTTTTTGTGAGTTGGTTTCATAACACTAGTTGCATCCACGTCTTTGATGTCGAAGCTCCTAGGTCCATGAAACTCTTCTTTGCTTCCATGAAGGTTTCTTTGTCCCTCCTTCAAATATTGTAGCTCCATACGTAATCTCGCTAACTGGGTATGTATTTGTTGAAATCCTATGTGGGTATCATGTACCGACGATGCTTCTAGCTTCATCGCAATTTCTAATGCCTCGACTTGTGATGAGATCTTTTGTTGCGATAGAAATAATATTAGATGCGGTAATAGCGCAGCTATATACCACTCTTTGTGCTACTCATCAAATATCTGAAAATTGACTTGTCCCAACAAACATTTTAGTCTGTGATCTAATTCTCAGGTAGTCTCGTTGACTGCTTGCTTAATATCTTTTATCTCCGTAATGCACTGCGACTATGACTTTGGTTTCTTGAACTCTGCATTCAAGGATTTCTTCGTCTCAGCTAACAAAGCAGTTGGGTTTTTTGTAATGTACTTAATATATCATGACAACACTTTTTCCTGCAGCATTGTGACAAGCTGAGCTTTCTTCATATCTTCATCATTGATCTATTGTGCTTTCCATATAGCTTCTGTGACAAACCAAAATTTCTCAGGATTCTCTAATCCCTGACCCTTAAAAATTGGCATCTTTACTGCATTATCCATATTAAATGGGGAAAGTGGAGTTGGAGATGAAAGTGGAGATGGAGTGGTTGGATGGGGAATCCCAGAAGTGCCTTGATTATCTGACTGCAACATACCTCTAAGTGTACTAGGGTTTCTCTTTTATTATTCGCTTTCTGACTCACCTAGTAACGGATTGTAAATAGTTTCAGCAGAATTATCGTAGCCTATTTTGAATCTCTCTTTACTCCGTGTAGATCCAGTCTTGTTCCCTTTAAACATCAATCCGCTTGTATGCATAGTACACACTTTTCACATAACAACATCTTAATCCAGAGCTTTAAGGAATTCAAATACTTACCTCTCAGACCCTTGAAAAACCGGCACTCAACTTCACTATAGGATACTCAATGTGTAAATTGTGAATTCAATAATAAAGCCTCCAAGAACATTATCAATCCAGCAATTGACAGCTCTTGCGATCTTATTTTCTATCTCCTTGAGTCGCTTAATCAGATCTGGGCTCCACGCAGTAGGCTCGTCGTGCTTCTAATAGGTCTTTTGTCTAGCTAGTTTTAATAGCCACTTGTGCAGCTCGTAAGCAAACGATGCGAAAAATATCTCATGTTTTTTATAGATATACCTCTGCAACCACCTTTCTGTTGACTATAGCAGATTTCTATTCTCTTGTGTTGCAAATTCGCACATCTTCAAATCAACCCAATCTTGAATCTGTTTTCTGGTTAGATGCCACATCACATTTCCCTCAGACAAATCTCAGTCCCGGCAATGAAACAATTTGTTAGCTTGAGGGGCTCAAACCCAGGTTTAGAGTTAGTTGTGTTAACAAACAAAACCCTATACCAACGGCCCTTTCAGCAACGATCTTCTCGCACAAACCGTAGTCTCACTTGAGGCGATATTGGGGGATGTTGGAACCAGGTTTCTGCATCCAGAAGGATATGGAGTGTGGATCTTGACTTAGTCTTAGATCTATATCTGTGTTATGTGATCTTACTTAGTATTATACCGAATCTGATCTATTCATACAAAAAAACTACTTGCAGATATAAACTCTATCTATTGTGCATAAATAAGTGGATCTTAACTACAATTAACTGTAACAGCATGCATACATCAATTTTGATTTATTTTTTACTTGCGCAACGTAGAAGTAAATAGTAATTACATAAAATAAGCACAACATGTACGTACTTATATATTCCTTCAAAATCTTCTTTATTATCTTCAGATCTTCAGAATTACAATCTTCCTTACCCTATGCAGAAAAATGTAGACTTACCAAGGTCTCCGCGCACACAGCTGCAAGAGCCTTCCCCTTCCCCTGAATATAGAAAGATATAACAATTACAGACTCAAAACGTCCAAGCATAACATAACCTACCTTTGACTTACTAAGACATCCATGTATATATCTTTTTCCCTTATAATACCATGGTCCCCAAACCATGGGTGAACTCAAAACATTCAATTAAATCCCATTCTTTTACAAAATAAGGGGCATTGACCCACCCTAAAGCCCCTATGACTCCTAAAAAACTGCGCGAATCAAATTTCGGTCCTCAAAATGCGGATTATTTACAAAACTTTGACCTAGGGGGACCCTACCCAACACCTTTGAGGTAAGCAGAGAAATTGTTTGGTTAAGGAAGTTGATATAATACCTATTTGAAGGACCAATGGACGCTACAATGATATATTATGATAACACCAGTTGTATATGATTGTCTGAAGACGCAGTATTTCATGGAAAGACAAAGCATATCAACAACAAGTATCACTACATTCGGAAGCTAGTACAAGATGGTGTGTTTCAGCTACAGTATATCTCCACTGATGAGCAGGTTGCTGACATATTGATGAAATATCTTCCTAATAAGAAGCTTGCATATTTGAGAGACAAGCTTGGTTTTGTTGATGTATGCTCCCTAGTTGAGAGGGAGAGAAAGGCACATCATTCTTGTATGCACTTGGGAAGACAAAATGGAGGATTGGGTAAGCAGCTAGAATCTAATACTCTTTGAGGATGAAGTAGGGGATCCAAGACAAGAGTAGTGGTGGAACAATATTCTTTGAGGACTAGTTATCCAAGATAAGAATAGTACAAAGAAGGTCATACTCTATGAACACCTGGGTGGGGTTTTTACCTTGAGAGACAATGATGATGGTGTATATAAATCATTGGGCTCACCAACATTGTGCTCTGATCTTGCGGAGAGATAGATTTGTTAGTCAAGGTCTTGTTATTGATAATGTTGGTTGACATGATTCTAAACAGAAGGGCTACCAATCTGACTCTTCTTATGAGATATATTTAGATTGAGAATGTCCATGTACCATTTATTAATACATCCCTAGTTAAGAGGGAGTGTTGAAAAATGTGTAACTAGGTTCGGTCTTCATAAATATGAAATGTACCTTTTTATTCTTGTAAATTGTAAAATGAAAGAAATTATTATTATTATTTTTGGAGCATGGGTTTCATGCTAAAGGTTTTTTATTTTATAGTTCAAGTACCCATTTAGTGCTTCTAGGGTTTGTCCTAGGTTAAGAAGTCAAAAGAATCATTGTCATAAGTTGAAGACCCCTTCAGGCACATTGTAACTTGTAAATAAAATTATTTTTGTCTTTAAAAGTGTCAAAATAACCTTCAAGACCAAGTCGACCTAAAATGAGGAGCCACATCCACCTTGAGGAACCTATATAAAGGAGGAAACTCGAATTCCTTGAAGCACATTCATGTCTCACTTATTCAAGCTAAGGAATCAGGGAAAATTTTAAGGATAGAAACTTTTCTTAACGTTTAGAAGCCTTCGCGAATCTTTCTAGACCCTAACATGCAAATTATAAAATGTTTGGTGACATTTTTTGTAAAATTTTCAAATTTATAATGATTTTATAGTCTTTGTAAAATTTTGGTGATTTTTCAGGGAAAACAATTTTATACTCTCAAATTTGGGTGAATCGTTTTAAGGAAAAATGGAAATTGACGAATGTGTATTTTGGAAAAAGTGTGGAAAATTAGCCCACCTACAAATATTAGCCCCTAAAATTTTCCCTAAAGAGGAAGAAGAAGGAAGAAAAGAAGCAAGATGACGAAGAAGTGTTAGTTTTTGGTATTTTCTCTCTCACACGTGCGAGTTAAGGCTAGGGTTTTTGCAAAAAATCTAGGGTTTTCCTCTACAAGCTTGATCTTGAAGAAGGGAAAGCAAGAAGGTCAAGTGAAGGTCACAAGAAGCCATCCTTTAGCTCCAGAAGTTAGATAAATCCAAGCGAACGTCACAAGAAGCCATCCTTAAGCTCCATAAGTCAGAGAAATCCAAGTGAAGGTCTAAGGAAGCTTTGTAAGGATAAAACAAATTTCACACGTGTGGAAGCAACAATTACAAGAGGGTTGAAAACTTCAGGTCTGCAATGGAGGCCGAAATTCTGCAACTGGAGGTCGAAGTTGTGCTACTAGAAGAGTTTGACAGGGTTTGACTTGTTTAAGGAAAGCACATCATTCAAAAATGTTGGAAGTGGTCTTGGAAGGTATTGGTCTTGGTCTAGAGGTCTTGGAATTCATTAATTGAAGAATTTATAAGGAAGAGAAGATATTTATGGGTTTTCCTCTTAATTGAAGAGGTTTTGTACCTGGCTTGCAACCTATATTATGTGTTCTTGTTCTTCTTGTTTTGGTGTCTATTTGATGATATACAAACATAATAATAAGTACAGAAGTTTTGTTTTTTTTTTTAACAAGGTCAGGTAGTTTATATATTAACCAAAAGCCTTGATGGAGCAAGCTCCTATTACAAAAGACCGTACCATGAAAAACCTCTAAGCCATGAGATAGGAACACAATCTCTTCTCTTAGGCTTGTGTTCAGGACTTCATGAATTTTTATGTGTATTCTAGTGTACTTCCTAACAAACTGACCTACTAGTAAGAGAAATTTGCATATCATGGGCTCTCTGACTGTTTTTCAAGACTTGTAGACTGATTGCTCCTGATTTGACTGGTTCTTCTTGCCATAATTTTCCGAGTTCTCTCCTTCATTGCTCGAAGAGTTCTCTCCTTCATTGGGTTGAGTTCCATGTGATTTGTTTGCTTGTTCTTCCTTTGTCTCTGCTTTCTGCTCCGAATTTCGTTGTGCATCTTTGATTTTGTGTTGCTTGAGATGCTTCTTCTTTTGATGTTGTTGTCCACTTTCCTTTTGGCATAAACGAGAACCGTTGGATGTGTCAATGGATGAGGTTGTCAGAAGATTAGTGGCCAAGATTAATTTGCAAAGATTGGGATTAAGGGATGTACGGTGGGGATTAACCAGTGGCGCTGATGGAAGAGGAGACTGGATGAGCCGTCGCAACCGTCGATGGATGAGATCTACGATCATCGGGCATGAAGAAGTCCGCATGTTAACCA